>CM065186.1:4728125-6036250 GCA_033026295.1 Channa striata
GTCCCCTCAATCTCACCCACTGAATTAAAGCTAGTGTTATGGGACAGAATCAGCATTGTCATCATCACCAGGACAGAGAAATGTCCCTCAACACAGCTAACGTAATGCCACAATCGATATGAGGCTTTAATTATTCAGTGGATATTGGTGTGCCGTTTGCATTTACCACTGCCAGAGTCTCATACATGATTGAAGACAGGCGATGTGGTCGAGCATTGTGAGTTTGTGCGAGAGTGAACAGGAGAGAGACAGTAATATATTTAGCAATATGCTGCTTTATGACTTACAAAAGAGTTGTGTCTTATCCTGAAGCGTTTGGCGGCATTAATTCCACACCTAGCAGTAATGAAGGAGAAGATCATTAAAATGTGTTGTAGGGTTGTTGTACATTGAATTGTGGAACATCCACATACATGAACTTGGCCATAAACGTCAACTAAAATTAAAATGCCTCCTTTGACAAAACTCAAGGTCCTCTTGTGAGTTTCTTTCCAAAGTTTTCAATTTTATTAAAACAGCCAATAGAAGCTGGTCTGACATGAAGATTGATCTATGCTCTCATTTTAATCCATAATAGGGTTTTAGCTAATAAATATTTTTATTGCAATTAAATTTGGAGACGCAATAGCTCGTGCAATAGAATGAGATCAATTTACTGTGCAATATTCACAACACGAAATGTTAAACTGCATAACCTACTCATTAATATCTGTGTGCTGCTGCATCTTTACAGGCGCGAGGCGGGAAACTGCTCGGGGCCCCGGGCTAGCAAGGGGCCCCAGGCTAGTCGGGGGCCCCTAGGCTAGCAGGGGGCTTGCAGGGACCAGTTGCAGACCCCCGTCAAGAAGGACCCCGACTTTAACTGCCTTGCAAGTGGCAAACAGGTCTAATGACGCAACGAACAACCAGCTGACTGACATGAAGAGGAACAGGAGAAAGAAGCCAAAGATGGCGGTGAGTGAAGCAGTGGAGATAATAAGGATTCAATATAATACTAAATATCGTTAGCTAAATGCTGCCAGTGTAGCTGTAATTGTGATGAAGAGACAGTTGAATAATAAATGTCCACTGGTGTCACTTTGCTTCTTTTATTTCCTTTGACATTTAACAAGAGCTAACTTACGCTAACTGTGTTAGCAGAGCAGCACCTGGAGACAATTTGATGAACGCTAAGCTAACTGTCAAGCTAAGTTACGAAATTAAGATGCTACTAAATTACCATAAAAAAGAATTATAATTAGAAATCACTCTGGTGTTATACTGTAAGTTATAGTTCTAGGTGTTGTGCGATGTGTATTTTTTTGTATTTTCCATATCTTTAGCATAGCAGTAATATTATGTGTAACTAGGATCTGCACTGTGTGCGCGTGTTCCTGGTTCTCGTGGGTTAATTCAGCTTATAAACCCGTCTCTCGGGTCAGTACCGTGAAACACAGACAACTTTTCTGAACGAGTTGGTCGACGGGCGGCAGAGGAACCAGCTTTAGTTTGCCTCTTCACCACATGCTGCCGGTCGCTGTGTGGGACTTTCTAATAAGATGGTGGACTTATTACGTCATGTTTACTCGTGCACATTCACGTCGGTTTCAGCTGTGAACGGTGCATCAGGGCCGTGCTGCAGAAGTCATGAGCGAGCGGGGCCGTGCAGGCAGCGGGAGAGTGCAAGAGATAAAAGAGGCTTGTGAAACGCAACATCAAACTATATTGACAGAAACAGGATTGTCTCCTTCTATATCTCTATTGAAAATTTATAGAAGCGCCTTGAAAAGTTGATGTGCTGCTGAGGCCAACTAGCAGCACATCCTCACAGTACATGGCAAGAAACCGTTTGGAGGTTTGGGCTAAAAAAATGGATTAAGTGATGGTCAAATTAAGTCTAATGAAGACTGTTGAACATATTTAGAAATAATTTGTTTTACTTGCTTTGGATCTTCAGAGTTGTATTTTGCACGTGCATTCTTACGTCTTCCTGTTTACTCTCCGGGTGTGTGCGTATTGTAGTCGTACAGTATGTGTGATGTGTTTCCACCCCCCCGCCTCCTTTTTCCAGCCTTTGAAAATCGTGTAAAGTGAACCTTGTCACTCTGCGCCTACGGTCTTAGAAAATCAAACTGAAAAGTGTGAACAGCATGGGTTGTTCAGGTGTGAGGCTTTGTAGTCATGAGGTCTTTGATATTTGGTAACTTTTTAAAGCCAAGTCAGACGAGCTGTGCAGGTAGGAGGGAGAGCAATTAACTGGCTCACAGCTGAACTCGCTTTAGGGCACATACAAATTAATATAAAACATGTCTGAAAACTCGCAAAATCTGTCTTTCTTTTGACAAAATAAATTCAGCTCAAAGTATTTTTAATCTAGCATTGCATACATTCATGTTTACTAGTGAATCCTGTCATTTTCACCTATGGGAAACCGTTTGGGAAGCAAATGCAAACACTGAAAGATTCAAGTATTTAGAACTGAGGAGCACAATTAATATTGTAATACAGCAGAATGAAGTAATAAAAGTAAAAGGATTTAGATTTTTTTACATGTTGACTTTATGAATTTGTGAATGGACTGTGTGTGTGTGTGTTTAACTGCCCATAAAAGTGCAGTCAGCATTTTCAAAGATCTTTTGCTTAATAATCAATAGGCACATTAACCATTTGCTTTATGGTACAGCAATACCTGAAGAGAGATTGGATGGACCTCGTAGATCCTTCGCTTTCTTGGCTGAGTTTGATGCAGATGGGAATTTGCAGTCAGAGAACATGCGCGTTGGTCTGAAGCACGGAGACGCTGAGACACCGGCTCCAGTGCTGGAATAAAAAAAATAATCATGATAAACTTAAAGGGTTTAAGTGCTAAATTGGCCACGTGTTTAATAGTTTATTAGGGACGGCAGTAGCAGCTCGTGTCTAATAGCTGTTTCACTCGCTCCTTGATTATTGGTTGATGACACACCTCACACAGCCTTGACACACTGCAGTGAGCGCTCACATTACGCAATCAGCTCCAGTTGATTTCGTTCCACGCCTCAGTCTGAATGCCGATTGGCTGCCCGCTTCACACCCTCCACCTCGCCTACAAGCGTGACCTGCCCGTTTGTTTAATTGGCTGCAGGATTTCCCAGGAGCGAGTCAAGTTAGGCTGTCCGCTGCTAAAGAGACAAATGCAGCGGTAAGGAGAAACTGCTGGGTGCTATTAGGCTATTTACTGCTTCATTTGTGGTTTTATGGCTGACGTGAGGCTCTCAGGAAATTAGTTTGAAAATGCTTTGTTGGCGGGCAGCGGATTATGAGACTGGGGTCCCAGAAATAGTTTGGCTGCGCGGTCGGGAGCTGGAACTCTGTAATTGTTAAACATCTTCTGTTTCTTCTGTTAATGTCTTTTCCCTCTCTGACTGGCAGCCTTCGCATCGCTTTTCGCTCTTATCCTCTGCTCGTCTCCCACATTCTCCTCTTTTCTTTGCAGAAATCAAGATTATTGTTATTATTCACCTCATGGTCAAGTGCAGTATCTGCTTCTTACTACAATGTGTTCAAGATTTTCATAGTTGTGTGGAAACTCAAATTCAGAAGGCTAATGAAAAAAAAATTTATGTAATATTATTCTATATTTATCACAAAGTTCATAAAGCTTTTAAAAGTGGAAGATTGTAACCAGAAACTGTTCAACCTTAAACTAGATTTGTCATTTTAACCCAAGTTTGAAAATGGTCATAACCAAACCAATCTTGTCTGTATTTACATTACTTTGCCAAAATTACATTTCTATATTTACATTCACATTTTATTTAGCTGACAGCATATGTTTTTCTATTTGGAGTTATTGTCTAATACTTAAATTTAAACAAGAAATTACAATGTGTGAGTCACACACACATTTTGTCAGTATGCAAATTTTGTCAGTATGCCATCGCTATATTTATCATTGGTTACATATTTCTAGGTGCTTTTCAAACTCCCTCTTCTGCCATTTCTGGCCTCAAATGAGAGAAATGCTGAATACAGCTACTGTGCAAAACCAACAAAGTCAAAAGTAAAAGAAATCTACAATAACACCTAAACGTTATCTCATATTCACAGTATAATTGATATTGCCAGTCAATGAGACTTATAGTCTCATTAATAACTTTTTGTAATGTAGACTTTATTTGAATTTGGCTACATTCCATGCTCATGAGGAATTTATTGGTTTCACTTATGGATTTTGATTTGTGAAAAGTCGCATTTACATTTAAATGTATGTTCTATTTATGTGCATCATATTTTAACACTTTGTTTTATTAGGTAGTTATAAAACCTAAAATGTTAAACGTTTGTACAATATGTCTTCAGACGTCAAGTACCTTCCACACAAGTTGAGATTACACACCGGATTTATATTCAGAACACGCCTAAAGTGGAGCCTGTGTATAATTTGACAGTAAAGCCGTAACGTTATTTTAAAAAGAAAATTTGTGCACCATTTTATGCTGATTTCAACCTGCATGAAGCATTTCAATCTACATAATATCCTTATCACATGGTGCCACAGGGGCAGCTTGTTTCTGTCTCTCTTCGTTTACTGTCCCTCTTTCTCTTCTCTCGCTCGTCCCCGTCCCTCTTTGCATTTTGCATAGTCCGCGTTTCTTTTTCTGAGCGTCTCTCGCACTCTCTCCGTCTGTACCTCCTTGCCATAATGAAATATGGATTTAACAAACTGCTTTCAGAGAGGTTCCTGTTGTTTGATGATTTAACATCATCAAAATCCACATTTGGCCAAGAGAGAAATGGGGCAGAAGAAAGAAACGTAATAATATCGCACAACTTTACCACGTGTCCTCAGAAATGGTTTCGTTCTATACAGTGAGTCTCTTCTGAAATGGTTTCTTGCATACAATAAGCTATTGTGGGCATGTCTTAACACATCATTTATTTATTTATTTATTTATTTATTATACATATCCAACACAAACACATGATTTTATTCCCTTTCTGTAGCTTTTCTGACAGTGGCCACAAGACTTAATTGAGTTCCTGTCAGAAATACCAGTTGTTCAATTTCTCATCTGTCACAGGGTTGGATTAGAAACAATTCAAAAGAAGGGAAGCAGAGAAAAAGTGAACCGAACTGAAGAAAGAGTGGAAGAAATATCATACAGCGGGATTTCTAATATGTCTGTGTCTCGCTGTTTACGGACTTCCAAAGATCGAAATATAACCAGTCTGTTTTTATTTAAAACCGTTTATGTTGCTGTTTCTTTTCTTTTTTCTTTGCTGTAATACTGCATTTGTGTATCACTATCAGCTGTGCAGATATCTTTGGCCGCATCCTCAGAGGTCGGCAAACCGTCTGAAGGCTTATTGTCAGCTTCCAACAGCTGGTCTGCTGATCTGCTGAACACCTAAACTGTTACTGAACCTCGTTTACTGAAGCCGGATCCTAAGACCTCATTAAAATAACACAAAGATCACAACGCAGCCCCTTTTACAACAGGCCGTTATTATTTTAGTTTCTCTGTCACTGTTAGACTTTGGAAAATTCATTAGCTCCTCTTCACACCGTAGTCTTGGCCGTCGTCCAGATAGGAGTGGAGTTTGTAGTATTCTTGCCAGCAAAAATCATAAGATTCCAGACCTCGACAGATTTATATCTACTGTGAGAGGCTGCTTTGAAGCCTCTTCAATCCATTTCAATTTCGAGAGGTCACAGCATCTCGCAAGACTCCCATGCCTGTCATGTAGATTTTCACAAGAGGAATAAGCGTCTGTAAATGTATCAGTGTGATTGTTCAGCTTCTTTAATCTTAAGCTTGTTGAAACAGTAGAAGCTGGAGCCAAACACTGACTGAGGCTTTTGCATTTTTATCTGACATTTTTGAATCATGTTCTTGTATAGATTTTCCTTCCAATAACTTTGACAGCAATTAAAAGTGTCACAGGAACCTTAAAAACAAAACAATGTCTTTCTTTCTCCATTATTCCATTTTTGTGATGCGACCTGCAATTAGTGACATTTTGTCACTTGGAAATACAACAGAACAATATTAATATTCTTTGTTTTATCCCTGGAAATGTATATTTTAAATCAGAAACACCGCCGACCTTTGTGAGTGATAACAGTTTGTTGCTGCATCCAAGTTTATCATGGAAACAAACAGTCATTTATGATCAAGATGCAGCCCAAACTATTAAAATATGGACTAAGGAGAAGTGGAAAACTGTCCTTCGGTTTTCAGTGATTCTAAATTTGAAATTCCTTCTGGAAATCACGGAAGCTGCATCCTCCGGGCCAAAGAGGAGAGAGACCATTTGACTTCTTGTCAACTTGCAGTTGAAAAGCTGGAGCCTGTGATGCAGCATTGGTAACTGGCACAACTTAAAAATGTCTGAAGACATTTGAGTTTAAGATAAAAAGATGGATATCAAGATGAAAAACCTAATGATAACCCAAATTAAAGTACAGCTGTGTAGGATTGGATGAGGTCGTGCAGGTGTACCTAATATTGCGGCTGATCAGTGAACAGTGTACTGATTTAAACCATCAAATACAGTCAAACCAGTGGCTCTGCTGTGATGCATCACTTTGTTCCCTGACTTCGGCTCCTCTCTCCCTTCCTAAACCTGGATCTTTGAGGGACTTGTTGTGTCTGTCGGTGCGCCGTAACAGGGATCTCCGACTTGTGATCTTTTGGTGCTATCGCTGCAGGCAGGGCAGAACGGGAACTGTCTGGCCCTGAGACTCCCAGCGAGTGCAGGTGCTCGTGTTAACAGCGGGAGCTTAAACCGGCGAGCACAAAGCTCCAGTTTCTCTCTTCTTCTTCTTTCGGGGGAGCGAGCTGCCGGGTTGCTGGCAGCCTCCACGTAAGGGGGGAGGCCCGTGTTGTGCTGTATAAAGCAGCTCATTCGCAGTATTTTTGTTCTTAATCCGCTGTGAATGTAAATTATTTACAACACCTCTGATGCATATAAGCCGTGATGATTGTGTTTGCCTGATAGTGCTATGCATAGTAATAAAACCAGAACGGCTTCATACAGTATATTAGATTTTGTATATGGATACGCAGACATGCAGCGCCATGGGTTCCTTTTTGAATTGCCAATTTCCAGTAAAACCCTCTCAACACTGCAGTTGTTTCATAATTACCATCCTCTGCTTCCAAGTACTGACCTGCTCCAGTAGCTTCACGAAGCCTCTTCCACGTTCCACTATATATTTTTTTTTTGGCTGTAAGAGATGCGCTGTAGTTATCTGAGCCAAAAGGATTTTCTTTGATGTTTCTGCCATAATGTGAGCTCAGTAATGATAAGCTACTGTCGAATTTCTACTTGCAGAGTTTCCCTTTGATTCTCATGGTGTACAGTACAACAGTAAGAGTGTGGTTATCACAAAATTCATGTAGTCATGTCAAGTATTCAGGCGTAAGAATAGGTGCTCCTATGCACACACATGAATACTTTATATACTGTACACTGTGTGTAAAGGGAGGAGAACCCCGGGCAGACTTTCAGTTTCAACGTCAATCTGCTTTTTTTAAAAATCATTAAATGTTAAACGTGTCTCTGGAAATTAGAGGCCTCTGAAGTATTCTTAACGGACACTATGGCTTTGTTTAGGATAAAGTTCGGTGAATTATTCAAGCTAAAAAGTGTCAGGAGATTTTAAATAACTCTAGGAAAAAGTGAGGAGAAAATGTAAACTAACTTTGCAATTACAAACTTTATTTTCTCTCATCTGCAGTTACAAAACTATTCTCTTTATCTGCACTCAAGCTCTTCTTCTTCTGTATTCATGCACAGGCGCAGGAATTCCTACACACTGTTTTTTTTTTGCCACAGTTTATCACCCTCACTTTGTGATTTCATACTCATATTCACAGTTCCCTCCTTGGTATTATGCAGTAATTGCCTGTGTGTGCTGTTGTTTCCAAATTCGCCGCGATGTCTAACAGCTCTGCAGAATGAGAATAAACTGATTTTCGCCGGCGATAAAGCACAAAAGGTTTAATTAGAATTGTTCTGGTGTTCTCTCTGCAAGTCCGCTTGGTGAAAGATTCCTGCACTGAAGGTCGTCTTTTAGAAAAAAAAACGACCTGTAACGTCCGTTCATTTCCGCACTTTCCATTAGACTTGGCTTCCACTCTGACTACAAAGTAAAGGCGCTAACGTAACATCAAATGTCCTTCCTGACTCTCTTTCCCCTCCTTCCTTTTACTTTGTTCCGCTCATGTCTTCTCTTCTTTTTTTCTTTTTTTGCTGTTGTTCTCACTCGTCTCCCTCAGTGTTTCTGTCCATTTATCTTGATCCGCGGCCCGGTTTTCTCTTCTCGTCTGCTCCTTGTCTTTTTTCGCCCACATTCTTCTCTGTGCGCTCCGTCTTTGTGCTGCACGTCTGAATACAGTTCACTACTTCTGAACTCCACGACTGAACTCAAAGTAACTCTTAGAGTTCAGCCGTAGACTTCAGGAAATAATATATTCCCAGCAGTAATTCCATTATGATTTTTAAAACATCGCAGAGTTACCCGGCACTGTTTGAGGTCGTACCTTTTAATGTTTACCTTTGTTTGGAGCCCTGATTGTAATTGTTAGTTCATAACTGGACTTAGGGCGTAAAGTATTCGTATTATTGTGACCGGAAAATCCTTTAATCTGTGAAGCCAAATATAGAGCTCAAATCACACGTAAATGCCGCTCTGCTTGCTGTCCTCAGCATCAACAACACTCTTCAGAGTTTGCTGATTGGTTCTACTTCCAGCTGCCAGGTTCGATTGAGTTTTGGTGAATCTTTTCCAAACTAATATCTCGTGAAAAATGAGCTTCCAGAATTCACTTAGACTTCTGTGAGGTCGCCGTTTTTCAAGCTGTTCATGCAGATGTCCTGGACATCTTGGCTAAGGGATGAGTGCTGCATTGTCACAGCCGGGTGGCGTCTGGGTTTAATAGGAAGTCTTATTTTGCCGAGATCGACTGCGGCGCGACGGAGGCTCAGCAGCATCACGTGGAGGATAGTTTCCTCTCCACAGCACCCGGCAGGCCTCAGCGGAGACTATCGGGGAAAGTTTTTTGAGTAATACGTCTCTTGCAAGGTGCAGTATGTTTCAGGCAATTGAAGTGAGGCTGCTGAAGTGGAACTACTTGCTATCACATCTCTCACACCGGGGCAGGGTGCTGATAATAAACAAGTTGGCAGCTGTCTGCCGGTGACATCATGCTTAATGCTCCTTGCAGCTTCCTGGCAGAGACTCAGAAGAAGTTGGTGGACGCCTTTTGGTCTGGGCTTTTTTAGCTGAGAGCTGCTGTCCGTGGCAGGCAGGTGGCCACAGCTTGACTGACATGGCGAGCTGGGCGGCAGCTTTCCAGCTGCAGGCCTTCCACAGAGCAGAAACACGATGACAGGAACCCCAGAGGATACCACAGAGGTCATTTAATCACCCGGCTTCTGGATTTTACTAATGGAGCAGGAGAATCTCCACAACACAGGTCCCTCGACACTGTTCACATCTGGCCTGGCATGTGGTTGGATTAAGAGGAATGACATATGGGCCTCTGCACCCCTGGTTGTCCTCAGTGTGATCTGCCCGCTTGGCAGACCGGACTGACCCCGTTATGCGTGATTTATCCATAAGGTACTGAGAACACAATGTACGGATGCCATGTTAAGTTGCAGGTTGAATGAACGAATCTCGAGTTCTTAAATGTATGAAAGAGAAAGTGATGCCTTGCAATACCGGTTAGATTTGAACCAGAGACTGTCAACAGTATTTTTTAGATTTAACTTATGAGCAACTGCTCTTGATGTCCAGAAGAATTTTTGTGATTTGGTAATCACAAAAATGAAATGTTTGAGTTTTTTATATATATATATAATTTGATGCACAGATTCATGTTTCTTACTGACCACATACTGTAGGTTTTCCTCATCAGCACAAGCTTTTTTGTTTGTGCAGCACTTCAATTTATGAGAAAACCCCTGCAAATGTAATAACATTCCCACCATGGTCAATTATACTTTGGATTTATAATGAATTATTGTTTCCTTTCTGACATGCTAAATTAATTGCTGACCATGCTAAACATGCTACCTGCTCTGCATCAGGCTTTTACCGTCATTTTCATTGTGAGCATGCTGCCGTGCTGACATTTGGATTTCGGTCGCAGCATCTCTGCACTGAATTAAAGCTTCGCAGACTTGTTGGCACGGCTGTGGACTCTTAGTCTTATTGTAACGCGCATTGCTAAGGGTATTTATTATACGTTATGCTTCGTGGAGCAGAAAGAGCTGTGCATACGCTTAAAGGAAGTACAGACTGTGCTCACTAGGCATTATGGAAAGAGTCAAGTGCACACTGATCAAATGCATCAGTCCAATGCACTTTGGTAGGAGAAGGAGCCTGGTGATTTTTTTTACTGATGTGAGAAAATATGTAGAAAGTAAATCGAACTAAATCGTGAACATTGACTTAGCACGTTACTACAGCAGATGATAGTCCTGAAATCAAGGGTGGGATGTCAGTTGGATCTTTAGCAGTTGTTAAATACGTGTTGTGTGTGTGTGTGTGTGTGTGTATATATATATATATATATATATATATATATATAGATATAGATATATATAGATATAGATATATAGATATATAGATATATATATATATATAGAGAGAGAGAGAGAGAGAGAACACAAACTCCACAGAGTAAGGCTGGAGCTGCCTCAGGATTCAATCCGGGCACCTTCTAGCCGTGAGGCCGCAGCACTGGCCACTCCACCACCGTGCCGCCCTGGTGGAAAAACAATGCGTTTAAGGTTCAAACTCATTGCTTGTGTTCTGATGAGACACTGTGTGTGGAGTTCATTAATTTTGATGAAATGATATTGACACATTTCTGGATGTTTGGGGACTGTGGCATAATATTTACAGTGGGAGAGGAGGAACTGTTGCTTTGAATTTTAATTCAGTGTGTCTGTCAACAGCTCAGATATTGATGAATTCAGTCCTTTGGTTTGATTGTGGATGGACACTGGTGTATTTTTCCCCCAAACAAACACTTTTTTTTTATTCCATCTCTCCGAAGGCACAAAGTTGATCTTCAAATGGGGTAAAAATTAATTGAAGGTTGTGCTGATTGATCAAGTCTCTGGGAAACTCTGGGGAGAGGACACATGTCTATATCAGGTCACTACAAAGGAAGACTTTTGGAGATGTAATCATGCTAAAATTATAACCCAAACATTTAGTGGTGGCTTTAAAATCATTAGGCTTCAGAAACAAACCAAGAATGTATTTTAAACTTCTGTTCCGACATGGATGTTAGAAAAATGCAACATGGAAAACTTCAGTTTGCTAACACATGTCCACTCGTGTCCACTAGGTCAAGTCAGTTTTATTTGTATATATATATATATATTTTTTTTTTTTATTATTATTTTAAGGCAAACCAATCAATTTGATAAAATGAATTAAAGTCAGAGGTGGTCTTCTTTACATCTATTCTGTCTTTACACCCTGGGATAAAAATGGCAAGTTCAAAACAGTCTCCTGGACTTAATTATTTAGCCTTCAGTAAACTTTTTCAAAGACAAACTTTCACCACAGAAAGCAAAAAAAAAAGTTTTCAGTTCAGTGGGTCTAGGGTATAAGCTATGAGATTCGATGTCATCTCTAGTCCTTGGGGATGTGAAGTGGTTCAAGGGAATGTGGTCATGTCTGTTCAAAGAGATTCTGTTTTTTTATTCTATTTTCTGAAAACTGTCATCATCATGGCGTCATGACTTTTGACACCTCCTGGGCCTCCTCTTGTTGAGGACAAAATCTCACTCTTCATTGTTATTCTGTGTGCGTACACACACTTTAAGAGAAACACACACACACCTTCTGTTTCGCTTTCCTCCATACATGCGCGCAGAAAGACCGACGTACAAATACAGAAGCAAGTCACGGTTAAACCGGAAATGGAGACGGTGATGAAACCTCGGTGTAACGTTCAGGACTCAGGGATCCGGGATCCAATAGGACTGACAAATGTCATTCACCCTCTCAAAACAGATTATCACCCCTGTTCTGGAGGTGTGAGTGTGTCTGTGTGTGAGTGTGTGTGTGAGACGGAGAGAGACAGAGAGAGCGAGGCCCTGCTGAAACTGGATCACAAAAGATTACAACATTTTGTCGTCGTACACACATTGAACTGAACAAGTGGACACTGGCAGTGTTGCGTGTGTGTGTGTGTGTGTGTGTGTACAGGTATTCAACTAATCATGATATCAAGTTTCATTCTTTAAAACTGTTTCACGACTAGTTTAAACTGTGTTAAAACAATCTGTAAGTTGATTCGACCTCACGGCGGTTAGTCCTCAGTTAGTCCAGATGTGGGGATGAGGGTCAGCGCCTCCGTGGTGCGGATTCCTTCTTGAGAGTTGTTAACGGGTTTCTGCCCTACGTTAAGTCACCATCCGTGTTTTGTATTCAGCAGAGCCTACATGTATTTATCTCCGTATGTTTTAAATTCAGTTTCTCAAAGGTCAGAAGGTTAATTACACTGTCACAAAAAGATTAATACACAAAATTAGAAGCAATTCCTTCATGGCGATATCATGTCTGCCGTTACAAATTCGCCTAAGAGAAACAAGAGATGTTTTTTTAAATGTCTAGGCGGCCACTGTTTTAGGAATCATACACGTGTGGATATAACAGGTAATCAAGGAGAGAAATCACTGCAAGCCATGCATGAAATTGAGTTTGGTCTGTCAGGATTAATGGCAAGTCAAACTGCTATGAGTGTGTTTTTGTGCATAAAGCAACATTTCAGTTAATTTTTTGGGAGTCAAATGTTAGTCGTTGCTAAAAGCACAAAGCGAGGAGGCCACAAAAAGACCTCAACACTAATTAGCCACAAACAAACCCAACAGCCGAAAGAAGACGAGACACTGACGCCTCGTTTGTATTGACCTTATGTCTGTTTCATTTATGTATTTATTTATGTATTGATCCTCCGCCCTTGTAAGGAGTCATCTGTATTTTAGGTAATTAAAATGAAAAATCGAAATTTTGTGAACCCTACAGATTCTACTGATTTGCTCATACATGGCAGTTAAGAACAAAGCTTTTCATACGAGTGATTTGACGCCTTTTGTTGTATTTTAAAACTGGACAGACACTCACTGCCGTACAATCCGGGCACAACATTGATTAGTACATATAAACATTTAAAATGCGACTTTATCTCACTTATGGAGCAGTATTTATCAGTCTCTCCTCTGACCAGTGTCAGGGTCCCTCTTCAGACAGGGGCGTCACATGAACACTTCCTACATTAGAATAACAGTTTGACCAAACGAACCCTGATCTTTCCTGTCAAAAAAATACATTGCATTAAATTAGAAATTAAAAATCAACTCCCTTTTAGTGAGATAATGGGGCATGTAGAAAAGAAAGGTGAGGAAGAGTGAAATGACATTTTGTTATTCAGACACTCATTACACATATTTGGATAAACCGGATTTGTGCTGGTTTGACAATGAAAATGGAGGCAGTGTAACATTACTTCAGCTGAATGTTCTGACCTTTACGTGTATAATTATGCTTTTTAAACTGACATCATGTGACTAAAAGTAAAAGTAAATTTATCTCCAGAGCCTTACTGAGAAACATGGCCGCAGGAGAATGAGATCGTCCGTATTTTACAGCACTTCAGGTGGTGCACACTGCTAAATGATACGTGCTGACAAGTGGAAAACGGCCTTTGCGATGGTTCAAATGAGCTTTGGCAGAGAAAGTTGATATCCAAACAAAGGCAGAAAGGCTTCATTCTGCCCCCGTCTTACACCTGGGTGTGGAAGTAATAGCATCTGACATAAAGCATGTGCCTCACTATTTCCAAAAATACTGTGGCAGGGTGAAGTTCTCAGCAGTGACAGAGACGCAATGACAGAAAATACGGGTGCACATTCGAAATTGTAAAAATATTTGTTTCACAGATGATACAGTAAGGAGCATGCACTGGGTTTCTAATCACTTCAATCTTTATTCTCAATCTTAAATGCGTCTTGGATCCATTTTCTTGCCGTTATTTCACTTAATTGCAATTATCTTCGTATCCCACTGTTTTTTCTCGCCGTCTGTCCACCCTCCCCGTTTTTCTGTCTCTCTGTGTCTCTCTCTGCTGTATCTCATTGATTTGATCCTGTAGTCTCCCCTAATTCTCAGCCTGTTTAGGCAGCAGCACTAGCTTATGATGCAGTGAAATGTCAGGTACCTTTGGGACGACAAGATTAGAGAGCTCACAACAATCCTTCGCTCTTCATCTCAGCCCTTTTCTAATCCTTTGCTTTTCTCCTCCCGTTTCTGCTCCACTTCCTCCCGTCTCTCTCCACCTGTCTGCGGGCCCGTCTCACCCTCGCTGCCGTTTCCTTCTCCCCCCGCCTCGTTATTACTGTTTCCCTCTGCTCTCTGTCTTCCTAATCCTTTCAAGTGCTAGTTTTCCTAAACCATATTAACACAAGGATCATCTTTGTCTCGTCGAATTAAAATGGAACCGAGAAGATCTGAGTAGCTGCTGTCTAGTTAAAACCTTGTATCTGCAGAGGGATTGAGATAACCAGCTTTAATATTTTTACACACACGACTCTTATGCCTGGATTTGTAGTGGTCACAGAGTCATGTGGTCATGGCAAAGATTGATATCTATCAAAATATGACAGCTGCAGACCACACTTCCAAGCTTTTTCTGGCAAAGCACTAAGAGGCTGTGAAAAAGCTGGACAGAGACAGATTTTCCACAGACGATATAAGAGATCTACTGTCTGACCTTAGAACGCGTCTGTTTTTAGCAGAGAGATTATATTTATTACTGATATATTAATATCAGTAAAATAATCACGAATATCCAGACTTGTGCTGCTACTATTCAGATATTATTAGTAGGTAATTGTTATGCAAACCACATTTGTTCCTGACATTTAAAATCTTTTAACCTGCTCAGTTCTATGCGATAGTTAAACACACGGTCATCGCTTTTTGTCAACGTGGTTTTATTCATTTGTTTCTGAATGACCCGGGCTGTGTCAAAACATTGGATTTAAAATTATGATGATAATGGATTATGCATATTGTAGAATTACCAAATGAAAAAAAGGTCACCAAATGAGAGTTTATTAGAAGTAGAGAGTGTGAAGACGGGTCATAACATCACGGGGTGTGTGGACGACAATTTCTGTGGATTTGTCTGAATGTTTTTTTTTTTTTTTGTCTTTCCCCCAAATTCATAAAGTGTGAGTCATACGTGAGTAGAACATGAAAACCAGCACGTATTCTAACATATACTGACATTTTTCTCAATAACTTGAACAGGAAGAAAAACTTTTAAAAACTGCACGAAAAACAATTATCAAAACAATCTCCCGTGGTACGTAAATAGAAACAGTTTAATTCTCTGCTTGTTACAAAGCCGGCAATCAAAGAATTAAAGAATAAATAAATGTGTCACAGCATAACAATGAAGTGAATAAATGGAAGAAGCTTGTTTTGGACTGTGAACAGTAGAAGGGAAGAAGTTCGTCAGGGTCACCGGTTAGTTTAGGAATGAGGACGCAGGCAGAACAAAGACAGTTTATTTCACCAGAGCCCCGGCGTCCGCCAAAGGACAAAGTATCATAAAACGAAATAGAGAGAAAATAGAACGGAGATCCACCAGGGAGCCAGCTTCTGCAGGTAAATTACATTACGTTATGCTCGATTCTTGACTGTTTCTCCCTGTAGGACGATTATAAGGTCAATGTCACAATAAAGACGGAGACAAACACAAAAACACTGCATGCGCTGCATAGCTATTGGCTGATTGTGTGCGAAGAACAATACGTCTCTATGTAGCCATATAAATGAATGACAGCGTATCAATGTCGAAATTAATTACCAACATTAATTATGGCGCTCAATAGAACTTGTACCCCTTAAGCACACACACACACACACACACACACACACAAAAACCACATTTACCACGAGGCCTGAATCTTCCTTTTGAGTTTAAGCTGTTCTGTCTTACTTTGCTAAAGATAAATAAGCAGCTGGAAGCAAATTATTTCCCTCCAGCCTCTCCATCATTTCACAGTCTCTCATTGTGAGAAACTGTGAAAGCTTTGGCTCCATTTGCACTCGACGAACAGCCCCCTACTTACTGTTTGGTGTTACACATCAATCTCCTTTAGTGTTACTCTGGTCACAAAATGGGCAAAAATCAATAAGACAGAAGTCGAAAAGAGCCCATTCACAATCAGCCATAGTGATGAATGGACGACTAACCACCCGGCTCGACGCTTTCTTCACACAGACATCACCCAACAAAAAAAAAAAAAGAGAAATTAATGCTGAACATTGTCTCTTGAATGTTGTGATTTCTTTCAGCCCTTTCTGACCTTTGACTCCGAGTCAGTGCTCGTATATCCACTTTGTCCTGTAATCAGCAGTGGTGGTTGAAGTACTCAAAAACTCCACAAAGTACAAATACACAAACAAAAAGTACATGCTGAAAATGTAAGCAGATGATTTATATTTTACTTAAAGTATTAAAAGTGAAAGTACTTTACTATTGTCTTTGTCTGTGGACCAGTGCTGCTTCATGTCATTGGGGCGGGTCATTAGCCAATCAATGTAAATAATGGGTTGAAGCTAAATAACTGTATGATCTGATGCTTTTTTTCTTACTGATTCATTTCTAAGTTTCTTGTTTTTAGCAAGAAGCAGATCGAGTTCAAGTTTTGTTTTCATAAAAATGGGGAAAAAGTGTTTTATTAGGAAATGAGTAAACTGATGCGATTGTAACATGTGACACAACCTTGTCTGTAAATGTAGTGGAGTAAAGAGTAGAGATATTTGCTGTTAGATGCAGTGGAGTAAAAGTCAAAGTGGCCATAATTAAATGCGTTAAAAATGTTGTTATGTACAGTAACAAAGTATTTGTGTCACCTGTAAAACTAAGGACACAGCTGTTTGAAAGCCTTTAAATAAACGTCTGACATTTTAAAAAATAAACCATTTTTTTGAAAATTAGGTGAAGAAGAATAACAGCTTTCACATGCATATGAATACATATCTAATTAGAGTTTGTTAGCTTAGCTTAGCACAAAGATAAAAAAGGCAGAACCAGTTTTCCTATCTGTGGCAACCCTCAAAGGGACAAGCCAAAAACTGCTGGCTATGGCGAGGCCCCTCATCTAACCCTTCGTAAGAAAGGGAGCTTATCTGTTTTGAAAATATGAAATTCAGAGAGTGATTTTTGATTTGTAGGTCCCTGTACTTTTTGGAAAGACGTTGGGCTGTCTGGTAATTTCTCTAAAATGATTTAAAATATGCACGAAGGCTAAACATTAAATACAAACATCACGTCAGCTTTGTATTTTGTGAAAGGTCTTTTATTTTCACGGCAGTAAGAGCCGCATTAAGGAAACATTGCGCTGACAATGGAACAAAAGGCTTCCAGAAAAGCTTAACACGCCGCATTATTTGGTTAGAAAGTCCAACCCATAAGGCAGAATTGGATTGTTTTAACGGGAAAGCTTTATTGTTAACTTGTGTTGTTCAGCACATCAGCGGGCAGAGCGTATGAAAGACTCACTCCTCACATGATGCACAATGACCATTCTGGGACAAATTCATTTAAGCAAAAAGCAAATAAAAGCGGCAAATCGTTTCGCTGTGATGGATTACCTCAAGTAACTTTCAGACATCTGCAAGTTCATTTTCGTGGCACACTTCCCCCCCAACAAAAAAAAATCAATGCTTGTCTGGAACGCGAGGAAGAAAACTTTTAAAAGCTTTGAAATATAATTTGTAATAATGTAAAATAAACACGTGCGGTGATGAAAAAGCCCATTCTTGTTGAATCTGTAGAGATTTACTGAAGCTGCCGACTGTGCTGCAGCTGACAGACCCTCCTGACGGGAACAAAGAGGAAACGTCTTTGTGGTGATAAAGAAACCACCACTGCAGGACACACACACACACACACACACACACACACACACACATGCAAACCCAACTGCAGCAAATTACAGCTCTAATGGATAAATTGTATGTGCAGCTGGAATAACTGACAACCATTGTAATGTAGCTTTTTTCGTGTTCCTCATGCACAACAAATTGCTTGATCGTGCGTATTAAAGTTTTCCGAGGTAATCCGCTAACAAAGTCCCGCGAAATGCTGCTGACTGCTCCTACTGTGTTTTTGACCGAGCAGACAAATGATATTTGGAGACGAGTGATGTTTGTGTTTGCATGTTTTTTGAAGGAATAATGGCAGGATGTTCACTCTGACCAAGCTCTCGGCGGTGTGTCGAATGTATGTGTGTGTGTGTGTGTGTGTGTGTGTGTGTGTGGCATCCCTGCAGTTTTGTTTCTTGGGTATTTGGGCTTGTTTAGAGGGATGTTCTTTTTTGATAGTGTGTGTGGTCACAGCATGAGGCGATACAGCAGGCAAATGGATACGGCTGCAGGAAACGCATTAGGATTAACACACACACACAGAGTCCTTTAAAGAAATGCTGGAATATAAAGAGCAAATACAAAAAGCAAGAAACATTTAGCACTAAAAGTAGTTTTGTTGTTTTGTTGTTGTTCAAAGTAAGATGCCGGTTAAAGAATTTATTCACCACCAATTAAACAAACTCTAATATTTACATAATCCATCATCTGTCACCACTTATCCTGTGTCGCCTATTCTGGCTGGCGAGGAGCGGGGTCCTGCTGTACCTGTAGGTCAGCAGGTTATCACCTGTGGCCGTCTGTGGTTTAGAACTGGACGCATCAACCAGGCCGATTTATCACTGTTGACAAATCTTTCCACTAATAAGTAACAACAAACTGTGAAATTGAAATTTCAAAGTAGGTTCAACATCAATTAAGACGTGTCACCAGTGATTTTGTCCATCACAGACCACTGACATGTTCTCATTTACACTGTGAAATAACACTGTGCTGTGTTGGGTATGTATCCGATTGTTATGGCGATGTTTTAATAAACGTACTGACACATCATTTTGATTTTTACTAAAAAAATAACAGATAATGACATTTGTATCAGGCACCACAGGGGTGGAGTGGTTAGAGCTGCCACCTCACAGTGAGAAGGTCCCCAGTTTGAATCCTGGCCTTTCTGTGTGGAGTTTCCATTCTTCTCATTACTAATATCTCTTAAGTTTAATTAACATCATATTTCTGCAAAATTAGTTTACAACTTCGTGAGCTATCGGACGTCGTTTTTGTGTGTCTGCGTGTGTGTGCCTGACATGTTTCCCTTATTTCACAGCTGAGGTCAGTTGAATTTTGCATGTGTGTGCTCTTTTGGGACTTGTTTCGGTGCCATCTGTTAAATAACGAGTCACCTGTGAAATCTGTAACACCAGTTTGTCCCGGTGGGTTTATTGTCGTCGCTGTCTGGGAGAATTAGGATTCACCTTATCAACGAGACACACAGATACACTGATGCAAACACATGTCGACTGCAGCTTTACAAATCCCCGAGAAATCAAATAATAAATTCACCCACGTTGTTATTTACCTTTTGTGTATTGCGGCCTCGAGAACAGGAGGCGGAAGATGTTAGATAACCACTAAATGAGGAAACGTACAGTTGGATGCATTTCCCCTATTTGTATAAAAATGTTCAAGTGAGCAGATGAAATTTATATCAGTGCAATAGTTCATATTGACCTTGATTTATTTGTTGAACATTTGTACCAGCTGAATGTCAACTAAATATTATGTTGATGAAAAATAATTATTAGTTTTACTCTTTTAAATCTTCTTATCCATGTGTTGTGAAGTAAAACAATGTGTAACGGGGACGAGCAGATGATGCTGCAGTAGTGGTTTAAAATGGATGTTGATATGTATTTTTCTCTCATATAAAAAATAGGAACACATATTGTACACAACATTAACTGTGTTCTCTATGAAAAGGGACTGACAGATACTACAGTTAAATCCAAGCTGACACATAAATTAGGCAGAAGATGATGAAGTAAAATAATAAATGAAGAAATTGAGCTCAGGCTCAGACCTTTACTCTGTAGCCGAGGGGCAAACCGATAAGTTGCCAGCCGGCCTGGTGAACTAGTGCTGGACAGTCCCAGGAGCTGGCTGAGCCTCTCTCAATCCTCTGTCCACTCTTCGGTTTACTAGCCTTTGCCATTTTTTGACAAATTTACACCATTTTATTCAAAGAAATTGTTACTGCAGCGGCCAGTGGTCTCCTCCACACTAACCTTTTGCGAATGGTACCATTGTCTTTTCTGGAACAGCTTGAGTTTTTTAAAAAAGTGAGTGGTGCAGCAGAGATAATAAGCCGTGGTCTCGTTCTCCTTCTCCGGGCTCTCGGACCGCTCAAAGGTCAGTCCTGTCCGAACGGCTTGTTATTGATCTGACGCAGATTCATTTGTCAAAGTTTACTAGAGCCGAGCTCTAAGTGGAACATTCACAGGGAGTAATTTCACTTACTTGAGTTTTAAATCCTGGTGTGAGCCGGCCTTGAGGCGGCAGCAGATAACACTGTGCACTGCAGGAGGGTGCTTCAACCTTTCCATGCACGGACCAAAAAGCCCATTAAAGCAACAGTTTGAGGTTTCTCAGTGCACCGTCATTTTCAAGTTGAGATGGATTGTTATACCCCAGTACACCTGCTTGAATGCCTAGTTATATATTTTTGCCTCCCATGAACAATGTTGAAATCTATTTGCATCTGTCTTCAACATTGTTTTAACGTCCACCTGTAAGAACTAATGGTGGCTTGAACGTACACTTTGGGTGGAGCATCACTTTATATCCAAGACATACTTGAATGAAACGGTGAACAATGTATAGCTGTGAAAAGTTAAGGTAAATAAATTCTAGCTTTCTCATTTCATTTCCAAACTAATGGGTGGAAGCAAATTGGAAAGAGCATTTTTGCTTCCTGTCATCCTCGACAATGACAAACGCGTTTATCAAAATGTCGCCCCTCGGTGAGTCTTTCCATCGTCTGCTGTTTTCACTGTGCTGTCACAGCGGAAGTGACTTCACGAGGAGTTAGACGCTTTCATCCACTGCCATCTGCTCCCGCCTCTGTGTTTCGTCTTTCTTCATAGCAAATCCACAGAAATAGAAGGAAAGACTGCTCAGCACCCAGCCACATTCAAACACGGCAGTGACGTGGTGATGCGGCCACATCGTTGTTAGAGGCGTGTGCGCATCATTGGTGCAATTTTAACGGCGCGCGTGTGTGTTTGTGTGTCTGGAGTTCACGGCGAGTTCAGCAGCTCTCTCCGACACCACATTAGTCAATAGCAATTGAAATGCAGCACTAATTATCACTGATAATTACACATTCAAATGCAAAGAAAGACGTGGATGTGGGCACGTGCACGTGGGCGCACACACACACACACACACACACACACACACACACTCTCTGTCTTAAGGTGATTCAGCGCATAATGAGATGGAGAGAAACGAAGAGGGGAGACTCATTAATGCATCTCGTGACGGCTTGATGGATGTTAATGAGCAGCTTCATGCGTGCGGGGAGGCGATCGCAGAACTGACGCGTCCCAGCACGTGTTGGGACACTCGAGTGTTACGAGTGAATTTTCCTGCATAATTAAACATATTATAAAAACAAATAGAAGAAACAGTTATGGGCAATGTTCAATATATGACAGTTTGGTGTTTATAAAAAAAATGTTTCTGATTTGCTAGGAAATACTGTGCACTGTTCAACAATGTCACCACAATTAAAGTTATTGAGTTATTTACACAATAAACTTGGGGAAAAAATAGACACAATATCTCTTAACGTCTATTTTATTACTCTCTGCAAATCATCATCTACATATGGCAACAAAATCTGAGCAATCGCTAACTTAGTGTTTCCTATCAGCATATATTTGTCTGTGGGGATCAGTGGGAAAATTGTGGCAAACACAGATTTTCTTTCCCATGTGCATGT
This sequence comes from Channa striata, assembly GCA_033026295.1. Classification (NCBI taxonomy): domain Eukaryota; kingdom Metazoa; phylum Chordata; class Actinopteri; order Anabantiformes; family Channidae; genus Channa; species Channa striata. Next base: position 4,750,061 of record CM065186.1, read on the forward strand.
AGTGACTTTCACCCATTGGCGTCGGTTGACTCACTGAAGCGAAGCTGGAGTTTGACGAAATGGAGCAGAAGACGGAGGTACGTCCGTCCAGACACGTCCCCCCAAAGAAAGCCAGGCCAGCTGCTGATCCTGCTTTCTCCCTGCGCTCCACGATGTGCTCCATGATTGATTGGCTGTCTTGGCTGAATCAGGAGACAAGGAGGTGACACTGAATCATTTGGTGGGGACAGACGGCGGGATTCGGCACAATTGTTTTTATCAGAAAAATAAAATACTTGCGTGGTCACATGGTCACGCTGCCTGTTCTATCTGTTCACAGTTCAATCATTCTACATTTGAACATACTGTATAATTCTTGCAGTACCACACCTAAAATATTTCAAGTCTTTACCTAAAGGGAAATCGCTTATTAATTTGGGTGTTTGGTGTCTTGTAAAAAAACTGTTGTGCTGGGATGCGGCGTTACCCCTGAGCAGCAGAGAGAGTTATGTTGAGGGACTCACCCTCAAAAAGCCTGCGGTGAACGGTGGAAAACAAAAGCCGAGCCTGTAGCAACGCTTGCACAGTGAGTCAAGTTGCTGCAGATGAAAAGGCTTAAGCAGAAGAGACGAGGGCGAGTCCAAAGTGAACCCGGAGCTCCTGTAATCTGAGGCCTGCACAGAGGAGAGGAGCCCACACCGGAATATGACGCTTTAAAAGTGTTTATATATGTGAAATTTATGGAGCTGTACTTTCAGAAATGGAATTTAACATTTCTGTGTTATCATAAGTAGATATTCATCTGAAAATATAAATGGCTGCATTTTCTTTAACTAAGAATGAGCCTTATAGCACCTGGCATTTTTTATTTAAATATTAATAAAGGTGTAGGTGTATCATTATGATTAAATCATCTTTAGCACATAAATAAATGGCTAAACTCTGTTCCACCTTAACCAACACTGATCTTTGACCTTAATTTCAAGTACTGTACATGTTTTATCATAATTATCATAATACGCATTGTTTCATATTTTAATAACTAATTTAATTTTTAACTTAACTTATTTCATAATGGAGTCATTTCTGTGCTTAGTGCTTTTGTTTGAGTAAAACATTTGAAGTGGAGAATGTTTTTAGGCTGTTAGTACTGAGCGTGTTATATTTTTTTCTGAATGGGACGACTGCTCCGAGAAACCACGAATCCTAATCCTTGTTCTCCATGACTTCAAGAACGTGTGTGTGTGTGTGTGTGTGTGTGTGTGTGTGTGTGTGTGTGTGTTTGCAATGTTCTTTGTGCGTAGGTTAGCCCAGAACAGAACCCAACACTGGTTCTGGAGAGGGGATTTCACATTGAAGTATTAGCTGTTGCTAACACACCACTTGGTCCGGTGTCAAGCCAGAATTAAAATTACAGGACAAAAGTCAAATTTAAAAGTCAACTTTCAAAAATAGTCTCTGTTACCAGCGTAAAGTTAGAGCACGGCAACGACCTCAGATCAGTTCGAGTGTCAGCGGGCACTGACGGACGTTTCACCTTTTTGTATTTGAGACTTTGTGATCATATTCTTCTATGTTTATATTCTCATCATCCTCATATCAGCGTGCAAAGCCGCCTGCAGTCTGTTATTTTGGTTAATGACCACCAATAAATGCTGATTACCATTTTTTCATGTCAAAGATTATAACAGAATAACAGCTTGAAAAAGAAACGTTAAAGAGGACTGAATGGACATGAAGAAACCTTCTTCACAGACCTACGGCATCTTTCAAACCAAACTGTGGCTCCTCATCGCTGAAACTCTTATGTCTGCTCTAATTTGGCTGCTCCAACTGTTGCAGCCCCAATAATCAGCTCCTGACATTCAGTAACTTTCTGTCCCCGTCACCTGATGTTACTGGGTTTATGAACTAAATTAATCTGCTGAGAATTAGACAAGATGATGCAATAACGGCTGAGACCATGAAAAAGCGGCAGCGTGCTGACATGAAAGGGCTGCAAAATTGAACTTTTAGCTAGCACTGCGGTAGCCGGAGAAATCTTCCTGTAATAATGATGCATGCCCAAGCTGAACCCAGTGAACAATGAGCTTCTGAGACGCAGACTGTGTTAAAAAATAACTTTTATTTTGCACTAGACAACAGTACCCGTAACCACGGTGACTGTGCCCAAGATGGCGATAAGGTGTTAATGTTGCATAGATGAATATTTTAAACGCGCATAGTAACAAATGGAACAAGACTTTGTTTTTGACTAAATCTAACAAATGAAATAATTTAAATCAATATATTGACTAAAACTTCAATTATATTCTCCTCACATGACTGAGACTAAAACGGAATGGAAATAATGTGTCAAAAAGCCTGCCAGTCTACAGGTCTGTTTTTGTGACCATGTCTATTTCTGATCTAACGGAAACCCCCCTCACTCAGACTCTCTCTGTATCCGCATTCGCTTTGTCAGAAGTTACTTGACTTCGACAAGTTTTGCTTCACTCACAGCGATATTTAATTGGCATTTCCTCCTGGCACGCCAATCAAAGGGACCAAGAACACAAAATCATCCCGTTTCCCCTGGTTACTGAATGAAATGGTTCCTGTGGTGTCGGGATGAGTGTGTTCCCATGACGACCATATGAGTTTTTGTTCCCGTGGTAATATGAAAGTTATTCAAGTTCTTTGATTTCCCACCAGAACAAGAGAGCGGGAGAGCGGAGCGAAAACAGATTCTGGAAAGGGAAGGAAAAGACGAGACACAGAAAGAGTGAACCATGGATTGAGAGAATGGAGTGCTAAAGAGAGACGGATCAAGAAAATCTGATTTTCAGAGAAAGGGGGGGAAAAAGAGAGATGGGCTTGTAAAAAGGAAAACAGAAAAGGAGAGGACTTGTGGCTTTCCTGGGAGACAAAAACAAGTTGTTTTTCTGGTTTTCGGCTTCAGTGAATTGAACCTCCGGCACTCTTAAGTTTATCATCATTGTTGCAACACTATCTGTCAATCCAGCCGCTCATCCATCCATCAGTCCATCTGTCCGTCCAACCATCAGCCTGTTTTCCCATGGTTATGTCCCTTTTTGCCTTCTTGCTTGTGTTTCCTCTCCTTCTTCCGAACTCAAGAAATGGACTTAGATGTTTTGTTTGGCTTTTCAGGCTCAGTGAATTGAACAGGCCTGCAGCAATCTGCTGTTTATCACCACGTTTCCCCGCATTCTGCACTCAGGAGAAGAGTCATCGTTAAACCTTGTTTGTTTGGCCTTCCTTCCTGTGTTTAAGAGGAAGAGCGAGCTTTGAAATTTCTCTATTTGTAAAAAAAAAAAAAAAGTAATGTAAATAACGTTTTTTCAAAGAGGCACGTGCTGAGGAGAGTTTGACATGAATCAGAATCCCAGCTTAGCACAGTTATTCTGGCTTGACATGCCCACAGTCCAACCACTCAGCTCCAACCGCGTTCCTCCATTAATGTACGACAACATCGCTGACTTGTAGAACATGTTTGTTCATAACAGCAAACATGCGGCTTACGACTGCAAACGAACGTCTCGTCGAGCACAAAGACTCCGTGACAGACAATGAGTGGGAGTGAGCAGAGGGGAAGCGTGAGACAAGAGACACAGAGGGAGACTGATTATTTATACATTACAGAAAAGTAGAACCTTCTATAGCTTGTTGAACTTTAATTGGCAGAATTTGGAGGGAAATCAATGCTATAAATATAAATCACAGAAAAACCCTTCGCCCACAAGTGTTTTTAATGATTTAGGTTGATTAGACCTCTGCTCTGCTTAACTCGACACAGTCCTGGGAAAATCTCTAATCAGGCAAACACCTGCGTAGGTGGATAATGGCTGTGTAGAGCTACAAACTCGCTAAAATACTATCACCATCATTGGACTAGTAGTGTTTTTGTAAAATCTTTGAGGGAATCAAGACATGAAACCATCTGCCGTTTTATTTTTTGTGCACGTGTGAGGCTTTCGTCATTGGACCCAAAGGTGGAGCAGTTCACTGGGCCCAGTTAATGCCAAATCACCCTGAAGTGAAAGTCTGACTAGCAGGCAGAACTTCAACAGAAAACAAAGTGGCTTAAGGGCAAAGAGTCAAGGGAAAATCAAATTTTAGTAACTAAATCACAGCAGGACCCCTGGTAAGAAAAGTCAAAATTTGAAAATACGGATATATAAAGTAGAACTAGAAATACACACTAGGTGGTGAGGTTAATTGGCGACACAGACAAGCTGGTGATTGATTATTCAGGTCGTCGGACGATGCGGGAAAGGAAGGCGTGCAACACGTTCAGGCTCTAATAGGGAAAACCAAGTGAGGTGAATATGGGGGGTGGGTGATAACCAAACTAAAGACAGTCTGTATGTGTGTATCATTAATGGCTTAAAGAATTTTCTCAAAACTTGGACCATGTCCACTTTAACATCAGGGATAAACGGAATACATTTTCAGGCTTAGAGGTCAAAGATCCAGGTCTCTATTGCCTATTCCATCTTGCAAAAGAGAGATAACAGGAATGGTTTAAAAGGATTTCTTCAATTTACTACAAACTTAAACTCAGTGATGAATTGCTAAGGCTTTGGTGGTCAGGGGTCAAAGGTCATTGTCATCTCACATCGTTCTGATTCATGTGAATGCAGTGTCACAGGATTCCTTCATGCATATCTGGTACTCGCATACACTAGGACTCATGGATAAGCTGAAGTCCCTGAGCTCACGTCCATCCCATTCTTGTTAATACTACATTTTAGAAATGCCTGTAGCAATTTCATAACATCCGGCACATTTGTCCACTCGGGCTCATGGATGAACCAATTAGAATATGAGTCTGGACAGACACGTGTGTAAACCTGACTGGTTTGCAGAGGCATAAAACTGCAATAGGGAAATTCTGGTTAATAACTGGGAGGACTAGACATCGCAGCGAGATTTGGAATGAGGGTTTTTACTTTTAAAACACAACATAGAAGTTCTGGTTTTACGTTGGCTCTCTGTGTCCATGTCAATCAGACCTTCTCCGTACTTCAACGGTGTACAGTAGCTCTGGGTATTTGAGAACCTGTTCTCTGCCTTTCATCATGTGCTCCGCTTGTCTTGGGGCTATAACAGAGTCACATCCCTGCTATTTGAAACGGATCCATAGAATTGCAGAATTGCTGTATTTATATTTGCTTACCCAAAAGCAAAAGCAAATAAGGCCTAAATTGGATTGATTTCAACCAAAACATGTCTTGGTGCCAATCCCGGTTAAACAATCTAGAAGCTATTTGGAGTCTGTTATTCAGATTTCGCCTTCACACTTCTCATTTGCACAAACAACAGACACTAAATGGGGCTTAAAGCAAACTCAGCCTCCGCCGAAAGCTTCCTGTCCTCAGGTATGCTCCAGCGCATGAGTGTGTCTTGTCTGTCAAGTATCAAGGATGAGTATGTAATTTAGCTCTTTCATCAGGCATCATGAACACACAGCTAATTTAGCAGGTACACACACTCACAGACACGCACGTCTATCACAGATCGGAGGTTCGCTCTAGTACACACCCCTAAGAACACACACACACACAAACACACATAATTTAATCTATCAGATGCAAATGTGCAAATGCACGTATAAACACACCTATAATGACTCTAGGACTATTTGAACTAAAGCGGGTTAATTTATTTAGAAAGTATAGGGCGCATCTTTTATATTTTACTCTCGTTTTGATGTGTTGCATCGATGCTGCACAGCTGCACGTCTTTAATGATGCTCCCACATGGATTTACTGTATTGTCGAGCTGCACTTTGACATGTGGCCAAGAGGAACTGGAATCGAACCACCAACAGTAGGTTTTATGGATTATTGCTGTACTGAGATTAGCCCGTTCAACCCAGGCCTTCTCCTCCCTGCCCTGCTACGCTCAACCATATGTCATCCAGTCCTTTGGGTATTACTCTCATGAAATTAAACTATATTGAAATGCTACAAAATGTTCCAGTCAAGTAGAAATTATTGACCTTCTCCTATTGATTAAAGGGCAAAGCTCTCAAAGGGTTGGGTTTGTCTGTTTATGGTTCTGTTCTTATGTCAGCTGACAGGGAAATATTTTGTTGGCTCAGTTCGTGTCTGTGAAATGAAGGTTGGTGATTTTTTTCCTCATATTTAATACCAACATGTTGGTATTTAATCCTAATGTAAGGACACACACGGAAAGGCAGGAGTATACTTCACTCAGTGTGGATTGTATTGTATGAACAAAATAAAACAAAACAAACCTCAAACTGGACAAAATAAAATAGTAAAAATGAAAACTAAACAAAAGGAAAACTATGCTAGGCCCATTGCCAATAAGCAGCTAGCAGCAGGTCTCCATCTCAACTGCAATGAACAAAGTCTGTCCAGGAGCTTCAGGCCTGATTTACCTGAAGCTCCTCCTCTAAAGACAAACCACTACTGATTAACAAATACAACCAATTAATACACACTATAACTTCTCTACTATAGAAACAATGATAATGTCTTAAATATAAATTATTCTATGTTACCCCACATAGGAAGGCTAACATTAAATGTTTTTAAGGGTACGTTTTAAGACATCATGAAACTCCCCTCTACTTCCTACCAGGATGGTACAACCCAATTCTCCCCTGCTATAAAGACCTTTCAGACGTTCCATTTCCTGTTTGATAGTATGAACTCGAAACCTATTGGCAGGTACAGTGCAACACGCACAAACACTGGGTAAGTATCACAGTCACATTGGTTTTTAAGGGATGTAATGACGGGGCGCGTTGTCTATACAACTAAACCAACAGCTCTGCTCTGCCGGCTGGATGGTAAAATAAATATTTTTGGCGATACCAGTATGATAACACATCTGCAGCTACTCTCTACAGGGCATGGGCAACCCCCATGACACCTAATATGTGTCTTTATTTGTCTTTGAATATGTCGGCAGAAATCCCGACATATAACCTAATCCTGTTCTCTTTTCCCTTAATTTGCTGTGTGATTAAAAATAATCCACTTGATACCCAACACATTCTGCTGTTCTCTACTGTCATGCCCGTGTGTTGTCATTTGATTTTCATTCAAAGACTTTAGTCAAAACAGCATCGTATGTTGACACCTGTCCCTTCTTAAGGCTCCAGTGAATTCAAAAGTGGACTGAATATCTTAAAATAGTATGATCTTATTTGGAATGTTTGAAAATGACTGGAGGTTTTAATGGCTTGTCAGTATTATGGGCAGAAAATATTTTCAATAACCTTTTTGAGACATTGATTTTGTTTTTTTGTTTTCTCTGTGGCCCAACACTGTCTTTTGGCAGGCAGACAAAAGCATATTTGTGTGTTTGTTCATAATTTGTCCTCTGTGTTCAGCGATGACACAAGCTTTTGGAAAATGCCAAAAACAGTCAAATAGCACAGAAGAATCAATGTTAGCTTTAGCGAAAATACACCAAAACACTGGACTGGTTCAGTCATCAAATCCAACACATGGCCCTTCAGTGACTTTTTCAAAAAACTTGTTTTGTTTCTAAAAGTTGAAAAAAGAAAGTTTTGTTGAAAGACTGCGTAAAACCAGTCAATCATTTTACTATTTCCATATAAAAAAGCACTGAGTTCTTCATACCTGGCATTTGGCGAACGTGTTGGGTGAGAATCATAGCGTTTTCATTTAGGAGCCCAGGTCTTGGATAATGGGTCTTATATAAGGTAAAATCATTCACCCACACAAATGTGAACAGGCAGCAAACTATTAGAAAATAAACCATAACAGAAACGAAAGTCATTGCAAACCCCAACATGCTCTGAGAGGCAGCTGCACATTTGTGTTGGTGTTGCATATAGTGAAATTTTATCAAAATTCAATATATTCCAAAGCATAAACGTCTCTGATTTTATAGTTTTTTTCTCTATGTGTGTTCTATATCTCTACCCATTTCTATATTTACATAGTTATAGGTAGAGATATAGATGTAGATATAGATATTTAAACATGTGAGCAGTTCCCTTATTCCCTTCTGTTGGTTCGATCCCTGGCTCCTCCGGTCACATGTCGAAGTGTCATTGAGCTGAAGACACTGAACCCCACTCAGTTGCTTCCAACTTGCTGCACATCAGCTGTGAGTGCGGATGGGTAAATGAGAAGCAGCGTAAACCGCTTCGAGGAAGCATTAAGAAAAACGTTATATGAATGCTAGTCTTCAACATGCCATCAGACCATCACGATCACTGGGGGCAGTAGTGAGCAAATAGCTTCTTGGGAAAAGATTGTCTTAGCGAAGACAAGTGAAGAAGATGCATTTGAAAGCACACCTGGACAATAAGGGGATTCATGCATCTGGGTTGTTGACAAGTTATGGAATTTAATGGGGTTCACTAACATCAGATGGACCAAATGTGCTTGGATTTATTTTACCTAATTGTTTTGATATGAAACTTTTTTTAAGATTTTATTTTTGAAAAGTTTTATTTGCACAGTGCTGCTTTTATTATTAAACCCGTGTCAAAAAGGGAAAAAGAAATACAGCCCAAAGACTTGGCAGTTATTTATTATTGTTATTAGATTTATTATTCTATGACAAATTAGTTCTGTTGTAAACCCTATATTGTATACTGAATCAAGACAAAAACATTCTGTCGCATCCCTTATTGCATTGCATTTCATCAAATTTTATCAAAAATAGCCGCTGTCTGCTCTATGTAACAAAAATTCTCATTAAGAAACGGGCACAAGCGATTAGGGACTAAAACTACAGTTAAAATATAGTTAAAATCGGACAAACGTGCAAACTTCACACAGAAAGGCCACGTCCAGCAGGCAGATTCGAACCAGAAACCTTTTAGGCAGCAGCACTAACCACTCCACCACCGTTTTCCCCAAAACGTTATATTATTGATTCATTCATATCCAACAAGACCCCTGTGCAAATACTATGAACTATTTCGGAAACGTGATCATTTGAGAGACACGTTTTGATGAGACATACTCTAAAATCCACAGAGGTTATCTGAAGAGAGAGGTTGTAAAAGGTGTCGAGCCACTGTAGAAATGTTGGCTTTTAAATGCCAACATCTCTACCTACATGGCAGAAACAGGCACGCACACACACACACACACACACACACACACAGACACACACACACACTCTTACACTTCTACATATAGGCCACCACTGCCAGGACACGTCAGTGCATCTGAAGTACTTAGTGTCTGTCTTCTCTTTCAAAAATCGTTATGTTGTGTTAAGAGAGGTTTAAGAGGCCGGGCGTAAAGGTTTCTATTTGCTGATCTTTCTCTCGCTCACACACACACACACACATCTCCATTTTCCATTTGTCCTCTTCTCTGTCTCTCTCCTGGATCCCCGTACTCTATGTCCAGATTATAATTATGAGTGAAAAAAAGAGCAGCGCAAGACATTATTTTATAAACAGGACACGTCCACAGAGACACACTAAAATGCAGACGGTCTGTCTGTGCTTAAATAATCATGAGGAAACATTAGATGATGCAGTTGGCGCAGATCAATATGTAATCAGAGTATGACCTTCAGAAACACTCACATATACACATCAGCCACAACATTAAAACCACAGAGTCCACTGAGCGTCTGAAGGTGTCCTCTGGCGTCTGGCATCAGCAGCACATCCTTTAAGACCTGTGGGTTGTGTCGCGGGGCCTCCGTGGATTGTTTGTCCGGCACATTCCGCCGACGCTCGATCAAACTGAGAGCTGGGGGATTTGGAGGCAAAGGCGACACATACACCCGGCAGGGAATCGAACCATCACCATCAGGCAATATCAGTGTCATAAAAGGGTTTACCTGTAGGTCATTGCTCAGAACACGGCCCTGCCTTTACGACTTCCACTCGAACAATCCCTATTCACGTGACCAACTCACACTTTTACCATATTTGTATTCATACCCTAAACCAAATCCTAACCAGCCCTGCACTGATGCCCTGAACAAACTGGTTCCAGTACACAGCTTGTCCCAGCTTGGACCACGTTTTTGTAGGTACCGGTCCGGCATGATGAAGATGCTCCGACCCGGTGATCGCCATTTGGCCCTTGTTACTCACATCGAGTTTGGCTGTTCACTTGTTGTGTAACATACTGAAGCCCCTAATAGCTGCCTGTGTAATGAGATAATCAATGTTATTCACTTGGACTGTCAGCGGTTTCAATGTTCTGGCTGATCACTGTACATATGCAGCTGGAATTGCCTCACAGCATGTTTCCCCACCTGGGTATTCTCCATTGCATGAAAGGCAGTTTAAGATTTTTAATCCTCGGACCCCCGTGCTGTGTGCACCATGGGGGTCCACGCTGTCTTTTCTGTTCTCCGTTCTCACTAAATTACTCACTGTACCTTCTGCAACCCATCTATTACCAAGCTCAGAGGTGCTATGCGAAGCATTTAGAAATCAATAAATCATTACCACATTCATTATGTGTAATTAAGATAATCACTCTAAGTGAATGAGAACATCAGCACAAAAGGCTGCCAGTTCCTCAAGTTTTATATTTCACTTTTCCAATGTGGGGAAAATATGCTGCAATGATTTACCATTTGCATGACTGTTTTTCACATGTCATTTTTGGATTTTAAGGTTTAGAATTTGTATAAGAAGAAACTAATTGTAAATTATCAATCATAATCATTTATAATAAAACATTAAATAACAATGAAAAATAATAATAAAAAATACATTGTTAAAACTACTAAGTTTGACCCGTATATTTCTGCATTTACCTCAGCCAACAATGCAGTCGGTAAGATTTAGTTTCTTGACCGTATAGCAAAAAACAAAGGTTAGTTTAAAAAAAAAAGACACTTTAACATTAAATAACCTTTGACCATTACCACAGCAATCCTTGGAATTCATTCTATAAATGAAAGTATATTTTACTTCTGTTGCCCTGCACAGAAAGTCAGATCAGATGTCAACGTGAATGACTTTTTGCGCCTAAACTGTTTTCTCCTCATTCCATAACGTCATTTTCAAAGCATTACAAGAAATGAAAATTGATAAACAGATGCAATGGGAATAATTATTTTTCATATCTACGGAGCGTTTGGCTCTAAGCACAACTGTGAGGGAGTTTGTGTGTCATCGGGTCCATGTGCATGTTTGGCCACCGACATCCTTTTGGTTTTAAACGCCACCACAGTGGACATGAAATTAAACTGTCCAGACCTGCTCGTAGTTTAGTCTGTAAGCATTAATTTCATATCTGATGATATGGGCTTGGCCGACAAAGATTTGATGGGGTTTTTCTACATAACTGTACAGTCTTGACTTTGTTATGTAAAGTGGCCTGAGATGAATATGTCTATATACATGAAGCTAAATTTGATAAAATTTTTGGGGGCCTCAAAAAATATTTTGCCACAAATCTTTAAAAAAAACAACCTGTTAGTTTTAGTTAGTTACAGTCTGCGTGAAGTGTGGATGTCACCAGATGTTGGGCGTCTTTCTTGGTGATGCCCTTCTGAAAGCGTCATTAGCTTGAATAGCAAGTGACATTTCTATGCTGCCGCACATTGATTTCAGCAGACACAAATCAATTTTTGACATTCAGTCACATCTGCCTCTGGGAGCTTTCTTTATTTATTTAATAGTCTATTTTCAGTGCTGATTAGTTCTGGCACTTTTACATGTTCATTTATTATTTAGAAACAATTAATAAACAGCAAAATCATTGTCACTCCAAGTTTATGTAAAACTGAATGTACCAGTGGAGATGGACAGTGAGGCACTTAATTTCTGTGTCTAATTGTCTGAGTAAACAAAGAATTTTACACACACACGTTCATCAGCAGACACACAAAGAGGGAAGCGTGGACACACTCTTTGTTCTTCCTAAATGTGTTAAAGGGATAAAAAAGGAGAAAAATCTAAATGAAACTGGTCTCGTGGGCATCGTGTGGACATTTAATTTAACGCTAAAGTTCCACAAGCTTCGTAAGTTCATAAGACAAACTGACACGTGCTTAGATCCAAAACCGACAAATCCGTGTGCAGCACGATGCGCTGCGGTCAGGTTATGGTGAGAAATGTCAGAATTATTAGTCAAACTCAACTCAACACCGTGGGAATTTGTGAACTAAAAGCCTTTTTGTGAAGTATCGACATCTTTTAGATGTGTTTGTGAATAAAAACGAGGATCTAATTGTGAAGCGGCACAGCTTCCGTAAACAAAACGTGCCCGTGAAACGTGTGATGTTTCGCTCGTCACTCTACTTTGCTCTGATCCCACGGGACTGAATTCGGAACCAAGCAGGCCGCACCTCACCCTCATCACTTGCTCGTTGTTTGTTCACGCCACTAGTTGGCATCGAGCTCCCGCGTCTGTCTGTCTGTCTAAATCAGGAGTTTCCCCCCAGAAACCGGCTCTTTTTAATTGTGTCCGGAGGGTGTGTTTATTTTGCGCGTGCTGACCTCCCCGAGTCCGTGCAGATGGCGCGCCGACCAACCGCAGCCACCGTGACTCACGTCATCCTGCTCGGCTGGATTTCTGTTTATACGGTTTATCCAGGTACTGTAGCTACGCAGAGCCTTGACCCCATCAACATCCAGCACCTGTACGACGAATTGGAATGCTGAACGAGAGCCGACGTCGCTGGCTGACCCCATTAACGCCCTCGTGGCTGAATGAGACTAAATCCCTGCAGCCAGATTACAGCTGCATGTTAATGACCTGGCTTTTAAAAGTAGACATTCAACAATTGCAGACTGGTGTGATGTTTGGCTGCACACATACCTTTGGCCATGCAGCGTAATCACATGGAGAATTTATTGGCCCGAATTTTGATGATTCATTATTCATAAGCCCAATTGTGGTCCAGCGTGCAACTTGAAGCCTCCTGTGCAGCTTCACTGAGTAAAGGGAATTTATACGTGGAATTTATATTCATGAATTAGGAGACACATACAGTAAGAAAATAATCGTAATTTGCAGCCCGGACTTGATGGGTCGTCATAGAAATGCACATAGTTATTCCCTCTTTGAGGAAATCTGGATTGTTCCATTTCAAATCCTTTGTGGTGTCGCTGTCCAAATATATACAAACCTGACTGCACATAAGTTATGGAGGAAAAGCTGAAGCAGTCACACATTTCCTCGCTCGGTCTTTCTCCCGCGCACATACGTGCTAACACGAGTACACTCTGTTCATTTTCCTCTTTCCGTCTCTTTACTGGAAACTAATTTCTCTTTCCAATAATGCATTTTCTTAGACCAAACAATGCCACGTTGAGTACGCAGGAGCCCTCGTGCTCCATCTCTTATTCCGTGTGACTGTGAAAGTGCATGTGAGTGTGTGCGGTGATGTGTGCCTGAGTCTGCAGTTAATAACTGAAAAATGTCCTCAGGGCAAGTAAAGCAATGTGAGTTACCACGTCCCTGAGAGGACACTACATTAATGTCAAATATCATTGGGAGAGACAGCACAAACGTAGTAAATTAACTTTGTACTGTAGGTTTTTGAGCTGTTTTCTTTTTATGCATTTTATCATTTATGTCTCATAAGAAAATATTTGTTCCTATAGCTTGAGAATCCGTGTACTAGTGCACATCGCTACTGAGAGGACTAACGAATTTCTTGAGTGTGAACCCGAGACTATGGGCAAGTTTACTTTGTACGAATCAAGACAGTTTTGTGATTAGACTGGTTCATTATTTAATAAATCAATCAGTTGTACATGGACCAGCATGTGTAAATCAGATTCAGTGACTGGGGCGTTCACGGTTCGTACATTAGAGGTTTTAAAAGGCCCCACGTAAAGAGATGAGCGGGAGCTTTAACGTAGTGAGGCCTGAGAAAGCAAAGTGTAGAACAGGGGACTAATCCAGAGTGTTGATGTCCGACGGCATGCGGGGACAGGAAGTAACACACGACGACGAAGTGAGGGGAGAGGCAGGTGTAATTTAACGTGGGGAACAGGTGAACGTATTTGGGGCGGGTGAGGAGCCGTAACAGGCAAAGAGGCTAGGAACAGGAAGTGGAGCTGACAGGCTTCAAACTAAAAGCTGGAAACAGGAAGTGAGGCAGGGAAAGACAGGGACAGACCATAATAGCAGGACAGGATCGTGACAGGGGCCATACAATTATCACATTACTGAACATTTATGGATATATTGGTCTTTGGCACTTACAAATATCTTATAAAGAAACACTTATTATTATTGTTATTGTTATTATTAGTATTATTAATATTATTATTATCCCAGACTGTTGCTGGATCCTTGTACATCATCCAGTGGTGAATTACTACTGCAATTGCATACTAGGGTACTGTAATTCTAGATACTAGTTATCAGATGAAATATCATAAAAGTAATCAGCAGATCAGTCAGTAATACTAATAATTACTAGCTGTTGCTGTGTCACAATATTTTATTTTGAATCAATAGAACAACTCTAACGACACATAACATTCATTCGGGGGGAGTTTCCTGCGTTGACCATCTTTAAATGATGACATTTTAATGCATTTTTCTACACATTCATCTTTTTTTTTTTCATTTGCTCCCTAATTATTTCCAGTAATTGTTTTGTGCAGCTGGCATGTTTCACGTGTTGGAGTGACGTTTTATTGCACAGCTAGAATAAATGGGGCATCACAAAAACATGATAAAACATGAAACTGAAACACACACAATAATTGATTTTAGTGTTGCCTTTTTTTAATCATGCTGCCATCACACCAGCCTGTCGTTGCATCTCTTTTAGACCACAATCAAACCCAAATCCATTTTGAGGCAGATGGAGGTTTCGGACGTTGGAGGAGAACACAGCAGACCACACAAGTGATTTGCAAGCGTCTCATTTTGTGACGTGTCACTTTCTTACTGTCATTACTTTTGACTTCCTCTGTTGGAAAACCCACTTGGGCGAAAGATAATCGTCTGTCCAGGTCCTGCTGAAGATGTCCTGTCTTCAAACCTCTTTCATGGCCTGTTTGGTGACCAGCCGTGTTATTTTTAGCCTCAGAGAACTGAGTCCTTTAGACATTCCCATTATTCATTGTGCCGATTAGGTATCAGTGGTCTTCACACATCCGCGGCTGTGACAGGTGCGATGTGTCCCGATAACACATCGCCACAAATTGTAACACATTCCGGCAAAAGTGGGTTTCGTGGCTGATAAGTCAAACAAATGCTCGGGAGAATTCACGACAAATGTGTTGCCTGAAGCGAACTGTCAAGAAAAAGAATCAAATGTGTCAAGCTTAAGAAATTGTTCAGTAATACATCAAATCGCTGTCACAAACAAGCAAGTTGTGAAGTAATGAAGGAGGCGTGTGAGTAACCTGCTACTCGGTTTTTCTTTACTTTTTTTTTTTTTCCAGATAAACAAGTTGTCAAAATCTTTTTTTCTGAACTTCGTGATGTCAGTGATGTGTAACTGGAATAACTGGGGCACGCTCATACATCAATATACACTGTGGCAGACTGAAATAAACCTGAGGTGTCCCGCTCCAGCATAATATTACCTTGGCAGTTACATTTTTGCCATAACTGTCATGTGAAAATGAACAGGTGGTTTTACCTTTACAAGCCACAATTAATAATAGAAGGCGTTTGTATTTTTTTTTCGTGCTGTTTCACTGTAGCTCTGTCATTTAAACGCCCACTCTTTCTCTCACCCAGTTTGACAGACAAATTACATTTTCATGTAGATTTAAAGTCACAGATAATGGAGTCCACCCATTAGCAAACTGTGCACTACACAGATTAGAGCCTTTGTCACACATCAAATTCATTTCCTATTTGTCCAGTTTCTGTGATCCATGGTGAATATAAATATATGCTGATGCAAAACATTTCGTGTATATTTGCGACAGAGGGGGAGACAGTAGGTCAGAGACGGACGTGTAGAAAAAAAGAAAAGACGAGGAATTAATGTCCCTCGTCTGTTCTCCTAAAGTGCCAACTACGCTTTGGTGACGACCTGCTGGGGGTTGACGGGAGTCGGAATTCAAATTAATCACGCTGACTGTACGATCCCGTGAAAATTCCCTTAATTACCGTCCAGTCAGAGCATTGTTAGGCCACACAACCCTGTGCAGGAGGAAGTTCCCACTAACCTGAACGAGACGGAGTGAGAGACTGAACGAACTCAGCTGTCTGTCTGTCTGCGCTCCGCTTTCCACTTGGCGATATTTGTTTTGTGCATTAGCTCGCAAAAGGGAAATTGCCCGTGGTGCAAATGGACGGTGCAGTTAATATCATGTCAATGTACCTTGGATTCTTGTTTGCATGTGCACGTGTGTGAAAGTCCTTAGATAAACACCACTTTCCTGGAGGATATTACTAGTTTCTGTATAACATCCTCCTTACACTAAACCACAGGTGCTGAAAATGCTGAATAACTTTAAGACAGTGAAAATGGCTGGAATCATAAACTGTAAAGCCTAGATTGCACTTTTGCTGTAGGCTGTTTTATGCATAATTGCTTTGAAAAATGGCTGGATTCTCCCTTTAACCGGAAAACCTTTTTTTTGGGCCCGCGCCTCGGTCCGCCTGAGCGTACGCGGACGCACGCGTGGCCGCGAGTGTGTGTTTCACTGCAGTGCGGTGCGTGCATGCTAATGCATAAATGTGCTTCAGTGCCTTTCAGTGGGACTCAGTGTATGAATTATTTACCAGTAATATCTCATAAGAAGCATATTACGCAGACCACACAAGACAAAGGCCTCCTGAACCCATCGCTGGCTGTAATCATAGCCCTCAGTTGCCCAGAGACGAGAGAGACGGAGAGAGAGAAATGGGCAGAGGGACGTGAGCGTGTCACAGGAGAGCGAAAAGGGAGGAGAGAAATCATGTCTCTTCACTCCGAGTGTCACTTTGTCTCCCCTCTGTTTACCCACTTGCTTGTTTGTCTGTTTCTTTTTTGTCCATTATTTGTCTTTTTCATTCCTCTTATCTTTAACTGTTAGAATCGCAATCTGTCTTTGTCGGATTCTGTGTGTTCAATAATTGATTAAATCGTTCAGTCTGTTACCATCAGAGTGGGCGGCCGGACGCCACTTTGGAAAATCTGCTTTTTAATTTTAAAATGTGACGTGCTGTTTCTCTTCGTGTTTCGTGGCGTCTGTCAGTCTCTCTGTCAGGTGAGTAACTAGCGTTTCGCCGGTAGCGTCGTCGCTAACTGCATACATCATGACAAATGGCTCTGCACCAAAAATGCGAATGACTCCTTCACTCCGGCAATAAATCAATTAGTGTGATTTCCGTCGATCAGGTCAGTGTACGGACCACACGGCAAACATGGCGGCACAGCGCTGAGTGTAAACTGCTGTTCCCCAGAATCAGTCGAACACATTTTTCTGTTTGCATCAGTTTGCTCTTTTCTCTTTTTACTCCCTTTTCACCTTCTGTCCCTCTTTTTATTGCTATTTCCCCTTCACTCGTTTCCTCCTGCTCTACCTGCCAGATGAATAATGTTAAGTGCTTCAGGGGTCAAACCATCGCTCACTGTCCCTCTGCGCCCGATACAAAACACACTGGCCCCACAACTATGATTGATATCTTGTACACGGTCACTCCGTCACCCCAGCCATCAATCAAACGTCAGCTCGTTTTTTTCATTAGTCCTTTCAACAGTAATCCACCATTTTTAGGAAGAAGGCCCCTGGAAGCACGGAGCCCGCTAAGCTATTTGTGCCGTTATGCAGGGATATTAATGTACCATACTCTTTTACAGTGACAATGGTGACGAATTTATCACGTGCAATCGTTGGTAATTTGGATTTTCTTCAAAACCTTCTTATGTTTCAAGGTGACTTGTTTTAAATTGTGAATCTTACAAAAAAAAGGCTAAGGCACATAATTTAACACTTTAGTAAAAAAATATATTTTTGGACAAGCACGACAAACATGTTTCTTATTTAAAAAAGTCTTTGGCGACTGTTTCACATATTTACATGTTCATTAACAATGTCTTAAACTGTATTAAATAACCCACTCACATGCTGAGTGGATGTATTGTCTTGAACGTGCCATGTTGTAAGACAGTTTGATACTCGGAATGAAATTAATAGTTAATGCAGGAGATAAACACACTTCATTCAGTCATTCCGTGTTTTTTTGAAAGGCAATGAGAAAGATAATAAAATTAAAATAATATTCAAATAAATTAAGTATGATCTAGGTGCTCATTCATATCCTAAGTAGCTGGATCCTTCAGTGACTAACACATTCATTCATGTAATCATTTATAATCATTTCATATTCAGCTACCGCATCTGCAGCATCTGTGCTAAGAGAAAACATGGAACAGTCTCATTTGTGCTGCAGCGCCTTTGAGCAACAATAAACTCTGGTTGGAGATTATCTTTACTATCGTTCTTATCTCCCAAATCGGTTTAAGTCGGTCTAATTGGGTATTAATTTGGCCAAATCAAGATTCTGATGAGAATTATCCCCAATTAACCCATTTAACTCAAGTGTTGGGCTTCAGAGAGGAACGCTTGTCTTATTTCAAATCCGTCCCAAATCTCATACTTTACTCTTCAAAAATATTTACCCTTGTACTTCAGAACAGCCAGTGGAGAGCCACTAACTGCGGTTTGTATCAAAAATCAAGAAAACTGTAAAACAAAAGCGCAAAGAAAAAAAACTTTACCATTTTTGTAATGCTGAATTTGCATAATCTCGACTTGGAACATGAAATTGTTGCTTAGGTGAATAAATTATAGAGACACTCGGTGTAAGTGAGCAGATTCAAAAGCAGTCTGACTCGGTAAATACAGTCAAACAACCTGTGTTTGATCAAATTCTTCCCCAGTAACAGACGCTCCTGTCAGTTTGTTCCCATCATCCATCACCGGCAACAAGGCAGCTTTGCTTTCTCTTACTTGTTTCTTGAAATTGCTTCTTTTTTTTTCCCGTTTGAGGCAGTAGCTTTGATAACTGGAAGTAAGTAATGCTGAGTAAAATTGATGCTGTCAGCAGAAACCAGGTGTTTTTCTTCTGGAAGTGATACTTAAGTTTTTACTTAAAAATATTATTTTCAAAGCAATAGCGCGTAGTGAAATGTGGAGTTCAAACTCTGTCGTCTGCAGGCATCTATCTGTGCGTCTGCCTTCTGCTCTCCGGGCCTGCCTGTTTATCTCAGTGTCTGTCAAGCCGTGCCGCTCAGGTCTGAGCAGCGGGATTAGAACCTGCGACCATTTCTTCTCCCTTAATAGGATTTGACAGAGAGTAGTTGGTTTTACGGTGTGTGTGTGTCTGTGTGTTCGAACACATGCTCAGTGTCTTCACAGGAAAGTCCCCGATGCTGTGGGCACAGCCCAGCTGTCGAGTCTGAAGCCGTCAATATTCTGATCCCTTTCATAAGATCCCTGTGTGTGTGTGTGTGTGTGTGTGTGTGTGTGTGTGTGTGGACTTTCCATGCCATGATCCCAATGGAAAAAGGCTCTGTGTGTGTCTGTTGAAGTGTGTGTGAGTGCATTTGTGCGGTGAGAGTTAGGGGAAGGAACAAAGGGTCTGAGACTGTCTCAAGCTCATCCTCACAGGATATGCTCACAGAGCTTCAAGTGGCAAAGACGAGATGTGGAGTGTGTGTGTGTGTGTGTGTGTGTGTGTGTGTGTGTGTGTGTACTGTTGCTATGATTGTTGAGGTTATTCATGACGAGGCTGCCCAACAGAGATATTCATGTAAATCGGAGTCACTGTCCAGTGTTCAGAATCTATGAGTAAACTGAAAGTAAGTAACATTAGTAATACATTTATTCAAATATTCAGTTTACATTATTAAAACTTCAAAGTACTGTTGGTAATGTTGTTATTTTCCATCAGAAATGTTGTTTCATATACTTTTAAATCACAATGCCAAGCACTTGTGAGGCAGTGCACTGCCACGTTGGTGCTTTTACTCAAGTGAAGGATAGAAAATCATTGCAATTAGTAAAATATGGACAACTTGGCTAGAAAAGTGGAAGAGCCAAACCTGTGATGGCAGGTAACAGTGAACTGCAGTCAGCTTTTAACGACGCTTGGCGTGGCTGTGCTTTCTTCTTCTGCTATGTCGGTTGTTTGTGTCGTCTGAAATTACTGCTGAAGTGCAAAAGATGCCATTAAAGACATTAATGGGTTTTTTAATCAGGATTTGAAGTAACGTTAGCAGCAAACACTGAACAAATTGCTTTGAAATAAAAACGGTGGAGCTGGACGCTGATGCTTTTTCTGCAGAACGTTTGGTTTGTTTACAGTATGTCACGGGGTAGTTGGATGTTATTAAGAAAGATATTATAGGCTTTCACAAGTACACAATTATCTATGGAAGCAATGCTGCTTATGTCACGGGATAAATAATGATTTAGAATACATTAATAGATTAGGTTTCGGCTGCAGTATATAACATGCTTGAAACAGATTTTTTTGTATTTTGTCAAATGCTGGTTGAGGAGAGAACCATCCACTAAATGTGGTGATGTGCAGTGAACCTGATAATCCGGCACAAGACGAAGCAAACACAGATGCATCAGAGGTTGGACTCAGTCACAGAGCAGCACCACTGCTGGAACCCACTGGACTGTGTGTTGAAATACGTCCTAATTGTCGTCCCACACTTCAGCGGAGGTGGATGCAGCTGATATAGGAGGAATCTTCTGGTTTTCAAAAACCTGGCCCTTAGCTGATCAGGCGTTTTTGCCCGGTAGCGTAAAAAGCTGAAAGCGTTCACAGAGAGACTTGCAGAAAACGGGTTTTCATTCCTCAAAATATGAACGTGTGCCTCGGTGCCACTGTCCGTCCCCGTGCCCCCCCGTCTGAGCTGTGTTACGCCACATCATTATCCAGGCCACCTGCTAGTGGGGCGACAGATGGGACAGGCTTACCTTGTGCAGCCCCCCGACTGACAGCTCGAGTCGTGCGAGCAGACGTTCGTCAATGACAACCACAACAAACTCGGCATGACATTCGCCGCACGAGCCTTTCCCGCATGTGCCGCACTCCTGTGCAAACCCATATGGGTCTCAGTTAGTTCAAAGTCAGTGAGACGCAAGTTACACTGGGTAATGGATGGAGAGCGAGGGGGGGGGTCTCCGGGCAGATTGTGGACTGTGTTCACAGTGTTCATCGCTAGCAGAGATCATCGCTTTGTTTTGGTGAGCAACATAAAAAAAAATAAAAGGTCTTAAAGGGTCAGTCTGTACATATCTATACTTTGCTGATGTACCATCATGTCCGTCACGCTGAGACGGCAATAGTGGTTTTTGGGTCCGCCCCACTGTGGTCTGGACTAAAACATTTTAGTTACTACGGACTTTCATTGAATCTTGTCTAGACGTTCAAGTCCTGTTCAAAACAAACTCTTCGTGACATTAACAATTTTCTGTCAGTTGATACGAACGTCCCTTAGTCGACCCTCTGAATTTGTCGGTTGCTCGTTTCTGTGGCACTGCGCAGTTGAGTCTGCGTGTAAACCATATTTCATAAAATCAGATTGGATAGATCACACAGATTCATCCATCAGTTTCTGGGAAGATTCTAGTTACTGTATGATTACAAACACACATATACAGTTTGTCTTCTGTGTTACATTCGAGTATTAAAAATAGAATTAATCTCAAGAAGACAGAAACTGCAATGACCTCAGTAACTGATGTACAGTAAATGCAGAGCAGAGCTTGTGAACTTTAGTCTATAAATGTACTCGTACAGCATTTGGATTTGTCTATTATTTTTAATATATGTGTTGAAAACCTCTCTAGCCACGAAACCACAGGTCACACACATATCCCAGTATGAAGTGGAAATTACACAAAAATGCATCAATATCCTTAAGTATTCAGCTGTCAGCTGCAAAAGCATAATTTATCAAATCTCTCAATGACTTAATGTGACAATTGTTTTAATGCTTTTTGTGTATTTTTGTACATAAACATATACACATTTCAGAATGAATTGTCAAAGGCAGGAAGTTTATCAGTGTGCTCCAGTATCTTCCTTTTTGTCCTGCCCTGGTTGTCACAATAATGGTTTTGTATTTAATAGTTATGGACCAGAAAAATGGGAGAACACCTGAAGGAGAGTGTAGAGTAAACGAAACAAACTCAAAATTCCTCCAAAAGAGGAGAACAGAATCAACTGAACTAAAGAACATTGAAGTAAAACATTAAAGTGTGAGCGGCAGGGCAACAACTGAGGCAAGGACACGGAGAAATGAACAATTAACAGTCCAAACAAGAACCAGGCTGATGAACTGGAGACCAAACATACACAGGAGTGAAAGGGACCAGGAGGCAACACACGATAACGGACAAGGAAAAACTGAACGTGGAGGCGAGTGACACGAGATCCTGAAATAATTAGGGTAAATCCGGTGAGTAAAGCGAGTGTGTGACTAAAGACAGGAAGCTAAACTGAGGGACAACAAAACAAAAGCTGGGAAACAGGAAGCAGAGTGATGGAGAGAGAGAGAGTGTGAGTCAGAACAGAGGACAGAGAGTGATGGGAGGAGAGGAGGAGACAGAAGAGGAGAGGGACGGGTGGTATGTGGAGCGGGTGTGGGGATAAATGGGTGTGAGGAGGGGCAAAGAGTGAGTCCTGGATGAGGTTTACGACACTGACAGCTCAGTGGATACGCTCACATAAGCCCAGTGCCCCAGGCTGAAGTCCAGCTCAGGATCTTTGAATAATCTAAGTCTTAAAAATGACAGAGGAACCTCCCCAATCAGAAAACCTCTCGCGCTGGTTCAGTAATAATATCAGGAAAAACTCGATCCGTCCTTTATCTCGGGCTGAAACCCTCACTCAGCATCACGGCTCAACAGGTGCCGGGATCCATTAGCAGCGCCGACACTCTTCTGTGGACCCCCGGGAGGCCGCCGGAGCTGCTGCACCTCCGCTGGAGGATTCCAGAAACCCGCCGCTCCTCACGTGCAGCTGTGGAAAAAAGCCGACAGCTTGTTCGATGCAGAGCAGAACTTCTGAATGCAGATGTGGTCCCCCAGAAAACTGGGACTGTACACAGCCGACGTACAAAACACACAGCATGAGATTATGCACTCGTGGAGAATTAAGGCGTGTGTGTGTGTGTGTGTGTGTGTGTGTGTGTGTGTGTGTGTGTGTGTGTGTGTGTGTGTGTGTGTGTGTGTGTTTCAGCGTGTGCACATTACTCTTCTCCGCAGGCCTGATAAAGCCATATTGTGCTGCCTGGTCTCTGGTCTGTGCTGAGCTGTTATTAGTTTCCTCCTGCTGCTTCCTTTCCGCTTCCAATTGTAAAATTCAACTTTTAAATATTTTTTATTACGTCCCAAAGTCTCTGAAGGCACAACAAATAAAAATGCAGATACGCCAACACGCACAACCCTCTGCAAACATTGTCTCCGTCTCACAGTCGCACAAACTACTTCTCACCCTCTTTTTACTCAAGTGCTCAAACACTCTTGCAACGACTCGGCCGTTTACATCAAGAAGAATGTGTTTCTGACTCGATAAAACATCATTCACTTCCTTCTTGCCTTGGGGAGAACGGTTTTCGCCTCGAGCTCCATACTGATGATTAATGTGTTGTATATGACACTGCATGTATTCGGTTTGAGCATATGTTTGCTGCCGCCTCTCAGGGGTAATTAGTCATGGATAAAAGTGAGACATTGACTCTGTAAATATTTGATGATGTTCTATCATTGATGTTGTGCTGTCGTTGTTGTTGCTGGTGATGATGATGCGTCTTCGTTGCAGGACGGGCAGGACTGAGACGCCCTCAAAGATTTTCGATTCATTCGGTGGCGAGAACATTTCTGTGGTTTCCTTCCTCGGAGTCTGGGACGCTCCTAAACTCCGTTTCCCTTTGTGTCCTTTTAATTATTCTGTGAGTGGAGCTGAATTATATTGGCCACCAGCACTTCTCTAATGAGCACTGCAAAACATTTAAACCCAACTCTATCTGTGTAATTATGTCCATTAAGGCTGGGCGATATATCGCATTCATTGGATTAATACAATCCTTTGTTTTTGAATGTTATGAAAAATACCTACATAAATGAGTCCACAGAGGCTAATTCTTCCTGTGGTTACTCAAACTCCAGCGCCTGCAGCTCCTCGAAGTTACACCAACTTTGATCCGCTGCAGGTCGTTTGTCCTCATCCCCTCAATGCACTTCAATGACCAGTGTGTTGTAAATATTCCACTTTATTAAAATGATAATTATTAAAACGTGTGTGAAAGGGGCCGTTACACAAATCGTTTTCATTTGATGCATCACAGCAGAGTTAACGTGAAGGTCATTTTTCGTTTCTAGTCCCTGTTCTGCAGCAAATAGCAAAATGGCAGATGGCGACAAAATGGCGGCAAGTTTATCATTCTGCTCTAAATACACAAAACAATTAGATTTAAAATATGCAAACACTGGTTTTGTTGGGATTCAACTGAAAACCATTAGCTTACTGTATGTTATAGTTAGGTACTGAAGAGACATGTTAGGGTTATTAAAAGAGTTCTGCCTTCCTCTAAAATCAATACTTCCACCTCCAAAAAAAGTTTCAAAATCATCTTGTTTATCAGTTTATCGACACCTGTTGTTTATTGTGAACTACAAATCTACAACTTCCTGTCCGTGGCTGTAGATTAGCTCTGCCTCCAGCTGAAAAACTCTTCCAGATGACATCACCAGGAGGAGTCTCAGACGAGCGTGTGAAAA
This sequence comes from Channa striata, assembly GCA_033026295.1. Taxonomy (NCBI): domain Eukaryota; kingdom Metazoa; phylum Chordata; class Actinopteri; order Anabantiformes; family Channidae; genus Channa; species Channa striata. The sequence goes on from CM065186.1 coordinate 4,774,698, forward strand.
TCCCGTGTTTTACGACTCATCCGCCTCCCAACCTGTCTCCTTACAAAAAACAAGAGAGTCTACGTTCTGCGAGATGGTCCAACTTTCACCACAGCTGCTAAACGTCACCAGGTGGTAAGATTTATCGGCTGGTTGTTTGTAGCAGCTAGTACAAAATTAAAAATGACAAAAAGTAATTTGAACATGTGTGAGCTTTGCTGGTCAGTCAGCTGGAGTAGTGGTGCTGAGGCAGCTGAAGACGACAGAATGTCCCAAAGAAACATGTTCTTTCTTTCCTGTTTGTTGTGGGTCGACCGATCACTTACCTGTGTGCTGTGGCTGTGTTTTTCTTTCCAATCTTAACATGTCAAACATGAACCAACGAACTGGTCCAGACTAAGCCACATATTTCTGTTCAAACGCGACCTTAACATGACAAAAGTGAGTTTGGGCGGTGCTGTTCCAGTGTCCCTCGTGCCCAGCAGAACCCCAAATGAACCTGAGCTGCTATTTCTCATTTTCTGTCCAAACCAGGTCCCTTCTGGTCCAGTTTGGGTATCCACACACACGCCCTACTAACTGTCATACAGCTTATAGTTTAATACCATAAGCTGTTTTTGAATCATTACATTGATGTACACACACACACACACACACACAAAGGATTAACATCACGAATTATGAAAACAAATTATGATTCAGGTTTTTGGCCATAATATCCATTAAAAATGTATTGTCAGTGGCCCATTCACTTCTCAATGACTCTATCCCCAAACCTTGAAGACAGACGTCCTGTTTGTACAAACTGTCCACGATGTTCAGCCTTCCACGCCGACACCTTCTCCGTGACCTCAGCTGTTGTTTGTTTTGTGTGATGTGTTCTCATTGAAATTCAATGTCTAATATCTTATCCATGCACTGATTATATGATTACTAAATATAACGAGCTCATTAATTGCTCTGAGGCATTTTAATGAAGCTCCTAATTGAACAGCATCCAGCGCTGATAGAGAGAGGAGACGGTGGAGAGCCGCCGTGGCGTACAGAGACGATTCAGGCAGCAGAAATATTTCATTATTTTCTCCTATCAATTAATTAGTTTTCAATTACGCTGTTTGGAGAACAAACTTGGTCAGAAATGGAAATGACCTGAGATGGAATTAAACATTTTATCGCTGGGGAAACTTGAGGCAGTCACAGTGTTTCTCCAGCATGTCGTTGTTTCTGCGTATTTCAAACATTTTTGGGGAAAAAATAACATAACAATGTTCATACTTAAAAGACTAATGTTTAACATGCCATTTTCCCTATTTTATTGATGCCTCTTTTACTTGTCCACACTTTTAATTCTTTCTGTTTGCTCTCAGGACTTTGCTGAACGCCAAAGGGAAATATCGGCTTCTGAGTTCGAACAAATGAACTCATGCATTCATTCATGCCTTTTGATTTCTTCTTCTGCACTTCTTCTCTTCGTTTCCAGTCTCCCCACATCCGTACTTCCCTCTTCCTCTCTCTTCCCTTCTTCATAACACTACTTGATCCATCCATAATCAAGATTATCATCACAGCTACCATGCCGGTAATGACCTCAACAGCAGATGAATGGCAAATCAATAAGCACTGACCTTGCAGCATAATTGAACCGGGCCTCTCTCACTCACAACAATAACTTCATTATGGAGGGAGGCAAACAAAGTAATGGCCGTGTTATTTTACAAAATTATACACATAAAAAAGCATGTGGATGTTTGTGCTGTGGCAGTAGTAAAGACAAGCTCGGGTTCGTGCTCAGCTGAAACCTTTAGCTGTTCTCGAGTCCTCGCTCTTTGAACCTGAACTCCACAATGCGTTTCACTGTGTTCTTTTTTTCATCTACTTCTGTCCTTAGTCGTCATGAAACCGCAGCTTAAAGAGAGAAGTCAGTGTTGTAATAATAATAATAATAATAATAATAATTCATTTTATTTATAAAGCACATTTGTGGGAATATCTCAGAGTGCTACAAGCAGAGACAGATTTGCTCAGTTATGACAACTACCGCCAAGATACAATGTTATAATTTCTCTGTTTCTCTCAATCATTTTAAATATTGTAGCCAAAATATTAAAACCATCTCTTAATATAATGCACTCCAGTACAACTTTACTACCCACTTTTTGTTGCAAAAGTTGCAATTTATAAACTGAGAAATTGTAACTGTAAAAGCAGAATTCATGGCAGAGCGGAGGCATTGGACGGCATTCGGGTTGTACAGTTGTACCTAATAAAGAGGCCAGTGAGTGTATGTCGACATAAACTTAAGACAGGAAAGAGAATTATTTACAGAACTTGAGCATAAAACCATCTGAGATTGAAAAAAATGTGGTTCTGCTATAAGATCTGACTTGTTGGGGGATTTCAGGGGTGCTCAGTATTTTTTAATACTATTACTGGGACTCAGGTCTGGGACTGGGAATACTGGGACTGTGACTGACAAACCCATGTTGCCGTCCATCCAAGTTTAATAGTTATATGATTTACAGAGCCACAGAACAGTCGTTAAAACAGGGAAAAGCTTAAACCACAATCAACAAACTTCATTTGCTTCCGAAGCTCCAGTCGCACAGATGTTTGTGGTCAATATTCATTTTACCAGCTGTGCAATAACCGCTGGGAAAAATGTTTCAAAGGACATTTGTTGTTGTTAACTAGACTAAAACCTTCTAATTCTGACGCCACAAAGTGCCAAAAACTGGGCTGACTGAGCTGATGTCTTCTATTCATTTTCACGTCCATTAGTCTGCCGGGGATATAAACACATAAACAGAAAAAGACCAAATATGAGGGAGGAAAAAAGCAGGCGAAGCCAAGAGAGTGGCACCGTATTGCAACAATAACCTAATGGGAACATTAGAGCACCTGAGCCAAGATAATGAAGTGAACTAATAGAGATAATTGAATTTTCTATCACCCTCACTTACAATTTCACCTTCACTACCTTCATTTACCATCTTCCTCACGGCCGGGGTATGAATTTAATGATTTGGCTGTCTCAGTTGCTTAATCTTTTCCTCCCCCGGCCTCTGGTATCTCTCCCTCCTCCATTTGCTCCCTTTTCTCTCGGCCTTGTAATCTCGACCACGTCTCTGCTCGTCCTCTTGCTGTTATAAACATATTTTGTGAATTGGTGCAGTTGTACAAACTAACGCAGATACGCTGGGATTAGGAAAGCAGCGGGAATTGTAACAATGAACGACGAGTGTTGGGGGGGATCGTTGATGATGCTTCTCCGTGTCTGACCGGCCGATCGATCTTGTTGTGAATCAGGAGGTGGTGCTGCTGGTTTTGCCCTGTTCTGTCTTTGTCATCTGCGGGTTGGGCTTTGTCGACTTCCTGCCTATTCCATTGCAGCCATTGCAGCTTGATGTGGAGTGAGGAGGGTGACAACGGCATCGATCAGAATTACCAGCACAGCAGTGATTATAAGTTTGTTTCTTCTGCATCTAAAGTCATATTCTGAACTTTTAGCTGTAAATGTTGCTCTCTGAAAAACGTCTACTTCCTGTTTGAAGTTTTAATTGGTGAATTAAAGACACTCATTTTAAAAAAGGCTTTTATTTACAGCAAAGTGTTAGTCAGTGGAAATTATGAATTCAGTTATTGAATAGTCAGTTGACTCGTGCATTCAGTTCATTTACATGCACTTACTTTAACTCACCATGTTACTGCTTCTTTTATTTATTTTATTTTTACTGTCATCTGAATTGGAAACCTGGGAAAATTTTGTAGATATTATTGCATTTTAACATTATTTTAAGTTGTTGGACTTTTTGCCCACGCAGCGCTCAACCTCACCACGTCTTTATCTCTGAAATACTCCTTTTCTCTGAGATGGTCTTTTTCTTTTACCCGCCCAGGATTCTGACCTGTTGCCACTTAACCTAATTTGTTGTAAGATGATTTACCAAGTATTTTTTTAGCATCACACATTTTCAACTTCTTCATTGCCTCTGGTGTAACTTTTTTGAGCCTCTTTACTGAAATGAAATCCATTAGTAAAAACTGCATGAACAGATAAAAAAACAAAACTAAAATTTCAGGTACAACATCAGATATGTTGTATTTGTACAATTTATGACTTCAGTGTTTTCCTATAAAAAAAAGGTCATCCCTGTCACAGACATTTTCCAGTGTGCCAGCTTTTCTGGAAATGGCATTTCTAGTATACATGACCTTCACTATTTGAAAAAAGTTTCCTTTATTTATTTTCTGCAAAATTTAATATGATTTTTTTTAAAGTTATTCTCTTATTTTTGTTTCTCACTCAAGAAATGTGCTGTGGTTAGCTCATTAGTGACTGACCTCACCACCGTAGGCAACTACACTAATTAGGTTTAAAGGTTTTACAGTAATCGGAAGCTAACACACACACACACACACACACACACACACACACACACACACACACACACACACACACACACACTTCAGTAGCTCTTTCTCTATGTCCCGTGTCCCCCGTCCTCTCAAAGTTATCTCCCCTCTTCTTCCCCTTTATCACCAACCTCAGCAGTCACATTATCACAGAGGAAGAGAAGAAATAGTGTGTGTGTGTGTGTGTGTGTGTGTGCGTGTGTGTGTGGAGAGAGAGAAAATATAAATGACTCTCGGTCGTCATGTGTCAAAGAGTTTTTCAACCCATTTTAAAATATGTCCAACTAAGATTTTTAGTCAGTTTATCACATCAAGGCCTGTATTGACCTGCATCTTAAAAACTGGTCCTGTACAGTTGGCGGCAAAAGTGGATCACATTATTCTGAAATGGCAAAAAGAGAAAACACATTTTTAATTAACATAATACTTAATTAACAATGAGCAAATATTAATGTTTCTTCAGAAAATGAAATGTATTTTTAATTAATGTAAAACGGGAAACAACCGTTTTGCACTAATTGAATGTTAATGTGATTACTGCAACTTTTTATTTGCTCCTTGACTATTTTTGTTACTTCTGATGAAGACAAGCTGAATGTGCAATATTATGATGTTTGCTTCAGGGTTGAGTTTGTGTCTCTGTTGATGAACAAATATCACTTGTTCAATTCACTTCAGCTTATTCACTTCACAATAAGAGGATGCAAACATTTGCAGCTGAATATAAAATAAAAAACTAAATGTGATCAGAAGTAGCTGAAGTTGCCTGCACACAACCTCTGTTTACAGTCTGTCCTTCATTTCCAATCACAGTCGGCTCCATTTATTATCCGGTCTCCATTTTCTCTGGCAGAAGTACTTCAGTCTCCACTGACTACAGAGGTTAATGTACATTTTTCACTTTCGCTCATTAGTGTCAAACTCGTAAAGGTGCAGGTGGGGGGGTGTTTTCTTCTTGACATAAAATAATAAAAAAAAATGAAGCCCTTAGCTGGGTTTCTTCAGAAGCATCAAAGCAACAGTGCAGAGACTGAGTTTAGACAGTCTGGACTGTGCGTCTGTGAAGATTATGATTTTTAAAATCATCTCCACCAATACTGTCCACGAAGAGGAGATGTGGTTTTTGACAATACAGTCCCATCATCATGTCAGAATTTGCCCATAAACCTTTCTGTTTTGTAGATTAACGGATATAATTGGCCTGTAAAACATCAGAAAAAATGGAAGGAAAATGATTAAAGAATGATCAGGGTGGTTTTATTATAAAGGAGGAGCAGAAGATCCATACGAGGTGAGAAACTACAGCGAGTCAAGTCGATGTTTCTGCTCTGGTCAATGAATCGACTTGGTTTCAGCAAAATCTTCCTCCAAAACAACCGACCTTCCCTAACAAGCTCAGCTGTAGCTCATGTTTAGTGCTAATAAGGCACATTCCATATCCATGAGTTAACTTTGTCATTATGAGGATAATCACCTGTTGTCACTTTGGAGCTGAAATCACACATACGCACACACATTAATAATCCTAGATGTTCATAAGGTGATAAGTGCCTCACATACACACATACCTAAACACTGTTGTATATACAACTTTTCCATCATTCTCATTCACACACTTGTGCATCATTTCATCCTGTTGTCATGTATTTCCTGCCTTATTTCTGTTTCTATTTCTCTTTCTCTTGCTAACACACACACACACACACACACACACACACACACACGTTTTGGCTGCCGTGGTGACTAATGAGAAAATGTGACAGCCCTGGCGCTAAGTGAGACAGAGAGGAAGTGGAATCGAAGGACGTCCAAATTTGTCATCGCGGAAATGAAGGGTTATGGGGTTGCGGCGCTTACCACTTCCTGCCGTCTGACCAATGGCGGATGAGCATTTAGAACGGGCTTCCAGATGGGACCAGATTGGAAAGACTGTTGTGAATGTGACCTGTCTTTTTTCCACCATTTATCTTTATCCAGCTCGCTTTTCCAGCCATTTTTCCTCTCTCTTCATTCAGGTTATTCCTCCGGCTCTTTCAACGGCTCGCTCTCAGGCGTCTCCATCACTCCCCAGCTTTACCTCCCCCTTCACTATTCATTTAACGTCGCTTCATCATCACTCACTTTGTTTGTCTCTCTGCCATTTCTGCCTCTGCCCCTGCTTGATTATCATCCTCTCCTCCATCCGTCTGTCTATTTCCTCTACTCATCTCTTCCTTTCTCTTCCATCCGCACTCCCATATTTCTCCGTCTGTCCATCGCTCTGCCTTTTTCTCTCAGGTGGCGGAGCAGATTAGTGGTTAGTGAGACCATCCCATTACTGTAAGGTTACCGATTCAATCTCCGAAGGCAGACAGCGTGCACGTCAACAGCCGTGTGTTCCGTCAAAATGTCCTTGAGCGAGATGCAGAATATACACCTGCTCAGTCATTTCCAGAGCGGTAAAAAAAATAATAAACTCGTCTTTTTTCTCTGTGTAATCTATTATTACTGTCTGTGGCGTTATCCCCAATGCGTTCATCGGACTGACCTTGGCCACCGAAAAGTGCTGTTATTACACTAAACTAGTGTTCCCTAAAGTAAAGGTTGGCGCCTATGAGTCTACAGCCTGTTTCTGCAAAGTTTCAGCCTTTTAGATCCGCAATCAACAGCTTTCTTTCATTATCAAGCAAGATCTCCCTTATATTCCCAATAACCATTCCTTTGTTTGGTCTGCAGAATGCCAGGAAATAGCAAAACATGCATGTCAATTTTCCAAAGCCCAAGGTGACATCTTCACAGCCCAACAGCTAAAAAAAATCATTTTAAATTGACATAAAACATGTGATGGGGGAACTAAAATCTAATTTGCAGGATGTGATTGGACTGAGTTTAGGTGTGATAATTCAGAGGGAAGCAAATCTTACTAGACACAAATGAGCGTACTCAGAAGATTTTAACTTGCAAAAGCAAATGTAAAAACAATCCATCTGATATTTATATAGGATACAGCAATGAGAATGTGATGACCTCAGATATATGTCAGTTTATATATATAGGTTACCAGTTCATAACACATATTTAGAAATATGCAAAGCATCTAAAATTCCTGTGCTACAAAAACTATAGTAATATTGTGTTTTCACGTAAACTCTTTTGACATAACTAGTGGAGAAGAATTTACACTTAGTGTTGCAAGAATTTTATGAGCAGTTATAAGAAAGTCTTTTCTGTTACACTTCTCCATGTCCAATGTGTTTGGTTAAGAGGACGAGGCTTCGGTGCGGTCTGACCGGGACAGAGGTATCACAGGAAAGTGCAAGAGTGTAAAACCACACGGACAAAGGAAGGTGCAAAACCTGGTCCACGTGTGAACCCAGAACTGTCTTTATTTATGATGATTTATGACTGAGGTCGGGAACCGAGGAACGCTTTCAAGCACATCTCCTCTCTCCAGGAAAGGTGTGTTACCAAATGTCCCTCAGGTTGTGTGGATGCTGGGGGAGGAAACCATACGACCGTTGGGTTTTAGAGGATGCAGAGGGGGAAGCAGACAGCAAAATGCAACCAGAAACTAGATGAGAGACAGCGTATGACATTTGTTAGAGCTGTTGTAATAATCAGAAGTCTTAAATATAAATGGGAATATTTTACATTGTTTCCCAGTTTTACTCACTGGGTCGCACGTAAACATTTCATATGGCCACAAAAAGATTCAACTTCTGTAGTTTTTCACATTTGCAGTCCAACAAATAGTGTCATGCTAAAACCACCATCTCCTTGTGTGCGTGATTATCCAGGCTTTCCAGACGACAGATCTTTAGACCGACTTCACGGTGACACAGCAGGCCCGCTGAACTGTAGCCGAACGTAAATGTAGTGGCAGCAGAATCACTTTGATTTACCCGAGTGAAACATTTCTAATCCTGTAATATCAAACAAATGAGCAAATTATTCTGTAAAACCAGAAAAGAAAAAAAAAAAAAACAAGGTTTTGTTTTCTTTCTCTTAAGCATCCTGGAAGACTATTTGTCACACTCCCTTATCTGACTTTAAAAGATTTATCTTTTGGAGAGAAAATATCTTTTGGATGAAAAGCAAGTTCGAGAAAAAAAACCTTTGATTGTGTGAAAGCTTCTTTGAAGCTTGTCAAGTACTTAAGGTCCAAAGAAGCGTCTTTGAAGAACGTCTTATTTTCTTGATAATTATTATATTATGAGTGGACATTTATGGGTGGGCTGCATCTCAGCTGCAGGCTACATTTCATCATACAGTACACGAGGCGTGTGTGTGTGTGTGTGTGTGTGTGTGCGCTGCATGTACTGTATGTATCCAACTCGACATGTGTGTGTGCTTTAATTAAAAAGGCTTTTCCCGGGTTATATAACATGCAAAGCAGAAGCAGAAACTCACAAACCAAGTCCAACAGGGGAGAGATGAGTAACTGCTCTGATCATGGATAATTTAATGAATTTCTCTGAATGGGAGCTACTCTGTCAAACGGCCTCTCAAACTAGATTCCAGCTCCGTAGTTAAGCAACAAATCTGAGCTTTCTCGCTTTATGCTTCAGGAAGAGATTTGTTCTTGTCACAAATCAAAGCTGCGCTGTCCGAGATTACAGGAGCGGCGTTCGTTTCCCTTTCAAGTACGTCACGTTTGCAGCCCTTCTCTCCTACTCACCATGTGCTCTCAATACAAAGTCCTGCAGAGCAAAATCCCTCCAGGAGAATTATGTTTGTTGTGACTGAATATTACTATATTTTCTATAAATTTGGATTCATGTGAAAATTGCATGGAGTTGGTGGCATAAGTATGTACAGCATCAATAACAGGTATAACTTGTCTTTGTCGAACATGTGCTTGTTTCTACATGAGAGTTTGGAGGTGTGAATTTTTGTGCACGTTACGTTAACATTTGGTTATGTTTGTCGGTTTGTGTGTCAGTTTGCTCGTGGTCCGCCCCCCCCAGTCATTGACTCGGGAGGGCGGCACACACACTCTATTTGGCTCAACCTCTAACGCCCGCCAGTCAATATTATAACAATTACCACCAAAGCATGAAATGTCAATATGTGACATTTTCAGAGGTCAAACTGGAATTTTGTTGCCCCCATAACCTACGCGGCCGTGAGTCAGCTGACAAGGTTCGATCAAACTGTTAACTCCGACTTTAATAGTCATTGATTTTAGGTAACAATTTGGAAGGAGGTAAAGGCCATGAAAACATATTTTCTCAATTATCTTCTTACCATGACTTATGGGTTTCTACATAAACACAGATTCCGTCCATATTAGAAGTGTTTTGGTCATATAGAATGTTTCTGTACTGAAGTGTCAACATCTGTTGTGACAACTAGGATTTACTGGTAACTGTGAGCAATATTACGAGTACATTTAGGGTCGGACACTTTATTTTTGTGCGAGCCGTCCGGTAGAAGAAACTATCCGTTAAAATTATTTAAAAGAGCCGAACATGTCTTTTAAAAATGACATTTTTAGCAACTAAATAAGTTTTGTAGGAATCATATAAATAGCCTGTAGATTCCTTTTGTAGCATATACGTAGATTCATACAGTATGTATGATTTTTAATAACCTGTAATCTGGGTACTTTGCATCCTAGGACTACTGCTTTGGTCAGTTTGTCATTTTTCAAACAAGAATGTTTTGATTTAGAAAACACGTTCAACTCAGTTTAAGGACCATTGCTTTATTATGTTCTGATATATATCTTTATCATAGCAAATTATTATAAATTTGATCCAAATCTCACGATGTAGATCATGGTACTGTGGGAACTACGAGGGGAGACCATGATCTCAGTCTGCAACCTGGTTCCTGAAAGCAAGTACTTTGTGTCCGGCTTCGTTCCTGGGGGGGTGAACAGCTCTAGTTAAGCAAAACTGTATTAATTTCCCGGTGGCCGCTGTTCATAATTAATTTTGGCAACAAAAGTTGATGTAAACAAAAATAATTTGTGTGAGGGGTTGTGGTAGTGGTGGTGTTGGGGGGGTCACTCAGGTTATTTCAATTACACATTAGGGTTGTCAGCATGCAGAAATTCAGTAAATCTGCTCTTTCACAAAATTGTAAATTAATTTTTACTCTTCCAGGAAGTCAGTGCATAGTCGCAAGTACAGGACACAAACAACCAATCAGGGTGGTCGATTTAGTTCCAACACAAAAGTAGGACAGTGAGCAGATTCGAGGAAGCAAAACCAGCACAACTGCCTGGGAGGTTTTCACCGAGATTTACACATCTCAGGTGTGAGGAGCTACTGGGCTGCACGAAGCCAAAGGCCATAATAAATAAAACAATCACGCACATGCAGTGAGTCGCGCTACAATCATACAGCATAAACAGCTTGAAATTAGTTTTCATGATTTACATGTTGGATACGCAGCCGCCTAAAAACAAGTGTGGCCCTGTTAATAGTAGCCTGATTTGATCAGAGCTCATAGAGGAAACGTCGCCGCGTGGAACGCAGCAGCGGGTGTGTGCACAGCGTGACGTGCATGAATTTTAAAAACTCGGCTGTGAAAAGTGACTTTGACTCTTACAGGCCACTTGGCGTTAGACATGCGTTAGCTACGATGTGAACAACGACTGTCTCAGGAGACCACTTTCTTCAGCTTCTTTAGCTGAAATAATTTTTAATCATCCGTTGGCCTGTTTCTGTCCACCAATTATCATTCAGTGGCATTCGATCTCGACAGGTGGCTCAATGGGTGGAGCATCACACTGAGGTGAGAAGTCTGCAGGATGGAATCTCAGCCCACGCACCAGGTGTGTCCTTGACACGCCACATCTGGACCATCCACATGAAGCTGCACATTAGCTGAAGCTCTGACTGCTTAACTCCTAAAACACCCGAGGGAACCACCACTGCACACGTTTTCTACTTAGTCTGTCAAAACTCTGAGCTCCTTCCTTTCCATTTACACTGTGTGGTGTGATGGCTGTGGAGTCCAGTCCTTTGACTGTCCCCATGTGATGTCTGTCAAGTCCATCACTAAAGTTACCGACCTGAGCCTGAAACGGCTGACGGCCGAGGCTCACTGCTGAGGACACGGGATCCTTCCTTCACATCTGCTCTACAAGCAGCTAAATCCAACCTACCACGTGACTCTCTCTCCGAATTAGAGTCATTCCCCAGTGGCTAATATCGACCATCGTAAATAAATGACTACTGCCCCGTTGCACTGATGCACATCGTAATGAAGTGCTGGCACAGGTTCATCCTGCGGCACGTCTCTATCTTCCCAGAGACCCTGGACCTACTTCAATTTGCATATTAAACCAACAGATCCCCTGTTTGCACTGACCTCCAGTCCGCTAAGACCCACTTGAAAGACAAGGACACTTGTGTCCGAATGCTCAGCTCGGAATTCAGTATGATCCTCAGCATCGTGTGGGGAAGCCGGACATGCTTCACGTCAGTACCTCCCTCTGCAACTGGATCTCGGACTTCATCACAGGAAAAACACACGTAGTCCGGACTGCCAACGGAACGTCAGACACCTTTCATTTTCAATCTCAATCTTTTTGAAGATGCTCTTATTACAACATTGTGTTTATTTACTGTACACGCCGTGCATTACGTGTTTAGAGATGTAGCTCTAGTTCACATGTCTCAGACGATTTCTTTAAACACGATATATGAAAATTCACGTTCATTAAGTAACTGGAGCAAAAAGGCACTGCAGAGTTCAGCTGAGACAAACAAATCTCCGACACGCCTTAACGAAGCTAAATTGAGTCTGTAACTTTTAAAGAGACAAATCACACTCGGTTCGCCTGTTCCCCAGACGCTTCCTTCCTTACCAGCTGTGGCTGAGGGATATTTTGTAACCGTCGCATTTCGGTGTGTTGTTGCTGTTTCTTCCTTCACAAGCTGTAAACAGAGTTAGTCCAATATCTACCATGACATATATATTAGGATGTTTACATTTCAGGAAGGCCGGCTCCAGCCGACCCCGGAGAACATCTTTAGCGCCTTTGGCAACAAACACTGTAGCATCCTGTTGCTTCCATCACCCGGATTTTTATTTGATCTGTCTTCATCGAACCCTGGACATTCGGATTTGCATTTGCTACTCAAAGTTTGTGTGTGTGTGTGTGTGTGTGTGTGTGTGTGTGTGTGTGTGTGTGTGTGTGTGTGTGTGTGAGTGAGTCAGTGTTTCTTTCTGTCTGATGCTGCCTGATGTAACTTCACATTCTCCGTGGAGAGCTGAGGTCATTGCATCCAGACTTGTCTCCGTTCCACTCGTGCATCTCCCAGTCATCATGGCTCTGGTCTGTCTTTCTGACAAAATGGAACATGTTTCCTTCCATCGATTGTCCTGGGTTCCGAAAATCAATCTACAGCTCCCGCAAACACACTTCAAAATACAAAAGTGCTACTTTTTGTCCGCATGCATAAAAGTCACCAGTGCTCTTTAAATCCAAGTATTTCCGTGTAATTTCTGTCTAAAACTTCTAATTCACATGGAGCTCACTCCTGCTGTTACTGAATATGTATTTAAACCAGCCTCAGACTTGCAATATATAAATTCTAGACTGACCGCACTTGTCTCCACACGACTCTTTGACTATTAAAAGGTTTTACTACAAACAAGGGCAGAAGTTTTGCAATTGTGCAAAAGCACTTAATGTGGCATGAGGGCGAAATAATTCCACGACCATACATCTGCTTTCCTCTTTTCTCTAAAGGACAGCTTTGTAGTCTCTCTGTGGTTGGAAATGTTCTTTGTCCTTTTCTATTCCTCTCAGTGAGACCAGATCAAATGCTGCGCATCAGGGGGTCCACTGTCACTGCACGGAGCGGGGGGCACAAAGATGTTTCACATCTCCGCGTGCTGGCCTTATCTGTTAATACAAAGATACACGAACATACGTGTTTTCCAGGCTCCGTCACACAAACGACAGTTATCGCAAACCGCTCTTCACGTCCGTGAGACTGGCAAACCCGAGATCAGTGTAAATGATGTCTGTTATGAAATGACTGCTTTGAAATGAAGGTCGCCTTTTTAGCATATCTTATTGTGCTCTCTGATACAGCCGAGGAATACGAATGCACGAGTAATGTATTCAGAGATAAACTTATCGCGTTTGATGCCGTTGAGCCAAAGTACAACTTATTATTTCAGGAGGGTGATTGACAGATGGTAATGACAAGTGGTTTGGTTGTTTGATGTCACACACTCCTTTGATGTCGGGCTAAAAAAAGGAAGCTCCGAGACAGAGGAACACGGATACACCAAGACGTAACAAGAAAGTGAAGGTTTTTTTGGTTTTTCTTTGCACATAATTAAATGAAAACATCTTTAAAGGAACAGTTCGATTTGGTGGCAGGTCAAACCGGCATGTTGAGCTGTGTTAGATGGAAAACCATTTTACAATAAAAATGCAACCTAACATATCGAGAAACATCTCTATCACTCATTCACACACACACACACACACACACACACACACACACCATGATATCCTGAGCGAGCTATATGCGAGTGCATGTTTCTTCCTGTTACCTGTAGCAAGTGTTTAGGAGCCAAGTTTCTCCTTGCTCGACAAACATGTAAAAATAACACTGAGTTATACTTTTACAAAACACAACAAGAAACCACGTCTTTGTGTCGTGAAGGTAGATTACGTGAATTTTCAGCCCCTCCTGCCTTAAACGTTCACTGTGTTAATGGGATGAAATATTGGGGTTTCTGAGCAACGCAACCTGTCGCATGTTGTACTTGGATGCGACATAGGGTCTATTTTCAGGTCTCTCGTGCTGCATACCTGAAATAAGCTCAGCAGGTTTTCAGGACATTGTCTTCCCATAAAAAACTCCACTATATTATTATATGTATAACATCAGAGGGGGAATCTGGTGAGGCTGTTGATACAATAATATGTAAATGTGTTTTTAATGCAGAATATAATAAATGCGTGTCCATTATTGCAACCACTTTCTGTCAGTAAGCTGTTACGGTTTCTGAAACCTCAGTTGGATTTCAGTCCTGGTTGTTTTGTTGATACCTGTGGTTACCACGGCAACAGCCAGAGCCGATCAAGACTACAAGTCCCGGAATTCTGGAAGCTACAAGGTTTGTCAGAAATACACGGTCAACAAGAGCAAGTGGGGTAAAGTGCAAACAGCAAAAACACTTTTTATACAAATGTCAGTTGGATTCCGTGCTGCACGTGGGACACGACAGGGCCGCACAGCAAAGCTGGTAACTGCTGAGATATTGGACATATAGTTTGGACGGGGACGCAGCCTGTAGCTCTTCATCAAAGTAAAAAATAAATCCCTGACCAGCTAAACGCTGAAAAATGACCATTGTCTGTTTTACACTCTCTTTTTTTGACTAACGATTGCAATAAGGGCTCAGTATGGTGACAAATAGACTGTTTTCCGTTGTTGTTTCGCATCGGAAGTCGCCCCACGTTTGCCGTTTCAAACCTTTAAAAGTGAAGCAGCAGCAGCTTGAATAGAAGGTTCAGTTTGTAACACAGAAGTCAGTTAAAAAATCTGTGAGAGGTTGTTATAAGAGCAAAAGTGTGAGAAATCTGTACACGGCATTTATTAGTTTGACTTACAATCGACTTGAAGGTTTAATATCTATAAAATACAGGTTTAAATATGTTATAACGATACCAAAATGCTCTATATTAATGTAAATAAACGTTTGAGTTTGAGTTTAAACAGTTGATCTTTTACTGATGATCTACTGTCAGCGATTTGTCTCTTTGTTCTTTTCGTCTCAGTGTGTCTTTCCTCATACTTTGTTTTCTTCCTTTCCCGCCCTGAAAAAGGAGAGATGTATCGTGGGATTGTCAACATGACTTCTTATTATGAAGCTAAGTAAGTGTAAAATTGACTTTGGGACTAAATGTGACAACTCACTGAAACCGATTGTAGTTAGAGTCTACAGGGCTGTGGTGTGTGTGTGTGTGTGTGTGTGTGTGTGTGTGTGAGACAGAGTCAGAGTGTGTGGTTTATTCTGATTTTGTGCATAGTGAAAAGTCTTGTGTACATCAGCATTTGTTGTTTCCACTTGACGATGTGAAGGGTAGATGAGGGTATATTTCTAATTAATAGCAGAACAATTAAACGAATTATCAATTATCAATTCCTGTTTACACCACAAATGCCACTATCCTTGTGTCCGCTATGATACAGGGCTCAGAGTCACTTTCCTTTTTTCACTTCCTGAGTGAACTGAGACATGTGAAGTTGCAGTTTGTCTGCGCTCTTCCTGTGTGCAGCGGAGGCCGAGGGTTCGGCTCCTCTCCGCACACGCTGCAGCTGGTCAGGTTGACGGCGAGTTAAACACCTGTAAAAGTAGTTTATTAAACCACCTGTCAAACAAAGTGAGGTTTTGAGTAACTGCTATTTGCTCTGAATTAGCAAAAACAATAGAGGAAAATTAAGAATATCATGTTTATGTGACTTTGCTGTTCACAAGACAAGAGCATTCAAACATGGAAATATGGACAGTCGTGTGATTAATCAAAACTTCACATTTTAATTGATCGACAGCCCTAATAAATGTATTCTGTATCAAGAAAAGCATAATTACTGATCACAATCTGTAATAAAAACAGAGAATGAGAGTAACAGCAAAAAGGATTGAATGCACGTCTATAATCTGACTTCAACCTGAATCTCACAAGTTACTCGATCCAAATACTGGAGGCCTGGGTTACGACAAGTTGTGCGGCTTAAAACGAAACCTCAACGATGGTGAGGGTGCGTTAAAAAAAGGCATAAAAAGACACATACAGGAAAGAGTCTATAAATAAATAGAGCCCACACCACGTCACTATGAATTTGAAATTTGAAAAATATGTATATGTCGCTTAGTTTGTTGATTTGCTTGCTGAGTTGCACTGATAGCTGCAGCGACTCCTGTGTTTTAATGCTTATTCATGGTGAATTCTTTATAGTGAATTTTTAACATATTCTGCTGAAGTATCCCATACTTTATGGATGTTGTTTGTGAGATCTGGACGTTTTTGATTTCGGTGGGGTTGACACAGATCATGTTTTGGAGAGCTGCTGCCGCTGCTGCTGCTGCTCCCGTCAGGATTTCTTCTCACGCGGAGGCAAAGCCTGCGTCTCAGCAGGGCTCAGCAGCCGACTGCTATTTAATTAATTTTAATATTAAGAAAAATGTAACTACTGAATAACTGTGACACTGAGTTACAAGTGTTTTTTGTCCCTACCTCTGATGATTTAACATTAGTTTTTGCTGAGCGAAGTCAAAATATTCCTATTTTAAGATTATCTCCTGGATATATCATTTAGCTCCTCCAAATGTTCCAAACTTTAGAGTTTAGTTTTTTCTTTTTTTCTTTGGTCATGATTAAGCGCCTGGAAAAAAACAACAGTTGATGTCACATGTGTTTTTCTGACAAAGGTCAGCTGTTTTCAACTTTTGAAAGCACTGCTCAGCCAAAAAGCAGCTTGGTACAGAGCTTTTTAAAGGGCAGCCACATTCTGAGCGTCTCTCTTGTTTTTACGTTGAAACACACACACACACACACACACACACACACACAAACTGCAAAAAAGGAAATAACTTGCAAAGCTGAGATGCATGAGCGAGATGAATGCCGGCATTAAAACAAAGAGAGTGGGTGAAATATGGAGAGAGAGTTTTTAAAAAAAAGAAAAGAAACCAGATAACATGAAAGACGGAGAACTCAAGAGATTCCGAGTGGTTCTACGGATGGACCCAAAAAGAAAGTACGTGGGAGAAGAGAGTGTTGGACCAACGCCGTCCTCTAACATACTGCGATCAGAAAGATTATATAATCAGATTACGTTTCCTATTAACATATTAAGGGTTTGTTGACTAGTAAATAAAATGTCAACATATTTTTGACAACCTATCTGCAGTGGTGCTTATGTGTTGTAACCCAACATTCTGAGAATTGGCTGAGCACAAATCCCTCCCAGCCAAATTTCTCTTCGGCAACAGCTGAACAGCAGACAGCAGCAGCAGAGGTGGGTCTGCAGAAGGGGAAACCACTCTCTTGTCATGATGTCATCGCTGTTTTTTGACAATATTAATAGAAGTCTTGCAGCACCGGCTGAAGGAAAGAAAAGGGAAGATGCTGTGCGAACTGTCGCTGCATATGCTGATCGTGCAAACACGACCGAGGACACCAGATCCAGATAGATGAGGGCCCGCCCCATGTCGCTGCTGACAATTTTCTTCTCAGCTGCTGGCGTGAACCGGGTGAATAAAGCAAAACCTTTTTTTTCTGCTAAAACGATCTAATCTTCCATTGCAGCACAACATCCAGTTTTGTCTACAAAATAATGGACTGACATAAATGTAATTTAAATGTCACATATATGAGAATGTGACGTCAGGGTCCATTGCTTATCGAGCTGCTCGCTCCCTTGTTGCCTCGGGGTCAGGCTCTTCATCATCATTTCCTTCCTACGGATCCACTCAGGTCAGGACACCCAAACACTGTCCTCACCAATTTACCACACTGCCAAACGGTCCTTGTCCTTCACCAGGTCCGTCTCCATCCACTCCAGTTACTCCTCTTTACAATCGTCATTTAGCTTTGGCCAAAAGTCACCGTCTCCCTTGTTGGCGACTAATCTATCGCTCTGCGGCGGTTACTGAACTGGTTTAGCAGCTGCAGTTAGTGCTCGTACTCCTCGCTGACCCGGTGGACATGGCTGGAGTTGCTTCATTCATTAAAACAGTAGGTTGCCTCCCATTCGTGGACGAGCGGTGCAGGAACATAATTTTGAGACGACAGGGTTGCCTGGATGGCGTAAGTGAGTGAATGAGAGATAGAGACAAGCCGAGTGGAGGAGAGATTGGAGATGTCATACTGATGGATGGGCTGACATTTCCCCTGCCCTTGCTAATGCTGTCTCACTGCTGACACTGCTACTGTACACACACACACACACACACACACACACACACACACAGGCTCTTTATTGAATTCCTTTCCCACATTTATTTCTACACAAATGTGGGCTCCATTTTCATCCACACTGGTTTTTCCTTCCTGCTCGTTTCATTTTTCTGCTCTCAGTCCACCTCAACACTTACTGTCTTTATTTGCACATCTGCAACAGCGTCTCCTCCTTTTAATCCCTCTGCTTATTAAACTGGACGTAGAGGAAATAAATTGTCACACCTGATCTTCAGGAACCTATTTTGGGGTGAAATGCATGAAACCAGATGAGCTAGTTTCTTGCAGTTGACTTTGATAGAATTCAGACGAATTCAGACGAATTCCTGAATTTAGAACCTAAGACTGATAAACATCGTGGTTTTGCACAACTCTATTTCTATTTGCACAAAACAAAAATGAATCCCTGAGCCTGTCATTTGTAGCCAGAGCTGTGCATTCAGTGTATAAAATGACACTGGAAACTGGTTGTTTTCTGCTGTCATTGATTATTTATTATGAACTAACGCTATAAGTTAACAAGTAATTTTTTTTTAAATACTGTAGTTTTATGTTCCCTTTATTTTTACTCCACCAGTTTAGTTAGTTATTAGTTGCTTTTTATAAATGTAAATGTTAAGTAGTTTTAAAAAAGTAGTTCACTTCAGCTCTGACCTTTTTGTTCCACACTAATCTTTTGTAACAACAAACTCAATCCTTAGTATTTTAAAAAAATTAATTAACACAAACCTTTGACTGGCATGTTTACTTGACAAAAACAAAACATGGTGCACATGGTTACTATAGTAGGAAGTGTGGGTGTGTCGTTGTCACTGTGTGTAGTGTTGCGCTTTTATGTAATTTATCATGCAACGCAACCTTACATTGATGTTTTTGTGCCTAACCCAGTGTTGTCTTTTGACTTCACCTTAGCCTAAAATTTGTTTTTCCTAACCCTAAATGCAGCGTTTGTGTACTTATACAAAGTCATATGCATAAAGGAGTGACCAATACGAGTATCTGTTTTATGATTCGCCAAAGGACTTCAGATAGTCTCAGTTTCACCCTGCGGGACAATAACATTCTTAAAACGCTCAACGACAAAGACATTTGTCTTTTCATTTAGCACAACCAGCAGGTAAGTTTTCATTTGTGTCCTGTCTCGTTGTCTATCACGCGGGTAAAGGAGAAGCGCACGCTCGACCTGATTGTAGAGCTCGTATGGTTTTTAGAAAAGGTTCTGCAGTTTGCATCAGAGAAAGGAAGGAAATGGGCGATGAGCAGAGACGGCTCAGGCTCTGCTGTGCGCAGGGTCTGAGCTGCTAGTTTGAGGATATGATCAATTATTCTGAGGTAATCCTCCTTTTTTTTATAACTAGTGTGTGTAATGCACCCGTTTTCCACGTTTGGTTCCCTTCTTTTATTCATGTTTGGTGTTTGTTGCTCTGTTTAAACATTTGAGTTTTGCGTCATCCTTTTGTTGCTGTAATTTTAATTTAAGTATTTTTATGGTCCCTGGATCCATGAGGATGTTTTTGAGCTTCTGTTGATCAGAAACCCCAAATGATTTAAACACTTGCCACCAAATTCTTGGGGACTGTATTTTAAAAATATATGTATATATATATATATATATTGTATATTAGATGATTCTAATTCAGAAAGAAAAACCAAAAAAGCAGTTCAATGCAATTCGATTCAGATTTCTTTGCACAACAGAAACCATTTTCAAATCATTTGGATATTAAGAGGAGACGAAAGGAAGAGCTCATTCCATGGGACTTTGTCACTAGAGTAAAAGAGGGCGTCCATGTCCTTGGCGTGAGGCATCTCCAAGGCTGAAGTCAAAGTCTCCATCGATATCTGCTCAATTTGCTGTTGGTAATGCTCGGTTTCAGGTGCTGCAATGAGAACAAAACACAGGAAATCCACGATTCAGTCTTCAACTGTACTAAAGTGCTAGTTGCTTTGCATGAAAGTTGTATCAGACATTTTACTGTGCAACGACTGCAGATGCAGGTAAGTGCCCGTGGTCCAACAATTATCCACTTTTAGAGGTCTTTGTATTATAAAACACTGAAGATTAATTTTTTTCTAGGTTCCACAATGAAGCTGATAACTATAGAGCCCCAAAAGGGACATGGTTGAAAAAAAAAACTAAACCTTTGGGACATCTCGCAAAACATTTCATCATAAATATACTCGCAAAACATTTTTGATATCCCGCTAAAGTTTTGCGAGATATACGTCCGGGTCAGTTGGCTCCGTAGTAGTAAAATGCCTTTTTTTATTCCAAGTATTTTTAACTACAAAGCACTGACTTTGTAGTCTATATTTGAGGCCAAGCTCAAAGTAAAGTTCTATGAATAGCTCCCATACCGTAAACGCGCCCTCCATTGTTGTAGTATCCATGGTGACTAACTTAGCCTGAAGTAAATTTCTGATAAAATGTTTTGCGAGATTTTTTTTCCTAGATTATTTTTTTTGGCCACGTCGCTTCCAGAGCTCTGTAGATAACCCCCCATCTCACTGAGAACCAAAATCCCACAAAACATATTAAGATAGCCCTAAAAAATCCCCCGGAGTCTGTAAGAAACCGTTTTTACCTAACAACCGCGATATAAACAGTAGCTTCTATGGCAACTGGGCAAACTTCATAGGCAATTACTGTACGTCATGACATTGAAATCAGTTCACCGAGGGTTTATTCTTTGATCTGTATATTATACCAACTATTTAACATCTTGTTTTTATCTTAGTAGTTTTCAGATCAATAAATGTTCCTTCATCAATATCAGATGATTTATTGGTGACAAAAGTCAGGAGTCACTTATTCGTAAAGAGCCAACCTCAGCTATGTGACTGATTAATTACTTTCTTCTGGTTAATCTGTGAATAACTGGTTTTAACAGACTGATCATCCCTTATAAGTGACCTGCTGCTCTAGGTTCAATTATTGTATCGCTATAAAGCAATTACGCCTTTTTTTGCCTTTTTGCCTTTTTTTGCATTTACTTAGACAGAAACTACGGCACGATTGTTGTTTGTTTCCCGGCCCAGTATCCAAACCCTAACGACGACTGGTGTTCACAAATCTGTTCATTACCATCCACTGAACGCTTTTCCTTCATAGTTGTGTTTTCTTTGGGTTTCTCGTGCAGCAATGTGAAGTGTGTCTTTGAGCAAACCTGACAGTTTAACTTCTCCTGACAGTGCCCGGTTTCAGACAGCAGTATTCATGCCGCTGCTGTTGAGGAAATCTGCCTTGTTGATATGAAGTGAATTATGGAGTCTTTTGCCTTTTAAAGTATGTTCATCGTGGCAAAAAAGACAAGAGTGCGTTGAGACTTTGATGGTCGTGGAATGGCCTTTCTTGTTAGAGCTGGGCTCGATGTTTGCATCCTACTGAACATTTACTTGCATGGCGACACTCCTTTAAATACCACCTGCTCTTCATGACTTTGTGATACTGGAGGACACGTTGTGTTCTTTGGGTTTTTCCCTTAAATCACCAAACATACCAAACAAAGAAAGTCTTTAAATGTAGCTCTGCACTCATCTTTCTTCTGATTGTCAAAAGTCACATTGCTCCTTACCTTTCTCAACTGATATGAAAACTTTTGCGAACTAAAGGCCTTATCGTTGTAGGCTACAGAGATCTTATACTCATTGCCAAAATGCTGTTCTTGGTCAACTTGTCCACTTGTATACTGCTCCAAAAAATAGACCCGGTCACTTTCATTCTGGGTCTTACTCTTCACTCCATGTTCAAAGACTCTGATGAAGAGTCTATGGTCCAAAGGATCTCAATTACAATTGGGAATATTTTGAGGAAGTAGAGGAAATGACCTTTCTTGTTTAACCAGAAATTTTGCGCTGCATTACCATGTGCGAAGAAGCAGCTGACTTTCTGAACCTGAAGGTTTGCTTGAGGACAAAGGTGGCATGTTTCTTCCTTTGCGTTCCCACTGAACTTAGCACTGAACTGCTTCCTCACACTGTTCAGTAGCTTAGGTAACAGGTACATTATTTCTTGGATTCGTTATCTGCATCTGATTTGTTATGAAGTTGATTTCACTGGTCTTTAAGCCTCTTGACACAATAGAGCTTTCGTATTTCTGCAAAATCTCTTAAGTTGAGCCTTATTACCAGCCAGAGCAGCATCAACTTCCAATTGCTCTTTCGTTGCTGCAATTTTCGCCTTTTCTGCCTTAAGCCTAATTTCTTGTTCCTCCCTTTCTGCCTCCTGAGTGCGATTTTGCTTCAATGCCTCAACATTAAGTTTAACATCTTGTTCCTCTAAAGCGTGTTTTTGCTTCAATGTCTCATCCTTAGTAGTAAAGCTGCCCTTTCTAGTTCAGCCCTAAGGCGTACTGATGAAGCTGAAGGGGCTACAGAACTTGTTTTGGGTTTCCCGGATCTCCTAGAGTACACGACAGACACGCTGTTTTCAGGATTTACTCCTTCATTCGCTTTGTTTGCTTCCTCTATGCGCCTGATGTACCTATAAATCCAACAAGTAACGTTTCACAAAATGTTCTCAATAAATCTCCCCTTGTCTCTAAGCAGCATTGCTAAAAAATATCCATTTCCTGTTCTGATGTAAACTTGTGAAGTAGCTCTTTGGCTGAGATTTTTATATCACGAAACTCACCAAACAGTTGGTTGAACTCATCCTTTTGGTTTCCACCACCTCCACGATGTAATCATCATCCATTAAATTAAGTATATCCAATAGCTGGCCTAATTTGGCCTTTCTTGTATTTATCTGTCTTTGCAAAGAACTCTCTCCATGACCTGTTGAGTTGGCTTTGCCTGCTGTTTTTCCCTTTCCTCTTCAATTATTCCCGATTTTTAGTCCATGTAGAAACAGTATCCAGTAATCCAACAATTATCCACTTCAGAGGTCTTCGTATTACAAAACACTGACGATTTATTGAATTCTAGGTTCCACAATTGAGCTGATAACAAACCAGCTCCACAGCACACGTTGAGATGATTCCACAGAAAACGGTCGAGGCCACGTACCTCCACCGCTACACACTGGCTTTCAACTATTACATTCAACTGATAACAACAGCAGTTTCCTTGACAACTGATTAAGTAAACTTCAGAGGCAATGATGCCATCGATGACATCATTGATACACTTATATACAAACATATTATTTTACATAACCTTTCAGTTACGTTGGAAAAACAAAAGCACTAAAGTACAACAAACACAATGTGACTGGATGCAGTTTCAAGCGGCAGTTGGTTGTGATGCTCTGCTTTCAGGTTATGTGGTTTTCACCACATTTTGTATGTGATCCACGGATATATTTCCTTACATTCAGCAGCCGTTGGAGTCTTCCGCCTTTGCCTCTTCCTCTTTTTGCCCTAGATGAAACGAAACACAGTCAACATCTGCCGCAGGGATGGAAATGTGCGCGTGTTTCACGTTTGTCGAGTGTACGTACATAGTTATCACTGGACGACCAGCCAGGGTTCTGCATGGCATGAAGCAGCTTCTCTTTCTCAGCTTGTTCGTAATATTTGGCCTTCTCATCTTGCGACAGTAAGGCCCACTGTGGACGCACCACAACAGTGTCAGCACACACACAAATCAAAAGGCCGACAGATACGCACCGATCCACGTCAATGCATATTTTTAGTTTTGACATAAAATGCGGGAAATTCTCACATTAAATTTACATTTGATCATCAGTCACAAATCGTCAATGAAAATCTTTGAGTAAGTTTACAGAACGTACTGTCTAAATAATTTGTGAGCGAGTAGTTTTTCTAAATGTCTCTAACGTACAGAGCTCACACACTTACCCTTTGCCCCAGGATGCAGTTCACCGTTGCATTGTCTCTGATTTTTATTTCAGCAACAACATTTTGCCTTTGCTCCTTCAGGAACAGCATGAATGCGTTCAGAGGCTTTTTGATGTATGGTTGATCCTCATCATGTGGCTTGTTGTACTTTCTTTTTCGTTTTCTGGAAACACAGGAGTAAGAGCACACATCACAACTTTGTAAATGTGTGAAATTCAAGACATGGCTAAAGATCATCTGTGACGCACATTACAGCCTGACTTACTTTAATATGGACGAGGGCACCAGAGGTACAGCTGAGTTTGAATGGAGTGTGTATGCATACACCACCTCTCCATTCCTGGAAAAAATCAAATCAAAGTCACTCCCTTGAATGTTTTGCCCCTATTATTGACATTATAAATCAATCATGATCCATTTAAGTTGGGGACTTATACAAAAAAATTTGAAAAATACCTCATTAAGGTCAAAGTGAAAACAGGTCAATGATGTCAATGAAATAAAAATATGTAAGCTGAAATAAATGAGTTGAGTTAACTTAAAATTGTCTAGATAAATCAAAATTTGAAATTTAATTTGGAAACTGTGGAGACCGTGTCCTGCTAACTGAGGGAGGGACCACCCAGTTTGTCTTCAGCGGACAGTTCAAAACCCTGCTCTGATGCTACGGGGGTGCATGGTGCTTTCTTTACTTCCCAGATGTATTTTCCAAGAAATGGCAAAATGTCTCAGTTTCAACATCTGACACGTTGTTTGTGTTTAACATTAATGTAATATGGATGATATTCGCATGTCATTTCCATTCTGTTTTAGTTGACATTTTCCATATTGTCCCAACTTCTTTCGAATTGGGGTTGTAGTAGTTGCGTCCTTAGCTACAATCACAGCATGGAGTCCGTGTCGCTAGGTCCCAGTCAGGCTGACACATCTGGACCCTGCAAGTTTATGCCGTTGTTCTTTGCAAAATTGCTCAAGCTCTATCAGGTTGCATGGGGATCGAGTGTGGCAATGTTAGCCAGGAATGCAGGTTAAGTGGTGACTGGACTTGGACCTGGAGCTTTATGCTGAAATCATTTTAGAAACATTCACTGCACCCAGGTGAATCCCTGTCTCACTAATTGTGGGACTAGTGTCACCAAAAGGGGAAAATTTACGCAAACACATACTTCAAATTACATATTTTTATTTAACTGACATTCTTGTGCACAAACCTGTTTTCACTTTGACACTAAAATTTTTAATGAAACTAACAGCAGTTCGTGTGTGTCTGCATGTGTGTGTGATGGCTCACAGTTGGGGACGTGTTACTTACGCAAGTCGAAGAGGAACCAGGTTCTGGGCTGTGTTTTCAATAACGGTGATCAGCGGCGTGTCATTATACTGGAGACACACACACACAGAACAAGTGATTAGAGAGGCTATCGTCTGTGTTACCTGTCTGAGGGGTCCCCCTCTCTTTCAGCGATATTAACTGCTTCAATGAGCCGCAGCCGAGGATTAAGACATGTGGACAATGTCTTACACAGAGTTTAACAGCACACCAGCATTAACCAGGTCTGAAATGTCATTTTTCTGTTAGAGTCCTGAATTAAAGGGGCTAAAATACGTGTGTGTTTGTTTTTGAAGTCAAACTGGACCCGAGTGTGTGTGTGTTTGTGTGTGTGTGTGTGTGTGTGTGTGGTTACCAGGGTCTTACTGTGTGTGGAGGAGCTGCAGGGTAATAGGCAGCAGTGGTTGATCCTGGGTGGTCGTACACGGCCGACTCATACAGGGCGTGCTGTGAAGGAAGACGACGGTTGTGATGTTGTTGAGTAATTGCTTATTAATTTCACTGATCAACAGAATCTTACTCATTATATGATTAGATTTACAGTTAAAACAAACCGTGTTCTGTCCTAAAAACAGGTCATGTGTCTGTGTCGGCATCTATCCCCAACATTTACTCAGTCTCTCACCTGTTCCTGGCTGTGAACACCTGCCTGCTGGCAGTACAGGGGATCTGTGTGCATGACGTTTGGAGCGTCGGAGATGTGGGGAGCTATTCCCAGGTGATGGGAGCTGCACCCAACGTGCACCTCGTGCACCTCGCCCACTGCCTCAAAGCGGATGTCGTGTTCTAGCTCGGCAGGGAGGGCCGGAGGAGGTGGAGTCGTGGGAACGGGCTCGGGTGTTACACCTAGCGCGTCGCCTATGACATCCTGGAGAGTGTCGAGCACCTCTCCCCACTCCATCTGCTTTATCACGCGGTCAAACTCCGCTCTCACGTCTGTCCTCATCTGGATGGTCCGTGAGCAACACCTGATGCGTTTGTTATTTCGAGAAGACTGTGATTCTGAGGACTCTGTCGATGAGCTCCTGTGTCAAAAAATGAAAGGAAGCTGTTGTTGAGACGCTTTGACAGGGGATAACATCAGGAATCCAAGCAGCAAAGAAATATTATTTTTTTATAGTATAAGAAGAATAAGAAGTAGCATGTATCTCATAATGCACAAATATGTTGCAAAACAGCATAACATTGAAAACCTTGTAAGATAGTTTTGAGGACGTGTCCTCTATGTTGGCCATTTGTGGCCACTCTACTCTCTCTCTTTGTTTGACCATTTGAGCTTATTTTTAATTTCAGCTGTTTAAATATATCAATAATACACAATTTACAACAAATTGTAGCACTTGGCTCCATCGTGACCACTTTTGGCCAACTGGACATTAGAACTGCATCTTTATAAAATAAAGAAAAGACATAAAGTAACAAGTTTTCATGTTTTCTACCAGATTATTTTTTGACCATTGTCCATTTTTTTTCTTAGCCAAGGGAGAAATTTTATGTTGCCTGCATCAACAGAAATTAACTGCAACTTGAGATATGATACGCTGATATTTGGGCTGCAATTTCACCCACAGGCACAATTGGTTTTTTTTCTTGCACAAATCACTATCTGACGTCCTTAAGATCACACCCATGTCAAAATTGTGTCACACGTTGGCTCCATTAAGCCGTCATGTGCGCCCAACAGAAACTAAGGATTATACATGAAACTGGACAAGCGACATAATCTGGTAGAAAACATTAAAAACTACAATTATCAAGAGTTCAGTTTAGAATAAAAGCCATTTCATGTAAATTGTAAGATTTATTTCTGTGAGTGAAGTGGACACACATGGCCAGCACAGAGACCAGAGGGCTGAAGGGTTAAAATTCTCAGAATTTAAATTAAATTTGGGTTTTCATGGCCGTAACAGATGCAATTTTATAAAACCAAGATGCTGAAATTGGAAAATCTTTTAATATATTAATTTTGTAGCATTTAAGGAATGCAAAACGGAGGTGACCATTTCTGCTTTTCCCTACACAAAAATAACAGTTTATAGTAATTTGTGTAATTGTTTATCATTTACACATCTCAGACTGTCTTATGAACAATACAAGAAAGAAACAGTTGTCATTTCTTTTTCAGGTGGTTTCTAACAAGTGCATTTTGCAAACAAGTTGGCATTTGAAGGGTTCAAAAAATAAAAACAATGGTTGTATTATATTTACAATAAGCAGATATTAATTTAAAGCATTAGGAATTTAAAGCAACAAAAAACATGAACCATCTAAAACACTTACAGCTTTAGTTTGTTGCTGGCCAAAATGGCCGATGTAAAGTATCGTGATTTTACGCAAAGTCAGAGCATGAAGACGCGCATGAATACCGGCATTTTAAATGTAAACATCAGCTTTTTGTTTAAATCTGATTAAATTTTAGTACAGTTTATAATATATTATCAGCATAGCCAAAATTACTTACTAGTTTGAATTTCTAGTAAAGCTGTATTTAATTGCACTAAACCAAATATCAGTTTGGAAATCTCAGACTAAGATGTAACTGGAAGTAGAGTGCGTAATAACTGATGTGAAAACAGCACATTAAAATCCATATACCAGTGTTAACCTACCTGCTCATCACTTGTCTATATGATGTGCACTGACTGAGACTGAAATGAGGCTAAAGTATCACTCAGGTTGTATAGAATGCAATGTTGCCATGGAAACTCTATAGAAACAAGAGGGACGTCCTGTCCCGTACCCCTAGAACATTAGATTGCCAAGACAACATTTACAAGGCCAGTACTTAACTCTTATATGATAAGCTGTGGATTTGTAAATGGATTATTAAAACAATATGATTTATCGACTAAAATGTTGTTTTGTGGACAGCAGGGCACATAGTGAACACAGGTATATTACAAATGACCATCCTCTATGTTCATCTGCTTTAAATCAACTGCATATAACTATGTAGCCACATATATTAATATATATAAAGAATATAAATGATAATATTCTTTCATATTTTCTTCTTGTTGTGACATTTCTGTGGTTCTTTACTGTGTCCTGACCTCATGTCCACTGTTCTCAAAGTTTTTGCTGTGATCCTGATCCACAGAAAGCAACAGATTGACGAAAACATTAAGTACTTTTTAATACATACGTACAATAAATGATAAATATATACCTACTTTTGCTTAATTAGAAATATCAGTTTGTTACAGTTCTGAACCAGCAAGGTGAAATTTATGTATTTAAAAATAATTTTAAAAAATCCATGTGAATTCAAATTTGTTTAGCCAAAATTTATTTCAGTAAATTTATTTCAGTGTTAAAGGGAGAGAAATGTTTTGCTTATGTCATGCTTATGTCATTGTTTCTTAACTTCAGGTTTTAGTTCTACATGAAAGTACAATCGCACAAAATTGTCTTTCAAAGTAAGACCGTAAAATAGAGAGAACCACGAGAAAAGAGGCCGAGTCTGTCGACGGTTCCATGAAGCTTCCACCGCAGTAGTGGAGCGATGATGGAGCTCAACGTCTCATCTTTCTTCATTGTTCAGAACGTTCTCGTTTTCTCATTTGAAGGTTTTCCCTGTGTGTACATGTATGCTGTGCCAACACATTGTCCTGATTGGTGGATCCCTCAAACTCCTCTCTCCAGCCAACCAATGGGTGCTCTGGTCAGGTTTCCACTTCCGCCTTCCCGTTGGTCCGGCCAACGATGATCCTCCAATCAACTTTCAAGACTAATCACAGCACAAGACTAATCACTGGTCCTTTTGGATTTGTGATTCACACTTGTGATGTAGAATTCTGACTTGTGATGAACTTTTTAAAGCTCCATCTTTTCTTACAACGGTTTGTCCTGTTCCCTGAAGGCCGGACCAGATGCTCACACCAACACACACCCACACACCCTGCATGTCCACTTACATACTGTAACTCGCTACCGTTGTACTTATGTGTGAATATTTCTGATGTTGTGCTTTTCTTAATTATTGAAGCCTTGTTTTATTTTATAGAAACCTCTTTTGTTTAATTTAGTTTTGTGTTTTACATCATCCTCTTCTTTAGTTTCCCCCTTTTTGCTGCTGTTTGCATGTCTGTTGTACAATTTAAACCCCTATTTATTTATCTTGAAATAAATAACTTGTGATTATAACAAATTGTGGTTCCCATTTTTATATTTCACTCTTAATAACAACTTTGCAGTAACTGATCTCTTTCAGGTTACAAGGTCAACACAGGACGTATTCCACCTGCTTCAACCTCTGCTCTAATGGGTCGTCCTGTGTTCCTGCCTCTTCTGGAATGAAATCTTCACTATAAATGTTTCCATCCTTTTTGCAAAGTCTGCCACCATCTGTCCTTCTGCCCATCACATCATTCTCATCACCAACATTGAAATCTGCACCAATCACATCTGGTGATTCTCATCACATCAACATTGTCTTCTCACATCCATCCTGTGGTCATGGCCACAAACACCAATGATCACCCTCTCTGACACTCTTTTCGCCTCTAGAACATTCCCTGGTGATGCTCTAGCTGCTATCATGCAAACACTTCGCTTTCCTCTTCCGTCTCTGCCTACAAACATTTTTTCCTCCTCTTCTCTCTTTGACCAAAAACAGCCCGATTTCCACCGCCGGCCGTCAGCAGCACCGGTGGTCATTGATAACCAGGGCCGTGGCTGATCCAGCACGGGAGTAGTAAGATTCTGAATGGACATTATTTGTCATTTTTGACAGATAAAAGTCTCAATGAATTCAGGTTTCGGTTTTAGTCCGGCCGGGGCCAAGTGCGGCCTTTGTGCTGCAGTCCAGATCTGTTAAGTCATTTCAGAATTCATTTACCGGTATGTTAAGATCAAAATCGGTCATAAATTCAGGCAAGTTATCAGTTTTCACTCCAGAATAAACTTTTAAAAGTTCAATTAACATTTATAGTTACTGATATGTCTTATTTCAAATGAGCCCTGCAATCATGGATATGTCTATTGTTTGCTAATTTCTCTTTTAGTTTATTCAAATGTTCTACATTGAACAGCCATGGTGATATGTTTCAGGTTTCAAATGTAATTTGCACTCAACAGTACAATTACTTCTGTTTGGGAAAAAAAGTTAAGTGAATATTCAATTACATGTGATATGCATGTTCAAATGAACCAAAAGACATGCTTAAGATTGTTAAAATTAAAATAAGGCAAATGTGAAACACAGAATGGCTTGCTAAAATTTGTTTAAATATATTGTTCATATATATATATATATATATATATATATATATATTAACCCAGGAAGGAGCTCTCCCCCCTGGGTTATATTCTAAACAGCTCTGCCTATTACTTTTTTAAGAGTTATTAGGATTTCTCCAGCTGCGTTCTTCATCGACTCGGCACGAGCCGAGTGATCCACCGCAACCACATGGGCCATGGAGAAATCTTAATAACTGTTTAAAAAAATATATAGTGAATGTCAGCCAAGGTCACACACACACACACACACACACACACATTTTACCCCATCAAATCTGGCCCCCTTTGCAAAAAGTTTGGACACCCCTGGTTTAGGATGTTTATTAGATTTTGCTTCCCAAATGAAAGTAGTGTGGAAGCTGAGACAGGATATACAAATCAGTGACTTCAATCAATAAAAGCTTATCTAACAAATATACAGGTAGAACACAGCTGACAGAACTCAAAAAAACGTTGCCAAAAATGTGACATTCTATTATTTCATGGTCCATTAGCTTGATGCTAACAAATAATGGGATTTACTATTAACAGGAAGTTGTTCAATGTTAAAACTGGTTAAATGATTTACAAGGAAAAACAAATCAAACGTATTTACAAGAGATGGTTTTCAGGCATTTGGATATTAAGTGGAGATGAGATTATTCCACGGCACTTTAGAGAAAAGTTTATGGGTCCATGTCCTGAGTGTGACGCATCTCCAAGGCTGCGTTTGAGGTCAAAGCCTCCATCAACGCTGTCTGCTCCATTTCCTCCTGGACATGCTCAGGTGTCGATGCAGCTGCTGCAACGACAACAACGAAAAGCACAGAAAACCCACAATTCAGTCTTCAGCCATTACATCAGTTCCATTTACTGTCCATGAAAGTTGACTACAATAACATATATATAATAACTGATAAATTGACTGAATGTACAGTTGTTTCTAGTGTGACTTGGTTGGTGATGCTCTGCTTTCATGCCATGAATCAAATGTAACCTGGTCACATGTCATCTAATATTTCCTTACATTCAGCACCTGTTGAAGCCTTCCGTCTTTGCCTCTTCCTCTTTTTGCCCTACAAAGGAAACACAGTCATCATCTGCCGCAGGGATGGAAATGTGTGCGGGCTTTAAGTCGTCGAGTGTACGTACGTAGTTATTACTGGACGACCAGCCAGGGTTCTGCATGGCATAGAGCAGCTTCTCTTTCTCAGCTTGCTCGTAATATTTGGCCTTTTCCTCTTGCGACAGTAAGGCCCACTGTGGACACACCACAACAGTGTCAGCACACACACACAAAAAAAAGTTCAAACCTTTATTTAAGTTTAGGTTTGTCATAAAACGCAGGAAATCTGCACTTTGAATTTCAATTTGATCTCCAGTCACAAAATGACTTAACGACATAAATACTTAATTTCTCAAACATGTCATTTCTCAACGTCTCACACACACTTACCCTGTGCCCCACGACACAGTTCACTGTTGCATTGTCTCTGATTTTTATTTCAGCAACAACATTTTGCCTTTGCTCCTTCAGAACAGCATGAATGCGCTCAGGGGCCTTTTGGTGTACGGCTTGTCCTTGTCGTGTGGCTTGTTGTACTTTCTCTTTCGTTTTCTGGAAACACAGAGAGCAGACATGGAAGTAGACAAATGACACAAAGCTCACGTCTCCACTTTGTAAATGTGTGCAAGTCACGACGTGGCTAAAATCCGTCGGTGCCTGTGTTGTGATGCACATTACAGCCCATTAAAAGTAGTGGGACGTTCACTTTGGCAGAAAAGTTTATTTTTGACCCCAACGAGTGAGAGCTTCCTTACGCTGACATGGAGGATGGCGCCGGAGGTGCAGCAGAGATAGGATGGAGCGTATATGCATACACCACCTCTCCATTCCTAAAAAAAACCCAAATCAAACAGAGACATATTAGGTAACATGTTCATATGTTACCTAATAAGTTCACATGTGTCTGTGTGTGTGATGGCTCACAGTTGGGGACGTGTTACTTACACAAGCTGAAGAGGAATCAGGTTCTGGGCTGCGTTTTCAATAACGGTGATCACCAGCGTGTCGTTATACTGGAGACACACACACACAGAACAAGTGATTAGAGAGGCTGCATCGTCTGTGTTACCCGTCTGAGGGGTCCCCCCCTCTTTCAGCGATATTAACTGCTTCAATGAGCCGCAGTGGACAGAGTCTGACACAGAGTTCAACAACACACCAGGTCTGAAATGTCATTTTTCCTAAAATACGTGTGTGTTTGTTTTTTGAAATCCAAGCTGGACCCGTGTGTGTGTGTGTGTGTGTGTGGTTAACCAGGGTCTTACTGTGTGTGGAGGAGCTGCAGGGTAATAGGCAGCAGTGGTTGATCCTGGGTGGTCGTACACGGCCGACTCATACAGGGCGTGCTGTGAAGGAAGACGACGGTTGTGATGTTGTTGAGTAATTGCTTATTAATTTCACTGATCAACAGAATCTTACTCATTATATGATTAGATTTACAGTTAAAAACAAGCCGTTTCCTGTCCTAAAAACAGGTCATGTGTCTGTGTCGGCATCTATCCCCAACATTTACTCAGTCTCTCACCTGTTCCTGGCTGTGAACACCTGCCTGCTGGCAGTACAGGGGATCTGTGTGCATGACGTTTGGAGCGTCGGAGATGTGGGGAGCTATTCCCAGGTGATGGGAGCTGCACCCAACGTGCACCTCGTGCACCTCGCCCACTGCCTCAAAGCGGATGTCGTGTTCTAGCTCGGCAGGGAGGGCCGGAGGAGGTGGAGTCGTGGGAACGGGCTCGGGTGTTACACCTAGCGCGTCGCCTATGACATCCTGGAGAGTGTCGAGCACCTCTCCCCACTCCATCTGCTTTATCACGCGGTCAAACTCCGCTCGGATGTCTATGCTCATGGTGTACGGTGCCCGTCAGCTGTGCCTCATGGGTTTGTTTTGTCATAAGACTCTGAGTCTCTCGATGAGCTCCTGTGTCATAAAATGACAGGAAATTGTTGTTCAGACGCAAACTAGACTTTTTAATAACCAGGAAGCATTAAAATTAGCATTTATCTAACTAATGCACATCAAAAAGCTGCAGAACAGGATAAAAGAACACTCAAAAAAAATCAAAATAATTTTTTTGTGACAGGTCTTCCTATTTTGCTGTGCATGGATACTGGCATTTTAAATGCAAACATTAGCTTTTTGTTTAATCCAGGCAAATTTTTTCTGCATAATCTATATTTTCAGCATAGTCAAAACTCCTTACAAGTAGTCTGAATTTCTGTGAATGTTGTCTTTAACTGACATATATGAATTATGTTTGGATATTCCAAACTAAGATGTCACTGTTTAAACGTGACTCTTACTACAGTGGGTAATAAATGAGGTGAAAACGCCACATTAAAACCACACACGCCGCTGTGAACTTACGTACTCGTCACTTGTTTACACGTGGTTCCCTTGTTTGGAGTCTAAACATTCACTCTTTGAGGCTTATGTAATATATGGAAAGGAATGTTGCTATGGAAACTTTCTACAAAGACATTTTAGGTTCCCCTCCCACTAACATTAGATTACCAAGACAACAACGGGCACCATTTTACTTTTAAATCCTGAGTTGTTGACCTATGAATCGATCATGAAAACAATAAACTGTGTCGAATGAAATGTTGCATCGCTCTCCTTCCTTCTGAAAGCAGCAGGACGTGTGTTAGTGTGCAGTGGGATCTTGCACGATCATAAATCAAATGCAAATCATGCTCTTCTAAATGCTCCTATTTTCTTGTTGTGGGATTTTGTGGCTCCCAAACCTCGTGTCCAGCTTTCCTGCTGCTGATAATGCTTCATCAACTGATTCATTTTTCAGAATAAAAGTGCACAGTTTCAATAGTTTTAGTCATTTGTCTGCTGAGTTCTCATGACATCAAATACATAAGCATATAGTAAATACATGATTTCCTTGGTGGGGTGCTTTCTTTACTTTTAGTGCATTTTTGAGTCTGTACCTAGTAATTTAATTTGATTACAGTGTTTGAAGCAGTTCCTCTCGCAGTTAATCCCCTTTCCAACAACTACTACCATTATTACCACTATACCTTATAATACAATATAATATTATAGAAACATGCTTCCAGCTCTATCATGTGAAGCATAGTAAGGAGACGTGTCCCATTAGTTTGTGCATAGATAACTCATGAACAATATTTGTTATACATGTGTTTTTGAATTTCATTTTGAATGGCGTCTATGGGCGTGTCACATGCTGGAATGTTAGCTGTGTCTTTGATGTTTTGATGTCTTTGTATGAAAGGCATGAAAGACGGGCTTTTTACTCAACAAAGACTAAACATGTTAGGCTTATGAAACTTTGTGGACTGTTGGCCTATTAAGAGATATAATAGTGTTGCCTCTAAAGTGCCACCGCAGGGCCATTAATAAACGGTCGAGCATAAGCTCTGAACAGCAGATCAGCCTGCTTTGATGAAACTTGGATCATACGTGCACATGTCAACACGCAGGCTGGCAGCTAGGGGGCGCCACAGGCTGAAGTAAAGGCCTTTTATTCCAAAAACGACAAATGTTCGAGGAATGAAAGTTAGCACACGTCTGCATTATAATGTACAATTTTTTAATTGCTTTCATTTTTCAATTATTCAGTGCAAGAAGCACTGGAAGCATAGCGCCACCTTCTGAACATTACAATATTGGAATGACATATTTTTTACCATGTGTATCTCCTATATGGAGCTGGCTTATAAAAATGACTCATGACCCATTCTAGTTGACTATTGAGGTTATGTACATGTGTACTGCCATGCCTGCTAATAAACAATAATTAAAAAATTGTTGATTAAATTTCACTTTTCATGCAGTCATGGTACTTAAGGCTGACAAATACCAACAATTACTAAACTGCAGATGTTTTCTAATACTGCTGAATACTGTCACAGCAGCTGCGGTAGGTCTGGGTGTCTTCATTTTGGTCAACAGATGACGGTGGCTGAAACATCTAGAGTCCAAACACAGTCTGGACAACTTGTTCAGAATTAAAACAATATGGTGTTTTTCACTAATATAGTGGACAATGTTTTTGTCTTTTAGGGTTTGACCTAATTCGAGCTCCTCAACATTCTGATAACCTAAATGATTGGCCATGTTGTTTTACTTCATCGTTTAGTCTAACTGTGCGTCTGCAGAGGCCTGTATTAGTGTGACGACTGCAACGTTCGAGGAATATTCTAAGTTACTGTTGATGCGTTTGTGTGTTAAAAGGTGCAGAAGTCGGCTCCTTCACTGTCTCAATGATGTATTCCCTTTTCTGGCTTTGGCACAGAAGAATGACATCTCCATTTATGATCAGGTCTACACAGCTTTGACGGGTTCCAAACGGCCCACAGTGATTGTCCAATAAACCTGCTCTCCTGGCTGGGGTCTCACACAAAGCTGATGTGAGGCGGATTCAGGTAGGGCTTTCATGCCTTTGAAGTGGTGTAGGCCATGATCAAAGCCGAGAGCAAATCAAGCGGAATCCTCTCGACTCCAAACACGTATGTGTGTGCGTTTCCCTTGGGAGGAAAGTTTATGATCTTCTATATATAGCTTGCATGACCCAAGGGCTGATGAAATGTATTCACCACCTTTTTGTATAATTTATTGAAATCCACAGCCGTCAGTCTAAATGTAGTCATGTTTATTTGCTAAGGAAAGGTTTTTGAGTTTTCAATTGCAAAGCGCAGCCTCATACAAAAATACAACACAAACTGTAATTATTGTAATTATAATGTCCCACTATGTTAAAAACATAATCAAAAAGATATGCCCAATTTATTTTAATCCCAAAACTGAACAGTCTTGGACCCTTTTATTTTGTTTGAGTGTTACTTAGAGCAAATGAGTTAGAATTAGTCCCCTGGGCGATGTCATTGGAGGGCGCTAAATCCTTGTTGTCTTAATTAAAGCTCAGTGAAAAGATGAAAATTAGCACAGCCCAAAGCCTCTGTGCGCGACGCCACCGGGAACATAAAGTTTTCCGGCTAATACAGTAATTATGTTGATTGTGCTTGGTAGTCGGAACAAGACTTTCCGAGAACACAAAGCAAAACAAACCGTTAGAACCGTCATCAAGGGAAAGGGCAAACACGTTCTGCAGTCACGCCATCCGTCACACCCGAGTTTAAGGAAACACACGCCGCTCAGAACGGCCCATCAAGAAGGTAATTGGTTCCTAACAGGTGCCGCATGCTGAGAGTGTAACCCCACATTTGTTTTACCAGGGGAATTTTTTCATTTCAGTCGTCTGTGTTGAAATACTGAATCACTAAACTAAATTCATATTTACGTATAACACAGACGTGTATATTTATAGTAAACATTAGTAGAAATGTCATTCAGGGGGATTCACTGTAGGTCCAAAACCGTTCTTCTACGGCGGCCCTGGGAGCTCAAAGCATCGCAGTTTGAGAAGACACGTGCAAATATGCAATAACACTTCCAGCAATTATACAGAAACACCTCGAAACGTGCCGCAAAAGCCAAAGCTCAACGGAAACGGCGTTTTTGCAGCACGTTCCGTGGTGTGTGTTGTCAAACTGCAGCGCTCTGAGCTCCCAGCGCCACTGCAGCATTCACGCTCTTAATGAGAACCAAGAGGACACGGTATATTTGACTCTCATTTGAGCTCCCACTTGCAGGTTAGGATTGATTTTATGATGTCACTGATCACATTTAAGGAACAGTTTGGACCGGCGCCCAGCTAAAGATCCTCAGGCAGAGCTCATTTGGTCATTTCACATTTGGAGCCGTGGAGTATAAGTGACCTTACAGTAGATGATATTGGAAGCACTTTTAAAGTCAGGCCAGGTGTCTGGGGCTTCCTGTCATAAGACTTGTGAACTGCGAGTCCTTCTGAGTCGTTACCGGTTTCTCCCAGCCTTCATCGTGGCGTCTCTTCGAAGGAGGAATTGATTTGGCGGGTTCAGTCGATCAGGGGATCGTGGCTGTCCTTTGGGTTCCTCTGATTAGTCTTGGAAATGAAAACACATGCTCCTGGTAACGTGAACGTTATCCAGCGGGATAATCGTTGAGCCAGATTCAGAACATCCTGTGTGTAGCTGCTGAGTGTACATATTAATAAAACAGAATCATATCCACACAACGGTGATCTTTTTACCGCGACATTCTGACACCTGCACTGCTGTTGAATGTGTGACCCAAAACTATCTGTGGCTTTTCATAAAACATCCGCGATGCAGTGAGAAATGTGATGTAATTAAAATTCACATCATTTTAAATCTGATGGCAGCAAAACGAAGAGGTCGCCTCCTATTTTCCTGTGTCTTTTACACTACGTGTAAACGTAGCTGCCAGATCCATTGTGTCCACATTAAAAGATCAAATATGATTTGTACCTTCAGAGCAGTAATAATAAGTCAAGCTACATTTGAAACAGCTGCGCAAGTGTTGGACAAATGGTCAAAGTCACTGTGGCTTGTATTGTGTGATCCGGCCCGTCTTCTAAAACACTGTCGACACACACGCCACACACACACAGAGCGAAACAGAGTCCAGAACGTTTCCGCGCGTGAATAAAGAATTTACTTCCATTCACGGGAGCAAAGGATTAAAAAACGTTCTGTCTCATTTTTTCTATAAAGGTAGAGTCCAAACACACATCCTGTGGCGCTGACTCCTGCCGCTCGCGGCGACACACAGTCCGGGGTGTGTTGAGTATTGACTGCTCTGCGACAGCTAATTAAACCCTTCAGTAACATCCTTTAACGCTGCACCAAGTGGCGACATAAGTCATTCTTATCTGCACGCAAACGCACATTTACACACACGTGCACACACATTCTCCGTTGCACTGTTTTTATGTGGCCCTCAGAATCGTTCAGGCTAATTCTCAATAGGCGCCAAAGACACACACACACACACAACACACGCTTATTCATCATTTCCTTCTCCATCACTTATTCCTCTGAAGCAAAGAGGTCTGCGTCTGTGGGTGGTTGATAATAATGAATTATGGTTTCCCTTTACATACACCACACACGCTATTACACTACGAGCGGATAAAGGACACGTTTAAATAGCTTCGTCCGTGATTGTCCGGGTGTGTGTGTGTGTTTGTTTGTACGATATGCTGATGTCAAATGTTTCCCGTGTGGCAGGTCATAAAGATGGATATCTTCCCATTACCTCCTTAATCACACGACCTTTACAAAGTCAATCAAAATGGATTCGTATTCTCTCGAGTCGCTCGCTGGTGATAATGTCATAAGCTGGGAGAGTGTTTTTTCATATTGAGTGTGTAATTCATATCTTGGGCGTGTACGTTTCATCACTTTATCTTCCATGTTAACAGTGAACTTCTCCTATTTTAACGTGACTGCCCTGTTTTGAACTCGGCATTAATCTCGTTTCTTCTGTGGCCGCGATGAAATTGTCTCGTGAAAAATGTGTTTAAATGCAAATTTCACACAAACCCTTTAAACGTTAAAGAAACCTGTGTAACGAACTGAGATACTGAACTTTGCTTATTGAGTCGTTCACTTAGACAGAAAGTTGCTCTTTATTTTTGATCTAATTTTGTGCATTTCTGCATTCTTTACCGGCATGTAGCATGTGAAGATACGAGGAAACTTGTCGTCTTTGTGTAACACACGTTCTGATTTCGCAGACGTTCTTCTCTTAACAAAGAGACATTGAGGTGAGTATTTGCAAACAGCCACAGTCTCATTCCTTCATTAATAATACATCATTTTTACTTATACCCTTATTTGTCCTCGTGTGTGAGCAGTATAACTGAGGACTTTCAAAAGTACTTTTCTAACTAAAATCCAGTTTTTCAGCTTCAAGTTTCCAACCTTACAGCATTAGAAATGTCTTTTTGGCAAAATTATATTAATTCACATCAACTTTTATCCATATTTACAACAAGTCCTCCAGCCTTTAAGCCCGTGTAGGTTATTTTTCACCAGCTTCTCATACAACCCACAGAAGCATTTCTCGGCATAATGAAAGGTCAGGCATCTGCTGAAATATCACAGCAGCCTCTACACATCAGGCCGTGGTTACACATCTACAGTGTGTTAGTCATCTTCCCCCCGTTTGTACTGACAACCTACAGAGTCGCACTGTTCTAAGTGATTCCTTACACTCTTACAGTAACTAGTATTTTGAATTTCAGCAGACACATCTAGATTTTTTGTTTTCAGTCAGAGGATGTTGAACTGAGGCTGGTAACTCCTCCAGTTCATAGATCTTTAGTCGTGTGTGTGTTTGTTACGTGAAGATTGATTTTTATTTCTCATAATACTTGTGTGTGTGTGGGTGTGTGTGTGTGTAATCGAACATGGGAGGCTTTGAGAAACTTTCATTTGTGGAGCTTCCAGTGCATTTATTATTTCACATTCATCAACGTTCATCCATAGCTGCTCTTGGAACACACACACTCTCACGAGCTCCTTTAGTGAAACCACAGCTCAAGCTGTACGATTTGTACTGTACATTCAGCGAGCAGGAGTTAGTCTCCCGCCGATCGCAGTGCTGTGCTCGGCAGAAAGACACACTGCAGAATGATCCGTGTATCCCGGAGCCATCCATTGTTAAATAACAGATCTCATCTTCTCAATCTCATATTCTGTTCTGCGGCACACGTTACATTTGTGTCTTCTGTCAACACGGGGTGACAAAGACAGACTGAAAGATTGGCTGTTGCTACACGAGACAAAACTGGTGGCTTTTTGGAGGATGGAGTTATTTTGGGATCAGCTGTGTCTTGTGAACTTTGAAAAGCTTGATTCACCTTTCCCACCTCGCCTGAAGACCATGTATCGCCAAAAAAACGGTAGGATTTATTGGCGTCCATCCAAGTGTCAGTTAAAAATGACAAACATCTGTGTCAAATACATCTTTAAAAAGTATGTAAGTAGTGTAGGGATTAAACATCTAACACGTAAATCCTGAAATACTTGTAATGCAAAACCTGGGAAGTGAATTTAATAATTTTTGAATTCAGCACAAAATTGTGGACTTTCTTAAATACACAGATAAACCTGAGCCTCCTTAAATACTCCGTTTTTGTATAAAATATGTTGTTGCTGCCTTGAGGACGACGATAAAAAGCGCGGCGACATTTCTGGTTCCCGGGATTACACGTTACAAAATAAAAGGGCTGTTTTATTTCAGATATAGTCTTCTCTTGGCCATGCGAATGCGTCTGTTTAACTTTTACTGATTTATCAACCGAGGTTACTCAAAACATCAAAAGAAGCACCAAACAGGATCAGTGTGATGCGACTCAGCCGCATGCGCTTCGGCACTGGGAGTTTTTAGTTTTTTAATCCCAAAATGAGATTTGAAACAACTCTGTGAAATTTCTTTTGGCTCTAAAGTTTCAGTGAGTGAGTGTGAAGTTGTTGGATCGTGAATGCAGACTCGGAGCCGGAAGAGCAGTTTGCTTAACACTCTTCTCTTCTCAGGCAAATCTCTCCGGTGGTGCCCTTGACAAAAGCACTTAACCCCACCTGCTCCAGCTGAGCTGCTCTGTAGCTGTATTGAGCAATTCCCCAGAGTCACTTTGTGTAATTGAATGGGGGTGAAATGGGTGGCACTGGGAGAAAGAAGTGGTCTCAGTGGTCCTTCGTTTAAATAAAGGTCTGAACAAAAGACTGGATGATGAAATTGTGCTTCGTTTGCGTCTTTTTAGCTGCCGTCTTTGAAATGAATTCACAATTTAACAATAACCCTCAACCTACTTTTGATTTGCTCTTTAAAGACGCACCATAAAGATTGTAACAAAAAATAACCATCTTTGTATTTCAAATATATTTTGTATTTCATCAAAAGTTTGCTCCCATTCCTTCCCATAAAGGGCCAAAAAATTATGCAGGATGTGGCGTCTTATTATTCGTGCATAATAGTTCACATGTCTAACCACACGATATAAGCAGGACACGTATTCTGATCTGTGGGGAGCGACGTTGGCTGAATATGTCTGATGTGTTTCCTTGTTTGGCAAACACTTTCCATCCACGTTTTTAGCAGAACTGGACAAGCTGTGCTCATTTTTCAGATATCCTAAGTAGTCCCATGCTGCTTTTTTATTTGTTTAGTATTTTGGGCTTTGCTCTCATTTCCTGAGCTGCACGTGTGTGACTGCTGCAGAATTTATGAATCTACGGTCGTTCGAGTTGGGATTTTACAGCTCTTTCAAAATAAGAGCACTGTAATCATGGGCTTGTCAGATGGCACGGAACGGCCCCACACCCGATGGCCGCGGTCTATTGCGTGAGTTTACACTTCACAAGAGCTGGTTCAAAGTGGAGTTCAAACAGATTAAAATGAATTCACTCACATTTACAGTTCACTGTTTTGAATTTTGAAATTCACAGTCCCAAAAAGCTCACATGAAATCGTCTTACATCACACCCTGGGAAACTTTGGAGTTGAGCGTTTGTGATTGAAATGGACCTTTTGATTCCTTCAAGTGGAGAACGGCAGAGAGGCAGAGCGGGTCAGACGAGAGAGCTGGTGGCTGACCAGAGTCTGGGTGGACACGCTAAGTATAAAAGCCTCTGCTGGTTATGTTCACCCTGCACGTAACAAAATGATGCATTTAGTTTATGCTTTTTTAAAATATACTTTTTTTTACTTCCACTTTTACTCCTTATGGGTACATGGAAATTCAGCCGCTGCCAAAATACATTTAAATCATAATAGTTTACCAACGAAGCCGACAGAACCTTTGCTTGAGTTTGTACATCAGGTTGTATTATGGGAGAAAGCCTTGATTTGTCAAAGTTTCCATTCAAATGTGGCCCATGTTTTCACAGTATTTTCCATAAATCTGTCCAGAGAACATGCAAATGAATGTGCATTTCTATCTGTTGCATTAATGCAAATATGAGGAGTTTGTAATGCTGAGAGCTGGCGGTGCGAATTTTCGAATCTGCCGGTAATAAACTCTTGCATTAAACTAAGCATCCGTACATGTTTTTACATTGATTCCACACTGGGGCTGGTGAAATACTTCTTGTGGGCTTGGAATTAGGTTCCATCTGCATTTTGATTGGTCTTGAGCTATTAGGGAGGCCATTTTACTGTCTGCATAAAACAGTTTTTTTTCAAGGAGACTAGTAAAATACATAATGGCTCTGTTTGCAAAAGCTAATGTGGTCAATGTTGATGCCTCACAGAGAATTCCTTTGTGAAAATAACTTATTTTTCATGACTTAGAATCTGCTAATTCAAGATCAGGTCACAGTCTGTTGTGCTGCCATGTTGGTGCAGGGATCTGGCCTATAACAGTCATTTCAAATGATAGACAATGCCATTTTTTACTATCATCTCCGAATATTCTGTGTGTTTGCAGCATTGTGCTACATACCAAAATTAGTTCAGATCATTTTTATTGTGGACAGACCTTCTGCTTCCGTAGATTTACGGCGCCGTAGGGGGAAAAGTCCCCTGTACCAACACGGTGGCTGATTTGACTCATGGCCACAATGAGCAGAAGTGGCTCAGGTGACTTTTAAAGTTA
This sequence comes from Channa striata, assembly GCA_033026295.1. Taxonomy (NCBI): domain Eukaryota; kingdom Metazoa; phylum Chordata; class Actinopteri; order Anabantiformes; family Channidae; genus Channa; species Channa striata. Next base: position 4,817,911 of record CM065186.1, read on the forward strand.
TGCCTCGAACAATCCATGTGGAAATATAACACTGATTTTTTCTTGGAACTTTTTACAAGACTTTTTTTATAATTTCAGGATCATCACACTCTCCTATTTTTTTCTGCCAAAACATGTAATCCCTCATCTCAAGCATAAGCTTGAGTGACACTTAAGTGACATGAACATCGTGTCCTATTTGCCAAATCTGTCTTCATCAAAATTTATCACGTTTATTTTTATCAATAAGTTAAGCTTTTCACCTCAGGCGAGCACAAAAACATTTCACAGATTTAAAGTGCATTCTAAGCTGTTGCATAAAAGTTCTGGAAGAAAACTCACTTTTTAAAAGCCAAAAGAGAAACACAATAACGCCCTAGTAACTAATTGGTATCATCGCCTCACAACGTCAACCAACTAAATCGCCGCCTGCCTCACATCTGTCATACAGATGTAACTGCTGCTTTGTGCGGCTGCTTGACTGATCAGCTAATCGACCGGCCGACTGATTAAACAACTGAAGAGAGGAAGGACGGAGCGACTGCGAAGGCCGGTGACGGACTATCAGTGTACCGTCGTCCCACAGTGAGGTAAGCAGTCATGTGTGTCCGTGCCATCAGCGGACTGAGTGACCCAGGGGCTAATAGCATGACGCCTTAATACCACTAAGAGGAGAATAGAGAAGACGGGTGAAGGAAGTGACACATGGTGACAGGACGAGATTGAAGATGTGCATGGAGAGTGGAAGTAAGAATGGAAGGAAGAAGGTTTTTTTTTTTTTGCACAGTGGGAGAACATGACTGAACAGACAGAAAATGGAAAAAAAAAAAAGTTTCAAGAGAAGGGTCTTCTTTTTTTGCCTTCACCGGAGCCATTCAAGTAGAAGACCTGCCAGACAAGGCTGCGTACTTACATTAGGGGACAAAGAGGAGAGATTGGTGCGAGAGGAGAGAGGAAGTAAAATGCCTCTAAAGAAGGACACGGTGAAAGGTGGGAAAGAGCCGAGGTGGAAAGGGAGAAGAGCTGCGGCAGAGAATTTTTAGGTTTTCACGTGGGTGTATTAGCAGGAAGAGAATCAGACGGAGATCGCCTCCATGTCCCTCTGGGCAACAAAACGCCGGGGCTGTGACAGTGCAGTCGTTTCGAGGTGTCTGCACACGCACAGCAATTCATTTTTGTTACGCCGCCTCATTTGTGTGTGTGCAAGTGAGTTTCTTTGTCCCCTCAGGGCAACACCGGGTTTCCTAGAGGGCACAGGCAGTAATGACAAATACTGAATCCTCATAAGGAATGACGCCACTAACGCGGCACTTTTGCCCGGGAAAAGGCCTCAAACCATAAAGTGATGTACAGTAGACGGAGCTTCGCCTCACAGTCATGTGACTGTGGCTGAGTCCGGGGTGTGTGAATGTGTCTGAGTGGGAGTGGAGCTGCCGAGGAGACGCGCGCTCACATCTGCAGTGATGAAAACGACCCTTCGCTACCAGCGCAGGGTCACGCTTCTTTCAACCGAAATCGGGAGCTCGCGAGAGAATAAATTACGCCGGCGGAAAAAATACTCCGAGCATAATCGAGAACAGATTTAACCTGCGGAGAAGGTCAAATCACAATGCAGGGAATTTTAAAGGTGTGGATTTAACAGGTAAAAGCGAACCGGGGGCCATTCACCTAAACGTGCCCGCGAGGACACAGATGCAGCCTCACTAATGGAGGCGCGTCTCGCTTGCTACATTTGATTTGATTTCAGTTTTTTTAATGTAGAACTATTACATGTTACAGTTCCCGTGCTTTTTCTTGTTGTTCTCCTTGTTTTTTTTTTTGCGATGTTGCTGAGGTGATGGCATGATGTACAGTAGTCACATCGAATAGTTATTATATCAGAACAGTGTGTCACACACAAACATATAAAGTGTTTAATACATAATATGACAGTGGGATATATTTTTTAACTCTGCCAGTTACATTTTGTGGAGTTAATATCTGTATTGGGAACTGAATGAAGTTTTGCTCTGCAGACTCATCCAATGTGAATTCAGCTCCTTGTCGTCCTGGGCTGTTTAAAGTGCCCACATCTGCCCCATCCTAGTCTTTTTATTCCCAAATATGCCTGAAATGACGACTTTTAACTGGCAAAGCAAACAGAGGAACACAGCAGCGTGAGTGGGACCAGCCTGAAGAATCCAGCATACAAGCCCCAGATCTGCAGACACAATGGAGCAGGAGCCCAGAGCATGTTTTATTTACTATCAGTTTCATCGGTAAATGGCAGGTTTCAGTTTGTGATTGTGTCGCTGCTTCATTTCACCAATTTACTCATTCATATAAACAGGGACTAAGAGGAAGAGATGCTGTTTCGTTCTCTGCTGACAGGAATCGATACTAATTGCAAACGGGACAAATTGTGCATTGAGTTTATGGATGTGACTCACTTTCCAAATGGAAAATACTTTTGTATCTTCGTCTCCTCTGCTGAATGCAACGAGCGTAGGTGCATGACTGGCTGAAATGTGTTCGGTACAAGGACTGGAAGAAATCGTGACGTTAAGCTCAACTGGAGCAGGACGCTTTATCAAAATGAAAATGCAGCGTGTGCGTCAACACTTAAGTAGAAGGGCGAGAATTGGCCCAGGAAATTATTCCCTGCCACTTCAAGTCTTTCACTTTAAATAAAGTAAAAGTGCTGCACAGATTACTGTGTCTTTACTTAAAGTAAAAAAGCAAAAGTTCTTTATTGACAAAACAATACTGATCGTAGTGATTATAGCAAAACATGCCCCTGTAATTAATAAAAAAATAAGGGTAAAAAAATCGCTGTTGGTGAAATTGGAGAGGATTTTATCCACTTTTGAGCTGACTGGTGCTTAAACCATAATGATACAACAGCATGTCTCCGTGTATACTTTAATTTAGTGCATAATTTTTTATAAAAATTACATCACAGATTTCGAGTTAAACCACCAGATGGTATTATTGTTGTGGCTGATCAGCATATGTCTCCCTCTGATTTTCTGCAGGTATCCTGGTTCTGGAGCCAGTGGTCCTGCGGGTCCTGGCTCTGACAACCTGTCCACCCCGCCCGGAGTCTGGTTCTGCTCCAGGGAGTTCTCTTCGGGACATTTGTTTGCTTGTCCAAGATCTGGACCTGAATATGCGCCTGGAGATGATTTTTGTTGAGAATTGGAGCTATAAAAAATCCAATTGAACTGAATTGACACTCGTGGGGTTACTGATGCCGGGCCTCCAGCTCCTCGTAGTTAATGCTGGCTGCACCTGCTGGGTGGTTCTTCTCAGGTCTATTAGTGTCAGAATAACATTAAGTGGGAGAGGGAGCTCCTGTCTCCTGTGCTGGGCGAGTGGGTATCGACAGAATACCGCATCGAGACTTTGCTTTGTTTAGTCCCACATTCCTGTGTTGAAAATGGGAAAGCCACAGGCAAACACGAGCTATCGATCACATTAAAATTTAACATCAGGAATTAGCTTTGTCTTTCTTTTTTTTTTTTGAAAAATTGAAACCCAAATTGGCTCCGGTGTCTAAACTCATATGCACAATAACAATGTGTAATCAGAAGAGCACGTTTGCTGCTCGCGAGTCCATTTTCTGCTCTCATGCCTGTTGGACACTTTGTGGCTCCAAACAAATGCGTTTGCTTCATGGTGCTCGGTGTGACCCCCTCTGTGTGTGTGTGTGTGTGTGTGTGTGTGTGTGTGTGTGTGTGTGTGTGTGTGTGTGTGTGTGCAGCTCGTATGCTGCAGTGCAGCCTCGAGTGTCTGTCTCTCGCCTTTCTGCCTGCTTAGAACACCTATTATCATAAATGCAAGTGCAAAGAGAAATTAATGGGACAGACCATTAGTGAAAGCTGCCCAAACTCCACTGATCCTGCATTAGCAACACAAACAGCCACTGACACCGGGAAATTATGCAACAGCAGATTACGAAGAGAGTCAGTGTCCATCTGCAGGATCTGCACACGGCCGCTGTAGCGTTGGGGTCAATTCAGTTGTTCCTCTTCTGATATTCTTACAGTTCAGAGTCTTGAGAACTTGAGTAGTTAAACGTATATTTACAATTTACAGTGTGTCAATAAAAAAAGTGTTTCTCTTAAAAGTAAGTTTACTTTACTACTCATTGTAGTAAACGGTTTGATCACTTCACTCATCGAGAGAGACACTGGGACTCCTGTGATCAAAATCAGTCCGTCTCTTGTCGGGAGATTCACACAGACAGCTCAGCGTGTTAGTTCTGTGGACCTCGGGCCTGTAACATTAAAAGTTTTCCGTTAACTAAGTTGCTCATAAATATAGACTTAGAAATCCTTCTCATGCTCCGCACAGTGTCACACAAACACCCTGATTTTGAAGTCGTTCTCTTTGGCCTTCGCTTGAACTCTGCGAGCGTGTGCGTTTTAATTTTAGGACGGTCCTCATCCTCCCTCCATCAACGAGGTTCTGTTTCGCTATTAGTGCGGCTGCACAAAGACACACACAGTCATGACTGGACAGCTTGATTGAGTGACACGGTGAGCGGGGGAACTCAGGCAGATGGGTGTAATTTTCCGTCATCATCTCGTCCCACTTTCAGCTCTTCCTTTTAAACTCGCCCTCCATTTGCCTCCTCGAACTCATTTTCTGTTGAATTTTCTGCGCTGTTGTGTCTGTTTTGCCCGTCGAGTGCACAAAAGGCGAAGGCGAAGGAACGCGGCAAATACAAGAGTCCTTTGGGTTTTGTTTCCCCAGTCCGACCAGTCCAACACTGTGTGCAATGTTCGTAACAGTACCGGCTCGGTGGGGACCCGATACTACTGCCGGCGTCTTATTGTCTCGTTTTCAATTCTGAAATTTTGTTGGTTTAAATGTTTGCTTGTTTCTTTTGTGTTTGAATATATTGAATATAATTTGGCCTCTTGCTTTAATAACACGCAGTAATCTGGACCTTTTGCTGTTGCCTGACAATGTTTGATGCTCCAGTGGGATTATCATTTAAAATATAAAAAATAGGTCAGGTAGTATTATGTTACTCATACGGACTTTTTAGTGTTATGGGGATATTATTGCCTTTAATTCACAATTTTTCCAGTACCCCTTATATTTATTCAAGTCTTCTGGGATTAAGTTGCCTGGTGTGTTAATGTTTACCACTAGATGAAAATATCATATTTTTTTGTTTTTGTTTGTTGTTTGTTTCTAGTTTCTGGTTAAACAAATGAAACTTTTTTACCTGCATTTTCTTCCGTGAGCCGTGTGTCAGTCGCGAGATTTATGTGTTAAACACAGCGATGAAAGTGAACATGGTGAATTAGCCACAACATTACTACCACCTTTAGCAAATGTTTTAGTCTTTCCATTAAAAGTTCAAAATTCGATTCATATTTCTGTGCTGCCCAGTGCCCACAATGTATGTGCCATGTTTCATCTGAATGAAATGATGAATATGCTTTTAATTTTAAATAGTCGAGATAAAGTTGCCAGTGTTTCACTGAGTGTAAATGCTTTATTTTTCATTCAGGTGCCGTGAAAAAGTGTCGTGGACCTTTAAAGACCAACTCCAACGTGAAATACCTCAGTGCACCAGTGACCTCACAGGCCTGCTCTGTGTCCTCACATACTTCCTGTTTCATGAGTTGGACCTGCCCTTCAACCAGATATCGTTCACAGACCCAGTGATATTTCGGATTATCTTTATTGTTTTCTACATTTTTTTGACCCTTTTGTTTTGTTCTTTGATCATACATGGGCACACATGGATATGTGTGTCTGTACAGGTTTTGTGTGAGCTGCTGTACTTACATGCCACTGACATCTGAACTTGTCAGAGGACGACAAGCTTGGAGAGCTGCAGCATCTTCCCAACATCAGCCTTCATGGAAATCCAATGGAAGTCCAAGGCTACAGGTGGAGACGTCATTTTCTTTCATCCTTACACACATTTTCTGCCAAATTCACATGAATGCAATCACCCTTTAGTGTGATGCCGCAGCAGCAGCCGTCTATTCAGAGTCTTCCTTTTAGTTAGATTGTGAAACTAGGTAGGTGGGTGACAATTTAATAGGTGCCTAAATGAAGATCAAAGTCCCATTTAGATTCATATTCCGGTTCCCATCTGCATAACAACTACAGATGCAGACTCAGAGAGAGAAGGTCAACCCTCACTGGTTAGGATTCTTATGCAGTCAGCGTCTTGATTTCATTTTCATCTCATTTCATTAAATGTACATAAAACACTATGCTTCACATAGAATTAAAGATCTCTTCCATATTCAACATTCACTGCATTCAAAGCTAAAACTGTGTGTCTGTGTGTGTGTGTGTGTGTGTGTGTGTGTGTGTGTGTGTGTGTGTGTGTTGGGGGTCATGTGATTTCTGCTCTGCCTCATTTAAAGTTGATGGACTGACACCCAAAGAACTCGCCTTGGCAAACGTTTGGCATCACTCGGTGAAGCAACAAGCACAAAGGAGAGTCTCCAGCAGCCAGTTCATTAAGCCATTAATTTGAATTAGTGACACTGACCTCAAACCATTTCTGAAAATAAATGTGTGTGGGTTTTTTTTTTTGTTTGTTTGTTTTTGCCTAAATCTAATATTTTGTATCTTCTTAAATTCATTTGCTAAGCAGTGCCAGGAAAGCCGGCTGAAATTTAATTACTCGATCTTCATCGTCATGTTTTTGGAGTCCAGAGGCTGCCAGCTCAGTCTGCTCTCACCTCTAGATGGCCGGCCTCCTCTCTGCGAGTGAGTGTGAATAAATTACACTATAAAAAGCTACTGACTGAACAACACAGTGATATTTTAACTGCTGTATAATACATCTGATGCCCAAAGGAAGTTGAGGATTCTATGTATTTTTTATGTTGAAATAGTTGTAATATCTTCAAATATTTAGCAGTTCTTTGTGCAGAAAGTGCCGTTGTAGGCCAGCAGACCTGAATCTGGCATAATACAGCCATGCATGTGTGTGCACATGAACACTATATACCGTTATGCCAATAGACGGTGGGTATGACATCACATTAAGGCAATCAGAAACCAATTTGCAAAGACACGCATGAGGGGACGAGTGCACACGAATACACACACAAAACTAGTCCAAATGTGACGCTCAGTCGACAGTGTGCATTGTAAACAGCTTTGGGTCTCTGCTGTTGCTGTCTGCTCTTATTAGCGCAGAAATGTGGACCATAAATCAGCATTGAGGCAGATTTAACTGGCCGTGCTCCAGCCTCCGTTTGGGGGCCGGGTCGTGTTTCAGTATTTCTTCCGCAAAACCCTTTCGTCGGTTTGATGGAAATGGCCCTGAATCAGCAAAAGCTGAACACTGAAACCTGCGGTAAACACTGAAGCTGGTAATTGTCTGAAGGTGTGACGGGATTTAGGCCTTCCCCTTGAAATCTGTGCTAACACGGTTCTTGAGATGAAACGTTGGGACTCTTTGTGTCACACTGTGCAGTGAAGTCAGCATCAATGAGCGTCTTTCAGCCAGGACGGTGTCTGCTCTCAGCAGGCGGTCGCACTTTGACCGCTCGGCGCTCGAGGAAACATTTATGCATTTTACAGCTTGACTGCTGATTGGCCACTGTACACGGACTCCAGTTGGGCCATTTGTTCTCTTTCATATGCAGAAATCTGATATGACTTGCTCCACAGACAATCGCAGCAGTTGGAAGCACATTTCTGTTTATTTCACACTAGCCTGAGGACTGAAATCTACACAAGAGTTTTTTATTACATTGTTTGCCAAAGTTTTCTCTGGAGAAAAAAAAGTTATTTAGCGAGGCTCAGGCATTTGTTTTAGAAGGGGTGAAGTCTATGCAGCACTTATGTAATGAAGCCCTGCTCCCACAGGTCACTGCAGTCTTTGCTCACACTTCTGCTCCTACAGATGGATTATGTGAGCAGCTCCTACCTGAGGTTTTCTTTTTGTGCGCTGCTCTTTTTTGTCAGGGTCAAAGGGCAAGTTGGTCAAATCAAAGGCGTGTTTTTCAGTGGAAGACTTAAAGACCTCAACACTTTTTTGTGTGTTTGTTTTTGGGGGGAGAGATAAATCAGGTCTGTTATTGTTAGATGTTCATATTCCTGTTAAGTTAAGGTGGCAAAACTTGAACTGACGGGAGTGTGAAAGTTGAACTGAAATGTGAGTCACGTGTGCACAATAACAGCAAAGTCACGTGTGCAACAGTCAACTCGCACGGCCGAGAAACACAACTATGAACCAAACGGAGCATTTATTGGGAAGTTTATCGTCAGATTTCATTAGAGAGTAATGCGGTGTGAGCTGTGTCGGCTCTGGTAGCAGCAGGGAGGAGCTTCAGGGTCTGAATAAGGGATGGGTTCTGGTGGGTTCTGATAGTTATTTACAGGATCTGGATGAAGGGCCAACTTGGAAAATTTCTTAAATTCATAAAAGACAGTGTTAAAATGAATTGAAACTTTCCTGTTGTCTAATTTCACAAATCTTACTTGGCCGTCTGCCGTTAGTCACTGAGTGTAGTCCTTAAGTGGAAATGCACAGACATTTGTGTGGGGGGTATAAGAAGAATAAAGTTATGGCACCTATTAGAGGAATTAAGGGCGGCCTGTACAAAGAATCATTTTCATCTGCCCCCAAACAGCAAACACCGCTCCCCCTCACAGCAGGGAAATGGCCCGTTGATATTTCAATATAGCTGCCAAATACTACAAAAACTATCAACAAGCATGGCATCACATACGTCAAATATGTTGGATATTATATTCAACATTACCATGAAGAAACCATGGCTATATATTTGTATATTATATACTTTATTTAACGGCATTGCACATTCAGTTTAATGTACAGCAGCATAGGTGATCTTTGGTATATTTTCATTGGAAGTTTGGTCTTACATCTCATTTGAAGTAGTGTAGTATTAAAAAGTCTAAGTTTGACTTGTTTTTACCTGTGGACACCCTGACAGAGGTGGGACGCTGAGGGGACATCTCTGTGACTTTAGGACAAAAAGATGCTGCTTGGGAAGCAACAGGACGTGGATGTAATGTGAATGTAGCTTAAATCTCCCAACAACTGTTTGTGTCTGTCACTTTCGACCTTATGCACATTTTCATATAGTGTACATTTGGCGTGGTATGAAGTTTGAAACATGATCCTTTTTCCATCCCATTTCATGGAAACAGCCACAATTTGCGGAATCTTTCCTATTAAAATAAAAAATTTAAGGCATTTCGCAGCAATTGCTCAGCTGCGGTGCCTGATAATTTGGGTGCTTTGTACAAAGGCAGCAGAAATAATTCATGGAAATTGTTCCTTTCTACATACGTTTAACTGTGAATTTTGACTGGATTGTAGAAACTATTTGACTGATTTGCAGGAGTGAAGTTACACCATGTCATCACTGTGAGTCACGAAAACCCGATGCTTGAAAAATCTTATTTACTAGAGAGATGCAGCACATTGACTGGAGAAGAGCTCCTGCTTCGCTTGTGCTCCATTATTTTTCAGTATTACACTCACTGAATCCAAACAATATGGAAACATATCACCTCATAAAAACAATTAGTCCGATATCAGTGGGTTGTTAAAGGTTGTATCAGAGAGACAACGTCAGCCTGAAGGTGTTCATCTTTTTAGATGCAGTAAGCATGCAACAATATCCTGATATTCACATCGGCGTCTAGACGAACTGTCTTTTTTGGGGATTTTTAGATTCAGATTTTTAGCTTAAGCCCATTTTTTTGTGGCCATCAATAAGCATCTCGCGGAACTCTGGTTGAATATTTGCACATTCTTCTTGGCGGAATTGATGGAGTTCAATTTAATAATTTACTCCTTTGGACAGTCCACCTACAGTACTGGGCAAAACGTAGTTCATCTGCATTTTGTTCATTTATGAAAATCAATGTTTAACACTTCCATTTTTGAAAGTGTTTTTTGTTTACAGCACTTTTTCACAGCTGCCCTGAAACTTTTGCACAGTATTTTCCAGTAGAGCTGAAGTCTGGACTTGCACACCACTGCACAGCAGCTGTGTGTGTTTGGGGTCATTCTCCTGTAGGAACAGACAGATGTGTCCAAGTATCATTCATCTTGCAGATGGTTTGATGTTGCCAAAGAATTATGATTGCGATCCTCCTCCTGCTTCATTTCGTCCCCTCGCTGTCTCACTGGCAGAAAAAACGGCCTCACGGCGTGATGCCACCACGTCGGCGTTCTTTGGATTGAATTCCTCACCTTTACTCCTCCAAACACACCTCTGATTATTGTGGCCAAGCAACTCAATTTGTCCTTGTCCATGTGGTCAGCAGAACTTTAGTTGAGCTTTGAGGTTTAGATTTTGGAGCTGGGGCGTCCTTCTTTCAGCGGAAACAGGGACGCTGGCGTTCCAGCAGTGACCAGTTCAGACCTCTGCCGTGATGGTTTACGGGTTGTAGCTGTCCACGTGGAGTGAGACAGTTTTGTGTCTCCTTGGAAAGTAATTACATGTTGGTGTCCAAAAATCCTGACTGAATTAAATTCTAATATTGCTATGACAGACATGTCGGAGCTGCTTAACAGTTGACCCTAAAAACACAAGTCGGCCTAAAATACCTGGGACTTGAAATTAAAAAACTTAAGTCCTGGATCGTACTTTTGAAGATTAGACCTTCAAACGTATCACTTATGTTGATGTTTAACTGAAATCCAATATAAATTGTCAGGGTGCAATTAATTAATCATCCTCTTCTCAGTCACACTCCTCATCTTATAATTTTTAATAAGCAGCTGTGCCTATCAAAGTCATGCATGATGAAAAGGAATCATCAAATATATTCCGGCTTAATATTGTCATCCTAAAGGTGCCGAGTGTCACCCAATGGCAGATAATGTGCTTTAATTTGCAAAGTTGTAATTGATCCATGCCTAATAATCAAGGACATCCGGACTGAGACCAGCTATAACCGGCCTTTACTGTGGGACAAGGACAAAGACGTCCTTGCTTATTGGCTGGCAGCTGTCATCACACCGCATTAAGACTCCTGAGGCAGTTAAACCTGCATCGCACGATGTAAATCACATTTAAAGTGTGGACGGTGGGATCACACAGCTTTTGGTGACTGGCTGACTGCTGCAAAATGTTTGGCCGCACCTCATTGTGCGCCGGCCCCGAAGCTCGGAGAAGCACATCAGGAACGTGTGTGTAGCTGCTGGCGTTAGCCGCAGCCAAAACGGTTACTTGTTTTCATGTCCCTTTCAAATCACACTCTCTGTGCCATGGAAATATGAGAGTTTGGCAATTTTATGGTAAGAAGAAGAGTCCGGAACAGATCTGCCAATAAGCAGTCGTTTTGGTGGAGGAGAAAAAGGAACCAGCCAACCAAAGTGCACGGCGCCTTAAATGACATCAAACCCGGTCTTTGTTTCCAAAGGAAACGGGTTATAAATCCCCCCGTGTGGGGAGACATTTCAGGCTGTGAGCCACACAAGTAACCACCAGTAAATCCCTGAAATGTATAAAGCAGGGGGCCTTCACCAAAATCCACTCTTTCATCATTGTCCTGGCTAAGTGGTCATGTCACCACAGCAACACATGTCCATTGTCAAGAGAAAATAAGCCTTCTTCACCACTGTGTCTGGTAAATATCAAAGTCAAAGCTGTGATCCCGAAAAGGACCGAGAGGAGCTGCACCTCAGCTCCACGGAGCTTTGATGTGGTCTGAGCAGGCAGGCGACATGCGCAAATCCCAGTAATCCTCGACACTAAAACTGCACCGCGCTGCCTGATCGTCGGCGACACACCCCGACTGTGACTCTCCTCCCTTCAGGTGCAGACGTTCTCCGCTGCCTTCAGGAAATATGACATCACACACACACACACACACACACACACACACACACACAGAGCGTCTGCAGGAGAAGGGATTCTGCTTGTCAAGACTCAGAGCTCGAGCTTTGTCAGTTACATTTTCAGGTTGGAGAGAGACTCCAGCTCGGGAGTCATAAAGGACCGAGTCCGGAGAGTGTTATTTTATGGGCCCAGATGTGTTAAATAAATCATTTTCCCTCAGACCTAATTAAACACTTACTGCCTAGCCCAGTTAAGCTATTAACATCTGCTCTACCGAACTAGGAAGGACTCCAGCACTGGATGGATTTAACAGAATAATCATAGAGGTCTCTGTAATCTTGTGCCATTTCCAACTTCTTCTGCTTGTCTCTGTCTTTTTCAGTCTGTCCTCAGTTTCTCTCTTCGTACAGTAATTGTCTCAGTGTTCTCTGAAATAGAGGCAGACATTATGGAAGCTACGGTGGACTTCATTCGACGCGTTATTGCAGAACCATTTAAACAAAAGAGAAATTGCAGACGCTCAGTCTCTCACATTGACGTTTAGAAATTTGGCAGATGCTTTTATCCAAAGCGACTGACAGGCGAGGCAGAAGGCGAGCGAAAAGCTGAGGTGAAAACGTTAAAGCGCAATGTCAAGAAGTGTTTCCGTTCCACGAGATGCAAGTGCAACGCGGAACAGGTTTTAAGATTTCAGTGCGTAGGAAGTTGCAGAACGGTTTTCGACATTTTAGGATCCGGTTGCACCAGAAAGCTTCATTTTTCATCAGGGATTGTTCTTAAATTGTCCCACTGAGTTTTAAGAAGAGCTACTTTTTCATAACTCATATGAAACGTTATTTCTAAGTCGAACCAAACGAACCAAAACAAATGAGCCATGTGGAGCTGAGAGCTGGTTTTCCAAAGAACGCAGGGGTCTATACTTTCAGGGCAATCAGTCTGCGTTTGACGGGATTTATGTATAATTTAAATTAATCTGAAAAGCTGTGGGAGATTCACACTACTTTTCTACATAATTTAGCAATTTCTCACGAATCTCTACGGCAGAATTGGCAAATTTATAATAATGCATCATCACAGTGCCCAAACCTCTGACAATAAAAGCAGAAATGAAAGCTCCCTGCTGTACAGTATCTACACTGAATATCCTAACACATTCTTTCCTCTTCGATGCATCACGTTTCCCCGAGGCCTTATGAAGTGCTTCAGCTTCCTTTTAGGCAAAGACCATTGTCCTAATATTCATAATCACGCGTTGGTTGCATGATTGACGGCCTCTTCCTTGGTCTTTGTCATGTGGCGCCACCTTGAAACTGTTGGCAGGAATTCGTGGGTTTATATTGACGGAACTGACTCGTGTCAGCGTTGATATTATGCATTCTCCTTAAACCTTTAGCTTAAATTGGTGTCACTGTAGAGGAAGAACACAGCAAACAAAATTACTGTCTTGTCATATTTATTCAAAGTAGAAGATATAAATAAGTGAAATGTGGAACAGAGGAAAATTCGGTTGAAAGTAAAAGGGGGGATGTACAGTATGTGTATTTACATTTTAAAACCCGCTGTGTTCTCGGTTGTGTGATGCAACCTTGTGCCACCAGACTTTCAGGCGTTGTACATCATGCTGTCCCACTTTTTTAAATTCCATAATACCACTATCAGAAATCCACTATGCCATCTCCTAATTGTGCTGCCTCAGATGAGCATTAATAATCAGAGGACGATAATTGCTTTTTATCCATCTCGTGCTTTGTTGGGAAAGACAAACCTCTCTTGTCCTCGTGGTTTGTCATGATTAGTTCAGGCCTGCTGATCTTGGCTGCCATTCCCTGAGCTCGATAGGATTTGGTGTAATCCCACAAAGCAGAGCCGAGCAGATGGACACATACAGTAGGTAAGATCACAGCGGTGTAGTGGCTATAATTGGCCTGGCCCTCTGCCTGCAAACCCCTTATATTAGTAGCAATTTCAAATCATTTATTATGTAATTAGATTTTGATTAAAGTAAGTCCACAAATGTTATGATTGTCTAAATCAGTTTATCACCAACAGAGACATTTTTTTTTTTTTTTTTTCGAATCCGCTTGGCACAGTAGATGTGGTGGCTTCACTTTGCATCTGACAGTGGCTGCGGATATACAGCAGCAACCAAACTGCAACCGCTGAGAAGATGGACAGACTGTTTTGATTTATGTCGTCATAGCAATGGGAAGAGATGTCGCTCAGCAAAGCAGGAATTAAGATGTGGCTTAAACAAGGTTCGATAACTAGACTCCTATTACCTGATTTTGGATCCTGGCACAGCGGTCGACTGTAGTTCTATTGCTCTGTCGATATGTTTGGGTATGTTGCACTGGTTCACGAAATAAAGAACCTCTGGCGATTGCCTAGAAATGATCTCTTTTCAAAACAAACTGTGAACAAATCAGCAGGGAGAGAAAGCTCCTCATAATAAAAAGTGAGTGTTTTTTTTTTTTTACTAATTTCTAAAGACTTAATAGATTCATTGAGCCACACAGAAGATTTACTTTTCACAGTCTAGTTTTCTTCCTTAAAGTGATTATTTAAAAAGCCAGTGTTTCAGTCAGCATGTGCTCTGCATCTCCTCCTGTGCAAAGAGACTTAAGGCGAGTTTGGACTTTTTTGCAGGAACACTGTGTTTCCTGTGTGAGCTTTAGCGTTAGAGACCCACTCAAAGGGAGAAACTTTACCAATACATTTGGTATTTGGTGTATCCTGTCACCGTCACAGGTTCTGTGAAGCTGCAGACATGCAGCTCCACCAGCAACATCTCACAGCTCATTACGTCAGCATCATAAAGGTTCATAAAAAGAGCATCACAGAGATGTGCTTTTTTTAAATGCTCGAGGATGACTCTCAATACAAAGTGCAAAGCGTTAATGGAATTCATAAATTGTAGTTGATCATATTATTACAGCATTCAGTAAAACCAGAGAAGCCTGGACAAGGCCAAAGAGCAGTATTGAATAGCTGTGATATTAATGCAGCGCCCTAACTTTTCTTGCCTTGGCTCGTCCTGTATGACAGCTTTAATGGAGCGCGCACATTTACATCCCATCCGTTAAGTACATTTTGCATCTATACATTACATTTATATGCAAATGCGAGTGTAGTTATTGGTGTAGAAAATGGGCTGCAGCCTCCCAGCTACAGTGAGCAGAGAGACCCCCCCCCCCCTGGATTCAGTGTCTCCTGCTGATCACCACATGGAAGTGATCCAGGTGTGGCTGGAGGGGGACCGGTGGCAAGAACTTTACTGGTGGAAAACGTGTCGCTGCGGGTAATAAACGGGGCCAAGGAGGCGTGAAGTCCAGCTGTCCATGACACTGTGTCCACAGACAGTGGACAGTCTGCGGTGAAGTCACGGCACCGATGCTTTGTTGGAAACTTAGTTCACTTAGCGGATGGTGACGAGTTCAGGCGTGAGGACACAGCCCGGCAGGTTTCCAGCGCCCCCCTCCCCCCCCACCCACCTCCGCCGTGGGGGCGCACGGAGCGGAGCGACCCGCCGCTGATCCGTGCGCCTTTTGCCGCGGTCGTAATGAGATTATCGTGGCGCACCGGCCTCCGTCTCTGCTGCTGCCGCCGCCGCTGCTGCGGTAAATGCTCGTCTCCCTTCACACCGAACCCACCTCCCTCCCTCCGCATCGTCTCTCTCTCTCTCTCTCTCTCTCTTCCGTGTGCTGATGTCTCTCTCTCTCTCTCTCCGTCCCCCCTCCCTCTCTGTCTCGGAGACATCCTGTTACTCCGCCTGCGTCCTGCACAGCTCGCGGTTACCTGCGAGCGCCACGACGGAGACTTAAACCCCGAAGACCGGCGACCGTCTCCCGCTGAACGGAGGCCCCCCCAGTCCCGTGTCTTTTGGTGACTTCAGATTAAACTCTGTCCTCCCGAAGACGCGGACACCATCAGGTTTTTTTTGCTCCCATCTCAACTTGCGTGGATGTTATTTCGTGGCGTTTCTCTCCGGGCTGTGCGTCACCGCGGCCCAGACGCGGCGACGGTGCGTGGAAAAGTACATTCGTGCGTAAAACACATGGACTCAGCGAGGAAAAGCCGGTAAGTCGCGTAACGCATCAGTGTTGGACACGTCTGGTGCTCGGTGGGGACTTTGGGGGAAACTGAAGGCTCCGCTTCTCCGTGTCTAGAACCCATCCGTTCAGTCCACGTTCGGGTTTCTTTCCCATCGATTCCATGAAATGTCCATGAAAAGAAATCATGATACATGGATGACGGGACGTGCTTTGAAACTCGCCGTCCGCGTTTCGGGACAGACTCCAGGAGTTGGACGAGTTGGACCTTGTCCATGTGCGGTTCGGTGGGGACGCGGGACAGTTCGCTGTCCGCGGTGCTGGAACCGACCGAGGCGCTTGTTGCTGCTCGTTTTTACAAACGGACGAGTCAGCACATTTACATTCAACACGGTTTTTAAGACGTGTTTCCCATCATGATGTGCACATCATCATCATAAATGTCGATCAGACAGCAGCTTCCAGCTTTATACATGTGACCCGCGTGTTAATAATCCATATTTCGTGTGATATTCAGATGGATTTCAGCTGCCTCCCGTGTGTGACTGAGCCACATTGCGCCCGTCACCGTCTCACCTGACGTGCCAAGAGTTCATTTCCAGCAAGTAGACGGCGACACAGGAGCTGCTGTGCGGTGTGTGTGTGTGTCAGCCCCCCCCCCGGTCCTGAGGAAAGCAGCATGTGTGTGTGGGATTACACAGGGAGAGAGAGAGAGTCATCCGATTACCTCCAATTACGCCAAGCTGTCGCCTCCTCGATGCGGAGCAGGTAGTGAGCTGAGGATGTCAAAGTTGACAAGAGGTGGAGGTGCAGGGGGGGGGCAGGTGGTGCTGCACGACCTCCATCCTGCTCCGGGGTCATGTACAGTGTGGGGTCGACTCCCTGGTGTGTGAAAGTGGTTTGAACACACAACTTGGTTTTTATGGTGCTAAAGAACCAGTGATGACAAGTGACTGTATCTGTGTGTTATGTTGGACTGGGGCACAGGGGGCCAGTTCAGTCCACCTGTGGGTGTTTCCGTGTGTGTGTGGAGAGAGGGAGGGAGGGAGGCAGTGGGGGTCGGACAGACAGAATGTGTTTTGTGAACCTGGGACCCCTCCACTTTCACTGTGTCAAATCTGGTTAGACACGCTGGGTGACAGAAGCAGCAGGGCTTCGATTTAAATATCTGCTGCCTGCTTCCTGCCTTTGAATGCAAAACTGTCTGTGAAGGGATGTTCCACTGAGGTACAACACACATGTGTTCATGAATGTGCGTTCAGTTTGTGCAGATGACATTATTACACCGTTTCTGGGAGGTATTGGTTTTACATTTCTGGTAAGACATGGTGCCAGCAGCTCGCTCGTTGCTGTGGTTTTCAGAAGGAGCCGCTGAGGCTTGAAGCCCTGCTGATTGAATGATATACACACGAGATTTTAAATCCACTTTCCTGCATAGTAAATATCACTTATGTGGAGTGACGCTGTTTCCTCAAACAGAGCCGTCGGCGGCCTTCACTTATTATCCTGCTCTTGGAACATGCACGTTCAAACATACTTTTCTCCCCCCTGGCAGTTAAAATTAACATCTCAGCCTCTCAGCTTCACCCTGTGGCCATGTACAGCTAATGGTCAATGGTTTGACAGTTGGAACCCTATAATTCCAGTGAAAAATATGTTTGGATGTTCATGCAGTTTTACCGTTGTACATTAACATATGCTGCATAATCCATTTTACTTTGGATACTTGGCATAAAACAGTAGATCGACTAAATCCGTGCACATCACAGCCGAAAAACCTCTTATGGGTTGGTGTTATCAGTCTGTGAAGGGTCTTTCCCCCTAAGCTACAAGGCTAGTGGTTGGCAACATGCACAAGGGACGAGACAAGCTGCTCATTCTTTATGTTTTGCATGAAGTTTTGAAATTTTTAAATCAGCGCACATAAAATAGCTCCCCCTTAAACAGGATGTTGGTGAATACATGAATGAAGTCTATGATACTCTGGACTATTGGTCCGTCATGACGCCTGTTGTCTCGCACTTCCTTGCTGGTTATTGGTGACATGCTTTAACCAAGACGTCCCTGTGGTGAACGTGACTGAGGTGTGAAGCAGAGCAGAGCTGCGGTGGCAAGTAAAAGGAGTTGGGCCTGTCACAATAATTGCATTAATAAATAACCCTGCAACACATTGGCATGGCTCTGATAGTTTTTGTTGACCTCGATAACGTCTTTGCCAGCGCCTGAAGCTGAAGGCTGATTAATTATGCATCTGTAACTTAAACACAGCATGATAGTTTGCATGGCATCATTTCCATTTTAAAAAGCCTAACGTACAGTGTGAGCAGGTCTGCAGTCGGGGTGCGTTCGGAGATCACCTGTGGTCTGTGAAAATACAGAATGGCTTTGGAAAAACACAAGAGCCAAATAAGACAGATGTATGGCTTCCATCTTTGTTTGGTCATAACTCATATAGATACCAGCAAGATGTAATATTTTAATGTGGCTGCAATAGTCCGTGTACAAGCTGTTTTGGGTGATCGGATTTATCCAAACAGGCAACACTAGTAAAAAGTAGAAGGTCAAGTCCTGCAGGGCTCTTCCTTTATTTTCCCAGCAGATCTCACTGTAATTGCTGAAATATGATAAACCCTGATTGCAGCTTTCTTTAGAATTTCTGACTTCCCACCTGTGGTATTCAGTCCCATCCTCCCAGTAGCCAGGCTGCCTATTAGAAAGATGTCATATCGAATTAGCCACACTCATATGAGCAAGGCTAACTATGCTATTCCTGCTCCTGACAGAGAGCAGGCTGTGGCTGAGTTATTCCATTTCATCTAAGGGTCGAGCTATCGTTGGAACAAAAGCATACGCTCTCCATTTGCTGTTATTCTTCATAATACGGGCTTTGGAAAACAGAAGGAGTGGCACTCTTGTTGAACGTCTAGAGTACAAATGACTATTTGCAGCTGCGCTTTGGTTCAGTTTGTTCCGTGAACTCAGACACGCCTGTGCTCCGAGGTGCATGTTTGACTTAATGCACACAACGACCGTCAGGCCTTTGTGAGCAACACGAGCTGCTTCATAACTAAATACATAATCTGTGGGTGTATAAACTTGGTCAAAGTGTTTCAGTTCTCGCATGAAAGTACGTGCCAGCGTTGCTCTAGATTCTTCCAAATTAAGACTGGATTTAACACATGGATTGTTCCAAAGTTTTTCAATCTCCATTTTTTATTTTTTTTTTTTTTTGGGTCTCTGAGACATGAGCTTGTTTTTTCTCAATCTTGGCTCCAGCTTCAGCATTTGTGATATTGTGCCTGAAGAGCAGCAGATTTAAGAGGGTTTTTCAAAGAAATCCAACCTGGTGGATTCAACTTGAGTTGAATTGAACATGAATCGCACGTTGGATGCCAGACGTCTCTGTGATTGTTTTATTTCTTCACACCAATAAAGGCAGAGATGAATTCCACCATCTGTGGTGCTGAGGGGTAAGAGTTTATTTGCTTCACTGGGTGAAGTTTTGGATGACTTGTTATGTTCCAACTTCAATGCAGGAGTGTTGATCCTCATTGACATTTTCTTGGAGTTTGTGGATTGCGGTGCCAGGTGCCGCTTTGAATACTTCTGTTTGAGGGATTGAGTTTACATTCAACAATACAACCGAGTCAATTGTTCCTAACAAGATTATCTGCCTGCTGGCCAGAACACTGCCTGGAATCTGCATATCTGGCAACCCAGGCAGGACAAAACAAAGAGGCAAATTAGCGAGAGCTGCCCAACTTCTTTTCTTTGAGACCGAATTTTCATTCTCTTCTTATTTATGGAGGGCATTAAAATTGTATTGAATTGTGTGCAGCAATTACCATTTAATGTGACTCTAACAGGTAAGAATTAGAAAATTAGAGCAAATCATTACGGTTGGGCGAAGATTTGAGAGTCAAAAAAATCAGTTTAATGTGATTGTTATTGTGCGCACAGAGGAAACTCAGCGCCACGCTAACTTTCCATTTTGGCCGTCGCCTTTCCATTTCCATTCCCCCGGATCTGCTCTTTCTAAAACTGGGCCACAAATTAGTTTTTGGTTGTTTGCGGTGGGGCCCCGTAGAAGTCGAAATCGACTAGTGTGCCTGAGTCCCAGGGTGAGATTAAATGGACTCAATTTTAATCCTGTGTGGTAAAAGTTCTGAGAACCCCCTGCCCTAGTTTAATACTCTAAGTAGCTTTCTATCTGATCAGGGGCTCCTAAACCCCTTCAGTCCTGGACTCAAATAAGAAAGAATTAGTCAATGAGCCGTACACGTGATATAACACGGCGCTGTGTTTGCCATGTAGATTCAGCATCTCCACTGTTGACTTCCACAAACTGCATCGATGGCGCAGGGTCCACAGCAGCGCAGACACAGTCTCGTGAGTCTGGGAGTTTAAAAGTGGCACATAACCGACGAGCGGTGAGGTGACGAAGAGGCAGGATTTCAGCCGTGTTGCAGCCACCTGAGGCTGCAACGTTCTGGAAACAACAGCTGCAGCAGTTATGTAGGAACAGAGATTTGGTTTATCATTTCACAACAAACTGGTGATGATATCATTCCTGTATGAAGAGCACGCTCCACAAACACTTTCATTGTTTTCTGGACCACACTGTGGGGCAACGGGAATATGAAAGTTTAATCATTTCTTTTGGTAAATTGTAAAAACAAAACATAGTCTGCACACAGAACGAGAGTAATTACAACCAGCACCAAACAGGAGACCTGGAGACTTTCAGGGAGAAAGTAGAAGCTGCTGCAGCCATAAAGTACAAGCTGATAATATTTGATCTTTTTCTAAGAAGGCAACTAAATGTGCTCGGTAGGTATATGGAAAATAATTCCTGGACAGTTGTTGTCCAGACATAGTTAAAGAAATGTGGTTTCCATGTGCATCGGATATGAAATGAGTCACAGTGTGCGTTTATTTTTTATTAAAAATCATTGTAAAGTTTAACAAGCTGGTTCAAAAGGAATTTACACTTTTTCATGTCAGTTATCAACTAACAAACACTCTTGAAAATTAGATGATTATTCACTTTGTTGCCAATTGTGGCAAATATATAAATCATAAGGTTTGAGTAAAATGTATCACAGAAGTTAGTGAAATTTACTCAAAAACCATAAGCCAAAACTAAGTAAAGCAATTACTCAAACATGTTTTGTTTAGTCATAGTATAAGATATTCAATATAATCCATACTATACATTATATATGATGTATATGATTCATAATATATTATTATTTTAACAAAAAAATCTCTAAACATATTCAATATGTGTGGATTGAATAGAATTAGTTTGTGTTTACTAAATACGTGATTAATTATGCCAATTTTAATGACTTGCATTTACTAGATCATATTTGACATCCTGCAAAACTGTTGTGTCACTTTGAGCATCAAATGCCTTATTTGCAAATTAGCATTGTATTATCATAAAGCATTTTCTCAATGCAAGTTAACAACTGAGTGTTTTCTCAGCAACTCCCGTGGATAAATGTAACGCTCCCTTTCATGTAACGCCCCCCAGCAGTTCACATGGATTCACATAACTTAACTGTATTTAAAGGTGAGAGGAGCTGCAAATTCAAATCGTTTTTCCTCCAAAGGTCACAAAGAGCAACACTTTTATTACCATTAATTTCACGTTGTCAGTATAATAATATTGTTTTAATATCAAATAGTCACACTTATTATAATAAGTGCAGATTAATTATTCTATTCAACACACAGAACATGTTGTTTACTTTTAAAAATACATTAATGTTTTGTTCTTTAAATGAACCAACCTCCATTTTTCATGTGGCAATTATTATTAGATTATTATATTATTATTATTAAATTAGTCCATTGTCCATCCAGCAAAGTAGTTGTTTTAACAACACAAATGACATTTCTGTTTTCTGGGAAAAATCATCATTTGGCTTTCGCCTCAAACTCTGCATGTTCACACAAACTGCATGTGAAGTCGGACTTTCACCGAGAACTTGGTGCATTTGAAGAATGGTAACTGTTTACGGCGGGAAGTCGGCATGTCTGATTTAAGACCTGAAGATGCCCCAAGACTGTGGTGTGCAGCTCAACACACACACACTAACGCTCAACTGTGGGAAGAAGCGCTCCTTGTTCCATATGGTAAATATCAGAAATGAAGGTTTTAGAGAGAACTTATTGTTTTTATTGCTCTGTGCAGGAGACGGAGGATGCAGCCGTCCGCCACAGTGAAAGAGAGTTTTTGTGTGTTTTTGTGTGGCAGCGGCCCCATGCTAAGCCACAGAAGGTTGTCAGTGTTAAGTCTAGCCTCTGGCTCAGTGTACGTGCGTGTGTGTGTGTGTGAGTGTGTGTGTGTGTGTGTGTGTGTGAGAAGGAGGAAGATTACAGTGGCTATTGCCAACTTCAAAGTGTCTACTGGTGTTGTGCCAGGTCAGCATGTTTACACAGGAGAATTGGTGTTGGGGTGCGCACACACACCCACACACACACACACACACCCACACACACACCCACACACACTCAGGGTGACACGATTGTACATCCGCATGTGCAGACACATCTTATCTGCTGCTCTGGCTCCTGAACATACGCACACGTAACATGCACACCGCCCAGAGTGGTCTTATCAGTGGTCCCAGTGGGTGAAGGGAAGCATTTAATCAGGGTCAACGCGCAGCTCTTGGCATCTCACTGATTCCGCTATCGGTCGCTCTCTCCCTCCACCTTTCTCCACGTCTTTCACCCCCGTCACACCAAGCTGTCTGGTTCGCTAAATGTTGCTCAGCAACACAATTTTGTTCCAGAAAAGTTAAAACTGGATCACTGGAGGCTTGAAATAGTTTCAAACTCCCAGATTTACCAACTTCCTCGGCTACTTTTGGGAACATGCTGGACTTTGTCAATAATAGTTTTAAAGTCTGGAGATGAGAAGACCAGTAGCGCTTTCATGTCTGTCCATTAAATACAAGGCCACGGCCGACTTAGCGTAACCCTAATCCTGGAAACAGGAGGAAAAAGCCGCCGTGACTCTGTTGTAACGTCGGTACCTTTAAAACGCTGTTTATTGTGTATTGTGGCACAGTTTGGCTCCGGCCTGGTGAGAGCCAACTGGGAGCATTTGGATTCTGGCAGGAAGCAGAAGGTCGACTTTAACAACCCGACACTGGGGAAAGAAAGAGCAACTGATTGCTGCGGTTTCCTGATCGTTAACAATGTGGTTTAACTCGACATGTAATGTAAGTTTTCAGGATCATGTGGATTGAAGTAGAAATTCTGTTTAGAACGTGGACGAATTATAAACTCAAAGGAGGAAAAATGGAACCTCGCAGTTTCTGTGACTTGGCGAGACAAACTGAAACAACTTACGCAAACGACTCGCCCTCGTTGTTGGTGTTTGGTGCTGGCAGGTGCCCAGTTGGAGCAGAGCGTGTAAATGATGGTGCTCGGCACAGCACCTCCCGGGAACTGCAGCTCCGCCGGAGGCCTGCTACAGGCAGAGACACTGTATCCGTCTGTGCGGACGCCTGTTTTTTACACTTAAAGTCACTGTGCCTGCGTCGTGGCAAAGCAAGTGTGGTGGTGACCGGGTTTTATAAATAGAACAATTTATGGCTGAAAAGGGACACGGTGGTGAAACAACTGCAGGTAAAGCTGTAAATACAGAGGATCTTCCTCAGCCGCAAATATTAAACATGAAAATAATCTTGACTAACCTGAGACTGACTGGTACTAACTGGGTCTTTAGGCTTTAGCGGAGCACAGCTTGCAGTCTCACCCAGCCCACCAGAAGTTTTACGAGTACCTGTATGACCCAATGGCCAATACTGGTTCTGGTCCTGGGACAGAGTCTTGACCATAATGTCCTGATGGCAGCGTTGTTCACACACACACTAATAGTAGGAGAAGTACCAGTAGTTGTATTTTTGGCACTTTTCTAATCAAATTGTGCTTTGCTGTTTTGCTTGACGATTAGAGTTTTTAGATTTCCGCTTTTGCTTGAACTTTGGAACCAAACGTAGAAAAGTAAGCGATGCCTCCACTGAAATCTGAGCGTGTGTCAGCGTTTGAGAGAGCTCAGGTGGCGATAGTGTGGCTTTCACGCACGAGCTGAGGTCGAGGATTGTCTTGGGTCGGTGAACGGCCTTTAGGGGGACAGATAAGACTTGGAGCCCAGTGAGAGACTTATCCTGGCCTCACAGGACAGGCGATTAAAGTCCACTTCAGACGGGTTCTGGGACTTGAATGTTCAGCCTTTTTCTAAAACCTGTGTGATGTGGAGCAGCTCTTAAATAAGCTGTGTGCTGTTTTTTTATGACACACAAACCCAACTCGACAAATATTTGATGGTTTACTGTCATCTGAGCTGCTTGGTCAGCCACCTCTCTCATTCTGTCACATCTTCATCTGAGCCTTTATTTCATCAGCCGTCTGATAACGTTATGATATTTCATCTGTTATACTTGAGCTCAGTTCTCTTCCTTTCTATCTTTTACACTCAACACTGTTAATATTCAACCCAGCTGTTGTGAATTGTTTTGAGCAGAGCTGCTGCTGGTTCTGGAACGTCCAAGATCTTGACGAGTCCGATCTTCATCAGTTTGCATCTTCGTATGTTTTTAGTTTTATATTGAAAGAGATTTGTTTTAAACATGACATTTGTTAGTGCTCTGCCGGACAGCAGGGATTTCAATTATTGATAACTAGTTCATCATAAAGAGAAATGTGCAATCCATAAATGTGCAAAACATCTTTTAAAATGGCACAGCTTCTAAATGTTCTCCATCAAACCAGACTGAACTCTACAGGAGCTGCCATCTGTGATGTTCACCTAATCATTAATTCAAACATTTCATTTATTTATTCAATCTTTCGCTGGTTTATCAAATAATTATCGAAGTCTTTAAGGAACAGCTCCCGTGCGTGCCGATTAGTGTCCTGCAGATCATTGGATCAGAAGCTTTGTAGACGAACCCAGGTGACAACATTTAAGTGGTGTTGGCAGCCGTGAGCTGCGTGTGAACCCTGACGCCTGTTCCAGGGCAGTAGGTCAAGGCATCACAGTGAGGCCGGGAATTACACGGGGCACTTTGGAATCACTAAGATTCATCAACAATCGATTATTTATGTTCTAAATCATACCGCAATGTTTCATTTAGTAACAACTATGGGGCAAATTGAAATTTTGTGCAATTTTTTAAATTTACAATAAAAAAATTGTAATATTGTAATATTTCAAAAGTCAGGGAAGAAGAGTCAGTCCTACACAGCCAGTAAAACAACAGATCTGAGAAAATTATTAGTTATCATTGTGTGAACATTCACACCACAACATACATTTGGAGTTAAGTCATCATTATAGTCTACACCTAAATATCTTAATAACTTTTAAGCAAACTGTGTTAAAATGTTGTTTAGAGATTCATATTTGTCAAAAGATAAATCCCAGTGTCACCATGAGGTTGATTTTAAGTGCAACGTCTTTAAAACGTTTGGGTGGATTGTGGATTCATGTTTCCAACTGATGCTGCTTTGTTTGATTATTCAGATGATTTTCCAACAGCAGTTATAATAGGAAATGCTACCACGATAACATGAACGTCAACATTGTATGGAGAATTAAACACATTGATTGTGAGCATATTGATTTTAGTTTGCTGCAGTTTTTAACAGAAGAGTTGCATTATGGGAATTGTAGAATCCAGTGTTTTCGGACCTTGACTGATAAAAGAGTAGAAATTTATAATATCTCAGCTTCAACTCGAACCCGACTTGATGGGAGCACGATGCTGGATTGTTCAGCTGTTTCTACGCAGTAAATAACCTCCACACTTTATGATATTACAGTAGATGTGTTTGAAATTTGAAATACTTTCAATACTTAAACAAACGTAAAATGATCATGATGGAAGAACATGGGACGGCAACGTGCCCACTGAAGAATCGCTCTTAGCCTCGGAACACAAGCCCGTCAGTCTGTCATAGTCCACGGGACCGATTCCCCCTGCAATAAATGTCTGACTGTGGTTTCCAAAATGAACTCCTCTTAAACGCGTCATTTGCTCGATGTTCTCGGGTTTCCTGCCAATGTTGAAAAATCAGGTGGCTTTTGTGAAAATGTGCGTAGGTGCAGAACGTTGAATTTATGTTTAACAGTTGCCTGAAGTCTTTTTTTGGCAATGATAATGTTTTATGATTGACTTAACATGTACCTGTCGAATTATTTTTGTTCTCAAGAGATGTTTTCACACTTCAACCTTGGTTTGTGATGTGTTGGAGTTTAGTCTAGCCTCGCAAATTCAGACGAAGAAGCTCAGATAAGTTTTGGATCGTTACAACATGAACTGACTTTTAAAGATAGTTTGTACTAGTGGCCAAAGAAATCTGTACATGCTGTTAACATGGAGACCATCAAACAGCAGTTCCTTCGTTCTGCAAAGCATCAGTCCTGCCAGAGAAACAGTGTTAAAGCTTAAAATTTTAATAATTATGCAAATGTACAAAAAAGGAGTAAAAATTGAATTTTATTGGGGAAGAACATATCCACAGTCAGGTTTAAGTTGGGGATCTTTTTTTGAAACACAACACACGCTAAAAAAAACCCGACACCGCCATGTGTGTGTCCTGCTCCGCGCAGTGACAGCTGACAGCTACAAGCTCACTTATTGTTAGCTGGAGATTTTCCAGACAGTTTGAAATTGGAGCTGCCACAACATTAGAGGTGAAATCAGCCGCTTGAAATGAGATGTGAGATTTATTGCCGTCCATAACGCTGCTGAATGCGACTGTGAAATAGATGAAGAGCAGAAAGGTGAAGGCTATCTGACTGATCAACCATGGCCACCAGTGGCTCCACAATCTTAATATCAATCACAGGGCACGCCTCATTATTTACTCCTTCACATATGACTGGTGAAAAATACGACTCACACAAGCAGCTCTCAGACGTGAACGCACACGCCGATGCACATAAATTATTCTACATTTTGTACTGTGTATTGAATATCTCCCTAATGTAGTGTCACACGCCAGCCGAGAAGTCCGCTTGGGAACAGGAAATGAGTCGCCACGGAGGGCAGGGAAGTGAGCGCCGAGGCTTAACTGTGCAATCCTGGTCCACTAACTACAATCAGTGAGATGGAATATGTGTGTGTTTGTTTGAAAGTTATTCGTAACTTTTATCTTGCGACTTAGCGCCATCTGCCACCACCAAAAGGCGTGTTTTTAAAAGCACAAATGAACTGACAGAAACTGGAGCCCATATGTTCACCTGCAGCCCAGGGAAGCCATTCGTGGAGCAGGTGGCACGGCACGCTTCACTTTTTCCAAAGAAAACAACGACTGTAGAAAGAAGGAGTCAACAGAAAGTGCAAGTGCAACTTCATGTTGCAGCAACTCACAAAGCAATTTACATTCAAACTAAATTCATGTTGCAGCATGAATCGATATCGCTGTTTCCAGAGAATAAGGGAGGCTGCTCATACTGACCAGGCATTTCCATTTTTAAAAAAGTCCAGGTTAAAATGTATTTGTGGACTAAACTAAAATCAAATCTTGAAACTGAATATTAACTGAATACCTCATGTCAATCTTTAACCTGGACCTCACCTGAGTTTAGTCATAAGAAGCAAAATATAATACACGATTTGAGGACAAACAAAATCAAAATCCATCTTCTTTTAAAAGTCAACACCTTCTCAGTTGTGTTTAAACTTTCTAAAATAGTGACGTCAGTTGAAACTTTTCAGTCAAAACTTCTCAACATCTTGAATGTTTCTTTTGTGCTAATAAATCTCTCAGTCTATGGTAAAACTGTAAATAGGAGCATTTGGTTCTTGAAATTAGTCAACATTAATGGGGAAAACCCTTTTCATATGTGACACAGAGACTTTGCCAAAGACAAGCCAATTCTGTTCTAAAAAAGATTCCACCCTTGGGATTACCCCGGCAAGTGGCTTATAGAGGCCTCGGAAAGCCAGTGACCAGAACAGAGGCTATTATCTGGAGCCTCGAGAACAACACAACAAACCGCGCTCCACCAATTATGTGCCCACTTGGACGGAAGCTCGCTCAAAGACCAGATCAGCGGCAAACAAATACTGGCTCATTTCAGAGCCTGCACAGCAAATTGAAATCAAGGATTTACAAATCCACTTGTGTTCACCTTCAAAAGAAATCAAACTATGGCTAAGACTGCTGTCGTCAGAAGAAAGGTTTTGGGATCGAGTGATGCAGAACCTCCCAGTGACAGAACTGTTTTACAGTGGCCCGAAAAACCACGCAGGTAAAAAACAGTTTTTTTCAGAGCTTCAGTCAGATATGCAGGTCTTACATGTCCTGATTTGGGAAATGTCTCTTTTTGTGACTTCATCCACACCCCCCATTTTCACTATGGCATAGCTTAAACCCAAATATACCGTATTTTCCGGACTATAGAGCGCACCTAAATTTAAGCCGCACCCGCTAAAATTTAAAAGAAGTATATATTTTGTCACATATAAACCGCATCGGACTATAAGCCGCCAATATCCAGGCTGAGAAATAAGATATTTACATAGAAAGATTTTGTACCATAAGTGTTTATTCATACACCTGAACCTGAATGGTGCCTGTAACACGGCAGTAAAAGTGCTGATGTTGGCTGTTGTGCGTCTTGGGTTGCATGCGCTAAGAATAAAAACTGGCGCTTTTTTGTTTGCACTGACTTCCATCTACAGCGCCCATCTGAGGGCTGCAGAAAAATTCATAGAAAAGCCGCATGGTTCAAAACGTCGGAAAAAAGTAGCGGCTTATAGTCCGGAAAATACGGTAATAACTAAAGAGAGAGATTTGTTGGGTCATGCCTGAGAAAAGGGTAAATTTAAAAAACAACAACATGAGTTTAAGCAGAATTCCAATATTCCCTCTTCCTCTTGCTCTGGTCAGGGTTTGGCCAATAGAAAATGTTTATCACTTGATCCGTTTTTTTCACCTTATCAGCTAAATGTGATTCTTCTCTGGCAACATCAGGAAAGATCAGCAGTCAGGTGGTCACTGTTAGTCCGTTGTCATGGTTGCGACTTTTCCACCCAGTCACTATCTGTAACCGCTTGTCCGGTGTAGGGACGCTGGGGGGGCTGGAGTGGATCTGTGATCGGACAAGAGGCGGGGTCCGCACAGGACAGGTCGCCAGTCTATGTCAGGGCCAACACATCAACGGACAACCATTCACACTTATAGGCAATTTAGAGTCGCCAGTTAAACTAGCATGCGTGTGTTTGGACTGGAAGGAGGACAAACCCCACCCAGAAAGACCACAGTGAGTCAGGGGCACGAACCCACAGCCTTCCAGCTGGAGGCACCACTGCAAGAATTTATTCAACGCTTCCTTTCACAGCACATCGAGACCTTGAAAGTGGCTTGATCTGCTTCCATTTATTCTATGAAATGATATTGTATGTGAGAATGACAAGTGAGACTCTTGCTGCACCTGGAATGGAAGCAGGCGAGCAACTTCACGCCATAGTAGGCGTTATAATTGTGCCTTTTGCCTTCTTAGGTGTTTTTTTACCAGGACACCGGTGGGGCACCTTGACGTTGTCTCACACGGCGTCTTTAAAGAGCGCAGAAGAATTTGTTATTCTCTCTAAAGATGCCCTGGTTCAAATAAAAATGATAACATCAGAATAAGAGATAACTGCAACAGATCAGAGCCGAGAGAGATTTCTGTGATTAAACGGCCTTTAAATGAGAAGCCACACCTTCCAGGATTTGACAAAGAGGAAACGAACATTCGAAAGGCTGCTCAACTGTCCTCAGCTGACCCGAGTTCCCTCTGTCCCGCTCGTCTTTGTGTGACTCTGATAATTAAAGCGCTCTTGATTTCCCACTCTTGCTTTGAATGTAAATCGCTTAACGGCGTGACTGTTAGACAAAAGCAGTGTTGGAAGACGTTCACGTACTGTAAAACAAAAACATATATTTACACCAAAGGGGCTTTTTTTTTGGTGCTTTATGACTTAGAAGAGCGACTATGTAATACCATGGGATATTTATGTTTTCTAACTCCATAATTCTCTTTGTCTGTGTTCATCCAGCCATTCTTCATTTCGTTTCACGTGTTTTCAATTTTCTTTTCTCATCAGTCGGCTTTTCTCTTGTCACACTTTGCTTTCATTCCTGATCCCCTGCTCGGTTTCTTCTTAGTCTCTCTTCCCTTCCAGGCTTCCTCGTTACTCTCCATTTTATTGCAATTTACTACTTGTTCACAAAATTTGTCTGGTATTGCTCAGATCTTTATTTTTGCTTCTGGGATGGAACAACTCATCAATACATCTATTTACACCAAATTTCGCTTTGCTGAACCTTCATGTGCTCGGCACTAATACACTGATTATATTTGTAAAAGTCCTTTGAGGCAGATGTTAGCAAATCCCGCAAATTGTTTAATTTGTTTTGTAGCACTTGAGGTAACGTAATTGCAAAAAGTGTCATTTATGTTGACTTGAGCATGTGGCGGCGTAGAGACGCCACTTAGTATTCCAGCGTTAATGCTGCTCTCAAGTGCTGTTGGAAATTGTTTGAATTACAACTCAAGAACAAATGAACAACAGAGTGATTAAGAAGGACGACCTGCAAACATCATGATGAGATAAAGATTGGATGCAATTTAAAGGCTCAACTCAACAGAACTCTTATCGTTTTTGCTCGCCTTCTATTTTTTGAATTTATTTTTAATTTCCCATTTAAATAATATCCCGCTGTCACAACCGAAAAACTGAGACCTTGTGTCCAACGGCAGAAAGTCAGCACATAAATCTGCTAACTTTCGATCTTTCCCCGTCTGTCGAGCTCCAGTTTGAACTCGCTTGTGTTTTTCCTCTGTTCAGCACTTGTGTGCAATCAGTGAAATCGTTGTGTTTTGGATGCTTCCTCTTCACGCTCGCAGGTGCTGACCGTCTCGGCGACACTCAGTGAGATTGGCACGACGGGACAAACAAAGTGCAACCCGCCATTAACTTATTGGACAGCCCGGTCAAAACAACTGTGTGTGGATGCGGTGGCGCTCTGTGCCAAGTCGGGCTGATTCTGCCATTAATCATCACGTTACAAACCTGGTTAAGTGGCCTTTTAGAAAGAATTTTTAAGCGGACAGAAATTAATAATTGGAAAATGCAGGTGCACAGTGATGTGTGGATTTTGAAATGATGTTTGCTTTAAACTACAAGCATCATCTGCTTCATTTTGACAGGATTACGCCAGGTGTTTATTGTATTAAGTCGCCCACAAAACGGATTTCAAATGGCGACGGCTGCCTTGTGTGTTTCAGTCTGCTTATCTCTTGTGTTTTCATTTACACAAAATGAGGAAGACGCTGTTTAAGCCCGGTTTTAAACTACGTCTCAGGCGATCGGCTCAAGTGGACAGAGCTCAACACAAGTGTCAACAAGCACCAGGACGGACTGATGTGTGACGTGATCCCTCAAACCACTTGCTGGCTCTTGGACACATCTTGCTGAGACAGGCAGCAGCAGGGTGTTGAGCCGCTCCCTAAATCTTTCTTTTTTTGACCACTTTGTTAGTTTTGTGGTGAAGCGTTGAAACGCTCGTGCCTGCTAATCAGCTCACAGGATGTAGTTTGTGGCGGCATTTTTCTTGTTAGACCCCTTCTGCAGTCCGGCCTCCTCTGCAGGTTTTTCATTCGTGACAGCATAAGAAACCCCCGTATGCATCCTCACACAGAAAATCCAGACTGAGTTCTTCTGGCACTGTGTCAGCATGGTGGTTTGCAGTGAATTGTTTGCGTTTCCAATAATTCACTCTTATGGCCGGAGCTGTCTTTATAAATACCACAGCTAACATGGATCCTGCAGTGAGAAACCAGTGCAGCCGCAGCCTAACGTCGTCCTTTCTCCATATTAACCACTTGCAACAGATAAACTGTTTGCGTGCTGCTGTGTCTGGGACCTGCACCAACAACACTCGACTCCCCCGCAGGGTTAATAGCCTGCAAACCCCTGATCTGACGGCTCGCACGACCCTTGACCTCCACCTGCGCCCTCGATCCGACAGCGGGCTACGTGAACGTTGATTTGTGTCAGCCGTCGACCCGTGATCCGAGCTCTCGAAATGCTTTTTATGACCAAGTCAAACGTGACAGAAAGATACTGAAAGTGAATAAAGAATGTGGAGTTAATGTTAAGTGTGGTGGACATGGATCTGTCTGTTTACCTGTGTCATAAAAAGTTGTTTAAATTGTTTAATGGCGATGGGAGGAGCTAAAGAGGATGACAAATTAATGAAGTAAAATACAGCCTCCAACTCGCCAACAGAATCACCATTATTTTTCTCAGTGCTGCGAGGCTCCGTCACGAACTGTCCTGTAACCTGAGAGTCACCGTCTCCCCCAGGAGCAATACAATAAACCTGTGACACTAAGTCGCTGTGCTGTCAGCCGACTGCCTGTAATGGGAAAAAAAAAAAAAAAGACGTCCTACAAAGTGACAGACACTGACACAAACAGGTAAACGGACAGAAAGAGGAACAGACAGATGTCGCCTGTGACAGTACGAAACGCGTGTTTGTTCTTCACCCGTCTCTCTCTGCAGACGTGCGCACACGCTCGGCTCGTGTTACAGTAACAAGGTCTTATCAGTCACGCGCAATGACGGGAAGCTGATCACAAACACCGGCTTAAAACAGCGTGTCACAGCATCTCTCACTCACTCCTTTTGTTCCGGGTTAAGTCCTCATTTTGTTTCTTTGCTGCTTCATTTCACTATTTTTATCGCGGAGAGACACGTTCTCCGTCCTCATCTCCTCTGTTTTGAGGTCAAAGTTTGGTTTGTTTCCTCTTTAAAGTGTCTCTCTCTGCTTTCCTGCATTGTCCTTCCCTTTCTTTTCGGTCTTTTTTCTCACCTCTCGTTGCCATTGTTCCTCTCGCAGCCTCATTTTGTCCTTTTCCGGTCCAGCTCTGCCCTCCTCGCGTTCTCTCACCCGCTCGGTGATCACTGTAAGTCAATAACACGATGCTGGCGCTTAATGAAACCAGCGGCCTATAAAGTGCAGGTCACAATCTCTGTCTCCTTCCCCTGTGTTTGTCTGTCCGTCGGGGACAATGTCTCGGTACTCGGTACCTCTTCTTCTTCCCTTTCCTTGCACCCTAACTCACTTCTGTGTCCATTTTTTCCTCATTTCACTTGTGTGAGCATCTCTCTCTCTATCCATCTGTGTGTGTGTGTGTGTGTGTGTGTGTATGTGAGTGTGTGTGTTGGGTATATTTCCTCATCTCTCTCAAGGTATAAAACGTTTTGAAGTTCAGGTCCAACATGTTCCATCCTGGTTACAAACACTATCTGCCACATCTCCCATGTTAATTCAACATTCACATCATTGTGGTCTGGAACTGGATCCAGTTGACCGGATCAAAGGTGAACACGCCCGTGGATTCACGAGGAAGCTCTAAAATCCTCACGGCTTTATTGCTTAAAAGCTGGATTATTAATATGCTCGTGGTTTTCTTATGCTTTAGGTAACTGAGAAAAATTGCCTCAAATCTGCTGATTCTCTTCATCTGTCTTTGTTTTTAATGGAACAGTGTTGTTGTGTTTTGAGCTGTTGTGTTGGAATTCACTGCCACTGTTCAGTCTTTTATTAAATCAAATAGCGCAGCGCTCACAGCCCCCACAGAGACGAATGAGAATGAGCTTCTGGCCATGTGTAGTGCAATACATAAACGTGTCTAATATACACTATGGAAAGTGTTTTTTAGAAGAAAATAATTCTGTTGCTTTCCCCTAGAATTAGCCAATGCTTTCTGGTTCATGTAAAACTAATATTTCTGTTGAAAGCAGCAACTAAATAGCACAAACGTTTAATTCCGCTACAGGAGGTTGGTGCCACCACCTCCCAGCTGGGTCCAGGTTTGAAGACACCTGCACGGTTCCTGCGTGGAGTTTGCATATTATAGCTTCCTTTCCTTTTTACTCTGGTTTCTCCAAAGGTCCAAGACAAGACGAGCACTTAGGTGAAATGGTAACTCAGTTGTCCGTAGGCGCGAAGTGAAATGCAAATGGTTCTCGGCCTCGATGGCCGGATCTCAATTTCAGGGACCTCATCCTTCAGAGATGGATTATTTGGGCCCACGTTGTTACTGTGGTTCATGACAGTGTGATAGAAAGAAGCGGCAGCAGAGTCCAGTTTGTGCTGTGCACTATAAATGGACTGTGACAAGCTTGTCGATCCTAATCCTTCCAGCTTCAGACTCATTGCAGGTTTAGACCAACCGAAAGGTTTGGCCAGGCTTTTCTATATCGATGCTGCAATTTGGAAACAAAAGTCTGCAGCAGCAGATGCTGTTTTGTACTAAAAAGATTCTGCAAGAAATGGGCAAAAGTATCTGAATATGAGCGAAACGAGAACACTTGGTTGTCTGATTTACTACTCATCAGTGTGAAAAATCAATCTTTGCGTGGGCTTGTGAGAACAGACTACGGCGCTCCTTTGAGCTTGTTGAATCAAATAGCTTTTAGGAATTGTTGTCACTTTTTATAAGGTTCAGGTTGTGAGTAAGAAAAGTTCAACTCTAGAGAGCGTTTCACAGTTTGGATCACCGGGTGTCGGAGGAAGGAAAAAAAGGTTATTGTCTCTGTGCATCAATTAAAATCATATCATCAAGTGGGCACAAATTAATGATTATCTTATCTTGTTTTTCATCTAAAAGTAATTACTTTTCACGATGTTCTAAAAACACTAAAGCTTATAGTGTGACTTGCTATGCAAATAGAAACTTTTCATATTTATTCAGGTATTATACCCGGCATTATTTGACTGGATATAGATGAGTGAACGGGAGCAAATGTTACCTTGACAAGGCTCTTGTTAAGCTGTTAAGCTTAATATGTCTTTATGCTTTTGAATGTTTTATGATTTCGAACTATTTCGAAATATTTGCATTAATTTGAGCATTTAGATATATTATATACTTACAAAAAATATTTGTCTGATACTAACACTGATACTCACATAGTTTCAGAAAGTTTCAATTTGTGTTTGTCCTTCAAGGGTAAATTTAAATACACACACCGGCTGCCTGTGATCCAAGCTCAGACTAATGTGTCCATCGCTTTCTGCCTAATACCACAGTATGACTACCAAGAAGTATAAGAGATTAGTTGCCTGAGGACCTTATTAAAAACTACTAGGATTTTTTTTTTTTTTTTTATGAAACTCATCAACAGGGCTAGGATGACATTAGGGATATGAGTAGTTGTGAATAATAAACATATAGTGTCCCTGGCATCCCATAAAAATCGGTGCCAGAGAAAAAATTACCATCTGCTTTATGCGGAGACTCACTATCTCGGCGGCGTCAGAGGTGTTATCAGTTTCCTCGGCAGGTTTTTTTCTGACACTCTGTTCCTGGGGGCGGTAAAGAGAAGCACAGTGGCATTGTAAGTTCACTTCAAACTCCTGGTTCAAGCCTCCGTGACTGTTGGATTTTACCTGTGGGGTTTGTTAGAATATCACAATTACCTTTCCATTGTCAGCCAACTCCATCTCTATTTAATAGCAATATGATTCTGTCACAGTTTTCTCTCCGCCGTGAAAGATATAAATCAACCCCAATTAATCAGGCGGCACACTTTGCCTGATGGGAGCTGTTAATATTCTTAATGACAAATTGTTTAATAGAAAAAAGAATATTCTCTGCATGTGGTGTTTACGTTGTATTTCAGCATATCTCAACTAATTTAGTTATATTAGATAAATTATACTATGAACTGATTTATGCTGGTTATTTTGAACAGGATAAATTTGTATTACACGATGCTATTTGTCTACATCTGGCTTGTAATAATTGGCTTGTTGCTAATTAATGATAACAAACTCAGTCAGTGGTTTGAACGTTTCATTTCCAGTTGATGGAGGTGATTTGTAAAGAGATTTGACCGCACACATGCCGAACAATCGAGGTTAAGGCAACGTGTCTCTGTTTTCTGTTGTCCACAAAGCATTTTAAAGCAAACCAACGCACCTGCGACATGTTTCTGCATTGGAATTCTTTACAAAACGTTGCTCCAAATGCAACGACTCACTATAACCCTGTGCGGCAGAGAAATTGATTTTTTTTTTTTTAAACAATGAATTTAGAAACATTTTCTTTTTCTTGTTTTTTCTAAACTAGTTTATCGATCCAAGGTGGCAAAATCAGGACAACCTGATGAAGAGAAGTGGCCGTTTTTATCGGGTGGCGCGCCGACATGATGTCCTCTCCAAGGACAAACTGACATGAACAGGAGGAGTGGGGATCAAACTGCCGGCCCCGCGTTTAGCAGGTGACCTGCTCCTGCCCCGTGACCTGGTTAAGCAGCTACAGTGAAGCATCATAATCTCCCGTAATGACCTTGGGAATGACCTTCTCCCACATGTGCCACTTTGAGAACCTGTTCTGATCTGCTGCGCTTCAACGTCAGCCATTTCTGGAATTAATGAAAGATTAAATACATGTAAAACACCCACCTACAGGGAAAACACAATCTTTTGAGTGTGTGTGTTGAAGAGCAAAGGTTGTTTGGATTCCATTTGGATCTCCTTTTAAAGTTAGTGAGTGGGCAATATTGATGCTGGGTGGGTTTCAGCTGTCATACCACAAATCGATCAAAGACCGATGCACAGAAATATACACAGACTCAGAGGATACGCAAATATCTTCAAACCTTCAAAATAAGCCTTGTATTTTCCCTGTTCTCCTGGTTAAATACAATTCAACCATATACGCCCTAATATAAACATAATGTATTTATGTCTTTCAAATCGCCTGCTGTATTGATCTATCACCTGCGGTTGCTCGGCACCGCTGGCCTTTGGCATTGCACGAAACATTTCTCTCTCTATCGTCATCCTCATATTTCCCATCGCGGCGACAATCCCCGCGAAATGATCATTCGCTTTGATGCACACGCGCAAAGACTGATCAATGACTTTTACATTGTGGCACAGCGACCACAAAATGAATAATAAATGCCAATCGGAACATTAGACCGCGAGGGCATCTGCCCGCAGGCCTGTAATGGAGGGCGCTGCCAATGTCGAAAGTATATTTTCATTACAGTTGTGTAGAAGTGAGTGCGTTCTGGAAAGCGCAGCCACGTCAGACTCCATCAGCGTCCGCTGTCTTTTTAGTGGCAGGCGTCATCTTGTAAATATGTTAATGTGCACGAACAGTTTCGCATTGTGTTCACAGACAAGGAGGCACTTCACGCGCGTCTGCGCCACCGTCACAGTCCTGCATCCCTCAAAAACGAGGTGACTGACCTGTGTTTGTGTGTTCTTATCTCCTCCTTTGTGTGCGCAGCCGGATGCCCGGTGAAGCATGGTGGTGAAGATGGGTGGACTGCGCTTGATGAGGCCACGGTTGTGGGACCGGGTCAAATGGCCGAGCGCTGCGGGAGCGGGAGTCCTTTACCTGCTGCTGCTATCAACCTGCGTCAGCCAAGAAACGGAAGGTAAAGGCGGCCTCCCCCGTCTGTCCCCCTCTGTCTTATATTTCAAATGCAATCCTTCTCAGTTCTGCTCTTTACTACTACTTTCATATCAGCATCGCGTACATGACTTCAGGCTTATCTTCAGGCACCATCAGCTCTGGTGTTTCACATCGTTTTTCTGATTCATTATTGATTTGCGCGATACCTGTTGATGACTGATGAACAGTGCATTGTTTAGACCAGCACAGCATAATTTGTCAAAGGCTGTTAAGTTGTACAGTCAGTTTTACTATTTTTTGCTGCGTTTCTCACTTTGTCATTTATGCCGTGCTTGAGCCAAACTTTGCTAAAGTTTCATATTTAATGATAGGAGTTTGGTCACTTATGCATTTATTTGATAGTGAAGAGATGACAGGAAACATGGGAGAAGGAGATCCTGACAAACTTTGCCAAGAACGCTGCAGTTTACTGGCAATAATTCAGCTCTGCGACAGTCTTTTTTTTTTTTACAGTCAAAAAATTACTAGGTAGGTCATTTCTGAAAGCATGTTTCTCTGACACCACGCTCCAAATGTAAAAATATGTGCAAATCCACATCAGGTTCGGAGAAATTGAATGAAGCAAAATGTCAGATGCCATTAAGACCAGGACAGAAGGTAACAGTGATGAACAAGATGCTGACATCTAAAGAGCGTCAGTAAAACCTGTAGCAGCCACAGGCGATGAGCGAAACCGAGGCAAATGTGGCTTTTCTATAAGTTTGTTTCACTCTTCTGGCAAACCAGTAGCGAAGCCAAGTTGACCTCGTGCCATCACAGTCCCTCTGCAGCCAATTAATAAGTAAAAGCTGTAATCAGATATTTGCTGGCACCGTTTTTGTGAGATACTGTAGCCTAAACATTTTTATGCTTAAAATATTCCTATATTCTTACATCTTGCTCACAGACTAAGAGGTTTTGAAAACATTCAAGAAATATGATCATTATTTTGGTGAAATGAAATCTAAACACTAATTAACAGAATATTAAGGAACTTAGGTGGAAGTTAAGCCTTTTTTTAGCTACAGTATGTTGTAATTTGCAGCTTTATTGCCAAAGTCACAATACAAAAACAATCTGCAAATCACTGTAGAATCATTACAGGTAATTGGGAGCATATGCCAGCGGTCTTCTAATGTGAAAAAAAAAAAACATCCACGTTCGTAGTTCTCGAAACTGAGAGCAAACTGAAGCAAGGTGAGGCAGAAATGGAGTCATCGCCGACGGGAGAGCTCAGCATAATACTCACTTGACTTTCTGCTCGATTTGTCAGAATATTAACATTCTATTTGACTCTTAGTCTGTGCGATTTATCTGGTTGGCATTTAGCTGACAGGGGGGCCGCAGCCAGGTGAAAGCCCGCGAG
The DNA here is from genome assembly GCA_033026295.1 of Channa striata. Classification (NCBI taxonomy): domain Eukaryota; kingdom Metazoa; phylum Chordata; class Actinopteri; order Anabantiformes; family Channidae; genus Channa; species Channa striata. Next base: position 4,856,605 of record CM065186.1, read on the forward strand.
TGTGAGAGGAGCCTAAGTGCGGACAAGCTGATGAACTTCTAAACATCCCTCGGGGTCGGGGGGGGTCACATCTTCCGGGACACATCTGTCTCCCCTCTTTACCGCTCATCACACCTGTCCACCTGCATACAATTACACCTGTAAAACTGTGTTCCCTAAACTGTTGGCAGGGTCTCAAAAGCAGGATTGCAAGCCTCATTCTGGTGGGTCTGCACATAACAAGAATAGCAGTTTTAATGAGCCAGGGTTTCCAGTTGACAGACAGTGTTTTACTCAGTTTGGGCCCTCTCATGACACGAGTGCTTGTTTTTAATGAGCTCCAGTCCCAGGATGAGCGGTTGATTTTAGCTGTTTGGACCCCCCACCTGACAAGAGGACTGGTATGTTTTAATTAGCCTGGGTCCCAAGGTAAGAAACTATATTTACTCACTTTTGGTTTCCCGAGTGACAAGAGCACAAGTATATTTTTAATGAGCCTCAATCCCGGGGTGAGAAACGACACACGGCGTGTCACACCGGGGCTGGACGTTTAAACTGTTAACTCGCCGTGACTTCTAAGTGATTAAGATTGCAAAATTTTAGCGCTCATTACTGAAGAGTGTGTGACCCGTAACAAACAAACAGCTCACTCCGGTGATTTTCACTGGATGCAAACTTCACAATAGTCAGCGGTAATGGCACTGAAAATAGCAGCGGGAAATGCAGACCCTGTGCCGAATCCCTGCACTTGACTGGAATCAGGTTGTGAATTCATTTCCAGCCTGCTGTGCGGGGGCGGTGAATCGCTGGTTGTCTTAATTGAATGTGACTTAACTGAGCGCGTGAACGAGACACGACGGAGGCCGTGAAAAGAGTTTCGCTTCACTTGTCACACATCGAGTGTAACGCGCGTGGATCTCTGGCTTTGTGCTGCTCCGTTTTCAAAGATGAGATGCCAGTGGATGTGTTTCCCTGCACCTGTGCGGCTGCCTGTTCCTCTATGACAATGAAACTGCGTGTGTGTGTGTGTGTGTGTGTGATTACGTGTCTGTGATTGTGTGCCACAGCTGCACTGTGCTAAATGATAAGACTGCTCGCCAACAGGAGAGGGCTACAGTATCCATCAGATAGCAGCCGCCAGTTTTTCTCCTGCGTTACTTTCTGCAAGACACTAGGAAACGAGCCTGACTCCATGTAAATGTCAGCTGCTAGCGTGACTATGGCCTATTCCCAAACTGATTTCAGGGTGTCACTTTGGATGAAGTCATGCCCACAGCCGTGTAGGGCAGTCCGCATTAAGAGGAAGGATAAAAATAAACAGGTAGCGTCACTTTACATAGTGAAGGAGAAAGTGGCCGCGTACTGCAGCCATCGTCTCCCTCTTATTTAATAGTTAGTTCACACCACGTCGGTCTGTTCACGGCGTGTTTTCGAGCTGGCCACTTCTCTTCTGTTCGCTTTTCGCCTCTTGTCTTGCCACTGCCACCACCTGCCACGACTTGGACAGGTGTTTGCTGGTAGAGCACAAGAAACCACAGAAAACACACCATGTTCATTAACGCCTCTCTCTCCATAGCGTTTGTTGTGGAACCTCAAGTTGACTTTTAGGTTTTTTATGCTCTGAGCCTTTGGAACAATCTGCCCGAGGATCTGAGAACAACAGAGACTGTAAATCTACCTTCCTTCTGTACTGGCTTGTGTCGGAGAATATTTCATGAGTAATATGAAGAAGATAAATACACACACATACACACACCTAAGATTGATGCCTGTTTCGTTGGGCATTTTTGGTTTCTTCAGCACATCAGCGCCGTGTGTTTGGTGCAGCACAGCGGCTCTCGGACTTAGTTTTGTGCCTTGCAGGTGGCCACTGCACACCACCAGGGCCGGACCAGCACTGGCCACAGTTGGAGAGTGAGGCTCAGGCAGAAGCTGGAGTGGCACACGCTCATCATTCTCAGTCTGTTGGAAAAATTCAGCTATCGATTTCTGATTCTGTCTCTTCATTTTTACCCGGAGTATGCGCGAGCATGTGGGCATTGAGTTCCACCCGTAAACAATGCAAGTTGAATGTCGCTCGGCTCTGCAGGCAGCCGTCACAGAGAGTCGGTGACGCTGCGTTCGTTGAAGCACACGTTTTTAGAAACAACACTGACTTGTTTTAGGCTCTAATTCGTGAAGATGATCAAGCTCCACAAGTTAACCAGGCCGTGGAGGGTGTGCCAAGCCCCCGGCCCACCCCTTTCACAGCACCAGCCCCCTGCTTCCAGCCTCTATTGTTCCTGGCTAAGTCAGGACTCCGTGCACATATTTTCCACTCCACAGTCACTATCCCCTAAAACGGCGAACAAACTGCAGGAATGAGAAAACGCAGGCAGATAAGGTGAAGGTCTCGGGTGCAGACTGGCACTGAGCTGTTGATTGTCCGTCAGTCGCCGCATAGCACACGAGCTGAAATGATTTTCCTCTTCAAAAACACTGGGCTGCATGGCTCCTGACCTCTGAATCGCTGCCTACATCTGTATTTCTGCAATTCACCAAGTAGAAAAACAAAAGCTAAACTTTGCTTCAGCTAAAGTTTTATCATAAACCACCTGCAGTGCTCGGGATATTGTGTGAAGGACTGTATATGTGCAGAGAATTTGCGACAGAGCTTATGACAAATTGGCTACATCATTAATGTCACTTGTGCCGGTGTGGTGGGAAAGTGCTGCACTACAGTATGTGTGTGTGTGTGTCGGCTGTGTAATTTAAAATTTATTACAGCTTTTCCTTGTCGTTGGATGTTTCATCAGAGGTGTGCGTCTTTCCCGCCCGTCCTGTCTTCAGCATCTCTTCTGTCTTTTCTGCTTTTTTTTCCATCCACACCCCCTGTTATCATCCCTCATCTCTCCGTCGTATTTTTCCCCTCTTCCTGTCCTTCCTGAATCCGTGGACATCTGCGGCACCGGGCTGTGGATGTTACATGAGTCTCAGGTGGCCGGTGCCATCTCATGCCCTGTGGTTTGCTGGAGTAGCTGCGTGAAGGTGGTGAACACAAAAAAATCCCCCCATAAAGTCAAGTTCATAAGTATTTGGACAGAGACGAGGTAGTTTCAACACTAAATAACCAACCTGTGCTTCAAATGTGAACTCTCAGCTTTGAATTTCCATCAGAAACATTGCAGCAGATTCCTGTTCATCATTACTGTCCCACTATTGTTATTTTTATCACCACCGCTTATTACACTCGTTTCCTGCTGTTGTTGTTTGCACCCTGCCCACATTTCTGTGGTCACTGGTGCTTTTGAAATCAACAAATGTCACTGAATCATGGCTGAGGCTTTTATTTCTTTTAAACAGGTCCCACATTTACATTTTCTATCTTCTCTAAAAGTCAGCTGCTATTTAACATTTCTTTATTTTATTAACTAAGAGAAACTTCACCCGCAAAATTCCCCACATAAATAATAAAAATGTGACTTTCTAGCAGTCAAGAATTAAGAATAATCGTTGTTCTTTGATGGAATCTCTAATAGATCCTGATGAATATTTTATGAAATGTTATACCTACAATATTATTTCTCTAATGTAAATACAGTGAGCTGAGAGTACCAGTGTACTTTGCTTTTCACGAATCTAACAGCTAACACCAGCTAATATCACGGAAACTAATAAGTAATGTTGCCAGGAAATGATGAGGTAAATGCAACACCTGTAAAATAAAGCATTGCTGAATCGTGGCACTGGAATTTGAATTTGACAGTTTTGGGATGTTTAGCAAAGACAAAAGAGGGATTTTATGATAAAATGCTCCAAAACAATTTCTGGGGTATATGTAACACGTAATGAAGACAAATACCTCATGGACACACTTTTAAACTACTTTGGAGACCATTTGAATAAAAAATGTATTGACCACATTCAGGACACACTTAACAGGTAGAAATGTAACGTCCTAATCAGCCTGAGCCGAGTTAATAACTTATGTCCCCTTCGACTGAAGCTACCAGACAACAACGCGCTGACCAGCGTGAAAGCGTTTTTGTTTACTGGAGGGCATTTATGTATTTCCAGCAAGTGTCCTCAGAACAACCAGCATCTGATTACCACCGCCGCTGCTGTCAACTGTGTTCAACCCAGCACCAGCCAGGAACAGACCTGACATGGTGAGACAGAGACGGGGGAGGGAGCCAAGATAATGGATAAGCCAGCACAGTGACAAAGTGGTGATCCCTACAGCACTGAGCCTGGCGCTGTGTGTGTGTGTGTGTGTGTGTGTGTGTGTGTGTGTGTGTGCGAGCAGGTCGACAATCCGTTTTCTCCAGAGATGCATCAATCTCGCACAAGGTCACACTGTTTCTCTTCTCCAGTCCTCTTCTTTTACGCCTCTCCTCTTATCTCCTCACTTACTACCTCAGAACTCTCCGTCCATTCACCCCCTCCTTTCTACCAGCAGCCCCCACAAAACACACACACACACATTACACACACACACACACATTATTTGATTCCAGTTTGCCTCAAATCATCTACTCCCCAATGTAGTTCCCCGTGCTCTTCCTCTGACTTCCATGGCTGAACGGATCGGGAGGAGGGGGGAGGATGGATGGAGTGATGAATGGGCGATGGGTGAATGGCTGACTGGTTGGGCCGAGGAGAGAAAACAGAGTGGTATCAGACCCGAGAGAGAGGCGCAGATCGGTGTAGCTGCTGATGGAAGCTTAAAAAGGACATGGCACATGAGAACTTTTAGAGTTTAAAAAAAAAAAGACCTTTCCCGTCTACGTCTGCCCCTGTATTTCAACCTTTTACAACCACAGCTCTCAAAACTCTCGTTTAAATGGCGGCGTCGTATATTTTTAGAAGACAAGCCTGTCAGCCTGACGTTTCATTCCGTAGCAGAAGTTTTCGGTGGGTGGAAATGTATTTTTATTTTTTTGTGAGCCCTGCTGCAGCACAGACACCCAGGCTTGAATGAGCACAGGAACTTGTTTGAACATTTCATTTACAGCATTTTTAATAATGTGCTTTTAATAAGCTAATTACCTCGAGGGGGCTCTTTGCATATTAATCAGGGCATATCAAAAAGGCCTAATGTGTAATTAGCTTACAAACCCTGTGGAATGCTCCAAATGTGTCCATGCCCACACATACCATGGGAAGGTTAAACGCACGCTGATACTTATACATTTATTCACAATATTAGGTCAATGTGATGCCATTAATCCTCATTAATTTTATTGTTTCTTTGTGAAAGAGACAGCACTTATGCAGATTTTGCAGCTGCATATTTTGTGACTCTTCCAAATGCCCGTGCGTTTTATTATCCATTTCGCTTCAGTCTGGCTCTAACGGAGTCGTCCTAACATGTTCGCTTTCTTTTGGCGCGTGCCAGTTGCATATCCCGCGGCCATCAATCATGCTTTTTTCAAACCCGCTCTCCTTTAAGAGAAAACTCCTTTCAGAAAGCTGCTCACAGGCGTCTCTTGGGACAATGTCTGTTTGCCACGGTATGTTCTCACATTAAACCAGCGTGTTTCGGAGTTCACCATCATTGGCTTTTCCCATTCACAATTCCGACTCCAGGCAAGGTGGCCAAGCACGTATTTAACAGATGGAAACAAGCAGAATGCACTCAAGTATAGCTTCAACCCAAATTAGTGTAAATTTCTCACAATATGGCAAAGCGAAAATTCTCATCTACATGCTCGTCCACATCGCTGGATTTCGTTCCGCTTGATTATCGTGCTGGGATTTTGTGGAACGCATTGGCTTCGCTTTTAATCCCAACATATGTCAGTGTACACATACGTGTAAATATGTTCGGTAAATGATGGTTTTAATAAGAAACACAGCATGTCCAGCTACTCCTTCCTATTGTGACAGCTAAAGTAACATTAAAATTGATATCGCTGCTGGAGACAGTGTGGAGTGAGTCATTGCACATATCCAGTGGATGCTGCCTCACACACAAACGGAACCCTCATTGTCCAGGTGTCCGCACTGAGTCACATTCTGACCATGTATATTTTATGGTAACTTTAGCATGCGTGAGTGTACAGGAGTATATCAGCTTGACTGTAACAGCGTAGAACAGTGTTAATGTAGAGTTCAGAGTTCACAAGGCGGTTTCTAAGCAGCACGTGTGTGCATTTGTGCACAATTAACACGTTTGCCGGGCTGCACGTATGTAATTTCATACGAGCTCAAGCCCGCTCGCGCTGACTGCTGTGTTCATCATTCCCTCGCTTTGATAATAACGGGGACTTTTTGTGGGGTTCTTTGTGGCCTCCTTGGTAACCTCTACCCGCTCATTCTGCCTGCCAAATGTAGATGGACAGAATTTGAAGAGTAAATAAAGAAGATATCGATTGAAACACTGCTTAAAAATAAAGAGGCATCAGATGGATAATAAATCTGAAACGGAGTGAGCTTTTCTCATTGACTGCCTGTGATATTGTCTGAATGGAGCAGTCTGTTCCCGAGTTTAAAGTCTTTCTTTATGTGGTCCACACCTTGAACGCTTCCCCCTCATTCTCCTCACATAGCGCTCCATAGAGCTTTTCATCAGCCTGACAGAAACCTGGCATTAGGCGGATTTATCCTGTTGCTCACGCACAAAGTCATTTCAGTGATTATCGTTTCCAGAAACTTTGAGAATAAGTGAGTGCTTACAGGAAGACAAGTACATGTCAAAGCAGGAAGGGAACGGACAAGGAAAACTTTTGAGGGTGAGCATGCACGCTCGAAGGGGATAAGTGCTTGAATATAAGAGGATGTGAAATGTGCTATATGAACCCTTTTATTATTGTGCTCTTGTGATGAAATACACCTGTGACCTATGTGAAAGGAGAGCTGAGAATTAGCATTTCAATGCAGTTCACTCACTCTGTGTTATTTTAACTGTAATGCAGAGTGAAATATTTCCTGTAACACACGATTTAATCCAGGTCATCTAACAGTATGCGGCAGATACACGGATGCATTTGAAACAAATGTTTGCGGTTTATTACAGTACGAACAGAGCAAAGAATAGGACCATAAATTAGCATCAGCTGTGCACTTTTAGTTCATTTCCTTGCCGGATCTTGCCGTGTTTATTTGACGCGTTGCATTAAAATGCAGGCTGCTGACTGTTTCATCCCATTTAATTTTTATTATTTGAGGGGGGAAGAGGACTGACAGGTGGAGAGAGGAAAGGCAAATTAGAAGAGACAGAGCAGGGGAAGAAACTGAGGGCAGAGAAAGAGGGAGAGGCAGAGATGCCCCATAGAGAACAAATGCCTGGTTAGTAATAGATGAGGGGCATCAGCTTACACCGAAGGATAAAAAGGCAGACAGGCAGGGGATACACATCTGTCATCTGCTGTTCACACACACACACACACACACACACTCAGGCCAGCTGGTAGACTGATGTAACTAGTGACTATTGTTCCATGGCTCATGCATCTCTCTGAATTGCCAAGCAGAGATGTGCACTTTAAGCTGCAAAAGGGTGGAAAACGTACGATACCACGGCCACAAAGACTTCAAAGTGTAAGGAACTGGGTCACATCTGATGCTGGAAAGCTGAACTGGACACAAACTGAAAACTATTGTCTAGTAATTTGAGTTTTTTTTTTTTTTTAATAGTTTGGCAACATACAGCTCAGCGCTTGAGTAAGAGATAATTTAGCCAAAATTTCAATTGCTTATTTTGGCACCACACAGGATGCACTGGCATTTTGTAAAGGGAAAATTGGAGGAATATGCTTTGTGTTCGTTCTGAGAGTTAGATGAGCCGATCAGCATTCCTGTCATGACTTTGCAGTTTATCCTAACGTAAAGACAGGAAGCAGGGGGTATCTGCTGTCTGTTAAATGAACGTACAGTGTCTCCGAAGCTCTCTAATTAACATCCTGTGCCCTTTCTATTAAATCCATTAAAAACCGTAATGGAAACTGGTGAAACGTGTGAATTTGTGGTTACAGAAACAGCAACATGATGTAACCAACTGTTGACAACAGTTTATTCATCCACCTACTGTAGCGCCTGTTTGCAGCACCTCTGCAGGTTGCCTGGCAACCTCACAGTGACAACATGATCCTAAGATGATGTCACACTTACCGTAGCTGTTGTTCGCCAAGAAATGTTTTTCCCGCGTCATCTTGGGGAGCTGTGGAAAAGCAGGTTGACCATGATTACAAAGTCCACAGTGTGAGCAACAGGATGAAATAATCTGAACTGAAGGCTCCTCCAAGTGATGTCATCTGGAGGCATTTTTCAGTTAGAAGTAGAGAGATATTTGAATGTAGTAAAGCCAAAGGTGACTTTCATAGCATTTATGTACATTTGTTACCCAAACTAGAACCAAAAGAAGCAAGCCGGTGAACGCGTCCTCAAACATTCATTCATTCATTCATTTATTCATCATGTAGGCCACAAATGTCCCTGATCAGCATGAATGTGAAGTGCTCGTTATAACCAACCATACTACAAGCGTGACAGTAGGATCTACAAAGTCTGTCATGTATTAGCCTGTAGCCGCATGACCAGGTTGCTCAGAGGAGAGCGAGGTAGTGTGGCGAGAAAACGGGTGATATTTTTGTTAATCGAATGTTGATTTTTTTAAAGTGGATGCTAGAATCATTTGAAGAGAACATTCTGTGCACAGCAGTGGCGAACTTCTTCATTTGTTAAACTGCAGCACAATCATCTCACAATGCATCCTTTGCTTCGTTGTCAGCATGACAAATAGGAAAACCCATCGTTTTCATTACTAAGATTAGCTAATTCTGAGCCCTAGGACACTTTAATCTGTACCTGGGAACGTTCAATACCGCCTCCCATAACAAGGGACAAGCAACAATATCAATGGGTCCTCAGATAATCTATGATGTCACACAGTTGTAAAGCTTAATCGAGAAGGGGAAGAGAGAGGGGGGGGAGAGAGTGAATGTGATCATTGTTCCATGAAGTCTATTTTCTAGGTGAGCAGATATCTGTCTTCCAGCCTTCCGGTGGGATTTTATCCCCCCCAGCGTTCTCAGGAGATGTACAATAATGTTGCCCTGTGTGGTGAATGTGGGTGTTCTTATATTTCTCAATCCTGGCAAGGACAGAGAGATTATGGAGCACCCTTGAATGGCGGCGTTTTTTTTTTTTTTTTTTTGCCTCTGAACGGGAGCATTTTAAGCCTCCAGCTCGGGTTAAAACGATTTCTCCTCATAGCAGTACAGTGAGTGCTGCTGGTGGCTGCGAACTGATCTGCAAAATGCTCCGAGCGGTAAACACATCAGCATTTGTGTACAATACGTGCAAACACTCAACCTCTCCGTGCATTCCTTATTTGTTCGCGCTCGTCTGTATTTGCACCAAAAACGCCCTTCGTGCATTTTAAGTTGGACTCTTGGTCCGATTGTCTGCTGCTTGTTTTGATGCTCTGCTTTGCTCTTAACACTCGATACTTTCTTCCTCTGCTTCTCCTTTCTCCTCTTCCTCCCTCGGCTGCTGCCTTTTCCTCTTGACACGGCTCGTCCTTTCTGCAGACTGGCAATACGAGGGTAAGAACTATCTCCTTTCCCTTCCTCTCCTAACACCGTTCAGTTGCTGTGCTACTTTATTAAGGTTGCATCTGTCATTACAGCTGGAAAGGCCTCATATTAGTCTCTCTTCAAGTCTCACCTACCTTACCTCACCTCTTTCTCGATTTCATTTCATTCCAATCATGTCACTGCTCCGCTTTCACCCCTTTCATTTCACACAAGAGAGAAGAATGAGGTTGGAGGAACCTTATCCTTTATCCTTTATCTATATGTCAGCCTTACGGCCTGCTTCTGTCCCAGCCGCGGTGTTTAGTTGTCTGTATTTCTTGTTTGTGCTTTTTCAATATATTGTCTCTGCCTTTCAACGAGCCTCTGTTACTGTCAATCATCTCTCCTAACCCCTTATACCAAATCCGATTTCTCCGCTCATCCCCTGTTCTCACCTTCAGTCCTTTCTGCACCTCGTTGTTTCCATCTCCGACTTATACAGACCTCTGCTCTATCCAAATCCAAAACCATGTGACAGTGACACTCACACAACAATCTTATACCAGTTAAAACGTCTTACAAACGTTTGAAATCATCCATGCTTTCTAAAATCCAGTTCAAGCAGAATCACTATCACAGGGTGATAATTTTAACTCTCTTTTATTCCCTCACAGAATGTAAACTTCTCGCTCGGGGCCTCCTGCTACCATCGTTGCCATAGACGAAGAGAGCCCCAACGGTGAGTAGTTTCGTTCTTTCATTCGGGGAAGTGGATTAAAACTATCACCTTTTACTGTTAGATGATCTTAACCTTTTCAGGAGATGCTGATTGGCACGGCAGGTAACCTACACTCATTCATATTCATTAGTTCTGAGCCAACTGTGTCATAGTTGGAGTCCGATCCGTGCCGCAGATAGGACCTCGGGTCAGTCCGACTAACATCGCTGTCTCTGAGCAACAGCAGCAACAGATTTTTCATGACGTGTAAATACTCAGCTTACAGATTTTTGTGTGTCACAGAACAGCATGCTGAAAAGAATAGCCTGACATTTTAGGAAATATTCTTATTTCCAGAGACCTGGGGAACAAAATCAATAGCAGTGCTGAGTAAATGTGAAGCTACAGCCAGTTAGCTTAGCTCAGCCTAATAAGTGAAAACACAGAGACAGAGAAAAACCTTTCTGAACTCCAAAACATTCAGCTGCCAAGTTCACTAAATAACATTATGTCTTATCCAGAAATACATATCTAGAGTTTCTACTGCCTGCCTGACAGCAAATCACGGCGCCCAACCAGAAAAAAGTCCCACATATCCATAAGTCCAAAAAATATTTTTGTTCTAAATATACAAGCAAAACATTTTACTTTGCTCGTTCGAGTCACATTTTGCGACCTTTGTACAGAACCAGACTAGCCTTCATTCTGTGTTTTCAAGCCTCCTGTGACTCAGACTCACTGAACAGCCTGGCAGTGTTGAAGTGAGACCAGAGCGAGGCTCACCCTTTTGACCAATCAGAGAAGACCAGCAGTTTCTGCTTGACTGTAATTGAGTAACTACCTGAAGGAATGTGCGGAGGGTAGTGGGGTGTAAAGAACTAAGGACTAAGAACGAGAACCACATTCACACTAAGTTTCACACACTTAAGTTGCAAACTGCAGCTTAGATAAAAATTCGCTTTTTGATGATTTTTTTGATGACTTTTCTTAAAATCCAAATCTTCTGCCTAACAAAAAACCAGGCTACGTGAGTTTTCAGACACCTTTTATCCGAACATCAAAGGAAATATTGTCAGCAAAGTTTATTTGAACCACTTAAAACATTCTCAGCTAATTTGTTTGTTCTGGTTTGATGTCTGTGTCATTTTTACACAGGCATATAATTGCAGCCTAGGGTGCAGATTGTTTTAGTGCATTAGTGTGTTTTTATAAAAGCATATTTTTTGTATATGAAGTTTACAGGCTATTCGAGAATGGACCACATTTTTAATTAATAAGTTTATTCTTTAGTATGGTCACACGTTTGGCCATAGTTTGGTCATCTCCAGCCTATTGATAACTGCTCCGAATTGACAAACTGTCACGATGTTTGCCAAGTTGCAAATGCTGATATCTGATCACGGTAATCCTAACTGACACCAAAAGAAATTGGCATGGCAATACCAGACAGAGAGGATAGAGGCCCCATCTACGCAGCTGGCTTGTCAATTAGGGTTGGAAATGTGATATGGAAAAAAATGTGATTCAGTCACAATTTTTGTCCATGATATTGATACAGTATATCACAGCACTAGCAATTGTGTGACACATGACGTATTGCAAAAACAAAGCTTTTCCAAAAAAAAAACTACAAGAATCGAATACTATAAACAAAAATTCACTCACAAGAAGGAGTCTTACACTGAACAAAATTCACAAAGAGCAATGCTAAAGTCTACTAAACAATCCATACATACACTAGACAAAAATATGCTACAACAAACTCACAGGTGGTAGTAAGGCTGGTGGTTGGAGAAGGGACAAATTATTCCATTACTGACTATATCCACTAGAAATGTGGAATACAGGGTGAACCTGCATACTGCCTGGCAACCTCAATTTGACAGCAACTGGGTTTGATCACCTTGCTGATCTCAAATGGACGAATGAACAGAGCAGGCAGGGGAGGAAGAGGAAGATCCTTGGTGGATGCCCTGTCACCAATGTTGTATTGAGGACCTGGGGATCTCCTCTGATTGGTATAGTAGCCTGCCTTATGCTGTCCCATCAGCAGGTATGACCTCACTCTGATCAAGGTAGAATGGCAGCGTCTGATGAAGGCACTTACGAGGGCAATGCTGCCTGGGTCTGTTGGGTCGGGAACAGGGGCGGTTGGTAACTGTAGGCCGCCTGGAAAGGAGAGCATTCTGGGGTTGAAGAAGGTGGGAAATTTTGAGTGTACTCAACGCAGGACAGCTGCTGGGCCCAGGTGAAGGGATTGTTACTACACACATATCTTAACATATCTTCAATTTCTTGGTTCAGTCTCTCTGTCAGTCTGAATGAACTTGCGGTAAAAGTTAGCAGCGTTGTAGCTGCTTGTAGTCCCGGCAGGCAGGCCACCAATGTGGTTAAGGTGGTATGGAACTCACATTTCTCAGCTTTGATGTAGAGCTTATCCTCTACAAACACAGCAGCACTGCCCTGGCATTAAACATTCTCCTCAACGCGTTGCTGAGCCTGGCTCCAAAAAGACCCCTGTGGTTGCAAAATCCATAAATGTGCTGAGACTCCACGGGGTCCATGTTGGCTCGTGTGTACTATTATTAACAGCGACCAGCGTACCCAAATGCAAGAGCTGACTCACTCATTTGTTTCACGAGTCCAATTACCAAGGATGTTAATTAAACAACAGGTCTCTATGCATATACCGACAAATATTAAAATCACTTTACTAGTCTCTGGAAAAGTTTTACATTTAGAAAAAGCAAGCCACTACGACAAAGCATTTCAAGACTCACAGACTGATTTTAAAATGATTCACCAAGTGGTTGAAACGTAGTCATGAGCAACAAGTTTTTCTATTTTTTTCTCCAAAGTCATTTGATGGTTCACCTTTCAGAAACAGTCTTGTTGTCCCCGTGGTGTGATGTCAACTCCTGCTTTACATTGCGACATCTTTGTTCTTTAGGCATTAGCAGTAGAGTTCTTGCACGAATCAGCATCAAAATGTAATTTTTAAAATACTTTACACAACAAAGTGCATGAGCATATAAAAGAGTCCAACTTTGTATTCCTCTGTAGTGCTGTGACAAATCTTTTGTGTGAAAGTGTACCTTAAAAGCAACTATTTGTCAAAGGAGGGTGTCAATCCAGAGACTGGGGTTTCCACCTAATGCTTCTCCAACTTCAAACAGCTGGTCCAGGTTGACAGTGGAGTTGGAGAGGAAATCACTCCGGCCTTTTTCCTCATCTTCAGGCCACGGACTCTCCAGGAAGGCTCTGGTGAGGAAGGCCTCCTCATCATAATCTGACACGTCATTACTCCTTTGGGTCTCCACCAACTCATGGATGTCTGCTGTCCCCGCAGGGGCATCACCAGGGGTGATGTAGGTCCCCCGTACTGTCAGGTCCTCCTCTTTCGTGATGGGTCTCAATGGTTTGCCACCCTCCAAATTGAGCTCACCGCTGAGGACCGAGTCCAGCAGGGAATCCCAGTCAAAGTCGCCCTTCAGAGGTCCTATCTCCTTTTGTTCATCTAGAGGAAAGAGTGGAGAGCTGCAGCGCTGCAAAGCTGTTTGTTCCCTCTTGTACCCACCACGTCCCCTAACCTCCGGCCATGATCCCAGCATGGTACCCTCACCCAGATGGGTGTCCCAGTTTTGGTCAGCCCCAGTCGCCTCTTTAAACTCTCTGAAGAGCCTTTGGGACTTTGGGTTGATGCCCATCTTTCGCCTGTGGCTGCAGGGGCCTCTGGGTTGTGGCTGGATGTGGAGTCTGTTTTGCAGTGCCGGGTTGATCTGAACTGCTGGCACTTGCTTCTTCTTGTAGGCACCACTCAGGAGGCGCTCAGCGTACTTTGGGTCAATCTTCCAGAAACCACCCTTTCCTGGCTCATTTTTCTGCCGAGGAACCTTGATAAAGCACTTGTTGAGTGACAGACTGTGTCGAATGGAGTTCTGAAAACAGAAAAGCAAATTGTGAAAAAAAGGGCTCGCACAACTTTGTATCAAACTTCTCATCTTAACAAATTCCTCAAAATGTAAAACTAATCTTTTGAACTGGCAGGAAGTAAAGATCATCGTACATCAGACTGATGCTCTGTGTACCCTTTCCATTCATTCAGCCCCTTTTCACTAAAGGCTGAATAGAGCAGCTATCTAATGGTCTTTGGTAAAGTATCCTCAGCCCTACGTAATGCCTTACTATAACAAAATGCTCTGAAATATTAAAGCCAGACGTTAAAACGTGGGAGTAAAGCAAACAGCTTAATGAATTATTTATCCAGCAAAATTAAACATTTCTTAACAATTTCTGCCCCTTTTGAGGGGGAATTACTGTCTCTCTATTTGTCCTCCATTACTTTCTTCTGGTTATTTTTAAGTTTTTGTGATTATGAAAGGAAGGACGAGTTATTAGTTAACACAAAGCCAATTCACTAATACAGTGGCAACTTGCACATGTATGTTAAGTTCGTCTAAAATGGAAATTTTTTTTAAGTCTCAAAATGTCCAGCTGAGACTTACATTGGTAAAGCCAGTAACAGATCCTAATAAGATGCATTTATACACAATGGAAAATGTTTTGGAAATGATGCATCCTTTTTAAGAGAATATTGTGAGCACAGTGTGCCCATTGTAATGTGTATCTGTGCATGTGAGGCTTTCTACCTGCCAAGTGAGGTTAGCATGGCGGTAGTAGCAGAAGTTATCAGTGATCCACTTGTAAATCCAGGACAGAGTGATCTTGGTCTTTTTACTGGCCTGCATGGCCATGCAGATAAGGGTGGCGTATGAATATGGCGGCTTGATGTGCACGTTGGTCTTGTAGTCCACCTCATCCAGACAGTGGCCGTGTGCCACAATGCTGGGGAGGGACTGCATCCTGCTGTAAGGCGTTGCTGTGGGCTTCCCACGGGCAACACTGATGGAGGTGGGGTCCCCGGACAAAGGGGATGCTGCAGTATCAGAGTCTAGCTGCCGGCCAAACAGGTGCGGCTGTTGGTGGGCGTGCTGTGGCATGTCAGGACAGGCAATGGAGAACTCCTGCAGCCACTGAAGGCTGGTCAGGCTGTCGTCCAGGTTAACAACGCTGCAGCAGATGTTGTCGTTGTTGTTGCTGACTACCCTGTCCCGTTGCTCTGTCTGAGCAGCAGCGGTCACCAGCTCCTCCTCCAGCCCCAGTGAGCCTTCGGGCCAGGGGTCAGTACAGCTCAGAGACAGCATGGCTTTCTCCACCACCCTTTCCCTCTCTGTCACCGTAGTTCTACCAGCACCTGCAGGACCAAAGATATACACCCAGCTTCAACAAAGTGTGAAAAGACAGTAAAAGTGATGCCCTTACTTGAAAATGGACAGTCTAAAGTAAAGTGAAATATTTGTAGATTTTCACTTCAGTGTTGTAAGATGTCTGTCAAGATGTCTGAAAATATAGGACCTGAAATAATCTGAAAACGTTAAATCCTGGTTTTGCGATCCAAGGCAGCTCTTACTCTCAGAATTTCCCTGATTACCTCTGATGTGCACTTGACGCACTATGTGGCGTATGTCGTCTACAACGGAATGCTACAGCTTTTAACACGTATGTGTAACAAATGTTAACAGACTTTGAAAATGACCTCAGCAAACAGTGTTACAATAAATTTACCAAAGCTGTTTGATGATCTATTTTGGAAAATCCACTATTAAGGCACAAAACATATCTTGTCAATGAGTTAAATATACAAATCTTGTTTTGCAGTTGACTTTGTCAAGTACTTTTATAAAGTAATATTTATAAAGTGTATGTTTTAGTATTTTTAGATATTATATGTACATTATCATTTATTATTGAACTGTAATGTATTTGTTAGAGGCATCCAGAAGAAGCAGGCTGTGTTTAAACAAATCGGTGGTGTGAACAATTCAGGCAAATTTTTTATATTCTTCAAATAAACATTTAAAGCTCACCTTTTTTGCTGGAATGTTGAGTTAAGGGCTTTAAATTTTCAAATGAGTAGCTCCCTGTTCTGCACCCACTGCCTGCTTGGTTTGCACCTGTTGTCAGCTTTTAACTGAGAAAAAGAAAGAAACAAGAGGGATTTTTACTTTTTTTTTAGTATCTTTAGCAGTGTCCAATTAACACTTAAAGTGTTTAATGGAAACTCCAAAGTTCTGAATTTTCTGAATGGTATGGTTTGTTCAAATCAACAGCAACAATGTATTAATGTTTTAATGTAGTACATAATTTTAAAAAAAGTAACACTTAGTTAAAATAGGTTTAAGTATAAGTTTCTAAAAATCAGATGTAGAAATGTGTGACTTTCTGGAAGGTCGTTGAAAATGACAGAACCTGAGAGCGGACAGAGAACGTACAGAAAACCAGAGATTTGTGACTCGGGTGCTTAAAAAAGCCCTGAATGTGAATGATGTGCCGGTGTTAGACCAAGGTTTTAGAGCCATCGATGACGACCCATCCCGACACTTAGAACATAAAGCTCCACTACTGTCATGCCTATGAAGCCATATTGCAGAAAGCCATATCTTCCAAACGTATACCTTTTCAGGGACAAAAGATCTAGATTTTCAGAGACCTAAAAGCTGAAGTGGCCAGAAACCGGAAAATGTCCAATAAAATGTTACGCAAACCTGGGGTGTGGCACAACAAGTCTAAGATGTATTTTAAGATCCAGATGAGGCTCAATGGTTTGCACAATGTTCGATTCCCATCAGATAAAGGTAGAAAACAATGACTTAACATAGAGTTATGCAGAGAAGAATTGGAAGCTCCACACAGTTGATTATTGAGAAGGTCCCTTAAAAAGGTTTTGGTTTATACTGAAACATCGTATTTTCATTTCATATTGCACCCATTACACAATGATGTGATTCAACACGCCTCATTTTTAATCAGCTGACTCATGTCACACCGCTCTTGCCTACTTGGTGGTCAACTCTACAGTTTCGGCTTACCTCAACTCCCTCATTCAGGTCGACAATCCCTCCCGTCCGATGCGCTCTGCCAACGAACGAAGTCTGGTCGTCCCCAGCACCAAACAGAAGATACCAAAAAAAACCTCTTCAGCTCTGTGATCCCACGATGGTGGAATGAGCTTCCAAACTCTCTCTCCCAATCTCCAAAAAACTCAAAATTCTAACTACAAAAAACTCTCGCGCATCTTCCTAAGCATTAAAAGAAAACTTCTACCTTTCTGTTCTTTATTGTACTTACATCTTATGAAACGGAAACACTTCTTTTGATAGCTCTTTGCTTTGATGTTCTCTCCTTGACTTAGATTTTGCTTGCCTTGTACTTCACTTGGAAGTCCCTTTGGATAAAAGCATCTGCCAAGTGACTAAATGTACATTTAAATAATTGACATAACTGCAACTTAAAAAAGTTCATTTGAAAAGGCCGTAACTTTTCCAAAACTACAATAACAAAGTACTGTGTGTAATGTACATCTGTTTCATAAAACAGACAGCTGTCAAACAGCTGTTAACCTGGGAAATTATCATTTGCCAAAAAAGAATGGACTGACTAAAAGGTCAAGGGTTCAAGTGAGAAGAGAACACAGGCACATCTTAACATTTTGTTCAAAGATTGCCATGATCCAGAACTATCATGGTCGGTACAACAGGAGCTCAAATGCTGTGCCATGTATAAATGCATCCACCTGTTGCAGGCGAAGGCAGCTTTCAGAACAGGATACTGTGTCTTCTTTTTTTTCCTCTTAAATCTGTCTACAAAGCCGCAACAGCAGTTTTGTTGAAATATTAACACCTGGGTGTTTTATTTATTCGCTGTAGGGGTGGATTTCTACATTTCCGTGTAGGTTAATACTGCAGCGCAGACTTGTTCTTTGTCATCTCGTTAGTCAATCCAGGATGATCGTCAGCGAGGTATTGGCAGTATTTCATGCTTCTTGTGGATCACATAGTTTTTATCATCTTGGTCTTATTGGTGTAAAATTCGAAATTTGACCATTTTTTTGCTTTCCAACATGCAGCTGCATCTGTGGTTTTTTTCTCCAACATTTTGCTCGTATTTCTTCTTTGCTGCCAGATGCAACTACTGTCCTCAATCAGTTAGGTGCCCCAATAAGGATTTTGCAGTTGGTGCTACTTCATTTAATTTCACCTATTTTCTATTTTTGGTTCTTAATATTGTTTTGCTGGGTATGCACCTAAGTCTAGGATTTTTACTTATGGGGTTTGTACCCATGTGTTGCTATACATTTCTGTCCTGTCGTATATTTGTATCAGTGTAGAAAGTATCTTAAATGTGTCTTATCTAAAATGTGTCATAATATGCTCTCTAAATAATTGAAAGATGAATAAAATGAAAGTAATAACAGAGCAGTTAATAAAAAGAATAAAACATTTTGTCCCATTTGATTAGTGTTTAACTGTAGAATGGCTTAGAAGAATACTTTATAGTATGACACTATGTACCATAGATAAAACTGTGGAGGGATTTCTTTCTATTAAAAAAGTGCAGGGATGGTTTTAGTTTTGTCTTTTCAGCCCTGAGTAGCGCCTGCAGGCCATACCGTATCCTCAGACTGTTGGTGGTGTACAGCCTACTCAACACTTTGGCATGTAGCTGTAGTCTGTTAAACCCAAGGTTATGTCAAGCTGGCAAATCATCGACCACTGCTGTGAGCTTATTGCTGTGCCCACGTATGATCTAAGGCTACTCAGATGAGAATAATTTGGAATGATTTAAGTGAGTAAGTCAACATGAAACAGTAAAAGTGAAGGGGGCGAAGATTTTGCACGCGTGCCAATAATACAATCTTTACAAAACAAATGACTACATTGGCCCTTTATGTGAATGCATAAAGGAATGCGTCTATAAAAAGGAATAGCTGCAATGCGTGTGTGCACACTGGTCATAAAGTGTGTATTATCTCTTCTATGTGTATCATGTCTTTTGTGCCTCTTATTGTCTGTAAAGAATGTTTGCATTTCATGATTCATCCATCTGTGTGTTCATGGTGCAAATATGTACAAGCATTTGTGACGGTGCAGTTGTCTTGCCTCATGGGGCTGTTGAACAATAATTTATTATTGGAATGGTTTGTATACATAATGCATTGTTTTTCTCTGTGGTTGTAAAATTGTGTTACAGATTTATTAGAGAGTCTTGCTTTAGGGTGATTATCTTGGGTTGGTGTTAGCAAAAAGTGGAAAGACTCCCAGAAAGACGGAGGCAGGGAGGAAGAGGGATTAACAAGATACAAATTGACAATTTTTATGTTTAGCAAAATGTCATAAAAACCATAGTACTGCAAGCATGGGTGTGATTGTAGTAATATTACGTAAAAGTGTGATAAGCATGAGTAGATATATGTAATATGGTACAGATGCCCATGTGTAGTGCTCTGACAATATGAATCTATTGCTGTGAATATACTCGGCTTTGTTATTCTGCATAGCCTGGCCATTGAAATTAAATGTTTGGCTTTTATATTTCTATAATATTCAGGGAGAATACAGCAAAATGCAGCAGCTAAAGGTTTGACCGAGAGTTCACTACACTTCTTTCATTCACTACAGTCACTGAAGTCCATTAACAAACATGAATGAATAATCCTACAAACCTGACCGTGAACGCTGAATTACACAGACTCAAAAGTAATAGTTAAAACATGAAAACCCGAGGTTTTGTCATCCTTGTTTTCGTTTTTAACATTTACTTCACTTTTCACATCATGCGTAAAATATGCCCTTGGACTTTGCAAAAAATGATTAATTTTCAGCAGACTCTTTATGCATGTAAGCCGGGTCATTCCTGTCATTTGATTGAAGGTGAATGACTGAATGCATAATGTTAGTGTGTTATGTAATATGGCCACTGCTACTCAGGCAGGTTGTCATTGGCAAGAGCTTTATCACAATAAGCCATTTATTTACTTTTTGACTTATACTGTATTGCTGAGATTTCTTGCTTTTACCCTTCTGAAAAAACAGGTGGCAAAGAATGGCTGTGAGCCTGCGAGTGCTTGAGAATGATGAAGTGATTGTCACAAAAAGGAAGTATTCAGACCCGGCAATATAGCGGTAATTTAAAATCAGATAAACGTACAGTATAATAAAACCACTGATGAATCAGTGTTGGAGACATTACTGCAGTGGCATTTCATTATCAAACTTAGTCTTTGAAAAGATTTTACTTTTTAAGCTGCTTTTGCCAAGATATATAACTGGGAAATCCTGTAAAAACCTGTTACATGTTGCAAATATAGTCATTGAAATGTCATTAGAATAAAGGTTATTTAAAGCTTTCAGTGAATCTTGAATAGGCCATTCACCAGCAATCATCAAAACCATGCTTATTCTTCTGCACTGTTATCAGCTGCTCTGACAGTGAACAAAGGGAAGTAAAAATCCACCAGGTTTCGCTCCATGAAATTAATTTCACTTTAAATCATCTTCAGTGAAGCCTCACAGTCGCACCATGAGTGGAATGCCAGCGTTGGGCCAACTCAGGGCGGCGGAAGACTTGTGTATGTTTGTAGTGCGCAGCTGAGTTTTGCTAGCCAGACTATGATTGCTGAAATTACTCTTTTATAATTTCATGGTGCCAGAGTTTTATTAAATTATGCATTTATTCTGATTACAAAGCATAAGTTTAACAAAATGTAATTGGTTGGTTTGTGCATTTATAATTTTAAGTTAAAACACAATGTTGGCTATAGTGTGTATGTTTTTTTCAAGAATGCAGTTTAAAGATAAAATGTTAAATATTTCTGCCTGTGCACTGACAACAGGCCTCGCTGGATTTAGCACAAACGTTCATTTGGACTCAAGGACGAACAGATTATATGTTGGTGATCAACTGTAATCAAAATTATTCATTTAGCAGACGCTGAAGGCCAAGGTCACTGTGACAACAAGTCCATCCTATTCATGCGAAAGCCTCGAGGGAATCTCTTCAACTCTGGCACAAACAGGAACTGGTTAGATTGCAGTGGTCAAAGGTCAAGGTTAGTTTGACCTTACAATACATGTTTCTGGCCATAACTCAAGAATTTGACGTTAATCATGGCAATCACACAAATGTAGCATAGGATGTAGCGATGACATTTAACATTAGGACTCGAAGGAAGCAGGGAGAAAGTAAAGAAGACAGATCAACCAGATAAGATAAAGGTCATCTCCACCGTCTAAAAATGTCTCAAAGTGAAACAGCGAGTTATTAACGGCAGAAAATTATTCTGTAGAATGACACATTAAAGTCATACAAAAATAAACTTGATTTCTTTTGTTAAATTTCTTAAAATTCTTCATAAGATAAATAATGTGAGTTTTTGTCATAATTAATTTAACCTGATGTTAAATAAGGTAATAGTTAATATATATTTATATTTTTTTAGGTCGTACATTCACTACATCTGTCCATCTGCAACTGTTCTTTTTCAACCCCCCTTGCCTCCCCTCCTAATAGCTGAAGGTAGATGCAATGATTACTTTTCAGCCAATGGCTCGTACCTGCCTGACACCCCAGAAGTGTCGGTACATTGAGTTAAGCTAATGTCCTGTAAAAATTCTATTAATGCGCCGCCACGATCCTCATTCCTCTCTATTTTCTACTAATATTCTCATTACTCTTTATTTCTATCACCCTCTCATTCAACCCAATCTTTCTCACCTCATATTCCTATGTATTTTTCTAATTTGCCCTGCTCTCCAACTGCTCCTCGTGCTCCTTTTCCCCCCTCTCTCTCTGCTCCGTGTGTTGCTGCACACATCTTCATGTGGTCCTGCCTGTGTGCTTTAATACATGGGTCAATTTATCGGCTGCAGCTAAGTGCCCTATACAGTAACACATCCTATAAAGTCCTAATTGCATTAGTCTGTCGATGAAATCAAAAACGATAGCTATCCGTTTCTTTCTTCTTTGCCTGTGCTTGTGTGGCTTTTTTCCTTTCCTCATTTTGCACAACAGGAGTAAAAACCGGAAGAGAAATAGCTGGAAGATGGTAGGAAATGAAAGTCTTTTAATGAATTCCATCTTCTACCCCATTTCTCATATAAAGAAACCAATTTCATTAAATGTCCCCGTTTATTTAACATTAGCAAACCACAGCAAGGCATTTGACATGGTTTCCATAGTAGCACAGAAGGCCATGACCCAATTTTATGTCTGGAAGATCAGATGTAGGATCGTTCTCTGTGTGTGTGTGTGTTTATATTGTATGTGTACAGATTGTGTGTGCGCACATGAAGAGAAAATATGAAGAACACAATCCCTCCTGCTTCCTCAACTTTCTATAAGCCTCGGTCTTCATCTCTCTCGCTGTCTCTCAGGGGTCGTACGTTCACTGGTGACAGTCCAGAGGACAATCTGCAAACCAGATTTATGTGTGTGTGTTTATTAGTATGCAGGTGTACTGGTCTGTGTGTGTTCAAGCATCTGTTAAAGGACAGACGCCAAGAGAAACTGACTAAGGCTGAAAACCTGATGTTTACAATTGTGCTAAAGCAGCATTTTACTCTCCAACACACACTTATACAGAAGGTTTTTTTATATATAATAATTCAGTGTATAGCACCTGGTAATGGGTCTCTTGTGATTTGGGGCTGTGCAGATCAATAGTTCAACTTTTTGTTTCTTTACTGTGTTTTTCTTTTTTGTCACATATTTCCTGTATCTCTTCTTCTGCAGTAAGGTTAAAAATGCCCTCTATTGTAGAAAAGACATGTATTTTGATCTTGACAGCCACATATTAGTTTATCAAACTGATTAAATGCATGAATGAACACGCAAACATGTTTTTTAGTTTTGGCTTTTCTTGGGTATAGCTGACTGCTTGCTCTTCTCTGATGCAATTTCTCTTGGCTTTGTATTAATGAAAGATAATATACTGTACATCACTTAAAAACAGAAAAAACAGTTTCCATTCAAATTATGACGAGTCAGAAATCCCTGTTTGTATTTCTGACTCCTTCTCTCTGTTTCTGACTTTTATTATTCTTATTCCAAAATCTATATTTCTCTCTTTCACTCTCTGACATTTTTATTTGCTATATTTATTTCTCTGTCTACTTGGCCTTAATCTCTGGATACTACCTACATATAATTCCACAGATATTCTTAGTTCACAACAAAAAAGATTGACTGGGTTTTTGTGATCAATACTACACACAAGCAATTCTCCGATCTTAAACTCTTATGTCAAGTAAGAAAAAACTCTCCAAAAAACAAATACATTTGGAACATGAAAATGCAGGGAGTTCATATTAAACATTTATTTTATTTTATTTTTTTGTTATTAAATTGAAATCTAAGATCAAACAATTTATTAGCAAATGTTTGTTTAATTATAGCAACTCTTGATTTTGTGTTCGTCTGTCCAACACTTTGTTTAATAGAGTCGTTTTCCTTTCAATTCCAGGAACATTGTTGGTGGAGAACATGCAGATAAACGGTGTGGCAGAGGGTCCGAATCGGACCATCTCTCTGTCCCTGAGGGATAACAACGACTACTGGGTCATCCTCAACCCTTCCAAACAAGCCCTTTACCTCAACAGCACTGGACGGGTTTTGGATCGAGATGTAAGAAAATTGTTTTTGAAAGTTTTGTTTTAGTTTGTAATACGCTTTTAAATGATGCAAAAGCTGTTTGGTTCAGCTTGGTTTGGCTTTTCACTCTGAGGCTGATAAAACCAAAAGTCTTAATGAATCTGGCACGTTCCCAGTCGCCCTCATATATTCACTCCATGATGGTTCAGGCTCAGTGTAAAACGAGCCAACAGGAAAGATGATTTTACACACGAAGTACAACAACTGTTTTTTTTATTAGGAGAATATTTCATGTAATGTTTTTTTCAGCAGATTAAGATATTGGCTTATTGAGTCCTGCTTTGTCTTTTTCACAGTGCTAAAGTGCTGAAATAATGTGGAAACTATAGGGCTGAATGATATTGAAAAAACATAATTCCTTCTGCAATATATATTGCGATACACAAAATAACTAGATTAATTTGGGAAGAAGTGACTGGGAGAATGTTTGCTGCCGAACTCAAACGACCTACGCTCCGCACGGTCCGTGAACGGCTCCCCGAGGAAGTTTGAGGAGGCCGCAGGTGAACGGGCGGAAACCACAGGGACACACGGAATCCGGTCCGGTCAGGGTCAGTTTATTCAGTTGAAAATGGAAAAAAAAAAAAAAAAATTCAGAAAAAGAAATTTCAGAAAACCGTGAATTGAAAACGCGCGTCCGTCCAACGAACAGCGCTGATATTAGCGCGTCCACGCTAGTGATTTTAGCGCGTCAGACACAAGCAGGTGAGCGACTTCACAGTTGGACTTTTTATGGCATTTGTTCGTTTCATATCAAAGTAGTGACGACAAAGTCACGGTTCTTTGGCCAAACCTCGTCCTTTTCGGTTCCGAAAGTCATTAATTAGCCGCCTCGCTTCATGGACTGTAGCACGCGGCGGTGTGTGTGTGTACCGCGCACGCGCACACCGCGACAGTCCCGGTTTCAAACAGGTGTTCACGGTTGCTCGGAACTAAAGCTCCGGGTCCTGTTACACTCATCTTTGTCGTGCCGTTTCTCCTCTTTCCCAGCCTCCCTCCTACATTCAGTCCATTGTGGTTCAGGTCCAGTGTACCAACGAGCTGATTGGCACCGTGATCTTGCATGAGGTCCGCATCGTGGTTCGGGACCGCAACGACAACGCCCCACGTTTCCAGCAGCCACGGTACTATGTTGCTGTCAATGAGGTAACACACACACACACACACACACACACACACATCACTTTTGCGTTCACAGCCATAGTGTCGGAGTCAAAAATATATTTCATAAAAACTCAATGTGGAGGTAATTCTTCATTATTTTGCACCTAAATCAAGGCCCATCTATAGTAGTTCATTACTGTCCAGTGCTGCTCTCTGTCATAGTGACAGGTACAGGACTCCTGGGTGTGACGCTGGAGACCACAGGAGTCAGTCCGGCATGGAGGCCTTAAATCAGTTGTGCTGTACCCGCCTTCTCTCTCCTGCTCTGCTAACAGTGGGCCCAGTGTAACAGCTGCAGTGACTTATTCTCAGACCGTGTACTTTGGCATAGATCCATACTGCGACGTGTTTTACAGTTTAAAAAAACCCCACCATCAAACGGTATTTGTACAGAACATGGCGTTTTTAGTGTCAGGACAGAACTTTAAGCATTATAAATCTGGGGTTTTTGGGCAGCTGTGAATAGGAGTTTAAGATTCCAGTCCCACTGTTCACGTGTCCTCCCGAGTCTAGGGAAGCAGAATTTAACTAGAAGAGGTTCAAACCTAAACTGGACAAGGCTACATGAGCCTGCTGCTAGCGCAGACCCAGGCGGACCCTGTAGAGTATCTCATTATACAGGCTTCCGCAGCCTGTCCAACTCGATCTGTCTTCCCAACCTCGCTACTTTTTTTTTTTTTTTTTTTGGTCTCTCTTGTGTTTTTGCTCCCCCACCTTCATGCCCACTCACCACTCCCTGTTCTTCATTATGTCACCTTTTCTCAACCTTTCCACCCCTCCTCTGCCACACTCTATATATTCCTGCTTGTCTTTCCTCTTCCTCCTGCCATCACTTCTTACAGCCCTCTAGTTTCTCATTACTCCTACTGAAATAATTCCCTCTGTTCACTTAAATGACCACCATAGCATTTAGGAGAAGTGTTGTAAAAAACCCTAAAATATTATTTCTTTGCCAGACCAAGGCAAATATGGACCGTTATGTGGTAATAAATTTAAAAAGGTGATGTTTTTTTATTTTTCTCCTATGAGCAATAATTTAAAAGCTGCAGCAGATTTATTCAGAATTCAGTAAGTATGTCTGCTCATTTTTAGTTGGCGATTGTCTAATTTACTTCTGTTTTCCCCAGAACCCCCACCACCTAATGCAGTAAATTTAATATTGAGAGTGTGACTCAAGATTTCATCGAGCTTTATCTGCATTTAACCTGCTTTTACGTTGACTATTACAATTATTTCTAAGCACGAATGTAAGGCAGACAGATGAAGACACACCAAGAGGCACCAAGAATGTCTAGGACACAATTTATGAGTTCATTGTGAAAAGTTTTCAGGTACAAGGTGATCCCTCCGGCTGATTTCATGAGTTGGCACAGCACCTGAGTATGGAGTTGTTTCATTAGAGCCGTATCCAAAAGTGGCAGAGTGACAGCATAAGATGTTCGGAAGACCATTGTTAGATCAGTGGGAGGCAGAGATAACCCTGTTGAGGGAAATGATGTAACAAATCACTGGTGCAGCAGCTAAATTAAACCTAATCTTAAATGTCTCTCTTGCTGTTTGGAGATTATACTTACATTTTGACACCTAATCACAGATTCCAAGGCACATGGCTGAAAAAAAAAATCACAATTTATGGTTGGCAAAATTCTTCCTTTTATGTGCTGTGGCAAGTGTTAAACTCACTTAGTTGGCTGGAAAATTCTTGCAGGGGGAAAAAAAACTTCAAAAGTGAATAGTTTCCTGAATGTCTTGCATCTCTGTTCTCTACTGGAAAGTGATCTTGCTGCACATGTTCCAGACATGCTCCTCCTTTGGAGTGTCCTTGAAATATGGAACAAGTATCAGAGTGAGCTGTCATGTTTTTGTTCCTTAGATCTATGGGGAGTTGCACAGTAATCACAAAAGATAACTGTGATCTCCAAGCTCGCTAGTTGCACACAATTAGCAGGAATGTGTTCTGATGCACCGCACATCTGGGACCCCAAATCTCCTCTGATGGACTTACGGACCTGAGGGTCTTAGAATTGAGGTCTGCTCTCAGACCCCTCTTTCTTTGCTTCCTCTTTTGAAGGGCTGTAGTTAAAAGACG
The DNA here is from genome assembly GCA_033026295.1 of Channa striata. NCBI lineage: Eukaryota > Metazoa > Chordata > Actinopteri > Anabantiformes > Channidae > Channa > Channa striata. The sequence goes on from CM065186.1 coordinate 4,883,600, forward strand.
GTGCTCAGGCTTGACACCGTGCTCTTTATATTTTGTACAACTAAGCACATTCTGTAGACCGCGAGCTCTCAAGCTCTTAAGAGCAAAGCACAAACACTCGTGTGGTTTTAAAGGATTAACCTTATACATTTTCCACTACAACTGGTTGAGAAAAATGCTTGCTCGTGGGGTTTATTATGGCGACTTACATTTTTGGACTGCATTTAGATTTTTCTCATAATTTGAGACCTTATTCAAACAGAGACTGATCCCTACTGTTTTCTACATGCTGTGGGCTAACAACTGCAAAGCAAATCTATTGATGTAAAAATAGTCATATTAAAACACATATAAAAGTACATTTAACACACCGTGAGAATAGAGCCCAAAGTTCAGCAACACATAGTAACATATTTGAATTGTTTTGAGTTTTTAGGTATAATTAGCCATGTCTTTGGCCTACATGTAGGTCACTGCTGTAATATTTTTTGCCACCAAGTCATTATTTTCTAACCATATCAATCTTCAATCTGTTTGTATTTTTGTGATTTCATATCGCTGAACCCAAAGACCAAAATTAGACATTTTCTTTTTCCCTTGTGAATTAAAGACATATATATTTTTTATCACATAGGAAAAGGAGGAGTAGCAAAAACTCAACAAGTTGTGAGGCAGATAAATAAGAAGTCAGACAAATTGACCTCATGTTTGCAGGAAGACCATAAGATCCCCTATGGCTGGTGACATGTGAAGCCTTTTTTTAAATGTCTTATACAGTGTGTATGGGGCATAGATAAGTGGAAAACAAGACACAACAATTTAGGATTAAAGCTGAAAGTGTTTACGTGTTTGACATCATGTAGTGTGCCTGTAGAAAAATATAACAAATTTCTCCATCTTGTGTTTTCAGTTGACACCAATAGGAACGACTATATTCTCTGGTTTCTCTGGAAACAATGGGGCAACAGACATTGATGATGGTCCCAACGGACAGATAGAGTACACCATACAATACAACCCCAAAGACCCGGTAGGTTTACTACGTGGCTCCTTAAATCTTTCAGTATGATGTCGCTCTGCTGATGAAATCTTAGAGGCCAGTGGTCTGGCAACATACTGTAGCTATGCCAGTAAGTCAGATTCTAATCTTAGAAAATTGATCAGAGTTGTGAGAGATCAGGTAAGATCAGACATAACACGCTTTCTTAAATTTCTCACTGTCTGTTTGCACAAGAAGCCTTATTAGTTTCATAAGATCATTGTTGTGATGTTGAAGCCTCAGCCAAGTCAATATCTGACTGAATGTCAGCTTTTTTTTTCTACCTCAGCCTGTCTTTTTAATACCATTTCTGATTATTATGAAACTGTGTATTATTGAGGAATTTTGTAGTATCACCTAATATTTTAATACTTAACTTAATATGTGTGTGTGACAGGAAAGCTCAAGAAATTCTTTTTGTAGTGTAAACAAAAAGTTGAGTGAAACTTGCTGTTTGTCAAACTAACAAATCTTATTAACCAAACTAAGACAATAGCATACACAAGATGCCATTTTAAATGTGACATCCCTATGTTAAGATCATTTTAAGGCAACCTTTTCATCTCATATTTTAAGTTGAAAAAAGTTATAATTTGTGTTGCTTCTTTAACCCAAAATTGCAAGTCTTTTGTTTTTTTGTTCTAGTATTACAATACAGATCTTATATAAATTCCTCCTCAACTAATTAGTGAACTGAGTAACTAATTCTAACTCCTCATAATACTCAATTTGTGTTCTTGATCGGCCAATAATACATTTTTACTGCTGTAACTTCTATAGTCCTTCCAGTACTGTCTTAGCTCATTCTGCAAAAGTAAAAAAAAAGAAATACCTGTTCTTCCTGTAAGTTACTCACTTTCAGTTTATTTTTTTATTTATCTGTGTGTTTCAGACAGCGAACAGAACCTTTGACATCCCTCTGACATTGTTTGGCTCCGTCGTTCTTAGAGAAAGACTCAACTATGAAGAGATAACGCGGTACCTGGTCATTATACAGGCAAACGTAAGTCCTTTGTTTTCTTTAAATAGTATACTTGTCAAGTTGAGCAAAAAACGTTTACTTCCTCCTATTTTAAAATAGAAAAAACAGTAAAACCGAAAATAAAATTGACTGTGCATTGTAGATGTAACTGAAAAGGTATGTGAGTTTATCAAAAGAAAATGATGGTATAATAATAAAAATGACATATTTTGCATCCTCCTTTATGAAATGTTGTCTAAAATGTTTTTTTGTCCTTTTGCCTTTATAATGTCCTCCAACCTCTTGGTGTCCTCTATGCACGGGTTGTATCTCTTGTATCCTGTAGTTTTAGGATAATTCCTGAAAATTGTGCCCATTTTTTTTTTTGTGACGTGGTTGTTTAAAGTCTACCAAATTGCTTCATTAAGTCTGATGTACACCCTTCTGTAATTCTATCCAAAGATTTTTAATGTTCTTTAGGTCTAGAGACTATGAAGGCCGTAGCCAAACATCCATCTTGTTCTTTTAAACAAATACTGACTTGTCTTTTTGTTGAGTTATGGATTGTTGTCTTGTTGAAGGATCCACTACCTCTTTATTTTTAGCTTTTCGACTGATGGTAGGAGGCTCTGCTATAAAGAAATCAGATATTGGGCTGCAGTCATTCCTCTTTCCGCTTTATGTAGAGCTCCAGTGCCTGATGCAGTCATACACCCCGAAAACATCCGCAAGCCTCCACTTTTTTAAACTGTAGAAATTGTGTTCCTCTCCTCATAGGCAGAACAATTTATTTTCATTGTTTTACTCTTTACACATACCTATTTGAATTATGACCAAATAGTTCAACTGTAGTCTCATCCAAACACAAACACACGCTCTCTGGCAGAGTCCAAGCATGCTGCCTTATGGCTAATAGTAAAGACTGGCTTCCTGTGAGCTTTGCTCCCATACAGTCCAGATTTGTGCTGGTAATGCTTGACTGTGGAGATGTGGACTTTTATTCCAGTTGCTTCTAAGGACTCTGTCAGGTTCCCTGCTGTTTGTTTTGGATTTTTACATAGCTCTCAAGCGTGTTTCCTACGTCTGTCTGTCATTTTTCTAGGTCTTCCACTTCTTGGAAGAGTTTTAGTGTATCATTGTTTCTTCCATTTTTGGATTATGGTTGTCACAGTTGGTGCTAGTATCCATAATGCAGTGAAATATTTTTATATCCCTTATTCAGCTTTATGAAGGTGTACAATTTTATTTTGAGTTCTCATGAAAGCTTCTTTCCTGACCCTACTGTTTTTGTTGCTCTCAGCAGTTGGGATGTACCCAATTGCGTATTTAAAGTGGAAGCCTTATTTAACACACCTGGTACCACACATCAAGCAATATATATTTATTCTATATGTCTATATATGTATTCTTTTAAGCTCAGACACCTGATTTTAAAGTTAATCACCTAGAAGTTTGCTTATAAAGAATACAAACTTTTGCAGTTATACAATCATTTATAATTTTACTTACTTACTTACTTTACTTACTGATTTTGTCATATTAAGTTGATTAAATTGATTTGCTCTTTTTTGCCATTTCAGTGTAAGGGTGTGCAAAGTTTCACTTAACTGTACATCTGCAGTTTTGTACGCAGTGTTATTTCATGTTATATAAAATTTTGAAAGTTCATCTGAGGCCTAAGACATATTTGATTGGGAGTGTCATTTGCCTCAAGTTTTATTTTTATTCAATTCAATTTTATTCATTATCATGGTAATATTATTGTTACTTGGTTTCATTTGGCTCTGTTAAATTAGACTAAAGGGACCTGTAGTCCTTAATTATTGCTAATGTCTTTAATGTAATTGTGTTCCTAGTTTTATTTCACAGCACAATGTATGTTGTATGTGTAAAAGTGGTTCACAATTGTAGTCGCTTTTATAAAACATGCAAAATAGACTTACGTCAAATAGTGGTAAAGGTTTTGAAGGATGATCTAAACTGAGGCATGAAAAAAAAATGTTTGAGTTGCTGATTGCACCATTTGGGTTTTTGTTGTGACAGGAAAATCTTTCTTTAGTTCTCAACAAAGCATCCTGACAAATATTTATGTGTATCAAGGCCCATTTACTCTGAAAGCATTATACAGAGTCAACAGTACAATGAAAGATTAATATGTTTCTGACTACTTGAAAGGCTGACATTCACTGTTCATCTGAATACAATATAAAGATTGTTTGGAGTGGCTGTGAATTAGCTAAAAATGAACTCTTTAAGACTCAACGACCATGTGCAACTGGATGAAAAAAATACATCTTAAAATATGACTGACCTTTTCTGCTGTTATGTGAGAAGAAAAGTGGCAGGAGTTGACTGAGCCACAGAAATCTATAACCTTATCCAAGCAATTTATCAAAAAACAAAAAACACTAAAATATCCTTTAATTAGTACTTTATGTTTTATTTTGTGTTTGACATTTTAAAAGCTACAAACAAGATAGATATATTTTTTTTTTAATTAAACTTGGTGCTTAGATTTTTTTGTTCACCTTGTTTGAACAGTTTTTAACATTATAAGAAAAATTGTTTAAAGGCAGACAAGTAAAAACTTGGAAATAAGTGCAGATACGGTGCCAGTAATAATCTGGAGAGGACGGGGATCTTAATAACTTGCACAAATGTGAAATGTGTTGGACATTAGAAATGGATTGCTTGTTTTTGTTGCCAATATACACAATTTGTCTATTGTGTATAGAGAGCTTTACAAAAAACATTTAGCGTATATAAATGTATTTTAAAAAAACCTAAAAACATTTACTGAATATTGACCAGATAAATGGGGTAAGTGTTTCCTGTGTACTTGAGAGATAAGCGCATTAGATATAAAAATGTGTACACAAAAAAGCATTGCAGGTTTATGTGTAGGCAAAAAAAAGTCTGAATAACTTGAAGTGTATGACTTTGAGTAAGTGTTGTATATTAGGAGGGCCTTGATAAAACCTTGCAATTTCAGCTGAAGGTCTTCTTCTAAATAAAAACTTCATAATGTGTAAGCACATCCATTTGTCATTCAGCTCATGTGTTCTTATTTAAAAGTTGTGAACACACACTGGAATGAATTACTGGACTTTGTTCCAGTTAATTAATTTTTTCCAAATAAAAGATAACAAACCCCCAGGTTCACTATAGATGTAGCTAACATAACAAGAGCTGCACGTATTTCTTGTTAGTTTTTAAAGTCTTAAAACTTCTGCAGTAGTAGCACTGGTTATAATATATCAATGAGACCAAGGAGTTTTGCCACAGGAAAAGATGTTCCTACCAGGGCAGACACTGAGAGCTGAGGAAAATGCGAACCAGGACGCCTGGGTAACAGAGCGGGCTATCGAGGGAGTCGCGCTTACAACGGCAACATTTGTGTGAACTGTTCTGAATTTTGATGTGGCGGCCGATTTATTGGTGGAAACGAAATGTCAAAAGGTGTATTGGAGTAAAGTTGGCATGACTGCAAGATGTGAAGAAAAATCTATGCTGCTGAGATGTCTAGAAACTAAATTAGCCCATATTAACAAACTTTCCTACATAAATAATTAAGGCACTTGTGTTTTCTGAAGTTACAACAATAGAAATAGGATGGTGGCGTTTGAGGAGGGGGGTGGACTTGGGATAACATGACTCGGACAGTTTCAGTTTATATCCAATACTTTACTCTAAAGAAGCCTAGAGGACGTTGAACATTATTTGTTAAAGTTTGTGTTTAATACATTTTTCTGGCCACTCTTTAATTAAACAGTAAGGCTGGAGGTTTTTATAATATTTTATTATTAAATATAATTTTAGTTTGTTAGCACACATTATATGTTGAGCTTCTTTAACCAGTTGGTTGCACAGGTGTGTGTTTACTTTTTAAAAGCCTTTATTAAAAGCCTAACATATTTCTAATATTTCGTAATGAATGATCACCCAGAGATGGAGTAAATCTTTTATCGCGCTCGTTTTATATTGGTACTTCAGCTCTGTTGTTGTTAATGAAATACATCATATATATTGATGGATTATACTGAGGAGCTTTTCTTCATCCTGCCTAGGCAGTCGGCGAGAAACTGAGCTGTGCTGAAAGCAGTTATCAAAACATTAGAAACCTGTTTAGTTGTTTTAGATGGAGTATAAATAGACATAAAGATGGTAACTGAAGTAGACACCAGGCTTTGAAGGTATTGAGAATTCCCTGCAGCGATATTGATTTCCCGGAAAATATTCAGCAGGACTGTGTTGTGGTCACTTTTTATTCAGGACATGCATTTGAAAATATTCCAAATGTGAAAAGATCCTAAAAATGAAGTGAAAAGCTGTCTCTCTGTCTTTGTGTAGGATCGAGCTCCCTACCCCAGTGAGCGTCGTACAGCCACCACCACGCTAACTGTGGACGTCCTCGACGGTGACGACTTGGGTCCCATGTTTCTACCTTGCACCCTTGTGGGAAGAACCCGTGACTGTAGTCCGATCACGTATAGGTCGAATGTATTGGAGCTGACAGAGCCAGTAAGTGCCTGCCTGTTATGTACATAGATTATAAACTGTATTATATTTGTATGCCTGGTGCAGAGTGTGTTTTTGTCTGTGCCCGTGTGAATATGTGCTTCATTGAGTTGCTTCTCTCCTTCAGTGGACAGTAGTTGTATAACTGTGCTTGTGTGTATGTTGGGGGTCATCCTCACAATTTGTTATAGTTTTTCCTGTTTACACATACATTTATGCATATTTTAGGATGCCGTATTATGCATAGATTCAGGCTTATATTCTGATTCTGGGGCTCTGCTGGAAAAAATGCCCAATTGCTTTTTTTTTTTTTTTTTAAACGGGGCCTTTCGATGTGAGAAATTGTTTGGGTTTGCTTGTGTTTTTTAAGCCCCCCCAACCTCTGTTCAGATTCTGATTGGCCAGCTGGCAAAAGCCAGCTAACAAGCTTAGCTTAGGAATGAGTCATGAATGTAATATGAGAGGAAGTCAGGGCAAATGTGACCATTGAATGTGGGGACCCAAAAGGAGATCTGCTTATAGACTGAAAACGTTCGGATGTAAGACTCAGGGGAGCATTTTGGTCGAGAGAGAGTCTCCGGGTGTTGCTAGTATTCACGTGATGTGGGCCACATATATATAAACTTTAGAAAGATTATTTTAATACTGTGTATACCCTGCTGTACACAACATTGTTCAGTTTGATCATTCTGTGGTTATGGAAGTGTTAGATGAGTGAGTCTGCAACGTGGTGATATGTTTTATGCTTGTTCAGCTGTCTGTATAATTTTGCACGTGTATCTTGGGCATTTAGCTGATGCTGCTATCCAGAGCGACTTAAAATACTACTTTGTAAATGAGACGAAGTCGCTGCAGGCAAAGTCCTCAACTCTGACAAGTCATCAGACCACACAGATGCACACGTGCACCCCACTGATCATAACAAGCTAGCAGAGCATTCATGCTTTACACATCCCTTGCATCTACATACACACACACACACACGCACACACACCTATAACAGAGTGAAGCCAGTTGACCAGTCACGCCTAACTGGATGTTGTTTTCTTCATCTCCTTGTACATACTGAGCTCTTTGTCACACGTGGGCACACATTTTTTTAAAACATGTGCACATACGCTCCTTTGCTCCCAAGTTCACTGAGCGAGCTCTGTCTCTGCCCGTGAAATCCCCCCCTCTCTTTCTCCCTCTCTTACATCTCTTTTCACTCACACAAAAACCTAAAAGAGACATGCACAGCTCCCTCTCTTTCTCTCCCGGCCAGGGATCAACAGGAGTAAATCAACTTTACACCTTGTGGTTTTGAAAAGGAGCGAGTGCGCACAGACAGGGCCGGTGTTTATGATGGGAGGGTGGAGAGAAATGATGTGGAGGTGGGGGGAGCCCAATTGAGAGAGGAAGGGGTAGAATCGTACACAGAGAAGTTGTCTTATAAATGTATTAGTAAAGCGATTCAAAACAGATTCCATTAAAGTCTAATTTTGCTTCTCACTTGTGCCTAAAACAAATTGCTGCCAACTACAGATGCCTCACTGATTTCAGTATTTATGTTGCTACAACATTGCACTATGATGAGAAAAAGGATTATACTGGAAATGTATTGGCTATTGTTTTTCCCCCCCTACTGATCCCTGTACCTTACCATGTGCCAGAATATAGCTCAGACTTACTGTAGGAAACCTAATAGACCGTTTTCACAGCAGCTACTCTGATGCCAAGGCAGGAAAACACAGCTGGCCCTAATAGAAGTAATAATGTCTTCATCCTGTCCAGAGTTTTCAATTCCAGGGTTGGAATGGCCCTTGTCAGTAAGGCAGCTATTAATCTTATTAGGTAAACCTGTCATGAGGGGGTTAAAAAAAGCCACTCCAGCTCTGTGATTATTAGACATGAGCCAGTTCTGCAAAGTTTGAATCGGTGCACACTGTATGCCAGTCAGTTCTCTGTCCAACTTGGTGTGATATTATACACATATAGGTAATAAGTAACAATGTCACATAGAGCTGCAGCTTTTGGAGCCTCATGCTGCTGTTGCTTTTAATTGGTGTGATTTGTTGAAGAGTAATTAAAATATTAGATTTTATTAGTCAGAGTTTTCACTGTCAACATCCCTTGTGAATTGATAACAGAACAAATAATTTAATACTGAAGTCTTAAGTCTTGAATATGTTAATATTATTATAGTCTTAAGTGACAAATTTGGTAAAAGGTAAAAGGAGAGTGTAATTTGATTGTATTTATATATATTTTGCATGTGTGTATATTGTAAGCTGCGTTGTAATATGACTACTGCGTCCTGTGAAATTTAACCCATTTCACGGCAACTGTTCGATTGTCGTATATTAAATCACGTACACAGATGATCTACTTTCTATATCATTTTAACACTGTCTCTGCCAGATAAAATAAGTAACAATTGTCAGATATTCAATACAAGATAATTGTCTGCTAAAATATCACTTATTCTAATATTACTCATATTTCACATATTCTTAACTTCCTGCAGTATTTTCTGCCCCTGTTGACTGCAGCTTTTTATCACCGTGCCCCTCTGCTGTTGCTCCCTCTCTTCTGCTTTCCAGCAAAGCACAGTTCATCCCGAAGGGGCTAATGTCTTGGTTGTATTGCTTGTGGTCTTTGTTGTGGTGAAAGGGTTAGATGCTCTCTGCAGCAGGTCTTCCTCAATGTCCCCTGTGTTTGACTGCAATCATTCCCTTAACTCTGAGTAGTCTCTGAGTTGTAGTTTGAGAAATGTGGGGTCAAGTGCTTTTGTAACTTGACCCACAGTAAGGACTTAAATTTGGATCATGTCAGATCCTGCTGCATTAATCGGACCATTTTCCCATTTGAATTCTGCAAGTGTCTCATGGCTGTAGATGTGCAGTACAAAAAATACTTTCAGACAGTTTCACGGTTTATTGGGGAAAAACAAAACATACAGAAACATTTTCAAGGCCCAAAGGAAAGAAACTCTTCTGGTTAAATATGATATAGCTACAATAAGTGTGAAATGCACAACAAAATCAGCAAAATCTATACTTAAAACCAGCCTATTTTAAATGAGGGTGTGTTTATGCCAACAGCACGATCTCTTCTATTGGGTATGCCTGAACGCACCCGTTATCTGAGCGGGTGCATCTAAAGAGCCCTGTTTGATTGATTAGCAGCAGACTTTGAAGCCATCCAACATGAGTACCCTGACATGTTCTGCTTCAATGAACCACACTATGTAAAGGTCGGGCTCCCATTTGTTCCCCTCGCACTGTTGTTGGGATTAAAAGCAACTTGGACAAACGTGACGGACGGGCGGGTGGATGAGCGTGATTAGAAAGGTAGAAATGCAAAACGAGTGTAAAGGACAGCAGAGAGCTGCTGGCTTATAAGACAAGTAGGGAGGTGAAGTGAGGAGACGGAGAGTCAGGGAACTCTTAATAGTTTGAGTCCTAATCAGACTGATAAGATATGACAACCTCAGAGCCTCTGAGCCAGCATCACTGCTTTCTGTCTGCGCCTCTTTTCCCCCTCCCTCACACGAAGATGCTGGTCATTTATGCCAAGCAGTTGGCTGTCAGGCCGTGTTCACACATACACTTCAAAAACAGTGGTGCTTCTACTACTCTGAAATTTACAGCTGTAAGGAAAAAAAGAGTATTAAACAATATAGTGATATGGGATTATAAGAACTCCCATGACCTGACTAATCATTGAGTTTGATGTCATGTCTTCCTCGTAGTCGTAGTCCTCTAAGAGCAGCCAAATACTAGCAAACTTTGTTTTGTAGCTTTTTTTTTTTTTTTTGACGTGCATTACAGTTTTGCAGTACTGCAGTGCAGTGCTCTGTCGCTCTGCTGCCTCACACATATTGGTGTGTACTCCTGCATAACTGCATGGTTGACACAAGGCCTCACCTGACCACCAGACGCCCTTTGGATCCCCCCCCCATTGATCTCCTCTCTGCTCTTGGGATCAGCCACCTGCCTGCCCAGCTGCTGCTCATTTGCTCATTAGTTCCCCACTAATACATAAAGGCAGTTTCCCCACACACGCTTGCCAGGTGGTGGTGTTTAGTTGTTGTAATGTCTGAGTCATTCATGTCTGCTTAATACCTGTTGCCGGTTTCTTGCCTTCACCTTACAGTAAGTAAGTCTTGAAAACTGGGCAGACAATGTTGAAGTCATTGTTGAAGTAGGGATTACATGGTGGAGTTGTATCAATAATTGAATTCAGTTTCATCAGGCTCTAATTTAATAAACCTGATGTTGGTAATTGTGGTTTGTGTTTGGGGTCATCCTCACAAATTTTCCAGAGCTTGTTTACAGTCTTTCCCAAAGAGTTTGGAGCACATCCAATTTGAATATTTGCTTCTTGTTTGTCTGTGCTGGCGAGCTGGATCTGTCCGTTTAAAAAAATAAAAAAATACATAGGTATTTATAATTATTGTGTACTTTCTGATGGACCAGTCAAAATGTCCTTTGTGCCACCTTTTTACAATGGCTAGCCATAAGCAATACAGTCAGAACTTTGTTAGCTATTTATGGCTTCCACAACTGCAGATGGGAGCTATAGTTATAGCATTGCAAGAAGCCTGAGAGAATAAAAAGGTTTGATAAAAGAAACTTTCATTAATGTCTAATGCCTGTAGAGAATTTTGTGATTGAAGTACCACATCTGCAGTATATACCGAATTGTCAAAAGCTCTGTTTTAAAGCTAGACACCATTCAAACTAAAGTGCTGGGCTTTTAGTAGTTTTTGTTAAAAGCAGAAGTGTATGTATTAGACGAGTGTCGAGCCCTTCAGTGGGCAAAAGAGATGCCGCTTCTTTAGCATTCAGAGGTGGTGTTAAGGAAAAAAAGAACAATCTTCATAGAGAGCATGATCGGGGCACTCAAAGACCAAATTATCTTTTTTTTTTTGTAGCAGGATTATAGTGAATGTATTGAAGCTAAGCTTGTTGCACACCGGTCACTTTTACTGGCCAGCACTTTTTTTCTCTCACTTGCATATTCAACTTTGTGACCTAGGCCTTGTTTTTTATGTCTGTATTCTTGTGACTGCTTTTTAATACCACAGAGGAAGAAATCATTTTCCCTGTGCCATTAGTTTCTCAGTGCCCTGTCTTTTTCTGGCCAGTGTCGTCTTTGCTGAATTTACATCATTCTCTGCTTCACATTAACCCTCATCTTCTGGCAGATTCATCTCCCCTTCTACTTATTTGCACCCTCTTTTACTGCACTTCATTACTTTTCATAACGTCTTCTCTGTCTGTGTCTCGCTCCTCTTCCTATCTCAGTGACGGGCAACAGGAGCTGTAACTCTGGTAGCTTGCAGAATTTAAGTGCTGCATGACAGGTGTAGTGGTAAAGCGTCTAATGTTTTTCCCATTGGGAGTCGTCATATTTTACACTTGAGCATATTGTATAAGTCAACATTATTGCCTGGCCATACCCGCATATAGACATAAGTGCACTCTTGTAGACTGACTGTGTATATGTCACGTATACACAGTAGACAGACCTTTACATGGACAAACAGCAACAGATATATACTTGCTGGTCACTTCATTAGGTACACCTGTACAGTCTAATGCAATCCGACACAGCACTCCTGCTATAAATTCTGCTTTTACAAGGTTATAGTTTTTGATGTTGAAACTGTCAGAGGTCATGGAGGGTAGTGGACTTAATAATACAACCCCCTTAACATGTTCCACGCCAGTACGACTCCTCACACTGAGGCAAAGTAAAAGACGACTTGGTAAAATGTCCTTTTTTTTTCCCTGAACAGTTAATATCTTTATGAGATACAGTACAGTTTTTGGGCCTTCGATGTAAACTATCTTTGCCGGCCTAAACTAATTCATGCTAGCTTTTTGTCATATTTGTAGTTAATAATTGTCCTGCTTAATGCCAGTGCTCTTCTTGCTTTTGCCTCCAGGATAAAGTGAATCCCCTCAATGTGACCCCACCCATACAAGCTGTGGATCAGGACCGAAACATACAGCCACCCTCTGACAGGCCCGGGATTCTGTACTCCATCCTCATTGGTAGGCAGAACATTTTTTTTTATGATTGTGGATGACTCTGGAGCACAAAAATAAAATTTTTATGAGCACAAAGTGAAAATTAAATTTAAATGTTTCAGATGGAACCAAAGCAGAACCACTGCACACAGGTGCTGGAATAACTTAGCAGAGTAATATGTTAAGTAGTGATTTACAAGCTGTTCATAAGGATGTTTGCAATATTAAATATTGAATTGTCTGCTCAAAAGTACTTTAATTTGGAAGTATCAACATGAACAGTGGCACCACTGTTACACAATATCTTTATAATTTTTAGCCAATGGAGAGCCACAAATCCTTTTGACCTTTTACAGGTGGAGATGAGCATACAAAAAAGTGAAGTGACATAACTTGACACAACCTTGATAACATTTCCCAGGCTGCACACTAATCTCTGTCCGAGTAAGGATTATGACGCGGTGTCACAAAGAGCAAAACAATCTGTATTAACTGTGCAGTTTCTGCAAGATCTGTATTTCAATGAAAAAAATAAATGAATAAAATATCAGATGATGGTCATTTGAGAAACTCTTAGAGGCCGCTTTTCACGGTGGCACGTCAACCAGACCAAGCGGTGCAATGATGGCAGCTCAAACAATTTCCTGACCTTGAAATTCTCTTTGTTCCTCTGTGTGGTGTTTTGGTGCTGAAACCCCTACAGCCATGTAAAGGCAGCAGGATGCTTGTTGACAATTGCTATGCCAGAGCCCAGTGCTATCGTACGTGGTTGTCTGCTGTATTTATATTTATGAAATCACATGCAAATGATGCCAGACTGCCACAAAAGTAAACAGTGCAAAACTACACACATCAGACCGGTTTGAGTTCTTTGTTTTGGTGTTTTAGTGGAAGATGGGAGGTTACAGTGGCTCATCAGGCCTGATGCCTTTCTAGCTGGGTTTGTAGTAAAAATATTCCGGTTTGTGTCGCTGTGCATTCAGTTTGTGTATTAATTCCTAGATTCTAACAGGGACAGTGTTCGGTCCCTTCCAGCGCAATAAGAATTGTATGTTTTGGGTTGTTCTTTTGGAAAATCCATGAGCTGTGACTGAGACCGAGCTCTCTGACACTGGGCAGTTTGTCTAGCTCCTGAATGTCTTGATAATCTTCTGATTTCACATTGCACTCTGTACACATTCAAGTTCCCCTTTGTCAGATGCAGCAAAGCCACCCCAGAACATAACTGAGCCTCATTCATGTTTCACTGTTGGGATATATATATATATTTTTTTTTTTTTTCTTTGCAAGCTGCATTTTTTGTGAACATAAAGCCGCTGTGACTTATCTAACAGCTTTCATTTTGTTTCATCTATCCAAGGGATGTTTTCCCAGAAGCACTGTGGTTTGTCAGTGTGCATTTTAACAAACTCCATTCAGTATTTTTTTATTTCTTTTTTTTTTTTTTTTTTTTTTTAAGTTTCTCTTTCAAAAGTTATGTTCTTCTGTCGTCTTCCGTGGAACCCACTTCATCAGAAAGTGACATATGGAGTGACTGGATGCTGCTCTGTTGATCTTCAAGTCAGCGCATGTTTGTTTTTAATTGTTTTTTGTTTTTTTTGGTTCCTTTTTCCACCATTTAACCTTTCTGTCACTTCAATAAGGGCTCAGTTGTCTTCTTGCATCTACAAGGTCATACAATTCTTAATTTTGACTGTGGTCAGGGAAAGATCAGAGTGATTGTAGATGGGCTTGTGGTCCTTACCAGGCCAACATGTGTGGTGCACACTGTGATGCCAAACAGCACAATGCTGATTTTTTGATTTGAAAAGGACAAATAGCAGCATAACAAGCCAAAGCTAGCTTTGATAGTAAATTAGAACAATAGTAATGAAGGTAACTACAGTCCATTTATTACACGTACCAATATTTTGTAAGCAAGGATTCATTTCTTTTCACACTTTCTCCTTTATTGTATGGCTGTTTTTACTATGGCTAGCAGCACCACACCACTAGCTTGCTAATGCTTAGTCACGTCCTTAAGAAGAAAATATACCTCTCATGAACGGAGAGAATTGCACTGTCTTGGAATGCACCATCCCTCAGTAGAAGCCAATCAAATCAGTGCTAGCCATAAAGTTGCAGCACACAAATGCACACTTGAGGAAAGTGTGCCTGTGTTGCAGCTTCCCTCACCAGAACTTGATTTCCCCACTGAGCAATGCAGCATTCCAAAGCAACTTGTATATATATTTGTGTGTGTGTGTGTTTGTGTGTGTTTCCCCCACCTGTGGAGAGCTGAGATGAGAAAACTGGGAGCATTAACCATGTCTGTCTCTTTTATGCTCCCGCTAGACACCCACCAGACAAACATATATTGATTCTTAAACCAATTACTGATGTCTTCCTCCTCTCACATACACACGTTCCATTTTTGTGTGTTTTGTTTTGGCTCTGTTCTTACTGTGTGTGTCTTTGTGTTGCTGCTCTCTTTCAGGGAAACCAGAGTCCTATGCAGAATATTTTAGCTTAAATAGAACCACAGCGGAGCTCCTGCTACTAAAGCCCATCGACAGAGAGCTGTATTACAGATTTGATCTGGTTATCAAGGTGAGAAACACTGGAGCTGCAAATGGGAGAGGTGTAACTTGATTTTTCTCACAACCCTTTTCTCATATAAAAGCTAAAGCAGCCTGTCACCTTGCTGTGCAGTGCTTTCCTTTACGGACTTGGGCTCCAAATATCCATCAAACTGATGTAGCAAATCTCTAAGCTGAAAAAAAGACTAAATGGTCCTCCTCAGTTAAAGTAATGTGGTGTTTCCTGGTTTCTTTAAATTAAAATGAATCTACTCTGAACATTATAGAAGATTTAGAGAGATCAAAAAAAATTGAACACATTTATAATGTTTTAATTTGTGGTCACAAACCTATAAAAAGGAATCACTGCATTTTCTTCCCTTTTTTCAAAATGAGCCTTTTATTTCTACCTAGAAAGCAAGTTTTACTGAGGCCGGGTGTGTTGTGCCACCTGGTTTGTACAGTAGCCCAGAATGGACAAACCAGGCTCTAGAGAGGCCATTTCAAGTTTTCATGTGGTTTCATTTACATAGTGACTTTGCTTCATGTAAAACAAAGAGCTGTGTAAGTGCCACTTTTGTCTGTATAAATATTGTTCATATCAGACCAATAAGAACAAAAAATGTCATATATATACAAGACAAATGGCACCTTTGGCAGACATCCAGTCTGCTCTCATAGATCCTCCTATCTTGCCCAACCTTCAGTAATTGCTTGACCATCTCTCCCTCTCATCCCCTCTAAAATTCATAGGATTATCAGTTGGAACTCCTAGAACACAATGTCTTTTTCCAAACACTTTGCTAATGTTAGTTTGTATTAGCAAGAAAGAGGTTTAGTGTTAAAAAAGGTTTGCAATAAAACACTCTCACAATATAGGAAAATTACTATTTCATTACCTACATGGAAGCTATGGCTTACATAAATGTCTGCCATCTGCAACCTCGTCATTACATTGAAATAAATCTTACAGATGACGCCTTTAAATGACAGCAAATGTAAAAAATTTTAAAATGACTTTGTCTCAGTTAGGCCAGTAATAGGATGACCTCACCAAGCATTCATGGTTGTGGTCTACTGACACTGAAAACGAATTTCCTTTATATAGGATGATCTATTATGGTTAAATCTGTGTGTGGATCTGTGTAAACAAGTGTAAAACAGTGTTTGATTCCAGGAAATTGTATTCATGCACTGATGCTGAGTTAGTTATACTTTTGTGATGATAATGCTGTTGGATCCCACATGAATTAATTGGGTGAAGCGATAAGGACAAAGAGATCTAGATGACAATGGCAGAGTAAAATAAGCAAAAAACACAAAAGAAGACACATAGGAAAACAAAGGCACAACATGGGCAACAAAGCTGTTGTATGGTTTTGTTTTGTAGCCTGGAAGACCACAATAGACTTATTTAAATAGTTGAATTCTTATTTAATCCCCTTTCTGATGGGATTAGCACTGCATAGGGAGGCTGAGCATAAACTCACATTCACTGTGCTCCTCTGAAATGTAACTTATTGTTCAGCATGGCATTTTAACCACTGGGAAATCAAAGGATGTGTTCTGCAGCAGATGGGACAGCGGAAAAGCGAGAACCAAACTCGTCTTCAGTAGAGATAAAGGGGAGGCATACGGGGGCAACAATGCTGTGTGATGTATCTGAGACAGAAATCACACCTGTAGCTGACACTACAGCACCACACTTGATGAGCTCTTAATCTGCTGATGGGTTACATTTTTTGACTTATTGGTACGTCAGCATGTTGGTGTTGCCAACATGTTCCCATCTGATAAACAAAATAATTTTTGACTTGCTGTCAGATTTTGCACGAATCTGAGTTTTTAAAATGTGAAGGTACAAGCTGCTCTTTAAGCACGAAAAACCTGCTGTTAACCGCTGTTTAAAAAAAAAAAAGCTTATTAATTATGAGTTCACAGAAAAACATTAGGTTATTATGATTGGAATGTGGGTGGAATATTACCTACTCTACTGCAGATATGACTTCCCAGACTGGATTAAAGCCATTGACAAGGGCAGGTACAGTAATTTTAAAATCACCCCATGACCTCTATAGGAATGAATCCAATCCCAATGAAGCATGATTAGTGCTTTGACTTGCAGAAGAGAAACCATATATTTGCAGTTTCATCAAGGAAATTGTCCTTAAAAAAAATTAATAAAACTCACTCAGCAGTAACAACTCAACCCCAGTGAAAATTACGTTAAGTAATTTAGCTCCAACTTTGCATTCAAGAAGGCACATGGGCTGTGCTTGGTATTAATGTAGAACTGGCATTTTGAAAGAACTTCAGCAGCGCCAGTGGTGCACTGAAGGTGAAGTGTCGCTGCCGAAGTGAGCAGTTCCTTTTTGTTTTCACCTTTAGGCAGAGCAGGACAATGGCCACCCCCTGCCAGCTTTTGCCAACCTCCAAATTGAAGTTCTGGATGAAAACAACCAGGCACCCCACTTCCTGGAGACCGGTTACCATGGCTACATCAGTGAGGCATCGCCAGTGGGAACCACCATAGCGACCAACTCCAGCCTGTCTGCACCGCTGGCCATCATAGCTTTGGATAATGATGTGGAGGAGGTGAGGATGAAAGCCTGCAGAGCTGGCACTGACTAAAGCCATTATAAGCCGATTAATACTTATGTTCTGGCAAAAAAACAATAATGCTACTGTACAGTAAATACAAAGCACAATGCAGAAGTTTCCTCTGGCAACTTGAGGAGGTTAACAAAATGTTAACATTGTTTAAGGCTTAAAAACACAAATGTATACAGAAATGTGGCTCTCTGTGCAGATACATATATTGCATTTATAAAAACATTTCACACTTTATACAAGAGATTTCTCACTTCCTCAATATAATTTGTTGTATTTACTTCCTTTGTAGGTGAAACCCAATGCGATGCCTGTAGGTATCATCTGAGTTCATTTAATGTATCTGTATCACCTCCCTTTGCTAACTTTTCTGAAGCTTCAAATGATTTATGTTCATGAGCATTGTCTTTTTCAACAAAAACAAACATTTTAAGGGTCATTGGCCATAGTTGAGATGATTTTCTGCAGACCTCAGATGTGCAGCAGGAGTTTCTTGGACTTTTAGAAAACCTTAAATTGGATTGTTCATGACTTTATACTGCCATCCGACTACTGCAATCTACAAATATTTGTTTCATCCAAAACAAAAAAATTGATTGGCAAATAAACACAGTAATCTGTAAAATTATTAGATTTAAGTTATTTTTAAGAACCTAATTTCCACAGATTGGCTCTGTAAAATAAAGTGACAGTGTGCAACATTTCACTGCGTTTCTAGCATGGGAGAGACCGTTTGACTTCAGTTTACTTGTGTTAGTGAAATAATGAATTTAGTAATTTTTAATTTTCCATTTACTTTTTACTTCCTAGTTTTCTTGGAAACTCAAAAATAATGCATGTACTCAATAAATGTAGCAGCTTTAAAAACGTTTTCTTCAAGTTTTAAGGAAGAGCCTGGGACCCATTAAATAAAATTTGTCTCTTCTTTCACACACTTAGAAACAACTTATTCAAGTTGAAAGACTCACTAACCAGCCGTTTATGCTTTTTACTTATTTAGAATTATTTTGGAATAGAAAATCTATCACACCCACCTGTGTTTGCTAAGCTATGATTGGACAGTAACTGTTTGGGAAGGAGATTCTTGGAAATTTACAGAAACCCTTTTAAAACAAACAAAAAGAGATATCCTGTTATGAAGGAATCTGCTGCAGCAGCATGGTGACAGTTGAAACCCATCATACACAAATGGATTGGTCTGGGGAAGTGTCCTTCTCGATCCTTTCTGTTGTGCTTGCGCTCTGCTTTGTGCTGTGCTTGCACCGAGTGAAGTGCCCTATCTAATTTTCTTGAGAATCTGGATAGTAAAACCATTTCCCTCTTAAATTGCCTCTCAGTGATAATGTAAGAATTTACAGTACTGCAACGCTGTTATCGCCAGTGCATTCCCAAGAGCTTAGCTTGTTTAAGATGTAGCATAGGCATTTTGACAAAAACACGCTTTGGTTCATTGCTTTCTAAAATATTCTCACAGCAGGGAATGGGGCTTAGTGGGGATAAAGTGTGTGTGTGTTTCCGTGTTCTAAAAACTGTTTGTGTGTGTTTCTGACGATTTATATACATTGAGTTGTTTTAAATATTGCTAACCCTGATTTTTCCACCAGCATCAAGTAGCAACAATGATGATTAGTCCCAATTGCTTTTATGTGCCATCCATGACTTTTATTTAGGGGGTGTGTGTGTGTGTTTATTTATGACTCAATATCCACACTAGCTACATCGACAAAATTATCAGCCTCCCCTGCCCTGCTGAGCCAGCCTTATCTGGAATAAGAGCTCCCTCTCACTCACACACACACACACACACACACATATGCAGCACACACACAAAAGAGGTGACTGTGTGGGTAATGTCAGGGGAGGACTTGGATGAGGATTGCCTCTCCATCACCGAGTAAACCCCACACACACACACCCACACACACACCCACACACACACACACACAGTCCTCTCAGAAGAATTTCTAATGACATGAAAACCTTGCAGGAGGTGTTTTCATTCACCTTCTCCTGTCAAAACACGTCTTTAATCTTCGTCGGTTTATCTGCGAAGACATTTTTCCTTAACTAACGAATTTAGGTTTTTATTTTACATAGTAGTTTGTATGCAACAATTTAGATAAATCTGCTGAGACAAATGGGTTTTTTCTCTTTTGAATAGCCTCTCCATGTTCCTTAAACATCTAGTACTTTAATTGAACTGAGATCATGAACAATCAGTAAACTGTAGTGTCTGAACTATTCAGCTCCCAAATTCAACTGAACAGTGACAGTACCTTTCCGTCAGTCATTATTATACTTCTAAAGGTTGCTGTTTCTCCTCTACAGACCAAGGATCCTCACCTCGAGTTTGCTTTGGACAGCTATTCTAATGTTTTCTCTGTCACTGCTACTGGAATCAGAAGATATCTCACCCTGGTGCAGCCGGTGGACAGAGAGACACAAGACTCCTATACATTCACGGTACTCTAGAGCCTCAGCACGTGTGTGTGTGTGTGTGCATCATTTACTATGTAAATGTGTGTGTGTCAGAGAGAGCGAGAGAACAAGGTTCCAAATATAAATGAGGAAACAAAGCTAGACCAAGTATAAAAGACAAGATGAGAAGAAGGAAGATGCAAAGAGAAGAACTGAGCATGGAGTATAGACGTGTTCTCTTCCTCTGGTCCACTGCTCCCTTTTTTCTCTTTTCTGTTGTTGTTTGTCTCCCACTCAATTTGTCACAGTCCCTCTTATTTTTTTATTTCAGTGGAATCTAATTCAGCCGGTACTTTATTTGTAGGACACAGGGAGGCCAAGTACAATACAGAGCATCTTTGTCTTTCTGTGTGCTTCACCACATGACATTGTTACATACAGCAGTCTGTTATCTCCCAAGTTCAGCCTGGTCACGCTGGTGGTGTGTGTATGTGTGTGGGAGTGCAGCATATTGTATGAGCTGATGTGTCCTTGTGTGTGCGCACAGCTGTTTGGAAGTTTAAGATGGAGAAAGCAGAAGGTCTGAGTAGTGATTGAAGAGCAGACGTTTACAGTAATCATCATGAAAGCCTTCCAGGAGAAATTAAACTTTGGGAAGAGAGTCTGAGCTCTGACACATGGAGGATGAGTTTCATTTAAAAGAGTTAATCAGCTTCTTGGCAGATGAGCTTGTGGAGAAGATTGCTATCAGTGAAGGAGCTTTTGTTGATCTGCACTTTTATATGCACTTTGGAAGATTTCTAAAATACATAGGAATACACATTCGAAGTCAGCGAGTTCAGACAAACTACTTAATGGGAGAGTGATGTTACTGAACAATGGAGATGAAAAGCAAGTGTAATAGACGACGTGACTTTTATTTTAAGGTTCCTTAAGCAGTTATACAGTCTCATATGCCTTGCCTATTTTGGGGTGTTTCATATCATTAATAATTGTGTGAAGAAATGTGTAAAACTTACTAAATTTTATATATTTGCATATTTTAAAGCATTTCTTATATTGAAAGTAAAATTAGTTATGATTTGGAAATAACATTTTACCTTGTTGTGGTACATCTGACCAATCTGAGTGCTGTTAGGACAGGCTGTGTTCTGGATAATTATTCTTTTTTAAGCACAGGGACAGCGTCCATTTTTTAACTATTTATTTTATGTGGTCATTGTTGTGATTTTTGAAATGTGTTACATCTCAATATTTCTTTATACCAAGGGCAATTTACCTTTTGTGGATCAGCAGTTTTACCGTAGCATATTGCATTTATTATTCTGTGAATTGTGCATGTTAACATTGCTAATGTGGTAGCCACGAGTAACATGGATGTAGCAAAGAAGCTGCTGTGTATGGCTTCGCTGTACAAGTCATCAGGTTGGGTCTAAGGATCTTAGTGACACTCCACTCATGCCCCCACACCAAACAATAAGACGGACACTTCAGCTCAGCATAAAGACTACAGTTGGAGAAATGGTTATTTGGAGGTTTTTATATATAAAGCATCATCTTTGTTTTGGCGTATTCTTTTTTTTGTTTTAGGGAAGAGCTAATTAATTTCACAAATCGCTGGTGTATTGAGGTAAATAAAACTCTGTAGAGCAGTGTTACCTTACATATGGGTCCTGGCCCTCTGGTACACCATGAAGATACTGCAGGTATCTACTGTCCTTTCTTAGACTTTATATTTAAATAAATGCTCCAAACTACTCTATAGAACAAATTAAAAATGCTGGAGAGTTTTGGGGCAGATTAGCTTTAAGAGTTTGTGTTGCACCCACATAAAATATAGACTTCAGATAAATCCAGAAGAGAGATTTAGATTAAAAGTCTACAGAGCAATTCTACCTCCAAAGAAATAAGGAAACAATCAGATATTATCTAAGTGTTCAGGGCGCTGGCCGCCCACATCAAGATTCACAAAAAACAAATGTTTTTGTAGCTTGGCAGAGTGTGGCATTTTCTACAGGAAGGAACATTTTAATCTTTTTACTCTTGCAAGAAGAAAGTTACAGTATTGTTTTTTTTTTTTTTTTTGTCTTCTTTTCTTTGTCTCTTTAGCTTTTAGCATCAGACGGCGTCCAGCAGAGCGCCCCGGTCACAGTGACGATAACTGTGCTAGATGCTAATGACAACACGCCAACGTTTTCCAATGTTTCTTACAACGTCAACCTCTTTACTGATATGTTGCCTGGAGAAACTGCAATACAGGTACACGCTGCCAGCCTATTAGTTACCAACGATTAACAACACTTCTATTAATGTATCGGCAACGATTTTGTTAAACAATTACAATGTGTTTATTTCTCAGTTGTCAGCGTTGGATTCTGATGCAGGTCCCAATGGTGAGGTCACCTACCGGATCTTAGCTGGTGCCCAGGGACATTTTCTTATTGGTAACAGGTAATTCTATCACTGGCATTGTAATACGGTATATGTAATGTGCTTTATAGGTGCGTGTATGCTAAAATATGATGACACCACCACCACAACTAATGTTACAGATGGCTTTTGAATTTATGGATACTTATCATATCTGTAGATGCTTCATAATGGCGTGTGTTTCTCTCACACTGGAAGTAGTCTGCATGTATATGTTCGACCTTGATGGTTTTTAAATCTTGATCTTCAAATTGACTTTCATCAATGTTAAGCTCGCAGTGATTTTGTGTGGGATTCTGAGCTCTACCAGAGCACAGAGGAACTGCCAGATACTCAGTGCTGTGCCTGAGCTAATCCTTAATGTACACTGACAGAGGACTGATGCTGCTGCTCTGCTAACAAACTACTTTCTCTATACAGGGTGTGTAGACATTGTCTAAAGCTCATTAATCTTATTTGTTTAAGACTGAAACTAAAGCGTAAAAGAATAAAAGTAGTGGTTTAAAGGATGAGTGTGTTGGACTGTTACAGCACACGGTCTGGTGGAGTCACTTATTGTCTTGTCATCTTGTTGTGACCTTAAAGCTGCTAGACAACCAGCAGTCGCCAACTGTTGGCAAGAGAACCAATAAGCTAATTTGCCAAACTGCTTCTTAAACTAAATCAGAGGCTTCGTATTGTGAAAAGCTCAGTACTGCTGTTTTTATCTCAAATAAACAGGGCATGAAACCAGAATTGCACTGACAAATATTAGCCTTCTTTAACTAAGGTTAGATTAAAATTTCTGTGGCATGGTTAAATATCTTACTGTTGATTTTTATCATGAAGGTATCAAAGGTTACATCTACAATTTCTACAATATTAAAACCATGATGATGAGTAATGTAGACAAATGAGGCCCGATGGTCCGTATACACAAACCAAAGCAGCGACCCAATGTAAAAATGCAGCGTGGAGCATGAGTCTGGATTTAGTTTAGTTCTTACTCATGTACATTAATGTTGCATGGATTGTTTTCACAGCACCGGGATCATTACTGTGGCTCCGGGTGTTGAGCTTACGGTCGGTCGAAGTTATGCTTTGACTGTAGAAGCCATGGACAATGGTGCTGTGCCTCATAGAAGGTAAGGGTGAAGTTTAAGTTCTTGTGTGTTAGGCACTCTGTGTGTGTGCGCGTGTTGGGCACTGAGTCTGCCAAAACACAAACTTGAAGGGTTCTAAAAGATTATTAGATGTCCATAGTTTTAAGTTATTGTCAGACACTCTGACACATACACAGGGCACCACTGTTGCTCCCTGTTTCTCAATTCCTGCCAGTCCTTCTAGTTGCATTTTCACCTATTTCAGGTGATGCATTTTTATTTTTAGAAATATACAGGGCTATCATGAATTTAGTTTTGTATTGGAAAATGGCAGGAGTCAAAAAGTGGAAAATGAGTGTGTGTGTGTGAAGGAAAGATGAGGGGAAAAAAGTAAAGTAGGATGAAGGGTAATAAAAGGATGCCTCACTTCTAGTTACTTTCTTCTTGAGAAATGGAAAGAAAATTATACTGTCTGCATGTCAGAAAAGGAACAGTTTCAGCAAATGCAAGGCCCCGTGGCCTCCAGAATAAATACCACCGATGGTAAAAGAAGTAAACGTAATCCACTCTGAACCTGTCGCACTCTAAAAGATGAGGACCGACTTGATAGCGTAACATTTTTTTGATTGTTGTTCTTCCCTGCCCCGTGTTTCCTGCCTTCCATTTCTCCTTCATGGATGACATCAATAAGGACGCACAACTTTCACCAATTCACCAACTCCAGCTCACTTTCCAGCTCGGTTTATTCTGTGTGAGCTAAAATCTGATGGAGAGCGGTTGAATCAAACATTTGTTAGTTTTATCAGTTGCTGTGCGTCATCTGAGAACCGGAGCTAATCGAGCTACGTTGCACCACGCACTAATGTAGCAGCTGCAATGAGAGTTTGATTCTTTAAGTACTCCTTTTAATACACACTGTCTCTCATTTAATTTCATTCAAAGATCACTTGGGTGTAGTTCTTTGTGCTTTGCATTGGGGATATTTTAACAAAAGGATAAATTAACACTGCAGTGTCCTTGCAGAAAGGACAGACAAACCAAAGTCTTGCTCCTCTAACAGGAAACCACATAAATAAGAAGTTTAGTTACTCTATAGGCTCAAAGGAGCATTTTTTTTTATCTACAAAGTCTGAGTTTGTTAGAACTGCATATTGAAGACTCTAGTGTTGCTTGACTCTAGACTCAGAAATAAGGTTGTCCTTGCCAATTTAAAAATATTAATAACTAAAATTATGTCTAACAACTACAAACTCCAGTGTTTCCCACACATAGACTCTACTTTGGCAGGCCACCAGGTATAATAACGGCCGCTCAGATTGCTATACTTTTTTTTTTTTTTTTCAATTTGATAGACTCGAGTCGCATCCAAACATCACAACTTTTTTCCAAATCAGAAAACTGTTTGCCAGGCACAGTTCAGAACACTTAACAGTGCTAGGAGTTTGTCTTAGTGTCTGTTGCAAACACAAAATCTCAAGGTTAAGGTGCAAAGGTGTGACACAATATCAAATATGTACAGAAATAGGATCTACTACTCTTTCGGCTTTTCCCATCAGGGGTCGCCACAGCGAATCATCCTTTTCCACTTCACTCTATCCTGGGCATCTTCCTCTGTGACACCAGCTAACCTCATGTCCTCTGTTAGAACATCCATATATCTCCTCCTTGGTCGTCCTCTCGCCCTCTTGCCTGGCAGCTCCATCTCCAACATCCTTCTACTGATATATTCACTATCCCTCCTCTGCACATGTCCAAACCATCTCAGTCTGGCCTCTCTGACTTTGTTGCTAACACAGGCAACGTGCGCTGTCTCTCTGATGAGCTCGTTCCTTATTCTATCAGAAATAGGATAATACAATAAGATTACAAATATTTAATTGAATGTACAATGTGAGGTGGTAGTAGTACAATTTGAAAAGTTGGCCACTGTTCAGGCCGACTGCAGTGGGGAAGACACTGTTGTTGTGATGTGAGGTCCTGGTCTTGGTGGTAGAAAGAGTTTATGTCTGGCATGAGAAGGGTCGGCTGCGATCCTGGCTGTTTGTCTCCGGGGTCCAAGAGACGTACATCTCCTGAAGAGGTGGGAGGTTGCAGCCAATCTCCTTCTCAGTGGATGACGCGCTGCAGCTTGGCCTTTTCCTTGGCCGTGGTTGCAGCGAACCAAACTGTGATGGCAGATGTAAGGACCTCACTGGTATCAGTGAGTTCATCCTTATATGTGCTGGTCTGGAGGGAAAGGGGACGTCTATAAATTAGCCAGAAGAGTTCTCCCACCACAGTCTATTTACCACCTTAATGTGAGGCCGTGTTATCTGCCATTCAATAATTTCTTGTTGGCCAAAAGCCACAACATACATTTACATATATCCTGAGAGCTGTGCTGCTGCCTCTATCAATTTATTTCAGGGTTTACTGCTTTCATGCTATTGACTTTGACTGGCGAACAAAACCCTTCCCCTCTGAATAAAGACTTTCTGTTGCTGGGCGGACAAAGTATAAGTTTCAGACAGAACTTGCAAATCACACACATTCAATTCACATCAGATTTGCTGCTGAACTTTTTCAAATTGCCGAGGCACCCCGTTTCTCCTTAGATTTGTATAACATGTTAATTATGCCTGTGTTACAGTGCGTATACAAATGAGTAATTGTGCAGCTTTATCAACCAGATATGACAGATTCTTATCATAAAAAGGAGATATTGTGATATACTGTAGACTGTAATATATGGCACAGCCCTGTCCTAGCTGGCTTGGCATTGTCAGACCTGTGAGACAGAGGTGTGTGCCTTTCTGCAGGTTGTCTAATGCTGTTTCTATACAAACCCAAAAAAGAGTGACAGCTGTGGCTTAGTTGGTAAAGCAGTTTTCCAGGAACTCCACGGCTTTTGGTTCGAACCTCGGTTTGCCCTTAATGTGTGTCCTCTCTGAGACACTCGTAAATCGAAGAGTTGTTGCACGGGCTGTCTTCAACTTTACACGTTTGTATGTTTAATAAATCAATCCAGTGTAGCAAAACAGAAATGTTTAAACATTAATATTATGACCTACTTTTATCGTTGGTAAAGTGATAAAATATACCTCATAGTAGTAGATTGCGCTCTCCTACAATATTTGCCAGTTGTCATAGAAGCTAAAATCATCTCCTCTTGTGTTTGGCTCTAGCTGTGTGTCTGCCAAATCAATAGAGAATGTGAAACACTGCTGATTGAGGCGGTTCAAGTGATTGGCTCACAGATTGTCCCCAAATTTCCCCAGACCCCCTGTTTATCTCATCTGAAAACATAACCTGCATAACAAATCAATATCTATCGCTGCTACTTGAGTCGTTGAAACTATGAGTCAGGATGCCAAATGAGCTGTGAGACGGCTTCCACCGAAACACGCAACGGTGTCGTTTATAGAGGGTTTGGATCTCTGCTTGCAAGTGTTATGTCTCCGTGGTAGGAGGCTGGACCTGTGGATGAGCCCTTCAGATACACATTTCATCTAGATTAGATGCAGTCCTCCGTGGCCTAGATTGACACGGCCCAGAATGAGGAAACTGTTATATGCTCCTGGTCTCATTTATACTTTTATCAAACTGGAGGGTAAGAGAGAAATGAGGGCACCACCGGAGAGAAGAAATGAGATTTGATAAGGTGTTAGATAAATGGCTAGATAGAGATAAGGAGATCATTTTCACAGCATTTTATGACACTGGTAATAAATTATAAAGGTAATACAAATTCTTGAGTTTCTTGAATCCAATTTGCGTTCAACTCACTCATACATGTTTTATGAAACGTATAACGTACATTCAAATAAGCTAAACATCAAATTTCTCTCTAGGACGGAGAAAAGGGTTGACGAAACACGCACTGGCTACAGTGGAAGCCTCCACTGAAAAATCTCTCGTTCCTCTGTCGAATTTCATCAATAATGCCATTTGAATTGTTTTAATAGAACACTAGCTTCCCTCCCCGTGCCAGCTTACTTTTTTTTTTCCCAGCCTTTAGCTCTTCATTTATTTATTGTTGGGAACGTAAACAGATTTTGTGGGCTATTGTTTAGACCTGAGGTTCTTTGGCTTTTTCAGTCGATGATCCAGTTTGAGTGGAGTTAATCTCTCCCTTCTCTCCCTGCTGGAACCCAGCGCTCCTGCCAAGTAGGAACGCAGGCTAAATCCATGCCGTTTGTGTGTGTGAGTAAAAGCTGCTACTATGTGTGGGAAAAACCGAGAAACTCAGAAGTATTTTGAGCTTTCTCGAACTTGTTAATTAAGAAATGTTACCAAACTTAAGATTAGAATTTGCTGTAATTGAAGTATTATGCCAGTCCTTCCTGTTGACACGGTTTTACCCAGATGATCTATGAGTTATCTTTGTGTGTCTGAATCGGGCCGCAGCATTTAATTCGGCAAGGAAGCAAGTAATTAAAGTGTATTCAAATGTGTAAACTGTCAATACGAGCCTACGCTGTGCACTAAAACACTCTCAACCCCTGAATAACTTTTTTTAAACATTTAAAGTGCTGATTCCAAAATTACCTTCATTCACTTGATTGTCCTGGCTTTTCTTTTCCCATTTTTTACTTTCTGTTATTTATAGCTGTACATGAATGTACCATAACTGTTGTTAAATGTGTATAGCAGACTCACATTTATTAAACCAGCAGGAGAAGCCTAAAGTGATTAACTGTCAATGTAGATGTCTTCTTTTATATATTCAATTAAATGTTTTCCCAGAAAGGAACAAAATTAAGTTCTTTGGTAGCAGAGCCTTTTATTTTGAAGGCACAAGTGTGACTCAGGTTATCAGATATTTTCAAAAAAGAAAACAACAAAAAACACAAGGACGCAAGCTGTTTATAATGCTGCAAATAAATACCTCGGTCAATTTTAGATCATTACCGTGACATGCTGTTTTGGAATAAGTGTTATGTTGATTAAAAATGTCATTGAATGCAGCTTATTGGACAGCCAAAGCTGTTTATCAGAGGGAAATTCAACACTGTGTAATTAAGACTTGATTTTACAAAGTGAAACAATCTCCTGCCAGATACGACTCCAAACGCATTTTCTATTGATGTTGTTGCCTTGTAAATTAGAAAGTCGGTGTAATTACTTTTCTTTTAGTTAATTCACTTTTAAGCACATTTCTCCTTCTATAGAACCCGTATTGATACAATTCTCGCTTGATCTTAATCAAGTTTCAACATCTGCAGAGGCGTTTTGAGTCGGTTTTTCATTCACACTTGGTTTAGTCTTGTATACCTGTATTTAATAGTGATCGTGTATAATCACTCAGGTAATTCCTCTGTCGTTGTTGACAGATGTTCAAACTTCTTAACGATATTCATTTTGGTATCAGTTAAAAGTGTTTGTCTACCAGTACAGGGTTCAATTTGAAGCAATAGTTGAGATTCTGAAGGTCTTCAGATATGCCAGTGTGTGTCATAAGGTTGGCAACT
The DNA here is from genome assembly GCA_033026295.1 of Channa striata. NCBI lineage: Eukaryota > Metazoa > Chordata > Actinopteri > Anabantiformes > Channidae > Channa > Channa striata. Next base: position 4,912,665 of record CM065186.1, read on the forward strand.
CTGCATAATAAAAGGCTACAGTCATCCTTCTATTAAAATGGAAAACACACACACACGTTTTCCCCAAAATGGCGCCTCTCTCTGCATGAATGAATAATTGGAACGGGAATTGTTTGTCAGAATGAACAATCCAAAGCTTAAGACCTGCAAGAAGATGTTTGCGAAGCCAGCAGCACCACGCTGTCTGGTGCCTTTGCCAGTCGGGCTGTTGCTGACTGCACGCTATCGATTAGTTAAACACAGCATGAAGTACAAAGAAACAAACACTGGCCGACCACTCTTAACTTAAATAATAGACCATTCATCCTCACTGACACTGCCCCCCCCCCTCCAACTATCCTCTTGTGCTGCCCTCAAGCTCTGCTATTCCCATTTTTCTGCTCTCATCCCTCTCTAACGTTCCTTTAGCGCCATTTCCTTCTTTGTTACAGTAGGTCGCTCTGTCTTCAGACACTCTCTTTCCAGTTTACCTCGTCAAATTCTCCTCTCCCACCATCTCGCTCTCTTCAGGTCGTCCATTACTACGGTCTACATCGAAGTTTTGCCCCCAAACAACCAGAGCCCTCCGCGGTTCCCCCGGCAACAGTACAGCCTGGAGATCAGTGAAGCCATGAGAACAGGGGCGACACTGCTCAATCTGCAGGTACACACACTGCACATGTGAGCGTCCCTGCACTGGTACTTCTCACTCACAGCCTCAACTTTTAGTGCCTGCTCACTATTACTGCTCACGCTTTTATGCTGTCCTAATCTTTCATTCATTGCTTTTGGCTTATCGATTACCTTCAACAATTTTATTAGCTTAGCTATTACTTTTGGATATTTCATTTATCAGTTACTTGTAGCTCTTTCATGATTTTTTTTTTTAAAAATCAGTTTTAGTAGATTATTTTATTTTAGCTATTTCTGCTTAACACTAGCTATAATTTTCTTTTTTGGGATTTTAGTATCTTATCAGTTCTCACTTTTAACTATTACTTTTGGCTTATTCATTAGCTTATCTATTTTTTTCTATTGTTTTAGCTGATCAATTACTTAGAACTATGATATTAGCTTAGCTATAATTTTTAGCTATTTCATTACCTTATTTATTAGTTTTAGCTATTTGAATCATTTATCAGTTACTTTTTGATATTTCAACTATGTGCTGTGTCTGGTACTGGTTTCACTATGTTACTATTTACTCTTTAATGTACTTTCTTACTTTTAGTTAATTTTACTAGCCTAATCAACGTGGCTTCAGTTATGCTATGCCTGATTTCATTGTCTTCTCCCAATAGACTTTTTTGTTGCCCACCAGTTTACCTGTAAATAATCAGGTCTATAGGTTTTCATGTTCACCCCTGGCGTCTCTTCAATTCAATTCAATTCAATTCAATTCAATTCAATTCAGCTTTATTTATATAGCGCCAATTTACAACAAGGTCATCTCAGGGCACTTTACATAATAAAGTCAAGACTATACAAACAGGTAGAGAAAACCCAACAAATCCCCCTTGAGCAAGCCATAGGTTGGAGAGGAAAAACTCCCTTTCGGAAGAAACCTCCAGCAGAACCAGGCTCAGGGAGGACGGCCATCTGCCTTGACCGGTTGGGCTAAGTGCAAAGTGGAGAGAGAAAAGAACAGAGCAACAAAAGCAACAACAAAACATTGAGCAGGTTAATAGGACCAGTAGCTGCACACTGGAGGACACACAGCGCCAAATCCGGGGACACCTGAAGACACTGTTGCTTTTAAGCAAATTTGTTTACTTGCTGACTGTATGAGTGTATTTGCCTGTCTCTGTTTTCTTCATAAGGCAGTGGATCGGGAAGGGGACCCCATCGTCTACAAAATAATTAGTGGTGACCCCCTTGGATGTTTTGCACTACAGCACGAGTAAGTGCACGCGCACACACAATTATGTTGCTGCTATTATTTTATTATGATTGATTAAAACTTGGAAGCTTGCTGTAGTTAAAATTTTCTGTCGCTGAGGCAATACACTTTTTGTTATGATTGTATGCCAGGGCTGGGTGAGTCAAATGATATTGATAGTCATTGCAATAAAAATTCCATTTTGATGTTGATGATAAAGAGATTAGGGTTTTCAGCTGATAAATGTTCTGAATCTGGGTCAGTGCTGCCGCACAGCCAGTTGGCTCTCAGCATGTGGGTTACGTAGCTGGCATGTTTTGAACCGCCATAAGGGAAAAAAACACATGCACCGACACGAAGACAAAAAGATAAATAAAATTTCACGAGGTGGGCAAATCGTTGTGAATCGAATTCACAAACCTGCATTGCGGCCAACCTTCTCAGCCAGAATTTACAGTCAGAGTAGCATGGACGTTTACTATAGTGCAGTATGTATGTGGTTTACCAAACACGTGGAAGGTATGTCCTACCATTAAATGTACTTATCGAAGTCAGTCACTTGAGAAACATTTTAATGATATTTTGGCCTTTTTGCCTAGACATATTGTGTGCTTTGTGAATGTTGAATAAGTGTGTGTGTGTGTGGTTGAAAACGGTCTAAATTATATTCTTTAGGGCTTGGGCTTGCAGAGGGCTGCAAATAAACACCGCCACCGATTCTCTTTCACATTTGCACAGTTACCACACAGACTCTGAGGGCTTTTTTTGTATTTATTCATTTATTACTCATTAAAAATACATTTCTGGTGCATTTCTAGATGGAAGGACAGAGGAAAATCTAAGGAAAATATAATGAAACACTGCAAGAGAAGGGAAAGAATTATAGGGAGGAAAAGAGGGTGATGATGAAGATTTGGAAAAAGATAAGAGCAGAGCAGGGACAGTGTAAATAATGAGACAAAATGATAGAGTTGGGAAGGAAACCAGGATAACTAAACAATTTAAAGAAGGTTAAAATCATATTTAAATACATAGGATGAAATTATTAAATGATAACAGGAAAGATTTGAACAAATAAGAGTTTTTATTTCTGTATTTTAAAAATATTTGATGGGTTTAATCAAACATTGTAAAATCTTCCATTGCCAATTGTGGAAAGCAAACTGCAGTAAACACTAATGGTAAGAGATTCTCATTATGTGAATACAAAAATAAAAAAGGCAGATTTTGCAATTTCTTTAAGCTTTCCACACGTTGTAGTAAATGTGGAGAATGAGATCAGTAGTAAGAGGTAGAAAATATGTCAAAATATGAGGGGTAAATGAAAGCAAAAGTGTGTCTTTCTCAAAGTGCATTTAGAGGTCTTTGTATTTCATGAATCCATAAATATACATGAACTGTCAGCAACTTCTGATCGTTCCTTTTGTAGACCACTCGCACACGCAGACATGCCCGCGTTCACTCACCACAGAAGCACACGACCATACTCACACTGTAATAATAATTGGCAAGAAATATACACTTCAGATGGTTTCCAGTTCATAAAAGAGGATTAAATTAAAACACATCAAAATTTATGTAAATCTTCATTTCGCAAATAGAAAAGTGTAATCAATCAAGTCGGACATCAAAGAATTCTGCACGTTTTCAGCAGTCTGAATCAAGCTGTTACAAGCTCCAATGAAAGTCCATTTTTACCTATGCTGTAATTATTTTCCTAAACGTATACTTTCACATTTTGTGGGAGCTATTAATTTTTGTTAATTTAGCACATTCTTATTAATGTTTAATATTTTGCTCTACATTTAACTCATTTTGCAAATAAGCCAGTTTTTATGACCTAAGGATAAGATTTTTAATGACACCACTGAGCCATTATTCCAGCAGAACCCAAGAGAGCATATCCTTATTATGATTGTGGGTGAGGCATGAGATCCCTTCTGCATTACCAAAGCAGCCATAATCAAAATGAAAGTACACTCCCAAGTTTTAATGTTGTTAGGCAGTATCTACATATTCGTGTATATGGTAAGAAAATAAAACTGGTCTTACACTTCTTCTCTTGAGTCAGAATAGAAACGGATCAAATGGATGAAAGTGTCGGTATGTGAAAAAGCGATATAGTTCATAATCAGTCTTCTCATAAAATGACACCAAAGAATTATGTCCAGTTATGCAGTTTTTTTTTTTTATGTTTTGTGTTTTGAATTGTATACTTTTATACTTTATTGTTCTGCTCTAGTTTTAAGCTAATGCCTTAAGGGTTAACATGACTCTGTGTGTATTCATTTTCCAGGTCAGGGTATTTGGTCCTGGACAAGCCTCTGGACAGGGAGTCTCTGGATTTTTATACTCTGGTGGTCACAGCTTCAGACGAACACCCACATGGGGTAAAAAAACAAAACAAAAAACATAACTCTGCTGTAAATCCCTCACAATGAAATTCGACAAACAAAAGCTGTGTTGTTAAGTACCGTTGATAAAGGGCTTTTTTTTATGAAAGTGGTCATTTTGTGTAATAGCAAAAATCAAATTGACCATCATCAAAATGAAAAGTCCATGGAAAACTTCATAACCCCAGTTCACTTGACAAAAATGGAAATCTGATTTAGCACGCTAGTCATCAATTTTGTGTCATAGAATAACTTGAACATTTCTTATTCTTGTGTTAGGCACTATGAGACATTTAAATAAAAACCTGTTTGAAAAAAAACTCACTACACTGTATAAATACTGACATAGTTATGAAAAACAATGGGAACTGTGAAATAAATTAATAATTGATACATTTGAGGTTCACCTGGCCTTGTTTAGCTCTTGTTTAATTTTCAATCAAGACAGTTTGAACATGTAAAAGTCAGAAGTGGCAAATACAAAATTTTGGGTGTTTACTTTTCTGCAAGAGCTATTTTTCCTGAAGGAGGTTGCGCTCTTCCTCACTTCCTCAGTTATGTAAGACCGGTCACCAGAATATTCTCTCACTCTCTCTGTGTGTGTGTGTGTGTGTGTGTGTGTGTGTTCATTCCTTGTGTTCTTTTCTTAATGTCATTCTCACAAGAAAAGGGAATGAAGACATTAGATGAGTTTCTGCAGCACTCTCCTATTTCCTTGTATTCATCACTTCCTTTTCTCCCCCCTTAGCATCATCATGTGGCTATAAGTCTAGCATTAAAAGAAGTTTGTCTTCCTCCTTTCTCCATTCTCTTCACTGACCCTCCCCTCCCGCATGTGTCAATTAAAACAGAAGGTAAAGTTTAAGGTCCCTCTGAGGACAGAAAATGCTGATTTGAATAATCTGACCTTCTCCCTCACACACACATCTTTAAACACCAAGTGGAGGGAGAGAACAAATGGGAGGAAGAGATGGAGGAAGGAGAAGAGAGAGATGTGAGCGGTGTTCAGATGGCTCTTATTACCTTACCAATTGTGCTCTGTGCTCATACAAAGTTATGTAAAGAAGTCCTGACACATACGCATTTACACACACATGCACACACATACTTAGACAGTTGCTCTCTGGACCTTGACAATTATTGTATTATCTTTGTGCCCCAAAGGTCTTTAAGTCAGGAAGTGGCTAAAAGTAGTTTGGACATTTTTCTTCTTGACCCACCATTATATCATGAACGAGAGCTAAAAAGGAGAAGAGAATTGGGAATAGAGAGCGACACAGAGGGAGGTGGGAGGTGTGTGAGATAGGAATGGTATGAGCTACACAGGAAGTCAGAAGGCATGACAGGGAAAGAAAGAAACAGAATAAGGAGAAGAGAAGATTGTGGTGTAGTTGCCTTGTACAGGCCCATTAATCAGCATCACTTGAAAGGCCTTCGGTTGTCTTCATATGCAAGCGCGCACACACACACACACACACACCTGTCTGTATCCCCTATTATTAAATGTCCCGTTGTGAGAGTGTCAGACTACAAAATGCCTAATTGGCTGTTTGGCCAGTGAATCCATCATACTGCCACAGATTGAGGACCTTGCAAGCTGGTGCACTAAAGCATATCTTCTGTAAGGGCGCTGTACAGTAGGAGGCAACTTACATGCAGGCAATTTGCTATTGTCAAACAAGTTGTATTTTACAGTATGACTGCATGGGAAAATGAATCGGTGTCCACTAGGAAATATTGAATATTAAATTTGAATTAATTCCTTTCCGTAGCTACATTAGAGTTCAATTAACTCTACTGCTGCTACGTTGATGAATGTAAAAGCTAATTTATTCAGTGTCTAAACAAAGATTTAAAATTTCCTACTTAGAAGTTGGTGGTGGAGGGGGCAGCAGTTTGTAAGAAATTACACAAGCTAGATTTCCACTTGAATTTAGCATAAATGTAACGTGAATTTTGTAAAAATGAAAACAAAGTGCGAAGTAATCTCGCTTTTTAATAAACTACCCTGTGATTACATGTTGATTTATTGAGATGGAGAACTGAAGCAAATTCTCCTGTCAAATATTCGCTAGGGAAGAAAAGGGGGCATCAAGCTGGCAGAATTAAACGTCGGTTTGTTTAATGCATTAGTGTTCTTTAAAGGATCGCTGCAGTCTCATCACTCACCACAGGAAAAATACTAATTTGTTGTGATATTTCAACACTTCTACTCAGGTTTTGTTATGCATATGTTGCCAAATACACGTTGAGCAACTGGCTAAAACTAGACTGCAGTGCCTGTTTGTCATAGTAAAACATTGCAAAAGAAATCCGACAGGAAAAAAAATCTGTTTATGGCTACACAAACACTTTTCAGCAGTAGAAATTAGATTTGGTGTTTTCAGGGATTTTTTTTTTTTTATGTAATGAGACAAATGTAAAATGTTGTTACTTTTAATTGCAACCACACAGAACAAGCAAAACAGCTTGGTGCTTAGGAGAAACATGCCCTGAGTTTGATATTTGCAGTGTTTTTAATCTGCCAGACATCAGGGGATTCCCATGTGTTACAGGTGGCTGAGTAATTGTCAGAACAGATGTCTGTTACAGAGGGATGGCCTTGCAGGAAAAGGACTAAGACATGATCACATTTGATAGCAGGAACCCACAGTACAAAGTTTCAGCTTCTACTAACTGCTGGTTGTACTGCCAGTGCTATGAAATGGGTATAAATATATGAATATACATGGATATAGTTTGGACTTGTTAAAGAGCACAGTTAAAATAACGTGTTATCAGGTATAATTCATGTTAGGTTGAGTCTTGAATAATGGAAGGTGGCTGTAGCCTGAGCAAAACAAACTGTGTGTGTGTGTCCACGCCAGCGGTACTGACGACCCGCCTTTTCATTTTATCAGAACTCTTTCTGCTTTACATGTATTGGCTTTCGGATAAATTGTTTTGTCAGCTGTGAGCTCTTGACCTCAAATTACTTCCATCACCGTGTGCCATGCCAACCTCAAAAGCCTGTTGTCACATCTGTGATTGTCAGACTCCCACACACACACACACACACACACACACGGACACACTGCTTTTTCCCCTTTTCATCTTGCTAAATTGGTTTCCCATCCACACCATCAGCATCCATAGTTAACCCACAGCGGTTGTTTACTTTTCAGAGTGCTCGGCTGTCGTTTGTTCTGCTGACTCATAGAAGTTCTTGTTTACCATCTTTCCATTAATATCTGGTAACAAAACAATAGAATGTCTCTGATTCACCAATGGCACACAACATGCTTTCTGTCCCCCCCGGACAAACCAGCTGTCATGGTAACCTGTATTTACAGCTACAAGTTGAGCTGGAGCTGCCTTCCTTACCTGCTCCTCCCGCCCCTCACTTTTAACTGCTCCCTTACGTTCCAAATAGCCCTTGACCTGAAAGGTGCAATACCAGGCCACCGATTTGTAAGTTAAACAGTTTCATTATTATTAACCACGGTCACGATGCTCACGCTCGTTACTGCCAAATAAAACCTCTCCCTTTGTGCTGCTTCAAGTGAAGCAAATGAAGCAAACAAGACGGGTCAATTTGCAAACGGAAACAAATGTTTAGCACCGTTTCAAATGCACATTAATCAGGAGCCAGGAATCATGAATTTGCTGATGTGTGAGTCGACTATAGAATCGTTTTCCAGAAACTAGTACTAGCTACTAGCCAGATGATCGTGTATCATAAAAGGTTTTTCACTAGTGTCAAGTCTTTACCAGTGACCACCATATTGTATGTGTCACAGCTGGAAATCTGTGTACTGTAATGGTTGTATTTGTATTTCCTGTTTAGTGGAAATTGTCATTTAGTCGACTAATGAGGGAACTTGAGAACTTGCTTGATATTTCTGTTTGCCTTTAAATTAGCCTGATTTGTCTTCTGCTTACTCTGTAGACAGACATATTTTTATAAAGGTAATGTTAAAAATAATTTTTCATAACTATCAATAAATAAAACATTTTAGTTTATTGATAAATTTGAAACAATATATATAATTATAATTATAACCTAAGCACTGACATCAGTTGGTGGGAAACCAATGTATTTATCTACAACTCAAAAATTAGATCCACATATTTTCTCTTCTTTGAAATTTGTCAGAACTTTAATCTACCCTGGCTTGTATAGTGATGATGGATTTGACTCGATAATAAACCTTTTTTTTTTCAGTGCTGTATCGTAGGGGTTCAATCGGTAGAGCATCAGGTTGGCTGTAGGATCATCATAGGGTTGTATCATTTCATCATATCACCATTATTGTGGTAAAAGCTCAACTAAGACCAACTTTTATGCTGCACAACTCTAATTTATTTCTCAGGCCAGAGCTGATGCTCCTATTGACCTGGTCCATACATACGCCCCCTCCCAAATTGGGAAAGCTGACCAGAACACGGCCTGCAGAATATATTATTTCTTTAATACTTGTCTACCCTACTTTCACTTTTTTCTTTTAACAAAAATACACCCTTTTAACTTGGCATGAGGGTGTAAAGGTGGCCAAAGCCAAACTGGCTCTTTTTTTTTGTTAAATAATGTAGCTGTAAGAAAGAGAATATTAAAACCTCTGAGAGGTAAAGATGGATTTGTCTCATACTCAGAAAAAACAAAGCTTTCACATACCAACAAACAATGAGTTGTTTATCTGACAAATTTATGTCTGTGTGTATAGACTTCCACTGCGACGGTGAACATTGTGGTGACGGATGTGAACGACAATGACCCAGTGTTTGATTCTTCGCTGCCACTGAATCTCACCGTCATCGAAGAGCAGAATGACGCCTACATTGGACAAGTCAAGGTAGAAGGATGAACACACTGTCACTCTGGAACAACTAGACAAAAATGCAGAATATGCACATAATTCACTCGCCACACTTAAAATGGTTTATGATCTAATAACATTGTCTATACATCCAGACTGTGTGAACATGAAGGACAACTTGCTTTTTTTGTACTTCCCTCGCACATCCTTTTCCTTTTTATGAATCATAAACAAAAATGCCAGTACTGAGTCCAATATATTTTACTGTATCTATAACTTCTGATGTAACCTCTGCGACTAAATGGCCCGACACAGAAGCAGAGCATGTAGGACGACCGATTACGCTCCTGTCTGTTGTCATTTCTTTAGTGCTGCAGATCAGCATGTCTACAGCCGGTTACTTAACTCTATGTTACTGTAGCACAGATTGTTTCATTTTAAATGTCATTCCTGTTATTCTGCGTTGAGGACACAAAGGTACATAATTACCTAAATGCTTTATGTTTACCCTTAACGCTTCAGCTCCCTCTTTCCCTGCACAGCCTGATGCAAACGTATAACACATACTGTAAAGCCCATAAAATATGCAGACTCCATATTCAATTCGGCTCCTATAGTCTTTTATAATGGGGATTTGAAATCACTAACATAACTCAATAAATCTTTGTAGCGTTGTAATTAGGACTGTGTGTTACTATAAACTAAGGATTGTGGTGTATGTACATGGGTGTGAAGGATTTACAGATGTTTGTCCTGCTATGCATGTGTGTATGTGAAAGGTAAGAGTTAAAATAAAATCAATTAATAAGGTAAAGAACAAAATATAAGGGCAGATTGATTAAACTTTTTTAACTCAATTTTACTAAATGCTGAAATTCCACACAACAGAAAACAAATCTTTTTACTGAAGTTAAATTAAATAGTGTTTTCACTATTCAACCACCCTGTCTTTTTAATGTACTTCGGTGTCTAGATAAGTTTTGTTTCTAATTACTGCAAATATTATTTTATTATTTTAACAAAGAATAAAAATGCAAGACATGAATATTGAGATTCTTTACCTGCAAAAATGACCTAGTAGATAGACGCAGGAACATCTTCCTAACTTTAATCATGAAAAGTGAGCAACCAAATTGGTTGCAGGTGAAGAGATCTTTACGAAGATTTCAATTCTCAGATATTTTGTAATAATGAAATGACTAAAATAAACATGTAACTCTGACGCAGCTATACCATAATTTAAACGCCCAGAGTACACGACATTGTCCTCTCATCACTGCGTGATGCGTTTTCACCTGCATAAGCACCCTCGTCCCTGCTTACCATGTACAAAGACTTCTGGACTTGCTCCAGTACTAATAACTGACTCATGTATTCCCCAGACAGGGGTCATGGGTAAATCTGACACTTTGATAGGCTCTGATCTTTAAAGATGCTCCCTCGGTTTCAAACTGCTTGGATTTGCTCCAAGCTTAATTCATAGCCTTTCCACACCAGTGTCAGGGGGTCTTTGATCAGCCTGACACTTTGCCAGCTTCTAAATGTTAATCACGCTTCTTTGCTTGAACACTAGGAATACTCCTGAGATAAATATGTGGCCCTTGTACACTCTTGTTTTAACAGGTTCAAAACTTAAAAGTTTAATACTTTTTTCTGATTTGGACCATCTGGCACAATTCCAAACTTTTAAATTGACTCCTAGTCAATATAGAGAACATTTCATTCTGAATTTAAACTCTTAATAAAGGCTGGAGCACACTTATGGTCGATTATGAATTTCCAGCTCTCATGGGATTTTGGGGGCTGTGTTTCCAGAACATCCATCAGTTTCTGACCAGTTAAGTGGGTTGTTCCTGGTTTACTTGGTCTATAGGTCTGTGCTACCTCTGACTGTCAGACTATAAATCTGTGAAACTGTAGCGGGTGGAAACCATCTTGATGTTTGAACTGTCCACTCGTCCAGTCTTTTCTAATCTTCCTGTGTGTCCCCAGCTTTAGCCTTTCGGGCATGTCCCATATTCAACTTCCCTAAAAGCCGCCGTAAAGTTTAGAGAGGACACCTGAAATTATTCCAAACTAGAAGTTCCTTCTTTTCAAGGATCCTTGGATATTTTCCAAAACAGAACAGTGTAATCCCTCAGTGGGCTGTGTAAGACACGACTCTGGGCCTCGTTCCAAACCAGTTTCTGTACCCATAGGTATTAAACCGATTCCCAGAAGAATGAATGGACCTGACCTTGGTTTGCTGATGCTTACAGAGAGAGATGGAAAATAGGGGAGGAAGTGAGACATGCTTGGGTGGCAAAGAGAAATGGGAGAAAGACACTGGGCCAAACTGATGGATGTGGAGAGAGAAAGGGGGCAAAGACAGATAAGTGTGTGTGATCCTAATCTAAATCTATAAGTGTCAGTCATGAGCTGAATTTTGAAAGAAGCATAGATCTAAATAGAATTTTTTGGTCAAAAGTAATAAACAAAAAAACTATACATTGTGTATATATTTTATATAGATTTTATATCAAGCTAGTTCACAACTGGCTTTGACAATCCAATACCAGATGATTTTACTGATCTCAACACTTTCAAACACACAGTGGAATAAGTGCTGCACTGGTGGGTGTGAATAGTTGAGTTGCTTTTTTTTTAACAATTACTTTAAAATGATTCTAACACTTTTGAAATGTTATTGATTCAAGGATTTAAGCTCATCTATCTTATTGCACATTTTTTGTTTGCGTATTTATTTTGAATAGAGAAATGTATAATTACAAATGTGATAGTAAGACACAGCGGGTGAAATGATTCTTCGTTCCAAGATGCTTGGTTAAGACATTTTTAACAAACGATGTCGACTGACCCTGAACCTCTGTTACATGTACAGCTCTCTAAAGTAAGCTGGTCAATTGCACATGTGTGAGATTACCAGTGGAAATGTGGTGATTCAGAGCATTTGTGGATGTGTTTTAAAGTGATACAGTATTTGCACAGCCATTGGAAATAAGTCGATGCAATTCATTTTTTCTGTACGTGTCTCTGAGGACAGTTGAAAACGCAGGTGAAGTTATCCGTTAGGTGCTCATTAGTCACTCCCTCTAGGAATATGCAGTGTTGTAATCGTAAGCCCTATAAATTTTGCACAGCCTGCAATTCAAACTATCATAAAACATTGCAATGTCACAGTTTTCGTCACAGAAAAGCTGTTACAAACTCAGGCGTATTAGGCTGCAACCATCACAAAAACACTGTAGTACTATAGTAGTCTGACTATAGTAAAACTACAGAAAAGTATGTAATGCAACGCTACACTAATTAACTGATTTTTGGTTGGAGTGCAAATATTATCTGATAGGAAAGAAACCGACTCGGTACTAAAAGCGATCAAACAAGCATTTACACAAAAGGTAGAAATGAGATGGTTGTGGCTTGTCGAGTTGTGGCTTGTCTGTATGCATAAGAATAGACTGAAACACTTATAATATCTGACTATAATGTTCACTGGTGCAACAAAAGAATTGTGCCCAGAAACAGATGAAAAAAGTAATTTATATCTGTAATTTAGTTTGAGCTGCTGGTACATTTCTCACTATATCTAGGAATAAAATTAGAGGTGGGAGTGAGAAAGTGATAAAAAGAAAAAGAGGGAAATTGGAAGAAAAGAGGTATGAGCACCTGAACACGATTGTGGAGAGACTGTATATTTCAGGCTTCAAATTAATTTATTATTTTCTTCTTCTTCTTTTCGGTCAGTGTGTGTTGAAAAGCAGCAGACACAAGGCGGCTGAGACATAAACCTATTGTGTTCCTGGCATTTAACTGTCTGGCAGTGTCATTTTGCTGAGAAACGTGTGAGACGGAAGTGAGAAAGGGAGAAGACACAAAGGGGAGAGAGAGGAGAAAAACTAAAGACAGAAAGCACACGCACTCTTTCAACAATATCTTACTCCAAAGTGGCTCTCGTCAGTAGGTTTGACATCAGTGGGATTCATCCAGTGTACGGTCTAAATGATTTAGTGATGTAAATTTTTTTTTTTTTTTTAAATATGAAGAAAGTGTTTACTTTCTGAACATTGTTGATCACATTTTAATGAGGGTTACTGTATGTGGGACACTGTGAACAGTGTTTGTCGTCCCTGAGTATCTTTTAGAGTCTGGTTGCCACCACGGCTCTTATATGGGTGTTAAAATTTGTTAATTTGAGAGCTTAATGTCACGTTCATGTCATATTGCAATTGTAATTACACGTTTCCAACTTGTAAATCATGTTCATGTCAACATGTAAGAAATGAATTGAAATTAGAAGCGAGAAGTTGTCTGACTTTGGTAAATGCTCGGTATTTTAATCCATACAGAGAATTGTCAGCAGTTTATATTAAGCTAACAAGCTTTTGGCCGTAGCTTCATATTTAGCATACAAGTACAGTACAGCCTGGTGCCAGTGTTCTCATCTACAGTGACTTGCTGCCACAGTGAAATATTATATCATCCATGAAGTGGAAGTTTTACGCTGAGAGAAATCACATACTATACATTGTTTTGGCAGAACATACAATGTAGACAAATATTGTATATTACAGACAATTCTTCTCTTTAACATATAAACTTACACAAATAGTTATATGCCATTCATCCTATCAGTTCCCTTCTACCAACATTTTTATCTGTCCCTGCCCCTCCTTTCTGTCTCTCACACTTTTTTTTTCTGCTCTCTTATTATCCATATTTCAATTGGTCTCTCATTTCTCCAGACAACCCAGGATAATCACCCAGAAGCTGGATGCTCTATTAAACTTATAACACACATTTACACCCAGATAGTGCTGAATCACTGAATACAAATCACATCAAGAGGACTTGATTCTTCTCTCTTAGAGTCGGCATTACACTGGCAGTTTTAATTTCTACTAATCGTAATAGTGGCTCTTTTAAATAACATGAATATTTAATGATCCAAAATTAGGCAAACAGGAAAAAAAGGGTCACTGCAACAGCAAGAGATGAGAGTATAAAATGGAATTTAGCTACTGTTGAGTAATGGTGATTAGTTAAACATTTTCTGTAGCTGACAATTTTGACATGGTTACTGAAGTGACTGAAGATTTATAGAATTTAGGTATAAAGCAAAAACTTCAAAAAAACAAGTGTGAATGCTAACAAGCTACAAGAGTAGTTCCCATTGTCATTGGGAGCCTGTTGTTACAAGCACACATGCATGCTCCAACAAGTCTTTATGCACACACAAACACACACAAACTTAGTATATTTCCATTGGAGACTGTCCATACTTAAAATACAACATAAGTTGGTTATACCTACAGCCAAAAAAGACCAAAATATGTATTCCTGTTTAGCAACGTCTAACTGCTATAGTGACCATAGTACTGTCACCTAATAATTGGAATCACAAGTGTTTTTATAAGGAGCAGATTGGGGTGAATGGATGGATCCACAGAGGACATAAAATTTACAGGTTGTCCCAAAGGTGTCAGGTGAAATGGGTTCACGAGATAATGGAAGACTTTCCGCAATTATTTAGCAATTGAAGTTTGAGACAATGTTCTTATTTACTCAAGGAAAGTTTAACAAATGCTGTTGGTAATAATTTCTCTGGTCTGATGGCAAGAAGGATGGGGAAAAAGTGAGCCAAAACCTGGGGAAACAGGAGGAAAGACGAGAGGCTTGGAGAGGGCACATCCCCAAGTTCTGTCTCTGCCACTTTGTTAAAACAATGACTCGAAAGTGAATGTTTTCGTGTGCAATTTAATCAGTAAGTAAGAAGGCAGAAAGCAATTTGTGCTTGAACATTTGAAAACAGTGGTGTTGGGTTAACAACACTACAGTAGGTTAAAAAGCCAGAATTAAATGAATTGTAAAAGCACAACTGACAAATCTGTGTGAAACTGGAAGGCAGGAAATGTCGTTGATAATTGTCTTCTGAGTAGTTTCCCATTATCTCTCCCTCACACCGACACACACATTTACTCACCCTAATATCTTTATTCCGGAACAAAAGCTTTGTAAATGTTAACAAGATTAAAAGAGGTTAGGAAGAGGTTGAAAGTGTTTTACCACATACATTTGGAGACATACACACATTTCATTCACACACACGTTTAGGTTGATATGAGAGGAAGTGCATGTTTAATTAAAAGATGATTTGCCTCAAAGGCAGTCTGATAAAACTGCATGAATTTCAAAATAGCTAATTTAAGCCTTCAGTCCTTTTTTTTGTGTGTGTTTGTGTGTTTGCATGTAGGCTACAGACCCAGATCTCGGGGGAAGCGGTCAGGTCCATTATCGGCTCGTCAACCACCTGAAACTGTTTTCCATCAACGCCACTGGTGCAATCAGAACTGCAGTGCCACTGGACAGAGAGGTCAGAAGAAGCGCCAGATATGCTCATACTTCACATAAACGACATACAGTATTTGCTTAATACAATACAGTTCATACCGTCCTCTCTGACTGCAGTAAGCAATCAAGTGTTTGTGAATGTTTCTTCACGTCTGTGAAGATGTTTGACTGTGAATCTGTCCTCCTGAAGGTGAAGGGTCACTACTTCCTAATTGTTGAAGCATCGGATGGTGCAGTAGACCCCCGGAGATCCAGATTAACACTGTCTGTCACTGTTCTGGATGTAGATGACAACAGCCCGGTATTCACTCAACAGACTTACAGTGTCAACCTACCAGAGAATAGCCCCAAAGATACGGTCATATTACAGCTCAAGGTAAGAAAGCGATGAAAATAAAATTCATTATTTTCTTCCAAACAACCTTAAAATGCAGCTCTGTAGGAAAAACATCTCTGATCTACTACCACAGTCACTGTGTTTACATGCACTTAAGTAGGCGGGTGGACAGTACGGTTTCTCTGATTAACAGTCTGATCTCACACTCTGGGGGAAGAGAAGGGAGGTTTCTCCCTCAGTACACCAGTTATTCTGTTATGTATACATGTAACCAGGTTCCAGTCAGGTTTCTCCAGCAGGGCATGAGCACGTTAGATGGCTACAGGTAGGGCAGTGAGACCACACAGACTGACACTGTAATTAATACAAGGTGCCTTATATATGTCTAAATAAGAGGTTTATTATCAGCTGTGTCTCTCCCCTTTCCTTTCCTCTTTCAATTGTTCTGTCTCTGTTCAACGCCACAAATACTGCGCAAGTAACCAAAAAAAGAAACAACGTTGGAAAGCAGCATTTTCTGTCACCACACAGTTAAAATCTGTGAGCCAGCATTCCAAATTAACTCTTGAGGTGGAGAAGAAATCTGATTACTCTATTTCCAGTAAGCAGGTTTCTGCATGTTAGCTCTGCCACCGGGTTACCTGAGGAAGCTGATTTCTTTGAGTAACCTGGTTGCATGGAAACAGTCATTCTGAGGTTCAAATAAGTAAAGACAAATATGCACAAAATTCTTGGCGTGAAGAAATTATCATTTTCTCTGAACTGACAAAAGCAATAAAAGGGGAAAAAAATCTAACATTGACTTTTGATCAAGAATAATTACAATATTTTAACTATGCAACAATGGAAAATAGAGGTTTGTTGAAGGGTATAAACGATGACTGTATAATAGCTGGTTTTAGCTGGATGCTGTTGTTATCCATAAGGATGTACTGCATATCTGCTGTATGCTGGCTTATAGGAAACACAAAAGGCACTCCAAAAATATTTGACATTTTTGGAGTGTTTAGAAATAACCTTGAACCAAGTTAGTTTTAAATATTTGTAATAATTTTTTACTTATTATGAATGTTACAATTTAAAGACAAATTTAAGAGATTGTTCTAAGTAAATGTTGTTGAATTATTTTATTATTGGTGAGATTACAATAAACAAAATTCTCATAAAAACAGCTTTGTTATAAACGATGATTGCACCTTAAAACATCTCTCCTGGTGGATGCTCTTACACTTTGGATTGCAGTAAAAGAAGATGTACCTGGTTTAGAAATGGTCTTGCTGACTTGGAGCTGAGAGCTGCCTTTTCTTGCCTTTCCAGTGACCAGGCTGTGAAGTTTATAGCCTGCCACGCTGTAGCTCATAGGCCCGAGGGAGACGGTCAGTTTTGGGCCCAGTCTGATCCACTGATCCAGATTTGAGCTTTTAGTCAGCCAGTCCTAGTATTTACAGAACCAAAAGTGACCATGGTCATGTGACTGTCTTAACAAAGGGCTTATGCTCATTAAAGGACTTTCAACTAGTTTGGATAAATTTGCCCGTAGCTCAAAACCGAGACTTCACATTCAGTTGAGAAGCACTGTCATGGCCCTTCCTTAGTTATTAAGCAATATCTCATCTTACATTCCAGTCATCACAAAAGTGTCCTTAAAAAGTCTGATTCTTTTTTTAAAACACTTGCAGACACCCTGTAGGTTGTGAAAGAATCTACATGTAAGGTAGAACAAAGCTTTTCCCTGTAGCTATGCAGTTAAAAAAAAAAATGCTACAGAAGGGAAAATAAGATGTGGACCAGTAGCTACACCACAAAGGTTACTACCACAGGCGTCTCAGACATGCCGGCTCAAAACTGACCTAATGATAATACTACGGCCTCTTACTGGCTCCAGCACATGTAGATGCTTGTGCTGCTGGCAAATATAAAAAATTCAACTTGCGATAAAATTCACAAGGCATGATATTACTTTCTTTCTCATTCTCCGACTCTCTTCTTTGTCCGTCTCCGTAGGCAATAGATGCTGACCTCGACTCTAACCTCACATATCGAATCAGAACTGATGGCTTGGATCAGGAGATCATTCAGCTATTCCACGTCGACCCCATAACAGGGGAGTTGTCAGTTCTCAAGGTTCTGGACTACGAGGCGCTGGCTGACGAGGAGCACACATACACGTTCACTGTAGAGGCCTTGGATGCAAAGGGTAACATGCCTCCTGGACTTGCCTCTGTAACTGTCAGAATAATGGTGAGTGTGTGGGCATGTGTTTACATCGACAATAAGATGAGTGTTGAGAAAGGCTTCAGATTAGCCTGGCTCGTTTGTACTTCCTTAGTCTGGAGATGTGTATATATAAATACAAAGTACCTGCTGGCCTCAAGTGTTGACTGCAGCCATGTGCAGATTATTAGACGATGGGCCCCTGGGCACAGAAAGATAAAGGCCCAGTACCCATCAGACACCCAGAACGAAACATGTACAAGAACATATACATACAAAACGTTATCATTTTTAATAACTGCATTAATACAGAAGCATTAATACGCAGAGGCCTGTGCCTGAAAGACCCATTCAGCAGTCTGTAACTAGAACTACTGTGCTGAGTGAAATACTATGGGAATTATGTGTCACAATTGGTTTGTTTTCAGTGGGAGTTCATCAGTGCTGAGGGTCTACCCCAATTTTTGTCTTTTTGTCATGAAATACACATCGTCAACAAGCTTTTTAAGTCGTTTCCCTGTGATTTTCACTGCACTTTTGCACTTTAGCAAAGGAATCTTGGCTAAAACATACAAATGAAAGAAAGCACTGGTCAGATTAGCTGACCAGGTAATGGTGACACTTTTTTAGCTTTTTGTTGAAGAATTTAATTCACACATCATATTTATGAGATGATAATCCTGCAAAATGTGTTTGTTAGTTATTAAATACAGCTATATTGTTCTTGTAATTTGCACCAAGAAACATGCTGACACACGAGTCAGCACTCAATGGTTCTTTCCTTGGACTAAGTGTTGTCCAGATGTTATGACCCCTAGAATGGGTAATTCCACTTTAATTTTAGGGAGTGTAGGTAGAAAATGGAAGTTACGTTAAATCAAATATTTATTAAATGTCATTTTGCATGACATTTGTGCAAAAATGTGGCACTCACTGGAAAAACAAATCTTGGTGTAATGTTTACAATGCTAATGCAATACTGTGTGTGTGTGTGTGTGTTTATCTCTCTAGGACATGAACGACTTTTCTCCAGTATTCAGCCAGTCTGTGTATCAAGGCATGGTCGCCCCTAATGCTGCCAAGGGAACCATCGTTACTACGGTGATGGCCAATGACTCTGACCCTGTGGTGAGCATTTCCAGCCACTGCTATCCAGTCCAGCTGTTTTTCACAGTTCATTCCTTAAATCGTTCATAGGAATGATGAAAGATAATGATGCTTGTCTCCAGTGTGTGTGTGTGTGTGTGTGTTTTAGATATCTTTACACATTCTCCAGTGGAGAGGTTCTTGTAAAGACTGTGATACTTCAGCTTGGTTTTAGCTAGAGACGTCTTTGTATTCTTGGCTTCTTTATTCTTCTCAGTGTAAAATGAAGGTTGGCTCTCTTTAGAGTGTGTCAGTATTAGCCTTTAGATTTTCGAGCGTAGTTAACCCCAGATTTAAGAGACAGTAAAATGCTCATGCTGAGGTCTGAGTTCAGTCTGAACATCCACCACAGTAGCTTGTGTGAATTTCCTGAATCACAGCCTTTCATTAGATGCTGATCTGAGATGCCGTGGCTGTGTAAAAAACTGCTAATTTATTTTTCATTGGAAACAGAAAACCACCAGCTGGTAAACTGGTAATTTTATTTATTATTTCCTTTTATAGGAAATATATTTTTATGATAAATATAAACCAGGACTGTTCAGCGCCAACAAGCCATGTTGGTGGCGTAGGTTTTGTTGCCTGTGTTCCTGTCTGATGTTTTTGCTTTCTTACTTTATTAGCTAAATTGATTTAGACTTGAAGTTTAGGCATCAAACTCTCTTGGGTCAAAAAGCAACAGTACACTATCCAGGCTGGAAAAAGCAATTTCAGACTCAGACAAGGCACTAAATGGCTCCTCAACAGCCCTGAATATAAATGACATTTATACATCCTTCAGAACCAAAGTTTATTTCTAAACTGCAAGAATTTGTCAAAGTGAAGTTTTGCTGACTCACTACAAGGTGTTTTTTAGTGAAAGTTTACTCTTGGACGGGCAACTCGGAAGTACTCCCGACAACCCCAGGGCGAAGTCTAATACATCACTTCACAGGAAAAAATAAATTCCTTACAACTTTTTGCATGATGGTTACATTTTCTTATAGAGTTTCATCTTCAGGCTTGTAATATGTATTAAGCTGGTTAAACAATATCATGATGAAACTGTTACAGTTTAGTGGTGTTTCGGTAAAGATGCATCTCTAAACAGAAATGTGACCGTAGACCTTTCTGTTTACCTGGATCCCTTTCTAGTTAGTAGCAATGTGGATTTGTTGCTATTATATTGTAAACTCTCTCCACATAAGTTTTTGAGCATATTTTTAGTAAAAAAAGTTTTAAAAAGTAACATACTGTGACTCCAATTTTAAATTGAACTATTACCTCCTTTTTTAGAGATCTTTTTTATGTTTTCCTCAATTGTAAAGTGCTTTTTAAAGTTCATTCAGATCCATTAATTAAGCATTGATCATAAATTTATACTTTAATGACAACAGCAGCTGCTGCCTTTGGAGAACCTCACTTAGGCCCCTTGATGGGTAAAAATTACTCTGTCATCAACAGGCATAAAAAGAATTTGACGACAAGTTTTAAAATCACATTTTACGTTTAAAGGTGTTTCTCCATCCATTCATGTTAACTGTGGTAATGGAAATGAGGCTTGTACAAATGGAACCAGGTGCATCTTTGATTTAAAAAAAAAAAAGCATGTGTCAGCGTATATGTCTCTGTGTGAAGACATTGTTTTAGTCATGAATCCACACAGGGATTTGTTTAATGATATTGCGTTTCGTATGAGGCAGTGATCTGCCTGCTACCAGACCTCCCGAAATATTCCAGGCAGTGACTGTCCTTCCAAATCTGAATGCAGATAAGCGTTCACTCAGAAAAAATGTCTGGAATAAATAGTGACCCTGTTTCTTTTGGTTTTAATAACTACTATATAACAAAAGACTGTTTATACACTTTTGAAGTTATTCTACAGCTGTGGCCATGCGAGTACAGCTCAGCAGTGTCTTATTTATTCAACTTTATATTTTCTTAAAACAGTCTGAGCATGTGCACTGTTGGCATTAATATGATGCAAAATATTGCTAATTTTAAATGGTTGATTAGATGGATGGATAGATGGAAGTTAAGGAGATATTGAGTTTATGTGTCTTTGCTGTTCTGGATATTAATGCATTTTCACTCAGTTTTCAGTTTATTAGGAACGCCTGAAGTTAAAAAAACTATTGTAAATCAGTCTAATCTACAAGTCCTTCAGAAAATAATAAACCTCAGTTTTTGGTTGAAACCTTTTAACCTGATGATCATAGGGGGAATGCTGCTGTTAAACTGTACTGTGCTGTACACAGATGTTCTGCTGTAGAACAGAGTAGATTCATTCCTACAAATGTGGCAAACAACAGAAACTCATTAGTTTTTCCTGCAACACGGTTCAATAATAAGACTTCAGTCTCTGAAATGATCATACAACTGAAGCAGGATATTAAACTGTTAAAAAAAAGTCAATATTGTTTTCTTTATGAAGTGGGGATTCATTTGGCTGACTCCATATGCAGCTTAAATGCTCAAAAGCTAGTACCTCCTCTTTTGGCAAAAGGCATAAATAGCTTTTTCCCCAACAACACAATATTTAATGCACAATTACGTAGTACAAACGTTTCTTTCGTTGGCTTTTGTCCGCTTGGCTATAAATGAGCTCTTTGGATTGCTACAACCTGCAGCCACCCCAGCTAAAAGAGGCGCCAGGTTCTAAACTGGTGCAAGTCTGCGAGCTGCTCCTCAGAGGAAGAGTTATACAGTTTGTAGGGATACAGGTGTTCGTAAACCTTTTTACCCGCAGAAATGAACAGAACGAATTAACTTTCCCACATTGGAACATGTGCTCATTAACGCAGACTCAGGAATCATTCACACAAAAGGTTCGCTCTCTAATAGATATTATCGAAGGTCGCCTCAGTTTATGTATTTCCTGACATTGTGATTCACAGAAGTCACGCTAACTAATGGTGGCTCATTACTGGCAGTATTTGAGAGGTTAATTCATGATCATTAGAGTCCCTAACCTTAGACCTCACCTTTGTCGAGTGATGGTGTTTGTGTGAACTGCTTCATGAGGATTTGGATGAAGAGATGATATTTGACATTTGGGTCCACGCTAAGTGCTTTGAATATCAAACAGTGATTATTAGACTGTGCTTTAACTCCAGGCTTCTCTACAAAATTAATTACAGTTAACCAGGTACTGTACTAGACACAAACTCCACTGCAAATTAAATCTGTCATCCTGATCACTATACCTCTTTCTTCTTTATTTTCACCTTTGTAGGGCACCCCGGCAGGTTTTGTGCGCTATAAATTGGACCATGAGGCTTACCCGTACTCTGCCAGCATATTTGACATAGAGGAACACACGGGACACGTGGTTACCAGAGTGAACCTCAATGAGGAGCCCAACTTGAAGTTCAGTGTATGTATTCGCACACACACATTCAGTGGTGATCCATAATATACAATAACCTTGAGTCAGGACCTCCCACCAATTTAGATGCACCACATGACACCTCTAAATTGTTATGTGAGGGTTTCCTGGGAGACTCCCAAGCTGATGACACTGTTCTAGTGATGGAAATTACTGATATTTGCCATCGAAGGGTAAGTGTTTCGTGCACCCACTGCTTTGTTTTAAGGACCCACCAAAAATCTGTGGAACCCCTGCTTTTCCGACCGTTCTGTAAAACTTGTTTAGCTTGTTGCAGTTACAGTATGTGGCACCACTTAATATAATCCCCAAATTGATTTATTCAAACTGTAAACATTGGCATCAGTGCTGTAATTCAGTGGAGACATTATTACTGGAGAATGTTTTTCTGCTGTGTTTTTGGATTCTGCTGTTTAGTGGGTGGAGGTTTTGGAACTTAGTCATTCAAATCAATCAGCTCTAGATTTTACTTGCTTACTTTGTAGCATTTGTTTACAATAATGTCTTTTCAGAGCACCTTCTCAAATCACTAACCACCGTACAGGCTACACTCCAGTTGCTTATTAGTTTTAAAACCGCGTTTTCCCAGCTGCGCTTCTCAATGGGGCTTTGGGCCCTGCTAATTTCATCTTGTCAATGGGCTTTAATTAACACAACAAGGACTCAGCATCCTCTGAAACTGTCTCTCAGGGGACTGATTCTACCTTATCAACTCCCAATAACTCAATCAAAATGAATTAGTTGAGCACTGAGTACAATTTTTTGGATTATGACTGAAATAAATAAACTTTTACAAAACTGATACATGGTGCGGATACTCACAGAGACAAGGCTACCAACTAACTGCCTCACATCAGTCACTTTATGGCAAAACTGTATACGTTTTTGTTATTAAAAAGACATTTTTGGAGCAGGTTGACATGTATAGAGCCTTGCAACAAAAGAGCAACCAATTCAAACCTTTAGTGCTTTTATTGTGGTAGGAAGCAAGAGACCTAACTACCAAAATCTACGAGTTTCCAGCAGTGAAAGAGCTGGACACTATCTGTAACAATTTCCCAAGTAAATTAGAGAACCCACTACATTTCAGCATCGTGATATTTAAGTGTGGCCCTCATTAGGGCTCCTTTGGGTCCTCTTAACAGTGGTTACCCCCCGATTAAATGAAGAAGAAAGGCTAAGCAGAAAAAGTGAGCAGTCGAGTAACATACTAATCCCGCTCTTTCTTTTCACACGCAAATAATAGGGTTTTAGAATATAAATCTATGGCCTGTCATTTATTAGATGCAACAATTTTGTCTATGTCAGCAGTGTGTGCATATGTAAATGAATGTCTTTGCAGTATTAGAGGACATGTAAAGTTATAGCACTAGACAGCCAGATTCCAGTTAACGACTAAATGTCCTTTATTGTTTGACAGCTGGTGGTGGTGGCCTACGACGACGGTAACCCTGGAAAGGAGAACACAACTCTAGTGGAGATTACAGTCCTGCAGCCTTCTGTCATCCCTGTGTTCACCCAGGAAGAATACAGGTACACGCACGCACACATTACATGCCAAGTTTAAGTCCTTGAACCTCATTGTTCAAAATACTCCAGACCGAGATTTGTGGTATTATGGATTACATGATGTGTGCATGTAATTCACGTGCCAGCTCTGTTTTTCATTTTCTGTCCAGCATACACATGTTGAAAACTGAATTTGCTGTGCAGTGTCCACACTGCTTGATTTCTGACTTGTTATGATAACTCTGGCAATGTTAACTGTGTTCTGCTATAAAAAGAGGGAACTAATGATGTAAATAAATTTAACGGCCAGAGCAGATTAGGTGCCAACCACAAACGGCATAAAAATGGGTTTATATGACGAAAACTTGTGGGTGGAATGTTGATATACTGGTTTGCACTTTTGCCTCACGGCAAGAAGATTCACGGTGGTTCAGATTTCATCATAAACATGCCTCAGTGTCATTGAAGACATGCTGTACATACAGGATCCACTATGTATCCACATATTTTCCTGTAATTCTTGTAGAATCTTTTAACTGAATTTACATAGAAGGAAACTTACATCTGTGCCTTGTTTCTCTCTGCACTCATGTGCATTGTGGAAATGCATTATCTTTTGTTGCTGTGTTTGGGCATGGTAGCTTTTAAGCGTTTGTCTTTGAGATTGTTTGAACTATTCAAAGTAAATACTGCGCTTGGCAAGATGAAAACTACTATGTTGGAGTTTTTTAAGAAACATTTTCTGTAAAGACTATAAATTACCACTGGAACACAAATAAACCTGGGGCTCATAATATACTTTTCATCAGACAGATTTGCACACAAACAAAAAATATTAAATGTTACTGATAATGCTTTTCTCTTCGTGATTTTCAACTGCTAAATTGTTTGAATGGTGCTAATATGGGCTTATAAAAATATGGAAACAAAGAGTTGATGAGGCATCATAGTGGTGGAGTGGTTAGCGCTGTTGCTGTAGAAGGTCCCCGGCTTGAATCCATTGCTTGAATCCCGGCTTGTTCGCATGTTCTCCTTGTGTGGATCTTGTCTGGTCCTCCGGTTTCCTCCCACAGCACAAACACATTCATGGTGACTTATTTAGTGACATTATGTTGTCCATAGATGTGAGTGTGGGTGTGAATGGATGTCTGTCTGTGTTGGCCCCGCCTCACTGCCCAGTGGGAACTGGGAACAGATAATAGATGGAATGGAAGGCTTACCTCATTGGCAACGAAATTTCTTATCATTACCTTTATTTTAACAGGACTAAAGGTGTTTATTTAGACTAAAGTCTGAATAAAATAAATGATCATAATTCTTCCCAGAATAAACACAAATACATATATAGATCAGTAAATGGCAATACCTAAAAATGAAAAGGACAAGGTCAGTGATTTCTAGTCTGACCTTTTATAATTAGACTCTTCATCCTATATTAACATGCAAGCAACTCAGTGGCACCTTCATTTCAGCCTGAACGTCTCCATGCAGCATAAGACAGAGTATAATATATATAATATAAATAATATTTAAATAGGTTTGAAATTCATTCTGATTTCCCCTCATGAACATCTGCAGCAAGAACTGAGCACCCGAACACAACTGAGGGTCATTTTTTCTAGGTTTGCATATAAGTCCAGTCATTCTGTTATTTCTGTTGTGATTTCTATTTCTTCTTTTTTTCTGCAGTCCCTTCTGTATGTGTGTCTTTCTTCATTTTTTGCTTATTATATCATCTTTCACATACACTATCAGATAAATCACATTTAGATTAAAACTGCAGTAG
Source organism: Channa striata (assembly GCA_033026295.1). Classification (NCBI taxonomy): domain Eukaryota; kingdom Metazoa; phylum Chordata; class Actinopteri; order Anabantiformes; family Channidae; genus Channa; species Channa striata. The sequence continues at coordinate 4,938,422 of CM065186.1, forward strand.
ATTTTTTTTTTTAAGTTTTTAAAAATGTTTGTAATGACTAATTGAGTGATTGATGGCCTTTATTTTTTGCCACTTTGTGTGCTTTTTTGTTTATTTATTTCATTCCCTAATTTCTTTTTTGTCTCCATTTGTATGCATTGATTATGTCATATTATATAATTTATTTTATATTCAGCATATGTGTTTAGACATTTACTGTGATGCAACTCACTTTTACATAGATGACATGCTAGCTGTCATGCATAATGCCAGAATCCTCTGTGACAGCTTAGTTTTCAGTGCCGGAGAAAACGAAACAAAAAACACATCTCAGACAATTTATTCTATTTCATAGAAATGCATCTGCATTTACATTTCATTTACTTAAAACCTGTTAGCTCTCTTTATTCCAACCCATGAGCACCATTAGCTGTAAGCTAATGAGCTTGTTTTTGACTTCAGTGTCAATACAGACATATTTCCCCACTGATACAGAAACAAAATTCAAGATGTCAAGGTTTGTCTTTCACACGGAGTAAAGCTCCTGTCTATTTTTAGGAAGAGGGTTAGAGGCAAAAGAAATGTCAGCCAGCCATATATTGCTGCATTTATGAATATGTAACATAGCTTCCAGCTAAAACAGTGTGTGTGCGCGCGCCTTTGTAGATGTGCATTTTCTAGAATCTGTGTATATTTGTAGTATTTGTATTTGTTAATCATCACAGTTCAGGGTAACTCATGCATACACATGTTTTATGTTGAGCACCGTGATTATCTCTTTAAGGAGTATTTGTCTTTTGTATGTGGTTTAATGTCTCTTTGGTTGCATGTGTGGCCTCTACATTATATTTCTGTCCCTCTGTTTTAGTCTGAGTGTGTGTGTGGTTTTTTTTTTGCATTTCCATGTTGTACTTGCACAGTACAGAGTGCCCACTTTGAATTAATTATTCCAGGTTTATTGAATAAAAGCTAACCATTGTACCAGTGTGTTTTTAAGAGCTTACTAATGCAGCTTAATGATTTTGTATGGTTTCAACAGACGGGCTTGTAGCCATAGGCAAGGCTAAATTAGCAATATTGATTCATATAATGAAAAAAGAAAGTGAAGGAAGAGTTCTGTTAAAAGTCTCTTTTTGGCAAGGCATAAATTTACAGTTTTTATTACTACTTTAAACTTTAAAGAGTTCAACAATGTTTGAAAATTAGTTATCTGCACACACTCAGTCTTTGAAAAGCATTTTGAATGTGCCCTTACTGCTCAGTGGAAACATTATGTTAAAGCCCATATGTGCAGAAGTTGTAGGAGTCTGATCTTGACACCTCTTATGATATTCTTCTTTTGACCTAATGATATTATAGTCAGCCGTCATTATTGAACTAGCATCTAACCATTTTGACATTATTAAACCTTTATTTTATCCATTTACTATCTACATTAATCAGTTTAACAAAACTTTAGTTTTGTATTGTTTTCGTTTCTGACCCTGATATAATACCCAACAGTCCATAACTTTATGGCTATTAATACTCCTGTGCAACGGTGCCCTTATTCACACTTTGTACTGGACAATTTCATGTCAAGTACAGAGCCTAAACAAACTTGTTCTTCTCTATAGGGTCTTTGTATTTTATTGTGATCAACTTTTATTTATAATATGTGAAACTATGTCAGAGAGTGAATCAGGATTTTGGGTGAAATAGTTTTAACACTCCCTCCATATTTGTATGGTTGGGTACAGCAAAGTTAAATGTGTTAAGATACAAACACGCGTCATCACAGTGCCCAGGTGCATTTTCACGCTTATATAGCAAAAGTGTTAAGAAGCTGAAGAGGTTCTTTCAGTTATTGCAGTAATGAAGTTTAGTTGAGCTGAATTTCTAAACCCCTCCTCCCTCAATGTGTTTCTGACTGTAGGACCATCCTTGCACCTGCAGAATTAGTATGCAGTCAGTATCACATGCACATGAATAGTTATCAGCACCCAGTGGCAATTATCAGCATGAGGTTAAGTGAACAGAAAGGAAAATATTGCCTTTTGAAAGATTATAGACAACTACAAACCCCTCCCAGCACTCTCACTGTGCACGTGTCCATATGCCGGCTTGTATGATTGCATGCAATATTGTATTTGTGTGGACAGACAGACCCACCCCACCCCACCCCCTTCCAAGCACCAGCACTAGTACTACTACTCTGGTGTCATAGCCTGTTAGTTTGTAATGAATCTAATTTCAAGGTGATGAGAAAGTTGAGAGCCAAAACCCATCAGTATTTTTTTTTATATATTGCGTGACCAAAATTGGCAATACATTGCTTTGTCTTGCATCATTAAAAACCTAGAGATAATACACTATATTGTGGCAAGAGATTTACATAAATCCAGTCGTATCTATCACCGTCTCTACACTGAAATACGGTACGCCTTCAATTCAAGAAGCACATTCAGCCAGGCAGGAGGTCACAGTTTTGATCACTATTACCCAGCTGGATAACTGCAAACCAAGAGCAATTTGAAATACTATTTTTAATAATATTTTCTTTGTTGGCCACGAAATTAACAAAAATAACACAAACATTTGTTTTTAGTAAGCGTCTATAAAAAGGTACACCTGGCACGGAGTTTTAAACCTACAATTTGCATAACTTTAAAAAGTGTTGCTGCCCCCAAAAAAATGACTTTTCTGAAACTATAATAATCAACCAAAGCACCCTTCAGTGGTTTGTACACTGCTGTGTTGCTTTTGTGCATTTTTGTGCAAAGTATTGTATGTTTTCAGGGTAGAACTTTTTTATAATTGCATTCAAAAACATTCATTCACCTGACATTTTGTCGTTCATTTCCTGGCTCTGTTTTAGGAACAGGATGAAGAGGAAAACGATTTAGATTCTCCACAATTTGAAGGTGTTCCTTAAATGATGCATTTAAGGGACTGTAATCTGACATGGTTCCACTGCAATAAACCTGACACCTACTGTACATCCACTGTACTATATAAAGCATATACAGGAAATAATCCAAAATTGTTATTCTAGTTAATGTTAGGTTTTGGTGGATTTGCTTAAGATTCAATTGATTTGAGGGACTCTCCTTTGTCAAATGCAATGTATTGTCAAAATGTAAAAAACAAAACAATCCCTGTTGACCTGAAATATATTAATTTTCAAGATAAATACATCCTCATCTAAGCTGTAGCTCTATAAATCTGGTATTTGTCCAACCGATTCAGTACAAGCTTGCCTTGTTTTGTTGATGCATACAAACAAGGAAGTGCACATGAAGTGCTGCTGGCAATATTATGGCTGCGGCAACAAATGGCAAACAACCGCCGTGACGCTGGCAGACAGGCGGAGAGAGGCGTGAGATATGGAAGAGAGAGAGGCTGAAGTGGGACTGAAATAGTAGAACAGACTACGACGTTGAGAGAGGACAGTAGAAAAAGAAGCAATTCAGAGTGTGAGTTTCAGATGAAGTAGAAGCGAGAACGGAGAACAGCAGAAAAGGCGAGACTATTAGCTGCAAAAAAAAAAGGGGGCTGTGTTGGTGGAATACATCATGCCAGAAAGAAACCCTGAGGATGATGGACAGAAACGTAGGCACACATGGAGATAGACAGATCAACATACAGGCAGAGAAGTCTTTAAAGCTGCACATGAGCTGGCAGGTTGACAGATGGAAGCAGAGTGAAGCAAACAAGCAGAAAGGCAGGTAGAGACTTACTGACGGACGAGAACTTACACCGCCAGCCAGACTGATAGGCAGGCAGACTGACATAAATATGTTTTCTAGCTTGATAGGTACATTCACTCGATAGTCCGGTTTTAGAGACCGACATCTTTACCTTCACATACTGCTGATATGAACACGTGCATGTTTTTGCATGTTTAACCCTTCAGCCTTTTCTTCCACCATTGTTGCTGTACAGCGGGGACTTGTTCCCGCTTGACTTGTCTCCATAATCAGTTCTCAGCTCTTTGATTACATCACAGGCATGGGCATCATTGAAATGCTAATTTCAGCCAATATGAGCAAAAAAAAAAAATGTATCTGTACAATTTAAACAAAGGCATGAAAAATAAGCTGGTGATCAACATGGCTGATGACTGACAGATGGCAACACATTTGTTAGGACTGCAACCCAGTAGCTATTAAGCAACAGCTCAGACTACTTCAGATGTACTGTGTGTATATATACAGTATGTTACATATAGCACAGGTAATTATAGGAACTAAATGAGGAACAAAAGCATAAACACAGCAGGTGAGATGCTCTGTCTCTGTAGGACCAAACAGCTGACTACAGCGTCTGTCCGCTTATGTCTGAGAAAAAAATAATGGCACTCACTATGTGAATATTTCTTAGCCTGAAAGTAGGTATTGTTGGATAAATCCAAGCAAGTGTTCAAACATCAAACTCCTGGCAGTCGCATGTAAAAGCCTTCCTCGTTTCTTTTCTTTTTGAACAGGTTGATGTTGTTCCAAAGGATGCTGGTTATCTTCCTTTTAACAGCTGTAGAGACAGTTTTATTGGCTTTGACACCCAAAATGGCCAGACCAACAGATCAAAGAAAAAAAGTTGAAATGGACTCAGTGTAAAACTCCAAATACTGACAGTTTTTTTTTTTTAACCTGAAAATCCATTGCAGGCAGCATTACATCCAAAGGTCAGCTGCTGTTGAGTTCTTTCCTGCAGCTTGAAATTGCCCTCGTCTCTGGTTACTGAAAAATAAGTCACCGGATGAACAGGAACACAGGGAGAAACGTTATTTAAACTTTTATTTTGACCAAACACTAAGCAGCAGCATAATGTAGGAATTTCTTCCCACATTGTAGTAGAGGATGTGTCACTTTGTCCCATTTCAGAGCACAGATATTGTGCTTTTGGATTTTACTACCACAGATGATGTTTTTTTTTTCCATGTCTGCAAAGACTTGGCCCTTATTTAGTTTTTGTTTTGAGGTACATGTCTTTTTATTTTTAATGCATGAATTAAACTAGTGCATCTGAGTTGATTGATTCTTGTGATAAACAAGAATGTGTACTGTCATGAACAGATATATTTTCTTACTCCTTAAGATAAAAGCTAGATTTCATGACACTGATGGTGAAATTAATGGATAGACTAACAAAGACCAGTCTGACTGGAAAAATTAGCATAGGAGCAAGTTGTTTATTATGCACAATGCACCAATACAACTTCATGGGGAATTAAATTATCCTAGGTAAGTTTTTGATATTCTTATCAGCCTCAGGCATTTACCAAAGATTACATAACAATCGAATGTTCAGGCAGGCTACAATAAGCATAGTTGAAAGACTGGAGCAACTTTTAAAATAGTAATTGTGTCTCTGGGGACAGACGGGAGGCTTCAGTGCTGAGGGCAAAGAGCACGGGGTGCGATAAAAAGTTTAAGGAGATCAGACAGGCGTGAAGTAGAACTCTCATTTATCATTTTAAATGCAATTCAGACTAAGACTGACATCATCTGAATTAATCATATTTTTAACAATCTCCGTACAGACGACTTACGTTTAGCGTCTGCAGCTGTAGATTACCTTATTTGTCTCCACCTTTAGTTTCCCGTCAGCTGCAGGCACCACTCCACTGAAGAATATACACTGAATACACACACAAAAAAAGTCACGCTCACTAATATTTCGTCCGGCCTCCTTAGCTGTGAGTGCAGGAAACGATCGCTGTGGCTTCTTCTTTATTCACTTACGCAGTGTCACAACATGTATTTCCGTGCATAGTTGCATTAATGTTTCTCTAAGATCTTGTATTGATCATTGGAAGGATGGTGGGAACACTGTGTGAGGTCTTCTCTTCTCTGGGAACGTCCCAAATATTCTAAATGGGGTTAAGGTGGCCAATCCACGTTTGAAAATGAAGCCTTAGGTCATAAGCTGAGCCCTATAATTTTCATTTTGATAAATACCTGTAAGGTCAAGGAAGAGAAAAATTCATCAATTGAAAAAACAAGTTTTTTTATATTCATGTGGTCAGCTGACCCTAATCATGGGCCCATAACTTTTTTTGAATGTTGAGCTGACTAAATTAAGGAAACCCCAGATCATAACACTGCCCGCACAGGCTTGTATGGTGGGTACTAAGCATGAAGGGTTTCATCACTACATTAATTCTCCTCCCATTTCAACCCAAACAAACTGAAAAGCAATTTTTGGAACCTTTACCAAATGTTGGTGTCCACAACTCACATTTTGCATTAAAACATCGCAGAAAATATTTTTGTATGTATTTTTGCATTTAGTGGGATGTGTTGGACTCTAGAGCCCAGAAAACTTATTTCCAATTATTTTAGTAATTTTTTTTTTCTCATCACGTGCATGTAGGAATGCAGATGTACATCTACTGTGCATGTACAGTTAATTAAAGTTAACTTTAATTTCTGATGAAGGGACATATAGTAGAGTGGTCATTTTGTTTTTGAACAAAATCTTTGTTTTACTTTTTTTTTCTTTGCACACTACAGGAATGCAAACTTTGGCACTACATTGTGTTTGCTTGGTTAAATCCACATAGTGACTTTATAAATGTTTGGGCCGGGCAGTGTATTCTCTAAGGATACATATTTGTTGGTACTTGATAACAATAAGCAAAGTTTGTGGAGTAATAGGGTAACAAGGTGATAATAAGAAAAATACCCAAAGTTTCAATATTGTGTAAGTAAGGCGTGCTTATAAATTACATAATACTTGTGGTGTAATTACAGATGGGATGAGGGTCAGGCTCCACTTTAAATTATAGCCCTCAACACAATAAAAGAGATTATTCTTTATTTAAAAACATCTTGCAAGAAATGGTTTCTGTGATTTGATTTAGAAAATAACCAAAGTTATCTTTTAAAGTTTGATCTTACATGAATAGATATTTAAAGTTGATAGGCCAGTGTGTCAAACCCTTCCAGGGACGGGCTATTATCCCTTTGAATTTGAGGACAAAGCAATCAGACATTTTTCTCCTTATTCCTGAGTGGTTCCTTATAGTTCATTAGTAGATGTAGTGGGGACTGTCATGCATCTAAGAAGAAATAGGCAGACGGGATAATGAACAGAGAGGCGGGAGATGGATGGGGTGGTTCAGGAGACAGAAAGCGCGTAATCACAATGGACCTGGTTTTGATTAACGCTGCAAATAAAATCAGTACAATCTCTAGGTGCCTCTTCACTCTGCTTTCGTTCAGAGGCAAAGATGGGAAATTAATGACATACTATACAAATGTTTAATTAAAATGAGAATAATTAAAAATGAATAGTTTGCTCATTGCAGTCTTGCATCTTACATTAACATTACTAACAAACACAACATGAGATGTTTTTTCTGGCATGTAATAGAAAAATGGAAAGAAATCTAATTAACAGAATCACTTGTTAGAATATCCATAATCCTTATGTTTGCTTTTTTACTTGTGATCTCCTTTATACCAATGCCCATTATATTTTGTTGCCTATACCTAATTAACCATATGGTAAACTTACATCCGCTTAGGGTTAACCTAATGGTACTGTCAGATATTTTAATCCTTTTTGTTACTTTGCCAAACTAGCAGTCAATCAGAAATGTTATATTTCACCTGTGTTTGTGGGCGAGACTGGGCTATTGTGCTATTAATTTAAGACTATATGAATCTATACACAAGCACAGTGGCATAAATATACCGTATGCTGGATAAATTATTCATGAAGAAACTTTTAGATCACACTCAAACACGCGTACTCTTCATGTCATCAAAGTTTTTTCTCTCTGTGTTGTACTTCTCCAACATTTTCCTTTGTTTCATCTTTCTTTGTCTCTATATTACCTTCCGTTTTTGATTCCCTCATTTTGTCAAAAGCCGCGAGTCCCTTCTCTCTTTTTAAGTCAGCTCTGTCTCGCATATGATTTCTGTATTATTACTTCCACGATCTTCCTCTCTGTTTCAGATACTAAGACACTGACAGTCAGTTGACAATTTTGACAAGGCTGTAAAGCGAGTGGTGAGAAGAGTGCTACGAAATGGGCAAAAAATACTGAGACACTTGCTGACAGAGTGCAGAAAAGAGAGAATATGTTTGAGAGATACAGTGAGAATTGAAAAGACCAGAGATTGATTGACAGAAGGAAAGAGTGACAGGTATGAACCAACAGGGCAAAAAGGGGAGAGAGAGATGTGGGGTTAAGGAGAGAAGGAAGACTGCCAGAGGGCACAGAAATAAATGCTGATTATTCAGACAGTTCTGAGCAAAAGTAAGAAAACAAACTCTTAAAAATTCCTCAATGTTGGCTGACTATTATTCTTTAATTACAGCCTACTGCTACCTCGTCTGATGCTGTAAAATCGCAACACCTGCCATATCAGAAAATTGTCTGGATTTCAGCCATCATATTTTCACACACCCCTAAAAATCTGGGGACATATGGACAGGACATTTTCCAATTGTGAAAAATGTCTGCAGAAGAAACGAGTTCAGGAACTCCAGCCAGCCTGTAAAGGTCATTACTGCGGGAAGTTAAGAACCCTCTCTCAGCAGTCGCACAATGAAAAGCCTAAAGTCAATTAGCAACCATTGGAAAGGCAGAGGAGGAGGAAGCTACCGTTATTAAAGTGGTGACCGAACAAGCAGTTTGAACAGTCCAAGCTGCGTGAAAATCTTTCTACCGTTTCCAGCGAAGAGGCCAAAGGCCATCGTGCTTTTTACATGACGTGAAAGCCGCTGAGAGGACACAAACAACGAATTTAACCATCCAGACAGGAAGTCTGTATAATACTGTAGGCTTCCGAAAATTAACACGTCAGCAGATACCTACCATAATATACTTTATTCTGTCCGTTCTCCACCCAGCAGCATGTTCAGGACATATTTAAATGGTTTTGCCATAAGACTTGGTAATATGACGTAGTTCGCTTTCAACAAAAACTGTCGTAACCCTGAGCGGAACAATGAGCAGTGTATGCATCCACGTGTATTTGGAAAGAAAAATTGTTAAATTTATGTTTTTTTTTTTTCACCTGTGCCATCCTGTAGTCTAGAGAATGCAGCAGCTTTTAAATGGGTGTACACGTGGGTTTGTGTGGGCGTCCTTTCCAATGTGCCTTTTCACCTTTGTCAAGTCGGCATCATAGAAAGGGAAGGATGGAGGAACAGATGACAATTGTAGCCGAGGTCTGCTGGGATGTTGGCTCAAAGCGGAGGCCTTGATGAAAGGGAGATTGTAAGAGAGGGAGTGGTGTGGGGACGCTTGAAAAAAGAGGCATACACATGAAGAAGAAGAAATGTAAATGGGCATCAGTAAAGTGGAAATCGAGATCTTAGTATAAAAGCTGTAGGAGGACGAGAGAGACTGAGAAAAGATGTAAGGCCGAAGAGTACAGGAAGGGAGGAGGAATACAATTATTTAATGTTTTGAAGTTATTGCAGTACCATAAAACAAGTGCAAATATATTGCTGTTTGTTTTGCTGTGCAACACTCTACAGCGACTTGGCAATTTTCATTTACTGTTCCGAGCGAGCAGCGTAAATCCCCGAAGAAACTCGACATTTACATGTTGTGTAAATGTGTAAAGCTGAGGATCTAACCTGCCGTCGGGCTCTTTACTGATTCCAAAAGAATATGACAGCCGAAGGACTGGACAGGCTGTTCATGAAAAGCAAAGCTGCGTGTTCCAACCCCCCCCCCCCCACCTTCTTCAAGTTGAGGGGTCTCTCTGCCATTTGTCTGACTTTTGGCAAGTGGAATGTGGATGAGGTGGCATGTTTCAGACCATGAGCTGGATGTGGCTCTCCTGTTTCCACCATTGTGATGTGGTCTGCTAGAAATCTGAGGGTTAATATTGATGACCAGCTCAGTTTTACTGACCACAGCCCCTCCATCTCCCAAGCATGCAGAAGTGCCCTCATGAGAATAATTGCCTTGCTGAATACGCTATTCAACTCCTTATCAGAGTTATATTAATACCTCATTCTAACTGCTGCAGTGCTCTACAAAGAGCCCTACCACGATGCACAATCAAAAATCTCCAGATCCAAACTGCAGCAGCACATCTCATTTTTTTTGGCCAAAAAGTACACATCACACCAGTGTTCATATTTCAAAATGATTTCGTAAACTGCAGCCTATTCTGTTTTTAACACAGATATGTGTAATCTAACTGACCAAATACTGTCTGTCAAAAAGAACACAACATTTCAATAACTGCTAAATTAACAACAGTATTGGGAGGATGGGACCGTACAGTAAACAAAATACACTAGGAAACTTGTATTAAAATTAACAATGGAGGCTTTTTTTTCAGGATAATGGTACATGCAAACTTCCTGGGGGGCACTTGAATAAAGCGGGACCATCCATAATGTTAGAAAAACATATCAATTTGATATCTGAAAATGTCGGCTTTGTAAAAGGGACTACACTGTACTCCCACTGTTCCTAACACATTTTCCTTTTCATATTTGGATCTTCAGTTCCTGTATAATGTTTAGTTTTTTTGACGTATTTATTCAGGGGAGTGTTTGGATCAAGAGGCTAAAGAAGCATTTACACGAACACACTCGCAGCAGACTCCCTCTCCCATTTATTCGATTAGCTGAGCCGGTTGGTAGCAAGTTATGTTTAGCCAGCTGCGATAGTTGGCCGAATGACTGGACCAGGATTATTTAATGGAGCAAAATGTTGGGAATTTGAGAGTCGCCAGATTCTAAGAAATCAGGGGAGTCAAAGCTTGAAGCAGAAAAAACTGCCCACCTAAGTCTAAAAAACGTGTGGTTAAAAAAAAAAAAAACATACTTGAAGTCTTTGAAAGTTGTTGATCATTTAATTTCACTGCTTGGCCAAGGCCACAAACTTGGCCATTAGACACTGTGTTCTAAATGCAACGAGTTTTAAAGCACTACACATTGGTCACTTATTTACAATATAAAATCACATCAATTTTCCCACCAAGCACAAAATACACTGCCTACTTACTGTATGGTTCTCCATGAAATATGAATGATTACAACAACTTTTTAGCCAAACTAAACAAAAGGCACTTGGGTATTTGGATAAACCCACTGTAACCATTGTATAAGGTTCAGTTCATTCTATAAACCACAACAGTTAATGCAGCATGATGGCATGTGTTCTGACATTTAGGTTTTTGCAAGTTAACCAATTATTTAAAAAAATCAAATATCATTAAATGATATTTTTTTTAAATCATTACATTTTCATCACTGTTTTTTTGCAAAGCAAATACAGTACATATAATTTTGTGTACATTTCCTATCTATAATTTTATGTACATTTCCTAGTATCTTTTATAGCAAAGTCAAGGTAGAGAAAACTGTCGATAGAAATAAGTGTAAAAATTATTTTACTCGTTTGACAGATTTAAGTCATAGTTGCCGAATTGTAGTCAGTTGTAGTCATCTTCTAGACGAAGTGGTCTTACAGTCCTACACATATTTATTTTATTATCAGTTGATATTGATTGACTTATCCATTCCCAGGTTCCCACCAGTGAGCGAGGAGGCGGCTGTTGGAACACCGGTGGGAGTCATCATGGCAGCTGCTGTCAATCAAACAATCATGTACTCCATCATCGAAGGCAACGAGGGAGGTGAGCGTGCTCAGAGCTGTTACTCTGCAGCTGAGGACTGGCTGATTGTAACTGCTGTCCTCCCAGTTCCTGTCTGTATGCATGGTGTCACCAATTATGTCATTCGAGCTTTCCCCAAATTAAGTTTGACGCTGCACAACTACACTTGAACTGTCCATTCACTTCTCCAATGCTGTGTTCCTCTTTGACCCTTTCCACCCATTTCATCGATCCTACCTCGCCCACTCCGGTTTCTTTCTGTCTTTTGTTCTCCGCAGGTGCGTTTGCATTAAACAGAACCACGGGAGTGATTTCCACAGCCAAGCCTCTGGACTATGAAGCAAACTCCACCTATGTTTTAAAGGTGGAAGCAGACTCCATGGGAGTGGTGTCGTCAAACCTCCGAGCCCCGTCTAAGAGTAAGTGATGGTTGGCTCCTCCTCCTATGATCACGTGACCAACATTGGATTGCATCACCATAGACTTTACAGGCTTTTCTCCTCCAGCTACGTACACGTAGTTTTTTAAAACCCACCATTCTGCGCTGTGCACAGCCTTTAGCCACAAACACATCTTTTCCTCAGTCAGCACCTGACGCTCTCATTTTCTCTTTCACTACTCTTACTATGCACAGATTCTCTATGTCCTCTCCTTGTCTATACTGTCCGTTTATCTGTCTTTGAAGACGTGCATATAGTGCCTTGACGGTTTTCTCTCATCTGTCTGTCAACCCTGTAGGCCACACCAACTTCTTGTCTTCACTACTGCTGCTTTAGAAACGCTTGCCTTTCCTCGTCTCCCTCAAATTGTGTGTCAGTGCCTATTACACATCTTACCATTATGCAATTATGTAACTGTCTAGAAGTGAATTCACAAATATCAAATATGTTTGCAATGATCAAAGTGGCTAAATAAAGCTAGTGAGCACTTTGGGAAATTGAAGATTTAGTTTGTGAAGCTACACTTTTTTCCAGATGCTTGGTTCCAAGTGATGGAAGAATTATTTAGATCTTTAGGACCAACTGATACCTTCCGTTTGCCCCCAAAATATATATGCACTCAGGTTTATTGAACGCAGAAATGAACATTGCAAATCTCTCTTAGGTAAAACAAACATGTGATATACATTTCTTTGCACTCACAATGCAGACAATCTCTATAAACATAATTTATTTGAGCTATGTGTGGACATCTATGGAGACATGGTGATGAAATTAGAATCCTGGGGCAATAAATTAAATTTCAAAACAATTTCCGCATTCAAAATAATAAGTAAAGGCACAGAAGCAGTATTAGAAACATATATTTAGAGTACTTGCATTGAAAATGGCACCTGGGAGGCAATTGTTGTTCCCAGTCGCCTATTTCTATATGTACCATGTAGCTGCTTAACCCACTTGTTCCCAGCCAAGGAATCTTTCACCCTCCAAATAAAAGATCATTCCTAATGAGATGATTAAAACATATTTATTCATTATTTGTCTTTAAACCTCAAACCCTTATTCAGATGAAACACTCTCAGAAGTTTAGTAAATGTTACTTTAAAAGAGGGACAAGGTTCCAGAATGACACTTTTTTTGTTAATGCGTCACAAACCAAGGATTCAATAACTTGTTTTATACATTTAACGTTTAATATTTGTTATTTTATTTGTTTTTGATAAGAATTGTCACTAATATCTGCAAAGGCAGTGAGGTAAAAATATTTTCTTATGAAATGTAGTGAAGTAGAACTATAGTTTAATATACAGTAAATGGGGAAAAATTAAAAGTTCCTTAAACTTAAATTCAGGTCTCAGTCTTTTTGTGTTACACTTCTTTTCTCTATTTTATCTTCATTTCAATCCTCTTTTCAATCTGTCCAAGATTTTCCTTGAGCTCCATGTGGGAGGAAAGACAAACCCAGAACAAGTTTTCATGGTTTTAATTGAAACTATAACTGAAGTGAAAATGACTCTAATTAGTTTCTAACTCGTTTTCCTCTGCCAGTCTTTGTTCTTGCTGCCTCTTTCGAAATGTCTCTCTGCTGGTCATCTTCTCTTTTCTTCCTTTCAAAACATATCTGCATTTTTCTTAATTGATGCTCATCTGCCTGGGTTTCTCCTTTCTTCTGTAATTATAGTGTTTACCACACGCTGTTCTCATTTCATCCAGCAATTTGAATTTACACATTCCGCAGGAATTAAAACGACAAATCACTGTAGCCATTAGCAGATCTCCTTCAGCACTTAATATCCATTTTAATCAGGCAAGAAATCAATCGGATTCCAACAATGTGTTAATCCACGTTTCTCAGTCAAGTGAAGGATAGAATCGTAAATAGACATTTTGTTTGGGTGTCTCAGGATGGCTGTGGTAGATAAGCAGACTGTTTGTGTTCTTTTTTTTATGTTAATACTCTTTTGTTGTTTTGAGTAAAACTCAAGCTGTTTACTGTCTTGGGATATGTTCTTTTCTTTCTGACATATGATTCACCCTTGGTGTTCAGTTTGTGTTACAGTTTTACGTGGGTGTGATTCAGAATTCCCTGTGTTTGGCAAAATAAAAACTGAATGTGACTGATTGTTGCATAAAAATTGAATATGACAGTATCAACAGCTTTGTTAAATACTGTATGTAGGGTGGTGAAATTACAGCAGTGTCTAAAATATTTTAAATGGGATATAATGGCATTAATAAATAATAACAATAGTATATGTGTGGTTTAAACACACAAATATTAAACTATTTGTTTCAACGTTGTGAGAATAAAGGGCTGAAATATTTTCAGTTTACTTTTTACAATGAAGATTTATGAAAACAAAGCAGAATGATTTTGTAATCAGTTGTCCTCCAGATAATAATTTGTAATTGGTGCAACACAATTTTTTTACCTGAAAATTTCAGTTGTTACTTCAAAGTAAAACAGGCCTGTGTAGTAGAGATTAATATCTAAAGGTTTATTCCCTTCCTAATTTTCGAAAAGATAAATTAAAGGATTAAAGGAAAAACAAAAAGTAATCAACAAGAAGCAACAATACAAACAAAATCTAAATACATATTCATTCATTCCTTTATTGCATTTGTCCAAAACCTAATAATTCACTTTGAAAATTACCAAAGGAAGACAATATGAGAAATTACACAGAATACATTCTAAAATGTAAATTTAATCATATTACTGAAACATAATGAAAGATGATGTTCAGACTATTTTCCAGATAACTTTAGAAGAAGTTGTCTCGGTACTAATGAAATTAGAAACGAGTCTGTGATTTATTAATATCAAAAGCAGAATATTAAGCTCACGGAAAAAGGAGTGATAAGAAGGTTAGAATCACGCCTTTTCCAGGATACCTCGAAGGTTAGCTCATCCAACAGGTGCTTATGCGTAACAAGGAGTTTCAGACACTGTATGTAGAATATTTACTTACCCATACGATATCAGTCTCAAACAGCTCACTTCCAAAGGTCTGAACATCTGTCGGGTTTGGAGGTGAAGCGACACTAACAATCTTTCTGTCATTACTCGGTTTGCTCATCAATCACTCATCATTTGAAGACCTATTGAAAAAAATACCCTTAGGTCAAGGATTGTCATTTTTTAATTTTTTACCAAAGCTATTATTTTTAACTTTTATTATTTCCAGTTATTTAACTTTCTCGCTGGGTTTTAATGGTGTTACTCAGCTGGTGTAAAATTAGGAACATTTAGATTCAAATTGCACAGCTGCAGGGTCGTCTGCGTGCTTTCACCGACTTTCTGTGCTGTGTTGTTGTTGTTGTTGTTGGTGTTGTTGTTTTGTGATTCTCACCTTCTGGGAATGGGATGCAACTTTGGGCTGTTGAGTCATTGTCAGGCCAATTCTTACACTGGTCCCAGTGTGTGCTCTCCAGACAGGGAATGAAACGGCAGTACCAGTCCATCGCATTGATGGTATTACTTCCGGTAGCTGTTGCAGTTTTAAATGTGTGGGACCTGTAGGTGGAAACAGATGTTTCCTGCTTGTACATGTGCAGGTCTAAACAGCTACACCTGTTTTTTTTGATGGTGTGTTGGATCTGTGCTGTTTAAGTTGAACTGCAGGTTGATCCCAGTGGAGCTGCAGCTCTACAGTGGGATGACACTGGTGGTATCTACGCATGCCTCAGTGTCTGTGTTTCACCCTATTTATGCAGTGCTCACATTTCACAGTATTATCACATTTTTCTTGGTTGTGAGTTTTTCACAGACGTCACCAACTTACGTATTGGACATGACACTAACTGGAATACAATTCACCACTGTTTTGAATTGTGTTTTCCTTGGTGTGGGAGTTCATGCCAATGTTGTGTCAGAGCCCATCAATACATGTTTTCCCTTAACATTACATCATGGTAGCCCGCTTGTTGGGATGGCATCCTGAAAGCTGCTGCTAATTCTTACTGATGCACCAAGATATCCGTTGAACTAAAGCCTTTGTATTTAGCCAGCAAGAGCCTCAACTCAACTTGGCAGTTATGAATAATGGCTTTGACTGTAGTTTTTTTTACACGTCTTTCCACCCAGTTCTTTGGCAGTTAAAGCCAACCCTTGTCTTTTTTTTAGGGTGTCTCTAAAAGCTGAATTTAAAGGGAAATAACTTGATGGGGAACAGACTTCAACACAAACAGAACAGGCTGGACTCCCAGTGTGCACCACCACCGTGTCACGTATCTGAATGTTGAAAGCAGGGAGATGAATGTGGACAGACTCTCACAATTAGGGATAGATGTCCCCATGACTTCCTGAACTGTTACACAGCAGATTTATCAAATATTGACTACCATGATTTGTATAGTTATGTCATATCAAAGTGAGCAAATTAAAAACCATTGAGATCTTTAGTGTCCACACAAAAAACAGTTTTTATTCTTAGCGTGGGTGAGCAAGATGTTCATTTTTACAGCTCACCCCCTCATAATGGAAAACCCACTTTCAGATTTTTTTAGGTTGTTGTATATTGTGATAAAGAGATCAGGATTTAGAACTTGATCAGATAAAGACTTATGGTACAAAACAAGCAATTGAGCAAGCACTATGGAACAAGCCGTTTATTTATAACATCTTTAGTCCCACAACAGTGTTATACCAGCCACACATACAGCAACGCCTTCTCTGGCTCAGTGCTCCCTGAAATTCCATCCACAAAATCTCGCATTTACAGTATCTCAGTATCTCCAAAACAGTTCAAACAGCAGAATGTCAGGACCATTAGTCCAGAAAATGATGAGCAAATTAAAAACCATTGAGATCTTTAGTTGGTACTTTCTTTTAGGGTTTTATGTGACCTGATGACATCATGTGACCAACCTCAATAACGCCTTCTCTGGCTCTGTTCTCCTGAAAGTTCCATCCACAAAAGCATTTACAGCTCTTCAAAACTGCCTTTTACCACAAAGATTTTAATATGACCTGTAAATGGTCCAAAGTTTGGACCTTTTCACAAAACAACGTTTGGACCTCACAGGAGCTCATTTCTACTGCCGGTAATACCAAATGTAAAGCCAAAAGATATTCAAATGTGTAAAATGTTTTTGTATGTGTGTCTTAGCTAACACAGCTAAGGTGGTGATTGACATCCAGGATGAGAACGACCACCCGCCAGTTTTTACCAGATCTCTCTACATTGGAGGGGTTGCAGAAGATGCCAAAACATTCACCTCCGTCTTGCAAGTACAGGTAAAAGAACACACACAGACATCCGCAGATGATGAAAAGAGCAATGCCTGCAAATGAACACTGATTCAATCTGAACCTGTCATCAGGTCAAATGCAACCGCCGCTGCGAATTGGGTGTATTGGCAAAAAAATTTAAAGTTAGGTCACTCCCTTGCACAAAAAATAAAAATACAAAAAGATAGGAACTTTAATGTTCCTAGATTCACCATTAGAAGCATACTTCCCAAGGTCAATGTGAAAGGAACAGCAGCTATACTACCTGGAAATGGCAGAGGAAAGAAGCTATTAAGTATTGCAACCTGATTTCTGAGGAGGCAGGTTGAGTGGCTGCAAAAGACAGTTAGACTGAATGTAATGGGCGCTGAAGGTTTCCATGCCAGAACTCTAAGCTGAGCCAAAAGCACAAGAAGAATTCGCTCCAGTATGCTGAAAATCGTATAAATACGCCATTAAAGTGTCGGGGTTCTGTTCTGTGGAGCGATAATACAAAACTGGACATTTTTGGGCCTATGGATCAGTGGTAATGGTGGAAGAAGAAGAATTAAGCAGCTGAGAGGAACATGCTGCCTACAGGAAATATACCTGCAGCGTCTGGAGGCCACAGTAGATGAATTCAGCTCTCAGGAAATCCAAGGGTTAGAACGTCCATGGAAAAGTCACAAACTCGAGAATATGAGAAAAACTGGCTGTTGTGCATGAGAACAGTCCAACATTTCTCAGCAACGTTCCAGATCCTGGTGTTGAACTATGTTTGTGCTCTACTAAGGACTGGAGACAGTTGTCATGAAGAGGTTGAGTCATTTTAAAACTGCAATAGTCTTTTTGTGTTGACCTTGGAGAAAACACTCTCACTTTTGTTGAGCCAATTTAATACTTATTGTTTGATTTGTTCATTGCAAACAGCAAAAAAATAATAATTTTGCCAATATATCTAATTTGCACTGTGCTTGAATAAGTGTTTACAATTGTAGATTTTATGAATACTTAAACACAACAATTTGATTTTTTTTTCTTTCTACTTAAAGAAAATTTTAGCTTTGTTCAATAATTACGTTTGTGTCATAAGAGGTAATTTCAGCAGTATTCATCTTTTGTATTGTATTGTTTCTTTATTTGTTCTTGTTCTGTTGTCAGTTCTACTGTGAGTATAGTAGAGACAGAAAATACTGAATCATGACTTGGTCACAACACCAGGGAAATTCAGCTCCGCTCATTGTGACGGACCTTGCCTCCATCTCTCTGATAATTGCTGCATTCCTTTGTTTCCTTTTCTTTTTTTAACTAACCCACAAGAATTTCATATCACTGCAAACAATTTAAGCAAAATTTATGTTGTCATCGTCTTATATTCCAGACCCAAAATGGGTCATGGAGCCCTTCTCATTCAGCCTCTGTCTGAGAAGCAGCAATATCTTTTAATGAGCCTGGATGCCACTAGAGACTTGGGCAGGGTCTCTGGCATGAAAGTATGTGCTTTAATATTTTATTACAGTTTTTAGGAACATTCTTAGATATCTTCACTTCATTAGATTATGCACAGAGAGAGTGACAGGAACCTACAACACCGTCATAAAGACTCACAAGCATAAAAAAACGTGCATTTCTCACTTATGAATGTTGGCATTAAATTACTATTCCTCTGCTGCAATCACCTTGAGGTAGTGTTAAGAGCATATGTGGCTGATGCTTGGTTTACAGTAACCTGCTCTACAGTCATGTGACCCCTATTAATACTTAATAACAGACTGACAGGAATAACTTATTGCCTGCTAGGTGCAGTCACAACATGGAGAGGCAGTAGATCTGGAGGTTGGAAAAAAAGAGAGAGAGAGAGGATTGATGGTTGGATAAAGATAACTGGCTTCCTGCTGTGAGATAAACTGACTGGACAGACGAAGGCAGGGGTGGCATGCATGATTCATGGGTGGATGAATAGATGGCGTGGCGGGGGTGACTGGAAAGACAGACAGCCTTGCTGCCAGCGCACTTGCTAACATCTAGATGAAAGACGGAGTGAGACAAACGATCGACGGAGATGGTTTTGTTCAAGTATAACTAATTCCATCATCTGTCTGAAGCAAGAGTGTTGTGTTAATGAGTTTTGTGTGTGTGTGTGCAAAGTGCGGTATTTTCATATCTGTACACATTGCTTCAAGCTGAGGAGTCATGTCTGCAGAGTGTTCGTGTTCAAGTGTGCACAAGCAGGAGTTCATCTGTCTTTCTTGTCCCTCAGAGGATGCCAGAATACAGATATTGATTAGATTGCAGATGAGACCCACATTAGCAAACCTACTCGTTACCTCTCAAGTATTTTATTCCTCTAAATCAATTTGTGTCACATTTTGTCTTTCTTCAACATCACTGTCACTTTTCCAATTACAACCAATGCAAATGCAGACTTGTAGAATGTGTCTGTCTTTCTTTCTCCAGCCTCTTTTTGGTTTTCAAACCAAAAATAATGATATTTTATTATATTTTTGCTTTTACATTGTTGATTTTCTGTCGAAATGCAGTGTGAGGAAGGGCTTTAAAAACACTGACATGTCCATGGTGCTTGCTAATGTTGGCAAAGTGCTAAAGTGCTTTATTACCTTGTGGTCATCACCTTGAGCGGCCATTACAGCAAATAGCAGACTTAACTTTTCATTTCCACATCCAGCCATCATGGCAGTAAGGAGAGTTCCTTCATACAAATTACCTGCACAGTATATGCACTATACAGTTCTACTTGGCCTTAAAATATACTGTTGCTCAAGAAATCAACACCTTTAATCATTTATGCTTGAAGGATATAGAGCAGTAAATGTGCACACAGTGCAAAGTAGTCAGATATCATAAGGACAGTTGTCTTAAGGTGTTTGACAATTTGTCCCATACAAATTGCTGTTGCATCCGAAATTTTGCTTATTTTTTTACAACTTAAACTCATCTCAAATCTGTGGTTTTTGGTATTCATACCCACTGTTACAAAATTTGAATTCAATACATAATCAAACTCAGTTTGGAATTCATACGTACATGCATTTGGAACGCCGCTTACAGGGAAAACTGAATATTTGTGCTGTTTAACAGGCGGTTGATTTTATACCGGTATTGATGAATTTCTGATCTAAGCTATCACACACCTCAAAATATAAAAAAGCTCTGTACATTCAGTATGCCCTCATTCTTCCCTTCCTCCCTTATTACCTCATCTTTCTATATGATTGCGTCCTTGTTTGCTGTATGTCTTTTCATCCCTTTTTCCATCCATTTATTCCCTGGCCCCATTTTTTTTTTTTTTTTTGTTTCTTCCTGTCCTAGTGTTACCTTTTGATGTGATGGCTGTCTCTGAGCTGTAGTCTGTTCTCCCGGCCCTTCTTGTAAAGACCCAGGAATAAATCAATGTCTGTCTGAGTGTGTGTCTGTGTTCGGTGCCAGTGTGAGATTTGTATGTATGTGTGAATGAAGAAGGGAGTTGATAGGTAGCCAAAATAAAAGAAGAGATGAATAGACCTCCATACATCTCAAAACACCAGTTTACCCCCTGCTGCTGAGCCAGAGTACTGCAGCAAACGGCACTGAAAGGCGTCGGAACAAGCATCAATACGATGTGGTTTTTGGTAGGAAAAAAACACAAGACAGGATATCAGCCCCAAACTAATCAATATAAATGAGCCCTGCATTGATCAGCTGCTCAAACTCCGAACCATAATGATGATAAGGGGGTGATTTGCTGATAGTATGTATTATCATACAGTAATTATAATGATCACAAATCATATAATTTGTTGGAATGATAATGACAGCCATGACTTGATCGCTTTTGTTTGTTTGTATGATGATAACATTTCATGATAATGGTGATTATGATGACATGGCAGTAGTGTTTGATGATGATGATGATTGTGGTAATGATACCATCTAGTGAGAGACTCTTATTTTCCTCATTTTTCAGGCTCTGGACAAAGACACTGGGAACTACAGTGCGATGATGTATCGGCTGATCCTTCCTGCTGGTAAAGACAACAAAGATGGCTTCATTATCGAACCTTACAGTGGCGTGGTGAAGACTGCAATCATGTATCGCAACATGAGGAGGGAGCACTTCAAGTTTGTGGTGGTTGCTATGGACAACTATGGTCAAGGGCACAGCAGCAAGGCAGATATTGTGGTGTGCATATTTACATTTTTGATTTTTATTCTAGATCATTGAAACAACAGTCATTTTTTGACTTCACTGCATGGAGATGTTTCTCCCACAATGGCTTTTAAGCAGATACAAATGTGACTGTAAAAATAAATGCAAATTGTCACATTCTTAAAGCACAGGCATGGGAAATATTATCTTTACCAATGTAAAGCATTTTTCAGTGGCGTAGGTGGCATCTGACGAGGTTAAATAAAATTATTCACAGCTTGAACGTACAGTTTATTGCTTAGGTACATTTATATAAATATATATTTTTCTCTCTTGCGTAGGTGTCAGTGGTGAACCAGCTAGACATGCAGGTGGTTGTATCGAATGTCCCCCCAACTTACGTGGAGAAAAACAAAGACAAGCTTCTTAGGTAAAGTAGTTATCTGTCATTCTACCTTGTTTTCAGTCCCTTCAAAGGAGCTATCGGCTTTTCAAATGGCCACAAAGCTGCTGCTAGCATTCGAGTTGTGTGGATGCATGTGAAAATCATAGAGTTCTGTTCACCTCCTCAACCCAGCGGTGCAAAATGGACCGCATACAAGCACTAAAAAAGGCCCCGACCCTTTGTTGAGTTAGAACAAAAATCGCTTTATGAAAATATTGAGAAATTCTTCTGGCTGTAGAAGGTGTACATTAAATTAAAATGTATTATTTAATGCCATTTTAGGTTTTGCAGTTATACCTCCTGTGGTTCGCCTATATTGATTTAGCTGTGTATGTCTCTATGCAAAATAATTCCAACTGTAATTGCCACCATAGGGAAATCTAGACGACTGGTTAAAGAGAAAAACAGTCTCGAGTTTAAAAATAGTGCTTTTGTCATAATGAAGTGGCCTAGTAAGAGTAAAGTTGTTATGAAGTGTTATGTTGAACTAGAACCCGCACAGGGACTGCAACAGGGACAGGCATCAGACTGCCACAGTTACAGAGCAAACATTGTTTATGCAATAAAGAGACTGAGCTGTGGTTACAGATGTAGTTCATTATATATTTTATTATATTTAGTTGGTTCTTTTGCTTGCCTTCTGTGAGCTCGTGGGAATATATTTTCTCAGGAATGTTTTTTTATACTAGATTTTTACAAAGGTTTTTAGAAGTTTTACTTGTTATTGTTACCTACCAGCTGGCTCATTCATAATCATCCTCCACCCTCTAAAATATTATGTCTATGCTGAAAATATTTGGCGCTTGAGCCCTAAAACTGCTTTATTGCACTCCAGTGGCTGCTTAGGTATAAAAGATTCTGACTTTGCCCAAAAATATTCTGTGATTAAAGTAATATTACCTACCCCTATTTTAATTCATTTGAAGTGAGGGAAGATGTTTATACTAAATATAAAATTCATAATTTATACTATGGTATATCTCCCTTAACTGTAGGTCTTTCTACACTGGTCTGACAACCACTGCACTGCAGCCTAGCCAGGCTGTTGCTTCCTTTAGCCTCAGATATACAGCTTGATAATGATGTTTTAAAGCACTGGCCATCATTTCTAACCACCTGGGTATCTCTCACACACACACACACACACACACTTTAGTGGGACCATTTCCGCTGTGAGCAGGTGTTGCTGGAGTAACCAAAATCAATATTGTACTGTCTGCTTACCTGACAGGATTAAAAAAACTTTTGTGGTTTGTGTGTGTGTTGTGTCCCCAGAGTTCAAAGTTTTTAAGGACATGCTTGTGTGGGCAATAAGTCTCTTTTTTTTTTTTTTTTTTTTTTTTTTTTTTTTTTTTTTTTTTTTTTTATGCATCTACATAAAGGAGCAAAATGTGTAATCTTACTATCAAAATTAATCGTTCAATTTCAGCATTTTGGAACAGTACATCCAAGATCAGATACCAGGAGCCAAGGTTGTCGTGGAAACCATTGGGCCCCATAGCTCTGGAGATGGAACAGTGCAGGATGACTACACCAAGTCGGACCTCGTGATTTATGCCATCGACCCTCTGACAAATCGAGCTGTGTCCAGACAGGAACTGTACAGGTAAGAAAGTTGCCAACAAATCCAATGAAATGCAAAATGGCAGCTCTCCAAAAGCTTTATAATAAATGAGACAGGACCTGCCCTAAATTACATCTCAATTAAGGCGTTCCTAAAGTAATTGGCTTCAAGAGTTGTTTGGGGTGCAGCTTCTGAATAAGCAGAGTTAAGAGTTCTTAATAAGTTTTACAGTTCTCACTTTGAGCTAGAGTCACTTTAAGGGTTAGAAGAAATGCAAAGACACGAAACCAAATTTTAAGTCACAAGGGAGTTTGTTTTTTTTTTTTTTTGGGAAACGGGCTGACTTGGTGATCGGTGTGCTGCATGGAAAGCGGTCAGACATCTAGCTAGCTAGAATTCTGGCTTTTAAACACCACACATGAACGCTTGCTTAACGTTGGCGTTGCTCGCACTGTGTAATAGAGGTTAAGATGCAGCGTTGCCAATTATCAATGGTCTCGTTAACATAACTGTGTTTTTCATCCCAAGATTTCTTGATGGTAAACTCTTGGACATCAACAAAGAGTTCCAGCCCTTTCTCCCCCCCGGTGGGCGGATTCTGGAGATCCGAACCCCTGAAGTAGTGACCAGTGTAAAGAAAGCCGCGCAGACTGTTGGCTACACAGAGGGGGCACTGTTGGCTCTTGCAGTTATCATCATTATCTGCGGTGTCCCTGCCATACTGATTGTTATTGTCACGTACAGACAGTAAGTATGATTTACATGTAGTACTTTTTAAAAAATTGTAAATTTCTTTTAAAAAGTTTATAAGGAACAACTTTAGGTTGTGTTTCTATTTAAAGAATAAGGCTGGTGATACTTGATAGTTTCAATTTCATCAGCAAGCCAGACAGTTACTGGCCTCTACTTCCAACTGATACCTGCATAACCATCCAGTGGTGTCCAGAAAATATTAAAACATGTGATTAAGGCGAAAATGTTGCACTGGGTGACATAATGTTTGCTTGCACTGAACAGGGGCATTTTTAATTTATCTGGAGTCAAGCCCACAGAGACTGTCCTCCCACTATAATAAATAACTCACATAAACTCAAAGTCCAGCTGTGTTAGAAAATTACAAACACGTTTAGAATAAAACAATATACGATTTTTTTACCCTCACTAGGAACAAAGGGCATGGAGCTCGCTCCCAGTGACAGGTTGATGGGGTTTGGACGTGTTAAGAGATGGCGTAAAATTTGTATTCTGAACAAAATCAGCCGCCACCTGATACGCAACCCTCTCCTTTTTTCTATTTTTAGTAGTGGCGCATGCTTAGCGATGTGGGTTATGCTGTCCACATGAAGCCATTAAATCTGTTGCGTTTTAACGGCCCCGTGTTTCGAAGCCGATAAGGTTTTGTTGTTATGTGCTTTTGGTGAGATTTCTGGGTTAAAATTTCCATCTATGGAGGACAGCTGTTAAAAAGCCACTTTATTATCCGTTTGGCTCCTCAAAACATGTCAAGTCTGAAAAGAAGAATTTGACTTCAAATAGGACTGGTAACAAAGGAAAACATGAATTCCTTTTTAGACCATGCAGACAGACAAATAGACAAAGCTGACAGTCTCTCCCACAGGATGTCCTTTAGCGCTATTTATCATTTTATCACCTGGGCCACTCTATTTCCCTAGATGATTCAGCATAGCAGCCTGTCCCACAGAGCCAATTCTAATAGTTTGTTTAGCTAACCACCCTGAAAGGCTATTAATTTCATCTGTCTCCCAAACACACATAAACAAGCACACGCATTTAAAGTGGATCACTGCATTTTGGAGAAAGCTTGTCATCCCGCTGAGAGGAGAGACAAATAAGGGACTGAGGAAGGGAGAGGAAATTTGATAAAAGAAAAACAGAGTAGTACTCATCAGTATAATAATTACTAGTCTCTGATGCCAAACAACTTTAATGAAGACCAATTGTCTGCCTTTGCTTTGTAAATTACAATAAGTAAACCTGGCTAACAAGAGGTACCGTGTGATTTATGCTTGAAATAATCACTAATCTTTCTCTCTGTCTTTGTCTCTCAACTGCTGCATCTGTTGCTCCCAGATTCAAAGAGTAAGTGCCGCTTTCATATTACCAAGCCAAAGTATGAATGTTAGGTCTGTTCATAGACACCTTTCGTTATGATTAATCTGTTGACTTTCGCTGGACGATGAAATGATTTGAGAATAGGAAGGGCAAAGAAGCAAAAAGGACAGTAGACAATCAAACAAATGAATTCTGAAGAACGTGGCTTTAGTAAATGTCAGGCTGATGCTTTTATTTGAGTGTGTGTCCTTGCATGCCTGTATGAATCCATGTCATTACCGACTAATACATGGCTTTTAACATTGGGTTACAGATGCTAATTGCGATGTCATAAATGTTGATAATAATTCTGAATATAATTTCAGTTTAAATCAACACATCAGTACCAGCTACACTTCCACGCTAACTTTGACCTAACAGCAAGTTGAAGCACATGCTGTTGTAGCAACTTTCTCAATATATTCAGAAACTTTACTTTTAATATTTTTGACTAGGGTCAAATTTAGGGACTTCTTTTCAGCCAGACTTTAAGTTCCTTGAGGTAAGTTTCTAATATGTCTCACTGAATGTGTTCTTGTATGGTTGTACCTCCAGCAGTGTGTTCAGTGTGTGTGGGCAACAGCAGTGGCACTTTCAGACAAGCAGTCAGCACCTTATAGCTAAGTGTAACATGACTACTTTTTTTTTCAAAAGTCTATAGAGTTTAAAAAAAACGTTCTCGTCACAATATATAAAATTGCATTGAGTACTGATATTTTAAAGGTATTGTACTAAATTTAGAAATTCCAGTATTGTGACATCCCTAGTGGGTACTTTGTGCATAGTGGCTTTCACCCGGTGGTGATGTGGCTAAAGGTCTACGTGTGCTATGTAATGAGCACAAAGTGAAGGTAAGGATGATGTGGGATTGAGGCGTGAGGGAATAATTTACAAGCCACAAAATAAGTGGCGGCTCCTCCTCCTCCTCATCATCATCATCGGAAATATTTTGGCCAGGCTGCCTTCCTGAATGTGTATTTTACACTTTGAAACTGTAAATACCATAGTTTTAATATTGTATATGTAGACAAGTAAACTTTGTTGAAATGAGGAGAAAGACGGACATGAATGGACTGGTGGCTGCTTTAAAGGTTTAGATGCTCTTTTAATAACCATTTTCCTACTTCCTAAGGTCCGAATTTTACTCCCAACTTTTTCAGCTCTCTGTTTTCTCTCTGCCGTGTCCAGATGCCAGGCAGAATGTGCTAAAACAACCCGTATCCAGATGGCACTGCCAACAGGCAAACCTGGAGGAGGCCCTGCCAACAACCTGTATGAAGAGCTGGGTGACAATGCCATGTAAGTGAAGTGTGAAAGTGGCATTTACATTGGTGAGCCAAAACCCAGGAATTAGCTCACATTGCTATGGCTGCTAAGTTTCAGCCCTTGGCAGTCTGCCTTTACTGCGCCGGGAGCTTTGTGCTGTCCACACAGCGCTTTACCTTTGCTATGGAAACGCTCGTGCACATAATGGAAATGTAGCTCAAAACATTTGCAATTTACAATTATTCAAACACAAAATAGTCTTACAAAAGCAAAATAAATACTGTTGTGTGCAAACACTTGCACTTAATCTAATTTCTGATGAAATAAAATAACTATACCAGGTGAATGTGAATTAGATTCTGTGCTGATGGAAAAATAATTACTCTTTTTGACAGTTGAAAATAAGGGGATGCAAACCGTTGCAACCAAATTCAAAAGGGAAGAAAATAATCCACACACATCAGCAAAACTGTCGTAAAACAGAACAAACAGCCGAACTCGGTCTATACTGTAGCATCAAGTTACTCAAAATAGAAGAAATCAAATCAGGTTGTAACAATATAGAAAGATGATCACAAATAACAATATCTTCATTCTCTATGGTGATGGAATGAACACCTCTGGTTTAACGTGCATCATCCTCATATTCAGCAAGCATATTCAAAGAAGTGTCCTTATGTTTGTGGCATGTAGAGCTTCTTTTTTTTTATGTCCAGAGACATTTTCTAAATTTCATATTTTGCAGTGGGCAGGGGAACTGCTATTCTGACGTGATGACACAATCTTGGATTAATCAGGCAGAGGCTTGTAACCCCACATCAGACTAACACCAAACAAAGCTCTGATTTTTGAATGCATTGAAAACCGCAGATAAACCCTGCAATTTCATCTTCACAAAGTTCAGTGCCATTCAGCTTTTTCTTTGTCAGTTTGCCTGATGTAATGAATACTAATACTGTCCCTATACTGAAGCTAAATGGAGGTCACTGATGTGGCCACAGAACAATATTTACTTTGAGTGCAGCCTCTCATGTTCACTTCAAAACTTTCATTGATTGTTGGCTTTCTATAACACTGTAATCACTGTCATCATAGGCAAAGCATATATTTAAGGCACATTTTTGAGATGCTTTCAGCAAAGTCTACTGGATTTATCCTTTCAGAAAGACCATTTACTTCATCAGCCTTCACAACAGACTGGAATATGAATGTTTAATGTTGCAAGGAATTTGTTTTTGAAATATAGCACTGCTAATCATATGGCCAGAGACAATAACAAGTAAATGGATGCAATATAAAAAAGATTTTTATGACTATGGAGAATTTTCTCTTTTCTGGCTTATATCTCAATGCTAAAGCACAATGTTACCAAACCTACTTTATGCAGTTAGTAAGGCAGTCGCCCATGGCCCGCAGGGTCAGAGGTTCGACTCGCTAAGTGTCCTTGGGAAGATCCTGAACCCCAAGTTGTTCCCGATGGGTCAGCTGAGCACCTGCAAGCACCGCCGTGTGTGTGTGAGAATAGTTGAATGAGAAGCAACACCGTAAAGATGGCTTTGGATAAAAGTGCCATGCTGTATACGCAGACCATTTAACATTAAATGTCATTTCTTGCAAATTTCTGTTTGGTTAAACAATACACACACATAAATGACAATACACAGTTCATTTATAATTCCTTAGGGTTAAAAGGAAGTTCAGCGGGACACCTATCAGCATTACATGCATCACGGGTTTCCTGTCTGTCTCTGATATGCATCCCCACTCCCACTAACATGAGAGCGATTCATTTGCAAGGTGCTAGGAACGATCTCCAAATGACAAGGACTTTCCAACTGTGTGTAGACGGTTTGAGACTAACCAGCCCATGCGTTCCTCTGAAAAATGTGTGCGGAAATTAACTGGGATGTGAGATAATTAAAATAAATGCGGCTCATAATTTATAAAGACCACCCTGGGTGATAATTAATTTTATTGATAAGCTGCAGAGCATATTAAATTGTGGAGGGGAAGGTCTTTAGTGTGTGTTGAGGGGTGTGTCTGTTTGTGAAGTGCGAACTTTAGGATTTGTAAAAAGTGTGTGCACTTTACAGTTGGGACCAAATTAAACCAAACATATTTTTAAGTGAAATTTTTTTCCCACTAAAGTAGTCTTATTCATACAGAATTACATGACACACAAGACAGACACAGCTTCCAATGAATTAACCAATAATAATATTACAGCAAAGAAATAAACAGAATAAATACGTTATGTAATTATCATACTGTATGATGGATTTTCTATACGAATATAATCTCCTTTAGTTTTGTCCAAACAATATATTTCTGTATTTATAATACAGAGGCCAATATAAAACTAAATGCTTTTCACTTTCGGAGGTGATTAGTTCTCATTTGTTCACAGAAACCCTCAGGACACTCAGTGATATAGAACATGTTGCGATTACACAATATTGAAAAGAAGAATACAAAAAATTAAAATGATCTCTTGTCTGTTCTGTAATTATTTATTTTTATTTTTTTTACTGAAACACATCCATCACATGAGACAACACTGAAGCATGATAAGCAACTTACCACTGGAAAGGTACCAGTTGTAATTTCAGACAGGCAACTGAAATAAATGCCACAGTTTTCCCCCCGAGGATGGGAGCTGATATCTGTCGTGGGACGAGGCATTTGCCAGGTGTGAATGTGCCTCATAAAAAGTGGCGCAGGGCAATAAAGCAGAAAGGCACTAATGCGCAACCAGCCACCCTAGATTAATTTAATGTGAGAAGAACATTTGTCAAACGGTGGAACAAATAACAAATGTCATCCCAGAGTCCCCCTACGTTTTAGCTTCATGATGTCTTCTACTACTATCACCCCCCCACATTAGAACATTTTATCAACCATCATCTCATCACTCCTGTTTGGCTGTTCTCATATTGACTGATGTCTGTCTTCTCTTGTTCACATCCATCCACCTTTTGTCATGACTGACAGACAAACGTGAGTAGGGCGCTGAAAAACACTTCTGCGGCTGTTTTGACACTATGCTCGTAGTTTTGTGTTTGTGTCTGTGTTTGCCAGTGATTGCTGCTGTTCTATGTTTGGGGTGAGGTGATAGACCATATGGAATTTGCATTGATATTGTAACTGGTAAACTGCATAGGCTGCCTTAGCATAGACGTAGCCACAGAATTTTAGCAGTCGACAGAGCTCCTTCACAGTCAGACTACACCCAGACACTCAGCTGTTTAGCACATCTTCATCTGGAGACAAGGACATAATCAGTCCATTGCTGGAAGGAAATCAGACTCGCACTCTCAGAACTTGTCTATTTCTGCCCCAACAGAGCTGGCATTGTTTATAGTCGTGACGCTGTTGTCTTTGTAGCTCACTGCTTCTAGCATAAGTAAAATCTATTTGCATTCCTCTCCTTTGTACGTCAAGACGGTTTTAGTTGCTCCCAATATCTTGCCCCTTTAACACCACAGAAATAAATTTTGCTACTCTTTTAAGATCCCTCATCTCCTTCTTCTCATTCCGTTCCGCATTCATCTGTTAATTCACCCGTTTCCTTCAAATAAACAGCTTTTGCAGACTTGCTGTTGTTTTATCTCAGTTTCTTGCACCCATGTGTAAACCTTGGTTGCCTTTCCTCTTTATGAAATATTTAATTCGGCTATTCTCTGCATTATTTCACTTTTCTTTATATTCCACCGCATCCCATTTCCCTCTTACAATGATGTTGAACTTTGATTTATATAGTCATAACTTTACATTTACTATACCACCTTCTCCTTTTTTTAAATATATTTTTTATTTCATTCGTATCTATTTTTTATTGCTGTCTGTTAATTTTTTCCCTTCATCCCTGCATCAGCCGCTCAAATCATGGTGGTGGAGGAAGTGGTGGCAGCTTGGATGAAAGTGACCGCCAACGTCTAATCTCAGATTTTGCCACAAGAGCGATTGCTGCTCATCGCCAGTGCGTTGCCAATGGTGGCGTGCTCAACAAACTGCCCAAGTCTGAATCCAGCATCACCTTTCTCTCGGACGAGAACCCCCTGACTATCAAAAATCCCATCTACCATGAGGATGGGACTTTAAGTAGCCCAGACACTCTTGGGAGAAGCCAGAGGAGAAGAGACCTACTTGGGAATTTCTCGCCTTCAAGGAAAGGTCTTCGAGAAGCTTGGATAAGGCTCAGCTCTCCCGGAGGCAGTGACAGCGGATGGGGATCTGGGGCTGGACACAGTTGGACTCTTCCGTCAAGATTACACAGAAGAGATATGTATGATGCTCTGAGGCGCCAAGTAGTAATGGATCCAGTGCAATGGGAACTGGAGCTTCTAAAGGCTGAATTCAAGGAGAGTAAAGATGCTGGTCTGGATTCAGGCTTTGAGCGTGGACTGGACTCAGACTTAATGGGAAGCCCAAGTCTGGAACCCAAACTAACGGTCAAAGAGCAAGCAAGGCAGTTTGAGCAACAGGCACTTCAGGAAATGAGGCAAAGACAAAACAGAGATTCCCGAGGATCTTTGTCACCTGATATTCTACTTTCCGTCTTTCCAGAGTCTCCTCAGCATCACAAGCACACGCCCACCCACAGTATGCCAACTGCTCTGAGTAAAGAGGGCCCCCCAAGTATTATCGTTACCCACAGCGATGGAGGGACCCCACCACCAACTCACAAGCCAACTCCTCCTGTCTTGCGTCGCTTTGGGGCAAATTTAACAGGAAGCCAGATGGTGGAAGAAAGACTTCAGGTCCATTTAGAGGTTATCCCTGATCCTCCTTCCACGCCACCGCCACCCCCTCCACCTCCGCCACCACCACCACCACCTCCCCCTCCACCACCTCCCATCTCAGCTCCTCCCCCTCCTTCATCTGCTCCTATACAACATACTCCCCCTGTCACTTCATCTCTTTTCACCTATACCGAAACACAGGCTCAGGTACCTGGCCTTCCAACTCCTCCCCCGCCTCCACCTCTTCCTCCCCCTTTGTCACCTTCAGTCATACGTCCTTCGACCTTTGTCCTTCCATCCCTCTTAGAGGCACCAGCCCTGCGGCCCGTTTCCCTACGGCAGCCGCCAACACCCCTACCTGTGGAACCTGAACCTCCACGAAAAGAGCTGAAAGGCATCCTAAAAAACATTCAAAACATTGCAGACATTGAGAAGTCTGTTGCCAACATGTTCAGCCAGATAGATCAAAAACAGATCCCACTCAAAAGGGTCATGAAAAGTCGGGCCTCTATAGATTCTCTTGATTCTCTCGACTCTTTAGATGCATCAGCAGCAGCAGGAGGAGGAGGGGGAGAAAGGGAGGGTGGAGATGGAGTAAAAGAAGAAACAGGAGGAGGTTGCGGAGGCGAAGAGGATCCTTCACCTCCACAGATTCAAGTGAACCCAAACATGAACTCTATCGTGGAAGAGCTTGAGAAACGATTCCCCTCTCAGTCTACAATGCTCTAGCCTTTGCCTCCCTCATAAAGAAAGCACGCAAAGGGGAATTTCTTAATATTGTTTCATATTTGCCGAGGAGCTGTCGAGGGACTGATGCTCAAAATAGCTCAGTTTGATGCTGTGATGACTTTTCTTTTTTATACTGTGCTCTTTCAGCATGACTTTGTATTTTCTACAAGAAAAGAAATAAAAAGAATGAGGAATAATATAAACTCTATAGGCAGAAGAAAAAGCCCAAAATTTAAGAAGATGACACGTCAAGAAGAGGGCAACATCCCGCGTGGCCCAAATAGATTTCGCAGAGAAGTGCTTCCACTCAACACTTTTTAAATTTTTATTTTTTGTACTACAAGGACACAGAGGCAATAAAGGTTGCTGTAAAGAATGAGGAGAAAATGATGATAATTTGGTGAACAGGTCAAGTCCGTTTTTTTATTTGCGTCCCCATTTCAGTGGACCTGAACGACCAGCAAGAATTCACCAGTCTTGCCGCCGCTAAGACATCAAAGTGTTTTTTTGGGAGGCTTCCTTTTTTATCTTCCTTAGCCATTATCTTCGTTTGCCCTTAAAACCAAATTTCTAGGGTTTGTTTTTAATTAACACGAAAGGAAATTACCCTAAATCGCTGTTGAAGGGATCGGGGAAATAAAATGTCGCGGTGAAATATCTCTTAATTAACTTTCGGTTTGACTGCTGTCTTTAACATTCTCCATCTTTGCCAAGCCATTGGCGTTGAAGAACAACAAATTATATTCATTCAGCTGCGGTCAGTATTGAGAAAGTTTGGTCTCTCGAGAAAGGTATAAAAAAACTTGTGATTTGTTGTCATGCTCAATTGCTGTGAGAGACACTGATGACATGTTTAGGTTGGTTTTAAAACTCACCCTCTGGACCTTTAAACGACTTCGTTGTAGATTTACTGGGTGTGAAAAGGAAAATCAATCAGAAGCATGAAGAACATTGTTAAACTTGTCTTTTTGGATTGAGCTGCTTTTGATGGGTATCCTTTACACGTCCTCTACAGTTCTATTGCTTCAAGACCACAATGTGATGTGTTCATGGTCACATCTCATTTTTGCATAAATATCAGTTTCGTATGTACCTAGTGCTTTATTACTTACTGTAAGATCACAAATTCTTTTCTGTGCTCTTCTGTCTGTCAGTAGGCTGCAGTGTGCAAATCATGCAAAAAATCATTTTATATCAATAGTCGTGGACATTGAGTTGCAAACGGATATGAATGTGGGTATGATTTGCCATTATCTTTTTTATTTGTGTCAGTTACACTTTGTAAACAGTCATATAGTTTCTAAAATGCATTTATAATTGTTTTTATCTCTAATTACCCACCTAAGCTC
Source organism: Channa striata (assembly GCA_033026295.1). Lineage (NCBI taxonomy): Eukaryota > Metazoa > Chordata > Actinopteri > Anabantiformes > Channidae > Channa > Channa striata. Next base: position 4,971,986 of record CM065186.1, read on the forward strand.
CAAAAGATTTACAGTCTCACCTTTTTCTTCCAGTGTATTTAGCGAATTGTATTTGTTTTTCATCTGGATCTGTTGCTGTCTGTACTTTTAAGGCAACTACATAATTATTAAAGATAGGTGCATAGCCGCAGTAAAAACATTTTTAAACATTAATATAGAGCAATGTTTTTACAATTTATTTAGACAGTCTGTGATAATTTCTCAGAACTTTTTCTTTGAGGTTTGCTTCCAATTCCCAAGGTTTCCTTTATTAAAATCATTGTGCAGGTTCTTTGGTAAAATATTAATATGAAATATGCAAGACATTTTTTTCCAATAAAATATGTGGTGCTAACTAAGTGTAAAAGAGTTTTTTTAATGTTGTGTGCCCTGCACCTATCATGTTAGTGCTAGAATAGTGACCGCTGCTTTACTCCGGGCTATACAACTACATACTTCCGTGATCCGTCCTCATTATCAGTAATATATGTACCAGCCGTAGTTGATCCCCACCTGTGTCATGTAGCCAAAACAAAAATCCCAGTCATCTGTACATTTGCCCTGCGTCTTTACAGGAGTTCCTACAGAAATGCCTCGGGGAGAAGCACACAAGTGAAGCAGCAGCGTTTTGGGCGTGCGAAAAGTAGAGCTCCTACTGACTGTCAATGACGGCATCTGTGCACTTCTTCCCTCAGTCGTGCCAGAAATGCATCGGGGGGTAGTCATGTATATGGTCTCCTACTTCTGAAGCATATCAATGAGGAAGTACAATGTTTTACTCACCACAGACGTGAGATACGATGCATCATGAAGGTCACAGTCGCGGCAGTCCAAAAAGAAAATTCGCTAGGCCTCAATGACATTTACTACGTATTTAAGAGACTTCATTGTAGACAAAATGTCTCCTCTAGACTGGAGGAACAGTGCATTGCTGTCCTGTAAAGACACTATCTCAAAGAGTATTGGTAGGACACGATGGTACTGTGTGAGCTGTTTTCATGAAGGTGGATTCATTTCAAAGCTCTGCTGGGGATTTGCCTCTCACCAGATCGGAATCTGAATCTGGACAAACAAGTTTGGGCGTACAAAATATTCAAATCCAGTATCTAGTGGCTCTCGGCACAAAAAATGACACCAACGACAAGGAAGATTCACACTGACACAGACGAGCATAAACAAAGCTGGGCAGGAGTAATTGTGACATAAGTTGATATAATTTGTAAACACAGGGGGTGTATTGGTGTCACAGGGTTATTACACAGGTTGTTTGTGATAATTCATAACTGTAACATAACTGCTCATGTGAGTAATGGCATTTGGCAGGAAACTGTTGTGTCTGGTTGATTTTAAAGTGCATGCAGTGTCGTGCCCACCCCAGGGTAGATGATGAAACTGGTTGTCTGGTCTGCAGTGATTTCTCTCTGTGCTGTTCCTTGATCTAAACTAACACAGGTCCCCAATATTAGGGGACCTTTTTTCTTTCTGGTGGCTCAAACCAAACCAAGACACTAATGGATGTGTGAAGAGAAGACTCAAGTATTTCTGAGAAGACTCAAGTATTGCTGTGTAGTTCAGCTTTAGGCTCTTACGGCTGCACCTGAAAGTCATTCTGCCTCGTTCCCAGTATGTAGTCCTTCAGTCGTGTGCTGGATTTACGTGTGCATGCAAGATTTTAAGGAGATTAGGAACACACACACACACACACCTCTAAAGATCTGTAAGAAGGGGCCAGCTGGTCCCCAGAGACCTTTTGACATGAGGTAGTAGATGATTACAGTAGCTTGTTTGATTGGGTGGAACGAGTGCTGATGGTGTGTGCAGGCAGGCGTTATTACACCTGCAGGAAAAAAGCTTTTTTTTTTTTCTGCAAGGGATTTATAAAAATGCTTTTTTTCTTAAAACAGTGACAGACTAAAACAGTGTCATTAGGTTGGAATCCCTTTTTTAGCTTCTCCTGGCTACTCTGATCTCATTTGATATTGTGTTTCTGGCTTTGTTGAACAGGATCTTGGTCCTTTTTATATATTTAAAACCTTTGCCTGATGGAGCTGCCTGTGTTTGGCTATAAACCTGGACTTACTGATACTGAAGTTGGAGAAAGTCTGCATGCATATATTTGCAAAATAAAAACTCCAAGTGACAACTAATGTCATTACAGGTTTCTGCAAAACTGACACACAGCATAGAGCACTTTATTGTCACTTTGATAAACAATTTTCTATTTTGTAAATATTTAAATGGAGAAAAATATGTATTAGTAATATGATAAATTGAGGCTTTCTGCCTTTTCAGGATAGTCCTCTGCAACTGCTTGTTAGATATGCCAGGTCCTTGTATTTCCTCTGATGAAATACCTGTGGTTAGAGGAATAACATTTCTGTCCCATCTGCAGTCTGTCATTTGACCATTGCCAATATGTACAGAGAAGTCCCCGACTGTGAAGCACTGACAATACTTTAAAAACATTACATTTTTTACTTGCAAGGTTTTTAGATTTTCAGTGTGAAATCAAATCCTGTGATTGTTGCTCCGCCAGTGGCAGATTACCGTCCTTTAACGCAGTTTTAACGAGTCGCTTCCAGATGCATATTGTCACTGTGACGCGACAAAAATCACATCTCTCCCGAAAGACTAACATGTCACTAGTAATCATCTCTGGGCAACGGCATCAATTATGATGTGCCCCCGAATAAAACACAAACGCGAACATCTAGATGTATCTTGATTTATGGGGCCATGTCCTTCGAGGGCAGAATGAACTGGTTTAGACACGCACACACACACACACACACACATCCTTTGCAGTTATTCAGCAGTGTGTTTATCCAACATACACAAAGTCATGATTAGGCTATAAATCTTATGTAGTCAGGAGGCTATTTTAAAAAAGGTTTAATCCTTACACCCAAAGCAAAATAAATAGACAGTCACACACATCTATACAAGAGCTTTTACATAAACACGAGTGTAAAAATGTACACCGACACACACAAATACACGGCAGCGTTAAACAGGTTGCAGGCAGTGCTCCTGTTTGAACTGACAATAATTGGTTTAGAAATGTAGCTCTCACAGCACATGCATACACACACACACACACACACACACACACACAGTATCTTTATTGTCCCACAGACACATTTGCTTTTACTGTTTCAGTTCGTATTGTGTGCGTTTGCTAGATAACAGACGTCTCTTGACATCTTTGTGGATATGTATTGTTTTTCAGCATCCGGCAAAGCAGACTGCATTTAATTGAAACTGAGCTGGAAATAGAGATACAAAACATGGTGAGAGAGCGGCTGTCGTGTAATTTTATACTTACAGGTTTGATCCTTGCTACAGAACAGATTATCATGGGGAAATCTGGGTCAGTGAAGCAGCAAATAGCCAGGAGATGCAGCAAAGAAAATTCTGTGATGCTGTAGTAAATGGTGATTATTTCAACACAATAGCTGTCTATGAACACCTACATGACACATGGCAGCTGTCTTATACTAATGGATTTATTTCAGAATTTCTATCATTAGTAATAACATTGTACTTACCAAGTTAATTTCCAAAGATCCGGTAATTGCTGTGAATGTGATTAACATTTTAAATAAAGAAATCATAAATTGCAAGGAACTTTCTTCACCACGCCAGTAGATCAAATTTATCACTTTGGCTCACAAGTAGGAAACCAAGGACCCAAACGATGTGTCCTATTGAATTTGGCAACTTTTTCCTGTTTGATGCTGTGAGAAATTAAATGTGTCTGAAACTTTGGTTTCAGAACAATAAATGAGAATTCTTAACACAGTCAGCTTCACTTTATGCTTAATGCTAATTAGCTTAGCGATGCCTCCATGCTTTCACATCCCACTTTGGTTAGTGTTAACCATAACAAAACTCATAAAATAATAATATAGTAGGCATCTAAATATCATACAACAACATGGTTGTTGTGTTATGTAATATGCTGTAAATCTGCTCTGTGTGGGTTAAAGCAGAAAAATGTAAACCTTTTGAAAAGATAATTTTAAAACACTTTTTTTTGTAAATTGTTTATCATGTGCACGTTATTTTCTAAATGCAACCACAATGAGAGATGGTACCATGGTACAATGACAGAGAAAAGGATGTGGAGAGGCAGAAAATGCTGAAATAGGCAGAGTGTGTGAAATGGGTTGGAGAAAAGGGAAGTTACAAATGAGTAGCGGAGTGACGGTGCAAAAGGAGAGGGAGCCACAGTAGCTCCGTGCACCGAAGAGAGACAAAAACGGAGAGAAAATGGGGGGAAAGAAAAGCGTGTTACTGGGAATGAAAGTCTGAGGCTTTTCTTTAAGAGCTAATAATATTTCTCTCCCTTTTCTTGTACACTCTGCAAGATTAGGGGGAAAGGACACAAAGACTGGGAGTCAATCAGTTCAGTGTGTGTGTGTGTGTGTGTGTGAGCGATCAGATAGCTCTCTGTGTATTTTTGTCCGGAGAGGACCTAATAATGTGTCTGTCAAAGCAGAGGACATAGAGATAGACTTATCTCCCCATACTGACACACACAAACATGGATTATACTATACACAATGCTAGGCACATACGGCTGGAAGCCATAATCTGTAAACTATACGCACAGTGACCGTGAAAGGACCGTTTGATTCGAAACTGTAGATCACACAGAACCAACCTAAAAATAATTCCATAATAATAAATTAATCCCCCCATTCATCTACACATGCAGTCCTATCTATTCATCCACCAATAGGACTGTCAGTGCATCTGTCCTTTTCTCCCTGCCTGTCTTTATTTAACCAGATAACCATGTGTCATCTATTCAGAACTAACAATTAATGGTTAATTATAGTCTTCAAATTGGCCTAGACGTATTTGGCTGTGTGTGTTTTGGAGACACAATTATAGTCACATCTGAATTGATTTAATGCTTAAGTTGTTTAATATAATTTGTTTTGTTTTTTTTTTTTTTTGCAGTCCAGGGATAGAAAGGAGAATCACATGAGTCTAAAGCTGTTCTGTGATGCATGTTTATTTCACCTGCTCATTATCTTGGTTTTACATGACAATAAATGCTGTTGAAAACGTAGTTGAGACACATGGACAAAGAGGTTTTGGTTGTTTCTCTTAGATTATTTCTGTCTTTGTATTTTTACCATTGACGTTGCCCCAGCCTTTTTTATTGCTTTCCCCTCAATTTTCCCTCCCTGCTTTTTTCATCTCACTGTCTTGGTTCTTGTCTCTTTTCTAACAACCCAATCTAATAATTTCACAGATTCGTAAACAATATAATGCATTTTTTTATGCTGGCGATTCAATGTAATATGTGGCAAAATTAATTTTGCGTATCTTGACCTTGAAAGTGTTTATTTTGTATTTGTCAGGCAGGAACTAAATGTGTTATAGGAACAGTTTTTGTTGTTTTTCGAAAGCAATGCTCTTACTTCCTGTGCTGAGTGTTACATACAAAGACAGATGACACCTTATGCCCTGTCCACTAAATGTATAAGGGAAGAGCATTTAGCATAAGACATGGATGCAGCGGGACAAACAGCTAGTCCAGGGAAGATGAGCACTAACCACGGGGCCACCTTCAAAATTATAACCTCAATATTTTGGGACATGTTTTTGTATGGATAAAATAAACTTGAACAGTCAAGTCCAGTCTAGGTTTCTATGGTGCATATGTGCAGAGCCACATTGATTTTGTACTGGTCCACTGTAAACAGGCACAGTCCATGCTATGCCCTTTAATCTACCCACAGTTTTAGCCTGAAGACATAAAAGTGGTGTCAAATTACTGCTTAACAAAAAATTGCCAAATGTTTAGAAAGAATTTCAGTGTGTTTGTTACAGCTGAGATATTGGATTATTTTGTAAGTCTTTTTAATCGTGTGTGTAGATGTATAGATGTGTCTGTGTGTATGTATAGAGGGATATGGGCTACAGGTCTCGTGCCTAACAGCGTGTCTACATGCACAAATCAAACCCCAATACATGTGCTATGTGCATCGTTCCTGCCTTCGATATTGGCCCTGTCCTATTTATTAAAACATCTCCACCTTTAAACTAGTAACAATCTACAGTGTGAAATGTGATTTTATTTTTGTCATAGCCAAAACGGACTTACTCTTTTGGGTTGTATAAATGAGATTTGAATGTTATATATTTATAATTTAAAAAATTTACTCCAATAATAAAACAGTCACTAAAGTTTAAATGGCAAACTGGCATAGTGTAATTTGTCACAGTTGTGCTTCCCTCTTTAGCTTCTTTGTCTCTCCCCATTTCTATCAAAATTCCTACACAGACCCACAAAATGCAAATGTTTACTTCAGGCTACTTCAGAAAAGAAGAAATTACAGAAAAATGCCGAGCACCGTGCTGACATGTATTAAACGTGATGTGTTTTTACAGTTGGTGTATCTTAATGACAACTTTTCTCAGTAATGTTTAAAATACATATTTTTTTTTCATCTTACTTTGTCTTTGATCTTCCAGCCGTGGATATGGACAACATGAGGTAGGTGTCCTCCTCCACGTGCATGCGATGTAGTTGCATGTTTCTCATTTAGTTTATTCGTCTTTTTCTGTTGCCTGCTCTCTCTGTTCCATTTTGTTTCCTGCGATCTGTGCTTTTAATTTACTTTTTTAACATTTCTACATAATTGACAGTCTACCGTGTCTTTGGACCTCGCAGTCCATTTTATGGTCCAAATAAAACACACATGGATGAAGGACATCAATCAGTCTGTTTCAAATTCACAAGGCCATTTTTTAATATTTTTCTAAAACATAAGCTTGCTGGAAGACGAGTCTTACCAGACAATTAATGCTCAATTTGTGTCTCAATTGTGAAAACAAGGGTAACAAGTACGAGTTAATTTGCACCTAAATATTCTTTTAGCTGGTAAACATCCATGCCCTTCAATTTTGAGTATTTGATTTCCAGCAATCACAAAACATGCAATTATAAAAATTTAGATCTAAACTGAAACAGAATTCCAAAGTGACAAATATAGGTAATACTATGCTAATGTTGACTTACCTGATCCTTCAAAATTGATTCACACCAGAGAAAACAAATACACACAGAGGCTCATTTGCACACTAGTGATTGGAATAAGAACCATCTGGTAATTGGAGGAGAGCTCCGAACTTCTTCTACTTGTCTTGTCATTCATGGCTTTTCTTTCCCCTCTGGCAGACGCAACAACTTCTGCGACCTTCTCTGCTCAGGCCAGAGGTATTCTGTCTGTCTTTTTCTCTGACTACTTCTCCACTAAAGATGTTTGCTCTCTGCTTAAGTCTGTGGGTCATTTGGCAGGTGAAGGTTTTGTGTGGAATTGCAGTCAATAAAGAGGGTGATGAGTTTAAAAAAAGTAAAATTGTATATGGGTGTGTACTGTATGTGTGCTGATGATGATTTGTCAATGCCACAGGAGTTATCCATGGAATCTGGCATCGACCCTGGCCAGGACTACTACACACAGGACTACTACAACTACGATCATGGGTTAGTATCACAGCTTAAGACTTGGCCTTCGCTTTGTGCGTATGTAATTGTAGGTGCATGTTTGCTTGTCTGTAATCATCAAAAACAGGTTAATCTGCCTTTTTTTTTGCTCTAGTGCTTGTTCACTCACACCCTGTGGTAGTTTTCACTTTCTTAGCATTCATCTTCATTCCATAACATGCTTTGGTGACCCACATGCACACACAAGATCTGTGGTAGAGTTATAGTGATTCACATAATTATGGATATCATTTTGTCTTTTGTGTTGACGTTGTTTTTTTTTTTTTTTTTAGATAAACCTTTATTCGTCCCACAGTGGGGAAATTTCCTAACCCTTTTCGGCTCCCAGCTCTAAAATTCAGTTTAATAAGTTGTCCCTGTGTAGAGGACATATCAGATATTAAACTGATAAGAGCAGGTTGGTGATGTGTATATTAAGATTTGTTTAGAAAATGTCCAAAGTACCCTTTAAAGTATTTCTTGTTCATTTATTTGACAAGTGACAATAACCTTCTTGTACACTATCACCTGCAATTTATTTAAGACGGTAATAACAGAACCCGTTTCACACTAGGAAAAGAAGTTCATGAAAGACGCCTACAACGGAACCGCATCATTCAGGCTCCATGTTCACACGTGTCAGTATGTGTTGAAAAGGGCGTAGGAAACAACTCTAGAATCTCCAAGCTCCTGCTGCTGGTAGTTCAGAGTAGTTACCAACAGCTCAAGGTGTACAAAGGCCGATCTGACCGCAGGTGACTCTGGGAAAGTCGACGGTCGGCACCGAACAAAGTCCGTAGGAAAGAGCTTCCTTAAGAGCCCAGTTTGACTATGGAAGTGAACCCTGGAAGTCGACCCGAGACAAATCACACAAGTGGCCGTGAAGTCTGGCATATGTCAGTGTGATGCACTACACCTGCTGCTGTGCTCGAACCCCTTCAGCCAGATAAGAAAGATATTACAGTAACACGGAAACACACGATACAGAGGCAGGAACGGTCGCAACAAAAAGTTACCAATACAGAATAGGAAGAAGGTTTATGTGCATGTAGCATAACCATTGTTGTACAGATGAAACTACAGACAATGAAAGAACTGGACGTAGATGTTGCTTTGATATTGTTCTGTGTGTGTGTGTGTGTGTGTGTGTGTGTTTGTTGTGGGTTTGTTGGATGTCTCATGTATAAAAAGCAATAAATACTGTATATAAGATCTCTAAAGACACATTGCATCTCTCCCATGCGCCGTGTTGTTATTCTGCACTGAGCCTGCCATCTGTGATGCATTGTGTCAGTCTTATAATTTTAGCTGCAGACTCCCAGGAACTTGATTTTATACACTCACCCACACAAAATACACAGGAGCCGTCACACACATTAATTCTCCCATGGCAAACGCATTCATTCAGTCACTCACTCATATACTCACTACGAAATGTTCTCATGCTCATTCTTTCTTTCACACACATGCATGTACACACACACACACACACACACACACACACACACACAGCTAATTCTCTCTGCCTAGCATTGCAATACTGTAGTAGCTAATCAGGCAGCCAGCCGTGGAAACAGACAATAGGCCAGATGTTGTTGGCTTAGAGCAACATTCACAAACTCATGTCTGACTCTGCGCGCGCACACACACACACACACACACACACAGACACACAGGAGCAGGAAATCAAACTTTGTGACCCTGTGAGACTCAGATCTAATCACTTTATTTGTTTCAGCGATAAATGAAAGGTGCAGGTAGAATATGCTAACAAAAACATGACCTCGTCTCTGAATTCAGTTTTTACGCCTGAGATTTGGGGGTTGTTACATCCATGAGTACAGTATAGTAAAGCATCGCAAAACCATTTGGAAGGATGATTCATAACCTTTCGACCTTTCCTTTCATCTGTCTTCAAAAAATTGGATCCAAATGGGATTTTCTCTACATGTAGGAATGTAGCCATCTGCCGTTGGCATCGTTGTGATTGGATTTATACAGATGCAGAAAATAACTTGAACCATTTGTTGCACATGTTTCATATTTAATGCCTGTCTGAAAAAGCCCAATAAAACAAGCCAAATTTATGTTGCCCTGTAGTCAGGAGTAAAATACTGAACCTGCATATGCCACAGAGCAATAAAGGATTAAATCTTGCTTTTCCAAAACGGTTATTGGCATGAGAGATGAGCAATGTGACTGCCTCACTGCTGATAGGTGCACAGTAACTGCACATATTTTTATACATATTATACTTTCTTTTATGTTTATTATTTAAAAAATTGTCCGATTCTTTGGGGCAGTCTTATTCTTATTCCTTCATGCTCAGGTCCTCTAGCAGACACCTAGGAGCTTGAGGGTCCTGGAAGATCTTAGCTGTTCCCAGCACTGCACTCCTCTGGACAGAGATCTCAGATGTTTGGGGGGTCACAGTCCCCAGTGTTCCTGTCACCACTTGTGCCATCACCTTCCACATCCTTTCTAACGCTGGTTCTTTCAGCCCTTGGTATTTCTTGAGCTTCTCGTGTTCCTTCGTCCTGATGTTGCCATCGCTTGGATTTTCTACATCTATCACTACAGCCTTGTTCTCCTGTTTGTCCACAACTACTCTGTCGGATTGGTTGCTATTACCAGTTTTGTAAGTTTTTATCTGGAAGATCTTAGCTCTGCTATTCTCAACCACCTTTGGAGGTGTCCAATTGACACTAGGTTCAGGCCTTTCCGGGACAAAGGATATCCTTGGTATATTCTACACTTGATGCTGACTTGTGCTGTTGGCTTGGAGTTTGCTTCCAGGGTTGTTTTCCACTTTCCCGTTGACTTCTCGATGAAGGCTCTTTAGTCCTGTTGGTCTTTTATAGTTCCAAGCATTCTAGGATCCATGTGTAAGGCATTGAGTCTTAGGCTTTTTTGTATTCAACCCTTTTTCATTTTAAGGGTCAGTTGACCCATACGCTAGAGGGAAGAAACATTTTTGACACTGGTGATTTAGATGGTGGATTTGGTCTGCTAACTAATTAAAGCTGGACTGATGGGGTCCCGCATCATATGACAGTCTCTAAAACATCCTGTTACAATCTTCTATTTTCAATGCTATAGAACCTCTCCTCAAGAAATGCAGCTGAGCTGGGACCACCATCATTGCCCGCTGCCTCCACAGTTCACCTTTTTTTATGTCGCAGCAGAGGCTGAGAGCCGCCTATTACTCTTAGTCCTTGGTCAAGAATCAAAAACATTTGGCCTTACACTTCCCATAATGCAGCTCAATGTCATTTTTCTCTAGAGCCCCTTGTGAGGAAAGTGACCACTTGTTTCAGACTTCATACTCTCTGGGACACAGCAGACGTTAAATCTCCTCACACTGTGACTGAATTGACTTTTTGTGTTAAATAGTTTGACTTCTTTTAAAACTTGGATCCAAATACTGGATCTTCCGTTCTGAAAGGGCGACCTCTCACGGTTTCACATTTTCTTAAGTTCACGTTTCATTTTTAACACTGGACTCATGCTCCTATTTATACAATTTCATATTTTGTTTCATGTGGGCATCAAAAGTGAGTTTGTTTTGATCCCTCACTCCTGGTTTTAAAGCATACAGCATTAATGCCCTTTGTCATGTTTGTTTAATGATCAGCTGATCATTAAACAATCATTTAGCTCCTAGAAATCCACCAGAAACGGACTAGTGGCCCAGCTGGACACACACACACACACACACACACACACACACACACAAAGACGCATCAACTGTTCTCACTGATGCTGTTCGTTCCAAGTTTAAACTGCAAGTTTTTACTGCCCCCTAGTGGCAACTTGAAGAGATATGCCAAACAAACCAAAAGGAGAAGATGGGGGAGAAAACGATCACCAGGGAGGAAAGTGCAGCTGTAGCCTTCGAGTAAACTGATTGTGTGTGTGCACTTCAGTTTAAGTCTGCAGGTTATATGACTGTGAAATCCCATAAGCAGATTTTATTGGAAGGTTGCGGAGGCCACACTATAAGGATTACAACTGTGTAACTGTTCCGACTGACCTGCTCTGTCCTTTAAAGCCTTTGTTTATTCTGGCTCTTTTTTTTTTCCTCCCTCTTTTGCACAATCACACCCCTATTTCCCCTCTTTCTCACCCCTGCGCAGCCTTCGTCCATCTGCCCCCGTCGTTTGCTTATGACTTGGCTGCTTAATGAGATGGGAGGGCAGTTTCTCCCACTTGATGGACTATGAGCAAAGTGATTACACAAAGCAACTTATCTGCTACTCGGTTACAGAACGAGGCCAAAGGACTTAGGGAGATTTGTTGCTTTAATCACACGGGGACATATTGTTTTCAGGATGGCGTTTGAAAAGATTGTCTTTTGACCCACTGGCTTGCTGCAGGGCAGCCAGCCCAAGTGGTGACACACAGCAGAGTTTTTTTTGGCCGGTGGAGCCAGGCAGTGCTCCCGGCAACAAAGAGTCAAAAGGGAAGAAAATCGATTTCAATGTTTTCGGCTAACAAAATGTCTCCTGGCAACAAAATGCTCTTTTTGTGATTAAGGCAGCTTTGCTTAGGCAAGTCATTAGACACTGCTTATCATTGGAGTGAACCACAATGTTGCCCTGTGTGTTATTGCTTTAAGTAGCTGTGGATAAGCCTTCGCCAAGTGCAAAAGTTGTTTGTAAAGTAGATTTCACTCATGTCCTCCTCTGTGATTGGCTGGAATTCTACAATGCCAAAGCTTCAGTGAATATATTTAGCGTATTTATAGTTATCATTACCATTGCTTGTGCGAAACAAAACCCTAAAAATGGAAAAATGTTGTAAATCTGAAATGTTCTTTCTCTTCGTCCTCCTCTCTCCCATCTGTCCAGGTATGACCTTCCTCAGTACGGTAGTCGCAGGAAGCTGATCTCACCCTCCGGCCTCTATGACGAATATGGAGAAGTTGTTGTAGATGATGATGGCAGCTACTACTACAGCCCGCAGGAGTCTGATGGAGAGGTATACACACACACAAACATATCTTTGATATCCATGAAAAGAACTTTTAAATAGTTCAGTTTTTGGGGTCTTTCAAATCTTCTTCTCAATGTCACAAATAAATTAACATATAGTTTTAACATATTACGCTGCTAGATGGCTGTGGATATAGGTACAGTAGCTGAGATATATGTTTGACGTTTTAGCTGAGAGTGAGATGATCTGTAGAGCTTATCTGCTTTCTTGCTGCGCTTTCGATGAGACGATTTTCTACAGTCTTTTTACAACAGTACAGTGAAATTGTAGCTGGTTAGTTAGGGAGCATGAAGATGGATGTATCTCTGTGTGTGATTTTACATACCTGTGTGCATGTAAAAAGGTTGAGTTATTACTTGTCACTAATATTGTCCTGGGCCCATGATATGGACTTGATGTCCTTATGGAAGAAGTGCAGTTTTTGTCTCAAGCTCAAAGTGTGAGACGTTTAGCTTTCCCTGATAAACCTCATGTTTATTACAGACCATATTGAATCCGAGCTTCCATCTGGAACAATAGTTTAAATGACCAGCGCTACAACAGTGTATCCACTACCTTTTCAGTACTGTTACACTTGATTCAGAGGGGCGAGAAATAAAAAACAAAATGTTACTCCAAAATGCTGAAGTGTGTTAAGACATTGTACTTAATATACACACTACTTTCATAAAAGTGGTTTCTTTTGGAAAATAATACAATGAAACATCTGAGTTTTAAATGAAAGGTCTAATTATTTCTAGAAATGTGGTATGATAGAAATGTTTTATCTGTCTTACTTGAATATGGACTAATGTTGTTATGACAACAGGTGAAGAGACAGTTTCAAGGAGGCAGATCAGCCACACACCCTGCTTACTTCCAGCCATATCATCCTCGTATTCCACCCAAAACAAGACCTTCCAAACGTGAGGCGGACAAAAATCAACCTTCTGAGGGAGCTACAAACATAAACCCAATGTCCAAAAGCTCTAGTGCAGGTGGCAGCTCAAAAAAGATGATGGACGTGAGCACATTGTTGTCCTCTAGTAATAAAATGTCTGGACAGCCTCCTGCCATCCACCTGCCGTGGAGCAAAGCCAGGATCGGACCAATGGAAACGGGAGATGTTGGTAGAGAAAAGATAGAAGAAAGAAAGGAGGCAAAAAAGATGGGAAACAAAAGGGGAGGAAGAGATGAGGAAACAGCCAAAGGAGGTAGGGGAGAAATGGAAACATGGGGTAGAAGCGAGAAAGGTGGAGCAACAAACAGTTGGATGAGAAATGCTGTCGGAGGTGGAGAAGGCTTCAGGCCGGAGCATAGGGGAGAGCTCCCCGGCTTGTCGTCCGCTGACCGCTCGTACGGCCTGAACGGCAGCATGGTCATCGATGGGAGTTATTTCCAGATGTCTGACGAAGCCAGCAAACCCCCGGCGGGGAAACAAAAGCTGAGTGAAGCTCTCAGTCTTATCTCACTCGCCAGAAGGCTCCAGGGACCAGCCAGAGTGGGAGACATACAGTGGAGCGATAGAAAGAGCTGGGACAGAGGAGAGGGGAACAGTGGGAAGATTTATAGCTCCATAGGAGAAATGAGTGTTTCTGCATCAGTGTCTGAGAGAGACAGAGGAGCGGAGAGGAGAAAGTGGGAGTTAGGAGAGGAGGATGGATCCTCCGAGGGATGGTGGAAGAGAGGAAAGAAAATTCATGACTGTGACTCAGAAACAGGAAGTGGCAGCAGAGAGTCTCAGTCAGAATTTAGTTTCTCAGAAGCAAGCAGCATTACCTCATCTGTTACAGCTGAGCAAGAATCCGACACAGAAAGAGATAAAGAAGAGGGAGCTTCTGACACGGACGGGGTCTCTGAAAGCGGGAGCCGAGATGAGGAAGGAGAGGATTCTGAGTCGGGGTTAGAGAGTGAGGCTGAGAGGACAGAGTCAAGCAGAAAACACTCAGAGGCCAGTGTTGTGAGGAGCAAAAAAAGGAGTAGTGCCAACTTAAAGAGGGAGCGCACGAGCAGGCGGCAAAAGAGGAGCAACCCATCCCCAAGAAGCGGAGGTAGAAGACGTCTGAGAGACTTGGGTTCACTTTCTAGTTCCAGGCCCAAAACTTCTAGTCACTCCCGCCCCTCCCACGAGACAACAGGGGGAGAGAGTGAGGCAGAGGGAGACTCGGGCCCTGAGGAAAACGCGAAAAGTGTGGGATCACTATACCCCTCATCAAGAAGGCGGACCTCCAGCCAATCACACGTCAGCTCAGGGGCGATTGACACCTCCGACAACCTGTCACCCGTCATGGAAGACGTGGAGGAGGAGGAGGAGGAAGGAAGCGAAGGCCGCGGCAGTGAAGTAGATGAAAACGAGTCGGCTGCTTGAAATGCAAACGAGGCCTGAGCCCTCAAATATTGATGTCTGTGCCACTAAGTAAGATGTTGATCAAATTGCCTGGATTGGACGTGCCGTCATTACCTGAGTGAACTTCACTGCTGCAGCCGCTCTCTGTCTTTCCCTTGATTGGTGTGTTTTACATTCGGAGGAGTTGAAATTGCCCGAATGTGTCTTTTACAATAGCTTTGTGCTTTTAGATTCTACTTTTGCTTCTAGCTTTAATCCCCATTTTCCAATCAGCTTATCTCCTCCCGCTCCTCATCGGTCTCGCCTTCCTCTGTAACAGCTCTGATTCTCTTGAAGTGCTTCGCTGGTTTACTTCTGTAGTTTTTCCTCCTGCGCCGACTTGTCTCATTTTCCCTTTGTGAAAGCTGCACTTTGAGCTGCTTATTTCTCTGCTGCACCTCAAAGATTGTTTTTCCCTGACCCGTCTTTGTTGCACAAGCTCTTTATCCACTAGTCATTTCTTTTTCTGTGTCCGTCATTCCGCTTGTATCCGTCAGTTCTGCCTACAATGCCTGTTATCTGCAGGGGGACGAGATGTTTTCTTTATAACTGTCAGTCTGTTCCCTTTTCCAAACTATTCAGGTTAAGTGGAAAATATCTGAGGTTTATGTTGTGTCAAACATTTGCTCTGTGTGTGTGTGTGTGTGTGTGTGTGTGTGTAAGCAGAGTAGTGTTTTCTCTGACCAAAGCGGAGGCTGTATCATCATGTTAGTGCACAACCTGATGTGTTTATATATAGACATTTTTATATTTCAGAATTTCCTCAAAGCTCTTTGTGATATTAAAATTTTGGAACCGCTCCAAAAAAACTGCTTGAATTGAAGCCCCACTGAAGGAAAACTGGAGTAAATACTGTCGCACTGACCTGATTCTGCTGTGTTGTTTGTGAGTGCAACAGTGTTTTCTCCATTTTGAATATTATAAGGTAAAAAGTATATTGCATGTCATTTACTAAACATAAACATCTGTTCAAACTGTTGTTTGAAGGCAGCAGTATGACCAACAGTCCTATTGGTCAAAAGAGAAAGAAGGGGCAACCAACATGTAAACCTATACACTTTTAAAAAGTTCTTTTGAGGAGGAAAGAAGTTAGAGTTGCAGCAAAATGAGTCTGTCCGCAACAGAAAGGAAAATATTATTTCACATTAACAGTGCTGTCAGTAGTTTAATTCCAGTTTTTGTGTGTTTTTTCCAGCACGGCAGCAGAAAGCGACGGATCAAGTTGGTGGTCGACCGAGAGTACGAGACCAGCTCCACCGGTGAGGACAGCGCGGCAGAACCCCAACGCAGCCGCGTCACCTCCGCCCACAACAGTCACGCCAACGTTAACGGCAGCATCTACATGGCCCAGAACGGCTCCATCATCCGCACCCGGCGTTCTGGAAACACCACAGGTCCCACGCACGCACACACCACCACAAACAGCACCCTCAAACTCACCTCCCCCATCTTCAGCTCACGGCTGGCCAAGCACTTTAAAAAACTTGAGAAAATGGCTGCCACGCTGGAGGAAAACGTACCCCTGAACAACCCCCGGACAGCAGGAGACGGTGGGTGCACGCTGCGCACCTTCCAACAGCCGGGAACGGCCACGTCCTCTTTCTCTCACATTGACAACAATAACACAATGAACGTGTTTAACACTCGACAATCCAGCATTTCCCCAGGGTCAACCAGCAAAAGCAACACGGGACCTGAAAGCGTGGAGCCTAAATCAAACCTGCTCAAAGCGGCACCGGGCGGCACAGAGCAGCCTCAGATCACAGCGGAAGGAGGGGAGACGAGAGAAGGGGAGAGAGAGTCGAGGGTGGACGGCAGCAATGACGAAGACGACTACGGGCTTGTCATGAGGGGGCCCTTAGAGTGCCCGAGTGACAGGACCCAGTCGGACGAGGAGGAGTTATGGATGGGCCCGTGGAACAGCCTTCACATCCCCATGACCAAACTCTGATCCTGACGACACTGTGCTCACCACTTTTGCCAAGATCACTGAAGCGTTCAGAGCTAATTTCTTCCCGTTAGTTGTGGAACTAACGGAGATGCTCCCGTCCAATTAAAAGAGACGTGATTAACCGATTGGTACATATTTGCATATTCTGGTATTCAAACTGAACTTCACTGGTGTGAGATTCCTCACAAACGGCATCGAGTGAAAGAATTCATTTACTGGGACGAAAACACAGACGGAAGAAGTAACTCGCAAACGAATTGGTTATTTTTCCAGCTTACTCATTAAAATGTGTGTTTGCCACAGTCCGAGCATCCCCTTAAGCCCAACTGATCTCAGAGCTGCAGCACCTTCAGAAAACTTACCTTAGATTGAGAGGACCTGTTATATTTCTACTTTGCTAAGAGATAAATGAATCGGAGAGTGTTTATGAACTTTTTATGGCCCTTTAAGCGACTGGTGTCTGTACGGAGCCGCACTCGTTTCATTCAGCATTACAGCTACTGGTGCGGCTCGTCTTGAATTTTTGCCTGACACTTTTCATCGACACATGGAAGTCTTGTATTGTTGACACTTGCCTTTTTATCTTTGTCAAGTTGCTTGGCAAACTTTATCCAAATAAAAGACTCTTTCATCCATTCACACGTGGAATTTGGCTAAAATGAATCTGAGTCTCGTTGTGACGTTTTCCGGCCAACATTTGCAGATTCGCTAAATTGTCCTTTGTTCTACTTTTTACAGGTGATTTACAAAAAGCTGTTTTCTCTGTATACTGAGGTAGGAGCTAGAGCTTAACGTAATATAAAAATCTGGAAAAGTATCACCAAAAGCCTGTCAGCACCCACGAAGCTCACTAATGAACGGATTACATCCTGGTCATTTAATCTGCATAAGAACTGAAGCATAGAAATGTCGAGTTGGGTTTTTGCAGTGGTAATTTGCTGTTCTGACAAACATCCCCACCCACCATTATTTGCTCAAAGTACATATAAAAGCAGCTTTATGTTAAACACGTGCAGCCCAGTATTAACAAATGCGAAAAAGTTCCTACATTTTGCCACGTCCTCGTCTCCGGTTTCAGTTTAACATAACAAAAGCGAGCGGCGGTGTATCGGTCATGTCCACTTAATGTCACCGAAGGCGCCTGAACCACAAAGACAAATAAGCAAAGATTCAAAAGTTGTGAGATATAGATTAATTTATGTGGCAGTTTCCTTTTTAATTACTTTTAACGACGAGCCCTTTTATTATTCCACTGTTTCCCAAAGAAAATCACAGAAAAGAGCCAATCCAAGTTCACCACTATAGAGGTGGGAGAACTTTTTAATTGTGAACCACATCACAGTGATTTGTTTTAGTGGAAGTTGCAATGAACCTGGGCCATTAAGCTGTAGAATTACTAGGTTTTAAAACTCTCATTTAATTTGACGACTGCATCATTTTGCATTAAGGAACTCAAAAGACGGCGTCGTGCCAGTTGAGATATTTGAAACAAAGCGTTCTTTATTACTCAGAATTAGCAGACGGTACCAGCATTATTTTCAGCACTTTCTGGAAGGACGGGCGCGTCGGAGCCGATTCAGCTAAATGAGCTAATTATGTCACCGACTCCTGACTCCAGTGTGTTTTATTGGGAGAGAAGACGGACTGAAGTCAGCTCATTAATCTCTGACACGGGCACAAAAAGATTGGATTAGCTTGAATAATGTTGAAAAGGGCCATTTCACCACGAAACAGCAGATTTGTGTGTTTCATGTTAAATTCAATTTTTATTCAGATTCTTCATAGTGAAGAGACACAGAATGACTGGTGTCATTTGAAGTGTGGTTCTTCTTTTGGCTCCGGACCCTCAGAACCAAGAAGTTAAAGCTCCAGTATTACATCGGTTTTTAACAAGTTCTCATACGTCTCATAAACATGTGATAATTTTACAGCTGAATTATTAAATTAGATCTTTTTAGCTGGGTGTTTTAATTGGTGTGTAGTTTTATATGCTAATGAGCTTTGGCATCTACGCCCCCCCCCCCCCCTTTTGCCAGATACACACTGATGCAGTTCGCCCAATTTTAGATTTGTTTGAACGATTATAGAAAGGGGCCAAACTTTACTGGCCAAACGCCATTTGACATGAAGGTCAACGGTGCGATTTCCTTTGCAGTAGCCGTGTTGTGTCTGAACCACCAGGTGGTAAATATGTCGTCAACGTTCCATAGTTTCCCTGGAAATCAGACACGCTCCTGTCTGCTGCATCTGCCACTCACCCGTGGCTCAGTGTTGTTCATTGTTCCTGTTTTGTTTTCATTGCATCCTAAAATCTGAAAAAACTGCCGCCAATGTTCAGTATGAGCTCCTCATCGCAGCTGATCATCTGAGCAGTAACGTTGGAGATTCTGGATGGAATCAATTATTTTCAGTTAGTAACATTTGTCACAGATATTACTTTGGGTAATAACCCCCTTTAAAACTCAGCGTCCTCTGTGTAACATGTATAAACAGATTTATGCTGCTTCTGTGTGTGTGTGTGTGTGTGTGTGTGTGTGTGTGTGCCATCTTACTGCTACCCCCTCTGTTTACACAGGTTTCCCAGGTTACAGCAAACACCATGACATTTACCTCATCGAATTCTCAGTAGGTCACAGAAATCCAGGTTGTCGGGTTTTGAATTTCATCGCTGTGCATCGTAAATACGGTTTCACAGCCGACATTTTACAGGCATTTACTGTCATTAGTCGTCCCTAATTTTAATTTGTGTTGTACCACTGTGTCCCAACACATGAATAAGAATCATCCCTGATCCACTACTGAAACCACGACGGTGAAGAGCTCTAAGACCAATAATAATAACTGTAAGACACATTTTAAATTGACCTTTATGATATAAAAGGAATTTCTTTACAAAATTAATTTCTCTCTGATGTTTTTCAATTACAGGTTCCAGAGATTTGTGGGCTGGTGCTGCAGCTTCCTCGGGGAGAAACAATCTATTTGTTAGCCTGTGTGGGTCCTGATGACCAGAACGGCCGTGCAGGTTCAGACTGAAGCGTGAAACTGTGCCAACGATATTTATGCACCTAAGACGAGCATGATGCGTTTCCACCATCCAACCTACATTACACTGGTTGTAATGAGACCGTCCAGGACTTCTGACTGTCCCACTGGCCTGGACATGTTTTTCTTTAGTGCCGTGCAAAAGTTTTCGTACCATTTGAACTTTTCCACCTTTTATCAAGTTACATCCGCAAACGTGTTTGTGGTTTTACTCTCCTCGTACAGACATACGCCAAATGTCTTGCTGCAAAAGGTGGTTCTATAAAGTATCAAGTTGGCCTGAATACAAATGTGCGCCACAATATTTAAAAGCCATTTATCAGTTCAGTTATGCACCACTTTGTGTTAATCCATCACAGAAAAGCCCATTTACATTAGTGGTTGTAAAATGACAAAATGTGGAAAATGTCAAAATGCATTAATACTCTTGCAGGGAACTGTGTTTGTATTCAACTCATCTACAGGCTCTTCTAAATTTTCAGCAGAGTGAACAACAGTAGTTGCCACAGCTCAGTGGTGTTGCTCATTCCTTGAGTGTTTTGTCTTTTCCAGCCTGCTGAGCTTTCTGGTTTCTCTACAGCACAACAGGATGTCTCACCCTGTTCAGAGGCGGACGACGTTTCATCACACTAATCCACAACGGCAGCTTCGGGTTTGTTGTTGAGATGTTTTCTGAAGCCAGAGACAGTAATGAATTTCTGGCAACAGCCATTTTGGTCACAAATCTGCTGAATACAGAGCTGCAAATGAAACATTGAATCGTGTTGCTAAATTTCTCAGTGCAGTTGAGCTGCTTAACCCTGAGATCCTTCACTGCAAACGCTTTCATCAGTGTCGTAAATCGTGGTCTGTGCAAATGTTCACGCGTTGATCAAGGCAAAGAAAGACGTCTTACCTTGTGAACACCGATGTTCACAGCTCTCTTCTCTTCTCCAGGTGATGGAGGCAGGATAGAACAGCACCAACAGTAAAGCGAGTGATTGAATCACACCTCATGTTCACCTGGTTCCTCCTCATTATTCCTCAGGTAACACACAGCTGGAGACCTGAGGCAGAAGCGTCCTCACATGTGAAACTCTGCAGTTTGACGTGAGCTGTGACGTGGATGTGGCCTCTGTGAGACAGACTGTCCATGATCTCAAATGGGAGACACTGTTGTGTCACTTTCTTCCCACTGCGGATTTTGACTCCTGGTGTTGTTGAGCATTTCTAGCTTGTGATGAAGGGAAGTGAAGTCCGTCCTACTCTACCTGGAATTGGTGAGCTGCCTTTTTTTTTCTCCAAACATTTGACCTACAGAAAACAGATGGTTTTGACAGCAGGAAACAGGATGTGGTTCCACTGCACTTGTTTCTGTGGACAGATTAAAAAATGTTTTTTTACGTGCCTTTTAATTTTTTTCAAAAATTGAGGCAATTTACACGTCCCATCTGGGTCAAAACATTAAGACAAGATTGTCATTATTAAATTCAATATATATATGTGTGCACTTCATATTTCAAAACACATGTTGAAGCATAGTAACCATAACCATAGTCTCTAAAGAGAAGCTGGCAGTTTGATACTCACACAGAGACACTTTGGGCAGTTTGGCCAGCTGTTTTCAGGATGAATCGCATGAGGCTCAGAGAGAAACGCTGTCGGGAAATCAGTCCTGTAGTCGGAGAGAGCTGGACCTGAGGAGCGACCTTCAGATTTCTGTGTGAAGCTGATTTCTGCTGGACTGGAGACTCGGGTCAGTTGGCTCCCAAAATCCTTGCAAAACACTAAATTATTATATTACATTCCACATCTCAGCACCAACCAAACTAACTTCAGCCCGAACCCCAGTATATGTATGTAAAGTATTATTCATTTGTATTAAGAAAATAATGTGTGTATTTTTTTAAATGTTTCTACCAGGCGCGTGGATAAATCCAAAGTTTTCAGCTGCCAGTCTGAGAGCTGGAACTACAGCCTACAGGACTCAGGAGGGATGGAACTTCCTGTTGGACTGGAGTGTCCACAGTGTAGACTCAGCAATCTCAGGTCAGGCTTCATTTTGATTATTAACACACCGAGGAGAAAATACTTAACCAACTTGTGTCAAAGAACAAAAAAAACCCAAGTTTTTACATGACGAGACAAAGAAATGTGTGATTTTACAATCTGTTCAGAGGACATATGATTTCAATGAATAAATCATTATAATTAGGAGATAAATCAGAGCTATGAGATGAGTTATAACATAAGTTTATCATTTTTTCTGTTTATATTTGCAGAAGTGGTTTCCTAAAATACATTGCGTTAACTTATCAGGGCCAACAAATTAAGAGTAAAATTAACAGCAGACTACCTAAATGTTGCTAAATGTTTTATGCAAAGATGGCAAAATGTAAATGCTCTAAAATATTACTGTTTGCACTGCTGACATGACTGTATATTTCCGTATAATCATACAGTAACTATGGCTAAAAGGTGAAATGTTTTGAAAAAGGAGCCAGCAAAAAACACAACTATATTTTTTAAAAAAGTACTTTTGCGCAGAATTGGTGTAAATGTTTCTGTACTTAGGAAACACACACATACATATGCAACACAGTATTTAATTTTTTTATTGTGATCCTGGTATGAGAATCCCACCAATTAGCATCCATTTAAAAATTCAAGTAAATAGATGAATGTTCACTTAATAGCCACGTCATTACACAGATCGTGCGGATGGTCGAGGTGCCGCGTAGCAAACACACACCATATTCAGTGGATACAATAAAGACGCCAAAATGATTAGTTTTAGATGTATGAAAACAACAATAAATCAACGACATTAAAGACACTGCTGTGTACTGCAGAATAACATGCCAGAGATATGAATACAATACCGAATATTTTACAAAACATTTCCATATCTAAATAGGCTTGAGTAAAGTTAGGGCACTAGAGATTAGTCTCCGTCATACTGAAATAAATTAGCCATATTTAAAACTACTTACAGGAAATGATACATTAACAACAACAGATCGATGCCAACCAGGGCTTCACATTAAAATAAATAACACGTTTGTTTCAGCTCCAACAAGTTAAGAAACGTTACATTCAGAAATGAGGTCGACAGGTCAGAAAGCCGGAAAACGAGACGTGATGACGTGGACAGATCACAGATTTACAATAAACTCCCTTCCTCTGTGTGGCGAGCGTGGACTTCACAGCCGTGTGTCAGCTGAGGTCACTTCGATCCAGCAGTTCCGGGAACGTTTGCGCCTTTTCCGCGGCGTCGGCGTTAGCGTTTGGATCACTCTTTGCTTCACAATGAAGAAACGATCATCTTTGTGCGGGCATTGTGTCAGGAAAACAAAGAGCTACTTCACTATTGCACTAAGATTTAAATGCTACTTGGCGTCGAGCAGTTTTACAGGAAAGCAAAAGTTCCTATGCAACATAATTTTCAATAAAATAACAAACGCAGCTGCAGGTTTATGAAAGCTTCTGAATTCAGTTTTATGCCGTTAAAAATGTACTTCTTAATAACAGCGTAATACATTCTTCACCCAGCCCTTTGTAGAGCAGGGGTGGGTGGGTGGGGGGATAAAAGACTTGTTCAGGATCTTTGAAGCTTGTCACATTTGTATATTCATATTTATACACAGTGTCTGAATATTTCCACCTAGAATGCAACCACACTGTAAGAAATGAAGGTCATGCAGGAGAAAAAAAAAAAGAGGCATGTCAAAGTTTCCCTAAGACTAATATGAAATGTCATCTGTCCATAATAAGTCGCAATGTCTTTAAACACAAAGTTCAGTGTTTTCTGAGCTGCCTGAGGGAAGTAAGCTACCAACTTTTCACCAACAGTCGTGTCAGACTTTAAATCTGTGGAACACCGTTACCCACAACTTGATAGGAACAACTGACGTGACTCCAGCTGATGGAGGTGTAAAGTACAAACTCCACCCGTGATGGGAGGAGCGACTGAACATTTCTCATTTCTCTCCAGTTTCTGTTGGGACCAGCTTCAAAGATCCCGACTTCGTCCCTTTATACGAGGAAATAGTTTTCCTCTGCAGTGAGGCGTGCGCGCACTATTAAAATGCGTCTTGATCGCAGATCAGAGTGACTGCAAGTTTAATGCATTCTATATAATATTAATAACTGAAGTGCTAAATAAAACAAAACTATGTATTGAAGAAAAAAGACGTTTTAAAATATGGAAATGCTACACATCAAAACAAAGAAATGGGAAAGTTATTCCAAGTGACGCAAAGCAAATCAGCAACGAGGGCAAAGAAACAAAGGCGGAAAAATCTAGAGACAATAAATCAGTAAATATACATATTTCATTTTAAATAAAGCACAGTACAATAAAAACTTCAATCCTGTACAATTCCTTCTTTTTACGAATAGTTTAACTGGAGAATTTGGGCTCAGTTTAAAATCTGAATCTGGCTCTTTCCTCAACACCTAATTCACAACTGAGCTAAAATTTTATGTAATAAATATGATGATCGTATGGTTTATTATATTTAACAGTACTGACCATCTCAGAACAATCAAGTTTCTCTCTGTCACCAACAGGACAATAACGTACAAACACTGAAGAGAACAGCAAAAGGAAACAGAAATGTGCAAAACGCTGGTTGAAGACGACCTGGCTGCGTTTCTCCAAAGGTTAGTGCTAAAATCATCGGTGGCGTTTAGGTTATGAAAATACATTAATGCACAGCTTTCTTCAATATTCCATCCTTGTCACAACAGTTTTCTGTAAGTTATTTTTTTGGGGGGGTAAACCGTAATCTGTTAAATACATTTAGTTCATTTAGAGTGTTGGGACTGGTTATTCCATTAGCATTATTAACATAATTATGTAATGACGACAGCACTTTCCAACTTCATGCAGATCATCTTCAGACCTACAAACTAGCTACAAACTTAAATGCAGTTTTGTATATTTTAAGGATCAGAGAAGGACGACATCACTAAAAAGTGTGACAGTAAATTTCCCCCCAGTTAATGCTGCACATCTGCATTTTCTTAAAATTCTGCAGACACACTAGTGCTCAAGAAAAAAGTTAATGTCGTCGGCCGCGTCACCTGCCCTTAAATTACCGCCAGACTGAAACAGCGGGGAAAAAACAAGCCAGCTCGTCGTCCTCAGCCTGAAGGACACGTGTAAGAAATGCAGGGAAAGCCCGTTTTAGCCGTTACACGCTCCCCTCAGTTTCCAAAGCTGATCTGGGCCAGTCTGAGTTTGGGTCCGAGTGGACAGGCCATACGATCTCTGCTGGAGTCATATTCCAATCAATACTTAGTCATGTTAACTGTACCTACAGAGATAACTGGCATTTCTACAAGCAGACGTACACACCGCAGTATTTCAGGGACGTAACTCTGGGACGTGCTCGTTTCGTCACACTCTCCGAGCAATAAATGGCAAGAGTAAGAAATGTTTTTCAGACATGCTTTCTGTGTGTGTCCCTGATTATAACTTCAACAGCAGCTGCCTGCCCACATGACCACTGCTGCTCTAAAGTGACGCGGAGCGGGATCTGAATCCTGTCCTCCGCTCACTCAGCCTACACGACGCAGGATCCAGCTCCTTGAGGACGCAATGAGAGGAGTGTCCGAAACACCGTGACTCTCCTAAGAAGAGGAATCGTCCAAGTAGAAGACGCCGCGTCTTTCTGTCATTTGTGGATCTTCCAGTTCCTGAGGAGATAAAGCTTCCAGGCCACGGGGGAAGGAGAGGAGGTGGACAGGTGGACAGGCTGGAGTTGGCACCTAGAGAACGAGGAGGAAGAGGCTCGTAGGAGGCTTCCTGCTCCCACCCTGCCCTCGAACACCCGAGCCTTCAGACCTGCCGCTGCAGGCCAACGCCCTGCAAAGGACACAAAATTCATGGTCATATTTCCTCCCCAACGGGAACGTGGCCCCCCCTGCTATTTCCAGACACAACAGATGCTGCAGCATGTTGCCTGTGACAGGCCCTTGACCCCTGGATGTGTCCGTGCTGGAATCACTACAGGAAGGAAGTGCTGAGTTCAGAGCTCCTCCCACACCAGGCAACACAACGTTAAAGCCATTATTACATTAAAATGTTTGGTTTCAGAAATAATTTATGTTATTTGATCCGTACGATCCCGTCATAGAAACCCGTCCAAAATGACCCGATGAGATTTCAGTTCAATCCAACCCACACTGCACGTATTCAGCTGTTCACGTGTTAAGTCAGTAACTGGTTCGGGAGTAGATTAGCGGTTAGAGACAACATACGCTACCTCTGTGGTCTATCCATGCACAGACAGGCAGTGTGAGCCTCACTCCTGGAGCTCCGTCAGAGCCACACAGCATGCAGCTCGATCGTCCTTACTCTGCGCCGGAACATCCGCCGCGCCGCCGGTCGTCATGCTGCGGCTTCGGCTGGTCAGCTTCTTGAGCTCGCTGGCGAAGGAAATTACTTTCTTTTTGTCTTCCCGTGCAATCTGTAAACAGACGTGCACGTTAACGAAATGCCTGGAACGTGTGTTTTCGTCGTCAGGTTTTTCTTGGCATTTCAGTTAATTCACTTTAGTTATGTGACTGTTGTCTAGTTCCATTCTGTTATAAAAAGCTAAAACAAAAAATGTAACACTTAACATTTATTACAAGGAAAGTCATGAAAAAAGGATAAAAACATACAACACAAACAATGACAGACAGAAAAGCAGCAAATATGTAGATGTTTCAATGCAACAACATGCAGACAATCTATGATAGATTTTTCAAGGTGTTGCATAATTCATGTGCACATGTAGTGCCAAGCTGCAATTTCAAAAGCAGCCGTGTCTGGCCAATTACAGGAAAAGCAGGCAAAGAAACGTGCTCGGCTAATCGATCCAAAACAAAAACTGAAACATTTAACAGCAAGACGAACGGAGCACCGAGCCTTGATGATCCCCGGCCACGTGTGGAGCTACCTGCTCTTTGAATTTAAGGATGAACTTTCCCGCCCCTCGCCAGCGGCTCTGGGCCTGATAGACGCACTCGTGGTCCAGCAACACCCGCTGCAGGGGCTTGGCAGCGGACGACTTCTTAGAGCCGGCATCCTTGGTCACTTCCTCCATCAGGACGTAGTCACACGGGTTCGGGTTGGACAGGATGCTGTAGGAATACTTGGCCTTCGCCAGAGTCTGGCCAAGAGAGAGAGAATTCAGACAACTTTCAACGCTACATTTGCATTTGGCAGAAAGCGTGAAATCTTCCTTGCGTCTCCCACCTGCTGTATAATGTCCTGGGCAGTGCTGTAACGAGGAGCCTTGATCACAGTGTGAGGTTGTTCCGGTGAAACTTCGTGGACCTGGACGAAGAACGTGTCGTCCTCCCCTCCTGCTTCTAATGCTCCTGCTGTGGTTCCGTCTCTGCTCCCGACCATCACCTCATCTTCTCCCTCAAACACCGTGTTCTTCTCGTTTAAGTTCTGAAATGGTAAATCCACACGGTGTCATTCGACATACGGTGTATATGGATCCACAGCAGCACGGCCATGAGGGGGAGCCACAGGCTGCGTAATACGCCTCAGCCTGTTATACACGGCTTTTGTTGTGGTAGAGTTATGATTTCAAAGACTGAAACTAATCAGTTAAATACATTATCAAAACTTAAAATCATGAATGTTTCTACAATTTCTGAAATATACATATGCAGAAGTCAGTTGTGTACCTCCTCTCTTGTTTTGAGGCAGATCCTCCCCACGTATCCCTCGTCCGTGTTCCAGCTGTAAACCAGCCTGACGATCTCCTCCTCCGGTGCGAGAGCCCGATGCTGAGCCGAGCGCTTCACCTCGCTGCGCTCCTTCAACAGAGGAACCTTCTCCTCACAAAGGAAGTAGTCAGACGGATTCTCTGACAAAGCTACGACCTGTGGACAGGTAAAGTACAAACTACACGTGAATACCACAGTACACAGAACTTTCTTCTGTCAGGGGATTTTTTTACCTTTTAACTACTAACCGTGTCGAGCAGCTGTTTGGCTGTTGTCTGCTCTGTAACACAAAACACCGTGAAGGGCTCGGGACCAGGAGCTCCGTGCACCGTCACCCTGTGATGCTGAGATGCACATTTCTCCTCGGAGATGAACAGCTGCGTAGAGAGTGAAGAGACACTTGTTCTCAGGACATTTCTGCTCTACTAGTCTGTCTCGCTTTTACCTTTGGGAGTGTGATAAGTTAAAGCAGGTGGATTAATGGTTCCAACAGATTGTTCTTTAATATTCTCCTGTTATTTTAGGTCTCTGTTAAAGCAACAATCTGAGGACGTGAGCAGGCCTTACCAAGGACGAGGGAGTCGTGCTTCCAGAGAGCCCGTCCTCTGTCCTACGGCTGCAGATAAATAAGCTGGACACTTCGAGTGACTCGTTGTGCTGCGTCCTCAACTGCACGTGTCGGTAACCTGAAACATGCAAAAATGGGATTTTTTTTTTGTGCCTTGAAAAACTAGTTGTTTCGTTCCTTAAGTTTATGGTTTGACATTTTGAGCTGATGAGGCAAGAGGGCGAGAGGACGACCAAGGAGGAGATATATGGACGTCCTAACAGAGGACATGAGGTTAGCTGGTGTCAGAGAGAAGATCCAGGATGATTTTGGCGACCCCTGATGGGAAAAGTGCAGAAAATAGTAGTAGTAGTTCAATTTAGACATATTGCTACTGAAGCAGATCCAAATTTTGCTATAAGGTACAGTTTGTATTATGAAAATAACTGAAGAAAAACATGCTTTTCTTATGAGGACCTGGCATACATCACATTTTGTGTTACAGGACCACTTAATTCCATAACTGAGATCTTGTGGCTGCGTAAATTCCTGAAACTGTTTGCAGCATTTCACTGATGTTTAAAACATGTTAAAGAAATTTTGTACGTGTTATTAATACATGTAAAAGTAGTCGGGGGGAACTGCTGTTCAGGCTGAAAATAAAAGTTTTACATTCAATTTCACAAAAGCGACTATTGTGTTTTTGGAAAGTGTCCACGTTTCTGTACATCATTTTTCTCTAAAACTACATTGTGGGAAAGATGTTTTTACTTATCAGGTTCCAAAAAGCAGAGAGAAATAAAAATGCCTGTCAAATTAGAGCGTTATATCTACTATTCAGAATAACCAGTTGCTATCTGGGTCCTTTCGTCAGTACAGTGTGTGATCTCCTACCTGGCTTGAGAGCCTTCAGAGGCAGAGTTCTCTGAGCAGTGGTCTGGGAACTGTTGTTCTCCACGACTGCGAAGCGCAGGAAACACATTTCTTCGAAGTGCACGCTGAACTGAAAGTGCTCACTCCACATGGGGTTGAGCGTGTTCCGGTGGATGGGTTTGGTGCGGAAGTGGCAACTGTCGACGGGCATTCCCAGGACGTCCAGCTCAATGCAGGGACTGCCTGCGCTGTTCCCAGGACAAACATTCTGCCCAGAGACGATCTGAAGGGGGAAAAAAAAAAAAAAACTTGATATGTGGCATAATTAATTAATAATGGTAATCCAAAGTAGTTGGATCCAAAACCTGAGCAGACTCAGTTTTATGAGGTCCAGTTCAAATTAATGGGTGTTCTTCCTGGCTGTTGCATAATGAAAACATGTGGATCACTTCACAATGAAACTGTCAAAACATCCCCTAATGGACCCGAGTACTTAAGTGTGTGTGTCCAGTTGTGTCACGAAAGACCAAACAAAGATTTAAGTCTTTCACATGTCTGCTTATCTTAAGGAAGCACAATTGATTATTTCATAATTTATGAAATTATGTGCATTTTACTGCAAATTTTCTTTAAACTGAAATATTTTATAAAGGCAGCATCTAACTATTAAAATCATGTGGAATTATAACACTTAATAAATACAAGAAGCAAGATCATAATTTAAAATTCTTATATACCACCTCTTGAAATTGAACATGTGAGGAAACATAAGACTTTTAGCATTTATAAAAATCTTCAGATAAAGGGAAAGTTTAAGTTGTGGATAAAAAGTAAAGAATGTCGCCTTAACTCACAGTGAGGGAATAGGTGGCGGGGGTCATTTTCTCGACATCCCTCTCCATTGGACAAAACTGCTGATACAGCGGACAGCTTCGGTCCCAGAGCACTGCCGGCTTCAGGACGTAGCCACAGCCGCCATTCGCCTCGAACAATGCTGCGTTTAACTGCATGGGCAGGTCTGGGGACAGATCGCAGTGAGAAACAAGGTAAAGGGAGGGTGATTTTTTTTTTTTTTTTTAACGTATAGAAAATATCATGTCAGTTCAGAAGCACAAATAGCAAGAATGACCAGTGCAAGATGAACGATAGAAATGGAAAAAGTAAAGAGAGACTCGGCCAGAGAGAGTGAATAGAAAAAAAAGTGAGAAAAGGAAAACATGGTGAAGCTCCAAGAAAGAGCACAAGAAATCTTTTTCATATTTAAAAAATGTGATAAGGTTCTCATACAGTCTCCCTAAAGTTACACTTTGACACTATTATAATACAGAAGACTCAGAGATACTTCTAATGTTTAATATGTATATATAATAGAGAGGGAAACTGATCCAGTAGAGAATTCCATCATTTCTCCCTTATTTTCCACTGGCAGCAATTTGGGAGTGAGTGATGTTTTGTGAAACAGCAACAATAAATGTCAAGTTCCTAAAAAGAAGATTCTAAAGTTAGATGTGATGTTCTGTCACATGCAAAGACACAAGAGCGTCTCTCTGCGTCTTTCTCACCATCAGTCTGATAGTTGAGCGCGACCAGCTGAACGCCATGCAGCCAGAACAGCAGAGGGTTCGGGTTTGTGGAGTCGATCCTGGTGGCTGCCGGGTAGGTCCGGAGCAGCTGGCACACGGTGTGCTGGATCAGCTTCTGAGAATAGCGACGGCACAGTCTCTTGGCGGCGTTCTCGTTGACAGAGGAGATGTGGTAGCACTTGGGCGTGCGGATGATGGCGCTGAGTGAGGTGGAGGGGTTGAGGACTGGAGAGGTCTGCTGCTCTTCCCAGCTCAGACGCTCAGATCCGCCTAGAAAAGCCAATAAGAGGGAGACATTTAAAGGCCCCGGAAATCCATTTCTCCATAAGTTTCAAATTCTGAATCATGTGAGACCTTTATCTTGCATATTAAGTTTGTCTGTTAATGTTTTCGATTTGTTTTGTCGAGCTTTTAAGCCCTGTAGCTCTTTTCCTTGATAACTCAAAAATAATTTGTGTGAGAAAGAAAATACAAACTTTGAAAATTGCAGGACAACAAGAGGAAAGATGTGGTCAATATTCTGTTCATGAGAACATTTTTACCACAGCGGCAGTAATATCTAAAACAAGCAGAACCGCTGTAAGCAGAACTAGTTCAAATACAAATTATGCTGTGACATGATTGGTCAGGTTTTGCTGACAATCATTTCTGGAGCACAGGCCATTAAAAAAGGCATTGCAGTCGTCTTAAACCGGGCCGTCTTCTGAAGTTAGTGGTAAATCCATCTCGACTGTCTTCTCATGTCATCCTCCACAGGCTATCGCAGGCTGTGTTACGCCGGCCGATCCATAGAATCCTCCTCAGGCAAACCTTTCTTACAGTCGCAGTCGCCCTCCGCATCTCAGTGCTGCAGACCTGGGTTGACTTGGGGTTGGAAAAGTCTGACCTTGGTGTGAAGAGAAAGTTCCCTGGTATTCCAGATGTTTGCAGATTCTTGCCTTTAATCTGTGCCTGTGCCTCCCAGCTTGTCAGTGATGCTGCTGACGTAGATGAAGGCTTCCAATTCCTTGATTACTTTCCCTCCAGGCTAACTGGATCTGCGTCGGTTCGGCCTTGAGGACATTAGTGTTTTCTCTACCAATGCTCAAATTGGCTCCATTTTAATTCCCACCTTTAAATGTCCTTAGAAGGATGCTGACATTTCACTGGGAGTCCAACACCTCTTCAACCTCTGACTCACATTTACAATAACAGTAAATAGAAGGAAAATCAACAACAAAACACCCTTTCGTAAACACACACACACACACACACACCCTTGGCCATGTGTACCTTTCCCAGCAGTGCGGCTCAGGGTCATGACTTCTCCTGTCGTGGTGCATCGAGCTGGCGCTGTGCCAAATATGGACTTCCTGCTCTTTCCTCTGTCCTTTCCTCTGCTAGAACCAGCTGGGGACAGCGTGGACAAGCCTGGTTTCCCATAAAAAGGGAAAAGACGGGAGAGAGTGGTCAGTGATGTAATAATCATGGAGACAATCAGTACCAATTATTTTCTCTAAACACTGATATTTTGCTTCTCCATCTTCCTGGCACCACTCCAAGATTGTTTGTTCTATGACCATAGAGGTTCGGGGGTACGGCAAAAGCAGATTTTTAAGTCTGCACTTTCAAAACAGGAAATGTCTTGTGTATTAATGTTTAGAAAACTAAAGTCGTTATGTTAATTATCTATTAGTGTCTATTAATTGTAGTTTAAAAATCAAGATGAGGTGTTCCACACATTTACGGATTGAACTGTATTTTTGGACAAGTTAAAACGTTTGTGCAGGAGTTTTAGAGGCAGCATGTCCCACTGAAATCACTACTACCCGCTTTCTCCTTCTCAGATCTCAGGTCCCTGGAAACAGTAAACAAATAAAATACCAATGGAAACACAGGCGGGTTTATAAGGGCAGATGTCATGTAAAGAAAAGACAAGACGAGCAGAGAAGAGGGAGGAGAGGGGAGATAAGAGGTGGATATTTGAAGGACAAAAAAATATTTGAGATAAATGGTTGCACGGAATGAAGACGGATCCCAATAAAGAGGAAAGATGAGACCTTTTATGAGCACATGGAAAGCAAACTCAAACATCCTGCGCTGCTTAAAGCCCTTAATTTTCCACAGGGAGCATTTTCATGTATTCAGCATTTAATCAGAATGCTGAGAAAACTGATTTTCCAGTTTTACATATGAGCAGTAGTCAGGGCCTTTATCTATTAAGCCACCAGAGTTCATTACTAAACACTAAGCTGTGCTGTTTTGGGACAGACAGCACAATAAAGCACATCTTTCCCATGGGGGGGACTTCATCGTCTCGGTGGGTGTCCTGTGTGGGAGAGGAATGGAGGGTAACACTGGGATGCTAAGTGACATGCCAAAAAAAAAAAAAAAAAAACACGGGGCAAGGTTTGACCTCTTACATATAACACAGAAATGGATTAGAGTGGTGCAGAAAAGGTCAGATAATAAAGAGTACAGCACGTCAAAGCTTAAAGGGGACAGGGTGGAAGAAAGAGAGAAGAGAAAGAACTGCGCCTAACAACGAGACAATGATAGAATTTTTCTCTACCAGGGAATTTCACAGCCTGGCAGTAGATGACGAGGTCAGACAGCTCCTGGGCAATCTGTCGACTCTCCTTCTTGTTCTGAGGAAGGTAAAACTCCTCGCCCAGCTCCATGTCAAACACCTACAGGCGCAGGGAGACACAGAAAACACTCCTTAACCTTTCTTCTTGAGCAGACAGTGATGTGCTACTGGATCAGGGGCTAAACTTCTTTACACAGACAGTGGGACAACAAAGCAGCGGGTCTACACCCTCCAAGCGAGTGGGTTGAAACCCTGTGATTCCCCACCTTTCCTTTGCTCTGTGTAGAGCTGTCAGCCTTCTTCATCCTCTTTGGTATTTCATCAACGGGCTGCTCTTCTTTGTCTGCTTTGTCTGAACTCTTCCCCTCTGGCTTGTCATCAAGGATGTTATCTGAACAGAAAATACAATGAAAGGGTTAAACGGACTACCGGGACCTCACGTCAGCCACATCAGATCAATATGTCTGAAGATTCTCAGTCGTCCCGGTAATGTTTGTCAAAAAAGATCCTTAGCATTTGTGCATCTGTTGCGTCAAGTGCCAAAACCATACAGCTGAAGATCACTCACACAATTGTGACGCATATGCAGAGTTCAAATCAAGACAGATGCATGCAATTTAGGTAAAAGTATACTGAGTATATTTGGTAGAGCTGTGTCCCAGGTGCTCCTGATATAATGTTATTTATTCTGATTCACTAATCTTATCATTTCTACAGAATAATAAGTCCCAAGCTCTACACTGTTTCAACATTTTATTCACAGATGCCCTAAAAGGACTTTTATTTTGCATTTCTAACTCGCCTGTTTGTCATTTCAAGTAGGAGGAAAAATTTGTGGAGGTGGAAACAACAAGGCAACAAAAAGAAAGAAGCACATGAACATGCCCCCCCCCCAAAAGACCCTCCTTATTGATATATAAGGTCGTGTCTATTAACTGGAAACTGGAGCAACAGTAGGGAGTTTTTCCCTTTGCTCTCATTCCTCCTACACATTTCGTTGCAGCCAAAACCACCAAAAGAAACATCAACCTTAATAATGCGGAAGCTTTTTGTCACAGAAAAATGAATTTAATTCCTGATATGTCTATCCGCTCCTTAGACTAGAGTTTAGCAATAGAGTTGACCCCAAATGTCACGCTGCAGACAGTAGCCAGAGAATGTGAGTTGCACCAGACTTGATGAAAAGGAGCTACTGTTGAACGAGGAATGGTGGCAACTTGGCCGCTTCACACTCAAGTGTTTGTATTTTGTGGGCCAGCTGATGTTGAGTACCAAGAATGGATTGTAAAACTGACGAGGACGGGGTTTTGTTTTGTTGTTAACCCGGGACGTCTTTAAAGCTGACTGGACGGCTAATAGTGTACTAAAAGAGTAGACGCCAACGTGGAAACATGCCATGAGAGGCCTATGACCGGTAAGTCCTTCCGAAAGGGACACACAGAGGGCAGGAATTAGGGGAGAGCAGCACTGGGACTGGGTAGTTTCCCCTGGTCTGCTGTTTAGTGCAGGGGCAACGTAGGGCCTGAGAAACCAGATGGCTTTGTTTTGTTTCTCTGATGAGCCTGCTCAGCCACTGGTGAGGTCACAGACAAACACAGTGAAGAGGGCTAGAGGAAGGGAGGTGATGTGTTTGTGGGAGAAACAGAAGCATGCAAAGATGACATTGTTAAAACTAAATGCTTTGGATGTCTTTCAGAGTTGCACATCTTTTGAGGTCACGGCCCCTTTCGGACATAACAAAGCACTGCAAATTATACATACAGCGCAGAAAATATAGTGTGGGCTGACCTCTTAAAGCAGAACAATTTAGATATAGAACCAAACAAGCAGGTCAAACACAAAGGCGCACAAACAACACAACCTTAAGTCACACTTAGTATGAAACCGATTCATCCAGGTCACATTAAACACTGATCGAAATGATAGAATGTGATTTAAAGTCTTTCTGGATGGTGGATACACAGACTGCATGATAACTAAATGTCACTTACATCGCCACAAGAGACATTGTTGCGGTAAGATGGGTGGTGGGGATGCTTGCTTGTTTTATTGCAGTTACGTAATGGGATTAAAACATGAGTACATCATAGCAAACAAAGTGATGTCACTAACTTTTTAATTGTAGTAATAAATATACTTGGCTGGCATCTTATTGAGATTCTAATACCATTATGAATTAGAACAATTGCTTAGTACTCAACATCTACGAAAACATCTAAAGAACGCGCACGGCTGTCATTCATTTAGTAGCTACCACGATGGGTGAAGGAGAACATCTTGTTCAAATCTTTTTAGCATTCAGGATTTAAATGCAGTTACCTCGTAAACAGCCTGTACTGGGTCGCACATATACAATATAAAAACTGAACTGCTGATTGGCATGCAAGATAGTTTCCAATTTGTACATTATTAACAGGCTTTGGCCATTAACAACACAGAAAGTTAGCAGCTAAAGCATTGCAAAGCACGTACAAGAATCATTTTACAGCCATAGTGCATATCACTAACGCACATCTATACACCAGTGTTTCCTCTAACGTTACGCAGCAGTGGTAGACATGTAAATTTGGAACCATGTGTTTCCAGGGACCGTGTTTCCCCTTACAGAGCTAAACCGTGTGTTCAGTGTCTGCAAGCAGCGTTTTTAGCCGACTGTGTAAATGTTCTAAAAATGATTGTATTGAATCCACTGCAAAACCAAATTAGAAGAAAACACTGGCACTAAGAGAGGTGCATGGAAGCCGTGCATTTACCTTCCAGGCCATACGAGGCAGTAGAAGCTGTGAGGACATCAGCTAAGTGGACAAGAGGCAGATAAAATAGGAAAGGATGGGAGTGAAAATGGAACGTCAAAGAGAGGCAAGTGTTAAAAAGAAAATAGTGTGAACAGGAAATAGTTTAAGGGTTACAACATGAGGATACGAATGATTCATTTGCTTTAGATTAGTCTTTAGATCAGTCTGGTGTTAGTTTTACACTCGTGCGTCCTTGATCTTGATTCTTACCGTCTGATAGAGACTCATAGTCATAGTCATACTCGTCTTCTTCCTCCTCCTCTTCCTCATTGGCATGGCTGCCGGGTGAGGTTACCCCCGGCAACCCGTTGCTTGCTTGGGCCTGCATGTGAGCCAGCTGGTGAGCCTGAGAGAAGGTTATGAAGTTGTTATTGTAATTAATTACAATACCAAAAATGTTAAAAAGTGGTAAAAAAGTTCAATAAGTGAAGTCAAAAATTTGTGTGTGTGTGTATATGCCAACATGTAACCGTATCCAACTCTGAGCTGTATCCCCATTACCTGTAAACACCCAAGCTCTTAACTGCAGGGAACCTAAAGTGTATACTGCAGCACATCTGCTAGGAGTGAAAACAATGCGATGCGCACACATTTGAGTACATTAACATCTATTATTTATATTTGGCAGCACTCTAATGATCGACGGTGCTAAATATTCAATGTGCTAATGCTACTTTAAAGGACATTTAAAGGATGTCCATGTACATTAGATATAAATTATTTACATGCTGATATATACGTTTATATACTTTCTTCCCAACCTTCTGCTTGAGGATGTCCACTGGTGCTTGGTGGGCTTTGAGCTTCTTGTTCTTGAGGAGGATCCTTCCCTGCAGCTGCAGCGGCGACGGCAGGTGAGGGTCATCACTGAAGTCGCTTTCAAAGAGGAAGCGTGTCACAAGACGTTCCCCAAACACCGCCTGATAAATATTCAAACACGCATCAATAAATCACGTGATGAGCAGACGAGCTACAAAACTTCTGAGGCCAACTTGAGAAAATGAAAGTGCTTTTATCAACTCAAAACAACATACGAGTAAACAGACTCATGGTGAAGTAAGTAGCCCAGAGGCACAGAGCTGACTACACATGAAAGGATTTTCTTTATCAAGCCAGTCTGTAGACCATCTCGAGGGAAGATGAAACGCTGGGAAGTTTTGTTAGATGAAAGCATAGTGACATTCAACGATGTACTTGTCATGCCCAGATATGCACAGCCTTTGGGTATATAACTTAAAAAAATAAAAGGAAAGGTCTAAAGATAATAAATAAATAACCTCTGACTGGAAGCATGTCAGTTTATATCCCCCGAGCATCAAAGACAATCTGGTCAACGAAAACAAAGGTATTTTTTTTTGCTCTAAAAAGCTGCAGTTGTGATGATGGTATCGCTGTTTTGCTCTGTGTTTTTCCTGCTTCTTTAGTTCAGGAAATTAGTAAAGAAAAAAAGGAGCATGGCTCAGTGATGTATTGGTTGGGATCCACAGGTTCAAACCCACCCCACCAGGTGTGGCCCCGCCCACCCTCATGAAATCAGAGGGTTGCGGCAGGAAGGACATCCGCCATAAGCGGCTCACGCCCATGAAGGGACAAGCTGAAAGCCGCCGATCCTTGACTAAAAAAGGAGAACGCACGCAGAGCTAAAGCTTTTACTGGCATTTTCAGCAGAATTTTTCCACTATTTAAATAATGGCTGTATTTTTTGAAGAGCAAACAAAATGTGGAAAAAGACCGAACAACAAAAACAAAACGAGTGAACAATGAAACTGGAAAACTTCAAATCACACCTTGAAGATTTCAGCCATCTTGCGCTGCTGAGGGAGAGAGCAGTGGTTCTCTATAGACAGGATGACCGGCATGTCTGAATTGACAAACGCAGCCCGGTTAATTGCTTCCACCACATCCTGAAGGAAAATGGAAGAGAAAACAATGCTAATGAGATTCATTAAAAAAAAACAACCTTTAATAGAACTTCATTTCACATTTGTATGGTTTACAGCAATTTAGCAATAATTAATACATTACTCATATGGATTTCTAACCTTGAAGGGTATCTTTGTGGTCAGTGTATGTCCATGGTAAATAACCGGCATGCCATCATCTCCATCCCAACAGTCCAACTCAACACTCCGACAGCCTTGAAGCAGCACCTAAGAAGCCAAAATATTCACAATAACCAACAACATAATCGGTAAACAAGAGTCATGGGTACTTTAATTTTCCGACTTACGTGACTGTAAAGCTCGACAGAAGACTCTCCTTTGAGCTGGTGTCCAGTCAGGTAGGTGTTGTGAGACGACTCAATGTAGTAGTAGGACAGCGGGTACTGCAGCTCCTGGGGGTTCATTTGGGATTCCTCGTTACGAGAGGCAAAGTTGTCCTTGTCCATCAAGAATCTGTGAAACAGAATGTCAGACGGTGGCGTTTTATCACCTTTAGTGTGGATGTAAAAAATGTTTTGAACACAGTAAGTAAACGCATCATTGTGTATTAATTTAAACTGTTTGAATGTCTCCTACATTTCTCAGTAAGCTCTCTTATAGTGAAATGAGAAACATAATTATTATACCTTGCAAAGCCTTCAAATGACATCCAACCCATTTGTCTCATGCTTGATGAGGGCTCAAATTTCTGCAGGACAAACAACATTAAACAATTCATTAACAGTATTGATCACAGTCTCTTTTCCTTCCTCGTGTCTTTGGTTTCTACCAATTAATCTGTTGAACACAGATAAAATCTTTATCAGACAATTGTTATCCTCCAACTACAGTGCACTGCATATTCTTCTTCTAAAGTATGGAATTAATTGTAGGCCCTTGCGTTCAAACATCCACACTCCACCTGTATAATGCTGAGAATCTCGTCGTAGCTCAGGTGCTCTCTCTGACAGTTGACTAAGAAATCATTGAGCTGGGGGATGGCCAATCCCAAGACACCAAGCGATGCATTTTCCACGCCGGTCCCGTTGGTCACAATGCTGGCTGCTGCGATGGCATCAGAGATCTGCTTCTGGTTGTCAGACATGTGCTGCCTCGTGCGGATGAACAGGCCCAGATCAGAACCATTCCGGGTTAGCAAGTCTATAGAGAAAAGAAAGACATTTGGTGGAAATTAAAGAAAAGAACAGCAGCAATAATGACTAATTTCTGTCTTTTTTTGATCTGCTAACAATATACAAGTGAACTGCTCTTCTACCAAGGTCTGGCTGAAGCCCCGTTTCCTTGTCGTCTATCCTGAGGTTGGTGTAGAGAGGAGCCGTTTCCTGACTTGAACGGCTGCAGGGGACGGCAAAGGTGTCGAACAGCTCCTTCAGATCTTTCCTGCTTCGGATACTGAGGATGCAACAACACCCGGAGTTTCAGCTATTTTACCCACTTTGCGCCGACGTGACAACTCTAGAAGTGGAGCCATGTTAAGCTGCATTTGCAGTTTGGGTTTTTAACCCCAACCCCTCGCTGTTGGACGGATTTTACAGCACAGGAGCAAAGAGAGCAAAACATGCAAGAGACGAGCTAATTCTATTTTGAATTTGTTTATTAAATGGAAACGTTAACTGGCCTCATGCAGCAATTGACTGTTCTTATAAAAAGAAATTCACAGAGCAAATAGCAACTTCAGTCAAGTCAGCATTATTCCATCCATCAAAATATATAAAAACTGGGAGCAGTGTCTATGATGTTGATATATTGTAAGTTTAGCTGAAGATGGCTTCACTTCTGGACAGCTGTTCACTACAGATAAAACAATGAAATTAGGTAATAATGTATTAATGTATGTTAACAGTTCTGTTTGGTGGGTATTACACAGCAACTACCATGAGGTAATTACTGTAGCACATGGTGCCCGGTTTACATATTATTCGCTATGTGTTTTTTACATTGATATATCCACCTTTTACCACCTATTATCTTGTTATCACTTCATTAATTTCTATTACTTTATTGTATCATTCACCCAATCCTCTTATTTTGTTGTTGACATTTTATTATATTTATTGAAATTATAACTAGTTGTTACCTATTACATTAGTATTACCTATGTTAACTGATTTGAGAAAAGAATAGCCAATTAACTACTTCTATTTCAAATTGGCACTACACATGCAGATATACAGAAATACTGATTTGGATGAACTTTTATATGCTTCTGTATCTTTCTTGTTCTTCTTTCTTACTTCAATTTAAACACAGCGATTCAATAAATATCCTGGCATTCCATGTATTTCTCTCAAATAAGACAGAGGAGCCTTTGTTTATATTTCGTAGAGAGGAATTCAAAAGGAAACTGCTGGGCAGCAGATGAGTGGATAGACTACAATCTAAGAAATGTAGGGAGACTGGTATGAAAATAATCCGGTGCTTATCGAGGCAAACATTGTTTCCTTCCATTTAAAAGCGGGAATTATTATGTAACCTACATATTTTACAGAGAAGAGTGCTCTACAAAAAAGGTAAGATAACACAGGCAAATATTGATTTTTATTAATCATACTGTCTTTAGCTGCTGTTGATAATGAAGAAATATAACGAGTATGGGAGATGGAAAATGCAAGTTTTTTCCTTTAGAATTTTCTTGTCTAGCCAATTGTTTTCCTTTACAGTGTCTTTATTATTAAAATAGTGGGAAAAAATGCTAAAAGGCCCAAAAGCTAAATTTTAGTGACAGTATCTGAGAATGCTGCTAGAGTCAAAAGCAAAATGTGGCAGAATAATTGTTGGTATGTACCTGAATGATTTGAAGAGCTCAACAAACTCAACAAAGCTCATGGTGCTGTCAGAAATCATTAGATTCTGGAAGCCTTTGAAACAGCCTTTTCCTCGACCATGCCAGGACCTGCTGCTCCATGCCCTGCAACCCACAACAAAGGGAATGTCTCTCAACCTGAAACCTAAAAGGAAGCCCATCTATATTAACAGGGTCAGACTCTCACACCATCACGGTCAATACGCACCCGGACTGTGACTTGGCAGTACCAGAAAGGACTGGAGAGGAATGCGGACGAGACTGGCTGGATCCTGCCATGCTGGACGAAGAAGAGGACGATGAAGAAGAGGCTAGTAATCCTGAGTTCTTACTGGACGAGAGGGCGAAAGGTCCAGGGAAACCGTCCTCTATGGAAACAACAACAACTGAGGGTAAACTTCAAAAGTAATAAATTGCCATTTGAAGTAGCATCTGCTAAAAATGGCTTTATTCTTTTAAATACTATTTTTTATTCCTTTTGTTGTTGTTGTTTTTTTATTTAATATTGATCGATTTTATAAGTTGGATCTTCACATGACATACATCTACACATTTTTAAATCTTTCTCAAACAGTTCGATGAATTCGAACTAAAGTCACCTGGATCTTCTTGGTCAATGCTGTCAGACTCTGGTCCGTTCCGATACAATCCCTCCTTACAGCTCCGTGTTTTCCGAGAAATCATCTCGTCATCTGTGGCATCCCCACTGTCTCCCTGTGTGGGGTGTATAAACATCGTACATGAACGTGGTTGCTGATACAGAATAGATGTGAGCTGGTAGGCGAGGAGTGAACTCTGTGCTGTACTGACCCTGACGAGGACTTTCTTCTTCTTTTTGGTCTTATCGTTGATGCTCAGAGGGCTGTTTTTCTGGGCGCTAGTTTTCTCCACTCCGCCTGTACCCATGTTCCACCTGCGCCCGCCAAACAGCTCAATGGCCTGGGCTAGTGTAGGGCCTTCATACCGACCATCCTCCTACCGCAGACAAAAACCCGCACACACACGTTACGATCAAATGAAGAGAAGAAAACTGCAATTTTATGAATTCAAATCATATTGTTTTGACCAAGCCTGGTTTTCCTCAGGCTTGTGTTGAATTAAAGGTTCTTGTGTGTGAGTACAGTATTTTTTATGGGAAACTTCATACCTGATATAGGCTGACATACTGCCTCCTCAGCCACTGCAACCTTTGGTCAGGAAACTTCTTTAACTTTCGGTTAGCACTCACCAACTCTGACAGGCCCTTATGAAGTATTTGTGCCGTGCGGTTGGGGGCCACAAAGTGTAGAAGCCTATTGGCAGTAGATTGGAAATTAATATTGCAGTCATCTGTTGGGTGTTACACCAATAACGTGATGTTTGAATAACTAATTTCTTAGCAGGGTGATGGTGGTGAAAGGTACTCACCTGTTGTCAGTGGTGCTGAGACCGTAGAGGAGGCTGAGAACATTCTCCTCCACTGTCAACTGACTCAGCTTGTTCTGCAAACACACAGCATGGACATCCCCTCCCCGGTGTCCCAGGAACACTGCCTGCATATTAAAATAAACCAGTTATGATTATGATCTAACCTGCCACTCTCGAAAAAAGAACTAATACCATTCCTGCAAGATAAATATTTGCACTGTGCAGCTTTTTGAATCTATATTTGTAAATTACTACATTTGGAATACAGCAACTTGATGTTTTTGAGCAAAGCAAAAACATTAACAACATTACTAGTTTCAAGGACTTCAAATATTCATGGACTAGACCAAAAAAACAGCAACTGTTATGTTCAACAAACCTTAACCACTCCAAAGTCCAGGAGACCTTCGGCTAGTCCTGCCATTACAGTCTGTCCTAAGCCCAGCGGCTGCTCTGGAGGGGAAGCTCCTCCACTCTGAGGTTTACCTGCAATAAATCCAAACATTTATAGGCTTCAAATACAGTAAATGCTCAGATGGACACTTTCACAACCAGTTTAAATTGTCAGTGTTTCCAACATGGTGCTTTGCTACTTTGAATAAACACATTCACAATATGTTTAAACATAATCTTGTAACAGGAAATATGACCTTTTTATTATTACAGATTAATGTTTTCCATTTGTTTAAAGAATAATAATGAGAGGGAACTGGGGCTCATCTCTTGGGCATATAGACATTCTCATGTTTAAAATCTCCCATCAGTCAAACATTTGCATATACCAGGCAAATGGATAACAGTGTTAAATTATATTGAGATCATTTTACCCCAGGTGAGCGTTGTGTTATCCGGCTGCAGTCGCAGCAAACAGCGGGCTGTGAGGTGGCTGTCCTGGTCGTAGTGGATGACTGTAGCCCCCTGAAGCAGAAACTGGTGAACGTCTGGTTGCAGTGACAACACATACCTAGAAAATTGAGAATAAAGAGTGTATGGAGTCTGTTGAGCCAGAGGTCAATTTTTTGGATATAATGTTTGTTTCTTACCAGGGAATGAGCTCTGTGCCGTGGCTGAAAGCTCGGTGTGTCTCCTCAGTCCCCTGGAACTCCACTTCTTTCCCGGCGTCTCAGACGACAGGTCACCATCTGAATCTGACAGGTCTCCGACCGTGAAACTGAGGATGGACAGAGGTTCCAATTCAGGAGCGCAAATGCAGTGTGGGGTTGGGAATAAAGTTTGAAAACCCACATTTAGTGAGAATCTGAGGTTTCAGTAAACTAAACATTAACATTTATATTATCTACATTTAATTTCAACTACTGCAGAAAGTGCGGCAAAGCACCGTTAATTAAAATGTACTAAAATGCATTGAAGTAGTAAGATATGAGTTAGTTCATACACTAACTCGAGCTAACATTGTTAAAACTCCTGAAACTCTTAACCACTTACAAAACATGGTTTGATTCTGGTGGTGTCCTAAATGAATGGGAACTAGAATGGGAGAAAAGAGGGGAGGAAGCGTAAGAAGAAGAAAAAAATGGACATAGACATTTTGACACTAATCATAATGGGAAAGAAGATGCCAGAGGGAAAAACAACAGGAACACAGGAAAAGATTTCTTAAACATTGAGCAGTACAAGCTGTGATAGCTCAGATGGAGGAAGACTACACTCCTATCTACAATAAAGTACGGTTATCCTGAGCTCTAATGTCAAGTAATAATTCAGAGTCAGTGAAAACTGTCTAAAAACACAGAGGAGATAGTCCAGGTTTTGTTAGAATAAACAACAAAGCCCAAAACTAAAATTAAATCATTTTTTTTACAATGCAAGTTAGTGTCGGAATTCCAGCAAGCTACCTGCCATCAGTGTGCTGAGAAGCACCAGAGCTCTGCTCCTTCCTGCCCAGACAGGAAACTAACGTCGTCTTTTTTTCTCAGTGACTAAAGGGTTTAGGTAAACATCACCTCATCTCAATAACAATCTGTAAATATGTCCCTTCACAACTCTTTATCTTGTGTCAGTAATTATGAAAAACAAACTGCATAGTTAAAGAAAAAAATGTATTTGTGTCCTATTCTTAAAAGTTAAAGTAGTGACAGAGCAGTCATCCAGATTTGGATTTTTGGAATTGGATTTGGAAACTGTGCTGAAAAATAAAAACTCAAAATAAAAAAAAAAAGTTTAAATAAGTTAAGGGTGCCATAAGTTTCTTTCGACCTCTTAAAAGTGCTTATTATACTGCACCAA
Source organism: Channa striata (assembly GCA_033026295.1). NCBI lineage: Eukaryota > Metazoa > Chordata > Actinopteri > Anabantiformes > Channidae > Channa > Channa striata. The sequence goes on from CM065186.1 coordinate 5,016,308, forward strand.
AGCACCAAAAGAGATTTACTGTAAATGTGAATAAAAGTAATCATATCGTAGGAATAGATTTAGAATCAATAATCTGTTCAACATGGCACACAAAGAAAAGCTTTGAATATATGCATTTGTTTTTTTAAAACCAAAAATAGATTGAATATAACCTCACGTCTTGGTGAACCGGCTCTCATGCTATGTTCTGTGGGATACTGTTCCCTATATTTTATAAGCCTTATAAGCCACCAGAGATAATTTGGTGGATCAGCTCGCTGGGCTCAGTGCCTCGTTAACATTTACCCTTCCACAGTATCCTAACACAGGACATCAGTGTTTTATGACCTCCAGTTAAAGTTTCACTGACAGAACTATGGGCTTCGGGTAAACAAAATGTAAATAAAGCTCAAGTGCCATGTAAAAAGAAAAAATGAGTACTGACTGATTCCGGCAGCGGTCCCTGAAAGAGTTGTTTCTGGATGCTGGGGATTGCCCACTAGAAGACAGACTGGTGGACGCCTCATCGGGATCATCTGCTTCCAAACTACGATTGCAAGATCTGAGGAGAAGAAACAGAATAGTTATAGGATAGTCAAGTGCAAATACATCTGACAAATTAATATACGGTGTAAAGAAGAAAGTTATACAATAATAGGAAGAGAAGCAGACAAAGGACATTACATTTTGTTTTATCTACATTCCAAATCAGGCTCTGCTCTTTTTGAAAAACATTTTAAGGATGCAGTATACCTGATAATCTGAAGGATGTTGCTGACAGTGGCTTCTTTTTCTGGGACATGGAGACCATCTGGACCACAGCGAGACATAAAGTTGGGCTGGCCACTGAAATCAGACATAAACTAGGGAGAGGAGGAAAAACAAAATAAAGCTGGAGCGACATGAATCTAACTTAAAGGTTTATAGGTTTAGTGCCTGGAGACGGATGTTCCTGTACCTCTATGGAGTCGTCGGTGTTATCTGGAGGCGGTTTAAGGCTGATGATGCTTGCTGTCCCGTCTAATGCTTCACTCAGCTCCTTCAGAAAAACCCCACAGAATGGCACCACCTATGGTGACGTAACAGGACAAACACATACAGCTGATATTGTTGGATTTCTAGAAAATATTTTGAATTATTATTTTTATGAGGCAAATTTAACCCCCCGCCCCCAAAAAACATGATAAATTAGACCAATAAATTCCTAAATGTCACCAAACAAAGAAAAAAGAAGCACACCTTGCATCCTGGGATGTTGAGAGCTCTGGTGACAACCTTCTTGTACTCAGAAGAAGACTCGTGCTGAGCCATGGCATCTTTTAAGCTTCTCATGGTCTCTATATCTGACTGGTCCATAAACTGCCACATTTTTAGGACTTTGCGAGACCTGGAGGAGGCAAATAAACAGCAAGTCCTGTGGTTATCAGCTTTTACAGGTCATGTTTAGAAACCGTATCCATCATCTTTGTCATCATCTTTCAGGTGATAAAAGCAGACTCCACTACGGACATAACTTGAATACTAAAAAACAAATCTATGATGAAACTGGCAGGATAAATTCCTCAAGTGGCTCATTATCTTTACTCAATTTCGGGATACCAAAACAATGACTTCAGTTTTCTTCATTATTCATTTTTGAAAAACTCTTGTGAATCAAGATATTAATTATATCACTATTATGCATTAAATATCTCATCAAATCCAGTAAATATGACTGACAATTCAGAGAATCTTTAATAAAGTTGGCTTTCAATTAGCCAGTAGCTAAACTGAGTAAGTAATTCACCAATACGCCAAGATATTCAAAAGAGAAAAACTCTTTTGCATTTATAAGCCTCTTTATGCAGAACTGCATACATCCTTTTCTGGGCACATTACAAAACATAAAATTTGAGGATGTTTCTTCAAAAAAAACTATCAAAAATGGTGAGCCAGGGTTCAGTAAAAACATAAAAATCAAGATGATGACGGTGTGACATTTGAAAAGGCGAGCTCGATCCATATTCTGAGCATGTGTGTTTTGTAATACCTGAGTCCAGCCAGAAACTCCATGACGCCGTTGTAGTTTCCCATGTTCCAACAGCACTTGGCAACGTGGACCAGGTAGGAGAAAACTTCTCTCTTTTCCTCCATGGAGCCTGCTGTGAGGACCAGCCAAGTCACCCACGAGCTCACCTGTTAATCAAGAGTTTCACCTTCATTATTAGTGCTACTCACGAAGTATTTCATAAAGCTTGCCCCTCGTGTAATATGCTGCGCGCGCACACACCTACATTAAATTGTGAAACATTCTAATGGACAGCACATGAAGGTCGGGGTTAATACACCACAGGAAGACACGTCCGCATGTTGAATTGTGTTATTACAAGGAGTGTTAAAACGCAGAGAGCAGCAGGACACGACAACACTGTCCAGAGCCAAGTAACAGTCAGCTGAGCCTCTCTATTGTGTGTGGTCTCTCGTGTGCGCGCGTGTCGTCTCTTTTCAGTTCTGGTATGGCAACCTGTGTCTAAAGTGGTAACTTATGCACAGGAGTATGCCAGCTGGCCACACACTGTCAAGCCCCCAACAAAGAAGAATGAAATCGGATATCCATCTGCTGCACTCTGTCCCTGCTCTGACTGCTCTCCGGCACACGCATAAGACACGATGTAGATATGTATCAGGGTCAGCTTCCTTTTGCGTTCTTTCACACACGCACACACGTTTGGCTTTATCATCTGTGCACTGACTCAAATTCATTTCCTGGAGAGTTACCTTTAGCTTACTTCACCCAATAAGCATGGTCCTTACCCAAACCTTACGTCCAGTCGTCACTCTAGAAGTTTAATCACTTCATGGCGGGTCCAGCTTCTGGTTATGCTAAGGGCACAGATTGAGTGTATGGTATGAAGAGGGTTTGTGGCCTAAAATTTGAGAAAACATGGTAAAACACACACACACTCCCCTAACTCCCACTGCAGGTGGTAAAAACATCCCCTAGCCCACAGAGCTATTGCTGGGTTATGTAAGAATCTCTAATCACACCATCACACACTGACTTAGACACACACACACACACACACACACACACACACACACTTGTACAGTACTGACTCATGAGGACACTCATTCACTCAATCTCTCGCCCCTTACCCTAACCCTCACAACGCAATGTCCTCACTTTACAAAAATGTCCTCACTCTGCTGGTTAAAACAATTCTTTGGTCCTCACTGAGAATGCCGTACAGTCTCACACACACCTGACAAAGTGCAGTTTCAAATGCAGAGCTTTTGATTTAAGGTTCTTTCTGTTCTGATGCTCCATCGTAGAATTTTTTTCTTTTTTCCTCTTGTTACCCCAGTTTCTAAGTGGATTATCACAAAAGGATCAACAGCAATCATACGTCACACTTGTAACCGAACCCCTTGTGCACGTGACTTTCCAACATACACAAGGTATGAGGCCAGGCATACCCACATCAACCTCAGGGACATATATACAATTTCACACAATTTATCCAGACGTTTTGGATGTGACACTGTTCATAACATACTCTGAAAATGTATAACCTTCAGTATTTCATCAAACGCCAAGTCTCTAAAAGTGACTTTGTTCTTATAATGTTGAACTAATTTATGTTAATTGAGTTACGGTTTGTTGAGTCTCACATTTCCTGCCAATATGAGTAAGAGCGCATCAGTTTAGACATTGCTGTGTGATAGAAGCATGGACAGGGCTGAAAATGTAATCCATCAGGCAGGTAACGGTCTCCACTTTTTAACTATTATTTCAAGGGACAATAAAGAATACTGGGTTTTAACTAAATTGAATACAAATTAAATCAAATATGTGCAAACGTGCAAACTAAGAATGTAAAGATAATATATTAATACCTGGAAATGACAGTCTATGTATGTCCACTAATGTGGAGAGATTTCTGTTAAAACAACCTGATTCATTTCTTTATTATCTCCTTCAGTATAACAAAAGTATAGTCAAAGATAAGTTTCAGTGGAACATACCCATTTAGTTTCGTTTTATTCATCTGCCCCGCCTTCTTGGAATGATGCTGCACGTTTTCCGAAAAAATATTCCCAAAGGCTTTAGTAAAAGTTTTACAGAGTTTGGAGGCTTTACAAACAAGGAAAAAATGCTGTCTGCAGAGAATTCTCTGGAAAACGTTCAGCTTGAACCTTATAAGTACATTAGGAACTGTACCAGTGCTGATTTCTCTGGCTGATTACTTGTAGACCCCACTTGTCCACAGAAATTAAAAAATAAAGGTCTAATCATGAATTCTAAACCTCAACGTTTGAGTCAATGCAGATGATAATTCATGTGTACCTAAAGAACCTTATAGTGCCACACTTACATTAAGCAGGCAGTGTTAGAAAACACTTCAGCTTGCATTTCAATTAAACACATTTAAAGCTTTATTCTGTGACTTTTGACAATTTTACTCTCGAAATAGAGCAAATATTACCTTAGTAACATACTTATTTTATTTGATGTCAACATCTATATCAACTGGGTGATCATTTTTCTAGTTGAACGTTGTGCTTCAAACACTAGTGCACATTAAAACAAACTGCACAACCTCCTGTAAGTGTTGCAGACTCACTAAGTGGTTAGGAAATAGCTTCATAACAAGCTGATTTAATTTAACAGTCAGAAATTCTTTTCTCACTCGTCACCATTGGCAGAGATGAGATACAGAGTGTCAAGAAAAGAAAATGACCCTGGTATCCAGAGAGGATGCAGCTTCCTGCTCTGTTTCACTTCAGTTGTGAGGAGCTTAGTCTAGAATCGACTGTGTATGGCTTTCTGACAAACAGCCCCACTGCTGTACAGTCTGTTGCCCGTCTCTCCCCTGCTATGTGCGTGCCAGGATGTGCGTGCATTGCGTGGAAATCCACCACCAGTCATTTCTATCGTTATGACATAATGTGGAGACATGTCAGCAACTGGGCTGAATTATAGTCACCATGTAAACCATTTTGACCGTCTGCAAAATGGCTTTTTGAATCTCCACGCATCAAGGCATCATAAAGGGTTGGCATCACTTCTGATATTCCAGATAGTGAAAGTGTGTACTTGGCGCTGAGCATTAGAGACAGGACATGAAGACATACTATATATAGAGAGCACATAGTGCCACACAAGAGATGAAGAGCAAACAAGAGATCAGAAAAGACAAAAGACCGTGTGAAAAAATCTCACACAGCTTCTCTTACATCCACAGTATAGGTGTTATCAATAACATGGGCAAAAAAATGACAAAAAACAAAACAAACACGCACTCTCACACTCGCACAAACATACACGCACGCGCGGAAAGAGAACCGGAGCTGGGTACAAGCTGATCCCCCTTTGATGTTTGTGTCGATCTGTGTGTCCGTCTGTCTGTCTCCGTCTGTGCACACTATCAGTTAAAATATGAGGGGTCAGTTGAATTACATAACTACAGTCGACAGGGAACTATTATAAACTCAACACATGAGTACATGTTAGTCCTGTCAACGATCCAAGCAGACACAATGGGGCCGTAAACTTTCCTTTGCTTTCCTTTTCTGTGCACATGTGCTTTTTTCCTTTCACTCACAGGCATGAGTTGCAAATGAACAAGGTCAAAACAATTACAAACTTTTACATGTAAAAAATTCACAATTCACATTGTGAGGCAAGAAATCAGACACTAAAGCTAATATCTCAAACAGAATAACTTATCCCAACTAAATTATTTTCATTACCATTTCACCAAATATAATCTCAATTAATTCTTTGTAAAAGCCCCAAAAAAATGTAGTGAATGACTAGTTCTCAGCATCGCTTGGATATCTGTCTTGATTTCTTTGGCAACAGTTCATAATTTTGAGTTTATTAAAACAGAAAACAGTGACATTAAAATTCTGCTCTGAGAAGCTGATATTGGTCTTGTTTAAGTAAAAGGCCTTTTTAAAATTAATCAATTCTCATGTTAGTTTCTGATTTCTTTTTTCATGATCACCAAATTTTTACTTTGCATATTAAATGCCAATAAATTAAATAAACGAGCATCCATTCATTTCAAGTAAAAGCACAAAACAAATTCCATATAATGTTACCAATGCCTGGTGAAGTATAGTAAAGAAAAGCAAAGCTTCATCAGCGTCATCTGACTCCACTGTGCCCATATATGGCTACAACGCACATTTGGGAGTCGGTTTTTCCTGTGTCTCTCCTCTCACTGACTTAAATGAAAAACAGCTTACAAGAAAGGCATGCATCTTAAAGATGACATCACCATTCCCAATCACTTTCTCTTTCTCAGCAGTAAAGTGTTGTGATTGTTTATTCTCAAAGTCACTCACCATTAAAGACCCAAGGCCCGGGAGAGTAACATTAGACAGCGTGCACCACTGTGAGTATATACACAGTGCGTGCTTCACTCATGAGTTGACAAGTTGCTACGACTCGCACGGCAAATACGACAGAAACTAAACTAAAGAAAAACACAATTACTGATCCGCTATGCTTTTCAACTTCTCACATTAATGTCAAACTGCAGTACATGCATCTCACCGTCTCTGATGATGTCATTCAGCAGAGAACACTAAAGGTCAGACTGCTCAGTCATTAAAGCGGTAAAGCACAGTTTTCTCAGCCCTGTTTTCCCAATAGTTTCAAAGTGTCTTATTTTAAAATCACAGCTCTATGAGGGCGTTTAAAAAGATGTTCAAGGACAGACAGACCTGACTGAATTCCCAGGTGACATGAACAGATACATCAACCATTTGGATGTTTGGGTGAGACTGAAACTTCAATTACTTATTAATGTGTTACTAATAAAGTTGATTAAATGAAAATCAAACAGCAACTACACTAATAAACAATTACTTACTTTTAAAAGGTTGAGCTGCAAGAATTTATTCATTTTCTTTGCTACATTTAAACACATTTTTTCCAAATTGTTAAATTTGACCAACTAATTTAACCGAATCTTTACACATATTTTACTGACATTCCATGTAATAAAGTGAATATTTTTTTAAAGCAAACAACTTCAACACTAATCAATAAGAAAATAAAGGATTCTGAATAGGCCAACTTCTCACCTCATTGAAGCGCGCCACCAGGTCCTCCACAGCATTACTCCTCTGAGCACTCTGAGTGGGCATAGCAGGCGCGGAAAGTGAAGCCTTGAGATTTGGGTGGCGTTTGGTTTGACACTCCGGACTGCCTAGGTCTCGAGTCAGAAAACAGAGGTAGTCCAAGGGAAAGACCTACAGACAGAGACAGTACGGACCCAAACGGTGAGAAAAAAAATAATTCCCTGCAAGAAAACTAATATTCTCATTGTCTGTCATGTTATTAAAGAAATACATTGGGCAATCCAACACATTATTTTACTTTGTACTTGCGAGCATTACATAAGTGTTTAACTGTGTTTAGAAAGTACAAGTTGAAAATTGTCCATCCCACCAAAAGACAAGTGACATTAACCTTCATGTTTCTAAAAACCAGATCCTTGATGCCAAAATCTACCCAGCAACTAAAAATCCACTATTCTTACTTTCTTTTGGCCAAGACATATACTCTACAGTACATAAGTGTCATTCATCCTACCCGCTGGTAAAGCTGCTGCTCTTGCTCAGTGAGAATGCAGGCGATCTCCTCGGGGAACTGGACGAGGTGGCGTAGCTCTGCCAGCTCCTTACTGATCCCGCTGACACTGGGAGGAAGAGAGCTGCTGCTGTTCATACTGTTGGCCAGCTGACGCTCTGAAATGACAAAAATAGACAAGTTGTCATTTATTACATAGTCGTCATTTAACCAAGCGTGACGAAGACAGACACGCGTGGGAGAGTGAAGAGTTAATACAGGAGAGGGGAACAGGGAATAATGAACTGAACCCTTGATGAAGTACACAAAGGAGGCAAATACTGCTGCCGCTCATACGAGGTTAAAGAAAGGCAGAGTGGGAATGAGAAAGACGAGAACATTAAGATAAGACATTATCAACTCTGTCGTTTCCATCTGATTATAAAGTTCAAAATCTCAAGGAAATGTGGATTTTTCTTCCAGGATTAACCTGAATATCTCAGGTCTTTTGTTCCATCAGTCCCTGCACACTCCATCTATCCCGCAACAGGGCCAAAAGACGCCTGCACACTTCAGCCTCTGGAAGTAAACAGCGTTGACCAGCTGACAGTTCCTGTGTTTGGATTTCAGTCAGGTCCATTAGTCTGTCTGTTTACACACATGCACACCCATCCTCATCTCTGCTAACAAAGGACTAATGGACAGTTTCTACAGTGGTCCTGAGTCTGCCAGGTAGACACTGTACATTGTCACAATAGATGCCAAATAAACTTGGGGCTGTTTTTCACCACAGGAGGATTTCCAGAAACCTTCTGAAGGACCCTTGATGAACTTTACCTGCATTCAACTACACTAACTGACGCATCCTGTTTTAGTCACTAACCTACAGTTTCTGCACCCAAATATCTTCTGCTTATGTAGCGCAGGCAATTCTTCTGAGTGTTATCAGTACTTGATGTTGTTTACTGGTCAAATCCAAGCCACGGCGTGACATTGTATTAAAACTAATAAAGCAGATATCACTAGCTTTTACATAACTAAAGAAACTGAACCTGTAGTAACTAATAAACTTGCCTGTGAGTAGGTGAAGCATTTATGAAGTGATTTTCACAGAGCGGACACTTCTCAGCAGCTCTATGTGTCAGATGAATGACTTTTAAAGTGTTTATAATAAAAGGCAAGGAAGCAAGGAGATGCACATCAAAGACATTGAACACCAGGAATCAGACAGACTGACTCTGGTCGTTGTCAACTGTCAAATGCAAAAAGAGCTACCTATTCCAATAACACACCACAAAACTGTATGCAGAAAAACACTTAAAGGTTCTACTTGGTAACTGGTGAGATCTGCAACAGGTAGCTATGGCAACAGCAGGGACTGCACTGCAGGAACAAAACTTGCTTATTTACACAGTTTGATTTGTGGATCCGGCCTCACAGCTTCTGTAATGAAAGCTCAGTGTGTGTTGAAAAAAAAAAAAAAAGAAAAAAAAAAAGAGTCTAACAATTGAGAGAAGATATAAAAATAGGAAAAGACGAAATAAATAAGACAAAACAGAAATAGGTTATTTGAAGAAAAGAAAAAAGTGGTGAAACAGAAAATTGAGTGTAGAAGAGAGATGTGAAGGAAGGACAGAGATAAGACAGAAAGGAAGGAAGGGATAAGCAGAATGACTGGACGTTTTGTAGTTTACACTATGCAGCAGGTGCGAGCCATCCGTCACAGTTAGAGAGACAGGATAATCCACTAAATACTTTAAACGTCCTACAGAGAGGCTACAGGTCATGACTGATGGCCCATGGTACAGTTCAGACCTGGAACACATCTTTACATTGAATGAAACAGAGAAATATTTTTCAATGAGTATGTGTATATAATAAATGCTAAATGAAGTTGCATGTTGCAGATATTGCCTATAAGATGAATTACTCAGAAACAGCTAGAACTAAACAATCACAACATGAAGCCATACCATGTAGGAATTTCTTTTATCCAATTCAAAACCCATATGCAGTATTTACATGTTCCAGGTTCCATAGAAAAAAATGAATGCCACAAAATAATATTACGATCTCTGATTCTTGCTGTCGTCTTTATCTAAAAAGCTGATATTTTTGAGAAATAACCTAGGGGAATTGAATATTCCCACTTTGACACAAGCTTACCTGACATCATCACATAATTTGTTTTTTTTACCTTATAGATAAAAATGTCAAGAACAGGTTTACTATAGCTCAAAACAATCCAAGCTTCTATCTCTCTAGCAAATGATGAATATTTCCTCACCTCCACCCCAGAACTGGTTTTATAAGCATCCCTTTTGATGTGGAAATGTACACCCACTCAAATGAGTGACATGAATTTCATGATCATGCAGAGTTCTCGATCATTCATGTATTCATCCTTTAAAATGGAGAACATTCAGGCAGACAAAGCTGGCAGCCAAGGCTGTGACGAAAAAAGAAAAAAAAAAGTCTTGAGAGATTCTGGGAAAAAATAATTTAAAACCGTTCATGCAAAAAACAGAAAGATCCTGACCATAAAATAATGTTGATCAAAAACAACAAATGTGCTACAAATGTAACACTTCATCATTCAAGACGTTTCCCAAAGACGTTTTGTGCTAAAACAATAGGTTCCAAATTAGAATTCCCCAATTAAAACAGAATTACAATAAATGATAGCAATTCAATAAGCCTTATCATGTGTTTTTCATGATATCCCTAAATTTTTGCAAAGCTTCACACAAAAAAAAAAAAAATCAATCAACAGTGACAACAGACAACTCCGTTACATAAACACTGGGACTAATTACTGGAGGAAGCAAGGTCTTGGATTCCAGTGATAATGATAAGTCTATCTAATATAATCTGCAGTGAACCCGTGAGAAAAAGCCCCCAGATGCACAACAGACCATAAACATTTGAGAAATACAGATGAGCTTTAATAATATACTTGTGCTGCAAGTCAGAAAGAACAAGAACATGAACCAACTAACCTCAACCATGATGTTCCTTTGATTTTCATTTTACTTATGTACTTTTTTTGCATGGCTTCGCTCATCTGTAATGCAGGCTGAATACAAATGCCCTGTGTGCAAAGCAGATTCTAAACGCAGCGGTGGAGCAGATTGGTCGAACATCCTTTTTAACCATTTGACATTTCATTTTGAACCAACAGCATGCCATTAAGTGAGCTTAGAAGTGTGTGTGTGCTCGTGTGTGTGTAGCCCTTGTCTCAGCGGTATCCAGTCCGACATCCGCATGATTCATTACAAAATTCACTAGCTGACTCGTTTTTAAGATAAGGCAAAACAAAATGACATCTGTGTTTTCTTTCTTCTCAAATTTCTTACACCACCTTGAGGTTTGTTTAGTTTTGTTCGTTTATCACAGTTATTTTTACCAACCAAAGGAGAGGAAGCTTGAATATGGACCCTGCTGCCTTTCTTTGGTAGCCAAGCATGTTGAGAGTTGATGACAACTTCCCCACTGGAGAATGTAGGGCACTCAAACAGGTGCAGCACAAACAGTCTGAGTCAAAAGGCTGCTAACAAATTAGTCTTTAGAAGCAGTAAATATAGTAGCATTATACATGTAGCATTATTTTACACGTCTTATGCATAAAGAGGCACCCATATTTATGAATGTTGGCACGTGTACTGTACATTAACTCTGAAACAGGCTTAGGATTTGTTCCTAAAAATGCAAAGCTGTTTAAAAAATATCCACGACAATAAAATCTAAATCCAAAGTGCAGCATCAGGCGGTTTCACTTTAGTTTAGAGTAAACTGCACAATAGTTTGATTTGGGTCTATGTCATTAACATCTGTTCTTTCTAATCCTTAATGACACATTTACTTATGCGCACATAAGTACAAATGCATAAACTTGTATACGCCGCAACAAAAGCTGAGAAGTAGAAGCCAATCTAACACGTCCAGAGAAGCAGACATAAACACACAAGAATAAACTGTATAATAGACGGACACAGAGCAGCAGCAGGAGCAATAAACACAGATCTGTCTAACCACTGGCAACATCGAGTTATCACAGGGAGTCTCCCTTTTAGATTTGAAGATTTGTAGATTCTTAAAAAAGAAGCATGTACTCCAAAGTGTTTTTACGTCATAGGAGAGATGTGGTATTCAACTGTAAAGGGAATCTGGCCAGCCTAACGTGCAGTGGCAAAAAACACTTGAACTTTACCAAATAAAAAGTGTCTCTGGCTAATGCCACAGCGACTTGACACAAATCAGATTAAAAACGTGGATATTTACAGTGAAGTTGATTGTACCTACGAAGTGTGTTTCTGTATCCTTGCAGTTCAAACATTTCGGCAGCCGCGTGCGATCATTCATTCTTACGGTCGAGTCAAGGTGAAGTTACACAGAGACGCTGAAATTCTTGCCACAAATGAAAAAACTCAATTCTGTAACCAAGAATAAAGTAATTGCAGAATAAAGATACAAAAAAAAATTAAGCAAAAGACACAAAGGAGCAGGCTCGTCCTCTTGTGTTTAAACACCTGTGTCACCTGCTGCGGTCCAACATCCGACCTTTCCCACGAAGGAGAATAGATTGTGGCTTAATTTAAAATACAAATGGCAGTTTTTTACCATTAATAAATGTGTATTTCTAGTAAGAAACCTAACCTAAACTTATCAATATCTAGAACCAGATGTTCTAAAATCTGGAATTGGACCAAAGGTGTATAGCCTAGATAAACCCACAGACGCACGGCGAATTGATTACGTTTGACAGCAACAGCATGAAACACACAACGGCATGACACAGAAACACACAAGCAGACGTGCTTATTTCATGTGTCTATAATCCCACTCATTGAAAACCCGTTAAAAGTTTGACGTTGGAAACACGATGCGTGAAATGACCCTGCAACGCCATGGTAACTCACATTTCCTCTACTCACTCATCAGCTTGTAGTCCGTCCTGTGAGAGTGTTTCATGGTTGCTGGATAGAGTTGCCTGCTCTGCCTCCCGCACCGACGGTTCAGTGCCGGGGTGACCGAGGTACGCTCGTCCACATTTGAGCCGCCAGTCCTGTCTCTCCTGCAGCTGCTCTCTCTTCCTCTCCCTCCCTCTCCCTCTCCCTCCCTCCCTCCCCCTGCCTATCTGCTCTGCCTCTCTCTCCCTTTAGTCTATTTCTAATTTGAACTCTCTCCACCTCACTTTTTTTTTTACCCCCATCTCTTTATTTGCTCTCTCTCCTTCTCCACGCTACATTCACTTTTCTGCTCCCTTAAAACCTTTTTCTCTTTCCCTCCTTTCACTGACAACATACATAGTTCACAGTCATGCTCTAAGGCTTAGGGTTACAGAAGACCAGCCAGACCATTCCACACACCCAAATGGGCTGAGTGCTGATTGTTACTGAGGTATTTATACTTCTGAAGGTGTCAAACTATTAGTTGATTCATTCATGCAATCATTGAGAAAAAGTTAATGAACTATTTCTCTAATGCCTGGGGGTTGAGATCTCTACATTGACAATCTTTCCCCATTAACATGCAACGATAACTTTTATTTGATCTGTGATCTATTTAAATAGGGGAATGGATGTAAGCTGCGGTTTGACTTTTTAAGCAGCAGAAAAGTAGCCTGTACGCATGCAGAACGAAGTCAGGGCATAGTCGTCTTATTCATTTAACTGATCATGGCGTCTTTCTTTTGTACAGACTAATAAAATGAGTGGACATATATATGGTACTTGGGCAGCCTGCCATGTTTGGGGAACCATGTGTCATTTTTAGCTCATAATACTAAAAATCTGCAAAATTACAATAAAAGTTACTATTGGCAGCACTATATAAAAGTGTTTTAATTAAACCTGATTGCCCTATGTTTATTACTTGTGCATATAGGCCAGGCATTGCAGTATATTTGAAGATAATCTCTTTAATGATTTTAATTACATTTTGAGCATGGTGCACTCTAGCTACCGGATCATTCTGTTTACAGATGGTGTCACAAAACAAAAGTGACGCTATGAATAACCTGCCTGTCTACATGGAGTGTAAATTTGCTCAAATATAATTAAAAATACGCTTATGTAAAAGCAACAGCTGGCAGGGATGTTCTACTATCTTGGTCAAAATATTGTCTTTGATTTCCCTAAGGCTAAAAACCAAATTATATTTCGACGGTACAGAGTGGGGAGAATGTGATCAGTGTAACATCATTCGCATGAGAATTTCTAGCAATAATAGTAGTGTAAACAATATGTGTTGTTTTTGAAATCTCTGTGACTTCCCCTCAATATGATTCCCCACCACATCTGCCGTCAGCGGGCAGACGGTGGTAGACGGCACAATGTACAATGACAACGGAGAGGAAGAGAGAAAAAGAAAGAAGGGAAAAAATTAACAATATTGAGCTAGAAGGATGACAGCCTATTACTGGGCTGTTACTTCCTTTTCAGCAGCACAGCAAATTGTGCCTTTCAGGAAATGAGCTCAAGAAAAGCACTTAAACCACTCTTCACTTGAATATGGCTAATTCCCGGTGGTCTTCGGTTCCAACTACGTATTACACTGATAGTGTAGGACACAACAGTAGAATGAGGAGCAGTTTTTGAAGAACCTAAACACCTAAAGACTGAAAATCCTAATTACTGAAGAATGAATTTGGTTAATGTTTCATTATCAAACTGTCCAGTTGTTTTGTGAAATGCCATTAATAATGACCAACTATCCTTCACAGTTTAACTGATATCTTCAACATGTCTTCAGCGCTTTTTCTCACTACTCTTAAAACTTCAAACATTCTAAACAAATACAGATACCATAACTGGATTATCACAAAACTTCATTTCACGCGCTTTGTGCCAGTAAAGCCTTCGGTGTCAGCAGTATGTGAGCTGAAATAGAATGGGCAGATACTGTAGAAAGCTTCACAAAGATCACGAAGCACAAGCGCCATGATAAACAAAACTGTCACAAAACATTATCTTAGTCAGATGAAATGTTTTATAACAGTAGAATTTCTCTTCATAGTCGTAAAAAGAACGCCTGTCAAAGTGATTCACTGGCCGACACATGCCAAGTCGACCTTTAAAAATACCACTTGCCATTTCCAAAATGCTCCTCCTGAACAATCACTTGAAACATCCATACAGTACGTCAGAGTAATCCGCAAAATGCTTTCAGATCAGCAAACCAGAAGTGGTTTCAATTTTTGCAACGACCAATTAGGTGTCAGAAGGTGGGATGGACGCATGGTCTTGACTCTTGAGGGATGAACAGTAGCCGTGTAGGGTTTTGTAGTTGTCACAAAACTTTAGTGTCATTTCTAGAGGAAAACTACCTTCTAAGCCGTCTGCCAGCTGGTGAGCTGATATCTCTTAGTGAAACCTATAAACGAGCCATTGAAATTAATGTTATTGACTTACGTTTGTTGTTCGTCATGGCTATGGTTGTCTCTGGAGACAAAGACTTGTGACATCAGGCAGAACACTAATTGCACATTGTCCTTGTTGCAGCCCCTTAGATACTCTCTGGTTGCCTGGACAAAAGTTGGTTATGAAATGTAACATGCCAACATTAACAACATTTTATGCACCTACAAAGGCAGCATGTAGGACAGGACAATTCACCTAATTCTGTTTTATTTCCCACATGAACTCAACCCACAGGCTGACCTGTCAACCATGCAGCCACTAACAAGTATACCAACAAAACTTTGTAAAGACACTAGGTGCAATGCTTCAAAAAGGGATATGGCCTGGTCCAGAACTAAACTTTGTTTACCTAATTCATATTTACATCTGTGTGCAAAGCTAGCTGACATTTTCTGTGTGCATATTTTAACACCTACTTTACTGACAAGGTTTGTCAGGTACAGTGGTACACCAACTCGCCACGGAAGATGACAGACAGGTGTAATCAGTCAGTCTGCCTCTTTAGAGGGTGTAACGCAGCTCCTGTGCTGTTTGGTATCATGGTGTGTACCACACTGAACACGGACCACAGGAAGCTAAGCAAAGAGTTGTCTCAGGAGATTAGAAAGAACATTCTAGACAAACACATTTAAGGTAAAGGCCAAGCAGCTTGATGTTCTTGTGACTATAGTTGCACATATTATTTAGAAGGTAAAAATCCATGGAACTGGAGCCAAAGAGGCCATGAAAACCTTTAAAGAGATTAGAGGTGAACTCGAAGGTCAAGGTACATCAGTGTCACATCGCACCATCCGTCCCTGTTTAACCAAAGTGGACGACTGAGGACTTTACTGTTGAAAACTAATCATGCAGAAAGCAAGACTGGAATTTGCCAAAATTCATATCGACAAGTCACAAAGCTTCTGAGAAAATGTCCTTCGGACAGATGACACACAACTAGAACTTTTTGTTAAGTCACATCAGATTTATGTTCACAGATACAAAAATGAAGCGTACAGTACATAGAGAAGAGCATTGCACCTACTGTGAAACATGGAGGAGGTTTTGTTCTGAAAGGGGAGTTATATTACATGTATTAAAAGTTTCCGTATTAAAGGCACTAATCTTGGTTTTTCAGCTGAAAATTAACTTAAGAATATCACATGAATTACAGCAAATTTCTTTGACTGAAAGCTCACAACTCAAAAACTAAATAAACTTTTAAGGAACAGTGAGTTTCAAAAACCTTTAACCGGACACTAACGGGGAAACTGAAGTTATTGTAGTCATGTTTATTTGCATGATAGTTTCGTATAATCAACAGTCCAAAAAAACATCCTGGATTAGAAAAAATGGCTTGAAAAATCACGTTACTTAAAAATGATAATTTGTAATTAAATTTTACAGCTTAGATACAGAATGAACCTTTTGGCTGAAGTTTAAATGATTAAGAGCAAGTCGTTACACTGAAAAACTGAAGAGAGGAACGACACCATAAATGGTAAGAAGGCAATAACTAAACTTTCCAAGTTTGAAACTTAAGTCAGACCTTCCTCCAACATCAGGATAATGAAAATCTGTGCCCCAAATCCAAATGACATCCCGAGTCTGTTCAAGTAGTGAGTGTCCTTGTTCAAAGGCAGTTCTGTTTTATTCAAGGCACTCTTTCAACTCAGCAAAGCACGTACTAACACTGCTTTCTGGTATAGTAAATGTCAACTCATTCAAACGGCACAGTGTGTGAAAGGCAGATCAGACAATATGGTTATAGGTCGAGTCTTAGAAAGTAGTACTCTTGTAAAATGTTCGATATCAGGGAGCCTTTCATGCTGTGTGTGAGACTCTGAAATCACAGTCTCTGCCAAGGCTTCTAAGGTGCTATGTGTGCACGTGTCTGGCTCTATTCTGTTTCCTGCAACATCCATTAGAACAGAACACCGTGTCATGCTGAAGATATGCACTGCGTTTGTGTGCGTGAGAGTTTGTGTGTGTGAGAGACAGAGAGAGAGAGAGAGAGAGAGAGACAGAGACGGACAGAGAAAGAGAGACAGACGGAGAAAGAGAGAGCAAAATTATAGTTTTGTTATTAAACCAAGTCATCAGAAATAAATGCAGAAGTTAATGTTTTCATTAGTGCACATCCTGCGTGTGCGTGTGTGTGTGTGTGCATGTGTGTGTGTCTCCCTGATATTGCCAGAGACAGCCTGTTCTGTGGCCTACTGCCCATGGAAATTAATATCAGTATTAATGTCATATCTGACCATAAAACTTTCCATTAATGTCAGTATCGGCTGCCATACCCAACATCACTGTAGAGACGGTGGAGAGGCAACAGAAAGACTAACAGTCACACAGGGAGAAATGGTGACATGACAAAAATGCAATTCAGAATATCAATCTTTCGTGCTTTTTAGAGGAGCGGCACCACGTTTGAATTGCATATGACCTCTTTTCCAATGTTAAGACGTAACCTGGTGTGAGCTGAATGAAAGCTATGATCTCAGGAGGCTCTCTTTCCTTTCTCCGTATCTAACACCACTTGAACATTGTGTGTGTGTGCGTGTGTTTTTTGAATTAGGAGAATGAAATGGAGGGAGAAAGAGGGTGGGGAGGGAGAAAGGGCAGCAGAGGAAAATTAGGAGTAAAGGAAGACGGAAAGGGCAACCACTGGGATCAACTACAAACGTCCTTCTTCTGACTTAAAACCCACTGTGGACGGGGAATCATGTGGGAAAAGAGCAAAGAGGAAGAGAAAAAGAGTAGACCACAGGGGAATACTGAGAATCCTTTCTTCTCAGAAAAGGATCGACTCTCTTTGGCCACTAAAGTCTTTACTGGACGTTCAACTTAATACATATCTGTTTGTTATACGATATCTAGGGGCAACAAAGTTTTATTAAGCTATCTAAAGGTTTTCTTTTCATTGCTCCCGCTGACACAACACTAGAAATTTTAATCAGGTAGAACCGAGCGTATTTATTTACACAGCTTTTACACACTCAAAGATAAGTCTTCCATGCACAGCCATATTAAAGTAGACCTCGTACCTTTCAGCACAGCGTGGCTGTTGGGAGCCTGGAGCAGGGGATAGAGCAGGGTAGAGCGGGCACCGAGTGCAGCTGTGGCTTCTAGTAGGGCCCCTGTCAGGAGGGAACAGACCAATGTCCTCTGGCCACAAGCACGATAAAACCTGGAACTAAACAAGAAATGCAAATAAAAACTCAGTGAAGTTCATCTGTGTTTCTAATTGAACATTTATTATCTGGAGTAGCTAAAACTAGCACGTATCTTAATAATAACACTTTGAAACGGTAGCAATGTTTTTCAAAAAAAAAAAAAATCAAACCAGTGTAAAGCCTGGTGTCTTCATGGCAGGGGAGAGGCTACAAGTTGTGCTCATATATAAATATCTGGGTGTTATGGTAGATTCCAAATTATCTTTTAAATCACAGATGGAGAGTTTGTAAACAAATCAAATTTAGTCTTTATAATTTTCATTTTATCTGCTTTTATAGAGCACTTTTCTGTGTGTACATGCATGCTCTGGTACTGTCACACATCAAGTACTGTTTCACTATCTGGTCACATGCCGACTCTTCTACGTTAAAATCCTTAGAGTCTCTGTATAGGCAAACCTTGAAAATACTAGACAGGAGACCACTGCGTTCTTACCACTGCAGGATATTACAAAGATACAAACTTTAAGTTGGGAAAACATGTTTGTGAAGGAAGATCAGTGTTTAATTTTTAAAACTGTCTACGAACTATGTCATACCGACATACACAGGATGCAGTAAGAGGGGACTGCATTGTCCCACTCAGGAAAAGCTAATTCAGTCGGTTGTCATTCTCTGTTAAACCATCAGACCATCATGACCATCGGAGAACTGGCCTCTTACAACATCCATCAAAATCAATCTGAGGAACTTGCTTATGGACAATCAGACCCGGTCAACATTAACACAACAGTAAGATCCCCCTTATGTCCTGACCTTACTTTCCTCCTGTCGCTGTGATGCCATCTTGGTATTTTAAATGCTTGATTTTATTTTTATTTCTTATTTATAATGTGTGTGCTGTTGTCATGGTTATTTGTTTTTAGGGTGACACCTTAACATCTGTCCAGGGGTTACAGATGAAAAATGGCCATTTGGCTAATTCTGGTGCATTTACAGATATATTAATTGATTCCCCTGTCAAAGAAACTAAACTAAACTAAAAAGCTTTAAATGTACATTTGGATGTCCGCTGTGAATCAGTCAGATTTGTCCAGTTAGAGCCTTGTGTCAACCTTTTTGTGCCCAGAGGCATGTTTTACTGCATAGGGACGAGAGCTTTACCTTGTTAGTTTCAAGTTGATTGTCCTGACCCAGTGACTTGTACAATACTGGACAGGACTAGGTGTAAGAGTTCATCATGTGGGGACACATAGTGGGGGGACCTTAGTTTAAGAGACAGGACATGGTCCAGGTCTTGATGATCAATAATAATAATAATTAGCCATGGAAATGTTTTGCAGAGGGGAAGAGGATCACCTGGATTCAGGTAAGACACTGCAGTTTGACTGGGTTTTCACAACTATGCTAATTTACTGTAGTAAACATTTGCCTGTACTGTTACATCATCATGGGCAATTAGATCAATGATGAATAAATATCAAGTACAAGACATTTGTAGACAAAATATTTTCAGTGCAATGCTTCATTTGTGTGGCTTCATTTGTTGTTCTGTATGTTAAGCAGTTATTTCTACACAGATTATAATTGACTTTTGCCGGGCTGCCCAAATGTGCACAGACTGCATGCGAGCAGACACAGCTCAAGCAAACGCCCCCAGACTTAAGTCAAAAAGCAGTTTAAAACCAATTATGGTATTTGCTGGCTTCATCTGTGATGATAAATTATCCTGTTTATGGTTTAAACTTTAAAGTTCTCAATGTTTTATTAGGCCAAACGTCAGTTCCCAAGTAGAATTTCCTTGATTGGATTTGTCTGAAATGTGAAGCTTTTCTTGATCGGTTTCTGAAAAGGTGGACTCTTTGGTGATCATTATGAACTTGTTTTTTAAAAATGCATTTCCAGCATACGCAATGCAATGCCTCAACAGTTTCCTGACCATTGAGTTAAGAGAGAAGATGTATCTTAAATCAGCTTAAAATAATTAACTGTTCATTTGGTAAAAGCAAGAACTCCAGTCTGTGCTGATTCAAAATTAATTGTATCACACATCTGTGCTCTGCCTTTAGTATGCATACAATATGTGTAGTGCAGTTGCATTAAATAACATGCAAGTACGATGACAGACCTTAAAATACTATTATTTGGTATATTTATGTAATCTTGCAATGGTTAACAGTTAATAATGGACATGCACAGTATCTAAAGGAGTCATGCAAATGATTTCAATGACAATCCTTTCTTCACATGACAGACAAGGCCCAACAGGACAACACTGCAAAAACAGAGATTTGCAATTTTGTGGTCTTTGACGTGACCATTAGAATCATTAGTGTAGTTTTCAACAATATCCTAGATATCATGCTGGCTACTAACCTGGTTGGATGAGAAGGATGACACAGCCTGGGATTAAGGCATGGGTTGAGATCAGGTCTGGGTGGTCCGGTGCTGACTGTAGGCGGTGGGCATCTAAACTCCCAAAGACACATACATCCAGGGCAAGACAGCAGCAGCTTTTTGGCTGGGTGAATCAAGTTGAGTTTCACTCTGTCCTCCACATTGTTGGTAATCTGTTAAAGCCATTGTTAAAAATGACAAAGATAAACTCATCAGTAGGGTACTAGCAACTTTAAAACTGCCAGACATTAAAAAATATTCAGTTTGGTTAGATCTCCAGTGCAGGAGGAGCCTCAAAACTGAATTTCAGCTAACACTAACTGAATAATAGTGAATGAGCTAAAAGACAATTACAAACCCGTAAATTACCTTACACCACCACAATACACAACATATACTTATATATGTAGTATCTAGCAAATAGATATATCATTATTATCAATTGCCCTGAGTCCAGAATCACACGTCAACCTCAAAAGATGCATTAACAGAATGATACAGATGAAAAAGTTGACAAAATTCACACCATACAGCACTTTCCCGACTACTATATAAGACTTGAATCAGAGGTCATTGTCATCAGCTCCTCTGCTGTGGTCATTCTCAGAAGCAATTTCCCCTTGACAGAACCGAAATCAAAGTGTGAAAAGAAATAATTAATAGAGAGAAATACCGCTCAGACACATAAATGATAAGAAGAAAGGTGGGAAAGGGATGTAGACAGAAACCATCAGAGTGAAACAGATATGCAAGGACCATACTGAGAGGAGGCAAAGATGACTGGGGGAGGCAGCAGACATTGACTTGGCTGTAAAAAAAAGCTCCTGTGATTTCAGTTGTCAGCCTTCTTGGAGCAAAATTCAATTTGCAAAAAAGGAAACACTTTTCCTGAATCATTAGTTTGTTCTTTGTCCTTGAGTAAGCCTACAAATGAGCTCCTCTAACATGAAATTCTGAGAAAAGCCATTAAGGCAACATTTTGTGGAAACATAAGTGGGCAATAATGCTTCAGCAAGGGTGGATGTTACAAAATTGGACAAAAATCAATACAGGTGACAGAGTATAGGATGACTACAACAGATGTTTAGATTAGGTGCAGCTTGGGTGCAATCGTTATTGGCTGGCTACCAGTATGGCCAGAAAGTCGGGAAGGAGGTAGGTGAAAGCTATCAACCTCAGCATGAATCTGTGTTCACACTCTTTAAAAAACATGGCTGGTTTTTATTAGGTGCATGCAGGCAGTGGTGGAGTGTAACGTGCACACACACACGTACACACATATATAAACCACGCACAAAAACCACACACTGCCCTCTGGTACCATCTAGTTTCTTAGTGGGATGGGTTTCCTGCACGGGGTGTAGGTCTAGCCGTTGTCAGATCTGAACGATCCCAAGGGGAGGCAGATATAGCAGCCTGCAAGTTTATCGAGTGAAACACCAACAGTGAAAGATACAAAAAAACACAGACACACTAATTATTTCTCTGTAACAAACCAGTTGTGTAAGACCTACTGTATTGATTTGCATTCCAGCGACAACTTTATTATTACAAGCTAAAACTTTAAACAACACTAATAGCATTTGTAATTTCTTCCCTTATCCAGAATATTAACTGCCTCACATTTCTGGTAAAAGAGCTCATTTTATCTATCAGAACACACAGACTTAAAGTCTACTACAACAATAGCAGTCTTCCACAATCAGTACAGTCCTGGGTCATGCAAACTGTGGCACTCATGCCTTTATTATTTACGCTGGACTTGGCCACGGCTTTGGTTAATTAAGATGTGTTTTATGTTTTCCCACTTACTAATGAACAAACAAAACTCCGGCTTCATGGGTGGAGAAGTTTTTTGCCGTCTTGCATTGCTTGAATATTTGAACACTGAGTATCAAAGCCAGAGAAATGCCAGTGGAATAAGTAGATATGAACAGCCCCAAACAACTAATGTGGGCTTGTATATTGCTGGGTCTATAAAGCAGAACAACATTTGGTTTCAGTGGCCTCAGATTTTCACCAGCTGGAAGGATGCTATTCCCATTTGGTTTAATTTTCTTGTATTGTGTGGCTGATATCCTCTTAAACTTCCATTTTTAGCAGTTTATGAACTCTTTTAGAGATTACTAAATATAGTCAGCGTTTGTATCACGTTTCAGTAACGAGTGAAACTTGGAAAGCCAATGATGATACATATACAACTAAAGTCAATGACAGCTGAGACTTTTTGTACAATCATTGGAAACAGGCAATGAAAAATCCAACACTAATGAAACGTCTCCACGGAATTATCAGAGCCAGTATTAAAACTTTTTTGAACAGGATTACATCTATTCAAGATAAATAGTTAAATAAATCTGTAGAATTGTCAATGTCTGTATAAAACAAATGTGTTTGTATCGCAGGCTGGCAAACAAGAGGGCAGCAGGTACTTTTTTTAATCAAAGTAGCTGCAACATTGGCTTTTTTTGTGGCTTGAACAGATAATTTTAAGAGGTCAATACTAAAAGATAGATGCAAGAATTTGATGCACAGGGTTAAATTTACCAACCAGATAAATGACTTTTGGCTTCAAGCAGAACTCTGATTGGACATTTTACCACTCTTTTTGGCAGAACTATTGGAGTTTAATCAGATTTCTCAGCTTTGTGACACAGACTTTGACTTTTAAGTACAGTTTACATAGTTCCATCTGTGGTTTCTGATGATTTCCCTATCCTGAAGTAGTCCTTCTTCATTATCCCACCCACTGGCAACAAAACAGCCTCAGTAGGTCCGGTGCTGAGATTGAATGCCTCACCTTTACTCCTACAAACATAATTCTAGTCATTTTGTCCAAACACCACAATGTTTGTCTTGTCTCACCATAAAACTTGGACGATTTTTTTGGTCCACTAGCCCAACTATAGTGGAGCTTTATGGTGACAATTTTGGACCGGGGCTTCTTTTTTGAACAGCGGCATTTAATCTGTTGCCAGTTCACAGCAGACCTGTTCCATGAGGGTTTCTGGGTGGTCCCTGACCATCTAAACCAATCGCCTCTCAGCTTTGAGAATAATGATTTGTATTTACATGCAATTTATTGTAATGGTGATCTTGAAGGCTGCAGTTGGTTAGAAATGACTTCTGAGGACATTCTTGACTTGCTGTCAAATAAACCGTTTTAATGTTTGCACAAAGAAGGAACCAGCTGTAGTCAATCAGGCAGCTGAGAGGCCTTGGGCTTGGAAAATTAAAATGCATTTTGGAACATTCAGCACCCCTGAATTAATGAGTGTATCTATTTTTTTATACCCAATGTTCATTAGAGTAAATCCAAAGACAATTAAACCCTGTGCACTAATGTCTGGAGGTTTTTGTTTTATTAAAGATGTATGTTGTACAATCATTCACCCTCGGCAATAAAACAATTACAGTTCAAAGGAATATTTAATAAGATGTGAGTGTATGTAAATGTTTGACCACATCTGTACATTAGGCATGGTGGTCAACAGTTGCATTTCAGTTTTATTACATAAGCAGAGACCATCAACATCCTGTGTTCTTTCTAGTCAGCTGAAGCTTCCATACTCCTGATCTCGCCACAAGTTAGCACAACTATAAATGCAGCTATACAAGTCAGTTGTCACCAATGCAGCCCTGCATCTCATGTTACACTGTGTATATACAGGAAATGCTAATGGCTTAAGCGCAGTGACGATTAATTAGGACTTTGAAAGGCAGCTGATCTGATTCAGGGTCGTATTTTGGACTTCCAAATACACTACCCCTATATTAAAAATTACACCTTCAAATCACCTTGATCATAACTGTACAAAGCTTGTAACATGATCCAAACTATGTGAACCCTGTTTTGGAACACATTTGTAAACAATCTTTACAAATTGAACTTGTGTGTATGTAACATGTGTGCTCCCCATACTATACAGTTGATCAATCAACAGGTTTTATTTTATCTAATATATAATACACACATTTTCCCTTTTTTTTTCCACTGCTAAAAATGCAACTGTTTGAGACCAAGGATTTGAGAAGATTTTCTAGTGACGCTGCGATTGTTATATCAATACCAATCAGTCCACGTAAGCCACAGTTATGAATGAGGTTGGCATTAACTCCCATTAGTGCCCTGTTGGGCAATTTCTCTCCCTGGCAACAGCCATTCTGGGAAAAGATTAGCAAGGGGAACTGTGGGGCACCACAGAAATCTACTGAACTTTGAGCTCGATAACACACACACACACACACAAAGACACATAAACATACTCATGCTAAAATGCAGACATGTAAACCCACTGTGACTCATACTCATGCCATATTTCTATGCGCATGCAGGACACTGGAGAGGCTGGAGCGGTTACTCTGTAACCCTACCTCTCCCATCTTGACCTCTTTACTTTGATGTCTCTGACCCATCACACACACTCCTGCATACTCCCACACTGACACCATTTCCACATACTAACGCTGCCTTTCTCTCAATCACACACACACATACCTTTTCAATTACCCTCTGAATATTCTCTAGTAGGCACACGTCCTGTGATCCAATATGTCCCAGCTGTCCATGCGTGTGTGTTTGAGTGTGCAGTGTAGCCTCGGTCCCACTATTGCCATGTACTGTATGCACACACCAGGCAGCAAAGTCTAATCTGGTAATAATACTATCATGCAATTAAACTTGCACATATGGTCACATGCGAGAAGACAAATCACAGCAACAGTACTACACCACAAAGCCCACATTAAAGAAACAGAAATACATTGTTTCAGCTGTAATCTACTTTTAGAAGGAACACGGAGGGTCGAGGTCAGCGGGGGTAATGTTAAAGGAACTGTTATTTTGGTCCGAAGTGGTCACATAGAGAGAGGTCAGCATAGCTAGCCACAGGGATGAGTCCTTAAATGCGGAAACTGGTTATTATTTGGGTTTTTGGTTTAATACCAAAAATATGCTTATAGTTAGCACAAGATCAAGACATTTTAATAGTTTATTCTCTACTTTTGAGCTGTCACTTTTTCTAAACAAGCCAGTTGCTAAAAAGTGGCTACATAAGACTACGGATGTTGTCAGGACCATCAAACATCATCAGGAGATAATCCATCTTTACACCCTTATTAGGTTTTTACTTCACATTACTAACTATATCTGGTCACATTATATAGAAAGGCTCTACTGCTCTACATAAAGTTAGACATTACAAGTTTTGTGGTGGTTATGTTCAAATCATGCAACAGTGGAAGGGTTTGTTTATAGCCCAACAGCTTTTTATTACTGGTGATTGTATTTAAGCTTCAGAAAGCATAGAAGTTGTGTTTGTCAGGGCAGATTTTCTTGGTAAACAAAACACATATGTATTCATCTGCTGTTTTTTACACTGACATCCATCCAATTTATTTTTGTTGAGGAAACCAGAAGCACTTTTAAAAAACGTCATGCCTACGACATCCTATTAACCCTTACTCTGCTGTACAAGCTGATCGTTGAAACGTTTTTATTTCATTAATAACAGTTGGGCAAGTTTTCTTTGCAGAGCAGAGTTAGATTCAGGTGTTGCTGTGGAATGACAACAAAGATGGTAATTTCATACATTGCACAAAAAAAAAAATCATATCAAGTCTTATGCAACTGCAAATGAAAAGGGTTCAGAACAGCACTGAAAGGGTGCAGGACGTGCATGATACAAAGGTATTTTCTAAAGCAAGACAACTTGGAGATGGGACGTACAGTTTTAAAATGATTTATTATCTTTTCTAAAATGAAAATCCAAATGAACAGTTGGCCACATATGAGTGCTTCTAAAGATGAATGAACTAAATAAGAAAAGAAAAACACCTGGACATACTTTTAGAAGAATATTTTTACACAGGTGAATTCTTTCAAAGGTATTTTTTTTTTCCTAAGACCAATGTTATGTTGCAACTGGACAACTTAGCAGGCAATCAATGTGAAGGTAAAAATCGCCTCTCCAGCACATTCATTATTCTGCTTATCCAAAGGTTTTTTTGGCAGAGCAGCAAGACCTCGGTAAAACTCATTTAAAGTCTCCCGGCTGAAAACTGTATCTCACTAAAAGATTTAGGTCTCAGAAAGCTCCATATTCCTAAAATCCTTTGGACCGTTTGGCCCGTGTGTTTGCTTTAGTGCAGTAAAAACTGAGTCGACGAACCTGTGTCAGAGAAAAGGGGAAAATGTGTACCCTGCCCACCCAACACGACAGGCATTTTTAAATCATCTGCACCTAGTTTGTTTGAAAACACAGAGTGCGAAGCCAGGTATGTTCAGCAGCTCTGGTATCTCACCCAGACATTCTAACCATACCCAAACCCAGTCCTAAGACATAAACCCAGCACACCCAGACCTGCCAAAAAAAAAAAAAAAAAAAGACACCCCACCACTCAGCTTAAACCTGCCAAAAAGGTGTTTAAAACGCGTCGCCTTTGTTTAGCTGGGTTTGCCTCACGTACATACACACAAGCACACGACTTTCCTTATCCCACTCACTCCTTATCCTGGTTTACATCACTAAAAACCGACAACCTCTCTGCACTGTCCTGTTGTGCTCTGACCTTTTCTGCCGTTTCTGTCTTCACAAGGTAATGTTTGCTTTCCTGCAGCCTGAGCCTGGACTATCTCGCCGAGTGAGTGCTGTGCTCATTTGTGTCTACAAACTAAAAGCCAAAGAAAAGTTCTATGTAATTATTTGTAGGCAGAGGGAGATAGAGAAGTGGCCTGTCTATGACTGTATTTGAGCAGGCTCTACATTTACTGTATACTTTATGTACTTTTGATCGTGTACTTCGACACTCAAGAACCTACAGAACATATATGAAAGAACATAAACTCAAAACTGCCCCCACAAAATGGGGCAATTTCCCTCCTTATTTTTCTGGCTATTTTACAAAATGTTGTTCTCCTGAGAGACTGAGCACTATAAACAACATTAAAAAAAGATTAAATTTGAGTTAAGAAGCATTTGCAACACATCAATACATGCATTGAGTACTGGATTGAAAACAACATCCACTCCATGGGCATGAAAGAATTGTCTAAATAAAGGCAAAGAAGGCAAACAAGAGATGCCCATGGAAGAAAAGAAAGTTCAACTGAAGTAATATTGTAGGATAGAATATAGACTGGATTAAATTGGATCTGATTGGACAAGAGGCATTCCACGAGTGCTGATGCAGAGTATATGGTCGTCAGGAGAACACGATGATGGCACAGGTGAGATACGTTATCTAAACACACACAGAGCGTGATTGTTCATATGGCAATGCGCGATATATAAATATGGCCTAAACAAAACTGTGTTCACATTGCAGGTCTGAAAGCTTGCTAAAAAGATCATGTAAAGATGGACCCGTATACTGCTGTTAACTCGCCAGATTCACACATACAAACGGATGCGATATCCTTGACATTCTGCCTGTGGCCTTGTGCCATGACGCATTACAGCCGTGCTGATATTCAGGACAACAGCACTCCATCTCGTGTGATATAGCTTAAATATAAGATCCCTTTTGGTTATTACACTAAAAGCAGTAGACTTTCCTGTAAACTATGAACAAAAAAATCCACTTGTGTGCTGCACAAGGTCACATCAGGTGCTCAGTAGATTGATTATAAAGCGAATATCTGCAATGAATTCTAATGTGTGTGGTTCGTGTGTGGGCCCAAATATTTTTAAAGATCTTTATTCTTTATTCCCACCAGGTGGAACAGACAATTTCTTCTTCTATTTTATAAAAAGTGGCCTTCATGAATGCAAATAGGAAAATATATTTGAAGTAAAAGAAACAACTTTAGTACAAATTCTAGGGTACTGTAGATGGCAGAGCTCAAAGTGTAAACTCACCTATTTAACGTGCATTCAGAGCCTAAACTGAAGCCTTAGTTTTGTAATCAAGTTACATAATTCCATGAAGAATGTGACTAGAAAGTTTTAAAAATATTGTAGTGTCATAATTGTATCAATAACATGATCCCCTCTCTGGAACTACATATTTAAACTAGCTTTAATTATTTATTCTTTATTCAAACCACTTTCTATGTTTCTAGGAAAACCCCTGATATGATTCATCTAAAACTGGCAGACATGGAGAGAAAGATGAGGGGTACAATAGAGCATGAGAAAAGAATTATGAGTATGACTGGCAGAACTTAAGAAAAGCAATTAACAGTGAGGTCTGAGGAAGGTTTGTTTAAATTGAGGTTTGGTAGACTGTAGGAGGAGAATAGAAGAAATTGAAAGAATAGATAAAAACGAGGTACAAGGGGGAGTAGCAGAGGATATGACAAAAGCCAGTGCAGCAGGAGAGACCAAAAAAAAAAAAAAAAAAAGTAGAGAGAAAAACGCAGGGGTCCACGACAGAGGAAATGGAAAGGAGGCTAAAGGTGACTTGAATCATAATTCCCTGTTGAATTTCACAAGAGGCTGCCCCACCACAGATCCAAGAGCTGGGGCCACCTCCTGAGCACTGCCTCACACCTTTAACAAGCTGTGGGAATTATTGTGTGTGTGTGTGTGTGTGTGTGTGTGTGTGTGTGTGTGTGTGTGTGTGTGTGTGTGTGTGTGTGTGTGTGTGTGTGTGTGTGCGTGTCAATGACTGACTGCTTTTAGAGTAAGCAAGTGAGAAAAAACAGCTGAGAAGGTTCAGCAGAAAAGACAGTTACAGGAAGGAACCGACTAATCTAATTTGAGTGAATAGGCAGTAGAAAGGAAATGATTTGTACTTGGTACACCGTTGTAAGATGTGAGGTCACATTGTCAACTGTTACACTTGGGAATATTTATATAAATATTAGATATGTATTACTTTTATTTTTTTTTAATGACACAAACGAGGATTTTTTTCATGAATAGGGTTAAGTATAGAGTTCTGGAGCCTTATTTCCATAGCTTCGGTAATAAGTGATGAATATGTTGCTCACCAGCTGCACCACATTGATTTAAGAGATGAGGACAATAAACAGAGCTTGATTAAGTAGAGCAACACGAGACTCTGTAACTCTTTATTACTGAATCAAACAGATATAATTAAAAGCTTCTAAGAATTCTGTTCCACTCATCCACTACGCTGCAGATGTACTTTCAGTTTAAGCATGACACTCTCTGCGTAGCGGCCACACTGCTTTTATTTCCAATGTAGAACCAGTATCACAAA
Source organism: Channa striata (assembly GCA_033026295.1). NCBI lineage: Eukaryota > Metazoa > Chordata > Actinopteri > Anabantiformes > Channidae > Channa > Channa striata. Next base: position 5,045,992 of record CM065186.1, read on the forward strand.
AATGAAGGCTGAAGCAGAAAAGAGGGTTAATTCTTGCATGTTTGAATGAGGCCACGGAGTTGACTGTTACTGTTAAATGACACAAGAACGATATAACACCAGAAGAAGAAGACCATCAGAGAGAGAAAAACAGCAGGGTCATCGCGAGGCCCAAGCCAACATGGAACCCATTACCCGGAGCACCCAGTGGGACCCCTCCACACCACCACACTCCCCCACTTTACAGTTCTCATGATGTCATACTACAGCGAGCTGCTACACACTCGTACATAACAGCACACAGCCCTGCTCAGACAGCCAGAGATAAGGCTGATGAATGTTTTTCACTTGGAGGTCAGGAACATAAAAACACTCCTAGTACTACAAGTTATGGTTGCATGAATTTCTTTTACTGGTGAATGTTTTAGAGATTCGTTTTGGTACTTTGTGCTACGTTACACTGCATTCTGATAAATACATAAGTAGATGCTATGTTGGGTTTTGATTTGTAAAATCAAAAACATTAAATGTTTCTTCCTGTTTGATCATGATAAAGAAGTGCAATAAGCCGCCTTTTAACAAATCATGGTTAAATAAAAGCAGATAAGTTCAAACACAGTTTCACAGTGAAACACTGTCAAATACTTACTCCAGGTTCGTGCAAAAACTGGAAGTAGATTTGCAATGCCGTTCAGCTAAAAGTGATCACACTGAAATGTGGATCTTAAAGTGAACATTCTGAGTCGCAAAAGACAACGCATGACATGATGCTTCAAGCTGAAAGTTTTCTCTTCAAGTACAGCAAGAACTCATAGTTACCAGTAGTAAACAGTTTACTTACTGTAGCACAGAAAAGGCTGATTTATCGTAGACAGAAGGAGAAAAACCATCAAGCTCTAATCCCTCTTAGTCTGTGTACACTTACAGAAGTGAGAGAGGAGGCTTGAGTGAAGCAGGGCATGAGGGAGACACAGAGAGAGAGAGAGAGAGAGAGAGAGACAGTAGAGCGAGAGAAACAGGAAGAGAGAGGGAGAGCAACATCAGTAAAGCTAGAGCAAAGGAGGAGAAGGAGAGCGTTTATGCAATATAGAAAGGAAACAGACACAATTGAGTGAGAAAAGGGCGCAGAGAAAGGACAAAGCCTCGGAGATCTGCAGAGGGTGCCCCCATATTAGGTTATGAGGCAATGGGCCCATTACAGCCCAATAGCAGGAGGGGAGATTTTATCATAGAGCACACTTTAAACACACAAAGACAGAAGACACCCTGGTATACAAGGTTTCAATCGATCCTCCTCTAGGAGCCTGTTGAATGTGTAAACAATGTCGGACATAACTTAAATAAACCCTCTGTGTTTTGATTAGGATCTATTATACAGAACCTGAAAAGAAGCTATTGAAGCACTTCTTCAAATGCAGCCGTCAGTCAAACGGGCCTAAACCCAAAGCGATACACATTTGTACAAGAGGCGATTAATTCCATTTGTTTAAGTCAATCAAAGCTAAGAGGGGCTCTTTATTTTTGATAGTACAAAAGAAAATGTGTGAAAAATGTAATACTTTATACTGAACTGAGCGAAATGATAAACCATGATGTGAGTTATGTTACATTCTGACATAATGAACTGAACTATTTTCTTCATGTCACAGTTATTATCTTTGTTCAACATAAATTAACACTGAAAAATACCATATCAAATACCACCACACAAAAAGCAAGCTACATTCAGTGATGAAGACAGCGTGATCATACACGAAAGCGCTTGAAAAATCAAATGTGAACCTTTGCTTGCGTTTAGTTTTCTCAAACTAATGAAAAAGCCAAATATTCTTTTTCATACCTCTAAGCCAACATGGCCAAGAGGTTTAATATCAGCTATGGATAAGATAAATAACAGCAAATCAGTTCTTATATCAACAGATTTATCTCCATGGCAACGGAGGAACCTCCACTCACTCTGTGGTACAGCTAAAGCTCAGGTAACACTGTTAGGCCAACTATAAAAAAAACAACTGGCTAAGTTTGCTCCTTGTATTATGTTCATGTGCTTATCACAGCTATAACTAGTGCCATTTCCTGTGTAAATTAAAGGCTAAAAAACATATCTGCTCATTGTAGAGCGTGATACAGCCTTCCTAAAGTCTAGTGTAATTGAGCCCAAACAACCTTCAAGGTGTCACAAGGCTAAATAATGTGCACTTTGCAGGGACAGGTGACCCTGTGGGGCCATTCAACCAACAGACACTGAGACACAGCCACTGGATCCTTGTTAGTCCCTTTGCTTTGCTAAGCGTTTCTATGCCAACCTCTAATTAAAAACCAGTGTTGCAAGCTTTTCTACATAAGCCAGAACACTTAATGGCAACCAACCATGACCGAGCCCAGGCTTACTGCCTTTCAACAAAATATAGACCAACATTTCCAATAAGTAATAGACAAACATTTTACCTAACCATCAGTAACACCAGTGTTTATCTCAGTTCAAATATTTCCGACTGAATTGCATTTCAATGTTTTGCTGACCTATGACTGCTGTATGTGTTATCTCGGCATGGGACGGGTAAAACAACCATTTCTAAACCATAACTCTGCTCTTAGATACACACTGGACAGTAAATAAGACACAGAAATTAAAGATTTAGTTCACGCATCTCCATAGAACGTAAACTGTTGGTAACGACAATGGCCTCGCTAATTTCTTTTCCAATTAGCAAATGCCCGACACATGGACAAACATATAATCACAACAGTCACAGGTCTAAATGAATACAGTATGTCCTATTGAATCTGCCTAATCAAGTGGAAAAATAATCTGTTTCAGGCCCAGTTGACATCAAAGTGGTTTTCAGAACAAAGCAAGCAGCTGGCCTGCCCTTGGTCTTTGCTTTGCATTTCTTTGATCAATACTAAGCTAATGAGACTGGCCTCCTGAGCCCGTAATGAGTGGTCAGGCACATGTATTATACTACATTAAATACAATAATTGTCTTAAGAGGCCACAAAGTCCCAAATTGTTGTTTGGTTACAGTATCTGACTGTGGACAGTTTTCAACCAGTGAAAATAGGCATCAATCATTTAGAACTATATTTTGAGTGGTTTATTACAAATGATTACTTATTGGAAATCAAACATCTGCAAGGCTCATTCTTGAAAATTGCAGATGTTTTGTTTGTTTCAAAAAGTTTGCTGCCCTCTGGTGGACATGTAAATCTAAAAAAAAAAAAAAAGCAAATAACCAATTAATCTGTCAAGTAAAATCAAAGCACATGAAGCGTGTCACTTCTATTACCTACAAGCGACAGAATGGTAGAGAGTATATTTTTATTTCCCAAAAGCTAACAATGGCAAAGGTAACAAGTAAAAGCTTAAATGATTAGTCAATAAAAAGTTGATGTAGATGCTGTATAATTTTTAAGCAAAAGTGTCAAATGTTTCCAAGTTACAGCAAAGTTACTGGTACCTGTCCAAGTTGTACCCCACCATTAACCCAAAGACTGTTGGGAACAGCTGAAGCAGCCTACCCTTAACAGGACAAGTGCTTTAGTATAATGAACAAATGGCTCTATTATTTCATCTATCAAACATTGGAAGAAAATGCTCAGCCCAATTTCCAAGAGTAACTTAAAGTGTCGGTTTTCACTGACCAAGAATCAAAATCAATGATATTCCTGTACCATAAAGCTGAAAAAATATGCAAAGCTTACAAAAATATGCAAATGCATTATAGCAATTGTTTTGAGAGATGCATCACAAGGTGGAACATTCATTGTTGGAAAAGACTGGAATTGTCCAATAGATGGCCAAAGATGCATTATCAGTTCTCTCACTTTAAAAAAATAATTTTAGAGAAAATCTCAACTTCTCATGACATCACCTTTAACAATGCATTTTTCATTCTGTTACACAATACAGAAAAGGCCAATAAAACTGCAATAAAACTGGTAGTGTGCAACATCCTGCAAGTTTATTTTTGGATAAACTTGATTCATTGCTTTTTTGGAAAAGACTTTGGAGCAGCAACATTGCTCTCAATTGGTTTTGGTTACTACTGGTCCCTTTTCATCCAAATGCTCTTTTCTAAATCAAACCAATGGTTGTAAATGTGATAACGTCACATGAAGAAACAATGTGACATATGAAGCAGCCATGTAGTCAGAGATGTCACATGAGATTGTTGAAAGCGGGAGAGGTCAAAAGAACAAGATAATAGTGTTAGACTAGGAAGTTCTAATGTGTGTAATTGTTTCAATATCCATAATATTCATGAGGACATTTCAGCTGATTTTGTACCATTCCTGGGAGAATGTCAAAAGGATTTTTGAGGGTCAAGACTGGGTTTTAGGGTCAGGCTAGGGTAAGGGCCTAGGGATGGCATTATGTCAGTGAGTCTCCTCACAAGTATAGAGAGACAAACGTGTGTGTGTGTGTGTGTTTAACATCAGAGGGTCAAACTTCTCCACTGTTTATTTTTGTCCCATGTCTTGACCCATGGTTTAAACACCCCGACTCTGGATATCTTTAGGGAAGGTTTCTTATTTTCTGGAGCAGTGCAGTTTTCCCACACAGAGCTGTCAGAGAGCCCCAAGCAAACTATCAGTAGGGCACACACACACACACACACACACAAACTGTAACACCATGAAGCGAAAAAACACCAACACGCAGTTTTGACACTTTCGTGTCACTTCACAAAAGCAAACACATGGAAAATGTTACAGCAGAAAAAGTCCAACAGGAACATCTGCTATTGTGCAGCATGCTCAACATAAAAAACCCCCAAAACAAAAACCATGGAGCTGAGAAAGGAGTATCGCCATGTTTGCAAACACAGAGGTCACATTGTTGAACACACGGTCATTGAGTAAAACTGTACTCCTCACAAAAGAATGCCAGATATTTACTGTCCTATCCCTCTTTCTGTGTAAGCAAAAATCTGACTAAACTAAAATGTGACTGAACACACATGCAGCCGCACACACGCAGCCGCGCACACACACACACGCGCACACACACACACACACACTAATCTCTGGCTAAGCCGCAACACCCAGCTGAGTGAGAAAGTGGTCGGCTCTGCACATTCTTTTGTAGTGGTATAACACACAGAGAGAAAACATAAGAGTGATAGACACAAGGTTAAAAAAAAGTGTGTGGTACATGGCGGGTGTAAACAGGGAGGTCAGTCAGAATCAAGAACTGGAACCATTGATCCAGTGTGAGTTTGGTCTCATTCTTTTAGTTTTTTTAAAATATGCAAGTCTTTATTGATCTACTAATTAGATGCTATATAAGCTTTAACAGCTGAATGAGTACATGAATGTTTGCAACCTTGGTAATCAAAACTGCCATTCATCTGAGAGATCAGACCTGATATACATGGTTTACCAACTTGACACGCAAAGATGGAATTACCATTACTAATAAACCTAACATGCATGTCTTTGGACTGTGGGAGGAAGCCAGTGCTCTTGACTTTTTATGTAAGTCACCATTTACTGTGACCTCCCTTTGACTTTAAGGCATTCTGAATTCTTCTGGGGAGGATGTTTTGATGTTTTCTGAAGAAATACCAGGTCTCCTTCAGCACTTCGGAAACCTTCTATATACTTAAGCCCTTATCAGACATGCACTAGAAGCACTAGCGTTTATTCTCCATATGTGAGAATGTTTAATGTAGTTGGCCTGGAAATTATGCAGACTTTTATCCAACCAGCTCCCTAGTACAAAGTCAGATAATTTGAGTATTGATCAGGCAATCATCCGGCCAATTCACTGCAAGTAAGTGGTTGTGTTGATGACGTCTGCATCTTGCCATGAAGAAAAATACATACAAACACTTGATGGATAAGAACACTTATTTGTATAAAGACGATAACAACAATGGCTAACTGGAGTAACAACAAAATCTGCGAGCTTCTGTCGGTAAGGGCAGATTTTTAAATCGTGAAGCAAACAGCGCGACTGTCCCATTTAATCGTTGATGTGCAGCGTGCTTTATGTGTCATGTCCTGACGCCTACCCGCTCGTGTTTAGTTAGTGCTAGTTAGAGTGTGATATGTATACGCTGCCTGGCTCAAAACACATCACCACCTGGATATAACTATGCAAATTGTCAAAAACCTTCTATTGGATAATTACTGCAGTGACTAATATCTGTCAATAATTTTTGCCACCCTAACCCTAAATTTATGCAATGAGTGGCTGACTACCTGAATTTACTAAAGAACCGTTTTTGTCCCCTTCAATGCATTTTTGTTCTTCCCCAAAAGACACAAACATATTTCAAGATGACAATCCCGGGATTCACTGGGCTCAAATTGTAAAATAACGGTTCAGGGATGAGACATCACTTTCACACATGGATTCGCCAACTTAACCCCATTGAGAATCTCTGGGATGTACCGAAAAAGTCTTTACGCAATGGACTTTCACTGCCAATACACACAAGATTATGGTGGAAATAACAATACAAATCTAGGTAGAAATAATGCTGGGAGGACTGCATGCATTATTCAAAGCTTAAGGCTGTCCATTGAATTATTATGATTTTTTTGGGGGGGGGTCAGGTAGTGTATATGTCACTGCTAAAGCAACAAGTCTACGGTTGGCCTAAGACCAGACCATCATTCTGGCACATTTAACACAATCGTCACAGTATTACAAAAAATAAGAAATAAAATACCACTTTTGTCCTTTCCATACTTTGTCTACACATGACAACAGGAGGTTTCCTGTTACTCACATGCAACTCCTTTTCCAGAACCACACACGCTCAGCCCATGTTCACAGCTCTTTTTTTCCTCGCTTTGTCTTTGCAATCCAAATCCTCTGCACACGAAGCAAGTAGTTGGCTAAAAGCCTCTCAGTCAAACAAACAAACATGAGTGTTTGCAAATCAACAACTCACAGATGCAAGAAAACGTGCAGAGTTAATAACCTGCATGTAAAAAAAAAAAAAAAAAAAAAAAAAAATGTGTTTACACACATTTTCAGCAGCAGCTGTATGGAGCCAGTTATTCATTTCTAACACTCAATCTGTGACTGTTATTGTAATTCACCTCAAACTTTTAGTAGCCCTGTCATCATCAGTTGAGAAATGTTCAAAACAATTTTTACATCACACTGTACATCCATGACTTTGGGAGGAAATAGTAATTTATGTCTTTCTGCTGCTATGCAAGTATATGCAAGACTGATGATCCTAGGGAAGACAGCAATCTGTCTAAAGACATTAAGCTGAAAATCAATTCAACCTTTCTTCTAATCAACTCCTGGCATGGAATGAATGTCTTAACACCGGATATTATATATTACACGGCACCTTTGCAAAATGAGCTAAAATGTAACCAGGTTACTGTGTTTGCAAGAATTATTACCGGAGCTCACATTGTAAATAACTGGTCTACGTCTATTGACTCATTTTACGAGCAGTTCTTTTAAACAGCAAAGAGCTGAGATTTATTTTAATGTTATGGTTTCGGAGAGGTCAGGTAACATTTACTGACCCAACCTAACCTAGTCCCAAAGCTAGTCACCATCCATCAGCAAAGTTATTCAACCTGTTCCAAAAAAATAAATTAGTCAAGTTTTTACTGGATATTACATCATTCATAATGAAGTGATCGTCACAGACTTGCTTTTGGACTAACAATTTTTATAGTGAAGGAGAAACCATTCGCAGTCTGAGGAGAGACTGCCTCAGGACAAACAACACACCAGCTTCTTCCAAAGTAAATGATAAGTAATGCAATTAGATATTTGTATTTTACTTTTTAACTTTTAACCTTTTTTTGTTTTTAAAACCATTGGAATTCCACATGGGAGTACTGTAGACTGCTCAATTATGGCAACATTCATAAATGCAATTATTTCTCCTAAAACAGATTGTGAATATACTGTGTAATGCAATTGTTTCATGTCTTTGGAGGCAGTTCACTAAAAGTGGCTTTTCTTGGTCTTTAAGTAGTTTATAATTTAACAGGAGATTTATGAAATAGAATTTAACATTAAAATGGCTAATAAGGCTTTTAAAACAGGTGTTCTCTGTACGTCACCCAAAAATACGCAGCTGGATCAGGTGCTTGTTTTCTCTTCTCAGATCAAGGAAAACATGCATTATCAAAAAAGGAAATGTCTGGAGCACACTGATTTGCAGTCAGGTTCATAAATATTGGAACAATGATAAGTTTTTTGGCATTTGGCCTCTGTACACTACTGCACTGAATGTGAAATGAAAGACTTGAATTGTCAGTAAAGTAAAGTCTTTCAGTGTGTCATTAACCATTAAGAAAGCAATTCATAGCCATTTTCATACACATGCCACCATTTTTGGTGGCTCCTAAATAATGATAACAGACCAGGTGTGGCCTGTTCCCTCATTACACCATGACTAATCAAACAGACAGAAGGCGTGGAGGCACTGTGCAAGTGAAGGAGGCCATCATTAGGCTGAAAAAAAATTAAATCATAAAAAATAAACTCACTAGAGTCAATGGCCAATGCAACAGTTTGGAACTTTCTTAAAAAGAAGGAGCAAGATCCTTAACAGCAAAAGGCCTGCAAGACCACAGAAGACAACTAAAGTCTACCCAAGTCAAGAGTGTTGATTACCTGACTGCTTTTAAAGTGGCAGGAAGAATTCTGTGTATATCGTAATACTCTCTGCTCAGATTTAGCCACAGGCTGCAAAACTGATAGGTCCCCATTACATATTGCAAACAAATGATGACCCAAAACAAAGAAAAAGCTATCCAAGAGTTTCTCAAGGCAAAGAAATGGAATATTCTTCACAGCTCAAGTCAGTCTCAACCCAACAGAGCAGTTTTTCATTTACTGAAGATCATAAAAGGCAGAAGAGGCAACATTTTAAAACCCTTGTGTCTTTAGAGTCAAACCTAAAAAGACACGTGGTACACTCAGGAAATATGAATGAGAAACCAAGTGTGTGTCTGTAAGACTAACACTGTGACCAGAAATAAAAACTTCCATCTCTGTCCCTCTATCAATCCACCCAGACAGGAAGTTTGAAAATGTGTTACGGTCAGGACTGTTGTTTCTGTGATCAAACTTGACTGAATTGTGATTTTTATTTTGAGAAGCACTATAAAAAAAAAAAATAAAAATACAACACACAGTGACATACAAGAAGCCAGAGTCATGAAAGATGATGCAATGCAGTGGTATGAGGAAAAGCTCATTTTAAAAGTGTTGCTTCATTTAATAAGTAGGCATATCAAAATAAAAGGAAATTACAGTGTGTTATCAATAAAGTGTTAGAGAGGATTTAAAACACTAGTCATTCAGGCAGTTTTGTCTGTAATAATGTGTAAGGTTATCCACAGCCGCCATGCGGTCATGCCATTTCCTGTTAGTTTTTCACAGGTCATGTTGGGTTTACGATAATTGGGCAGGAATGCAGTGACAAATAGCATTTTGGTATACTTTCCCAGCTCAGATACTGTAGGATACTGTACTGTCTGGATTATAACTAGCAACATTCTGGCAAGTCTACAAGTCTACTAATATAAAGACACACTGACAGATACGGGAAGAAAATGATGTATTTCTTTCTCTGACGGCTATTTGCATGTTTCTTTAATGGGAAGATCATGCATTTTCAACCATCTATCTCTCACCTCTACTCCCATTCACTCAAGGTGTGTGTGTGTGTGTAAAAATGTGTGCACACCCGGTTCTGTGTGCACGGTGACTCACCACTTAGCCTCACACCACTTTGAGTTAAATGAAAGAACTCAGCAGGGCCCTAATTGGCGGACTCCACAAAGGCAAACAATAAAATGCATCTGATTACAGACAGTTTGATCGCTGTACCAGGTGTGCAATATATGAGCATTTCACTGGTAAACTGCACAAGTAATGAAACACTTCCCTTCTCTGTGTTAAACATCCCCAACACTTCAATAAAGCAACTACAGTCACTACAGAGACAAAAAGGGAAAGTGCCATAAATGAGAGAAAAACAAAAGATCTACTATTGCATTTTCTCACAGATGTTTTGGCATTCTGTCATCTCGTCTTACCCTGAAACATTTTGCACTTATGTTGTGTAACAGTTCTTGTAATTTTATCCAGAGAGATTTGCTTCGTGGTTGATGCAAGCATAAGCAAAATATTTGTCAAGATAATGCCTAGGTTATGGCTGAGTGATGCAAAGTGGGGAAAATTCAAACATCTGTGTTTTCTTGCAACTAACAGTATATCATTTTCCAAATTGTTCATTTTCCATTATATATAAAAGATGACAGCATAGCCTTTTTTCCCCTCCTTCTCACCGTCCCCATACTCTCTCAAATAGCTCCCCTGAACTTTTTTGTCACTGCAGTCGATTTTACACTTTTTCCAGTGTTAAAATCTCATTTGTTCCCTCTTTCTCTCCTACTGTGCTACCACTCTCTTGCTCTCTGTGCGGCTGTTGCCCTGCTCCAATCCCTCCTTGATACACAACCCTGTGTTCTTTGGCTCGCTTCATTAGTTTTAACAATAAACACAAGGGGCCACAGGATACCTCCAGGAAACTCCTTAACATGACTACTGCAAAGTCAGACCTACATGCCACATATCGGAGGCTTGTCTACCGTCTGTGTTTGATAAAGAGAGTCAGAAACTGTGTGAGTTTGTGTTTGAGCTAAGATTACATAAAAGAAACGCATATTTCACTGCACATATCCAAATTTATTCATGGATGTTGCAAGTGAGCATATCCATAAAAGTGTGTATATTGTGTAACCACTTATTATGTTTGTCATGCACAAAATTGCAATGACAAAACACCATGTATTAAGTAAATGGTTTACTGTTGGTTTTTGTTGTATCACATCTTTTCTAAAACAAAATAATTCTGGCTAATAGAAGGAATGTGTTTCTTTAGGACTGTATGGTTTTCCCTGCGTGATTCTCATTTGCTTGTAATAGGATGTGGGGGTTTTTTGTACCTCTTTCGTTGTTTTTTTATGATCCTGCTGATAATTCTGCTACAGCTCTACTAAATCACTACTGCTCAGTGTTTTTTATACTTATATACTGGTGACCCCTTACAGGAGCAGCTCAGATGGTGTTTTGACAAGCAAAGTTCTGGCAACTCCCCCATTTTGAATGGGCTCATTATTAAAGCAGCTCTGCTCGGACTTAACTTGTATTTCTACAACCACAAAGGACTCATAAAAACACTCTGGCAAAGTCAAAAACCACACTGCAGCACGCACATGAGTGTGTGTGGACTCATGTGGTATACAATCCCCTCTGCAAACGTGAGAAACTTTAGATAGAACCCGAGTCTGTTGTGGATATGCATGAATCCACAGTCAAAAAGCTTACTTCTCTCAAATAATCGATTGAATCTAGGATTATATTAATATAGTATTCTACTGTAATATCCTCTGACTTACAGCTGGAAATGTTTCTCAAGTTGAACCTGCGAGACATTTTCATGACTTTAAAACACAGTCTGCCTCATTTAGAAACTGGATAATAATGTTGCAATGTCCTGGGTCTCTCTCTGTCTAAATCAATTTCTTTCCCTACAATACGTCCTCCAAACTTCTCAAACTTTCTCTCTCGCTTATTTACCCTCTCCCCAATTTCCATGGCTGTAACTTTAACGCAGATGCCAACTCTGCTCAGTCCATTTATATACACACACAGAAGGCTCAGTCATTCAGTCTGTCAGTAATATGGCGAGGAGAACTAACAGAGAATAAATCATTTTTCCGCAGCAGGGGCCCTACCCTGAACAAAGAGCCTGTGTGTCTGTGTTACTAGGATGTGTGTGCCCGGTGTGCGTTTTGATCAATTAACATATTTCTTGAACACATTATTCATCATTTACGTGTAACAGACATAACATTTCAACACAAACAGAAGAAAGCAACAGCTAAAGAAATAATTTTCACAACTAAACTAGGAATCTATAAAGTCATAAATACAGTAATTCTCATGCCCCTGCAGCTATTAGTGTGTGTATTGCACTTTTCTGTAGTGTTTACAAAGCAAAACACATAAAATAAACCCCAACTCTATTTAACGTGGAAATTTCATATAAATATGGAAATATGTGGAAATAAATATTAAGCGCTTGAGGCAAATAGCAGTAATATGAAGTTGGGAACACAAACACTGAATAAAGTATTTCCCGCTGCAACATATATGCTAAACTTGTTGTAAAATGAACGAGCTTAGGGTGTGTACATTTGTTCTTTATTATCATTAATATGGCAGATGTACTTGAAATAGTTTTGAGATGCACTTATAAAAGTTCTCTGTTAACAGGAGCCTGTGTATTAATTGTGTCACTGTGTTTTCATTCTCTCTCCCTCTCTCTCTCACCTGCCGCAGCTTAATCCCAACGAAGCGCAGCATCCCTCTGCGGACTCTGAATCGTTCGTCCACACCGCGCATTAAGATCGGCGACATATTCTTCTTGCTGGGTTGCCATATCCTGTGATAATCAACCACCTCCCAGACCTCTTCTGAGATGTGTCCTGATGGCAGTGTCCTGACAATCGCTCTGGTTCCAGTACACACTGACTTGGTCACCTTATGGTAAAGAGGAAAATAATTCATCACTTTATGTTTTAAAACATTTTATGAAGACGAGCAGGAGTCATAAAAAAAAAAGCAAATACTGGAAAATCAAAATATTAACTTAATACAATGGTCAAGATAGAAATTCCATATTGTACAAAAACTCTGTCACAACACCAACCGAAAAGATCCGCTGCATGTAAATACCTTTTGATTATTCTTATAGAAGCGCCGCACCAGGACAGTGGAACGCTCTTTACGGATCCTAACAAACTCTGTGTCAACTCTGTTTTCCGGTAAACCATCTCCATCCACAACATCACTTCTGCTGTGTTCGCTGCAGTTCCGAGTTACTCCTGAGGGCGATCTTTTATCATGTCCCAGGGTTGCTGCCATGGTGTCAGGAGACGACCGCTGTAGGAATAGTTTCTCCAGCGAGCATTTGTTAACCCTGGGCCTTCTGTTGAGCCTCTCCAAACTCGAATAGCCATCTTTGAGATGATGCCGATGAGCATGTCCATTTTTGTGCTGCTGGCGGGAGGTGGAAAGGGGGGAGCCACAGGGAGAGGACACTAAGGAGCTTGGCTCACTGGATGTACTGCACCGCGATGAGAGGTAGGGGGACGACTAAAAAGAGAAAGCCACAATGATGTTTTGTACACAGCTACTGTGAATCAGCTGTGCTTTGATGTGGGAAATGCATAAAAATTAGGGTGTAAACATTAAGACATTTGGTTTACTCATCTACAGCTGATAGACAAGAATTTTAAGATATATAAAACACATGACATAGTCACAATGCTGTATATTACCTTTTGGAAAGGCAGCATAGACACAGGCAGGCTGCTACGCCGTATATGTTGCCGATTGGCCTGGGAGGGGTTAGAGCTCAGACTGGGACTGTGAATAGGGCTGGAGTCGGGGCTTGGACTGGATCTGGGGCTAGATAGGTAACAGGAACAGTGGGAGCTGCCAGTCGTATTTCTGCCCGCATCCACACCCTTGGCAGGGGTGTCCAGCTGGCACAGAGGTCCATCTGAACTCTTCTCAGGTTTTGGCATCACTGCGTTAGTAATTCTGTCATTTCTCTTGCCAGCCGACAACTCAGGATGTATTTTCTCTTCAGCACACAGGAGTTTCGAGCTGTAATCCAAAGACCCATATTCCTCATCTAAAATTGTCCCTTCCCAACTCTCACATGACAACTTCCTATAAAGGAGAAGGGAAGGGCTACTCAGCTGTTTCAAGTGCCACAACTGGTCAGAGTATTGCGGTACTTCCTGGTTGTCATTTACGTGTCGGGCTTCCCTGCAGGGTCTGCTGCCATTGAGTTGAGGTGAAGGGACCCGAGTTTGATTTCCTTCAGTTGCCATTGGGTCTTCCTGGAACGTTTTCCTTATTGTTGCTGCAACTTTCAATATAACAAATTTGATATTTAAAGAACAGAAGTCTTACTTTTAGAAACACTAGACTCTAAATTCCATACATTGGAGAAGTGTGTTCTTTCATTTCATTGAAGCCCCAAAAGAACAACAAAAGGAAATTAAATTTATACAGTAAATGAAGTCTCAGAACTTCAAAGTCCATATATTGTACAAGGTGGTCCAGATGACATTAGTGATTTCTGCTTTCTCTGGAGTGTAGGCTCATTTCCCTACCACATAAATCAGATATAGTTTACCATTTTAAGTCAATGAAACACGCATTTGCATTTGCTTAACTTGTGCTATTAGGCTGACTACTTCTCAAAATTTGAGTCAAGTCATTCATTTGCAGTAAATCTGTATTTCAAACTTCATGTTGTTTTCTTACTTGAGAAAGATTAACTTCACTTCCCATCTTCCATCAGAGCCTGAACTCTCCAGTGATTAAGACAGCACGTCCATAGAAAGCTCACTGTGTGTCTGTGTGGGTTATGGAAGCTGACGCTTCTGCAGCTGTAAAAAACACTAGATAGAGAGCCCACAGAGGTGACCCTGGGGGACTGTGGAATTTCCTTGATAGGACAGTTCAGTCACAGCTTACATATGTGTGTTCTTTTGTGCCCTAGGTCTGATTGGTCTCGACACGCATCTGTGGCACAGATATCCACTTGCAGGCCCTGAGAGAGAAAAGAAAAGAGACAAACCAGTTACTTTTTCTGTTTTGTTAAAGTAAATTTACAATAAAAGGTTATTATATATTTTTTTTAACTTCATGCTGTTAAACCCTATTCACAATATTGGGGTGAGAAGGTTCTAGGTAGGCTAGAAGGTTCAAAGTACAAAAATGTACCGAAAAAAAAAAAAGCCATGGAGACAAAAACATTTTTTTCTGTGCACCCTACTTTCATCATATCAGCTTTCTTATCTATAACTATTCATTGAAATAACTTCATGGAGCGTGAGCTATTGTGACTGAAACAACTGAAACAACAACTTCTCGAGTTAAGTGGAAAAGGAAGACAGATCAGATGAAAGGAACCAATTTAAACCAAACTAAACTTCTAACATCATGTGCCTCGGTGAGCACATTTACATTTGTGCCTTGGAGAGATGGCATGGAATAACCCCATACATCCATGGGCTCTAAAAGTTTGATAGATAATTAAAATAGAATTTGAAAATTACATTGAATCTTTATTTATCCCACATCTGGGTTTTATACTTTTTCCACACTCAAAGAAAGTTGGGACCATCTCAGACCATTTTGGGTTTTTCCCCTCAACCATCACATAACATCTTCATATCTAAAGAGGGGTAGTGGCTATTCAACTCTTTCGCCTGCCCCAGTTGCTAAGAGTATGGCCATAAATCGTGGCTGCATGTCTGGCTTCTGTTAGGTCTGCTCCCAGTTGGATGAGCTAAAGCTTGCAGTCAGGACTGCAACCACAACCAGTGTCTGACCTCTGCTTCCTGTCATTCCTCATTTCCTGTCACCTCTCTGCCATGTTTTATTAAAAATTGCCTTGAAAATAAATTACTGTTATCTGTGCTCATTGCAAATTAGTTTGCAATGTTACTAAATATGCAAACATTAACACTTCCCTAAATGTTTCTCCTCAATAATTGTTGTTTCTCAATAATCATCCATAATCTTTGTGAACTGCTTTAATTTCATTTACTCTGTCTATGTAAACATATCACACAGGTTGTAAAATGAATCAGAGCTGGGCAGAGACTTGCTATAAACCCTGCTAGCGTGAAATACATGCATAACACAAACACACACACACACACACACACTAAGCCACAAACATCGATGCATACTAATTGTGTGGTTCTGGTATCACCATGGTGGCTAGCAACTTGTAAATCCAAAAACTAGTGTCCAAAACCGTATAATTAGAGTGACCAAAGGCCTTAATTTGCTGCCAAAATGCGTAGGCCACAGATGGAATGTGGGACCAACTCAGAGAGGGAGGACCATTTAGACACTGCAAGTCTGTGTGTGTAGATGTGAAGATAGTTAAAAAATGCTTCGGCTCACTGATTCTTGGTAAGTTTTACTCATGTCCACTAACAAATCCTCCTTTAGAGGCTCTGTGATACATAAAAACAAGCAGAACTTCAAACAAAGGCATAAACCCAGATACTGCCCAGTTCATTAGATGTTACCTGACTGACCTTTGCATCTTTGCTGTACCCTGCCTCCCAACCAATGAAAGCTGGGATATGTTTTAAGCCCCCCGTGACCCTAAACAGGACAAGCGGTTACAGTTAACGGGCTGACGTGTAGAGATAGCGCTGCTTGATTTATGCACATTTTATGTTTATTGCCAGAACATTTTTTCACACATTTACAATGGCACTATAACTTACAAGAACCAAGTACAACGCAACAAGCAGGAATTACATACAAAGAAAAAACCTGCACTCACTGCTAAATGTTTTATTGGTGCCGTTAAAGAAAGTAGTTGTTCGAAACCTGTATGTATTAAATAGAAGATGTGCCAAGGTTCAGAATTTGATAAGAACTAATGAATATAATCACTTTACCCCAGCTAACGACCTCCAAACCACAACAATAACATACTTCTTAACATTGGTATTAATATTCCTAATAGCAAAACAATGGGACAAATACAGAATGTTTGACTAAAACATTAAGTAACAAGGTAAATAATCGATTTGTAAATATCAGTTGCACAATATATTTCTGGACTAACATTGCAACACCCTGGAGCAGCTTTCCTACATTGTTGATTATGAGACAACACCTGCAGACCTTTGACCCTCTTACACGTTGAAGAAGTTCACTCATAACTCTGCAAACAAACCTATTTACATTTAGCAGACGCTTTTATCCAAAGCAACTTCCAAGTGAAGTACAAGGCAGCCAAAATGTAAGTCAAGGAGAGAACATCAAAGCAAAGTGCTACCAGAAGCAGTGCTTATGTTGTATATTTCATATCCATTTCTGTGATAATCCGCATCAAGCCAGTTTGCAGAAGCTTGTGTCACTGTCAGCACCTTATTATCTTGTCAGTTTACTTTCTTGATTAATGGATTTGGTAATGCCCACCCCAGGAAGATTCTCACACAGTCACAGTCAACAAACAGGTCCAACTACATATATCACAAGTTGGAAATTAATGTGTAAAAATAAAAAAATCCTAAATGTCAGTGTCTCTTCTGTCCAACTATTCTCATTACCAATTGAAATTACAAAACTTTTCAGACATTATATAGAAAATAGGCAGTCAACACTTTTTAACTTCTTTTATATTTAAAATAAGGACACATGTTATAAATGAGTAATAACTCCACCTTTCTGCAGGCTTGTACATACATGTCTATATTTCAAAATACTTGAAATCAGAAATCAAGTTTGGTGTGAATAATTTGTTGAGCACAACCGGCCTTGGTTGCAGTTTACAAAGGTGGATTAGCAACTGCAGCACAACGCTGTTGCTTTGGCAAAAGTTGCAGTGTAATGTTGTGGTGTGTGTTCTCTGTCACATCTAAATTTATGTCAGTGACACAAACTGGCACATGACGTACGTTAGGACATGAACCTGTCTAATTAAGCGTTACAAGGGTGACACTCGCACAACATTTTGGTTAGTGGATGCAAAAAGGTGTACACTGCAGCTTTAATTGCTAAAGCCATGTGTCCAGAAATATGATAGACAGCTGTGCTTGTCATCTAGCGGATTTGAAAACACTCTGAAATTAGCAACAGCATAACATTTCCAAATTGTGGTGACTTAAAATGGAAGCATGTAAAGTTAAAGACAGTGCCGCAGCTGTTTATTTAGGGTCTATCATCATGACTATATCCTGTATTTTCATAATTAGCCATTAAAAGGAAAATAATACACACTCAGCACCATGATAACATAACAACTCTGAGTAAGAAATAAAATAAACCCACACAAACGCACTCTCAACACTACCTCTTGTTATCAACAGTGATCCCAACCAGGAAAACAAATGGCTTTCAAGATAAATCTGAGCCTTGGGCCAAAAATGCAGACAGACAGACAGACGCACACACACACCCACTGACAGAAAACCAGGTCACACAGAGTGACAAGTGCACTGACCAAGAAAACAAACAGTCACTTCTACTTCACTTGCTGTATCATATACAATATGGTTCAACACAAATCACTCCTTCCATTCAGGCTCTTACCCCCAAAGAAATCTGTCAAATTCTAAAGCTAAAATATCTGAATGTAATTTCCTGACAGTACTTACATTTAATGTCGCTATGTGCCTTGTTTGAAGAAAAGAAGAAAACTAATGCTTCAAGTGTTCCATTTGAATCCGAAGTCACAGTCACACTCTTGTAAACTAAGACGCAAGGGATAGCGAAAATGTGCGTCTGTGTGTGAAAGAGAGAATGACACGAGGGATGGGCCTCGAACTTCTGCAGCCAATCCGACTGGGTTTTTGACATTGGTGCATACTTCGCTAAATATTTCACCTTGACAGTCATCTGACAGATACAGTACAAAACAAACGACTGCAGTGACACACAAACTTTAGCGGTTTCCTTTTGATGATGTATTTGTGAATGAAAACAAAGTGTTTCTTGGATGAGTGATAATCATTTATCAATATTAATAAGACAATTCTAACTGTTAGGTAGTATACTTGATACTGCCCGCAGATGGTTAGCATAGTTTAGCTTACAGACTGCAAACAGCAAACCTGATTCTCTCCAAAGAGACTAGTGTCAGTACATTGCCAGATAACCAGCAGAAACGTAAACTATTGTGTAGGTTCTTGATTCTATTTTAGATGATCTCGTTAAAGTTGCTTGTCTTTGGTCAAAAATTAAAATTTGACTTGTCTTTGGTCAAAAATTACTGAAAAATAAAGTTTATCTAAGGCATGAGGATCTCTGATAGTGCTGAATAAAACTGAAATCAGCTTGTTATAAATGTGTTGTCTCTTATTCTTCTTTTATCAACAAAAGAGTACCATAAGTGTTTTTTACACCAGTTCCAAAAATGATTTATGGTTTTATTAATCTTCCTCCTGTAAAACCAATTTATTTTTCTTTTTTGAACACCAAAAATCTTGCAGTTACACTCATTCTCCCGTTGAAACCACAAATCGCTATTCATCTTTCTGAGCATTGAAACCACTGCGATTTCCTTACGAATAGCCAGATCTATGGCTTCAAATTAAAAGCTGCATCACAGGAATTTCTTCGCGTGTTTTCCATATGAGGGGTGAGGTGTAAAAATATTACCGTATTTTGCTGTTGTGCGTCATAAGAATAAAAACAGCGCCCATCTGAGGGCTGCAGAAAAATTCATAGAAAAGCCGCATCTCTGTAAAAGCCGCATGGTTCAAAACGTCGGAAAAAGGGGTTTATTATCTCTGATAGTGCTGAATAAAACTGAAATCAGCTTGTGTGCGTCTCTTTTATCAACAATTTTCCAGTTCCAAAAATGGTTTACACTGTAATTTATTTTGCAGCAAATCTTGCAGTTACACTACTTAATTCTAATTCACAAGCTTTTACATAAAGAACATCTACAAAGTGAACACTGGTCACAGCCACAAAGTGAACACTGGTAAGAATCTATTCACAGAGAGTAGTGAGCATAAACAGGACAGATGGCGGATAAGAAAAAAACAATAACATGTCAGCCAAAATCACTAAGAAAACGGTAGATCAAGGCTCACGGTGGTCATAAGTGATGACTGTGTCTACATCTGACAGAGCTTCAAAGTGGGCCAGATTTTTACTGGCTGAGACACTCAAACACTCTTTGAAATTATGGATTGGAACATCAATTCCACTTCTGTGCAATAACCCTATTGTCTGCTGGCTGGTCAATTAAAGTGAGTAGCAATTTGTTTTAATGACTTTCAGTCTCCGGACTCCAGCCCCCCGTCCTAAATCATTGTTTATCCCTCTAACATGGGGCATTCGCCCTCACATAAAAGCCTTTTTCTAATGTTCATTCACGGGGGATTATTTCACAACTCATCCACACAATGACTCACAGCCGAGCATGTGATTCCACATAGGAAAATAAAGCCCAATTAGAGAGGTAGACGGCTGCAAAGTGAATTCTAATAGACAAAACTTTACATTTCAAATGGTAAATCAAGTTTAATCCAACTTTACCAACTATAAATGTATTCTAAAATCAGAACTAGATTCAAAGTGAGCAGAAATGCCACTTATCCTCTTGAGCCAACATTCAGTTTAATGTTGGTTCTTTAACATTCCACCAGCATAATAAGCAGGTCAGGGTGAAAGGGACTCCCCTCTTCTGTTGTGTGGGGGCCACAAAGAAACAAGGCACGCTAAGTGAGCACAATAGGGTGACGCACCCACTGGTGAAATCCAAATGAATCAAAAAACTGTTCTGCAATAAAAACAATGACTTCATGCAGATTATCTCTTTAGTTGACAACACTTTGGTGATGCCAAGCCAATGAATCTGTGAACTAATATAACAGGGGACAGTTTTAAGACATGCAGTAGCATGAGCATATTTTTATTATATTGTGGGGAGACAATACCTGCTTGAGTGGGTAGGAACTGATGGAAAATTGTTGACAACTTTCAAAATTCAACATTAGGTTGAAATGAAATTGTACTGTTTAAACATCTGTTAATTATTTACTTTTACAATGGAAACAACTAGCCAGCGCCTTAGCTGAAGAAAGATATGCAAGAAACTTTTGAAGTCCTTTTTCAAGCTTGAATTAATGCAAGAGTTGGAACTGGCAATTCAGCCAGCTGTGGGCAGACAATCACTGCTTAAGTGGGTAGGAGCTGATGGAAAACTGCTTTCTGTCATGCTGAGCTGTGAATTTTAGGGATGAAAAAACAGAGCTAAATGGAATCTGTACATCACCCATAACCACATAAGCAGGAGTGCACCCAGATTATTAGATTAATTGGTTTTAGCAGCCCGATTTTGGGTTTCTGGATCGCATGTCTTTTAACCAAGATGGCAAATGGGTTATGCAAACAATCTAACACTGAGCGGTCTGGACAGATGAAGTTTAAGAATTGAAATATATTTGATTCATGGAGATTTTAATCAAACCAGCCACCAGGAAGGCTCACAAATGCTGAATCAACTACATATAAATATAAGGCTTAGCCAACCTTTTTTAACACAGGGTTGATACTGGTAGCACTGGTATCACACAGACCGAGTCAGAAGCCTTTTAACTTTTTCATTTCTTGTTTAGTGAAAAAAAAAAAAAAAAAAAAAAAAAAAGAGGATCTGGGTACACTGGGAACAGTGCTGCAAACAGAACAGTCTTTTCATGCAAGGGACCTGGAGAACATATGGCTTTGATTAGAGGACAGGGCAGGGAGAGACGCCAGTGGAAAGTGCTTAGAAAGAGAGCGAGAGAGAGGCTCCAAGTACAAGTGTGTGAGTGTATCTGTTGTGATGTGTGCATCCACATCCAAATAGAGGGAGATGACCTAAGAGTGACTGTGTTTTCACGGTGTATGGAGTATGCGAGTATGTATGTTTTTGTTAGCAAAACCAAACAGAGATTGACTCAAAACGAAGGGAGGAAAAACTGCTGAACTTGAAAAATTCAATCAAACGAGAGCCTGTGTATGTGTATGTCTGGGTGTAGAAAGAGGCTTAAACAGTGACGCCCCTCGTGTGTGTGTGTGTCTATATGATGTCAAGCGGCGTTCATATCACACTTTGCATATGGTGAAAATGCTTCACTGTTTTCCTGTGGCCATGTGTTCAAAGCTTTCTAACAAACCCCACTGCTCACAGTAACTGGACTGGGTAGCCTGACCACTTTTTCTCC
Source organism: Channa striata (assembly GCA_033026295.1). Taxonomy (NCBI): domain Eukaryota; kingdom Metazoa; phylum Chordata; class Actinopteri; order Anabantiformes; family Channidae; genus Channa; species Channa striata. The sequence goes on from CM065186.1 coordinate 5,067,754, forward strand.
GTTTTGCAGAGCACATTAAATTGTTAGAGATAGACTAAACATTATGTGAGCAGGCGGTGATTGCACAACACATGCTACAACCTTACTGCAAGCTAGATTTTATTGAAATTTTCAAATTAAGCTTTAGGCTCTAATATTAGTTTTGGTAAAAAAAAAAAAAAAAAAAAAAAAAGTATCTATATCAAATCTAAGACAGAACACTAAATTATGAGTAACTTTGTTATGCCAAAAATTCGTCACCCATGAAGTGGCTTATATAACAGGTACCCAGGGAAGTTTCGATCACTATTAGCAGTGTGGTGCAACATTTTTACATGTTGGCCCCCCGCTTTGTTTGTGGTGCCCTCCCTATTACTTGGGACAAAGCAATGCACATTCCTGCCAGTGGACAAAAATGCAAATAGCCCAAGTGTATGGCAGCAAAAGGAAGTGAAGAAGAAACACGTAGGCTGGTAAACATGCGTAAATATGCAAGGTGTTAAAAATTGAGTTCAACGTGTTACGTGAATAAACTTGCATTTTGCAAAGAAATACTCGGTTTACAGTATATGCAGGTAAACTGAAAAGAACGCCTTTAAGTTTAAAACATAACCAGGGCAGCAGCATCTTGATAAGCATGTAGCAAAATAAGACATTCTATTAGGATCACTTCCTTTTTAAATCAAAAGGTCAGTTGTGGCAAAGATTAACATTCTACCAAAGCCAAACAATATTTAAAAAAATATCGTCGTGATATAGTGTGATTCTAGTCTATAACTGCACATGTGAAAAGCACCTACTGGGTTTTCAGGACGCACAAATAAACACACACAGAGTTTGGCAAGTTTGGTAACAAGTCCAACCAGTCTCCCTCTGCAGCCAGTTCCAGATTTCTTACTCAAGACTTCACCACACCTGCTTTCCCCACTGGTACCCTGCAAAATGCCACAGTGCTTGAGCACAAATAATGGCTGAGAGTTGACTTTATTTTAAATAAGTAAAACTAAAGTTATCACATGTTAACATAGAAATGATCCGGAACAGATCGAGTCATTTCGTGAACCACAGCATTAATTTAATATCCTCAGAGAAAATGTTTTGCCCTACACTTTAGAAAAGAGACGTTGCCAAATATTAAAAACTGTAACATCTCTACAATGTCAGTGGACTGTTTTTCACTGTACATACAGTCTTGGAATCTTAGTGGTGTGTGTGTCAGACTGATTTCCCTGCACTCCTGTTACACTCGTTCTGATCTGGACCGGATTAATCGACATCAGGAATCCCCCCCGACCCCCCTTCGCTCCCATGTGGAACTGATTTCACTTTTCGCTTCACTTCAAAGCATCGTCACGTGTTAAGGTGTTAAAGGTCGATCCCAGGAGATCTCCAGGTGAGTCCGCCTGTGTAAACAATTAGGCTAACTGACCTGTCAGGCTAAACACACACACACACACACACACACACAGAGTGAATGATAACCCTGCCATTTCTCTCTCTACACACACACACACACACACACACATTCAATTAGTTCGGGGCTAAATGAGCCGAAACACTGATTCTGCTTCACAACATGCAGCCGCGACTGACACTGGAGGTGATTTTCAGTTTGTTGTGCCGGTTGAAAATAACGACAAAACTTCACCCACGCTCCTTTCTGAAAACCGGACCGAACCCACCTGGACCTAAAGAATCCTCCATGTAAACGGGGGTTTTTTTGGGGTTCGTCCACCTGTCGAACCGCGGAGCAACTTTTACACGCGACCCACGCGCTCGTGCGACGCCGCTCATCAAAGTTCCAACCTACAAATGAACCGAAGTGACACTTTGAGGGTTCGGTGGGACAAACTTACCCGCCGGTGCCGTAAAGTCCATTTAGCATCCGTGGAGAGTCGGTTCGGGTTCGGCGGACCTGCTCCCCCGTCGCACCGTCGACAGTTGATGCAGCTCGTGCTGCGGTGGGAAAACCGCTCCGCCGTCTGATGCCTTCAGGTGCTCCACGGAAAAACGCGCTTCGACTGTGGGCTTTTGTTTTTTAGCGCGCTCCTTAGGGGCCCAGTGTTTTATAGGCGTGGAGGAAACACGGCCCTCTCGGTTTTCCTTTCCTTTTAATTCCTTTGAATGATTTATGAAAGTGTATTTAGCACTGTATATGAAGGCAGAGCAATTTTTCCTGTAACATGTAAATTTACATTTAGGCATTTGTCAGAAATTTAAGTAAAGGAGAATTATTATTAATTATTATTATTATTATTATTATTATTATTACTATTACATGTGTGGAATAGCTCTGTTTTCAGCAGTTTTTTGAAAAAGTGGGAGTGTGCAGACACAGTGGGGTCACCGAGCTGGAGTTTTGTTCTCTGCGTCTTTTGCATGATGCTGGGACCCCCAGTGTGGGACACAGGAGGGATCGTGGACCTGATTGTTGACCACCCTGTAGGCAGGAGACAGAGCTTTGAAGCTAATTGAACCTTATTTATGTGTGACTTGTGTCACACAAATAACTATATGTGTGAATGTCCATACACTACTGTGTTGCAAAAGAAGACACATTTTTATATTAATATATAAACCGTAAGAAACCTACTCTTTTGGTCATTTTATTTACATGCTCATATCCAGTCTAAACATGAAAAAGAAACACAGAATTTAAAGCTTTAGGTAATTATAAGCTGCTATATACACTGCTATTGGCTCTGTACTTTCATACAGATGTGAATATCAAGCCTCAAGTCTCACTGGGTTTCTTCACGCAGACCCATGCAAGTAACAACAATGTGATATTTATGTCACTTTATGTAACATAACTGTAATCATTAGTAAAGTCTCAGATACCAAAAATGAATAATGTATTTACATACTCCCAGGTAAAATACTGCTGCAGCTGGCAAAGTGAATGGTCTCTGTTTAAGTAATGTCAGTATGGGAATATGAAAGTGGAAATCAGTGACTACCTATTCATAAACAGAAAATATATATATAAGACTGAAGATTATTTGTGCTGTACTAGGAGTAAATGTGGCTGTGACAAGGCGCAGCAGATATACAAAGCACACAGAGAAGATCACGTCAGCTGTCAATACAGCAGGCTATTGTTGTGAAAGTCATATTTTACTTCAGTGTTGTTATGCGTGGGTGTGTGCGCACTAATTCAAAGCATATGGAGCCTGTTTAACTGTTGGCGTGGCTGTTGTTCGCCGAGTCCCAAACATCCAACGGCACGCAAAGGCAGCATGTGTGTGTGTCTCTCAGTAGCCGGTGGCCGAGCTGTGGACAGCAGGACAATGTGTGTGTGTGTGTGTGTGTGTGTGTGTGTGTGTCACTGCATCGGAATGTCTGACATCACGTTCTCACCGTAGCCAGTGCTCCACTCTCCCCCGACGTGAACTATACGTTGTTACCTCCAGGCAGAACTAGGCTGCGTGCTTCACATGTAATGGGAAATCTCAAGTGCATGTCGCTGCTCTTTGGGTTGGATTGGTTCTGCACCTGCACGGTGCACAGGAACAACCCTGCATCTACTAGAAACCAATCACCTCCCAGTGCGGATCCCGACGGAATTCTTTGTGTCAGCTTCAATCAGAAGCTAAGCGCCACTTTGCGTCTCGTAACAATGTGCAGGTTCCGGCCTCGGTTAAAACGAGGACATGTGGTTTTGTTGCAGCTTCAGTCTCCACACGAGTGTCTGCGGTCGTTTCACTTCTGCATGCACCGCCCCCCCCGACACAGTGACAGCACGAGAGAGCTTGAGATGCCCCGTTCACTGTCCCGGCCCAGAAGTGCATTGATTCGAACTTGGAAAGTGAGAGATTAGTTTCCGACCCCCCTCCCGCCCCCTCCACTGATGGGAAGTCTTATGTGATCCTGTAGGAATGTGCAAGTCGTCAATTCATCCAATTCTCCTCCACCCTGGAGCACGCGAACCTTCGGGGTTTCCCGGTTTGCTGATAAAAAAAAAAGTGGGGCAGGAGGGATTTTCCAGCATGACCTGGCATCCTGACATTACCTGAAACTTCTGTCTAACAACAAGCCCTGCAGTGTGTAACATTTAATATGGTGGCCCGCTGGTATGTTCCTGAAATCAAATATCATAAAACGTGCAATTAAAATGCCCCACTTTTGTTTTCCAGCTGGTATGACTTTATGGATGGAACAGATGTGCTATGTTATGCAGCTGATTGTGGCTTGAGGAGCCCCATTATTTGCCTGGACAATATGACACTTTGACTCTGAATAAAATTCAACCTATGTATTTGGTTCGTGTCACATTCACTGATTCTCAACTTGCTTCTTTTGGTTTTATTTGGGTACTACATGCACATAAATGCCAAAACACCGCCCTGACTTCCCTATATCAAAATATCTCTCTGCTTCTGGATAAAAAATGCCTCCAGATGACATCACTTGGAGGAGCCTTCAGTTTAGATGATGTCATCTTATTGCTCACACTATGAAAGTTGTCATCATGGTCAGCCTGCGTTTCCAGAGCTCCTCCAGATGACATCATCTGAACTCCTAATGATGAAAAACTCCTAATGATGAAAAACTCCAGATGACATCAGATTTTTCAGCTAGAAGCAGAGAAATGTTTATTTTGAATTCAGGGGTTTAAAGAATTAATGTAATTTTAAACCCTAAACTAAAGCCTTAGAAAGTTGAAAATTGGTGCAGTCGCCCTTTAAATGGCTGAAATCAGAACAAACAAGATTATGCAAATTTCATGTTTTGGTTTCCTGGTCTAAATGAGATTTCTCAATAATTCAATTCACGGACATAAAGCTCTGCGCCTGAATGAGTGACACAGAACAAATGCTAGCTGACAGTGTAAAATGTCAAATGTGTCAAAAGTTTGATGCTGTTTTTAAATGCCTGACATCAGATGTTTCTCCAGTTCTACTGAAAGGGAAACGGGTTGGTTAGCACAAAGGCCTGCGGACAAACCTGCTTATTGCTGCTAGTTTACATAAATTCACAGTAGTGCAGCACATATTTGCTGTTTTCTTCCTCATAGCAGTAGAATTAAGCTGCTTAAACTTTAAACAAGCAGCTGTTGCTTCATATGTAAAGCTCAGTAATTCATTTAATATTTGATACGTGTAACATATTAAATCAGATCTATTCAGGTAAAGACCGTGAAACTGTGACTGAAAACTAAACGGCAGTACTTCCAGTGCCATGGGAAGGCATGTTTGTTTATATTGTTTATGTATTTTGCACTTTTCAACTCAACAATGAAATTTAAACTACATAAGATATATAAAAAAATTATTAAAAGAAACCCAAGGCAAACTATACCACAACTGATAGAGCTTTGTGCATGTATGCACAGGTTAAATTGCATATTTCTTATTTTTTGTGAATCCTGCCCTCTGCTGTCAGATAAGGTGGGTTACACCTGCAGAGAGCTCATTACTTACCGTTTACAGCAAATTAATGATAATCATAGCAGAACTGGCCCAAATTGTTCTTCTTATAATTCACAGAAATTATTAATTGTGTCCTACCTTATTGTTACTTCGTATGTGCATCATGAAACTGAAGTAGAAAAAAGGTTGTTCTGAAACTGTGGGTGGCAGCAAAGGCCCGGTTTTCCTTTTCATACAGAACATGTTTAGCCCAAGGTTATTATACCCGGCTACAAAGAGCCATTCTGTTCCAATTTAGTCTTTTCACACTTCACTTAGCTCAGCGCCAAGCTGAAGAATTATCCAGGATCCACGTAACATAAGGGTTGTAGCACCACCTGGATGCAGTTAGTCCGGTGTGGAAGGTACAAGCCTTTGTTTAGCAAGATATGGGTAGCAATGTGACACAGTGACACAACACAGCCGTTCTACGGGCAAACACAATGCCTCACAACTGCCTTTTTTTTTTTTTTACAAAATAGCAGAGCAGAAATGAGACAAATGACCTGCACACACACACTGACCCAACAGCTGCCTGACTCAGGGGTTTGTAAAAAGGTCAGCAGGGGTGTCCTGTTGTCATCTGTTGAGTCTTAAATAGAGCTACGGTACCACCAAAGGCTGTGGGACAATGATGTAAATTCAAAAACCCTCTTACACAGTTCGGGTTCGTTCATTTCAGTCACGTTATAGGATCTAATGAAGTGGGGGTTTTTTTTTTCAAATGGTTGATGGGAGAGAAACTTGTTTCAACAAGTCTGACAGCTGAAAATGTCAACTTAAAGGTAATAAGTTAAGACCACAGACAACAAGAGTTATAAATCCAACAGAATTTATTTTCGTATAATAAACTAAATAAAATTCGTCAAATTTCTAAATCCTAGTAATTATGTTGATATAACACATTACAGAAATAGTAAAAGAAATACTTTCAAAAACCTAAAAACAGCTTTAGCTGGTTGGTAAGGCTTGTAGGTCCGGAAACAATTTTTTACTTTAACCATTCGATGGAATAAAACACATTGTGGTTACACGACCAGCTTTCAAGTCAACTAAACTAATATTTCTGGAAAATAAATATCAAGCGAAAAAAAAGTCAATTTCATCCTCGTTTGATATGAAGAATGATTAATGTGTCAAAGTGCTTTTAATTCCCCCACAGTAATGTGTGATGCTGAGATCACATGGGGGTAGGTGGATTTTATTTTATGTATTTCATTGATTAATGCTACTCCTCAGCATTTGTCCCAGGGCTCCTAAGACAGTACTGCAAAACCATTTAGTGGGATCAGATTGTTATGAGCTCATTGTTATGAGGTTATTTTCAACAAGAATTAATGTTTGTGATATTGGTAATAAACTCTATCAGTGCAATTCTAATCAGAATAACTTCTTGCATAATTATTATGCATAGCAGAGAGGAAAGACAAACCAGAGAGAAGTACAGGAGCATTGAAGTCATTTTAACTCTTCCTCCTCCACGACAGAAAAGCATCATTTAAGCTTTTACATATCACACTGTACTTTGCTCTAAAGGATCGTTGTAAACCTTTATAACCCCCAAGAATCTATGTTTGACTTCTTAAAGAAAGAGAATTTGAGAATCAAACATTAGTGCCTTAGGAAATGTCATGTTAAATTCCAAACAATAATGAGCAACTCACAGTTCAGTTACCAGTTCACTGCATAAAAGAACTGTGTTTTAGAGGAAAGTCAGATCATGCAGCAGCACTGGCACAGTTCTCAGCAGGTCGAGCAAGAACCAAAGCAGCACTGTAAGAAAATCAGCAGAGGCGAAACTGCAGGATGTAAATTAACAGTCTAGCAGCTTTAATTGCCTTTTCTGGCTGCATTACACCCAATTAAACTTTGTTTCTACAGAGGACTCCAGTTGCACCGTGACTTCATCACTTCTAACAGTGGAGACTTGTTGCTAAATGCTAGACATACATTATGAAAAGAACAGAACACATACACGGTCTGTGGCGCTAGGAACCCACATTATTCAAATAAATATTCTGCGACTTCCCGATTAACTACAACAGCATTAACTCGGATTTACGCTGCAGCTATGAAAAGTGATACACAAGGCGATCTTGAAGTTGCACACAACAAATGATAAACTGTCTTGTTGCTTCGTAATATTTCAACATGTACGATATTTAAATTTAGTCTGAGTCACTTACTCTAATTATTGTTCACTGGGTCTTTAACTCATTCTTAACGTCTGATAATGAAGTTTATCCACCTTGAATTACAGGCACATTTGCCACGGAAAGTGATAGTGACTGAGACTCGACGCAGCCACAAATTGGCACAAGACTCGCAGACAGATGTTCTGAGTCACAGAGGCTCTGACAAAAATAATGACACTCTGAGGGATGTGAGCTGCGCCTGCTTATATTAACAAACTGCACCGTTACGCTCTAGCTTTACCTCTCATCGTTCCCCTCTAATCTCCTCCTCTTGAGGACATTTTTATCTCGCAGTGCTTGTGAGCAGCTGTTTGGAAGATCAGTTCATTTGTTTAATTACCGTATAGTGGTGGGTTACTGACACTTTCTCAACCCTCTAGCAAAGACAAAGTGCGAACAACATGCCCTTGGAACATTACAGAAAAGATATTCTTAGACTGTTGATAACGCTTATTAGATAATTTAGATTCTCAATGGCATCTGGTACTAGTCAACATGGGAGCCGAGTCCTGAGAGGATGAAAAATAATCAATGTGGCTTTTGAGCAGATGAAAATTGCTGTTATATCTCATCTTTGATTTTGCCAAGTATTTTAAAAATCATTGTCTGAGTTTTTTTTCAGGAGCACCCTGCTTTATATTTATACTCGTATACTCATCATATGAGTAATTACACCTTGAAGTTGCCCAGTTCAAGCTGCTGGTTACTGAGCAGCTAAACTATGGGAAGCGAAACCTTAAAAGGTCTCTACTTAAGGCACTTAAATAAATTGTTAAGAAATAATTAACTGTGGACTAGATCATAATAAATATAATATATAGTAGAAAAAAGTGAAGAGATGAATAAAATTTTGATAAAGTGTTGATCACCATGAAGTATGTTTTTTATGGCTAAAAGAGTTGGGTGGGATGTAGGTGTAAATTAGCCCTGGGTATTGTGAAAAGGGGGAAATCCCTGAGAGAATTCTACGTCATGACCCTGTTTTCAAGTAAAAACCTTTAGCTTACAGCTTCTTGTGATGACAAAGATATTTGAAATACCTTTATAATAAACATAATGTTCCTAAAATAGGGTAATAAATGTGTATGAGTAGATTTTAGTGTCATTTGGTCTGCATTTTATTTTTTAATTTCCCTATTGATGACACGGGGATCATGAAGTTGTATCGTCAGCACCAAAGATCTACAGTAAGAAGTATCTTTTTGCAGGTAGTCATTTTTTAGTGCTTAGAACTCACAGCAGAAAGTGTGTAGTTTACTCAGCTGAGTGTGCTGTGATTGCCAGGTGACACAGTATTAATGGTCCTCTCTCTTTGGCAGTTTCATGCGGGGTAAATCAAAAGCAAAAATAACAAAAACAAAAAAAGGATATGTATTGGGGGGCAGCACTGTGGACCTGCAGTTTTTCCTTCAGAAATGTGTTTCACAAAAATGCACAAAAATACATTTGCCACTTTGACTCTTAGAAGTCAGCATGTATGAATGTAGAGAATTCAGTTGTTATTTAACACGATCCTAAGCTCATAACTGTCCCCGATCACATTAACCTTCTGTGTTTTTGCTTTTCCAAAGAGCTCAAACCACCTCCTAAATTTGCATTTAAACAATTAAAATACAGTAAAACATATTAATGAAAAAAGAATAAAAGTAAGATTCAGGACTCTCCTGTCTCCTCCTCAGCTCTTGCGTGAGGTGGTGTACCACTTCCTAGCTGCTACTCCACTGGTGCTCAACACTACGCACAGCGCCCCCCCGAGGCTCCACCATGTTGGTGCGCGGTTAAAGAAAAAAAACTGGAACGTGAACGCCAGCAGCACATCTACCGTCCTCATCAGGGCCACGGGTCCAGCCTTCTCGATCTGCAGGGCCTTCGTCAGGAAGGTCTGGCCAGCAATGCCCAGGACAGCTATTAGTACCAGCATCCAGCGATCACGGCCGCAGAACGGGAGTTTCCACTCACCCAGGACGGAAACAACAATGATGCATTCGATGAGACCAATGACGGCATAGTACCAGACAGAGAGGCAGTAATGGACACTCTTCCCCATCTTGCGAAGAATAACAAATGTACACGCAGCAGCAATTGCTCCTAGGAATTAAAAAACAAAAGAGAAAACAAATGTTAAAAAAAAGTTTAATACAAAACTATTTAATACAATAGTTGCAATACAAACGTCAGGACAGGGGCAACTACAGAGCAGAAAGGTTGTGTAAAGATAAAAAAAAAATTTAAATACCTGAAGGAACATCTTATGACTAATGAGCTTAACTGGCAAAACATTCCAACATTAATTATGCCTTGATGCCTGTGACAATAACCTCTGAGGCCAACGCCAAAATGTCACTTTGACACTATTTTGTGGAGGTCATTGTACTTTGGTCAAAAAAAAAAAACTTATGGAAAGGTCTTTAAAAACAGTTGAATGTATTTCCCACAAGTTGTTCATTATTTCCAGAAGGATTATGAGGTTTCAGGGTGACAGAAATTAATTTGTTGCCATAATGTGCTCATCATGTACTGGTCGATTTTCACTTATGAACTTTGGACAGCTGCATGGTGCACGAGAAAAAGCTCGTGTTCGGTTTAATACCAGATGGCCAAATCTTAAAAAATGCCAGTGTTCCGCTCATCGGACGTTTGTGAGGCTTTAAAACTAAAGCCAATTTTTGAGATATCATAAGGCGCTTTTAATCTGGAAATACCTCAGGCAAAACACAGATGTGGTAGTGCTTTAATATCATGTGGCAGGAGAATAACCTACATAAGATTTATGTAATCCTGTCTTGATTAAGTAAATTCAAATAAATAGTTCTCAGAGTCTGAATAAGAATTCTAAAGAAGTTATTTTGTATTGCGTTGTATGATACTGAGATTATTAAAATTAAAATTATTAAAATTATTAAATCACCTGCAAAGGCAGCGAAAGTCCCCTTGATGTGGTTAGTGTAGTTGCTCTCAATGCCACCGATATTGTCACCAAAGAGGAAAGGTGGTCGTGCGATGAGGATTACTCCGGTGAGGGTAAAAACAGTGAAGACACAGTCCCAGATTGTACATCTTTCCTTAAGGAAGATCCAAGCCAGGAGTGAAGTAAAGACTGGATTACTGAGGAGTCAAAGGACATTTGACAAAAGGGGAAAGAGATTACAAGATGTAGAAATGTAACTGAAAGTGTGGGGGAAGAGGAGGGAAGTGATGTGAACATTTCTACTCTGCAGATTAGCCTCACTTATGGCAAAATGACACATACATATTAGAGAATATTGAGAAAACAGATAAGAGGAAGTTGAAAGAATGAGAGAGACTGAAAAAACGTCTCTCCAGAATTTTGCTGACTGTGTCCATAATGATTACATAAGATTTCAAACAGCTTCACCAAAAAAAAACTGTGCTGCACGGCTGAATTTTTTTAACGATATTTCAAATTATAAGGCCACGCAGAATTCACAGGGGAGTCGCTTTAATTAATTGTTGCGATCACGACATCGAGACGTCCTGGAGGGACTGACAAACGGACAATAGAATCTATCTGTTGCGTTAGTATCGGCTCTGCTAACCCACAATCAGTTAGGGTTCTACCAGCTCTCACCTGAACATGATGACAGTGGCATCTGCTATCGGCATCTGCTGAACAGAATAGAAGAGCAGGATCATGGCATTGCCACCAATGAAACCCCGAAGCACCAGATATATCCGTTTATCTCTGGGACCGAGAAAACCTGTCCTGGAGGAGCAGAGATATGAGAATGATGGATGGATGGATGGATGACTAGACTGAGTGATAGAGGAAGTAATAAACTGAATTTTGAAGAGGGATGGATGGAGAAAAACTGAGTGGCAAAGTCTGCTAAACTATGACAAATGACTGGACGGTTGGATAAATCCATGGATAGATTTAGATAATGTGGAAATGACGGTGATGGATGGATGACTGAAAAGAGAAGAGAGTCAGAGAGTAAGTGATGAATTTATGTAAGTGGACTGATGTACGAACAGGTATATAAATACTTGTTGCTCGTGAACTTGTTCAGTTTAGTTTCCAAATGCTGAGTGAATCAGATTAAGCTAGTTGAATTCGTTGGACACAGGCTAAAACAAATAATTGTTTTACTCCATGTACTTTCTTTTTGTACCGTTGTTACACAAATTATCTGTGCTTCTCTGATTGGCAGTAGGAGCATAATTGCAAACGTTCTAGTTTATTAGTTTCACATGGCTTCTTTTAGGCATAATTTAAAAAGAAATGTACTCTCAAAATGTGGACATTATCTTTCAAAACATTTTCTCCATTTGTCTACTACAAGATCAAATTAGATTTGGTACAGCATTAAATTTGCGGGGGGTTTTGTGTATGTTCCCTAATTATTGTGTTTTCATTGTGTTCACTGTCGATCCTAACAGTGTTTTATGAGAAAATGACAAAAGATTATATCATAAATCTATAATAAAAGAGAAAGTGTGGTACTTTATACGCATTTAGGAGGGTATTAAAATCTACAGCATGTGAGAAACCATTATTCTAATTGTTCCCATTACTTGATTGAGACTTTTTATTATTTCTTTTTGCTATCAACAGAGTTAAGGAGATGAATATGTGTCTCTGTGGATTCCCTTGTGTTCCACAGACCCCTCGCTGGTCAGGACATGTGCTGCCTCACAGAGTTAATGCAGTTAATCTGATCACAACATTCAAATTGCTGTTTTCATATAAAGACTGTTTGCCAGTGTTATTGTAGCCATAATTATGTCATATACACCATTTGTCAATCTTAAATGTGGGATTAAAGGTTAATTGTCTGACTGGTGAAGCCTAAATGTCGGAGTTTCTCCATTAGACTCACTTGTGGTAGATGAGTAATGGCACAACAAAGAGCATCTGGAAGAAGCAGCGTATGGCGCTTATCTCTATGGCATGGATTCCCTGGATGCTTTTCACCAAGACGGCCATGATGGAGAAGAACACTGTAGACAGGAAAGCAAAGAACAGACCAAGACCTGGACAACTCTTTGGTTTTTCTGCACCTGCGAAAAAGCAAAAACAGGAGAGAATTAAAGAACAAGGGAGGAGCGGATACAGTGGGTACGGCGGAGAGCAAGACAGAGCAAGACACAGTCACTTCAAATTGAAGCAGTGAATCTGAGAGTGTGTTATTGAACTCCATGCGGCCTGGATAAAATTTTTTTTTGCAAAAGCCACAAACCAAAGATCACCACATGACAGCGGCGTAGTGTTTGCAAAGCCTGCCTGCAGAACAATAAGCTGATACGGCTGTGCAGATTAAATTGCAACCTAAGGTCACCTACGGTCCGTTTATCCTTATTTCTTTCTTTGTCCACAAAGCGAGGTCTACCATCCGTTCAGTTTCTTATGGTACGGGAAAGACCTGGATGTCCATCCCCCCTAAGTGCTGCTGTAGCTTTTAGTACTTTTAAAAAACTATTTGCTTCACCATATTGTCATTTCATAATTTTACTGAATGAGGAATTAGTGTTCGAAGTTGCCTCAGAGTTAAGACAGGACTCTGTGACATGAAATTAGGCCAAATGTGGTTTGGACTGAGAAAACTTGTTTTACAGGTGTGTGCAGGCCAGTGAATGAGCTATTGTCCTCCTCCTTTAGACCGCTGATGGAATTTTACAGGAATCCAGTACATCATGTGAAACTCTCTGAGTTGCTGAGTCATTGGGAATTTGGAAAGTGACATTTTCTCCTTTTTTACCCTCGCACCTTTTCACCTCAGTCCTCCCTTTAATAATTTAACCCTTCTTATACCAATGAACACGTCATCGTCTTTCAAAGCTGAGTTTTGACCAAAAAGTCAGGCTCATTAATTACGCAAACAGTGAATTATTATGGTGATATTAATGTAACTGTTTAAATTCAATTCAGAACAAGGTCCCACGAGCGGGATATGCCGGACAGTTGGCGGCTGTAAAAGTGCTCAGTCATCATCCTCTTTAAGGATGATGCAAATGTTGAGCTGCATTTCAGCAGCCAGTCCCATCAACATCCTACATGGGCATCAACTTTCATTATAGAACAATGTTATAAGTACTATTATCAGAAATAATAAATGAAGCCTGATAATGAGATGTCTGACAATGACACAAATGCCACAGTTCTTTGTCACCACAGTTACCGTTACTTGGATTTCAAATATATAAACATTTGTTTACGTAACTCACGTCATTTGGACACGATAACAGCGACGTACAGCACTTGGGGATTAAGGCGATTGTTATTTTCCAAGTATTATGAAGAAATAAAGTGGGCCTAAATCGAAATAAATTAATTAATAAACATATAATCTCGCTTGTCCTTCGACCTAAATTGTAATTTGTGCTAATAGGCTCACAGCACGCACGTGATATCAGCTCGATAATTACTGATACGTGACGTTATACGCTCGTGTAACGTTCCGCGGGGCGACGCAGGAAGTCTAAGATTTCCTGGCTGCGTAGAAACATTTTTCCCAATTTCCGACCCGTCGTAAAGTTGATTTAGAAGTGACACTGATATGAGGCTGCGGACATTTGATGCTCCAGTGACAGAAAGTGTCGTAACTAACTGAGTGTTTGGCGTCTCTTGTACCTGGACGCGCGCTCCCTTCGGGGGATGCGGGTTCGCCGCCGCCGCTACCGCGCACGTTCTCCTCGTCGCTTCCTCTCGCCTTCTTCTTCTTCTTCTTCGTCGTCGGCGTCGCCGTGGCGGTTGGCTCGCAGATAAATCCCCTCCGCCGCCCGCTCATCCTCGTCGCCGTCAACTTTGTGAAACGCTACAGCGACGTCGTTTCCCGCGGAGAAAAGCCGCCGGTGTGGAGCGTGGTCGAGGTCGCCCATGGTGAGATGTGGCGGCGGCGGAGCGGCAGCATGCCTCGAGCAGAGCAGGGCACTGTCCGCTTCCCCCGGCGTCCTGAGACACTGACACAACAAGGTTAATGACTAACCTTGGCGGCAGGACAGACGCTCGCATGCGGCGGACGCTGCGCCCACAGGGTGGCAGAGCTGAACGTCGAGCGAGCGGGGCGCTACTACAGCGGCGGCGGCGGCGGGGCAGCAAACGTTGACGCCCATCGCGGAGAGGGATCAGAGCTCGGAACCAACCGGAACTCGGCCCCCAAGCAAAAGCTCAGATGTCACGTCAGCTTCAAGAGTCACAACTGTCACTTCTTGACGAGTTTGACACACTGAGGCATAACTGTGAACCACGCTGGTCATGTGACAACTTCTCAGATTTGATTAATCTTTTGTTTTGGCTGCATGTTGAACTGGTGCATGAGTGTAAAGAAATGATGCTTCACACAGATTAATAACTTCCATCATAATAAACTCAGGCCTGCAACATGACTGAATGTCTAACAGCAACACACTTTAAATATCAGTTCAAGAAGAACGGTGCATTAAATTTGAACCGCTCAGAGGTTATGGAGAGCTGATATGGATAACTGTCACTGTCATTTTTAGTAAAATGGAAGATCAACTGACTGCCCCCTCAAATCAGTGTGTGACAAGGGAAATCATTGTTCTACAGGCGTCACAAAAACATGCATCTCTCATGTAACATTTTAGTATTTTATTACCACTGTACATAAAAAGACTGAGCTACATGACAAAACAATCATTTCGTCTATACTCAACTAACTAGATTAAACTGACACAAGAAGCTGATTCGGTTTAGCAGAACTGGCACGTTATACAGCACTGATTCTATAAAATACTGAGGGTGGTCCTCTCTACATACAAAAGCCATTTATAAATCGCACAGTATTGTAAAAACGTAAACATTATATTTGGCAAACAGTTGTTAGTGAAGTTGTTAGCTGTTATCTGTTTCCTTTGTGTCAGAATAAGTGGAGCATGTGAAAGCACAGGTAGTAGGTGCCGCACAGTGGTTGGCTTTTAGTTGAAGAGACAACAATGGTTTTGTCAATGAGGGAGAAAAGAGGCAAGAGTGCAGTGAAAGCGGGAGGGCCGGGTGACACAGTGGGATGCTTCTAGCGAGTCATTCATCAGGAATCGACACTGTGAGCGTCTGTCAGGTGCACAGTCTTGCTCAACAGAGAGCGGACAACAAACGATTTTCCCTCGGTTTCTCACAGAGTTTTGGTGGATTCTTCGTTTCGTGTGCTGGGGTCACTTCCTCATTTGTACAAAACACTGGTGGAACACTGGTTGAGCAACTGAGACAGACAACCCGAGTGCTTTTAAATAAAGCAACACATCCACAGACCAATGCTCGGTAATCTATTTAACTCTGAGGATAGTCTTAGTGAAATGCCTTGTTTAATTAAAGGAGAGTAGAATTTAAGAAAATGTGTCTCTGCGTTTGTCTTTTTGGTACGATTGTACATGACAACCTGGACTAATTCTGCCCCCTTTTCCCAAGAAAACTACAATAGAAAGTACAGTTTTCAATAGCAGACTCAAGCCGTGACATCAGAGCTCCGTTCTTCTGAAAAACAGTCACTTTGAGTTTGTTAAGCTTTTCAAATAGTCAAAAGGCATTTTTAAATATCATTTTTAAAGTATCAAGATACAAACAAAGGAGTTTGTGAAAATGACCTAATTGCAGCATGTTGCTGAACAGTCAGGCTAAGGGACTATGAATATTGTATTTTTCCCAAAACTACATTATTGGGTGTTTAAATCATCAATCATAAATCAAGCATTTCAACAGCAGTTTATTCTCAACCTAACTTAAAGGTCCTGAATTAAAAATGTAATTCAGGACCTTGGTACTTGGAGCTTGAACCTCTTAACTTTTTAAATTTAGTCGGTGGAGTGTAATGGAAGTGACAAAGTCAAAGAAAAAAAACATGGTATGTATGTGTGTATGTGAATAGTAGTGATATTTTTAATTACTCAAATCAATCATTAGGTGCTCATATATCTGTGTTTTTCCCTTGAAACTAGATGCGAGCAGGAACACTCGGTCGTCAATGGAAACCAGAGAAAATGCCCGAGGTGCCTGGATATTCAGCTCCTGTGATGGGACAAACTGGCTCCTCTTGGTGTCCCATTGGTAGACCTGCGTCAGTGAATAATCGCTGCCCAAGATGGCGTACTGCCAGTTGCCGATGGAGACAGGCTGAAACACCATGGAGCCACGGGAAGGAAATGTCTGGACATCTTTGAACATGGCACCATCCCAGCGCATCACCTTGGAGTCCCCGATGAATCTTGTCAAGCATATAAACAGATCACCTTTGAAAAGGATAAAGATTCAAGGGGCTATTTAGGTTAAACATTCATCTGCTCAATCTCAAGCTTGAATAGGAGCACTCACAAAAATGTTTATGTAAGTCCAAATATTTCAGAGTTATCAACAAATACTTTGCAAAGAGTCACAATTCTTTGAACTCTCTGAACTCACAAACAGTCTGAAAATAAAACGTAATGATTTAAGACAGTGGTAAGTGACGTTACCTCTAGCCACCTTCAAAGTGAAAGTCTATGACGTGCCGCAATGAGGAAGTAAAGAGAAATAAATTACAGCTAAGAGTGTGTCATGTTTTTATTAAATTACAGTAAAGTAAACGTTGACCCTGGATTTATGAAAGCATTAAAAACTGAATAATTGCTTCCAGAGTGCATGAACTGTTAATGCTCCAAGGACAAACTGACTCACACCAGCTGATACTGTGTGAGTATCAGCTGGTGCATGGCAGTGTGTCCAGGCTTTTTGTAATGAGTGCAAAGAGAAACCTTGTGTGTGTGTGTGTGTGTGTGTGTGTGTGTGTGCTCTGCAAGCTGCGGCTTTCACCTTCGACCCGGAAGTGTTTGACAGAGAAGACGTCCTCCATATCTGGTATGTCTGTCCTGCGGTCAAACTGTTTCTGACCCCGGTTCCACTGATACACAACAGGCCTCTGGGAGCTGCTGGACAAGATCAGGTGGGGCTTGTTGGAGATCTCCAAATATTCTACGTCTGTGTCTCGATACCACGGATGGAGCGACTGGTGGGAGTAGAAGCCGTTGCCGTTCCACTTGTACACAGTCGTGGACCCAGCCTACGAGAAAAACGTAGGTAATGATGGTCAAATGTAGTCAAAACTCCACATACTGTGACAACTGGTACACATCTGTAAGTAAGTGCTTAATAGTGCTTGGCAAAAAACAGAAATATGACAAGCAGTTTTCAGGTTATTGGACCAAAGTACAGTGTGTGTGTAGTCTGTGATTGCCTCTGAGTGTCTCCAAACATATGTTAGAGCATATGCGAACATTTGGCAATGGCAGGGTAATCAACAGAAGCAGACGCAAAACAACATGCTGCGGAGAAGGACATGAGGGGAAAGGACTGGCTGAAATGTTCTGAAGAATAGTTTAGACAAAGTGCTATGAATACAGAGTGGGCACAATTACAGTAATACCTATATGAGTAATCACAGAAGGTTTGCTTATGCTTTGTTCTATTGCTCAGGTAAAGAAAAACCTGCAACCTTGGAGCTGTCGGCGATGACAAAGAAGGACTCCCCGTCAATCACAAAGGTCTCGATATCGTTGGGTTTGCGAATCTTCAAGATGTCGATGTCCTGGATCTTGATGAACTTGTTGGCAGAGGTGTCCCGTTTGTAAATGTGTGAACCCCCAAACAACTGCGCCACTATGACAAAGAGGTGGTTATTGATAACCATGGGCTTGCAAACCACAGTGGACGTGCCTAAACGGGACGAAAGAAGAGAGAACACCACCACAGACACACAGCTATTAATGCTAAAGTAATAGATGTTGCAGTTAAAGTAGGGCCTAACTGCAGTAACACAACACATTTCGGCCCAGTTAACAATTACCAGTTGACAAAACTGTAACACGGGATTCCTGGATAACATTGATTCTTCTCTGGACTTGATCAGGAACTCACTTTCAATGGTGTCATGGGTTCTGAAGGTCATCTCAACATGATCCCATTCCAGGAAACTGCATGTCCCGGCAAACGGTTGGGCAAACACGACATACTGATCTATACCAAAGGTAAAGGTCTCCACCGAAATGGACTCGAACTTGAGCGACTGATACGAGGCAAACTCTGAAAAGTATGATATGACAGTGAATTTTGTATTTTATTCTATAAATTTAATTCCATAAACAGATAGCAGCCTGCAGCAGCTCTAGCTTTATTCTCAGCACCGATGTTGTTAATAAGGACAGGAAGCAGACACAGGAGAAACGTGGGTGAGACAGTCGGCTGGGGCCGGACACTTTTTGTTGATGTAATCCCTCCACAACATGGGCACAGACGCAGGAAAGATGACACTGTACCTGCTGTGATGCAGTCGAAAGAGTGTGGCAGCAGGTCATTGATCCTCTTGCCCTGCTGACTGGCTGGACCGCTGCAGTAGATCTGGTCCAGGGTGGCATTAGTGTGGTGCATCCACTCCACCAGCCACTTCAGCTTGCAGTCACATACGAGATTGTTGCCTCTCAGATCCCTGCATTTGTGCACAGGAAAACACTGAGCATCCGTCACCCGATCTAGAAATAAGCATTTAAAATCACAGCCTTCCTTATTACCATTCCATATTTAGTCTCTGCTTACCGTCCTGCCCTCTGTCTCTCCCATGCTTCCCCGCATTTTGGCTTCGAGCTAACAAAGCCACAACAACAAGTGTCCTATCTGATGAGGAGCCTCAGCTCGTCGCCCACTCTCACTCTGAATAGCTGTTGACCTTGGTTGTGTGTACTGAATCCAATTCCGCCCGCACACACTGTAGCCTGCATTATTCCGGCTGATCGTGGCAGTGTGACCAAAGCCAGGATCCAATTCTTTCCTGTATAATTGACTTGTTTACCATTTAGCCTGATATTTTGGCATTATGTCTTCCTATAGATTTTGATTTTCCTTTTGTTTTTCTTCTCTCCATTTTCAGAGTAGATTAGCTTCTCTTTCATTACTGTGATTTATTTTAACACCTTTTCCTCTCTCATTTCCTTTGTTAGCTCCCTGATCATAAAATATGACTTCTTGAACCCAGCTGTTAAAGAAAAGGGAGGCAAAGATTTTACAATAATTTCTCACTTTCATTTAGTTGCATCTCAATATTTACAATGTCAAAGATCACAACCAGTCACAATAATAATACATACATTATATGCATGCATTTCTGGATGAATAACTGTGAATAGACGTGTCTTAAATACAGACTGCACTCACACTTTGGTCAAAGCATCCATGCCCTTGAAAACATCTTTGGGCAGCGTCTCAAGGTTGTTGTAAGCCAGACTCCTAACCGACAAAGAGAAAGAACAAACAAAACAACGGAAAAAAACTGTGATTGAATTAGGCGGTCTCTGCCACAGACAGACACCGAGTCATTACACTCTATTATAGTTTTATACTCTTGTGCCTGCAATATTCCGAGCAACCAAAACTTTGACACACAATCACGTGACATGGGTTGGAAAAGCTGAGCAGTGAAATAAATGGGGATTAAAGAAATAATGAATTAAGACAGAGCGACTGGACTCTCTATATTGGTCTCTGAAAACATTATTTTATGTTTTTTCAACTTAAACAAAGGCTGGTGCTTCAGGGCTGTCAAGTTGATGATATACAGTCTTTGCGGTAAAGTCAGTGAAGATTAATAACCCAAAAAGAGACGTGAATGAAGTGAAATGTCAGCGTAAAATTACGAATGCTGCATTATTTATGTGAGAGTCAGTTTTCCAGGCGCTTTGAGTTTATGCAAGGATGCATTCTCCAAGCGCATAGAGCGAAGTAGACAGGCCACCAGGACCCATGTAATAATCTACTGTACTGTACATGATGCAGAATTCAGAATTCTATTTAGTAGTGCATTTGTTCTTCATCTTATTGTATATTACAGTTTTTTTTTTTACTTTCCTGCAAAACAAAGGAGGGTATCCATGCAACAGACATAAAAGGCATTTTCATGACTTTATTAAATATGCTGGAAACGCTAGTTTGTCTTGACATTCGGATCTGTTTACATGTCGTCTGTATTGTTGGTTCCTATCTGCTTCATTTCAACTTGATTGCATCCTACTAATGAAACTAAACTGCGGGTTGAATATGACTTGCCCCACCAGTCATCACGATCCAGTCTATTAACACGACACTAATTGTAAATGCTCCTTCCAATTTAGAGTGAAGGGACTGTAGAGCAGCCAAACAGAACATTGCTCATTTGTAAAGACTTATATCACAAACGA
Source organism: Channa striata (assembly GCA_033026295.1). Taxonomy (NCBI): domain Eukaryota; kingdom Metazoa; phylum Chordata; class Actinopteri; order Anabantiformes; family Channidae; genus Channa; species Channa striata. The sequence continues at coordinate 5,088,512 of CM065186.1, forward strand.
TTATTTCTGTGTGTGACCTTCTCTGACCCATTCTCCTGTCCCCAGCACACGGATAAATGGGTGGCCAGTTTGACATTTTTAGAAATACCCCTTTCAGTTCCATGACAAGACCGGCGCCAAACAGACTTCTGTAGCTGTTTCCACCAATGTCCAGTCTTTGTGCTAACCTGGACTCAGGAGCACATCTATAAATATTTTAATAGGAGGGCTACACACTCAAAGTAGGGGGATACATTTAGAAAATAGGTAAAAAGGTGCTGCACACTAATGTAAAGCCTTGCTTAATATTAATAATGAATGTTTTTTTTTTTCGCTGCTGCCTGTAATGTCAAATGAGTGTAATAAATGGTTGAGCAGCAGTGACAATGATCCCAGCAGGCCTCATTAAAGCTACTACAGAATTTACCCTGACAACAAATATGAACACACCATGAAATCATTTAATAAATAATTATTAACAATCAACTATTTAGTATTGTTTTTAATGATAATTACTTATTCCAGCCTCAACTTTGATCAGTTCGTTGACATTTATTTAGACCTATCAGCCACCACATTAACGCCACATGGGGTGTTAATTAAAATGATTAATTGGTGTTAAGCTATAAACCAAGTACCACCACTATCAAGGCTTGTCTTGGTATAAGACACTAATAACAGATTTCTAGATCTGCAGATGAAATGTAAAAGTAAGAACCAGGTAAAATGAAAGTAAATTAAATTGATTAAGCATATTTTCTATTAATGCTGCCTTATTTTTTGCTGTTAACAATAACGTGATTGATACACACTCTTGTAAAAGTATCCCCAAATATTTGATCACGTCTTATTGTCAGAGTTCTAAAACCTTTCTTTATTTCTAAATAAAGTTTATAGCCTGTAAACTCCTTTTATATTTGAGTTTTTTCCTTTAAATCACTGTAAATATCATTCATAAAGAGGAACACAAATATGTCAAACTGGCCTGCACTTTCTGAAAAAGTGCTACGTACAAACCTGTCAGAGACTCGGGGACAGACTAGAGGTCATTTGGTTTAAGGTTACAGTACAGTTATATTTAGACTTGACCTACAGGTCACTCATGTTCTCAACTATCTTTAGTTTTGGCAAGGTTCGCAGGAAGGTGAGATCCAAGTACACTGTTTGCAAACTCTTGTCCATCAGTTTCCTGTGTTGAGAGATTGTTCATATCATTTCTGTTAACAAGGACTGATACAGTATATATTTCAGATTTTATGGGCATGTCTGGGTTTATTTGATTGTTACCAGTACAGATCAGGCTGTACAGCAGCAATGGTTCCCCACCAGAATTGACCCCAGGACTCTGCAGTTACATAGAACGTGCCTCAACCACACAACTATTGGTGCTCCGTTTTGTTTTGAGACACCTCTCGCCTTAATATCATAAACAACAGAATTTCATTGTTTATGACGAAGATGGCACAACTGACAAGCTGTGTGTGTTGCACATAGAGAACGGACAACAGCTCTGCTAGCGACTAAGAAAACATCTATAAACTCCATAATGTGTCCTTCAGCAACATGAACCACACGACACGTTCAGCCCGTAACCTTGGGCATCACCACTGGCAGCACTTCTGCTTGCTTTGCACTTTGGACAGCACGTTGGGCAGCATTTTTCGTACTTGTTTGTTTGATGTTGAGAAATTATTTACCTAATGCAAATGTGCAGATTCTTAATAACTTGAGTAAAGACGAATGAAGCAAGAGATACAGTCAGGGAAGTCCCAGGAGGAAGTACAGTGGAAAAGGAAGAAGTAAGCAAGACAGCAGACACAAAAATATGATTTTTTTGTAACACAGCCAACTTAAAAATTATACTCACAGATGTATCAGTGCTTTAAGGCTCCGGAAAGCATATGGAGATATTGATGCAATCTTGTTATTTTCAATAAATCTGTGAATGAGTAGGTTAGCATTAGTATTTTTGGTAGATTTTGAAATTATACAGTATGCTGTACAGTAATGTGAAGTAAAATAATCACGGGGGAGAAACATGGATGTTATTTTTCCACCAGCAACAGCAACAGCTCTAGTTACAGCAGTGAAATTTAGTATATTACACACTAACAGACGGCAATTTAGAAACATGGTATATTTTATGAAATTTGACTACACAGATTCACTACATATTAACCATATTCTCTCTATATCAAAAAGCAGTAGGCTACTATTGCAAGCTTTCAAGATAAATACGTACAGATATTCAAGATGGGGCAAACCCAGGAATGCATCTTCATCAATTAAGTCGAACGAATTTGCTGTGAACAATCTGTAAAGAAAAAAAACAAGAACATAACTTAACACTAAGTTACACACTGTTACTGTTTCTTAGGCAAAGTTAAGAGTTTAAAAGCATTGAAATTTGAGAGGAATATTTCTAAACAGTTTGAGACCTGGGTCCAAAACAGAGAATAGTTACTGCGACAGACAACAGAGTCATTCAGCATTTCTGCCCACAGTATGTGGTCATGAATGACTGAAATGAAAGAAACTAAGAAACAGCAGGTCACTCCTACAGGTTTTTAATGAAATAAAAGAAAAAGACAAATGCTTGCCCACTCCCACATGTTTCTGAGTCACCCAGTAATGTCAGAAATGTCTCCGACTCCAGCATACTGTGCACCTCACCTTACCCACACGTGAAATCTGGGTCTGAGAACATTTAGTTGTGTTTTTTTTTTCATTTGGAATGAGTTTGGGAATCATTTAAACGAAATAAAATGAATTATGAAAAATACACCTAGCAATCACAATAGCCTAACCATCTAAAAAAAAAATTCTGAAATGCTCAAAAATATCGCATAGGAACCTTATTAGTCATGTGCTTTAATTAAGATACCCCTGGTGGGAAATGATGACAGAAGTTATATTCACCTGCCTTCTGGTCACAAGCCTGCCTCTCTGACACTGATACTACTTCCTCCTACACTTGAGAGTAAATGCACAGCCAGAGTGATTCAGTGACAGAGCATGTGGAGAAGGTAACACTAAGAAAAATGTTTTGCTGACACAGAATGATATTTAATGACAGCCTGCTATTACTGTACGACCAGTGAAATGAAAGATACAAGCAAGCCATGACCTCACTGTAAATGTGTGGAATTGCGGAAAAACCTGATATTAAATAGGCTAAAACATGTCATCAAATGACCTGGGGAGATAAATGACACTGGTGAGTGCTCATGATGTTACTGAATTCTTTTGCTCTCCAGTGTTTCCTTAAGGAAACATGTTCATTATTTATGTCTACATGCACAGTGCCTCCTCTCTGCACCCAGTGCCTGCTGTTAGTTGCTGTAGCCATGTGGTGCGTTGCATAATCCTGACACCATTACAGACAATCCCCCTTTAAATCTGCATATCAGCCTCCACACAACTGCTCCTGGGAGACCCTGCCTCATTGTTTAGTGGTACAAAGCACATTGATATACAGATGTATGGAGCTATAGAATGAGATAGATGGATGGATAGACAGATAGACAGATAGATGGATGGATAGATGGACAGATGGATAGACAGACAGATAGATTGATTGATACTCACAATAGTTGCAGAGCAGGCGTGTGAACAAAGCTTCCTCCAGTGATTTCATTAAATCCAGACTTGACAAAAGATCTGAACGGTGGGAGAACAAAGATTAACGGGGGTTTTTGGCACAAAGTACAAAGGTGAGACTCGAGAACTCAGTGAGCGGCTCGGACGGTGCGTTTTTACGCGTTTTCCCTCACAATCCCTGCCGCAGCTTTCATGGCACAATGGAATTAGAGAAGCGGCGGGACGACTTACAATGAGACGACGTCGGAAGGGAAAGTGTGGGGCACCGATCGGACGTTCTCACACAGGGCATTGTCTTTGGTGCAGGTGCAGCCCACGGGGCATCGCGGCTGCCTCGCTCTCCGCCCGTCGCCTGGAATCAAGCTGACGGCGGCCACCCAGACCAGGAGCGTCCATCCTCCCCATCCTCTCAGCGCGGTGCCCGGGTGTCCCATTCCGTCTGTCCCGGCCGAGGACTAGCACTCCTCCACATGCAACTTCTGGGCGAAAATCCGCGAGGAGTAACCACGAGCAGCCTTTTCTGATTATGTTTTATTGATTTTAAAAAAAATTAATTCTCTTTCTGCCTCTGCCTTGTTGGCTGTAAGAACAGATTGCGCTCCGGTGCAGGCTGGTGTCTATGCGTCTTGCGTCTCAATGGGAAGGCACCAGTCCAGCGGATTCGTTCTGCAGGGCGCAGGATTACAAATGCAGGACGGACGGGAGCAGAAAACTGTCTCCCCCCTTTTCTTTCTTTCTTTCTTTCTTTCTTTTCTTTTTTTTCTGGTGTCACGTTTAGAAATTACCCCGAGCTCCAAAATAAAACACGCTGCTACAAATGTGGTTCTATTTTTCTAATTAGTGTGCTGCTTACAATTGGCTCCATGCTGCAATCTTGAATGGAAAAACAAAATCCCTTAAGAGAAAAAAGGAGACAAATTAGGGAAATGGGGAGGCCCCGAGGTGCGTTTTTTTTTTTTTTTTTAAATATATATCAGCACTGTCAGCTATTATTTATGCGCGCTCCAGAGCCGGGCATGGCTAATGGGAAGCGGCTATTCATGAGCCTCTGTGCACCTGCCTCACTCATTCAGCGCGGCCTCTTTTCTTCCCTGCTTTCCCACAATGGCATTAACTGAGAACAGAAGATTGGTTTATACCATATGTGTAAAAATAAACACGGAATATGGCTTCAGTGATAATATAGAATAGGACTGGTAAAAAAAATAAAGAGATCTCCAGGACAAGTGGGATTAATTAAATAATGCTTTTATTTTTTTACCCCAACAAACATCCCAAATTTATGATAATGTTATGCAAAGGAATAATATGCTGTGACATGAAAACACAGCAATGGATTTCATAAATATTTCTAAGGGAATAAAAACTCATTCATGCACTTTATATTATTTGTGTCCAACTTCCTCTCCTCCTTCAGTCCCACATTGACTGCTTTGTTGAGTTCAGTGGTTTGTGGAACAGTCTTGAAACACTGGACCTTTGTTCCCACAGTGACACAAACTTTCACCTCTGCCACTTCTAATAACCTAGGGTTTCAAAATTTCAAACAGCATAATACCCTCTTTATTCTCCATCTCCATATAGCCCATCATACGCCTACATGCATCCTGATGGACTATTGTCCCTCAGCGGAAACGAACGATATTATCCCTGAATTGCCAGTTAATCAGTGTAGTTTGGCCGTTAGTTCCAACATGAAAGTCAGTGTCTGACACTGTAATTTTCCTGTTTTATCCCCCCAGTAGATTAGAACATGTTTTGTGATAATTCAGGGGTCTGTAAATCCAGCAAGACTCTAATGCTTGTGCGTTAGACAATTCACGTTGGCCTGAGAAATAATCATTGATATAAAAAATAGAATAAAATAATCATAAAGAAAGCACTGGTGCTTTTTTCTGCATAAAAAGCTCACTGCTAGTGAAAGCAAAGAGGCATTTTACGGTCTAATTACTCTAAGCTCTCTGTTTTAACAGAAACTGTACTAAACCAACACGTTTTCCCCGACTTTCCCCGAAAAATGAGCTTGCGTTTGTATTAAACAATGCGAGGACTCATTATTATGCTACAATTTGCGAAGCCTGACGTCATCACACAGCGACTTGGTGGTTACGTCATCACATGGCGACGTACGTTTGCATTTGTAAACATTTGTAGAAGCCCCCTCGGTGGCAGCCGAAGTGAAGAACCTCATGGAGAGTCTTGTGAAGGTAAAGAGGATGATTTTTGAAGTAGAAAATATGTTTTTAAACTAAACGGATTTGGACGAATTATTCTATTTTTTTTATCCAGTTATTGTGAGAGCTCAGAGAAGAGACGCCAACATTACCTGCTAACGTTAGTGACGTTAACATAACTGTAAAATCTGAGGATTTCACCAGTTTAAAAATCCCTCTTTAGCAAAAAGTAGAATTAATAAATAATGTATGAATCTTACATTGCTCCTCATTATGAAGCAGTCCCTGTAGGACCGGATGCAGGACGGTTCACTTGGCACAAGCATAGCGCAGGTTTTAGGACGTTACGTCAGTCTGATGTTGGTTCCTCTGTTTCCGCAGGTGCACGGAGGTGGCGGCTATGACTCCGACTTCAGTGATGATGATGAGCAGCGAGACACCTCGGAAACAGCTGGTAAAAGGTAAATAATAAAGACTACAGAATTACAGAGGCTGAGGAATATGTTCCATCAGTTTATTCAAATTTCTCTCACATAACCCACAGTGTTGTTTGTCTGGGCTTAACAGGATTCCTGGCTTAATTGTGTAGGGCGTCTTAAAAGTCATAAAGAAACCATAATACTTTTAATGCATGCTGGGAAGTCTATTAACTTTTTATTATTAACATAAATGAAATCAATTCTGAAGTTTAAGATCAGTTAGCTTGAAAATATAAAACTTTAATTAAAAAATTTAGCTCATTCTACAACATTCCTTAATGAGAATTGACAGTTTACTAGCTTACATTTAGACTGATGTGTTTATAGCCTCGTCCACTAACACAAGCTCTTTGTGATTATTTGTACTTATTTTTTGACAGAAAACACGAGGAGGACATCCTACAGAAGCCGTTCCAAAAGGGTCGGCACTCTCAAGTGGCTCACCGGAGTTTACACTCCAGTGAACTGGACAGGTAGTGTACATTCACGTTTAAATATTAAGAATGGCAGAGGTTACTTGTCACATTCATAGTGTGTTTAAATTTCTCTACCTCAAATGAACATTTTTCCTATTCACTCACATTTATTGTATGTCATCACATTGTGATTAATATCAGATCTGAAAATATATAAAAATTGCCTGTGTTAAAATGAAATCGTTCAATCAAATTGAAATTTTATGTGCATTATATTTGCGCATGATGTACGATACAATAAAGGAGAACAATCCAATTTCCACGTATGAAAACTCATTATGCTGCAATTTAAATTTCTGTGGTCCTTACATTACCAACCAGAGAAGATGCATTTTTATTGATTTATTCTTCAAATAAAACCAAATTGGATCATTGGACCTTTTTTCACGTCGCTCACATTTAAACCAGTAAATGGTTAAGATTGTTGTGTATGTAACATTGATTAAAAATTATTTGGTGTGTTCATGAAAACCATGTGTTAAAAAAAGCAACTATTCTGATTTATTTTCCTGTTTTTCAGAGAGGAAGCCAGGAACAGGAGAGCCCACCTCATATCACTGAATGCTGTATCCTTTCAAACGTTTTCTCTCCCTGTGTTTTTTTATGGTGTCAGTGTGAAATAATAAACCAGTTTTCTATAACTATACATATATTTACATTTCTACACCAATCCATATGTTAATTTTAATTAAAATTTTGGAAAATGACTGTGTTTATGTGAAAGTTAATTCAAAATTCAAATAGAGACAGACCTTAAGCAGATGACTCCAGTTTGAGCGACATAAGAAATTTGTTGGTGATTACATACTTTATTATGGAGGACAGATGGCTGATTTCAAGCGATCTGCGTAAGTGCTGTGTCTCACACTCAAGCTCTACAGTCAGTTATCCAGTCTCAATCATGGCTAAAACTAAGGAGAATAAGCTTACCATATCAGGGTCATGGTTATGCACTATTTTTATTCAAATACACTGAATAGTTAATTAAAGTTTATATTAACAATCAATTTTTTTAGTGTTCATTCCCCTCATCCAGTTTGATTTTACAAGTGTTCTCGTTGAACCTTTTGTTTCCCCGCAGAACAAAAGACAAAAACGATTTAGATGTGCTGCGTGAGAATCATCGCTTTCTCTGGAGGGATGAGGACGAGGAAGATATGACATGGTGATTATCTATAGTCAATTATTTATACAGTTTGCTTTAATAGTCAGTATGTCTACATTATTCTTCTTATCTCTTTTGAAAAAGAAAATATATATCTGTTAGAAATGTCTAAATTCACAAGTGCTGTCTGTTCTGTTCCAGGGAAAAGGAACTTGCAAAGAAGTATTATGACAAGCTGTTCAAAGAATACTGCATAGCTGACCTAAGCAGATACAAGGAAAACAAGGTAGGATAAACGGATGAATGGATTTATGGATTTATGATCCTTTAGTTCAAACTTAGTAGCAGGGACTATTTAGTTAATGTCAAAGTGACATAACCTGATAGTTAGTAATTTAAACAGTTTAACACCTCAATGAAATAAGGAGCCAAATATATAGAATATTATCGTTTTCGCTTTCTTTGCTTTGTGGTAAAGATTTTAACACAGTAACACACTAAACAAATCTGTATAAATTCTGCCACAGTGCAAAATATACATGATCTCATGATATATCATGTGGAAGAAAACATGTTTTTGTATTTGCTTGGAAAATTCTGTACAGTTTTATTATTCTCTCTCTTTAATTGCAGCAGCAAGGCAAAGTCTAAGTAAAAGTGAAACTTAATTTGATAAGGTGACATAATCATAAGCTGATGTTACATCTACTACAGAGCGCACAAAAAGAAATGTTGACTTCCACAGACATCTCGACATGTCAGACATCACTGTCACTGTCAGAATTCAATGTTTGGACTAGATTGACACTATTTGTCCCAGTGGTGGGGCCACGAGCAAAGGTTAACATTTCATAACCCAGACAATAATCTCCACCACCTCTAGTCAATTTTAAAAAGAAAAAAAGTAGGGAGAATTATGTGTTTTGGCACTGCGCTCTGTCTCTGGTGACCACAGAGCCATTCTGGTCTGAATCCAGGCCTTTAAAACTGACAGTATGTTAAACACAAGGGCAGTGTGCTTATTGCTTCATAGCTGCACTGTTTGGACTGTCTGATGATTCTACTCAAACATCGCTAGACTCATGAGACTACCTACAATATATCAAACAATAAGCAATTTTATGTGTAATTAGTACGACTATAATTAAGATTTAAACCCAATTCTGACATTACGCCAGCTGTCTCAATTTAATACGAAATGACTCTCTTAAATAAACGAGCTCCCAGCGATTCTTTATTTAAACAAATGAAGCGACTATATGCAGTATATGCATTCAAAAGGGCCTTTAGTTCTTTCATTGAGCCAAATAAAAAGATAACTACTATACAAAGCCTGGAGAAGTAATGAGCTATGGTATATATTAATGAAACTGGAGAAATGATATTCTTTGGTGTGTGTGTGGCGGTCTAAATCTAATCTAAATGGATTTTTAATTTTTTCCCAACAGTTTGGATTTCGCTGGCGAGCTGAAAATGAAGTTGTCTCTGGCAAAGGTACAGAATAGCCCACCCTTTCTCATATTCTACGTTTATGCATTTCTGTATGGTTTTATATCTTTGCATATACAGTGTCTAATCTAAATACTAGACAGTTTAAATGTGTTTACAGTATAGTGTGGTTTAGACAAGGGGTGTGTCCCAAACCCATACTACATTAGTACAATATTATTAGGTTTTGATTATGTAATGATGATTTGATTGTGTAATGATGATCAGCTTGTGCATGAAAACTGACAAAATGAAGTATACTCAGACCAGACAGAATGCATATTAATTTTGGTTGAATGCACTGCTTAAGAATGCTATTCTCCCATAACACAATACAAAGAGGAAATGAAAGGGCTGCTCACAGCTGGAAAAATGAAAATGTGTTTTGCATGGCAGTGAAACGGCTGCACAGCAACACTTGTAGACAAAAATAAGTCAACAGTTTGCAGGGAGTCGGGTCAGAGACTAGTACACAACCTGCTCCACTAGGTGGCGACAGAGCTAAACATAAATTACACAGCAGTGCCTAGCACCCACTGATCAGCCACAAGATTAATACCACCTGGCTGTTTTGTTGTTGTAGTGAACTGGTTTCCAGTGAGCTGTGACTACTGTGTCTTCTGACACCTGTCAATCACGGCCAGCATTCACTTTTTCCTGCGCTGATCGCTGTCCACCACCATGTTAAAACCACCAGGTTGTTGTAATGTTGTGGCTGGTCTGTGTACTGTGTAATTGATGCCCCCCTACTCACGAAGAACTGTTTCGTGAATGTCTGTTTCACTTTACTGGGACATTGTGGCTTTCGGAATGGCTTTAAAAACCTTTGAGGTACTTTAGCCTTTCACTTGAATCTTTTACTTGCTTGTTTAAGCGGAGCTTCCTGCCTTGACTCGTTGCACTATTAATTTGTTCTCCATTCTTATGACACACCCAGAGAAAAACCTTACTTGATCTTTGCACTTGGGCTGAGGCCTGCCTCAACAGTTTGGCAGCACTTTGATGATTACTGTATATGAAATATTTAGGATTAGTACAGTTCCTCCTCTCTTTCTGCTGCTACCCAGTGCGACTGTGATAGATATTTATAGCAAGGACAATATCAGCGATTCACAGAGGGTAAATCTGCCTTGACGGTTGCTTAACATACTGTACCCAGGCACACACGCACACACACATTTTACAATTGGAATAATTTGCCTATGTTTACATAAATACAACCTTAAAAAAACATATCCAGTATGACTGACTAAGCCAATATATTGTTCTAGATTAAGTCCACGTAATCCTGGTCTCTGACAGCTTGCCCCCTGTGGCAATACTGTACAGGAAGTGCTATAAGGTCAGGTCAAAGGAACTTGACTTCTGCTGTCAGCGCTGCGATTTGTGTACATTGATGATTCCCAGAGAATTACTTCTTAAGCACTATTTAGAGCAGGGGACACTAAACACTCGGTTAAATCAATACTAATCTAATTCTGCAACAACCTAAATGAGATGTAGAAAAAACAGCCATGCAAATCGAAAGTTAAATGTGTTCGTGTTGCAGTTTAAAGGTGGAAGAGTTGGACTGCAGATTACTTGAGTTTGATGTTGTATGAAGGTAATAGAAGTATAATGCAAACGCCAGCATTTGGAAGCCTAACTATAGATGAGTCATCACTGAGAAACTTTGGTTGATTGTTCAGCGAGTTTCTCCTGGAGATGTGACTCAGGTGTAGCGCTTGTTGGATGGCCAGACACAACCTCTACTTACAGATAAGTTAGACAAGGCTGCGCGAATGCTGATCCCGTGTCTGTGCATAAGGAGCACTGCACTTCTCCTCTACCGCGGACACTTTTTCTGGTAATTGTCCTCTTATAGTCTCCGCCCGTCTGTGCCCCGGTGGGTCATGTTGGTATTAGGTAATGCTGACCACTCTTCACCAATCAGTTGGATTACGAAGATCACTGAACCTTTCTATTCACGGCCACGGTGTGATATGGGACTCAAGAGCGTGCACTACCAAATCAAGTGTACAAGTGCTGGAGAGGTCCATTCACGCCCACACATCCAGACTTCTGAACAGTTTTTATCCAAGTGCCATAAAATAATTAAAGTCATCGTTATTTCAGCGAGTGCATGAACCTGGTACTAGGAATGTGTATCATCTATATATGTCCTTGTTTGAAAGAGGATCAGGATTATGGTCGCTAAAAAAAATTGTTTAGCTCTGACTTCAACGAAATCTTCAACAATGTCAGTTTCTGAGTTTCTGAGTCATGTGTCTTTTGCCAAATAGCAGCTTTGCTTATGTTCTGTGTGTGAGCCATGTTTTGGAAATATCTCTCTGGATAAGAATATTGCATATAAAAACATTTTGTGTGAGTCCTTTATTTGAGATGTGCATGCATACAGGAGCTGCGTTGTAAGTCAGTTTTTCCTCCAGCTTTAAGTCTTGGTCTCCTGTAGCAGTAGACAGGGTGTCAAAGGTTTTGCTTTAGCCCATGTAACGTTCCCGTCCTGTAAAAATAGCTTCAACACATTTGCCTCCACATGCTCACTGACAGTGCAGCGATCCGGATTGACCCCCTGTGTTTGCTGAGGTGTGAGACCAAACTGTAGTTTTCTTCTTCTCATTATTAATATTTTTTACTTTGATTCAGCAGTTTTATTTGTTTCAGATTTCTTTTCCCTGTGGTCTGTCCTATAGACCTGTCTGTTCCTACCCCGTCTGCTCCGTCCTCTGACTTATTTGTCAGCTTTATATATTGCGTTTAGTCCACTAACAACTGACTGAGAATATTGTCACATCCTATTACCCTTTGCTGGTTTACCTCACTTTTCTATTTTTAAGTAAAGCGAAAGTGACGGGCCAATTTAAAGGTGTGATCGTTTCAGTTGCTTTAAATGATTGCTCTAGCCTGGCCTGTGTTCCAACACAGGCAGGGTTTGTACTTGTAAGGGCATCCTGCTGGGCTCAGTGCTGCCCGACAAAATGCATCATTTTCAGAAGAGTAACTGAGTGCGTTTTTGGTGTTTGAAGGGATTGTTTAGTAGTCCACAGCCTAGTTTACTGTTATTCCAATGTGTTGAATTGTATGATTTTTTTTTTCTTAGTTGTATGTAGAAGGAATGACAGATGTCCTGCAGGTCTTTGGGTAAATATTAATTTAAAACGTAATCTCATTGTGCTTTAAAGTGAGTAAAAATGGCAAAATAGAATGAGTGTTAGACTCGAGGTCAGAAATCTAGTCTGCTTGTCGATATGAAAGTCAGAAATAAAAAGGCTAAATCCAATCCAGAGTCAAAGGTGGGACTTTGTTTTCAGAGACGTCGCCCTTTGGTTGCCAATTGCAGTTCCAGTATTAAGATAATTTGTCTGGGAGCAGTGAGTGTTGATCGCCCCGTGTTTACCACAGGCTGGGAACTTTTGGAAGGTGGTCGAGGGGGGGTTAATAATAAGATTTGGCTAAAAAGCAGCACTGAATCCACAAGATCAATAACTATTGCACATAAATGCAGTATTCTGACTCTGCCCTCTGCACAGTTCTCACTATCCAGTGAGAGCTTTGCTTTGCTTTGCTTTGCTTCTGCCATTGAAGGAATAACTTGATGATCCAGAAACTAGAAGCAGGTAACAGAATATGCCGACCAGCATCTGCATGTCGCATGAATTATCACATCCTGCTAGTTTGAAGTAGAAATGACTGTTTGTGTTGGTATGGGCTCCGTGTGCCAGACTTTTTTGTTAGCCTTTCAGCGACTTCACTTTCTGGTTGCCTGGCAACAAGACCATAAAATAATCCTACACATACTGTAAGCCAGTAGGGGGGATTTTGTTTGACTGGGAGAAAGCCAGGCTAACCATTTCCCTCAGTCAGTCTTTGCCTAAGCTAAGCTAACTAGCTTCTGGCTCTGGCATCACACTCACACAGACGTAAGAGAGACACTGATTTTCTGCAAATCACTATTTCCCAAAAATGCCCGACGTTACCAATAAAGGTCGTGCAACGGAACTAAACAAAGGAGCAAAGGCAGAGTCTGATCAAACGTGTCCGTTGCGAACCTTAAAAGTTATCAAAGAGCGACCAAAAAAGTGAAAGAGTGTTGGCCCACGTCTCTGCCCTGTGACTTCATCCAGTAAATGTTAATCGTGCAGCCATCTGTCCCGTGGCGTATCCATCCTGATCTCAGACCACTGGCTGCTGGTATTAGTAACCATTGACGTAGGAGGATAGGAACTTCCTCTCTAAACAGGTTTACTCAGCCAACCTGTTGCCAGCTCTTTTAATGGAGCACGTGCGGCTCACCTGACGTGTGACGATACAAAGCTCGTCAACAAAACGCTGGGAAGATCTTTTTTTATTTTTTTGTCTAAAACTTTCAGCGGCGATCCACAGAGGGGCTCTTTTGTAAAGCTAATTTTGTAAACCAGGGATGCGCAGTTTGGCAATATTTGAAAAATGTGCCCTCTGAGCACAACATTGGTGATTAAAATTGTTCTTATTAGCTTTCATGTGGGAAATAGTGGGACCCGAGGGCTGAAAATGATCAGAAATAATTGAAGAATTGTTTCCTGACCTTGATTTTTCTCAAAGATGTTGCCTAGAAACAGATTTTCGTTGACTCCACTCTGCCAGGGAGGGTTTGTGACTAGCTGGAGGGTCAGACACATTCACACTCTTCATGTTGTAACCTTCAAATATATCACGTTCTTTTATATTTGACACTGATGTGCTTCTCTGCAGCAGCAAGGGAATTCACTACCTTCTTCAGAGGGCTCATTTTTGTGTAGGCAAAGTACAGAGTTTTACCTCTTTCTTTTAGAGATAAAAGTGTGTGTGTGTGTGTGTTTGTGTGCGCACATATAGTGGATGTATTTGATGTCTTGTTTGTATCCGTGGCGGCGCAAGTAATATTTCACCGGAGAATTTCAGTCCAATTGCATTCGACGTCACTAATGAAGCTAAAGACAAGACGGGATTCTCTCAGCTTCTGGTCGCTGCTTACGTCATGGTGTTGGCGCAGAGTTGAGAAGATGCCCATTCCAAGTTACGCCCATGTTGTGTCAGGAAGGTCAGAAAGGACCTGCGATCAGAGAACGTTTCTAAAGGAGGGGCTCAGCCCACATGTACATATACAGACATCAGCTGCACTGTTTAGTGTCTATTTAATCCATCATATTATTATTGCAGGTATGATTAGTACGGGATTGGTATTAAGTTTTGGATTTGGTGAATATCTCAGAAACTGCTGCATGGGTAGCTGTGAAACATAGTACAGACATTCATGGCGCCTGTGTTTTGTAATAACATGATCATCTTGTTTTTACCGAGTGCAATCATCAAGTTAAATTTCATTTGATCCATTTCTTTGTTTTAGCTAACTTTCTAAAAAATGACATAACATCACTGTGAGTAATGTAAACATTTATCGAAGTTCATCATCTGAGAGCTGCAGATGGATTACATTCTCCTAATGCAAAAATGGGCTTGCAACTTATAAATGTTGATCCTAAATTGTTGTAACGCACATATTTTTCTACAGTTAGAAATAGCTTGTGAATGAATTATAAAAAGGGGTTGGCATTCAGCTGGAAAATGAATGTTTAGTGTTGCCTTTGTTTGGTCTCTAAAACTGTTTTTTAAATTTCTTAGTTTTTAATATAGCATCACACCCGCCTATGGAAACCCAGTAAACCTCAGCGCAACGAAGCTATAAAGTCACAAGTGTCGTCTTTGTCGTTGGCGTCATAGGATCTTAATCTAATCGAGCATGTGAGGGGAAAGTCTGCCTTATGGCCCAAGTGGCCCGAAGCCACGATGGCCAGAGTCATCTCATCTGGATGTTTACAATCTTGATCCCAGGCAGGTGAGGGCAGGCATTACTTTCCACTCACAGAGCAAGGAGCAGTTCTCATCCTCCTGCCAAAAGTGGACTGCTCTGACGCACTTGCTCCCTCTACTACAATCTGGAGGAACCCCGGAGACCAGATCAGTGCCGTCGTAAGCTCCTCTGGGGATAATAGGCAGGCTGCGCAGTGGCTGGAGGGAGGCCTTAGGGGATGAGGCAACGTGAAAAAAAAAAAAAAAAAAAAAAAAAGGCCGATGAGAGGGAGCAGTGGGGGTTTGGAGGTTGGAGATTTGAATTAATCTCTTAGTCCTGAAATAAAACGTTATTTTTCCTTTTTGTACACAGTAATCAGTTCCACACTTATCTGCACGTTCGATCTCAGGGCTCTGTGTGTTTGTCTGATATTAGTTATTACTGACTGATGTAACGTCTTTGCATGTGCACATTGAGCGGGCAAAAATGAATGTAAACATCACTGGAGCTCTTTGTTCTTCCAGGTCAGTTCCAGTGCGGAAACAAACGCTGCGAGAAGCAGGAAGGCCTAAAAAGCTGGGAGGTGAATTTTGCCTACGTGGAACACGGCGAGAAGCGGAACGCTTTGGTCAAACTCCGTAAGCTAAAGACAAATTAACTCTCCGTCTCCGTGGCCGTTCTGAGTAAAACTTCGCTGTGTGTGTAAGTGCGTGCATGTGCATCGGCCCGTGGCTTGGTGGGTTTCCCCCGTCTAAGACCCAGCTCATAATAATCCTTCTTCAGGTATC
Organism: Channa striata; assembly: GCA_033026295.1. Classification (NCBI taxonomy): domain Eukaryota; kingdom Metazoa; phylum Chordata; class Actinopteri; order Anabantiformes; family Channidae; genus Channa; species Channa striata. The sequence goes on from CM065186.1 coordinate 5,104,410, forward strand.
AAACTCTGGAAAATCCTGTTAGAATAATTACCGTAATTGGAGGACCCACCAGTCATAGTGAACTCAGCCAAGCAGGAAATGACAGGCTCTTCTTTAACAAGCTGGTGCAACAGGTCACATCCACACATGTTGTTTCTCCTCATTAACAAAAATGTTTCCCAACTTGTGTTAATTCCGAATCCAGTGTTTTGACAGTCCTAAATACTTGGATCATATCCTGCGTTTGCAGGCTTGGCCAAGTTTTTATGAGGGAAGAAATGCAGTCAACATATTTGTTAGGCCCTAAGGACATGCACATTCTGTCTGAGTGAGAAAAAATTATCGTGAACTTTACTGTGTGTGTTTTTAAGAAAAACTTCCAAAGGGTGCATTTTACAAAGTCATTAACTCTAAAGAAATGAGAATTTCATATTTATCCCCTAAATGTGCATTTATTGGTTGCAATACAGTGACTTTCTCTGACTGCTACTTCACCATGAGCTTCCTGTCCACATTCACTAATATTACAATGAAGTTGTTATAAGCCAGTGCAGGGATTAATGCTTTAATATTATTTACGATAATAAGGATAGTTATTACGATTAAATAATTTCTGCAGCTGCAGACGAGCTGGTAATGCTGATGTCCTGTTGTTTCTGTTGTAGGATTGTGCCCAGAATGCTCTTTCAAACTCAACTACCATCACAAGTAAGCCAAGTTCCACTCGAGGCATTTCTGCATTAAAAATGTAGATGTCTTGCCCACAATGAGTGATTTTAAAGCTTGTGGAGAGTGTGTACTCGTTTGCTACAAGTAGGGCAGGTCACTGTGGACAGTCAGCACGCATTTGTTTTCAGCCAGCAGTGGTTTAAAATTCACACCACATTTCATGTCTCCTGTCTTGACTGCTTCGCGAGTCGGTGGATCATGACTTTATCAACTTTTTTTTGAAACTTGGACACGAGTGTATGTGCTGCTGTACACTCAGCTGATTACGGGGGGGGGGGATATGAATTGAGGTCATGCTAATCTGCAACTGTCTGAAGCGGCAAAGTCGAGTGTTACATGTGTGACACCGTGATTCATAACCGTCCTTTTGTGTGTCCATATTATATTTTTACATTTTTGGGGCTTTAGCTTTGTCTTTAAACATAAAGCGTTTCATGTTGTATTTCAAGCAGTCACACAGCTGGCTCCTTTCTGTTGTGAACACAGTTTGCTTAATGTGAGATTTTGTTTGTAGGAGAAAAGAGGTGAAAGCAAAGACAAAGACTAAAAGGTTATCAGAAGAGAACCAGGAGCCACCACAGAAGAAGAGAAAAGGAGGAAGAGATTGTCTTCACACTCCAAGAAGCACAAACACAAAGACAAACATAGGAGGCACAAAGGTTAGACTCCTCTTAAACTGTCCCATTAAATAGAACCGTAATCTTATCAGGTGGGACTGGCCTTGTTTATGGTTTTGTGTTTCAAAATAATTCCCCATTCATATTTTCGTTTGCAGGCATTTGCTTATTCTGTAATTTAAACTCTATTCTGATTAAAACACATTTTAAAACTCCTTTTTTTGTACAGATCACTCTGACTCTTCAAGCAGCTCAGAGGAGTCTCTGAACTCGGACAAAGGTAACAAAGGAATTCTACACACACACACACACACACACACTCTCAGACTTAAGTACCTCCCACATTAGCAAGACACACATGCACACTGGAGAGCTGATCTACTCCTCAGCTTCCAGGCTGTGACACCACCACTGCCGTCTGAAGGCACATTGTCACTGTATTGAAATAGGAAACAGGCTCCTTTTCCCCGTTTTTCTCCACATCCCTCTCGACTTGTTTCCTTTTTTTACTTGAAACTGTTGCCCCTACATTGTGAGCAGTGTTAAAGTTAAGTACTCTCTTCGCCCCTGCTCGGTTTGTTTTAGTGTGTGGATGGATGGATGGATGGATTTGTGCTTGGTTGGGTGGAGCAAAGAAGCAAAACAAACGGTCTTTAAATCACTGAGTTCACCACGCATGCATTCCATCTACAAACAGTCTCACACTTTCCTTCTTTGTTTCAGTCACACTCCCTTGAAGCAGCTGCTGCAGAGAGTCCTAGAATATGATATATGATTTGTCAGCAGTGCATTCAGACTGGGTTAGGTTGTGGAAATTAACGTGCCCTTGATAAAATGACCACGTGTAGAGTAACTGATGAAGCAAACCAATAGTTCTTGTTTAGGCGGTTTGATGTAGTCCTCACAACTGCAGCCAGTCAAATTCCTACAAACCCGCAAATACACATTGAACAAAGGGTTTAAATGCCTCATTTCTGCACCAAACTGCAGAGTTAACATCAGTATTTATACCCTGTTATTTAATATAGTTTGATTGTTCACTGTTCGCTGATTGGTAAACACTCATCTGACCGAACTGATTCATCTGTTGATTTTAAATTTGTTTAGGGTCAGGGGTAATTCTCTAAAACTGAGCTGGCGAAATGAAATGTGTGCAGCCTTTGTGAAGGTTTCTGGAAGTGTGACTGACTTCTCTCCAAATCTCTCCCTCTAGAAACTGAAGACGAGGATGAGCCAGAGAAGCAATCAGACGCTGAACACTGGCGAGGACCTGCCCCTGCAGTGGAGGAAAAGTCAAGGTGAGGCTCTTGGTTAAAGTTCATATCAAATAACAGCCGGTAAGTTGGTGTAAATCACAAGCCGTCTGTGCCACCTAACGTTCTACAACACTAAGCTTTTCTGAGCAGTCAGGGAAATTGTTGTCATGCTCCTCTTCATGTTTGATAGATTTACTTTCTGAAATTATTGCAAAGACTGGCAATGGAAGTCTGTGTTTATTGAAACACATGCATCATACTATACAAGACAATCATCAGACCTCAAGACAAACAGCATTCTGTAATATGATTGCAGGATGCTTTTTCTGACCAACTGATCTGGCCAATTAAAATGAATTTAGCACAAAATTAGCCAGGTTCTATATACAGTATTCTCTTCTCTTTACCCGGTAGTTAAATTCGTTGCTTGTTTGTTTGTGTCTCGTACTGATGTCGGCGCGTCCCATCACTTCACGTTGTCAAGATCAATGATAAAATGTAAATGAAATACAGAAAAAACATAGCAAGAGCACTGCTAGAGTTAGACAGGGGCCACCGAAGAAGGCACTTAACACTGTGTGAGTGCTGCACACGCCAGGAAGTAATATTTCTGTGATCGTGTTTGTGTGTTTAGGGAGGAGGAGTTCGATGAGTACTTTGAAGACATGTTCCTGTGACTCGGCTGCTATCAGCAGCAACCCTGCTGCGACCACGCTTCCTTCTGTGCATCCTGTCGGAATCTTGTGTGCATGTATTTGTGTGCATTAGACTGTATTTGTCATTACTGATACAGAAATAAACCTGATGTTTACCCTGTAACTGTCAGTGTCATTTGATTTACACGTCTGTCACCGGCTCTGTTTCACTCCCACCATTGTCACGGTAAAAGAATAATTGAAAATAGCTTTAGTTGTGTTTGCAGCATGGCTCCAAAGTCACAATGTCGTCCTGTCAGCTGGGATGAAGTGGAGGAAAGATCTGGAGCAAAACAGAAGTACTATTAGTATTAGTAATAATTAATAATAATAATTAATGAAGTAGAAATATGAACGAGTCAAATGCTCTGGTCTTAGATGACAACGATGACAACATGGATTTGTTTGAGATGCTCTTTTTTTTTTTTTTTTTGTTCAAGCAAAAATTGTTTCTTGGATTTTTATTTAAAGAGAAGCAAAACTGTGAGGTTGTTGAGACGTTACAGATGTTGGCATAAATAAAGATATTTCCATTTTTAGTGCTCCTTCTGCGTTGTTTTAACTTCCTTCACCGGTTTGAGAACGACCGTGTGATTGATGTGAACGTAAGGTAACAGGTGGTTAAGTGAAGTAAACGGCACATTCAGCAACGACAGCTTGTTTTCGAGCCGGGCGACGCGACTCGGCCGCTGGCTGTACTTTTACACCTGGATGTATTTACAGTTAATCAATTGTGCTCTTCACATCTGTTTCCCCGGTTAGAGAGTCGAGCCTGCACATGTGCGAGCTTTATGGGCCCCCCTGAGCGGAATTTTGTAAATCTCCAATAAGGTTTTAAAAATCAAAGCTCCCTTTCAATGCATGTTTTAAGACGTGCAGCTTAATTCAAAGAGAGAAATGACAAATGTAGAATGAGCTTAAAATAAAAATTCTTAAAATTGCATCTACTTTTTTCTCTCTCTTCTTGAAAGGCATTACGCTAAATAATTTATACATCATCCCACAAAATCATGTCAAGAATTCCGTCTTTTCAGGGGCCTCGTGGTTATTGTCGTTCTTTATGTCAGAGGCTTTTGGTCTTTGCCTTAGAGCAAAATCTATTTCCTTGTTAATGGTTGACTATTTCATAAAACGATGGCATGATAAAGCTGACTTTCTTTCGGTTTCTGCAAACGGAACCTGCAGATGGCAGGACACAGCCAGTTAAACAGCATATCCAGACAACGTTGTATAGGCCAGGGATCAGGACCAATCCACTGATCCTCTTTCCTCAGAGGCTCATCCAGCTTTGGAGCTTCTAAGATCCCTGCACGATATATGACTAAGAACAAACGCCATCCCGGCTAAATCCGAGGTTTCTTAAGTTCATTCGCACTCTCTAGTCTTTGTATGCGTGAGTCAAAAGTGAAGAAGAAAGTCTCGTTTTACACCTTCATAAATTCCTTTATTTGCTTACAAATATTACATCTCATGACACATACATGCAGTAAAGGTCATTTCATATGCCAAACAGTAGATTTCTAACGTCAGAATGAAAAGTACATAGTGCATTTTTGGTATCTCGGTATCCTTGAAGGGAAATCAAGGAGCCACTTGCATCACTGGAGACTGAAATGTTGATGTAGCCCTCTCTCTAAAATATGTGCATTATGAACCTGAGATAATTTACTGATACGATCACTAAACACTCATCTCGCTCCGCTGATCACAACAGCTCCTTACTTCACCTCAAGCAGGAGAAAAGGAATTTCCAAGTAGTCTGAAAGCCACTCTGATGGGATTAAATCCCTCTGATTGATGCGCCATTGATTAGAGGAGAAGACGTTGTGTAACAGGAAGTTGAGAGCCACAGCCTTTGCCCCCGGGAGGGTTAATTCTAAAAGTATTGCAGATACTGCGCGCTGCGGGGTGGTCAATTCAAATGCCGGAGCTTTTGTTTTTGTGGGGACACTCACGCTGAGTCGACATCAAACAGCCCACAGTTGTTTGATTGGTCTCACCGCGGCGTCGGCATGGAAAGAAGGAGAGGACTTTGTCCCGGACCTTCGCACAATCAATGATGCCATATCTGCATCTTTAACAAACATGAGTCGCCTGCGCAGAGCGATGATAAGGCTTTGGGAGCCCGCTTCGTGTCCTCAGTAAGGAGGGTATTTTAAGTCTAAAGGTGTGTGGCTATCAAGCGCTGGCCGGTAAACAAATCCTACCAAATCGTCTTACAGGAGAGGTTGATCCACTGCGCCCTGAACTGCCGGCTCTCGCCTCCTCAGAAGAAGCAAAAGTCGCTTTTACATTCTTCAAGTCAACTTCATGCTTCAGTTATCGTTAAATCTTACACAATTTACAATTTGCTACGTCATAAAACTACATCGATGTGAAGTCGTGCACGTTTTAAAGAATTGGTTTAAACATCGGCGTAACTGTTACATGTGTTTTCGTTTCCTGTTATTTTTCCACATCGATGGAACGTAAAGAAAAACAGCGTTTCGGTGTTAAAGCTGCTAAGAAAACTGCACAAAATCAAAACCTCTGTCGAAGCTCGTCTCAAACTCTTCCCAAGTGAAGACAGTTCAAGTACAAAATTCTCAAGACAGACAGAGAATCAGACATACAAATATATATGTATAGAGATAGATTGCATATTAAAATAAATACACCCTCACGTAACTGATCAGTGCCTTTGAGGTAAGAGAACATCAGCCCTTGTTGATCGAGCACTCGCTGTATCAGCACCAACAGATCCGTCGGACGCACCGCTTTTTCCCTCTTTTGTGTTCAAGAAATTAATTTCACATCATTAAATGTTGCCCGCGCTACATAAACCGTAAACCAAAAAACCTAAATTTGACCCCGTTTGCCCCTGTCCCAGTGAGTATAAAGTTCCACGGCTACTCGTCCCCGGCTGTCCCTTCCCTTCGAATCACGGGCCGCCGCCGCCGCCGCTGCTAAAACAGCAGCAGCTAAGTGCATTGTGCAACCTAAAAGCACTACTACAGCGTGTGGTGACCGCGGGCCGACCGTTGCTTCGGCCTGCGTCACATCCTGCTTCCTGTTTCAGCTACGCGCACTAAAGAGTTTGTGTCCGAAGCCAAGCTCGACATTTCAACACAGCTTACAAGTTTAACCGGGCGCGATTTACACCCATACACGATGTGACTGTTTCTATTATCGCTATGTTAACGGGAAAAATAAGTTGTGTTTAGATGTGGATGGTTGTGTGCTGTACAAAAACAAAGCAAGGAGGAAGTTTCAAACACATCATAATACATCTTCACGGTAAACATGTTCTCTTCCCATTATTACTCTCAGTAACGTTTGTGACTCCTCCCTCCTTGGTCAATGGTTAGACTGGACTGTAGACTAGACCCAACTATCCTAACGTAGGCTGGCCGGAACCGGAGCAGATCAAACCGGGCTAGACGGCACCAAAGCGAACAAAAGCAAAAATCCAACCAAATGACTCGTCAGACCAGAACATGCTAGTGTAGCCTAGATTAGTCCTAACCAGGCCGCAACAGTCCAAACCGAAAACCAGGGGGATTTAGCAGATGGTGCATGTCTTTGACTTCCCTCCGTCGCCGCCACCAGCTGGATAAACACACAGAAATGAAGAAGTAAGTACGGATGCAGAATCACTCTGAGCACAGAATCCTCCATCCTCGTCCAGCCCGCCGTGTTTTTTACCTTTCTTGGCTTCCTCTTCTTCCAGCTTCTTCTTCTCATCCTCAATCGCCTTCATCTTCGCCTCGTACACCTGAGCCAGCTCGTTCCAGTGTGCCCTGTTGTTGTTCAGACCGTCAAACATGGGCTGGATCTCTTTGTGGAACCTGGAGAATTCCTGACAAATGACAGACGACACGCTCATTTTAACTTTGCTTTTCACAGTGTGGGATACGTGTGGAGAGGCGCACGGCTTGAAAGACGGGAATGGCGTGTTATGATTCTCGGGGCGCTGATCCGCAGGGTTGACTGACACATGTTCCTTGTTGTAGATGTAGCACATGTGGATTCTTGTCCAAATACCATCCTGACAAACTGACAACAGCAAACGTGCCTGTCGGGGCCAGCGGGGTTCAGCAGGTTCACTTCTATGGATCTCGCACAGTTGAAAACAACAACTCCGTCTTTGTGAAACGCAGTTTACAACAAGAATCTATGAGAAATTATTCACCTCATTGATCAGTTTGGAGTTTGCAGGAATGCTTCTCACCAGACTGCGTTATAAATAAAGTAAGCATGCTGTTTTTGTCCCCGTGACGCCTGCACAGTGTTAGTTATTCAGCTGTAGAACCACGGAGCCGGAGCTACACCTCTCTGACAGTCTCATTAAAAATTAAACGTGCGGCGAGTTTACAGATTGGTATTCATTTCACAGTGGAAGGTGAGCTTAAAAATACAGAGTTACTTTCGTTGCTCGGCGAATCATTTTTCAAAATGCCAAATTCGATCCGATCAAACCGAATCAAAATGAGGTTTTACGCCTCGCGCTGCTAAAAATCTAATCGAGAGTGGATTAATTCGTCGCTCCTCTGTTAAGCCTGTCGGTGGGCTGAAATTTCAGCTTTTACTGATGAAATGTTGCAAAACGGAGCAGAGGTCAGACGGTCTTTTCCAAAAGCCGTGATTGTACCGTCACGTGAAGAGCCATTTATTACCTTGTACACAAACGAGCACACAAAGTCGATGAAGCCACACTGCATCTTGGGCAGCTGATCTTTACAGTTCCTATCCATCATGGGCTGAGGGAGACAGATGAGAGATTTTCAGGTGAAAATGAGGTAAACACGTCCACTGGCCAGAGAAAGCAAAAAAATTATAATAATAATGATGAAACGAAAAGGAAGAGCAGAGAATAAGGCGCAACAGGGGAGCAGGTCTTACAATCGGCTGTTGTTCCAAAACAGTTTTCTCCAAATCTCCCTGTTCCCAGAATTCAGCAGCGACCATCAGAGCCACCTGGAGAGAAAAGAGACGCACAGGGGGAACCGAACGTGACAAAGGGAAATAAAGGTGCCAGTGCCAGGAGCAGATTGTGAACGCCCAGTAAAAATAACTCATTTTATTCTCAGGGAAAAAAAAGCCTTATTTTTATTTTTTTGCTTTTATCAGAGTTATTTTGTGTAAACCTTTTCACAAACTAAAAATGCTTGAATGCAAGTGGCCCACTTTTTTCTTTTTTCACTCTTAGTTTTCAAACCAGCCTGTGTGAACCCACCTTGCTTTGCACCTCCCAGGGTTTGGTGATGGCCGACAAGTCGCAGCCTGTCATCATCATGGCCCTGGAGGTGAGACACACACAGACAAGTCAGGGGAGACAAGACAACACCCTGCGAGTGATGGGGATTATTTGCCAGGTTCTGCAGTGTCTCGGGTAACTGGCTACGGCTTGAGTCGGTTACATACATGACGATTTCCTTCCTGATGGGGTTGTTGGAAACGTAGGCAGTGGCCTCCTTTTCATCTGCTATAGGCTCTGTGGCGTTCACAATGTTTTGGAACATGGTTCTCTTTCTGTGCGGAGACAAACAGATGACACAGTCTTTGAGACCAAACGACCAATCGAATGCCCAGACAGACTCAGTAGATTAGTAACTGTGTAGCACGTTAGCGTCTGGCGCTTTAGGTGCAGTCGAATTGCGACTCGGACCTACTTGAAATAAAGAGCCAGATCCGTAGCGATGATGCAGACGTCAAACAAATGCTGCACGTTCTCAAACTGACGCTTCTGGAGGTTGCAGAAGATGTTCAGACTCTGTAGACACACAACAAACACAGAGGTCAAGCCGCGTGTCGCCTCTCAATGCGACATTTGACCAAAACGACGCGCCGTACTTCCTCCCCCATGAGTGTCTTGCTGTACTCCAAGTGGTGCCTCTCCATGATGGAAGAGCCGTGAAGTTTGGCCAGAGGAGACGCGCTCCTACCGAAAAAAAAACACCAATAGTAACGACAGCAACATGGACGCACACATTTCTCCATCCATACAGAAAAAAAAAAATGCACTTGCTTTGTCTGATAGAGGTTGTTGGTTCCTCTGTGGTCAATGTCGTGGCAGAAAGCAGCAGCCACCATGGCAAAGGCATCTAGATCCGTGTAGTACTTTCTCAGCTTCCCTGTCTGTAGGAAGAAGAGACAGATTGTGGATTATTGTGCTCACATATAGATCGGGACCATCTTTAAAAACCCTCTTCTGTTCATGGTAAACATGTATTTTCATATGCAGCCTGTTTCTAGACCATTTCTGCCCGTTTGAACACAATAATGTTCTGTGACGCGCCAATGGGATTTTCTGCAGTACATTTAATAAAAAATGAAATTCACAAAGAAATAAAACACGTTACGGCCCTATATGATTGGTTATCTATTCAATACGACGTGTCTGTTTAACTGTCTCCATACACACGGTGCTTCAACAACTTCGAATAAACTCTTGGGGGTTTTGTTCGACAGTAGCGGCAGCAGACGTCGTCCCGGCGTTACCTGCAGCAGGCAGAACATGGTGTGGCCGACGTTGAAGCCGTGCCTCCAGTTGTGGTACGTGATGTCACGGTAGCCCTTCCTCACTGTGTACATCCACCTGGTCAGCGTCTGGGAGGACGAGAAAGACGAGGTGGCTGTAATTCCGAGAGCGAAGTGAGAGGAGAGTACAAACCAAGTGATAACAATGATGAGCGGCGGTGGCCATGACCCGGCGTGACGTGTCCATGTTTTAACGAGCGCCTCAGGCAGCGCACTTTCACTCCACAGCAGGCCTCAGATTTGTAGCTACCGCACGAATTGCTGCGAGAGGCTAATTAAGGATCATATCTTGTTTTTCCTTTCGAGCAAAACAGACGCGTGGAACTTTGACCCCGACAGATTCACAGCTCAAATCTAAATTCGCTAAAGCTCATAATTTCTCCTCTTGGCCTATTTTGCAATTACCCACATTTCATAATGTGTATAAATCAGTCTGAAAGTATTTTTGCACATTATATTCCTGGTTTGCTGAAACATCTTTTAATTGCAAGCTTGATCGCATGATAAAAAAACCCCACTATGGATTAATTATTTTACAAATAATGAAATCAATTCATCCAGCCGACCATCAAACGGAGGCACTGAGAGCATCTAACTCACCTCTGCTGGAACTTTAAACTTCTCAACAACTCCAAGCTCAAAGAACATGCGAATGCCGGCTTTGATGAGGTCGAACTCCGTTACGGGGAAGTCGCTGAAGGAGAACAGGTACAGACTCTCGCCGTTGACGTTATCGGCTGGTGGACAATTTGCTCTCTGCATCAAAAAAACCCCAAAAGCAACGAAAAGTGATCCATGAATTCCTCAACACTCAAAAAGTACAGAAGAACATGATTACCTCATATTAAATATTCGATTTCCATAGACTGTTTTCGCTCGTATATGAATTAACTTTACATGTGAGTGTAACAAGTGCACTAACGCAACAGGACGTTAAATTGCGTTTCTGAAGGTTTTGTCCTAATTGTTACGTACCAACAGTTTGTACATGTCTTTCTGGTCACAGTCTTCAGGCTCTGCATCAAACTTCTCTTTGGTGTTCTGGTTATGAATGAGATAACGTGAAAATAGGTTTACATTCTACTCAAGAACATATTTCCAACATCATTGACAATTTGCTCAAATTCCTAAATCAATCAAATGAAAAGAAATTCCAAATCGGATGTTTGCACACTCCTCAGACTGTGCTCCAAGCAGTAACCCTATGAGTGACGGTGTCCAAGTGGATAAATAATCCTCCAGACCACCTATTATTGCTCTAACAGCTGCTATTGGAGGGCTGCTACTCAAAAAGCTGTTCATGCTGGATTAAGCTTTTAATTCCTGCTCGAGTGCCCTCTTGAGCAAAATGTTGAGAGGTCGAAGGTAAACTGCTGGAGGGAGAATGTGGAAGGAAGTTGGGCTGATGCTCACGAGGATGGACTGCAGCTCCTCCTTGGTGCATTTGGTTTGGTACATGAGCATCTCCTGGGCGATGTCCTTCCTGTACTCCATGCGGTTCAGCTTGTCGTAGGTGTCGCAGTTCAGCACTGACCAGCCCAGGAACTGCGTCAGGGCCTGGAGCAAAACGCATGAGACAGAAGGAGAATGAAAGGGAGGAAAGACACGGGTCCAGCAGGAAGCAAGTCAAACTCAACACGAGGGACACTACAGCAAAGCTTCTGTAAAGTCACTGCTGCCTTTAGGCGCAAATTTATGCTGAAGAGAGGAAACGGCCGCTGTTAACCTCAGTGATCTGTTCATCGTGTTCATCGAACGGTTTGCCGTCTTTCCTGTTGAAGAAAGTGGCGATGCCCACAATTTCTTCCTTCTTGTTGACAATGGGCAGCGACAAGACGTTCTTGATGACGAACCCCGTTTCGTCCACAGCCTCTTTCTGGAAGTCGCGGAAATATGATATTTCAGCACAAGCACAAAAGAGCGTGATATAGGATCTGCATATTGCACAGGGAAGGTCATGGCAACAGCAGAATCAATAAAAGTGTAAATAACAGATATTGGTGAACAGTCTTTATAAGTGTATGTTGTTGTAAACCAAGTGAAAGTCTGTTTACCTGGAAAGTGAAGTAGTCATCTGAAGCCACGTTCATCATGTTGCAAATCTGCCGTCAAAGGACAGATTGGGAAGTTAGACAATTTACTTTTTATATGTTAAACATGTGATGTGTCCAACCAGTTTCCGTGTTGTATGTAATATCTGCAAATATTTCATGTCAGTTCATTTCTACGATCTTATATTCACTTCCTGCCCATTTTGAAGTGACTTACAAAGCCGTTCTCCGCAACGTAGGTCGGGAGTCCGCTGACAAGAGCCCAGTGATCGGCCGGCGGACCGCTGAAAATAAAAAAATGGAGGAGAGAAGGTGAGAGAGACGCGTGTTAAGCCCCTTTCCGGCCTTTACGTTTCGTTATGTGACTGTGAGACGCTTCGAAATTAAGCAGGGCTTTTATTTTGGAAATCGCGAGCAATTCTAACCAACTGAAGGAAATTGTTCTGTTTTATGTGTCTGTTGCAGCGTGTCGCTGACGCAGCTTACGGAATGACTTTGATTTCTTCTTTGCCTTCCAGGAGATAGTCAATGATTTTGTAAAAGATGATTTCCTGTTAAAAAAAAAGTAAGAGCCTCTTCACCATCTTCAAACTACATCAGGCAAAAGAAAAACTTAAAGAGAGCAAAACTAACAAAAACTTATAGAATGATGAGCTGGTTACCCTGCCGTCTGGGGTTTTTGGTCCTTTATAGGGTTCCACATCTCCCAGTTTGACCGGCCATTCATCGTAGAATTCCTATAGAGACCAAACTCAGTTATAATAAACGTTTCAGAGGTTTTAACGGCTGTAGCCACAAATGGAAATGTGCTCCGTTTGTACGGCAACACCAACCTTCTCTTTGGTCATGTCCAACAGCCCCACTGAGTATCGCTCACATTGTAGGTAGGTCCTGACAGTGTAAAGCGCTTTGTGGAACTGTCTTTCAATGTCTGTCAACTCCTCAAACACTTTACTGGCGGACCACAGCAGCACCTGCGGCCAGGGAAGCGTTTCGTTAATCGTTCAGTAAAAGCGACCAGTAGGTTGAACAGCACACATCTGGGCACGATTATGAGAGATTCCCACTGGCTAAAATCTATAAATAACATAATCTGTCGCTCTCGTGGCTCAAAGGACAGTTGGAGCATTTACGGGTCAAAGAGCAACAGCTCAGTTTACCTGACTCCTTCTGGACTCCACATTGAACATGTAGGCCGTGAAGTGCTGCAGGGCGATGACCTGGGCAAAGTTCATGTACTTGTGGAAGAGCTGGAGACCAAATCAGATTAAAGGTTACAGCAACAGGCCACAGCAGATTTGAAACGCTGACTCCTTTAAACTTACGTACATGAATAAATAAATACAGACTCCCCTACACAAAAATACGAACTGTCATGTGGACGGGAATATCCTGGTGCCCCACATACAACAATATTTAGATTTGACAGATGGGTAAATATTTGCCTCAGCCTAACTCTTTGCTGCAAATCAAATGCTATAAGGTTCTTTCAGTCCACGTTTGGCTGAGCTTTACACAAAACGGACTTGGACATTGTGCAAGTTAATACACACAAAACTGTTGGACTTCAAAAGGTCTCGAGCTGACGTGACTTTATGTTTTCTTCAATGCTGACATTTAGATCTTTAAGACGCCTGCTCTTTGACTGAGTAATTGCAAAAAGAAAACGAAGCTAATCATTATTTTTTCCCTCTCCATAGATCGCACACATTTGCCACGGAGATGTGAGATACCACAAAGCATCCAAGCATTTAAATCCTATTGTAAATCACAAATCCTTTCTCACTCTCTTTTTCAGCTTCTGTACATCGCCTGGTAACTGAAAATCAATCTCAATAGTCTCCAAAAACAAAATAAAACCACTATTTCCATCTGACCTACTTGCCTCTTCGTGGAATACTGCACCGGTGTGCGTTTACGTAATCTGAATAATAAGAGGCCATAATGAACGTTCTCTGTCATATACTAAAGAGATAACATATTCCTAGTGAAATCATTATGCCCTTTTTTCAAGTTGAATGCTCAACAGCAACCATATCACGCCAGTCAGGTCTGATTGGCTCCCACTGACATAATGGGAGTGTTTTGCACCCTACTGGGAAGATGTAATTACACCAAAAATCTTTATTTAGCAGCAAATTTCAAACGGCAGAGCACTGGCTTGGTAAAGCATACGAAGAGCCTCTATGAATATGCGACACATGATTTTAGCTCTGCTTCTGTTGAGAGGTTAGAAACACTTGACAGGCCTTTTTATGTGACACCACATTCAATTTGAATTTGCATCATCACATCATGATCAAATGTCCGTGTGTCATCAGCTGCTGAGGTTAGTGACCGTGCATAGAAGTGAAGGTATGACTGTGTACATTCTTACCGCTTCATCCTCCGCAGTGAACGCATCCGCGCCTATTTTGTTTAGTGCCATGACAACTCCAATGCACTCTTTTTCAGCCACCAGCGGGAACGTGAGCATGCATTTAGTCTTGTATCCAGTCTGTTTGTCCACAAAGTCAGAAAACTTTTGATTCTGGATTAAGAGACAAAAGAAAACTGGTTTGTTGCTTTTGTTTTCTACACTTATTAAGAGTCTGTAACATTGAAAAATTCATATGGATATGCATTCATAACACAGATTTTTTTTCCCACACAGAGGCCAGCATGCTGTATGATCTTTTTTTCCATCAGTAATGTATCATTATTCACATTTGGCAGCAGAGGACCGACTCCCTGAATTGGCCTTTTTACATACTTTGCTCCTCACTTGCAAGTCTGTTTGCATGAAAGCATCTGCTAAACGTAAATTAAAGATATTCTTGCTACTTTCAGATTTGTCAGTGGGCAAGTATGTCAGCATGTTCTTGGACCGGCTGCTGTAATAATCCAACAGGGGCTGCATCTATGGGGTTGGTAACCATGGACACTAAAACATAAAGACAAAATTAGGATTTTTTCATAATGTTTAAATAGATTCTTGTCAGAAATCCAACAAATCACATGCTTGTAATATACTTTTTTGAAGCATTTACAGTAGATCCGAATCATCCAAGCCCCTTTTTGCAGCGTGAATAAAACCAAGTGTGGTGCTCATCTACTCATAGAATGACACCATGCGCATTAGTAGAGAGTCTGGTCCAGCACCGTGCCATCAGTGTAAAGAAATCAAACAACCCCTATTCCACCCAGATCATAAGTCGGTCCTTTTCACAAATTCTGCAGACACTGGGCACATTATCATATCATTTGGGCCCCAAAGTCAGTTTACGCAGCACCTTTACGCACTGGGACGCGCGGGCACCTTTTTCTCACCTTGGAGACGTCAGGGATATTTAGGGGCTTTTTGGACTGCGCGGTGAAGCCGACAATACCCATGTCCAGGGGGAACACAATTTCCGTCTCCGGGAGGACCAGGTTCGAGTCGTACTTGGACGTTGGAGTCACGTCGAAGAGGCAGGTGGCCAGCTCGGGTATTCCGTTCCTCGAGCGGCCCACGTAAAAACTGAGCCTGTCCGCCTGCAGGATGAGGGCGACTCTCTGCAACACTTTGTGAAGAGACTTCTCCATGCTGTCCAGTTTCTGCAGCTCCTGGACCAGCTCGAAGATGATGGCGGCCTCCTGGACCGAGTTGACATCCTTGAAAGACGCGGTGTCTTTGACGTCCAGGGGCGCGGAGAAGGCGGCGGTCAGGGCCTCTGCGCGCAGCTTCTTATCGAAGTATTCTTTGGCGAACTGCGGGTTGTTCTCCAGGTATTTCTCCACGCTGTCCTTGTCTGCCATTTTTCAACGCGTTCACTTTGGTTTTTTTTTGCCCCGTTCTCCCTTGTCACAGAAGCATCACCTGCGCGGACAGAGAGAGGCCTACAGGCTCGGACGCACCAGCAGCATCTCCTCCGCAGGTCTCCGGAGGGAGTCCCGTGTGCGCCGCAGACGGACTAGGACAGAATGCGGCTTAGAGGCTGAAAGGATCAAAGTGGCCGCTAATTAACGTGACGTCAGGGCATTAACCCCTCTGCTCTAAGCGTCTTTAAGCCGCAAATCCCAACGCGGATCGTCCCCCCCCCCACCTGAGAGAGAGAGAGAGAGAGAGAGTTAGACTGTTGTCAGATCAAATGCCAGCTTGGAGGTCTGGGCACCAGCAGCAGGACAGGATGTGATGCAGTGAGGGGGGGGGGGGGACAGGTGTCATGTGGACTGTCCTGACACCCTCAGTACTGTCCTGCACAAACCATGTTCAGGAAGACACTCAGAGTCCAACCAGTAGTGGCTCAGTAGCTCCACTGAGGCTTCATGGTCGAACAATCACTGAGCAGAGTTGGAGGCCAGTTACTGGATTCACACCATCATCTTGTACGTTCCACTCCAGTGTTCGTTGCGTTTTTCCTCTAAATAACATGCATTAAATGGAACAAGTTGTGTCACCAAATTCAGCACAAATCAGAAGCCGTGATATCAGACTAACCTCGCCCTTAAACGACCCCCCCCCGAGTGTCTCAACCCTGCGCTGGGTATTACCACTGTTCAGTCCCTGTCCCTGTGCTTAAAGAGTGTCAGCAACTAACGGTGAGCAAGTTCACAGGCGTAATTTTCGCCCATCTAATGCTCTAAATGTGTTAGCAGCCTACCTGTGAGCTGTAATGAAATCACCATCATCGCGGAGGTATCAGTCCTGCAAACTGGAAATTAGCCAATTAGTGGGACTCGGACGTCTGAGAACAAGGCCCTAAACAAAGATGGCTTGCTATTATTAACCGAACGCACTGTCTGGTTAGCAGCTGGCAGGCTGACAAGACAAGGAGCTCCCCTCTATTTTTTGCAGCAGGGATTAAGGTGAGCTTATCAAGGAGAGCTGCAAAAAGGTGTGTGTGTGTGTGTGTGTGTGTGTGTGAGGCACTGTGGAAATCGAGTGGCTGATTTCACGGTGGGAGAAACTGGCCGGGTGCACAAAACGCAAAGACAGACAACCATTCACACCTTCACTCAACACGCAAGTTAGATTCAGCATTTCATTTCAGGTGGCGCGTGACTTTTACTTCCGTGTGACACCTTCGCAAACTATTTCAATCCATGACGGCCCCTGTGCAGGACATAGGGCTTGTGAAGTTTGTGGACCACCGTGACTCAGTTCTTCAGGTCATAGGTAGCGCTGGTGTTGGATTTAATTGGATTATGTGGTTGGACCGAAACCTTGCTAAAAATACTATTACCATGTTGCCTTTACCTTGGAGCTCCAAAGCTCGAATGGAAGCAGTGTGTGTGCAGCCCTGAGGTCTTTTGCTGAATGCCCAGTTTTATCGAGGAGCTGGGACCTGGAGTTGCCCAGATTTCACACCCCATGAAAACAAGAGTCTAATTTCTGCATCCGGCCGGCCATTTATCCACAGTTTATCTGAGACATGGCCCCAAAATGTTACGTGCACACGCAGACCAGCCAGCACAACGTATCAGTCGTTTCTTGGCCAATCTTCGTGTCGTGAAACGTTGCAGTGCCTCTGGCCAAATTCCAGCCGCTATTATTTCTGCTCAAAATGAGTGATTGCACTGTTTTCAGCTGGCCACAGCTTCGGTTATGCAAGCTGCAGATGTTTGGCTCCGCTCCCCCCAGACAGGACTGGTTACATGATAATGGTGCAAAACAACAGCACGTTGTAATTTGTCAAATTTATCTCAGATGTTTGCATGACTATTTTAAACCGCAGCTCAGTGTTTGAGAAGCGTTTTCCCCTCAACCGGCTCGAGCGGTGAATGGTTTTCGGAGCAAAATAGAACAAGTCACAACGAGCTTCACCCTGCTCTTTGGAAAACAGCGTGTTTTTTCTTTCGCTCGACTGATTTGGGAATTCAGTTTGTCTAGCACATCCCACATTTTCACAACGCACACTCCCTGGCTAGATGATCCCTAAAAATGACCATACTTTAGATGCAAATACATTACAGCGTCACTAAATTCACTCATGTGACACACACACTTTTGTTTACCTCTCTTTCAAATTGATTTTTTTTTTGTTGCGAGTGGACTTGACCACTTTATGTCTCTATACAAACACAGTGATCATCAGCTGATGCAACAATATCAATACTGCCATGAAAGCCGCTCATCTACTGTAATATTTCTCTAGGAATTAAGAAAGAGTTTAGTGCAGCTTTTCCACACACACACACACAAAAAATCAATGCACACAAAAACATTTCACTTAGATTTATGATGTTAAAGTGTAGGTTTCATCAGCCTCGGTGTGTGTGTGTTTCTGTGTCACGGTGTGTTTATCTGCACACGCATTGTATAGATTGTTCCAGATGGTTTTCTTGGCTTTTGTACCGGTTGCTTTCATAAGACCCGGGAAGCCTCTGCAGTTCTCACAGCAAAACACTTTTTTTTTTTTTTTTTTTTTTTTTGGAGTAGGGTTATATGGAGGGGTGGTTGACCGAATATTCAGAACACACAAATCAATAGGACCGGGTTCGTCCAATGGAAGGCGAGATAGCTGTGGGTAGAGCAGGGGAGGTTCAGGCCTCCCGAAGACATTATGCAATCGCAGCCAAGCGTATATAAGAGCGAAACCTGCCTGAAAACCAGAGGATCTCTGACCTGCTCGTTTCTTTTTGTGCAACCAGGTATGCATTGACTTTGGACTCATATGTAAAGCGAAGTGGTTAGTGCTTTTGCTAAGGATTTTTTTTTTTATTGACTCAAAAGATTTTGCATCAGTCGGACTGTTTTTGGGATAATCAGCTTAAGGCACAAAGGGGAATATTTTGTGCAACTGAAGTTCTCCATCTTACTTCTAAAGACTTGAATGGAAAGAAATTGACGGCTGACAAACGTCTCTAACTTAACCGCTTTTCCTTGTTCTTGTTTCTCTATTTTTCTGTCCTCTGAGGTAGAATGTTGAGGTACGTTGTGGCCCTCGGCCTCTTGGCTTTGTCCTGGGCACAGGACTGCCAGGTGGCCAACATCCAGACCATGCCCGACTTTGACAAGTCGAGGGTGAGTCGGAATTGTAAAAAGATGCATGAAGTTCTACGACCACATTATGATTTATTTAAATACAAGCCGGGTTGATGTGATCTTTGTGTCCCTGTATTGACTGGGAATATTTTGACTTGCATGCACCTTTTTCTCATAGTATGCAGGGACCTGGTATGCTGTCGGAAAGAAGGACCCAGAAGGTATATTCTTAATTGACAACATCGTGGCTCAGTTTACTATCGATGAGGATGGCAAAATGACCGCCAAAGCCGTAGGCAAAGTCAACATCTTCAAGTGAGTGACTTACCACTGCCAGAACGTCCTGTGCTGAAACTAGTGCAGCTCTTCTCCTCTGCTTTTCTAACGAGCTCCTCCACCTTTCAGCAATTGGGAACTCTGTGCTGAAATGTTTGGCACCTTCGAGGAGACCCCCGAGTCTGGCAAGTTCAGGATGAAGTACTGGGGAATTTCATCCTACCTGCAGTCTGGAAGTAAGCTACGGAACATTTACAACCTTAACGTTAGAGGAGCCTAACTTTGAAAAAACGGACGAGAAAATCTGGGCTCGACACAGAATACCTTTAGACATCTTTTTTTTTTTAACTTAACCATCAACGGAAGCACAGGTAAAGAAGGAATCAAACCAAATTCTCGGTAAGAAGAGTTTAAAATGTCCTCAGAATAAATCTCTTCACTCTTGTAAGATGGACAAGACATTACATGTAGGGCTGATGTTGTATGAAGCCTTTGAATGGTTTCGAGCAGGACATGCAGGTTCTGAAATGCGACTGCTGACACAAGCAGTAAAAAAAAAGATGTTTTCAAATGAGCCTTTACACTTTTTCTGTGTCGTCCCATTTATCTGCGAGTGCTGACCACTGAAACGATGATTCACTTGCAATCTTCTGTCCCCCATCTCTCAGACGATGACCACTGGGTGATCGACACCGACTACGACAACTACGCCGTCCACTACTCCTGCAGATTGGTGGACGCTGACGGCACTTGCCTGGACAGCTACTCCTTAATATTCTCCCGTCATCCGGGCGGCCTGAGGCCCGAGGACCAGCCCATCGTCACCCAGAAGAAGATGGATCTCTGTCTGCTCGGCAAATACAGACGTGTCGAGCACACTGGTGAGTTGAGGCGAGCTAAGCGCTCATTTGTTTGTATAAAGATTCATTGATCCGTGCCTTTTCAGTAAGGAGAAAGAGCAAGTGAGTGATTGAATTGAGTTGTCTGTGTCCTTCAGATGGCTGCTTAAGTCTTTTATTACATGTTCTCATTTACAATATTAATGTATCTCCTTTTCCCCGCAGGCTTTTGCCCAAACAATGGATTTATTGCAATGCAGTGACATGTTTTTGACGCACCCACCTTGGGGAGTGGGTGGGCCTCTGCTGGTCGTGGACTGGATCTTCCTTCTTAGTCTTCTGTACTGTCTGTGTCTATCTTAACATTCTACTTAAAAAGAAAAAAACAAATGAAAAATGACAATTTTGACATGACTTTACTGTGAATAAAAGGGAAAGATGACCATTGATTCAGGTTTAAGTGGCAACACACACACATCAGACCGATGAAAACAGCTCCTGGAAGGTTTCGGGACAGTGTGAATGGAGGCTGAACTGTCAGCAGGGCTGCTGGTCTGCAGTAGAACCACGTTTACTAGAAACCCGGGTTCACGTGTCTTTATTTTACACTGAAAAAAAAAAAAAACATGGTATTTTGTAGCACAGATCTAGACATTGCTGACACACCAACATAAGCATGTGCTATATACAATAGGCATATTAGTCTGGTTGTTTCTTGATTGTATGATGTATACATCTTGATCAGTTTTTTTGAAAATAAAACATTCATTCTTTGTTGGCCTATTCAATATTCGATCAGCTTGAAATATTTAGCTGTAGTCCTAGAGTGAATATAATAGATACATCATGCTGCTTTTGGCTCCAGTCATTTAAGACAAAACATCAGAACCATGAGTATGTGAATCTTGTGGCTTATTTCTGTGTCTTTTGTCTCTGCGCAAATAAACTGTCAAACAAAATAATGGGTGTGAAATCAGCTAGAAGCAACGATGACATACACTGAAATGAGCACATAAAGTTTTCAGCCAACCACTGAAATATCCACTGGACAAAGTGGTGCTGAATTTTATAGCGATGTCACTAGAGGATGACTCTATTGACTTTGGAGTTTCCAAGTTTTTCTGTAGCACTTTATGAATAAAAGAATAACCCTCAATGATCCGTGCGAGAACAGTAAAACAATAATGCACAACAAAAAATGAGGTGTTATGTGAGGCAAATAGGGATAATAAAGGAAACTTTTAAGAATATATAGTTGATATAAAATAAATACAGTATCTGAAAGCAGTCGGAATGTTTTATTGTCTGAATGATGCACAGTGTTGGACAGTCTGTCAAAGACCCACCTCTTGATTTTTGGAGGAATTAGTCTGTGGCTCAGCGAGCTTCCAGTCGACCACAGGTCATCGTAGAGAGCGTGAGGTGGATTGTTCAAAATCACTCGGATCTCTTCTGCCATAGCAGCCAAACAAGTTTTCCGTACAGTGTGACACACATCCATGTATCAGTACCAGCAGTTCGAATATAATCAACGATTGGCCTCGATATTGTCAGTCTTCATCTTAGCACTCATAGCATTTCCTCATCTGTAACATGTGACACAAAAGCTTCATTGAAATTGGCAGGAAAATGGGCAAAGTGAAGAACCAAGAACTCGAGGTTTATCAGGACAAATCTGATGGGACAGAGGTGCTGCTTCATTTGATGTGACAACAGATCAGACATTCAAGCAGGAACAAAGGTTTTTGGACCCTTTGTTCAATTACTAAGTCAGAATTTGTGAAACCGACGTTTGTTAAAACTTATTACACTTTGATTCCCAAAAATACAAAAAAAAAACGAATGCACTGACTAAGGGTTTGTATCTTTATTGCACATTTTTGCACAGTATATGAAGCACGACTAAAACTAGAAATGAAAATAAACAGCAAGACGAGGAAAATTGATCAAAACAATGTTTCTTTCTCTAGTCACATAAGCATCAGGAATTAAGGCACCTTAACCACTTTTTCCCCAGTGAGAGGACCTTTACTAATCCGCTGCCTTAAATAGGTTAGTAAAAGGACTTAACTCATGCAATCTCATTCCAGCCTTACAGGGCTGATGCCTCGAAATGTCAAGGTGGAGACGGAAGTGAGCTCCGCTCAAACAGCGGAGAACGCAACCTGACACCAGGTGACAAACGTGTGGTCAAGTTTATAGAGGAAGCGCCTGGTTGTGGCTCCAGCCGCATGGTCCACTGAAGCTCATCCAAGTTCCTTCAACACACCAGACAGAAACACAACTATACTTTTGATGAATCACAACCACAAAAGAAAATCTAAGCAGGCAAGTCACACGACTGGTTTTTACACAATTAGGAAAACGCTTTTGTTTTCTCACTTCCATTCTGTTAAAATGGCACATGACAATTTATGTTTCTTCAGAACTACGCTATCAATAATAAATATGCTGAGCAAAGGCAGATATTAATGAAAGTGGGAGTGTTTACAGCCGAACACAGGCAGGTTTGTAAACTTTTATACGTCATCATAATTGAATGACATAATGCAGTCACACATGATTTTGAAGAACAATAAAAATGACAGTAGCTCACTTATAAAACCCAAGAATAAATAATGTCATCATAAGACAAAACACAGTTCAGGTTGCTACTACCGGTGTAGAAGCAATAAAAGACCCCGGAAATAAAAGTATTTTAAAATAGACAAGATCATAAACAACAAGTGCCGACTGAGGTGATTTTTGACATACATTTTCAACACTTTGTCACTCTCCCATGATTCCCTTTTGTCTTAAAAAAAAAAAGAAGTAAAATTTAACCCTCAACCATTTTGGGTCTTCATACATTCTCTGGGATCTGGAGTGATGGCCTATCAAAGCCTATTGCAAATGTGAGTTTAAATACAATTTTGGTATTTTTCTTTTTAATGTGATTGTATGACAGCAGTAGTTACTTCACGGGCTCAGCAACTTTGCAGGTGAATCAGCTGTTTGGACATGATCTGTGGAAACGGTTTTAAAAATGGAACCGTCTACCGCTGTCTGTGTTTAAAATGCACTGAATGGATTTTACAAATCTAGTCAAGTAGTTCCCACCGGTCCCGCCTACTTGTCACAGCCTGCACCTCAAAAAGACCAGATAAACAAAGTGAGATCTTTTTGGTGTAAAATTGTTTACTTTCAGATTGCTGCTCCGTAGGGTGACGAGGGCTCCGGGCTGAAAACCCACTCATCAAACATGCGCTAACTTAGGCAAAGCAGTAGTCGATATGTGCCAGGAGCTCCCTGTGCCGGCTGGTGGGGTAAGGGGCGTGACACCTGGGGCACTCCAGGAAACTTTCATCGAGGAGATTGGTGACTTTTGATGGTGATGCAGGGTCATCAATAGTAAGACGATCAAACTCAAGCTTGTTGTAGGAGCTGGGCTCTGAAAAACGGGCGTTTGACTGTTTCTGGAAAAATAAAACATGTCTTTAGGTTAGTCGGATTCCACGGATTGAGGCAGGGTTTCTTGAGGAATGAAAAATAAACATGTAGCGGCGATGGCCTGGAACACTTACAGCAGACTCCAGGTTGGCAATCTGATCCCGGGCCTTACGGAGCTCTTTCAGCACCTTGTGCAACTGGTGCTGCATGTTGTGACGGTCCACCTTTTCATTTTCAAAGTCCTTGGCAGACAGTTGGATCTTAGGAGACACAGGTGTGAGCAGGAAAGAGCCAAGAACTCATTGCTCTTAAATTGCACAACGGATTTCCCCATTTTAAGGAAAACATATTTACAATGGAGGGATTTTCCCCATTTGAACTAACTGATAACATTTCACACCACAACAAATTCTATGAGGTTTTGAATTGCTAAATGTTGGTTTTTACAGCTCCCAGTGTGGATAAAGATATTCCATTGCTTGATACAGATTTCTGCTTTTGTGTGCAAAACTATTACCTGTTGCTCCAGGGCTGCGATTCTTCGGTGCTCTTCATTTTGGTTTAGAAGAGACTTCTGTAGCATATTCACCTGTGACGGGAACAGTCTCAGTATCACACATATTTCCCATTTAAAGAAAGGAGGGATGTGGCTGCTCGTAAATATTCTCAGATTAACAGGGCTATCAAGCTCTTGCGTTTTGCTAAGTAAATCCTAACTATTGATGGATGAGAACATATCTCTCCAATAGATTTCACAGTCTGCAAACTGTGATTTATGTCCATTTGATAAAGTATTAGCCAAAACCTGCTCCTTTCATGATCTCATCAAGGGGAGTCTGAGGAACATGTTAGAAGGTTCCTTACAGACTACACAAGGTTCCTTTGACTTTTTGAAGTGACTTTAATAAACCACATAATGGCTATGAAAGATGGATTTGATTCCTTACAGCGCAGTCACATTCTGGGTGGAATCATTTGCCCCGATCAGAGCAGACAGATACGTCGCATTGAGCTGGTACATCTCTGGTGAAGAGCAACCACCGCGTAAACAACAGTCAATGTAGGCGTTACCTGCTGTAGGAGCTCAGCAGATCTCTTCTTCTCCTCCTCCAGCCTGAGGTCCATAGTCTCCAGTTCTACTCTCATCCTGTCTGCTCGCTCAGAAGAAACCTTCCTCTCCTCACTCCCCGCATGTCTGGACATAATGTTTAATCCACATGACTATTTACATACGCAACACTCAAACTTTGAAAAAGTACCCATTAAAGCCCATTAATGGTTACTGCTATTAATAAGATGTTCAGTTTTCAGAGAAAATGTCAAAGTAATAACTAATGATATATTCAAAAGATAAATATGCCAATCTCAGGTCAGCCTTTTCTGATCATAGGCTGTTGTGGTTCCTTTACAGCAGTTTAACTCCAGTTTACAGTAACCGAGACACTGAGGTGACTTGACTCGACAGCTGCGTTTGATTTCTGCTGCGGAGGTTGTTTTACCTGTTCCGGAGTCGCTCTCCCTGAAGCTGCACCTTGGTCTCTTCCAACTCCTTGCTTTTCTCTTCATACCTCCTCAGAAATGACGACAGCTCACTGCACTTGTCCTCGTACCTCCTCTGCAGCACTGAACTCCCTCTTGCAGCCTGGTAACCCGCTCCTTCTGAGACTGCAGTTCAGCCTGAGCTTTGAAGGTCTACCGAGCCAAAGAAACTCACATCTCAAAATGATTTATACCTTCAGTCTGCTCATTGTTCCGACAGCGTTTTACAGATTAAATATAAAAGAATCTGAATCAAAGGAGTGTAGATATGTTATAAGGCTAGTCCAGCTACATGCAGATTCAGCGCTAAACCAATGCATTTAATAAAAAGATTTCTCAGTTGGCAGCACAATCTACAAAAAGCAGAACATAATTACAGAGTTAATCTTTATTAGAGAGTAACAGGCATCCTCAGAGCTGGAAACAAGCCGTCAGTAACGAACAGTTTACCTGTTCCCTCTGTACTTTTAGCTCCTGCTGGGTTCTGATGAGCTGATCTTTTTGACCCTCCAGGTCTTTCTGCAGCCCCGACATTAACTGCTCATACTGATTCTTTAGCTGGGCCTCGTTTTCTGGAGCCGCTGAGCTGGCAGGAGCTGCTATAGGAACTGTCGGCAAGCAAATTAAGATATAATTTAGCGCTTTCATGCACCCGTTTTTTACTCGAAGCAGCACAGTTAATGAAGATTTTATACAAAGAGTTGTTCTTTTATTGACATTACCCTCCCTGTGCTGCTTTTTATGTTCACATTTGTAAATACCCTGATTGTTGTAGGGTAATTAATCTTCTCTGTTTGTCACTTCTTTTATGTTTTCAGCATGGCCAAAAAGAACAACAATTCCTTTTGATTCACAATCGTTTACTTATTTGAACTGTAGTGAAAAATTAAGGATGTGGCCGATTCAGCTCCTTCACTTCTCACCGTCTGAACTGGCCTCTTGATTCGTTTGTAGCTGCTTTGTCTGAGGCAACTGCTTCTCCAGCTCCATCATACGGGCAAAGAGGGACTGGACATAGGCCTCTCTCTGCTGGTCGTACACCAGCCATTGCTGGTTCTTCTCAAGAGCCTGGTGGTGAGATGCACAGACACGAAACTGAAATATTGTACCCTGTATTTTCTGTATTTACAGCAAATAGCTGGTGTTGCTGTACATAACAAAGACAGGGACTGGGATTTGTGACAAAGGGTTTCTAATCAGTGCTATAAAGTGGATAGAAATGGAGCTTTTACTGCTTTTTGGTTCACTGGAAAATATCAAACTCAGAGTGTCATTTGTAGGTGGGACCAGATATTGACATAAAAATGAAACCTATATATTTCAGAAATATTGATTAATGAGCTTCAGAGAGCTCCTGCATTCCCCTGGACCTGAAGTAAACCTAATGGAATAAAATAAATTGCTAGCAGGCCAGATATTTCAGTTACCGAGCTTTGGTACAAAAACATTTTTCACTGGTAAGAAAGAAAGCACTTAAATTACAGACGCACAAACACACACACAGTAAATCATTTACTAGACTCACATCTTTTAGTTGATCTTGTACCACTGCCAAGTCTGCAGGAGGTACCGGCTGTCCATTCTGCAGAGAAAATAAAAACACAATTTTCTGAAATAAACCCCAGCTGATATAAAATGGCTTCAGGAAATACTGTGCATCAGATTTAATTGTATATGCATAAAACTGCTATATCTGTTATGCTAATACCTAATGACAAAGTAAAGACACATTTATGGACCTCCATGATAACTTTCAAGAGTCAGCTGTCCGATCAGATTTGAGTAGTCAGACAAGAAGGGCCTCAGCAAGTTGAGCAAGAACCCAACTGTCAATTTGCAAGAAAACCAAAAGCTATGCTACTGCCGTGTAAAGAACTACGAAATGAGAGATTTGAGGGTCTGAATACGTATAGAAATTAAACAATATATTTAAAGAAACTAATGTGTTTCCACAAAGAAAACTAAATAAACTGATTTCAAAAATCGACAAATTGGATTTAGTTTGGACAGACATAACTGAAGGCTTTTGGTGAAATATTCCACATCTTCATTTTAATCGTCAATACTAGTGAAATGAGGTCTTTGTCCTTTTGAAAGTGTATCATGGCCACATTGGTGTCTAGCCAAAATATGAACAGGTATTAAAAGGCCAATATTAAAAATCAGTATTAGGTTTCCTAGTTTGAAACACTGAAGTGAGTTATTAACGTATGCACCCTGCTTGGACGCACAATGTGAAGCAGCATCCCCTGGGCCAATTCCTTGACATCAGTCATCTCATAATTCTGTCAGAGGTCTACAAGCGTGATGCCACTCAAGGCTGAAGCTCAAGCAAATCCTTCAAAGCTCTGTCACAACATTCGGCATCTAAAAGCTCATCTGCGCGCCAACGCTGTGTGAACTCTTACACAACCAGACAAGCGTCGTGAGTCGTCAACTTTTGCCAGATAGATTCAAACTTAACTCCAACTATCTAGGAATCTAGGACGGGGTAACGGGTGAGTAAGTGGCAGTTAGTCAAATTACTTCTAGAAATGCAAAAACAGATACAACATGGGTTGGAGAGAGCAGAGGATCCACGGAAAATTACCAGAGTCATAAGTATAAGAGGCAAAAGAACTAAAAAAAAGAAAGAAGATATCAAAGTACTAAATGTCTACAACTATTTCCATCTACTCTCCAACCTTGATGTGCAAGTAGTGACTTTAAACTTAAAACAGAATTTAATGAAAATCTGAGAACATTTACAGTAGATTTATTGACGTTAATTTCAGTATTCTGGTGACCTTTATGAGAAACAAAAACAAGGGAAATAAAAACTTGTCTCGATAACTAATCTAAAAAAATACAACTGCAGGGAGATCTAAAGGGAGTTTTTTAACTGACTTTGTCTAGAATCAGATAAATATAATATTGTAAGGAATCACATGAAGGGAGAAGCCCATACATACGGTTAAAAATTAAAGCTGACTTTATTTAAATTGGTACAAACTGCTTAACTATGAGCCCCAAAGGAATCCTATTGTTTATATTGCTCTCATAAAACCCTCACTTTTGATTGTCAGCAACAATCATGATTGCACTTTAGGATCGTATTCAGGCCCTGCTGTGCTCATAGCATCAATGAGCTGACGGGGAATCAGAGCTGCCCCTGAATAGGAAAATAAGAGCCCACAAAGAGTGGCGACTACAGATTCACCAAAGGCTTCTGAACTTATGATTTTGGTGGTATTGATTATTAAATCCTGCGGACAAAGTGTCACGTGGGTTTTTTGGGTTCACAAAACAACTGTAAGTGATGGGCTCTTATATTCAGACACTGAAGCCTGAAAAATGGCACCAAGGAAAACTGATATGTACATTTAAAATAAAGTTTCATGCTTAGCTTTCATTACAACCAAATTAATGTTAGTACGACTCTAGGGGGAAGGTAACGTCAGCAGCTGAGGATAACAATCAGGTCACACAATGCCACCTGGTGGACAAAAAACATGAAAATGTATATTTCCAACTATATGCTGTAGAGTATAATGAAATGTTTTTGTAAAAACATGCAGTACACATGTAAAAGTGTACATAAATTTCATAGGTGCACTAACAAATGATCTAAACAGGTTCCACAACTATTCAAAAACTTGCAATGGAAGTATTCACGAGTTTTCATCAAATCAAGTTATAGTTGTTCTTGAATTGAAGCGAATATCTTGGTCAGGTTTTAGTGTTGGTCAACCTCAAGCAATGAAATCACTAAACTAGAATTTTATTTCTCCTAAACTATATTATGAATATACTGAGCCAAAACACTGTATAGTCATTGTATCACTCCTATATAAAAAAAAATTAAATTCTTAGAGTAATTAAGTGGGAGGGAGAGGACAGAAATCAGCGGTAGGGCTTAATCCTACACCAGGACGGGAATATGTTGTCAGATGGAGGAATAACACCACACAACTAACTTTGTTAAAAGATTTTGGATAATAAATGTCGACCTAATTCTTTACAATTTTGTAATCAAAAGCTTGCATGAAATTTTTGTCACATCCCAGCTTCATGTCCTGAAAGGTGAAGCTTTATAAGAAAACCACAGAGATTCCTAATATTACTGATTATGTGGAAAATGAGACAACTTTCAGAGCTATTGAGAACATTTAAGCAGGTATAAAATGCGCTATTCATTTGGCGACGTACCGTCAGCTGTGTCTCTAGCGACTGGCAACGAGCGGAAACGGTGGCCAGCTTGTTTTTCAAGTTCTCCGTCTCCTGTGAAAAGTTCTGGAGCAACATTTCTCTCTGCTCCGCTTCCTTTCGTCGCTGCTCGAGCTGGGCCTGCAGTGATGCGACCACCTGAAAAACACATCAGTGAATAAACAACAGCTTGACGATCCTCCCAAACGCACGTGTTAACCTGAATGTTTAACCTTATGCATTGCGGAGACAGTAAGGATGCTTTGTTCTTCTTCAAGCAATTATCTGCTACACGCATATGCTGCAGCTCAAGTTTTAGCACTTTTGTTAAAGAAAGTTAATAAGAAAGAGCAAAGGCTGATTAAATCACATTACACATTCACAACGTCTGGGAAAAACAAATAGATATTCATTCTAGCAATGTATCTAAATCTTGACATCTTTTGCAACAAAAGGAGACGTGGCACAAGGATTATAAAACAACCTCAAATCAATTTCTGCGGCAGTGTCACGATGCAAATCCGCACAACACACCCACTACAGCGAAAGATAGCTGATTTACAAATATCAAGTGAACAGCATACACACACCATGTGCTATGGAAGCCGACTGTCTAAACTTCACTTAGCTGAGCTGCTGTCACAGTGTGATAGAAGATATTTTCACCCCCAACTGTTTTGTGGCAGCTCAGTGGAATTGTAGCATGATCCCCTACCCCCCACTTCTGACAGTTATATGCTGTCACAAATACATATGCCACCAGTACAATGCCAAGAATGCAACAAAAGCGTCACAAATGCTGTAGTAGGTACTCGCCCCGTCAAAGCTGTAGGTACTGTATACATCCACACCCGTAGCAGAAAACTGCTGCTTCAGGTTATTCAAGATCTGTTTACAGACAGAAGGATCTATATCAGTCTACTGTAAAAATAATTTTTAACCATACTTCTGATGTGTCATATGCACATGAACTGACAGCTGTTGTCTAAGAGTTCTGTGTGTCCTGCTCTTTAACCAGCAACTGCTGGGTGTTTTGTTCTCGCAGTCGTCATACAAAAACATGCTTATAATTTACTCTGTTCTTTTCTAAATTCTTTACCTCTCGCACTTTGCCTTTGTCTGAGTCTGGTGGCTGGACGGGCTGTTTGGTCAATTCATCAATCCTTCTCTTCAGGTGAGCGTTCTCCTTCCTCACTTTCTCCAGCTCTGCCTCCATCTTGGAGGAAGAGCTGCTGGATTTGAACCCCAGCTTGCTGACGATGGTCTCTTTGGCACCTTTCGACGTCATGGCTGCTTTGACGGCGATGAGCTGGTACCTTGGAGCAGAACAGGCAGACACACAGTTTTAATTTAATGCAACAACAGCACATCCTGTTTCATCTTATTTCATTAAATAGCAAAAAATAACTGATTTATACAAACTCGCCAGCTGAACGTAATTTATTAAGATACGACGGGTGGTAAAATGAACGTTAATGGGAAATCGGTGCTGCTGTAAGTTGTTAGATATACATATTTCTCTTTACATTTACCTTTGAATGCTGTGTAAATTAAATAATATTACACGTATTCATGATGTGATTTTCTAAACATAAAACCACAATACTCAAGAACAACTTGACAGTTCAGCGCTGTCTGCGTTGCAAGTCCCACCGCCCACCTTTAATAACTAACGTAAAATCATCTGAATTACCAGCTATCGACATTAAAATTAAACACACAATTACCGGCACAGGTTAAACAAATTTTTTTATCATATTTACCGGAAAAAATATCCGAATGGACGATGCTCTTGTGATGACAACCAGACCGTTTAAAACGACTTTCGTTTCCTGAAGTTTGAATTGCAGCGCGTTGACGTCACTTCCGTAACCTGCTACGGGGCGCGTTTTCGCATACATTCAGGGGCGTCTCGTGACGTAACGTGTTGGGCGGGGCAGTGTTGAAAACCTACTTCTCTATTGAGCTAATTGAATTAATAGCAATCGGCTAATTGTCTATATATTTATATTTTTAAGCTGTAGCGGTTTTAAAACAAAATGTCAAAGTCTACATCAAACATGAGGAGAAAACCACAAATAGGTAAAACAGACTTGTATTTTGGCATATGTGCAGCATTTATGAGACTTATTTACACTAGAATTCGGCATTTCCTACACAAAATACATGTGAAAAGCATTCCTGAACAAGTTAGAAGTGAAAGCGGATGAAAATAAACTTATTTAAAACATGTGCAGGTTCATAAACGGGTTAGGATTGCAGGCACTGAACGCTTTAAAATTTTAAAATTCACATAAAAGAAATATGATTTTACCTACTTGCAGTTTCGTAACACTCCAGCAGGCGGCTGCTGAAGAACTTTGGAGCTGAGAGACTGGTATTGATTAAAAAATTTT
This sequence comes from Channa striata, assembly GCA_033026295.1. Taxonomy (NCBI): domain Eukaryota; kingdom Metazoa; phylum Chordata; class Actinopteri; order Anabantiformes; family Channidae; genus Channa; species Channa striata. The sequence goes on from CM065186.1 coordinate 5,135,866, forward strand.
TTCTGAAAAATTGCAGTTCCACAAATGAAACTGAAGGCGTTGAACACTGTGAACCACGTGACTGACATGAACGACATCAAAGACAGGAAGTGGTGGGCTGAGGGTGCTGCAGCGCCCCCTGTCGGCTCAGCGTGGAACTGAGTTAAAGATCATATTTTATCAGACTTTATTGATCCCACAGTGGGGAAATTCTTGTGTTTCAGCAGCCATAGACAAAGAACAAAGAATCTGAACAGAACAATGTGCACTTTATTTTAACCTAAACCAGATAAAAAGGAAAAGGAAAAAAACAAAACATAACAAAACAGCAAAATTAACTGTGTAAAAAAAAGGCATTTAAAAATTCAGGAGAAAGAATCTCATGATCTGCATATGCATATATACATATTAACCGTGGAAAATGTGTCAGGGTGAGTATTGCACATCCTGGTTTATTGCATAACAAGTAAAATATACTGTGTAAAACTTGCACATTGTGTGTAACTGCAGTGATGCATTGTACATTCTGACGGCTGTGGGGAGGAACGAGCGACGGCAGCCTCCTTCCTGCACTGGGCGTGTAACAGTCTCGTGCTGAAGTAGCTGCTCAGAGTCTCCACAGTGCGGTGCAGGGGGTGGGAGGGGTTATTATCCATGATGGATGTTAGTTTGCCAACATCCTTTTGTCCGCCACCTCCTCGATTGCCCTCTAATGCAACGGGCTACTACTCGGGCTTTGAATAATACAGTCTGTACATGCAGCTCACACTTTTGGGTGATGTTGCCAAAGACAAGGGTTTGAAATCAACCGCAGATTTGGCAGATTTTTTAGCTGGGTTACACCAACAAACTAGAGAGATTTTGTTGGAAGTTGGAAAAGTTTGCAGAACTTTGTCTTTGCCTGCCTGTGTCCGTTGTCTCCTCTGAAAGATCTTTCTCCACGCTGAGGAGACTTAAAAGTTGGATACCAGAGAACAGTGACTCAGAAATAACTCTCACACGGCCCTGCCACACGTCCACAGTGATAAACTGGAACACGCTGGACATTGAGCACAAATATTTGTGCTAAACACACCAGAGTGGAAGGCCACGTTTGGAGCTTTCAGTTCAAAGGTAAGATGCTGATTTTTTTATACATTCAAAGGTTTTTGGTGGCCCACACATTTGGAATGAACATATTTTCAGTTTTCTTCTTTTTAATACACTTAAGCATTGTTGTTTTCTTTGCTGTGAGCAATAATTGATAAGTAGTGAGCATAAAATGTTGATTTTAACCTCTGATCAGAGATCTATATAGCTTGTGATTTTGGTGATGTCAGTGCTACGGTTTCTTGCTCCGTGCGGGTTTATGCGTGCACATACTGTATGTATACTAACCCCGGCAAACAAGTGCTCCCGCGCGCCTGCCCATAGACCTCCATTCAAAGTAAAAATTCATAAAAATATAAACTTCTTTCAACAATTGCAGTTCCGGAAACATGCAGGCATTGAACATTTTGGAAGTGAAAACACATAAAAGAAAACAGTTTTTACATATTTGCAGTTTTGTAACGCTCCAGCAGGTGGCTGTTGAAGAACCTCGGAGCTGAGAGATTTGAAGGCTTTATTGAAGCCTCTATATAGTGCGATTGCTGAAATGAGGGAGGCATTTCTTTTTTCTTTTAATTTGGGAGGATAATAATGATGAAAATAGGCCACTGTGCATGAGCCACAATCGACTTACATTTGAATAATACTAAATACAGAATTGGAATTCAGGCTTGTGAGTTTAATTATTTCATACAATTGAGAAATCATTACTTTCCTAAATGAATCTCTGTGTGAGAAATGTTGGATGAGCCTGTAAATGAACTGAGGGCATGATATGACCTTGATCATTTCTATAGGAATTCTGCAAAGACATCAGAAAATTTAAAGTTGAGGCACAGCCAGACAACTTTTATATTTCTCCCTTCGCTTCTTAAAATTGCACTTCATAACTCACATATTAGCATGTAAACAGTCTTTTGTTGCTGGTCTAACAATAAAGGAAATGGGATTATGATTATAATGAATTCTTAAAATTATTTTATGTGAGAAGTGTCTTATAATATTCATTGGCTTTGATGGAAGTCAATGAAACCTTTCTTGCGTCAAAGCTGCAGAATGCAGGAAGCTCAGAGGGAAAGGAAAGAGCGAACCCCATTTTGGATTTGGACAGGGTCAGAAGCAGAAGAGCCTCGCAGGAGATTGTGACACATTGACGAATACTTGCCAATCGACTTCCCATTTGTCTCAGCAGTGAACCTACATTGCCTCAATTGGAAAAATAGGAAAAAACATAACTTGCTGTCACCTTTCCCCCTCATATACACTACATTCATCTACGGGGGCATTTAAGCATGCTGCATAAATAACTCCAATAGTAGCACAAGTCATGCATTTCTCACTTAATACCATACCTGAATACAACACTTCACTTCTGTCTGTTGAAAATATTATTTCTCTGTGCTCTAATGCTCTGTGGAGAATCTCAAAAGCCCATTTGTTTGTACCCAAAGACAAGATGGTCTTGAAATATTCGACTTGTTTTCATCAGAGGGTAAAATGGCAGTGTTTCTAAACTATGGATTTAATTTCATCCCGCTAAGGTGAAAGCGAATGCATACTCGCTGGCTCACTTGCTGCATTAGACATTCTCTAGACCTTCCTCAGGTTTTCTTCTTAGCACAATCAATCCAATGAACCAAAGTAACCTCTTGTTGCAAACATATTCTTAAGTTCTTCTGACCTTGCCTCTAATGTTCGGCAGAGGAACAATGTCTTTTCAGGCTGTGAACTGGCTAAGAGGCAGAACGCGTTTGAGATGAAAACTACTTGCAGGCAGTAGAGCGTTCCTGTCAGTGGCCTTGGTGCATAAAGTGGTGTAAATAGTGGTTAACAATTGCAAAACTGCACAGTAATATCCAAAATATCATTGTATTCAGGGCTGCACGTACTATCAAAAGGAAAGTCTTGCTTCAGGTTGCTGTCATGATGTCATCTAGGCTTGAATTAATATTTTACGTACATGTGGGAGTACATTGTGTTCCATATTGGATACATATACAATGCAATTTTTAAAACCTGATAACCTACCTCAGACAGTACTCTGAAAAACAAATATGTACAATAATCCCCACTGATTTATCGTCTTTTTGTGTTCATTTTGTACCAAAGCGTGTGTGTTGAGGGATTCGGATAAGACTTTCCCATGAATGTCGTTTGTATCCTGTGTCGTCTGGACAGTGAAGTTATGATAATTGAACTTTACTGAGGTAAGAGAGGCCTGCACTTCCTTGGATGTTTTGGACGATTCAATGCTGTGCTCTTGGACTCATTTTGGATGGCTGGCCAAGTCTTTTCTATATTTTGCGTTTGCTTGGGTTGCCTTTGTTGTCTGTCGGATCCATGCTCGATTCATCAATATGCACAATAACTGCAGCTCTCAGCCTCCACTAGAGTTTCATGTAAACACTGTCTTTGCTTTTAGTGGTTTCAGAACTTTACAAAATTATAAAAAAATCACAGTTACTGTGATTGGCTGTTTTCTTTAGCCTGCCCTGCACTTCCATTTCAGGAGCATAAAGCCCTAGTAAGACATAACTGTAACAGTAAGACTGTAAAAATATCTGTATCTCAGTCAATTCACAAAACTGCCACAATTTCAGTCTGGCCCCAGGTTTTCTCACCAGGGTTAGGGAGGACCTTGGCTCATAGATCAGTCCCCTGGCGAGCCATGTCCACATCATCAGCAGAGCACAAGCAGCTCTACCACTTTGCAGCAGAGCTCACGCTGGCCTGTATCAGAGACTGGCCTTGCTCCGAACGCCTGGAGCTGGTTCACTCGCCTGTGAGAGGCACACTTCTGTGTGCTACTCTGTAAAGGCAAAGCACACAATTTTTCCCTGCAAGACATTTTTTCTTTTGCCCTGCAGAGAGCCATCATTTGTAAGCCATATCATTTGATTTGAAGTGAACATTAGGACAAATGGGCTGCAGCAGGTGAAACGTGGAGTCTGCATGTTATCATATGGATTCCCGTGCATAGCTTTCTTCCTACTGACATGTACACAGCACAGCACATAGGGTCTGGTGGTTTAGCCATTGTTCATGTGAGTTAATTGGGATTCATGCTTGCTGCAAAAAGTGGTGCAAACCCCCAACTGTGTGCAGTGTTTTCTGGTCATTTTTTGAGAACTTTACCATCCTCTTGTATGATTGGTTTATTAAACTGAGGGAACCACGTTCAACCACTTCCACTCTTCTACATCTCTAAGAAATGTATTCTTAGTTTTAACTGAAATTTGTAATGCATCACATGGTGGCACCATGAAAAACACAAATGGCATTTTTCATTTAAGTTGTAGCCTAACACAAATGTAGTTTCAGGAATACAAAGAAATTACATTCCCACAAGTGAAAGCTAATCAATTGTTCTACTGCGACATCAGCCTGCAGCGGTGAAGCCAAGCCTCTGCCATTCTGAACTGAAAGCAACAATCAAATCTATCAAAGAACTTAATGAAACCATTAAAAAGTGCAAGACTGAATATTAATGTTTTATTTAAGTAATAACTTACAGTAATGCATCCAACAAAAGCTTTTTAATTTTGGCTTCCGATTATCAAATTACATTGTGCGATTTAATACAAACTGCTGGGGACAATAAAGATTTGATCGATTTAGTGATTCACACAATTTGATGATGACTTTTTAAAAAAAGGCTCTATTTCACTTTTTGCATTCACAATTCTCAATTCAGTCTTCGATGTTGTTACGATGGATTTTGGACTAAGTCATCTTTTATCATTTGATTCAGCATTACGAGCAAGGTTAAAAAGCTTAGTGCTGCATGTGTGGTCCAGTTGAAGGATAGTGAGAATTAGGTGTGAATGAGAAGTTTTATCAGAGAAACTGTTTCCAAATAAATATCAGTGGGAACTGATATTAAGGAAACAGAAAAAGTAAGCTGTCTACTTGCAGCAGATTGCTGAACACTGTTATCTTTTATTTCATTTCGAATCGACTTTCTGTGTCATTTCTGTGTCTGTGCGCAAGTTCTGCTTTGTGCTGTTCCTTTTGGCATTTTCAGTCTAAATTGGTGGCAGCACTACAGCAGAACCTTCAAGCGGCTGTTGTCAAAAAGTTGTGTCTCTCACCAATTAGATAACTAACGAGTTTCTAAAGACCAAAAAACAACCTAAAAGCGAGTGGAGCTCATCGATCAGCCCTTGAGCGGTGCGATGTTTACAGCCTTTGATACAGAAATATAATATCTGCCTTTCTTTTCGTACAGCTTCCTCCTATGAGCTGCTGTAGACTCGTCCACAGCCGCGACTACAGTATCAGAAAGCAACATTCACACACATCAGGCACTGCCCCTGCGATATCATCCACAGCAAGCATGTTTCACCCCTTAGTTTCCTGCTGGTCGTATGCAAGGATTTGCTGATGCCCCCTTGACCCTGTAGGAATTACAGCTCCCGGAGAAAATCAGCATTCTCACACCAACAATGTCAACCAGGAAATCATAGATTATAAACATGTCAAATCTGGAAAATATAGACATTTTGACATTAACATGTCTAAACCTGCATGAGCAGTAAGAACAAGAAATAGGTTTATAGACTTTCCCCAGGACTGGATCTCCACAGAGCTGTAAGTGCACTTCTCTGTTCTATTTTCTGCACACCAATGAGTGCACCTCCCCGAGTGACTTAGTCAACACCGTCTTAATCAGCTTCATCAAGTGGGCCTACAGGGAGGAGGCTAAGCCTAGGTGCCACGGTATGGAGACAACAGCCCGGGGCTGAAAACGGTGGAGATGCACGCTGACTTTAGAAAGAACAAGCCCTCCACTCCTCCTCACTGCTCCTTCAGGGAACAGCAGTCAGCAGAAATGATTTCCACAAATTCCTGGAAACCACCGTCCAGCAGGACCTGAAATGTGACTATCACATATCCGGCATCAGTGAGAAAGCCCAGCGGCCCTTGTCTTTCTTTAGCAGCTGAGAAAGCTCAGGGTATCACCAACGCGGCTGCTCCATTTCTACATAGGCATCACTGAATCAGTCATCTCCACCTCCATCACTGTGGGGTTTGGCTCTGGACTCGTCATCACACTCCGAGCACAGGCTGCGATGTGTAGTGGCAATGCACGGAGAATACACCACTGGTCTAAAGAGAGTTGGAAAGATGTTTATCTCACACTGCCAGCCCTGCTTCCTAAAACCCCACAATCAGAAGAATTTGTGAGGGAGATCCCTCACAGCCAAGACCACCCACCGCCTTCACAGCTTTTCCCCCTGGAAAAAGAACCACGTCTACAACACGCTCCCCTAAATATTTGTCTCCTGGTTTCTACATTGGCATAAACTAAATATTGTATGATAAACTGAATTGTTGAAGCTGGAGTTTGTATTTTGCCCTTTTAAATGGATTCATAATCTCTGCATATTTAATCGTGATTCATTTAGATGTCCAAATGTTTGTGAACACTTTGAACAGGCACATAACTCAAAAAACCACATAAAGGCACGACATGGTCTGCAAATAAAGACTTTTTTTGATTTCACTGAATGCGACATCGACACATCTGTGAAAGTCTTTGACACATTTGCAGTTCATTTTGCCCCTGAAACACACAGACAGATCAGCAGTTTGCCCTCGGAGAGCGAAAATGAAAGAGCACGACACGTTTTGTTGCAGCACAGTTCAATTAAATCACTGACATTTCCTGTCTGCATCACTGCACATCCTTAACATCCTCCAACTTCTGTTAATTATACGATTTATTTTTTTTTTGCCAGATTGACCAGGCACCTGCTTTAGCTTTTTTTCCCATTAGGGGTTGACAGGCGACTGGTTCATTAGTATGTTAGTGGAAAGAAAGAAGATAACGGTCGTAAGCTAATAGGCTATGCTTACAATATATATATATATATATATAAAATATAAAATATCCAGCGACAAAGTCTACTGAGTTTTTCAGAATTCTTTCAACATCAGAAAGAGTAAGATAACTCCCAGTTTGGGTGAGAATATCTGGAGTTGGATTCACCGGTGGAAAATGCGCAGTGTCAAAGCAGATGAACACATCCAGCGTAAGAGATTCGTATCAATGCAATTTTATGGACACTGACCCAATTTGTGTGACTGTGGTAAGCCTTGAAGCTTGAAGAGCTCCTGTGTTTGAATCCGCTTGAGCGTCTCACTGCGAAGATTGTCAGTGTTGCTTTGACACTTCAACCTGTGCTGAGACAACCAGTCAGAAAATGTCGTGTTATTGAAGGGAGCAGAGGCATCTGCAGCGAGAGAGGTTTCACTACTCTGAAACTATGTCCAGATATTGTTAAATCTCTGAAAACTAAACCCATTTAAACCTAAACCCATTTGTGAACGGGCTCTGCAGATCCGCTGGCACATACTCACCAGCTTCCATCCCTCCTTAGTGTGAGTGAGTCACGTGTGGCACATTTATCATCGGTTCATGTGCCGACGTCATAATGTCTCTGTGCTCTTATGGAGATTTTGAAAACAAACCTTCAGTAATTTACAGACATCCCAACACCATCAGTCAGCCTCAGTAGTAGTAGCAGAGGTAAACCATTAGCCTGACAGAGCTGCAGCAGGAGGCTCCCAGCTCCAAACTGCTGGGCCCACTGGAGGTGGTGCAGGGGCTTCCAAAGGTTCTGCAGGGACCCTTTGTTGTTGTAGTTTTGACTAAACGGCAACATTTGTTCAATCCAGTAAAGTAGAAAATTCTAAATTTCATAGTAAGTCACTTAGTTTAGTGTAAAAAAAAAAAAAAAACTCCTGCCAGAGCTGAATGACACTCAGGATTTAACACTGCACTTAATGTCTGTGGAGTGGGTCCATATGTTAAAATGACCTCGTTAGGTGTTGAATGGTCACTGCTATATTAAGCTGCAATATTATTTGCTCTTACTAGCAAACCTTGAATATCTCAGAATTTTTCTTTAATAAGCTTTGGTTAACACAAATTGCCTTTAAGTTTGAGGACACTTTCAACAGATGAGGTGAAAGTGTTCAGTCTCGAGTCCTGTCTTGGTCACATGAGGAGAACCCACACTATATTACGCAGTTAATATAATGCCTAGTGTATCTCCATGCATTGTTTGGGATTTGGGAAAAAATCTGAATGTGAACAAACTTTCAGTACAATTAATGCATTATTAATAATAATTATTTCATGCACATAGTACATTCTAACGAAAAGGTCTTACAGGAGACTACCAGTACATAAAAGTATCAGAGCAATAGTGGAGGTCTGAAGTTGGGTGTCATGGAGACTTTTAACTAATGTAATAAATAATAGATTTATTATGTCTCTGTATTTCTTGCCCTTTATTTCTTTGTCCTTGTTCCTCTCTTATCTCAGTCCAGCTCTTTCCCATCACTCTTTCTCCCATCATCTCACACTCTGCCCCTCTTTTTTCTCTCTCACTCCCCTTCATCACTTTTGCTCTCACATCTTTCTGTTCCCTTCATCTCGGTCCCATGATGCCTGAATGACTTTACTGGCTAATCACAAAAATCAGCATCTACTAAAAATCCATCTCAAAAGCGATATATACATATTTTACATTATTTCTTCAGTCAGTAAAATGAATACACATTTGATCAGTTCTACTGAATTAGGCATGTTTGTTTTTTCCCCTCCATGACACTTTCCGTCCGTGTGCGATCAACCCACCTCATTTCTTGTGTGCCCTTGTGAACTCATTGGACTTACTTCAAACCTTCTTGGTGTAATGATTAAATTATTGTTCTTCACCCTCCACAGTTATGGATAATATGGTCCACTGTAAAACTTCAGTGTGCCAGTGTGGAAGAGAGTGAGGGAAAGTTGGAAAGACTGAGATGTGACTCGGACCATGAGTTTGCAATCAATTAAGGACCTAATAGATATTCCCTGGGTCTCTTTGTTTCAAGGAGAAAGAAAACATATTTTCAAAACCCCGAAAGTCTGATTAAATGTTGCACTTGATGACATTAGAAAAGGACTGGGATGGATATTTTTGTGTTGCCATTATCCCACCAGTGTAATAATCATGTTGAACAGCAATACTCATTACAAAATGTAATTAATGAACAATCAAATCCTGCCAAGCCCAACTCTGACGGACTCCAGGCTTTGATTTCCCCATGCTGTAACATGGTGGGCAAATCTAACAGAGATAAGGCTAATGAACTGCTTTGCTTTCCACCACAGAAAAAAACATTAAGCATCATTTCAGAGTTTATTACACTTTTGACAGCTGACGAATAAAGGAAGCCATGTCCAAGTATCACAAAGAAATCTCAAGTGTTCAACACAAAATTGAGAACAAAATACTATGCTGGATTTTACTGGTTTTATTTAAATCGATAAAACAACAATTTGAAATGTGGGAGTTGTGTTTTCATATGGTTTCATTCCTTTCCAAGAAATGTCACCTTGAGGTGGTAGAGGGGTTTGGGTGTCCTGGTGATCCGGGGGAGCTGTGCTGCTGAGGGCTGACACCCCTGGTAGAATCTGCCAAGAAAACAGGTCCTAAACCTGAGACTATGCAAAGAGAGATTCAAATTACTATCAAACATTTTCTTGAAGAAAAGACTGTTTGTGTCAGCAGTTCACAGAATTTGACCTTTTTGGTCAAGTCAAGAGTGATCAGGAAAGGCCAAGGAAGGTCTATGAGGTAGTTAAGAAGCTCCTCAGCCATGTTTGGACCCTGAGATGCTGAAGGCTCCAGACATTGTTGAGCTGTTTTAGGTGACGTGTCTCTGCAATGTCTCATGGAGGCTGGGGACAAGTTTGGTGTTTGGGCTGACCGGGCCGGCGGTTCTGTCATAGCTCAGATCCAGGAGGAACAATGTGGATTTCAACCTGGCCGTGGAGACGCTGACCAACTCTTTACCCACAGAGGGGTCACTGAGATTTGATTGAGATCTGTAATTCACATAAGAAGGGAAAATGCAGGAAACCAATGTTTGAAAAAACATTCCTTTGATAAACCAACCATATCTTTTATTTATTGCTTTAAAGCATGACAAAGCCTCTGAACAACTGTCAAAATTCTTCTTCTTCATTGCCGTCACTAGTTGTTAGGGCCACAAACTCAAATCTAAAGCGAAGAAATAGTTTGTTGAGGACAAAATGTCTAAGAAGCTTCTGCTGAATAGGAACTGTGATAGATTATGAAACAGGATGATGTATGGAGCGATGAACTATGGTTGGAGGGGGGGGGATGGCTGCAGGTTGGAACCACAGGCCAGGACGACCGTGACTTAGGGAAGGTTGCTCCATGACTAACAGACCCCTTGGCCCTATAAGGTCAGTAGAAAGCAGATAAACGAGGAGAAACCGGTCGGGGTGGGTGGGGTATGAAAGATAAGAATGCTCCGAAGGACGGACTGGAGTGGGAGTGTTTGAGATGTGATATTAATCTCCATTACTGAGAACCCAACCAATGTCCACAGAGTAGTCAGTTTTTGCAAGGTCTTTTCGAGACGTCTTCTGAGCGAGGAACACAGGCACCCAGTAGACACCTGCACAAGATTCTGAAGGTTTCTGTGACATCCTTTCACGACGTCTTATGAACATTGCATTCAGCGTGTTGTGGGAACGTTGCCTTGAGACATCACATTTACAGTTAGTTTTTATCCAACATAACTTTAAAGACAGACACACACCATAAGCAACCCAACCAAAGGCACTTTGGGCATGGCCCTTGTTTACTTGGTTCTTTAAAATGACCCTAAATGAACATATTCATAATGTGAATGCTGTGTTGACAGTGAAGCTGTGGGGGGGAACGTCAGACAAAAAAAAAGACTAGGAGCAACTAATTTATTCATGGTGGCTGAAATGCTGCATCACCGTTAAGAGTAAACTCTGTTTTTTTTCAGGATTAGCCAATCAAAAAAATCCTTCTCAGTGCTGCTCATGAATTTATCAGAACCTAGTTATTCTATGGTTTCTACTACTTACCAGTTCTGCAGAATCTCTAATGAGCAGCAAATGCAAAAATGCGAAGCTGAGAGGCAAGTGACTGACACGTGTGATCAACAGTCTTGTCAGGAGTCAGAAAAAAAAGAGATTTACATTGGCACAATTGGCTCATTCTTACTACAGAAAAAATTTGTTCTCACTGCCGTAGACTTGTACAGACAATCACACTGTTCACTGACACAAATTGGAGATAAATACCTTGAAATAAAATTAAACGCAAAGACAAAATTTCAAGTAAAAGCATTTTGAATTCACTCAAGCACATATTGCATCGCCTTTGATGCATTTTATGAAATTGTTTAAGATGAGTCATAGAGAAGGTGAACTAAGGTCCTTAATGGCTTCATCGTTTCCCTTTTTATTAACAACTTTCCCCGAAATCTGTTTTTCCCCCTTTGCAAAGCTCTGCTAGATGATCCCGCATGGTATGAATGGTGATCTATCTTTGGCACTAAGAGGCAAAGTTTCTTTCCCCTTAAGAGGATGAAAGATTATTGTAAGATTCTTGCAATAGTCATGGGAGAGCTTAAGCAGTCGACATCATTAGTGTAAAAAATGATCATCATCTATGTCAGACTGTCACTTCTGGTGAGTCTATCCCTCCTTCCACAGGCGCCGAGGTCTCTAAGCCCCCTCTTCTGCCAAACTTCTCCCACTCTGATCCGTGCAGCAAAAATATTGGTCATCCATTTGGCTGTAATCATAATGACAGAGAAGAAACTCACCTCCTACGTCTCCATGTGGTGAGAGATGTACAAATCTACAGTGGCTCTTATGTACAACATTAACATCGCTTTTGTCCGCTGAGGAAAATAAATGCAGACCTTGATTTTAAAAAAAGCTTGCAGAAAAAAAAAAAAAAAAAAAAAAGGTTTAGCAAATTAAAAATGCTTGCTTTAAAAAGAGAAAATGTTTCATGATACTCCCCAAAAAAAAGCTTTAATGAAAAAAAAAACCCCATCAATTTTTAAAACGTATTCTCAGATTAATAATAGAAGATGAATAGATTGTTAAAAAGCGCTGCTGTTTTCGAAATAAAAATCATTAAAATAAATTTTAACTATTGAATTAAAAAAACATGGAATCTAACAGAACGCACTACACAAAAAGTCTTCTCAGTATATCACCAGAAGTTAACACTGATAGAAAGTGAATGCAGATGATTCGGTTTCCTGGAGATAACATTTATATTTGAATTAATAGTTTTTATATATAAAAAAAAAAAGGGAGGGGGCGCAGATTTTTGTCTACAGTTGCTGAGAAATGCTAGTTTGCTGGGATTGCATTCATTTTAATGTCATAAGTAAAGCAATTATTATTATTGCTGTTGCAGTAATGGACTCAAACGGGCAGCTGTCAGTGGCCCCGGGTTCTGTAGCTGTATGTGTACGCGCTCCATTAAAACAATCCAGCCAGGAACCAAAGGTAAGTGGCGTGTTACATACCAGCGCTTGATTACATGGATTAAGCTGCAGCTGGGGATGAGAGGACGAGCCAGGTGACTGAGGATCAGCTGCAGCTGCACCGGTGGAGAGATTGGAGGGAAGCGGAGCAGGAGGAGAGGGGTCAGGTGACTCCGGGAGGAGGCCGGAGTCTGACTGAGGAGAAAGCCAGGGGCAGGACATGAATAAAGGGCTGAACCATGACACGGGCCCTAAATTACCTGCCATCTCATCAACTCGCCGTTATGGAAATCAGTCTGTAGTTAAAATATTATCTCACTGAATCCTCCACCCAGCCCGCTGAGCTGGTGATGGATGCGAATCTTTGCAACCGTGAATTAAAGTTTCATTTGAAGTGCCGCGTGTGCCGACTAATCATTGTTAATTGAACATCTGCAGAGTGCGTTGACTACATCAACATAATATGTGCTGGGATTCAGGCAAAGACCAAATAGGAAATGATGTAATCCAACGTGGCTGATAAAGTCTACTGGAGATTATCTCTGTGCACGCGCAGACCAGGTGAAAATCGGAAACCTATTGCTCATAGGTTGCGAGTTGCTGCTTAATGCTGCGTTTGTAATACTAATGTGAAGTCATTCCCGCAGCAAGTAGAAAGTGCTTCAGTACAGACAGACAGCTTTCACTGATTATGCATGAAAGGAACGGCAAAAAAAAAAAAAAACCCTCCACATTTTTGCTCCAGCTTTCTCTCTCTCGGCGACCTCGGCTCCTTCTCAGTACGCAGAACATGTTTAAAAATGACACACTTTAAAACTCCAATTTTGTTGCTGCAGGATTAAATGTTTACAGCTGTGCATTCTTGCTGTCAACCTCAATTATGTGTCTTACCCAAACGGCTATAGGAGTGTGTGTGTGTGTGTGTGTGTGTGTGTGTGTGTGTGTGTGGCGTGCCTCATTGGGGCCTGAGAGAGAACAATTAGGTGTGGGCTCGAGTCCACACAGGCATGTGCGTGTGTGTGGATTCTAATTGTGGCTTTGAGCTATGCAATTAACACGGGTTACATCTAGAGGATGTAGAGTTTTTATTCTTTTTCAAAAAGAACAAATCCTAAAAAAAAAGTGTTGTAATTAGATATAATGGGTGGGTTATTGAATCTAATAAGCCTCTATCATAACAACACAACTTTTGCATTGACATGATGTGCTCTGGATGAAACCTGAACTATTTGCATCAAAGCTTCATCACATTAGCTGTTCCATCACAGGTGGCCTGACGTCTCCCCACATGGTCAGAAGACTTTGACTAAAAATAATAATGAATGACGGTTTGCTTTGCATTATTTAAATAAATAAAAAATATCAAGACATCAAGGATGATATTGTATATAAAAAAACTATGTTACAGTATGCCTATATTTACTATGTTGTGTACCGTGCAATAATTCTTGTGCTGTTTACGCAGTTAGTGCTCACCTGGGCTTCGCAATGATCCCAGCGTTGACACTATCTCGAGTTTCTGGTCAGCGACGCGGTTCCTTTTGTTCCAGGATGTCACCGGGTGCAGCTGAGACCTTATCAGCGCAGCCGAAGCAAGCTGGACTTGGAAGTCTATAAATCAGACACGCAGGATCCTTTCGCTGTCTTCCCTTGGCCTGGCAACTGTCACCATTCTTCTTATTTCATAACTTATGCCTCATGCACCCACCATAAATACAGACAATTTTTTATTTTGACATATTTCCTTATAACAACCTCCTTTAAGGATTTCCCTCTTTGTGTGGAGCCAGATTGTTGGATATTTTTTACACGTGAAACATCAGCAGTTACTTCCACTATTGATAAACCTGCTGACAGAATGTGACAGTTTAAGAATTAGTGAGACATCAGAAAGGAGTGTCTGAATGTCTGACAAAGTATAAAACACAGAAAGACATTCACAAATGTTTGACATTGCAAATTTTTAAATAGATGCTTAAATATGAGTTGTCATCATTTGAACAATTTATTGTTTACAACTTTCAACCATCTCAAAATTGTATCAACCACGACAGTAACGCTGCTACTGCCACTTTACGCACCTTTGTTGTTTCCGTCTCTAGATGCCGACATTAATCCCCAACATCTTCAAATCATCAGATCATTGGACCTTTTAAGTTTTCTCTGCCCAAATCAGATATTTTCCACCCTTTAATCCTGAATCAAACATTTGGTGATTCATTGATTACACACCTGATTGGCCATGATGAGTTGTGGGCCCGGCACCATCGCAGCCCCAGCAATATCTAATCACTTGCTAAATGACTCCAGTTTTGCTACTAATCGCTCTCCACATCTTTGCTTTAAAGCGTGTTTCCCTAATCGGGTTATATGGAGAATGACTCAAGAAGCTTTAAAAGTCTCCTGTGGGTTAAACGTCTAATTATACTCTGCACAAGAAATATCCCCTTACGAAAAAATGCTTGACAAGTTTTGCAAGGAAAAAAAAAAGTGAAGCACTAAAAAGGTGAAGAGGCTGGTTAAGGAGCTGTGTTTTTTGGCAGAGGAGCACTTGAGAGTTTTACATTCTCCCTTTCCCAAGGAACATGCTGTTAAATTGAGCCTAACTAGGCGATGTGCCAGTGTTATCTGATCCAGTAAAAAGGCAGAATTAAATCCTAAGCAAGGTAAACCTCTCTCGTTGACAACGCTCCTCCTGGCAGCGTCTGTCTCCGCCTCCTATTCGTCTCCAGCGGGACTTTTCTGGTTACAGTTGTCCACGTCGAAGCTCGTCCGTCTGGAAAGATCAGGAAGATTAACACCGCCGGCGAGCTGAGGGCAGATCTGCTGTGGACATTTTTTGGATTGATGTGCTAGATTTCATTCAACAAATTAGCTAATATTTCTTGTATCGGAGAACAATAATCGTGCATGGTGAAAGAAAGAAAGGGGGTTCCTGCCATCGAAACGACTAAACCGAAGCAGAGACAAAGGCGAAAAAACGAGCTGGGACGATAAAGTCTCGTATAGATGTTAATTTAACCAAACACTTTAACTGACCTAAAGATTTGGACCATTACAAAAGTGGAAGTACTACACTATCAATATATTTAAACAATACTGACTGTGGTAACTATGGCAAAACATGTACAGTAATTAATAAGATCAAGGGTCAAAGGTCACTGTTGGTAAAGGTGGAACTGTGTTTATCTACTTTATGTGCTGACAGATGTTTAATATATAATAATGATACAACAGCATTTAAGCGTTCATCATCCTCACTTGTATAAAATAAATACATATTTGTATAATAAACACAACTAGGTGGTAGTAATGATGCGGCTGCTCAACAAAACTTATAACAAAAAAAAGCATCTATATACATATAAGTGCGATGGGTTGAGACCCCAACTTATCTTTCAACTAAATAATTACATTCAAACCAGAAAGAAAGAAAGGACAAAATTAATTTCGGCTTGTCATCTGTCCGTGGCTCACTTTGCCTCTGCCATACAAGGAAATCCTATGATATAATATATATACTGTACAGTGCAGTACATCGCAGTGGGACCGTGCACTATTATGTTGTTTTTACCTGCACCAAACATGTTTCACTTACAATAAAATAACTGATATTAAGTCCAAGAACCAGGTTTTTGCAGTCGTGCAATGTTTAGCTTCGAAGTAGGTTATAATTTCGTTTGTTTGTTCCTTTCCTTAAATTTCCTGTTGTGATTCACTCTCAGAGCTGAGAAAGAAACCACAGATTTTATTGTGGATGACAAAACAAATAGATGTATAATACTTATTATTAGTAGCACCCGTAAAAATATATTAAGTCCAACACTATGTTATGTCAGACCACTGGGTGAGTGGGTTCCATACCCGGGGTTTCCTGGCTACATGTCAGTGTCTTTGGGCAAGACACTGAACCCCAGGTTGCTCTCGGTGGGTCAGCTGAGCAGTGTGTGTGTGTGTGTGTGTGTGTGTGTGTGTGTGTGAGAAGCAACATTGTAAAAGGGGTTTGTGTGTGCAATTTACAGTTTCACTGGTGTGCAGGAATCACATCCTTGAATCAGCTGAATGCTAAATATTCCATAGACACGTCACAACATCTGGGCAAATCAGTGTTGCTGAACTTTATTGCTATAAATATGACAAAAGGCATAAAAACACATAGTTAAAGAATGCTGCATTGTTTAACGGATGACAAAAACATTTACATAAAGCGGTGCAGGAATCACATCCTTGAATCAGCTGAATACTAGATATTCCATATCTATATAGTCTATCGTTGAACCACCATCTCAGCGTAACCTTCAAATCGCACCCACTCCCACACGTGGTCACCGGTGTGCGTGAAACCAAACAGCACGTTCACCTGCAGAGAAACTCCAAGGCACAGATCTCAGCTCCTTCACATAAGGGATTCTCACCGCCAGCGCCTCTCTCATCTTGTCGTTCCCTCCCGCCTGGATTTCTGCCCTACTTTGGCAGGCATTTTCCAATCCTGTAGAAAATTCTGTGTGAAAAATGACCAGCAAGACGAAAATTAAAGAGAAAAAGAAATGACAGAAAGAGGGTGAGGCGAGTGCCTGGGGGATGGGAGCACATTCATTGGAATTGAAGATTAAGCTGACCAGAGTTTAAGCAAGCAAAGCACACCTGAATTGTAAAGTATGTGCAAGCATCTGCACACACACACACACACACACACACACACACACACACACACACACACACACACACACACACACACACACTATTCAACCCCAAGCCTCTCTTTCTTTCTTGCCAATTTTCTACTTAAGTACCTTCCAATCTCAACATTTTCTCCTTTTATGTCCAAGATGAAAAGATTTTCATATTTCCCGTTGGGTGTTTTCATAAAGCATTCAGTCATGTGATGGAACAATTCCTGTGAGCCCAGTTAAAAGAACACCGTGCTAACATTACAGATAAACCACACCGGCTTTTTAAAAAGATTTTCAGGTTAAGTGTCTGTGCAGTGCGACTCGCTTCCGCCTCGATTCCGCCGCTCGCTCGCCCAGCAGAGCCCCTGCGCCGCCCTTGCACGACATTTTTCTTTCCGCTGTCCTTCCACAGGTGACTTTCCTCATATCAGCCCCCAGCTGACTTGACAGGAAGCAGACAATGTCATTAGAAAACACGCTGCATCTGCCGTGGGGGTTGGGGAGGAATGTTAAGTGACTGAAAATCTGCCACTTAACGTGACAAGGGCACATCCGCACCTGACACAGGAAAGGGACTTCATCCTAAATAGAGACGCTGCTCTGCAGGTCGTGCTGTGAGCTTTACCTCTAAATGCTCTTCAGTCGTCTCGTCAGTTTTTCTGTGCAGCCAGTTGAACAAATCGAAAGTACCTTCTTCGTCTTTAATTATCCTATAGTCTTCATCATAACGTTCATCAATACATTTCCTCATCGTCTTCAGCGACATCACACATGTGACACAGTCTGTCACACCCAACCAGAGACTATGTGACACGATTGGCGAATTTGTATGCAGCACCGCAGCACACAACACCGCAAAGCTCCATTGTCACTGCTGCTAAGCTTTCGCTGTCACTTGGAAATTTCCTCTCGTGCTATAGTCAATTCTCAAGGGCCCCTGCCTTCAAATCTCTATACACAAGCCAGAAGTATGGGTGTCATTTTCGACTCTGTTAGGATTTGACATCATATAAATTCTGCCATTAGTAGCTTTTCATGCAGTAGGTCAATACAGATTTTTTTTTTTTCCCTGAGATCTGGCGAGTGTCTTGTATTCTTTTTATACCTTCACTTATTGACTACAGTAGCTGTCTCCGGGCTGATGTCTGTCAGGCTTCCCCGGCTTCCTGGCAGCGGTGACACTTCCCACTGGTCCCACGAAGAGAGACCGCATCGCTTTGGCCTGGCCTCCGTTCACGGCTCACAAACGGAAGGAAAGCAGATATGTTTTTTCTAAAATATTGGGCAATTTAATTAAATGTTTACCTTCACAACCTGACCAATGAACATATCTAGTTTTATAGGTGAAAGTAGAACTCACAAATGGTCGTTATGTATGTAAAAATGTCATCTGCGGGTCAAAAATAACTTCCTTCCTTCTGAAATTTTGCCTTTTGTTTCCTAAATTAAACTATTCAGTCAAAACAGAAACCCTTGATATCAATTTTGGTAATGGATAAACTCAAAAGATAAAAAAATAGTGCAGGACCATTTGTGACATATTTTATTAAAATAAACAAAAATTAGAAACTACACCTTCACAATTATTGATTGAAATTACAGATGCAGAAACTGTGCACAATGAAATACTACAACTAATCTAAATTGGTGCAGTCATCCACATACAGGAAAAGAAAATAATAATCAGACAGTTGATTTCATGCAATAGTCAGGAGGTAATTTATTTGTTAACATGTCTGTGCGGAAAAGAATCTGCAGGAAAAAAATCATGGGAATTGAAACAAAAAGCATAAGAGTCTGATAAGATGTAAAAAGAAGATTTATTCAGTTGCGGCACATTTTTTTGGGAAAAGAATCATCCTGTTTTTTTTCCTTAAATTATGTTGGATTTGAGAAAGTAGATTTATCAGAGCGAATGGGGCATTTGGAACATTTGCTCTCAAAAAGACACATTTTGGTTTTATCAACTGGGCCTTTCAAGTACCAGAGGTTTAAATGAAAATCTTGACTGGAAACTATTTCTGTAAAGCTGACTCTGTATTCAGACAGTGATTTCCGAAAAATCCAGCATTTCTAATCTGTAGTGGTCTGTCAAGAAGATGTGACATCAAATGTATTTGAGGATGGACGATGTCAATGAACTTAATTTTACTTGCACTGAAGAATGTAATTTAAGTTGTTTTTTTTATCTTGTATTGATTTAAAGTGATTTAGAACTTCTTCCCCTTAATTCAGAATGAATGAACAACCTTGAGACATCACACCGGCGAAGGCCTCATGTCTGAAAACATTTGGTGAATAAAGCTGTGATTAACTGCACAAGAGTGTGTGTGACACGCTTTAATCTTGACTGATATCTATATACAACCCTCTCTTGTTGCTACGGTTACATCTGAAGCTGCCTCCACTCTCCTCGCGGGAGGCTTCAGGAGGAGCGACAACATAAACAATGCGCAAACTTTATGTATCTGCTAACTTGATTATGGATGTAAATTGACGGTTTCGCGCAGCAGTTAAATTTGAATTATGCAGACTGTAATTTACGCACAAAATTGATTTCAGTTTGTTCACTGCGTATGGAGAGACTACTGATAACAAAGCTGACTTTAGAAGCTACTCCAGCTTTTCTCTTTTCTAAGATCATCCACCATGTGGCCCTGCCGATATCCTAAATGCAACCCATGCGCCGAGGATAAAGCAAGGTTACTCCGACATCGCAAAGGCGTTTTCCTCTGTGCAGCCCATCGCGTGGCCATTCCTTCTAGCACCAGGTAAGTGCAACAGATCACGTAGTGAATTTCCGCCTTTCCGTCCCTTCTGCTGATAAGCGGCTGTTAATGGCATTAATGTGTACGTGCTGCAGGCGTGAAGGCCTCGTAATTGACCGCCAAATCAGCGCAGCGAGGTGTGACGGGCGTGGCCGTCTGCCGTCAGCTGACGCGGCACCAGCAACTCGCTCTGTGTCTTCCGAGCCCCACTGATTTCTGCCCCGAATCGGGATTAACCACGCTACCTAAGTGAAATGTGGCATTGGCAGTCATTTTGCATAGCACACATGCTTTGATGCCCTTCTCATCTGTATCACTGCGGGACAGGAATCGAGTTTCCTCTGGAAAATAGACGCATGCTGCTCACTTTCATGTTTGTCAACAACCCCGGCGGATGCTGCAGCGGCGGGATTCTGCCAGCGTTGGGCACAATGCTTGAGAAGAGGATTTTCGTGAACGCCGAACACCAAAGACTTCACCCTAAATGTGATCAGTAACTCATTCGGTCACCAAACTCCAAAAAAAAAAAAAAAAAAAAGTAAAATATTCAGAATACTCTGATTCAGACTGATGCAATTCTAAAGCTTGGATCCATTTCAAACAAGTAAATGAATAAAATGAAAAGGAACATTAAGAACATATTATCTGCTTCTTACTCGCCTTCCTTTTTTTTGTGTGAGGCTCCAATAAACAGTTTGAAGATTAAAAATAATTAACTTTTCAATGTGAATTCACTGAGACAAGTCTTCGAGAGTGGAAACGGTTTTAAATTTTGCACTGACGTGTAAACTCTGCCCACATCCAATTAAAGGTACTGACAGGCTTTGACAAAAAAGGACCATTAAACACTGGACTAATAATCCTTAAACCTTAAGCTTAGTTTCAGTGACCCAAAAACCCGAGGCTTCATCCAGAGATTCAACTCAGAATTAGGGTGAAGTTAATGGGCACGTTCCTCGTGTCACACGTCTTCACACTGACTAAACAAGCTTTAAAGCTGAAAATTGGACTCTGTAAACCAGGAATTGATTCGAAGTGAAAAACCTTTCAAAGTCGTCCCCCCCCCCCCCGTGTTATCCAGTTATTTATTTCAAAGTCCAACCCTGTAGCCAGACTACTTCAAAGACGAGCGAAAGTCTCCTGTGAATTCACTTTATCCAGAAAATAAAGCGTGAATCGTACTCGGGTGCATTTCCTGCTGCATCATCAGTTCAGTTACAATAAAACTGTCCTTTTTCTAAGGGCTGGATAATAAAAATATACTCTTCTATTTTATTATTAGGCAAAAATGTGTGTGTGTGAGGAAAAGCAGCTTTTCTCTTACAGTATATCTGATCTGATGCCACGTGTCATCGGCTCATGATGTCAAAGTGAGTTCACGACGCAATCTGTTTTGGTTTCGTCAAGTAACATTAAAATCTTTGGCTGTAGTATTTAATCTTTGGGGCCCGACTGAGACTCTCTGGATGTCATTCATATCCAACTCCGCACTAGTAAACTTTGTAAACTACTGCTGAACTCGAGCATTAAGCCAGAAGACCGCCGGCAAATGTTTAATCTCCGTCTGTGATGATTCGCCATCCATTCATTCAGATGACACAGAGTTGCTGTCTGTCTTTATAAGACGTCCGATGTGGCTGACAAAGTCACCTATACCGGTGCTCTTCGATGAAATGAAGTCAGATATTCTATGAAAATGTAGCTAAAGAGATTTTAATGCACAAAGTGCAAGAGGTTTTAAGAAGCATCCACGTCTCTCTGAACGTGGCTGATACAGCTGCTTCTGTGGAGAATGTGAAGTTACTGCAGGTCACGTTGTGTTAACTGGAGGGGGATGGAGGTGAGGGAAGTACAGTACAAAGGTTTAATTCGTTCACATATGATGGAGATGGTCCACTGACCTTCGGCAGCAGCGCTGACCGACAGGAAATAACGACAGGATGTCAAAACACGACCTCCAACCAACAGGAGTCCCCCAAAGATTCGACGCTGCATGACGTCACCATGATGCTCCGTGGGCGGAAGCCCAGCCTGAAAACCAAGACGGGCAATTACCCAAGCCAAGGTAAATGCACCGGGGGTTTCGATTTGCTTGCAAAAAAAAAAAATCACTGATGTACAAAGGAAAGGCCGACCACATTTCTGACATTCCGACTGGAGAGACTCCGGGAAACTGTGCGAGAGTGAGAGACTTTTAAATTAAGCAGAGCAAAACAAGTGGAAGGCGATAAGAGAAAATGGCCAAGACCTTTTCATTTCGCAGGCTGGAAATTGTGGACTTGGACGAGACATGCGCTGCATTGTTCAGCATGGGTGAGGCCAGTATTTAGATTTTCATTTGGTGGGAGAGTTTCAGAGTCGACACTATTACCTTATGTAACCTGCTGAGCAAAGCAAAGAGCAGATGAGTCCGCGTTACAGTTTGAGAGCTTTCAGGGTTTTACTCAGAAATGGTATTAAAACAACTCCTTAAAAAACAGGATCCAATAAGCAACAAACCGGTAGAATAAAACCCACAGTGTCGTTTATCTTGTGTGCACGCGTGTGCTGTCAAAGTTCAGGCTGGACTGTTCCATGCTTGTCATAAAACACACGTTCAGCTAAATGATAAATTGCATTGGGATCTTTTATCTACTGATCCTCTGTGTGGTCACATGACACAGTGAGTCATAAGTGCAGAGTTTATCTGGTTGTACAATTAGACTAAATAGTTGTGCACAGATCAGCCCCCCACATTTGCAGTGGGACCAGGTCTGTGTGGACACCCTGCAGCCCCACGTGCACCTGCTGACGATCGCGTTACACCTACGCTGACCCCCGTCCACCGCAACGCTAAAACCCGTCACGTGATATTAATATTGTCGTCTAAATCCATGGCGTGGTCCGGACTCCCGAGCAGTGAGCATCCATCAGTATGAGCAGCACTCCGTGTCTTGATTTCTGTCTTCCTCCTTTGTGCTGCCTCTCGTGATCCCACCATTCATCTTCGCCAGTATTAAACGCGCTAAAGGAGTGCTCATTTCTGAAGGGCCGTCATTTGTCATTCGGAGCCGTCTTAGGGGAACTGAGTGAGACTCATCTGATGGAGTTGTTGGTGAGACAGAAAGGGGGAGTTGTAATGTTGACACACACTCATAAATACCACTGAAACGAGCTTATAGGGCTTCGCCCGACTTGTTGACCTGCAGTGATAAGAATGGAAATCTCTCAGTACTTCTCGAGCCTTTTCACTAACCGATCCGGTGTGATTTTTCTTCTCCCGGCTCTCTTGGGTCTGATACAGGGCAACTCAGGGGTCACTCCACCGAGCAGAGGGGTGGCGGGAACATGCTCCTGCACACACTTTACTTTTTCAAGTTCTGTGTGGTGGGAATGAAAAAATCCATCTCCAGACCCTCTAAAACCTCTGTCTGACCTACATTAGGCGTCATGATTGTAATTAACCACCCAGCTGCATAAAACCCATTATTAGAATAGCAGAGTCCCCAGTATTTTTGGGCTTATTTGTACTGCTTGAAAATCGGACCATCGCCGCAGCTCAGCGCAGATTTTTTTAACCACAGAAATCAAAGCAGAAGCTTCGTTCCAAATGTGACAGTGACCTAATGCACATATGCGACAACACGCTGCTATTTGGCGATTATGAATGATGTCATTTCTTCTTCCACAAGCTTGTTGATATGCAGCACAGGTCTCGGCCGCCTCCTTTCGCTAAAACAAAACTCTAAAAGCATCACCTCCGCCAGCCTCCACATCCAGTGACAGTGACACACAAGCTGATGATCCCTTTTCCCTTAAGAGTCGGGGTTCAAGACACAAAACCCAGCAAATCAGACTACAAGCGATTGTTTACCTCCAAAATTTGTACAGAGTGTGAGCTCTCAGAAAATATATTTCGGAAATAAATAACAGGATTCCCTCCGTCGGAACACACTGTGCAAGGCTGGTGTTTGACTTCTCTGACATTTGTACCGGCGGTAATAAAAAAAGTTGCGCTTCTGTTGCTGTCGTATTTGGTGTGTTTCACAGCGTGAGTCACTGATAGGGAATTTATCGCTGAAATATACTTAAATGTATACGTGGTACATATGACAAAGGGGATATGTTTCAGGTTTGGAGTATAGGAATATCTGTTTGGCTTTCACCAATGACAGTCAGCTCACTGGGGACTAAAACATCGTTTGATGGCTGATGCTTTCGTCCCTTTGCCGACGCTCTTATACTTTGACTTCTCTTCACGTCGGCCCGGACGTGGCTGCCCCTTCCTTTGACCCGAACTAAAGGATTTGAGATGGAGCAGTAGTATGTTTGACACATTTCAAATGTGGCATTGCCCACATTCACTACACCCAGGTTCTTTATACACTGTTATTTTAGTTTTCAAAAGCATTGGGGAAGGCTGAGGCAATTATTCAACTAATTGAACTGAGAAAAATAAGTATATGAGTAATTAAGCCAGCCCACATATTGATGATTAAATTATATCAGCAAAGAGTTGCTCCTTAAGAATGAAACTCGCAAACTATGGAGCCCAGGAACGGACAAAAGAAAATTATTGTTGAAAGGTAAAATAAATGAATTTTGCCAGATCAGACAAAAGTTGATCGGGCATGTTTGACTTTTTTTTTTGCAACCAACTGTGGAATTCCAGATGACTTAACGATTGATGTTTAATGTGGAGAACATGGATTGATTATCATTGCAAGCAGCTGGCGTGTCCTTTTGTCATTAATGAGAAAGTCCTCTCCAGGTGTCCCTCATTTAGGTGTCGAGCACTTTAACATATTCACGTTTAAGGCCATGCTCAAAATAAAACTCCATAAATGTTGCACGTGTGCACATCTCTATTATTTCCACGGTGACCAACTAAAGTATATTTGCAGCGAAAACAAATAATCTGTGCGTTTCCCCCCTTTTACTTGTCCTTTCCAGGATTTTTAAGATTTGGTAATTTAAGGCAGAAATGGGGCAGAGGCTGATAATTTTAAAGTCAGTGTGTGGAATTATGGCAGCTGTAGTAAACTAAAGAAATGATCCTGGTTGAAGTTGTTGCAGGATAAATGTGTAACTCCAAACCCTGTTATTCTCAAGGTCCCCAGATTAGATCGGTGGGAGGAGTAAAGGGGGAGGAATATGATGCATGTGGAGTAGAGCCAAAAGTCACCAAATTAAAAATGCCCCACACACGCACACACACACACACACGCAGGACTGCAGGTAGATTCGCATCCTGGAAATGTAAAGAATGGCAGGTCTCAGGGGGAATGGAATAAAGATATTGTAGATGACGATAAAATTCAGATGATTGGGAACTCAAATAAAACCAGCTGAAGGTGGGAAACAAGATCAGGCCACAGGTCTGAGGTAAGTAAGGAATCAAACACAGAACAGCAGAGTGTGTGTGTGTGTGTGTGTGTGTGTGTGTGTGTGTGTGTGTGTGTGTGTGTGTGTGTGTGTGTGTGTGTGTGTGTGTGTGTGTGTGTGTGTGTGTGTGTGTGTGTGTGTGTGTGTGTGTGTGTGTGTGTGTGTGTGTGTGTGTGTGTGAAGCAGCAGCACATGAGCGGAACTGAAACAAGGCGTCAGGAGAGTCTGTCTTAAATAGAGCAGTTAGGAACAGCTGGTGAGTAATGAGGACAACGCAGGACAGGTGAGGTTAAATCCAGGTAGACTGAGGAGCCGGCGTGAGCTGCAGAGATCCCTGTTAACCAGTGCAGCACCAAATCCGCAAAAGTGAGCTGAAGCAGTTTAAACTCAGTTAAATGCACATGTTTGGTTGCAGATCCCTTGTTGCCAATAGCTCCATCAAGCCCGTCACGCATCAACACATTGTCAGTTTCTTCCTTCGATTTGTTTTTCCGGGCTGTTCCTTTGTCTTGAGGTGAGTTTCTCCTCCGTCGGGTGAAATGCGTGTTCCCAGGTCAGGTGGTCGTCACTGACTCGGCCCGTGTAAAACGATCCCGTTTTCTCCTCTGATTGATGTCTTTTATTGAGTCAGCTCCTCCTGTTGAGTTTTGATGCATTTGTCTTTGTCACTGTCACGACAAATTGATTTTGTGCACATTTCTTACCATCATGAATGGAACAATCAGCAAAGACACCTGACCACTTCCTGAAGCGTTGTAGACCCGTTCGTGGCTCTTACCTCCGTGTGCTACAGATGAACTTGTGTGGTTTAAAACACCAGCAGACTGCGACTCTCTGTCACTTTGGTGACGGGTTCATCAGGCCATAAAACTTAAAAACAACAACTTTGAGTTATGGCTTCTGTATTTCTGTGCACAAAGTCTGGTTACACCGTTTCTTTGCGATACAGGAGCTTCCTCTACTCACGGTTAAATTAGGGATTTATCTCCACAGCTCCTGTTTTCCTTGCTCCCCCTGATTCTGTGCATGTTGCTCAGTACACCAGCGGTTTCTTGTGATCCACGTAAATCTATTTGCGTCACCGAGTGTTTGTACAGCGCCTTCGATAGTTTTTCCCATTTTTTCCAGGTGGATACAGCTCTCAGGTCTTTATGTTGATTAGTCCTATCTAAAAAACAAACGCAGTCCTCACAGGTAAAACCAGGAACAGTCATTTAAAGCTAATAAGAAAGAAACGAGAAAGTCCCGTCAGCCGTCATGTTCCAATACTTTTGCTCACTCAAAAATGTGGTCATCTAATAAAGGTGTGATGTCCTGTGCTGTCTGACATATGTGAGTGTAAATGCCACCAACTCCTGAAATTTACTCAAGGTTTACTTCAGGTTGTGTTGTGGTCCTGATGCCATGAAACACGTGATAGAAGATCCATTTTCCAGAGTCTGGTTATTGTTTATTGAGCTTCCTCAGTCTATAATAATCAGTCTCCAGTAGCCTCGACCTTAAATGTGTTACTGGAGAAAAATCAAATAGCACAGTGTGCATCATGACAGCCTGTGCATGGGGAACATCACGATTACAGCAGAGGCCACAACGGAACCTGAGGTCAGGACCCCAGTCCGGTGTGGGAGTCATGGAAGGTCAAAGGGCACTGGCCCGCAGATGCCCCAGCAATCATAACCCACCCTTAGGGTTTATGTTGGTTGTGAGAATATGGAAAGTTGCTTGTCATTTCTGCATGTCACCATTTTAGCTGAGTTTGGAGAGAAGGTTTGGGGAGTCTTGATGGATTTGACTTGGCCGTTTTTCACTCATAACTACCGGGTATCTGTGGCTGCTGAAGTGTAAACGTATTTAGTCACAACATATATAAATTTGTGCCTTATGAATGATCATAAATACACACGCTTCCTTTCCTTCTGAAATTATTCCCTTGGCGTTTATGAGGCCATAGTTAATAACCACTAGACATTGGAAAAGACATTCTATAAATACTTCACCTCGTACGTTTTATATTTCACATTTACATTCATATTTACATTTAGTAAGTCAGGGAGAAGACACTGAAATGCAAAGTGCCCTGACAGGATTGTTTCAGTTTTGCACAAAGGCGTAAGTCCGGATAGAAGGAAAAAAAAAAAAAAGTTTTGTTAAAGTTCCATCTTCAACGGTGTCTTAAATATTAAAAGCGAGGCTGCCGTGCGTTTGCAGAGGTGTGTGCGACGGCATCACACAGAAACAGAAACGAAACCCAAGCTGTTGTTCCCATTGACAAACACTGACAGAGTAGAACACAGGCTCCTTCCACGTTCCTGCGCTAATTAGTAAAGATTAATCGAAGAGCTGATTCATCCCGTCTCAGCCGGCAGATCAAATGCGCTCGGCTCTGAAGGCAGCTCGCATTTGTTTTACGTTTGATTGACACTCGCGCCATATTAAGTGTTTTTCTTTGCTTTGTTCTTCTCGTGTGAAATATTTCATTTACACTCATTTATGCCTCCGTCCTAATGAGTCATTACAGCCGAGCGGTGCACACCTTGAGAATTCATGAAGGGCTGCTTCATATGTACGTCACGCGATGATGTAACTCTAAATCCTAATGATGCCGAAACCGTCCAGGCACATTGGACATTTCTCTTGATGTGAGTTTTGGTGGAAGCAAGTTTTGCTACTTTGCAAACAGGAAATTGAACCTGTCAGCCTCACAGAAGCAGCATCGTCCAAGCAACTAATTTTACAGGGCGCTTTTAATTAGTTCTTCCTCGCCCATATGTCTGGGCTGGTCATTAAGTCGGTATGATGTCAAACTTTGTTAAAAATATGGAAATATGATTCCCAGTGGTGTGCCTAATGACCCCGATATATTTCAAGATGCATAGGGGCTGTGGTTTTAGAAAAAACCTTCTGAAAAACAGGCCTGCTGGTCCTTTGCCGACACTCCAGAGCTCACGACGAGTTTGGCGCCGGACGCGTCACACGTGTCCGAATGCTGAAATGCGTTGCACTCATATTTAAATGTAATGCACAAACACGAGTAAGTAGGAGTTCGCTGTGAGGGCGACGACCAAGTGATCAGATGCTCTGTGACACAGGAGACTCGGTGTTGCCAATGGTAGCAGCAGTGTGAGCCCTTCACATTTTCTTTTGTCAGAAAACATTCGTTTATTGATCGTGTGCCACCGTCTCTGGGAACCGTTCTGTCCATTCGGGGGCAGATGGACCATTGTGCAGCAGTATTGTATCGTAGTACCATTGATCGACTGTACACGTTGTACTGTTCTACAAATCTCTCTCTCGACAAATGAATAAATAAAAAAATAAATACTATATGAGATGATGTATTGCCAGTGGTCCTAAGTGAAAAATGAGCCCCTGTCGCCTTTGCATAAATAATTGACTATAAAGCATGATGGGATGTCGCAGGCAGATATTTTCCACGACAGCTACACTAGAGTCTAATAAAGAAAAAAGTCAGCTGTCTCAACCATGACAGCTAAAATGTCTGCCCTCGTTACTCAGACACAAAGTGTGAGGTGCTTAATTCACTCCCCATTTTGCACTTTAGTTCAAAAGTCGCACAATGAGGAACGTCGCAGCCACAAACGAGCCGATGACGCAGCCACGTGATTTATCTTTACGACGGGAGGACAGAGTCCCACTCACCTGTCAGGTGTGAGTACGGATTTCGTCGTCGAAAAATCAACGTCACGTTTCACTGCAGGAAAGGAATTGTCACTGACGCGGCTGCCGGATGCGTTGAATGTCAGCTGACGTCCCACGTTGTGGGGAGCTGGTGGGAGACGTCAGCAGACATCCACGCTGGTAGTGCTGCATTAGCCATGCCGGCCTGCTGTCCTCGTAATCTCTGTGCCATCTGGTGGGAAACCTCGCTGTCCCACTGCACCTCTGGCACATTAACATTCCCCTCACACCGAGGGAGGTGGACCGCTCCTTATGTATGTGAATATATATACTGTATGTGTGTGTGCAACATGCCTCACAAACACAAAACTGTTAACTCCGGTGAGGATTAATCACGCGGCTGTAAGCCCACCCCCAACAATTCAGGTAATGACAACTTTTTAATCTCTTTTTTTTTTTTTGTCCTTGTTTTTGTGCATTTGCAACGCCCGCTCAAAAATCCATGTTTTTCAAAGGACCTTCGAGTTTCGCCCGTGAAAGTGTGGACTAAGATATTCTATCTACATAAATTCTTTGGTGATCCAGGATGGGAAAAAAAAAAAAATCTTTTTAAGTCTTTTATAAAATGTCTAATAAAGGCCTGAACCGTGTGAAACGACATAACTTCAAAGTCGTACCTCTTCACGGGCTGAACCCCGGCTTTGTCTCGCTCGCACAGTTCTCATTGTTCCTGAGTCTTGATTACAGTAATAACTACAGTTCACCGAGCCACGCGGCTCCACCGCGGGTCTTCCCTTGTTCCTGGACTGATTTCTTTGGTAGGAGAGTCAGCAAACAGTTAGATGGAGAATCTCTTGACTGGTGCTTCAAACGCTGTTTCCGCCGCTCGGCGCGAAGCTCTAATCAAAGACTTATCTCTTCCTTTTCAACCACACGGCCTCTCATTAGTGCCACACTGAGAGGAGATACGTCTGACAGGAAACTGATTGTAGTGTCATCGTTTCGAGTTTTATATTTAACTACGTTTCACTACATCTGACCTACTCATTCAGTACAAAACCTACGAGAACTGGGTCTTCACGCCTTCTAATTGTTCCGAGAGTTAAAACAAGAGGCAGCGTTTACGATCTCAATTTTAACATCAGCGTCAGATTGATCTACTTGGTCGCTGACATCGTGATTATGAATTGTTTGGTCTTATTGTGGAGCAAATGCAATCTAACTTTCAATGAAATGTGCCGTATGAATGCGTTTAGCTTTAATTTGCTTGCCATAATAAACCTGTTAGTTTTAAAAGTTTATGAGGGGGCCGTGACATTAATAACTGACTAAAATGACTAAATGGTAAAATGTTAAAGTGATCAGTGGCAAAGAACGTCGCCATTATTTGTTTCCCATGAGAGCAGATGTGTAATATTGTGAAGCCGTGCAGTCCAGCGTTATGTGGCCAGGATACTAATATTTCTAGTGTTTGGGCGACAGCGTTGCTCACATTATTGTTGTTAGTTGCTTTATTGTTGCAAACATAATTGCCTAATAACATGATAATAATTCTTTTGATAATAATGCAGTAATATAACCTGTGTGTACCTCATTAGTTTGGTAATATTATTCCTAGTTAATTCGCAGTTTGCAGTAACACGGCGCTGGACTCACTGGAAGCTTTACAACTAAAGGTAATTGAAGTATCCTGGACGTATTCAATCGTCTCATCCATTTTCCAGTCCACTAACACGTTATATTAAGTGGGTCACACTCAGATAATAGACACCTCAACACAAACACCAACGTCTCCAGGCGGCAGGAGAGTGTAAAAGAGGAAAAAATAAAAAAATATCTGCATATGTGGTAAAAGCAGGAGCTAATCTGGCAGCTTGGTCAAATTGGCGCCTTTCGGGGAGCAAATTGGACAATCTCTGACCCACGATGATTCCGTTCGAGCATGAAGAAGGGAATTACTGAGTGTCTTCAGCTCACGAGCAGCTACTCTGACTTAGAAACGACGCTGGTTGACCAGGCTGCCGTATTTGAGCGCGTTCGTACAGATACAGAACCAATAAAAGATACTCACCCATACAGTGTTGAGTTATGTTTAACTCAAGTCATGAATTCATCGAATAATTCAAATTAATTGCTGTTGTGAAGGAGGTGAGTCACATTTCCCTTTGGGTTTTCATGCTGACACCTGAAATGTGACACAGGACAGTGACACAAGGAGATGGCAGGAAGGTGTTGGGGGGCTTCAGCACGTCTTCACACAGACGCTACAATCCGCTGCGGGAATGAAACACCCAACGCTTTGGGCATTGACGGCAGAGGGGAGAGAGCTGCGTCTTTAGTCGGGTCGAGCTCTGCTGGCTGACGGAGGCCGTGCCACAGTACACGATTCACGCCAGTTTCGTGCTCGTCGAGTTGTTTTCTGCACCCTTTGCAATTTATGTATTCGGATATTCCTCTAATTTGGCATCAGGCTGTATTTGCACACGTAGCACGGGATAAATACAATATGTAAATCTGTAAACATCTGAACATTCAGTGAAATGTGCGGCGAATTACGTCTAGTTAACAGTCACAGCGTGTTTTTAGAAGCCTAAATATTTTCTATTCATGGTAATTTTTATCTTTCCTTTGCAGCTGCCTCGGCTCATTTTACCCTGTGGGATCAATGAAGTTCATTTTAATCTACATAAAAAAAACCTTCTCATACACTCAAGATAGTTTTATTCTGCAGAACCACAATAAAGAAATCTCAGTAACACCCCTCTGTGAGTCCCGTACAACTTACCTTGCCAGTAGTCCCTCCGAACTGGAGAAGAAGGAAACTGACATGTACCGAATCTGACGTAAATGAGGCAGAAATAGCGAATTGTGCTCTGCTTGTACGCGGCCGTGCTTCATTTCCAGTCACAAACCTCGCGGCCATTGTTGCAATTCAAAACAGTGAAGTGGATCTTCCTTTTGTGCTTGTAGCCCATGGATACCTTAGAAAATCCAACGTGAATGAATGAAGACCACAATTCTGCACTTTTGCATTGAAACCCCCCCCCCTCTCTTTCTTTGCATACACTGCATTAATTCTCCTCCTCCAAAGCTTTGACCGTTATGCGAAGCTCATTTGGTCCCATCATTGTGAGACGCTCACAGAAACTTTTTTTTAAAAATTTAAATAAATAAGCCAGAGAATAAAGGAGAGGAGCTATTTTCAGGGGAGTTCTGAGATCTCCTTTTTTTGCACCTTTCTTTACTCTCATCAGTGGACCCCCCGCTGGCACACACACACACACACACACACACACACACCCCACGATCCACTAGCTAAAGACTTCTGATAAATATCTGAAGCAGAAATAATGAGCTATACTTCATTACTGTGGCTGTTTATAGCAGCTAACCATGTAAATAATTTTATCCACTAATTGTATCCACAAGTACATGCTTGTAGATGAAATGTGCCGTTACATTTGGCGCAGATTTGACTTGACTTTGAATATTTATGATAATCGGTCGCACATTTGTCAGATGGTGGCCCGAAAATGGACTGAGATTGACAAAGCCCTGGGTTAACACTGTTATCTTAGTCTTTATTTTGTCACAATTGTATGTCAAATATATATACGTCTATATGACATATATTATATGACATATATAATTTCATTTCTTTACAATAGAGAAACAACATAGAGATGACACACTATTTTGGTTTCTAAGTAGAAGCTCCTTTTAAATAGTGGCATGTTTTTCGGTACACTCTTCAAAGTCAAGCTCCCACTCGAGTCACAGTCTCGTTTTCCTTATCGAGTCACATTTATTCACAATGTGTGTTGGTTTTTTCTTTATAGTTTGATGTTTTTTTCGGCGTGTCAATATTTTTTTCCTCTGCAGTTCAATCTGTTCGTGTTCCTTCAAAACTGATGGCCATCTGTTATTGGTCCGTGCGGCCACACAGATGGGCCGACTGCTAACCATCCCGCGCCACCAGCAAAGGTATACAGTTACTGGAAAGAGTGTTTTGACGCTTTACAGAGTTAATCCCATCAGCTCGCGGACGGCTTGGCACGAGCGACGGCAGTTCCTCTGCAGCTGGGTCCTTTGGTGGCCGAGGAGCAGTCTGCGCCTCCGTACGCGAGGGACGTCTGACCTTGGCTCTGTCCCTGGGCTTCTCTTTGGCCTGCTGCCTTCAAACCTCTGGTCCCGCCGCCAGAGTGCAGAACTCCGGCTGAATATTGGACCGTCTTCCCAAGAGTGTTTGTGGCGCCGCGCTGGATCTCGCTGTGACACCCAGACGTTTTCACGGAGCTGGAAAGGCTTTTCTGTTTTAATTCTTGCACGAGTTCCACTGAGATTTCAACGGAGCGGGGTGTCTGTGTGGCGCCGAGATTCTTGTCCGGTCCCAGTGGGGCAGCAGTGGCGGTGGCGGCAGGGGGGCTAACACTGCTGGGCACGACACCAGGTGCCAGCGCCACTGTCTCACCGGGGAGGTGGGGAGAATGGCTAAGGGGCATTCCTGCTTTGGCAGCCAGCACGGGGCGCCACTTGAGGAGCCTGGCTCGGTTCCGGTCACTTGCGTCCGCGCGCTCTGCCTCCAGGTCACACGCCTGGAGTGAGGGGATGATGGGCACGGAACGGGTGCGCAGGGATGGCGGAAGGAAGGCCGTTCCCTTGTCCAGGCGGGTGCAGGGAACCTCAGTCCATCCCTTTCTGGCGAAGTGAGAAAGTGAGGTCCTGCTGAGGAGGGCGCCGACCCTTCCGCTGGCAGAATCACACCTTCAGGCAAAAAGAAAAAGTTGAAATTGCAGGGTGAGAGAATGAAAGACCGGGTCATTTGTATTGTGACCTAGACACTCATTTAGACAGAGAATATAGAGACGAAGCTGCCGTTCTGTCGCTTTTTACTGCTTCATTTCAGATGCACGGAAAAAAATCACCTTGCACTAACAACATTTTCATTTAGATATTGTTCTTTCATAATCTTATGTAATTATTTATAATCCTCTGCATGAGCAGCCCGCACTGATGCTGCATAAATGTTTAACTGAAAAATCCATTCTCTCACGACTGCCTTATCAGAGATTTAAGGCTTTAGCTACACAGCTGCTGGATTTCTGACCCTGCCCTGGGAGCGGAGAAGGAAAAAAATCTATAGTGCCTCCGTGAACTGCTTTACTTGAGTTAGAATTTTGGAAATGAGACTAATTACACAGTGTAATAGAATACGTCTTGACATCTAATCTGCTGTGACATTTGAGATGAACGTAGGTGTGTTTGTGGGTGTTAGATCTCAGAAAGTACTGTATATTTGCATGATAAAGCGTCTTGCAATTATGTATTGAAAAAGTGTGAAATATCACCTAAAACTGCTGACACCTTCAAGAAGCGTCGCGTTCCGAGTGGAAATATTGCAGCCGAGCCGAGAAACTTATCCAGGAGCAAACGGGTAAGTTTGCATATGTGTCAAATGTGCACAGGAGTTAATGTTGTTACTGAAATTCAATTCGCATTTAGAATCACCGCGGCACAGCCCAGGGAGACAAGCAGTGTTATTGTCAGCCTTCAGAGACTGTTTGTAGCATAACCAAGTTTAAATAACTGAATTACTTTCCCACTCCTCCTTTGGTATTAGAAGGGCGAATGCAAGCTGGAGGTAAATCCGGCACATCAAAACATATCTAAAAATAACTCGCGTTGCAAAAAATTGCCTTCAATTCCGTCCTCATCTGCAACGGGTAAATATACGTTTTCACAATGGATCATAAAGCTGACAATAGTCTGCAGGGACGTGTCGTCGTGTTTGTTTGCTCCTTTTGGTTAATTTACACTTTCTACCGCAGCACGCTCGGCGCCTCCATCTTTCCCATCGCTGCACTCCCGTCATCATCTCTGCACAATCTCCCTTCTTTCCTTCTCTCGTTCTCTCGCTCTCCTCTCCGCCTCCCGTTTCTCATTTCCAGAGATGAGCGGGCGTATCCATGGCAACAAGGGGAAGGTGGGGGCTGGAGCAGGGTGGGTGGGGGGCTGTAAGCTTGGTAGCTGCGGTGTTGCACGGCTGGTAAGTTGAGAAATAGGTCATTTCAACCTCCTGAAGGCCGACGAAAGCCACCGTTGACTGATGGATCTGCAAGCGAATGGCTAATGACACCTAAACGAGCTAAACAGCTAGAACACGAGACGCCTTCTTGATTCAGCCATTTTCCTAAACACTCCTTAACTTCTGGGAAGGCTTGGTTTTATTTTATAGCCTATAATATAATATCCAAAAAAAAAAAAAATCATTAGTCTCTTTATTTGTTTGTGACTCCGTGCGAATGTGTGTGTGTGTTACGAGGGGAAGTGTCACGCTGCTGGAGGATCTCTCTCTGCACAAACCATTTGAAAGAAGCGCTGAGCTCCACGGAGCTTTGTTTAAAAATGTAAATTATGGAAATAGGTCACATAAAGAGTTTGGCAGCTTGCAGTCTATCTTACAAGTCGCTGAATCGCTCAATCAGGTTGGCATGCTAATAGGAACATTGCTAGGCACTTTTAAGTGTGCGGAATGCACGAGGGACACTGCTGCTTTAATGATAGATGTGTCTGATAACAGTGCCATCGCTCAAGTTGCACATGCTGACAGCAAATTAGGCTGTTTCTGAGTCATATGCTAAGCAGCGCTGCCTCACTCGGGCTTACGGATGCTCTCTGTAAATACAACTTCAAATAATTATTCAGGGTTTTCGTTTGGAAGGAGGTGCCTCACGTTATGCATTATTCTGCTGAGGACAAATGCACCTCGGCCAACATTTTCCAGCTTTGGCGACTCCTCTGCAATAATCAGTCGTATCGCTTATCTACAAATCTTTGTGGCAAAGGAAAAGTTTCCACTGATGTGAAATGAGGTGAAACTTTTGTCTCGACGTGGATTATTATTTTTTTTCTCCCCCCCCGTCTCTCCTTCAGGACATTTTCCGTGAGCCATTCCTCCGCCATCGCAACGAGGATTTCACATCAGGCTACCTTTTGTTGAGCCGATGCCAGAAAGGATCATCAGACTGTATTTATGAAATGTGTAAGTTATTTCAAGCTCCCAGATAGCCAGCTGGTGAGAGGTGGCTCTGCCAAAAAAGTGCTTCCTGCTTTTCAGTGCTTCCTGAAACAGCGCCAGTGGCTGCGCTTCACTTGTGATAACCGTGAAAATAGGGCAACTCGCTGTCCTCGCTCGACCCCGGGATGAACGCGAGGGGAATCCGAGATGTGTAAATGCCTCAAGTTAATCCTTTACAAATTTGTGGTCCTGTTCTAAAGGGCTGACGTCACGAAAGTGGCTCAATGTTTGCAGCTTGTAAATTCAATTAAGTTCGTTTTCTTCTCCGCGAAGCGAGCCACAAAGCTTTCCGCATTACACTCCAGCATTTTTGGAAATCTTCAGATTCATGTGAACATGTGTATCATCTGGTAATTAGCTTTGGCACAGTTGTAGTATTTTCAACCCCCGATGAAACCGTGCAATTTTCATTCACAGCAGCAGCCTGGTGGCAAATACGAGGGTGGGGGGGGATTACACTGCGTCTCGTCTTGGACTTCCCCAGCACCATGATACTGTTGAGCATTTGGGATCAAGTGTGTTCTCCAAATTAATTGTGACAGTCCCAGCTGAAGGAGGGCACGGCAGATCTCATTTATTTCCCTGGATCAGATTTCATACACCAGTTCACGGATTTGAACTGAGAGCATCTCAGTCATAAACTCATTTCTCCCTAAATTATCCTTCTGCCACTCCAACTTAACCTCAGTTAGTCTGGCTGTCTGTATCACTGAACCAGTTACTTGACCTCAGCTTGGGGGTGGGGGTTGGTGGTGGTGGGGGCAAAGAGAATCTCCTCTCCGAGGATTAAACAATCCGCGACGAAAACCAACAAAAACACGGAGAGAGATTCACCTTCTTATGGACTCCATGTCTGCCGACTCGTCTTCCTGCAAGTGTTTGTAGACGTGTCCGGCCGCTCTGGATCCATCGATGAGGTTTGTGGAGATTTTGTGTTTGCCTCTGGTTATGGGTGGGGTCCTGAAGCAGCTCGTCTGTCTTCGTTGTTGGGCAGGACTGAGTGAAAGGGAGCTACTTCTGCAACAACACAGGAAGCAAATACAGGGGAAACCAATCAGGACGGTAACACAATTATTCAGAAAATTTTAATAAACGTTTACATCAGTAGGCCAAGATTTCACATTTTTACATGCTGACATTTGCTAAATAGCACACAACACACAAAAACAAATGCATTTAATGTGGATGTCAGAAAAACTATCTCCAGATTTTAATGCTTAATGAAAAATTTGAGGTGCAAAACAACAAAACATGACATTTATGCTTCTGCTTTGATTTTAAGACCTTCAGTTAAATCGAACCACAGAAATGCAACTGCACA
Organism: Channa striata; assembly: GCA_033026295.1. Lineage (NCBI taxonomy): Eukaryota > Metazoa > Chordata > Actinopteri > Anabantiformes > Channidae > Channa > Channa striata. The sequence goes on from CM065186.1 coordinate 5,173,126, forward strand.
ACAACTGAGATTCGTGCCCTCGCTCCTTCTGCCTCAGCGGTTCAGGGGTTGCACAGACCATCTCCTCTGTTTTCGTTTCCGCTTTGCTGCTCCCGACTCCAACTTTGCTTTCAGTTCTCCCAAAAAAAAAAACTCAGCACAGTGCGAAGAAAAAACTTAACTCGTAGCGCCAACTAACGCGCTGGTGGTAGAATTACAGAGCAAAACACAGAGTGAACGCGCAGCCTGAGGCCTAGACTCTGTCTGCAGATTCAGCGCAGACGCACACGTGGAGCTAAAAGGGCCTCGACTCGTCTCCGTTTCCTTCCTGTTTTGGTTTTATTTATATCCCCGGCAGCCTTTAAAAAACATCGTTGCCAGTGACACTTGGCATTCGCGAAAGCAGCTTCACGCCCGAGTGCACATGTTCTGGCAGAGGGCCCCCCCCCCCCACCAACTGCCATTTATTCCTCGGTGAGTATACGAATGCTTCCCCGTACGGTTTAGTCACCACACGGACGCCGTTCAAACCAGGAACTAAATGGCAGACAGCAGCGCGGGTGCTGCGCTGGCATGAATGGCGGGAGCCGTTCGCAACAACCGTTCGTTTATTAACACCTACCGGTCCAGTAAAAGTCTGTCGAAGGAGGTATAAAATAGAACAGCAGGGACACGGAGAAATGTGACCCCTCCGTTTTCCATACAGGCGATCAGCCAAATCAGCCAATTTTGTGTTCCAATCCATTTCAGAGTGGCAATATTAAAATCTTGGAGTATTAATATTTTCCTGAATAAACAAGAACTCTCATAGAAGTGGAACCATGTAGAGCCACACAACTTGGAGCACGGTTAAAAATCCAAGAAACATAGCAAAAAAAGAAAACCTGCTAAAATGCTTTGCACTGCATATGTGCTCAACTATGTTTCATACGACATCATAAAAGCGACCGGTATGTATCGACATCCCGCCGCTGTTCACGATCGATGTGTCAGCAGTTGGGAAACGCGCTTCCTGTTTAGCCGCGCTGTTCTCGGATTGTTCCGGGGGGCGGCGGGTGGTCTACTTCAAAGCAGATCCCTGCATGTCTGCAGCAATAAAGCAATGACATCGAATGTGAGTCTACGCACAAGCTGGTGTGCGAGTGTATGATGTACCGACACACGACGTCTATGACACTAAATTATTTGCAGTTTATTTAAATGGGCTTCAGACGCTGGGGCTTCACTCGTGTCTCTTTGCTCTGTGAGCGGTTGGTTCCTTCATTGTGAAATCACAAAAACAACTTATGTCCTATTATTTCTGCTGGGTGGAAAAAAAACAACAAACTGCATTGAAGCACAAAGCACAAATCAGTGACAAGCATCATCCCAGCAAGATTTTATTTCCTGAATAATTTGGCCTTCGGCAGCCACAGATCACAAAAATAGTGATGGACTGTCTGTTTCCTTTTGTTGTTTAAATAGTAATAAAGACGTCCAAACTTTATGATTTTCTCGCTCGTCCTTAAACCGAATGCCTGTATGCATTTTAATTCATGCAGTAAAATAAATAGTCCAGTAGATGTCTGGTTATTAATTGATAGCCGACTGGAACACTGTGCAAAATTATACAGCTATAATAATTTTCAAATTTCCATGGCTGTGGAACAATCAGCATGGATAATGTTGGCTCTAGTCTTTGTCAGCCAAAGCTTTTGTATCAACTGATGTCGTAAAAAGTTGATATGAATAAAGCTGAATTATGTGAGTTTTGTTGGCTATTAGCATGCTGATTTTTTAATTAGGATTAAGTGAAAGCTGGAAAAAATTAAAAAAGACGTGGACCAAATCACCGAGCGTTTGTAATTACTGAATGTTAAATGTTAAAGGTGTAAAACTGAAAGGCCTCGGCTTATCTCTACAATTCAACAAAACCGCACTGCCCCCCGATGTTAAATTGGTAAGTAATTTAGCACATATTTTAATCTGTCCTTCTTTGTTTGTGCTTTTATTAGACATAATAGAGAAAGTAAAAAAAGGCCGGGAGACTGAGGGGGATGACACGTGACAAAAGACCCGAGCTGAGTTTTAATTGGGACGTCACATGAACACAGCAAACACCCACAGGAAACACCAACGCGACCCCCGACAATGTTCATACTTCCTACTCAGCCGACCCTTCTACTAAAAATGATGTTTTATAGCAAACACACACGTAATTGCAACCTGATTATAGTTTGTACTTAAGCACATGATGAGGATATGTTAATTTATGCAAATTGTAAATATAGTCATACTGAACATGATAAAGAAAAGATACAAATCAAACGTTTCCTCATAATTCAAATGTGACAAAGCAATCTTGGTGATTGACCCAACTGACCCACTTGGATTTTGTTGCGTCTAACAGGTTTTGGCAATATTGTAGGTATTTGTACAAAATGTATATTTACAGTCCCCAGAGAACAGCTGCTGTGTCACAGGGTTTTTTCACAGCAGTGACGATGGAAAGTTGTTCAAAGAATTGTAGATATCTGGAGCTTGTGCCTCTGGTGGATTCTCTTTGAGTCCCAGAGACACCCTGCAGATAACCCCGAAAATCAATACGTGGGCGACCGTTTCAATATCTGGAAACACTCAGCTCGACTCTGGTACTTCCAGAATCCGCCTGGATATAAACCAGATCTGGAGCATGAAAACACCTGTTTAATTTCACTGAAGCTAGTACAGCTTTTGAAATCATGCGTGTTAATATTCAGCTGCGCCGCCGCGGTCACGGCCGCGTGCTCTGGGTACGAGCGGCTCCGACCTTTGCCAAGCACACGTGTGCGTATCTCCGGTGATACACGAGAGGCCCCGGCTAAGGGCTGCGGGTCCGTGACAGCGTCCATTGTGGTCATTTAAGTATTTCTGAAGGACTCCGGGGGCATTTTAAAGTCAGAAATGTTTACTTTTGTAAAATAGCACTCGACGCATTGGCAATTAAAGTGCACAGCGAGCTCTCGACAGCTTGAAAATCTGTACTAGTGGCATTCATTTCAGCTTAGGTATTCCTGCCAACATGGCAACATAAAAGAGGATGTGTTTCCTTTTTTCCGACATTGCACGAATGCAGACTTACAGTAGTTGTAGCACAGCCTCACTAGTAAACGGTTAATTTTAGCTACATGCTTTTATTTCGTCTACACTCTCAGTGATTTAGTCGTTCCCCGTCTGAGAAATAGAGTCTGAATTCAAGCAGCAGAATAAACCTGCTCTTAATATTAAAAGCATCATATTGAAAGCATCACCGTTGGGCTGTATTGATATGTTTTCATGGGACAGTTCTCCTGATGGCTCACGATGTGGTCGAGCATCTCAACGTCATCCATCCCGGTCTGGTTCTCGCCTCGCCTCCTACCACTCTGAGGACAAGCTGGAGGGATGATTGACTGTCAGGTGCCCTCCGTCAGACACCTGCACGACACTGTGGGGAATAAAAAGCCACGTCGAGTTGGCAAAACCTCGGCAGCCACACGTGGCAGCACTGCTCCTTTAGCACAGAGGGGAACGCGGGATCGGAGCGGCTTCCATCAAAGATGTCATCATAGGCAACCAGACATCTGAAAAAGTCCCTCGGCCTCGATACGCACGACTTGTGAACTCTCCGGACATAGCCACCGCGCTCCCTGCTGTACTGTTCTGCACACACTTGCTGCATACAGCCAAAAGCTCGTCCACGGCACACAGCAGCCTGTTGACGTTCAACTCCTGTAAAAGCGTGAAGCCTTATGCACAACCTGTTGTCCGTTGTACAGTTACAATCCTCTCAGTCCTGAGCTGTTTCCGTGCTCCAACAACGGCATCAGATCGGCGTGGCAGGTGCACATTTGACAGCAATCGAGTTCTTTTATGGGACTCGTAGGTGCTAAAGGAAATGAAGTTTTGTAAAATTATTTCTTTCTGCACCTGAATGTTATTAATTGTCAGATTGTTCGTGCACCCAGTGTCCTCAAAACACATGAAGCCTGTCTGTGAACAACCCGGACAGGGCTCTTGTAACGTGCTCCCCATCCACGTCCCTGTGATCTTCTAAAGGAATCGAAATGGCTGCATTTGATAGTGACTGCTGCGATCACAAAGCGCAGCCGCCACTGAGATCCTTTGCATCCTTTCATGGGGAAGCGGAAAAGGAATTTTGTTGGGTTCATGTTTATTTCCACTAATTGAAATATGTCTCTCCTCAGAGGAGGTTTCGTTTTACTGAGTGAATAAACATTTAATCACTGCAAAGTTTTACTGGACATTTAAACAAAACACAGGAAACCAATAAAGCTCCTAAAAAATGTCTGAATCTAACTGAGAATATGAATTTAGCCAAGAGGCCGTTGGTGTTATACAGCATCTCCAAGAGTATTAACATAATACACCCCCCATTAATAATCACCATTCATCTTTTCTAGCAATTTTTATGATGCGTTTGTTATTTTCAAATATATATATGATACCCCTCTGCAGGATAATTACATTTCCTCACTTGGAAGCCCCTGCATCGGAATGTCAGCTGACTAAGTGAAAGATGAAACTGGGCTGGAAACGAGGGGATGTCACATTTTCACCTGAAGCGTTTTCCTTTGGACAGCGCTCTGCTGAGGACGGGTGGGCCTACTGCTGATGTGCCGGGCGCCAGACTGCAGCCTTTGACGGACGATCCGTGAGAACCGCAGCTCTGCAAACATGGAGAATATGAGAATAGGCTGCGTCAGAATGTCACGTTCAGGTGAAAACATTCATGTAAATCAACACATGGCAAAAAAATAAAAAAAAAAAATACACGATGGTGCGGCAACAGCCACTGGTCCGGTTTTGGTCGCCAGTCGGGTTGAGGATGTTCTCACACAGATGTGCCGTATCCCCCTCAGTCAGCCAGAGTGTCTTTAATTACACTTTACATTTGAAACTGCAGATTAGGAAGAGGAAGCTTTGTGAATAAACTCCACATCGGGCCTTGCAGCGCTCCCCGCCGCACTCAAGAATTAATCCCACACAAGATTACATTAATGGTTTCCTAAAGAATACCCCACTTCAGTTCTTCCCCCTTTATTTTTTATCAAAATGAACAGCATTATCTTACAACAGGCCTCAGACACGGCAACCACGATGGCCCCGAGAACCCCCCTTTGAAACACCAAGTCGTGAGATAATTCTGTTATTCCGGTGACGGCACTTCCTGCGCTGCCCTTCTCTCCCGCTGATTGCACTGTACATCATTTAAGCACTTGCATGTGACCCCAGAGCCGCTTCTCGTGGCCCGATAAGCCTCTTTTTTCTCCCAAGCAGCCCGGACTCCCAGAGGGAGCTGTTACCGCTGCTCCCCAGTCGTGCAAGAAAACGGGATCATTTTGGCCACTCTCTCATGTGCCCTGCGGGCGAAGAACGTTTCACTATCTGGAACAATTGCTGTGGCAAACTTTCCTGGAGCATGATATATATGTCAAGGGATGAAATAAATAGCTGGTGGCAGACAGTGGCAGGCCTGCATGGCATGAGCCATTTCAATCGCTCTGTGCAACCACTTTCCTTTGCCTTGTTTTCTGCCGCTTGTGAAGAGCCTCGGATAAACGCAAGGTGGATTTATTTCACGGGGAGACGCGGATGCCTGACATAATAACAAGACAAATCGATTAATATGTTGACTATCAGCTACATAATGAGGAGGAGGCGAACCTATGCATTCAGAGCGGCAATAATCCTCCTTGGATTAGCTTCAAATCACACATCCGGAACTTTGCATGATGGAATATTTGACCATTCTTCAACAAGGACAGCAGCCGCACAAAACAGCACCTGGTTCAGTTTACTACTAAAAAAAAAAAAAGTCTGAGTCAAGAGATAACCGCACAGAAAACATTTTGAATCACTAGTTGCAGAATTATGCGCTAACATATTGGGGACGTTATTAATTTGCAAGCTGAACTGGCCCGTGGTTTTATTAATCATAGCAATACCTACAGACGCTTTCATGTCATCCCCGCTGCTGTCACAACGTCGCTGAAAAAAGTGCCTCATATTCTTCCTCCATCAAGTCGCCGGTGACATTGTGCCTTCTGCTTTTTAGCTGTGACAGAAACCACCACTTACACTACATTTGTGCAAATGAATCTCCGTCTCTTGGACATATTTCAATCCTACCCCCTTGATCTGAGGACACTTGAAGAGGAGAGCGGGAAGCCAATGTCACTGATCACCAGCCCAGCGCTTGTTTGTGAGAGTAGGACGCCGCCGCCACAAGTGGGAACGACAAGACGGACGCAAAGAGGAGAATCGTCACAGACTCAGCAAACCGACAGCTGAGTTTGTCGGTTAACGAGCAGCAACGAGCGTTTCCAGTTTATTATCTTTGGCAAACATTAACCACAGTCACCCTCAGTCACACCAGACGAAGTAAGGTTGAGTTATAAAATAATTATTTTGGACATTTTATCGCTTGTGAGCTTAAAGTTTCTTAGTAAAATGAATAACCACTATTTTCTACATACAGTCTCACGTTAAACCTATTAAGATTCACAGAGAGCTGCACAATACATTCAATAAACTTGAATTTTTGGTTTTGAGGCGTTCAGGGACAGGACGGCGTCTGAGCCCATTGTGCCATAATATTTCACGCTTTGTTATTAACGTACAGCTGCTCCCACAGTGTTTTTCTTCACAAAGCTTCATTTTTTTGGAGTTGACATGGACAGAAATAAATGAATTTAATAATGCTGAGAACCACCATATCAATATTTTAAATGGACACAAATAACAGTTAGTAATCTTTCATCTTATCTTTAGCTCGTTCTGCTTCTGGTGTAACTTTATTCAATGTCTGAGAGAACACTCTGAAATTACTCTGATATTCAAAAATTGCTCCATCATTGGCAATATTGACTTGTAGAAAGAAGACACTGCGTCCTGTGATCTCGCAGCACCGTCAAATTGACTTCAGTGAAACGGGACACGGCCTCGGGCCACACCAAAGCCTTTCCGGTGCGCGGCGCTCCGTGGCGTGGCCCCTCCTGCCCTCGTCCCCCCCGTGCAATATTCATACCGTGCGCTCACCCGCAGCTTTGCAGAATTCCTGAGGGTGACTCAGTGTCTTTTCACGCTGAGGCTGGACTAGTTACTTCCCACTACAACAGCTCCTGCTTGATGGGAAATTACTTTTTGCATCTTGTCTTCCCGTCCTCTGTGCCCCTATTCCTTCATGCTGCTGCATTTCTGTTTCAGTGCGCAATTTCTCGTGGGTGCAAACCTTCGCCTTTTAATTGAGACTCGACGCCGGTGCTACAGAAGCGTTGGTTCAGTTATTAGAAGAGGTAGGAGGTGTTTATCTCTGGAATTGTTTCTCTTACTTGTTTTCTGTTGCCCAAACAGTTTTTAAAAAGGAGTCATACATTTATGATTATATTTAAGGAGCACATACTGTGTACACACACACACACACACACACACACACACACACACACACCAGCAACAAACACCAACCATCTACCTGATGGATAACTCACTCTCTCACCTGCTGCACCCACCATATGAGTCACATGGGATAAAAGGCACCTATAGGGTATGTGCATTTCACGTGGCCATTCAAACTCTGCATATGCTCAGGAATGTTTTCATACATGCAAATATGCCTGAAGGCAACACTAAAATATCTACAAATGCTGCGTGTTTCCGCAGCAGGTGCACAGAGAAGTCACATATAGCGATGCAAAGTACACGTAGTGCAGAGACCGAGCAGGTGGCGGGAGTTTGGTAACCTCTCAGCTGGCTCAGATTCGGAGCCCCAGAGAACGTCGTGCAGCAGTGATGTCAGCATATACTATATAAGCCTTTGCGTTGCTACGTACACACGCCACGAGGGAGAACGGTGAGGTCTTCCTGGGAGGAAACGAAACACTGCACTGGCTTTACAGTGAAGGTACAGAACCGAAAACTGGTTTTACGGTTTCTTTGTTGCACCTACATTGGCCCGAGCAGCCGCATCGACACCACCGAGCTCGTCTTCCATCTAATTGTCTCAAAATGCACCAAACGCTGCGAGCCTCCATCGGAACGCCGCGCTCTGTTCTTCCTTCCAAAGAGTATTTCCATTTTATCAGTTTGACTTTAAAGAAAAAAACCCAGGGAACTTGTAGAACACACCACCCACAGCACTCGTCCTCACCCTGGATGGATGCAAGCTGAGGGAGTGGGTGGAGAGAAACAGTGGTCTCGGGTTGCCGTGTCAAATCTGTGGAAAAATACGTTTCACTTGTTAATCTTTCCTTGGTCTGTTCAGCTCGAGACCCCTCCTGGGTGCTTATAGCCAGTGATCTTTCACATCCCACCTTAAGCTTCCCTCACACTGTTCTATTATAGCTTGTGTTTCTGTTTTGTTGTTGTGTTATTATTACTGTCTTTTATTTTTGTATTTGCCTTCCCGCTGACTTCCTCCCCGTGTCCAGCTCTGAAAGCATTTTGTGGCTGGGTACAAGGCTTCACTACACGCTCGGCGCTCACACATTCGCCGTCCGTCACCACATTCTCCCGGTGACAGTGTTCGTATAATGGCCGGCTATTGTGCCACGCGACAATAGGCCTGTATCTGACTGAAATACATTCAGGCCGCGCTCAGACGTGCTGAAGCTGATTCGGTGCGAGCGGAACTTTGCGGGCTAGTTACAAAGCTGAGGCTATTGTGGATTATTTTTTGCACGTATGAAACCATATGCCGTACTTGAAATTCATTTTTTTTTATTTCACTTAAGACAGCGACTTAAAAGCTGCATGTACATCATTTACATCAAATGTTCTGCCACTTCTCAGCTGTCAGCTGCTCAGAGCCATAATTTCTATGGAAAGCCTCACACAGCTTTCAGGATGCGCCAACTGCAGGTCCGTGGGTGAGAGGGGATCGGGGGGGGGGGTTTGTTTCACTGGGTGACACCAGACACTGTTGCATTATTAAAAAGTCTCCGTGGAGGCTGCATTTAGCTAACACAGGAATGACAGAACAAGGCTGAACCTGCATAGGGGATATCAGACAAGCAAAAATCAACCGGGTTTAAAAAAGAAAATCAACATTTTTATATAATCCGAGGTGCTCACTTCCTGCCTTATTACATGTATTTAAAGCTAATGTTGGAATACTTTTAATAGACATATGCTCCGTAACCTATTGTGGAAGGATGCTGTCGGTGCCTCCGTGACCACAGGCTCGCACATATTTATTTCTAATTCGTTGCACATCTGTGAGACGGCGAGAGCTTTGACAGGGCGTCAGTGATCGACGCCATAGGTGGACTGAGACTCATGCTTTTAGTGAGAAATATGCAAACTGCTAAAGAAAAGGTTTATTTATGTTCTTGCAACAAGTAAAGATCAGACACACAGAGAAAAGTCCACATCTGCATTATAGAGAGCTGTACATTTGCACAGGTAGGACTTTGGGAAGAAATGCTGAACATAACTGCCTCAAACAAAGACGCTAAACAAATTCCAAAAATAAAAGGTTATCGAAATGAAAAGACAACAACTTAAAACACTGTGCATGAAGACAACATGAGACTATTTTCGAAATATCAAACAAACAGGATGCATTCAGCAAATGTGCATTAGGCTGCAATTACCTGGGGATTCTGAGGAGACGTGAGCATCATCAGTTCCATCTAAACCCTCCACCCGCCCGGTTACGAATGTCTGGGTCAGGCGGCTCTCCTGCTGCGTGTGCTACTTTCTTTTATGTGTGCACCCTGTCATTACTCTTTTTACTTAAGCCGTTGTTTGTCTTTGTGATTTGTTACTGACGTGAAAAAAAAATATCCGTCCAAATCATCTTGTTCTCTTTTGGGCTCACGCCGTTTCTCTTCAAAATGTCTGTGCCTCGTGTCAGAAATGTATTCGCAAAACTTTTGTTTTCGCTGGTTTTAGGCTCCGTTCGGCACAATTATTTCCCGCTGCAAGAAAGTTACTAGGCAGCCGCCTCCTCGGCAGCGCTGCCACTTTCAATAAAGCAGGTGAGTGTGGATGCAAAAATACAGTTTGGGCCTCCTCAGCGGTTAAATACCACCAGCAAATTGCCATTTAACATTATTTGTCAGCTATCCGGGATTGTGCTTTGCTTGCACGCTGCACTCAGGATCCCTGACATAGCACCGATTAGAAAATCCAATCTGTGGTTTGTCACAGAAATCTGTCATTGTGAATATGACAAGCAGATCTTTGCTGCGTAACACATGATGCATTTATTTTAAGCTTAATTCCCTTCTGACTGAACAAAAGGCATTAGTCAGTGGAGAGATTATGAAAACATGCACACTATCATGCATCATCCTATCCGGAACTCTATAATCTCCGCTTCAGAGAACAACTACATATGAAGATGAAGATATGACTACGAGTAATAAACAGAGACGCACCTTTTGGAGTTGAAGGCTGTATTGAAGCCTGGGAGTGGATTTAGACATGAGGCCAGAGGCGCTGACACTGCAGTCCCTCAGGCTGCGGCTATCGGAGAAATGAGCCTGGAGTTTTTCCCTGTGTCTCCTGAGCGTGAACGGAGATACAGGAAGAGAGAACGGTAGCAATATTACAACAAGCATGAAGAGATAAACCAGATTCAAAGATGTGTTGAGAAAACAGACTGGAAACGAAACAGAAAAAAAGAAAGATGGGGAAACATGTCCTGCCTTCCCTCCCATACAAAATTTGTATTTTTGTGTTTCGCACATGTAGCATTAAGGGACAGTAGGTCATCACAGTTATTTACCCGTTTCCCTTCAACCCAACACACACACGTATGATAAAAACAAATGCCATATATGCACATGACAGATGGTACATACATACAGTCCTGACATAAGACCTGCCAATAAACCCTCTTAGTCTCTTCGCTCAGGGAAGGATTTGACTTTAGTATGGAGAATACATAAATAGATATTATGTACTTGTGTATGTACATGTGCACCCCTTCCCAAGTCAAATTTCCCATCAGGGACAATAAAAAATATCTTATCTCAGTATTTATATTGACTTTCATGGATTCATTATGAAGAATTGTAAGACTTTCTAAAATAAAGTGAGAAGTCTTTACATCGAGAACACAACCTATGGACAAACAAAATGTTGCAAAGCAAAGTAAAACAGCATCTCTTAGCTGTGCTAAATATGAAATATGAAAGTGTGGGATGAAACTTGGATTGGATTAAAAATTAATTGACGCTTAAGACTTTTGGATTAAATGTTAATTCACCATTAAATGTTCATTTCTAACTACTAGGTTGCTAAACTCTCTCCACAGCGGAGGCCTGTTAAATCTTTGCTGTGCAGAGGACGCGGCCCGAAATTTAGCGAATGTCTAAACTGTTGAAAAGAACAACAAAGTAAACTGGGACAAAGAGACAGTTTAGGGCCTGGGACCCACTCGGAACAGAATTAACCAAACGACCAAACACAGAGAAAACTTTGAGTCATTTGTGTTATGAAAGAATAGACAGCCAGCATATACAGCTTGAACTGCCCGTGTCTAATAATTCACCTGTGTACACAAATTAATGCTTCATAAAACAATCAAGTGATAATCTGTGACTGATGGTGGATAATTAACTATCATCAGCACCACTGTGACGTGTAGTCCCATTTCTGCGTCTTTTTCTAATAATTAAACTTTATCATTACTAATTATTAACCGAGTTCCTATTTGTTCGCCTCTAAATAAAGCGTGACATTTTTTATCTGTAACTACTCTGAATAAAAATCACAAATGCAACTGTGCTAGTAGTTAACCTTCCGAAATTAATGGGCCACAAAGAATTATGGGGCTTTACTGAAGATGAAGCTGGAGAATTAGCTGCTGCTACACTGTCAAACAACATTTTTGGGGAAGGGAGATTAAATCTAACATGTTTTCTGGGTTTCGGTTAATTTCTGGTGCGCTTGCTCGGAGCAGCGGACTGGGGCCGGTCACGCTGACCGAGTGGCGCCGCGCTACTGGAAATAAAAAACACAATTTGGTTTATCAAGCCCAATTCAGTAAACACAACCCACATTAACTGTGTGCCGCTTGCACTCTGGCTATTTATTTGCTTTGTCTATATTCCTCTCGTCCCCATCGGTGAGTAACCGATTTTGGCGGGCTGCTCTCGTGCTACCTCGTAATTTTTTTATCCAGTCGTGCACGTGCACGTGAGCTCAGGGTCTTATGTTTATTGCCTTATCAGTTTTTTTTTTTTTGGGTTGTTGTTTCGTGTCAAGTATTTTGTGACACACCTGCTTGCTAAAGCCACTTTACATAAATCTTACATGAGTATCTGTCCCCGATGCATCCTACACAATTTAGATTTGATACCGTGCTAAAACATCCCCGAGCTGACTCACACTTTCGCTGGGCTCTTTGCCATGATAGTAAAGTGCTTTTTCTGCACAGCCAGGGGCATACTCTACTAATGTGGTGCTGGCTGGCATCACTCACTTGTTGCGGCGGTAGAGAGCCATACATGCCACTCCAAGAAGACAGATCCCTGAGGCGATGCTGAAGATGGACAGCACCTGCCTCTGGTAGGTGTCACCGCTCTCTGCGGAGGAGAGAATACAGTTCAGGCCCTTCAATTTCTGCCGTGCCACAAAGGATACGGGCTGAGGCTGGGATTGAGCAGCGAGGGGAGAAAATGCATCATCATTTAACATAGTGAACACACATGCACTTCTGGGTGGACACACGCACACGGACGCGCACGCACACACACAAAATCCACCCACAATCTGCATTAGCATGAAGCAACCAATGCCGCTGTCAGTAAATGTCAGTGTTTGAGCACGGGACGGGGGACATGGCAGACACAGGCAGGGCTCGGTGACATGTGCTAACTGAAGTGCGATAATCATTCCGTTCAGACGAACCCGGCAGGCAACCGCCGACGGACTGCCCGATTTTTGTGCGACCGCGCGCGGCAGTGTGTGCGTGTCAGTGCTCGGCGACTGATAGCGACAGGGAATTAGCAGCAAATGAATGCCGGCGGAGCTTCTTGTCAGACCCCTGCACATCAGCGACGGAGGCTTAAGGTCACAAGCAGCTGGGACAAGTAGCAGTTGATGCCAGCAGATATCCGTTTGACGGGGCAGCTGGGTTGCGGAGCTGCACGGCGCGGGGGCGAAGGCGGAGCGAGCATCCGGCTTATCAAAGATTCTTTGAAGTGGTCAAAACGAGCACAATAAAGCCGTCCATCTAAAACCAGCTGCTTGGCATGTAACTGATCCACTCATATCCCTTGTCAACGAGCCGCGGCGACTTTTCTTCCCCGCTGTCACTAGTGACCTTGATCACAGCCTCGACTGACATTCCTCCATCATCAAAAACACTAAATCCCCTCGTCTGATCCCGCCACCTTGACAACTGCAGGGAAAAGTGCAAGAAAACATCCCCGCAACCTGTTGGTGACCTTTCAGAGCTTGTCTGCGGCTTTTGATGATGTCAACGAGGAGGGGAAACTGTCCCGGGAGGTCTCCTTCATCCGTGCCTGTCTGCCCAGGTTCATCAGCGCGCTCCAACTCTTGTTTTAAGGACGCGGCGACTGTTGGGGAGCTTCCTGTGTTTAAAGATTACGCAGGAGAGCAACCGAGCGGGCTGCACCGTCGTCATTTTGTCCTTCACGTCACACCAGTGCTACATCTACACATTTAAGTACACAGTGTAGTGCATGTGGGTTCAAACTGGGGCAAAGCAGATATATATTATATCCATACACACACACATCAGGAGTCCAAACAGCCCACTCAGCTCCTGAAATATACTTGTCAAATACGGAGTCCAAAGAAACACTGCAGGGGTGTCAGCACACTGCTGCTATGGGCATAACTCTTGTTGTAATCGCTGAAGCCCGTGTCTGCATCTGATTGTGTTTTGGTCAACTTGGCGTGTGACTAACTAGTTTGAGCCTGTACGGTGCATCACAGTCTGACTGCTAATGGGTTTGTGATGCATTCATATTGGGAAATGATAAGAAAGATGGATTGCATGTAAAGTATATTTGTGATGTTTTAGACTCCTCAGATTTGGCAATCAAAAAGTTCAGCTGAACATCCGATCACATCTAGTGCATCCGCTAGTTCTCGACTGGCAGATTTTTGGACCCATCCTATAATTTGCAGGGAAGCAGCAATGGATGTCTTCGAGCTGCACTTTTCAAACGAGCAATAAAGTTCCCTCTGTTCTTTGCTCATAAGTAATGTGTCACTTGTGTATCTGTGTGTGCGTAAAGCCTCGAGCCTTCACCATTAGTGAAATGACCCTTCAACACTCGCCTCTTTCAGATATATGGGAAGTGTCTTTCCCTGCTGCCACATCATCAGTGCTCATGTGGAGCACCACCTGAGACAAGCCTCAGTCCTTTCTGGATATATGAAATGGGTTACGAAATCGGAACATAAAAAACAGCTGTCTGCAAAGCTCTGCTGAACGGCGGCGAGGAAAACCAACATGCAGTCTGTACATAAAACCATTACGGGCCTTTCATCCCCGATGCCTGCGAGGCATTCTTGAAATTAGATGCAAGAGCATGTTGGGGAAGGGAACAAACTGAGCCCCCCGCCCGCCCCCCGGCTATACCGGATCAGCCATGTTAGACTGACACAGGGACACGACAGTCCCATATGGGCAGTTATGGCAGAGCAACCGTTCTATGCACGAAGGGGAAAAAAACACAATGCAAAGAAAATCGAGAGACGAGATCGTATTTAGAGCACTCAATCCCACTTCAAACTGAGCTTTTCTGCATTCTGACTGTCTGTCTCCGACTCCGACTGTCACATATTGCACTTATATAACAACTATCAAAGGATTTATTGCTCCAGCAGAAGAGGAAGTCATAACGGAGCACAATGAATAAGCACAGCGCTTATACCTCATCGCCGGAAAAGCCCCAAACCTTTCCGTGGACGTCTGTCATCTGACCATCCGTCAATGGATCAATCCAGCCCACCTGTAATGGCATCGTGGACCGGCGCGGGCGCAGAGATTAAATCGCTTGGCCTGAGGAATGCCGAGTTCCCCGGACTAAGCGTGTGGTGCGAGCAGTACATGAAGCCACATTAATGGACAAACTTCACAGCATGCAGTGTTGGTTTTTTTTTTTTTTTTTTTTTTTATGTATGCACGAATCGCAGGGCGGAGAGCGAGGAGAAGACGGCAGAGGAGAAAATGAAAAACAGTGTGTCCGAGCGGGAAGGAGATAGTAAATTCCCTCTGGACAAAGAACAGTGTGTCATTGTTAAATATCCCGGGCTAGATGTTTTCAAGGCTAGGCAACAACCTGCAAGGTGTGAATATGTTTTAAGTAATATCAATATCAATTTTTTTTATTATCTGCTTTTTCAGAAGAATTTGTTTGTAAAGCCAAATGCCCTACATCCAAATGCTAACATTTGCACAATATATATTATAATATTTTCACAAATCCCTTCCGAGTGATCACCCGCCCATGTCCAGAAGGAAGACACATGTTCATACACAAATTGCTCCGGTCCGTCTTTATTTCTCCATCCTCATTACCCCGGCTCCTCGCTAACAGTCCTGCTCCTCACGCAGACAGTCTACACCTAATTCGCCGGCACAGTGTTTCCATGGTGACTAGTCCACATTAATTTTACAAGGTGTGCGGCCTTGTTGTGCTGCATTGTGCGTTCTCGTATGTGGTATGTTGCAGAGGCTGGACACGCGAAGGACGAGCACTTCACGCCGTCAATGAACGGTTGTCTTACCCATGAACTCGATCCCAAGTTCATCCGCTGCGCCATCCGAAGGCAGGTAGCACGAGGGCGCGGAGGGATTGGATGAACACAGACAGGAAGGAGGGAGAGAGGGAGAGAGAGAATAAAGCAGTTACAACATGATGCACCTCCATCTTACTCAGAATTCACCTTAGGGAGAGACACATGCTGCAACTAGACCATAAAGTTAGTTTGACGGCTTTTCTCTGACATGACGCTCCCTTGTGCACAAGGTAATGAGCCAGCCAGCCCCAGATGCTTGGTATGCTTTTTCCGTGATGCACTCTGTATTCACACAGCCTGCAGTGGCTTCGAAGTGAAGAAAGAAAACAACAAAGATACGGGGGCTGAGAGGATTAGAGGAGGGATGGTGAAAAAAAAAAGAAGAAGAAAAAAACGTCGAAAATGACTTATCATGTCGCTTTATGTCACCAGTGTTTCTTTGCACGGGCTTGATTTGAGCCTGAGGGATTGCACTAATTGTGAGGCACGGTTTTTTAATATTCTATGGGAGGCTCCGCACTAACATACACATTTAGTTGCACACACACACACACACACACACACACAATATGCTGCACTCTTTTGTCTTGCGCACACATTCTTACATACACGCTCTTTCTTCATGCAGCTAAGTCTTTCCCTGCAATCCCAGTGCTGGGGGAACAGATAAAAAGGAGCACTCGTGTTCTCTCCGTCCCGACAGCGCCCTCTTTTCATGTCACTGTTATGTAATCTCATTTGAATTAAAATGAAACCCTCCCTAGTAATTGCTTTTTCTGACAGAGGTGGTCTGAGTTTTAAATAGAATGCGACTTGCCGAGCCCCTGACAGATTATATGGTGGGCAGTCTCAAAAAAAAAAGGGACGAACAGAAATTAAAAAAAAATAAATTCATAAAATTAAGAAGCATTTGTTCCTCGATGCATTTTGATCGTGCCATGGGAAAAGCTGTCAGTGCTGTGGTTTGTTAAGTTTGAAGGAGACTGGAGGGGGTGGGTCCCCGGAGAGCCGGAGTGAGCTTCAGAACGGCGAAAACAGCTGAACATTTGGATGAATGGATTATAATAATTGCAGAGTTATATTTTAGGAAATGGATCTTTCTATATAGAATAGTTGGCAAACTATTCGGCACATTTCAGAAACTGCAAATGATAAAATAAAGCGTTAAACACAAAAGCCAAATTTGTCATTTCCCCTACCAAGGCCTGACGGCATCTTAATGAGACGAGGGGATTTTTATGATTACAGTGATAATAAGAGAGAAACAAGAAAAAAGCCTGAAAGCAGGTCTGAAATCCCTAAATGGATCAATCAATTAACAAATTAATTTATGTTTGTGTCTAAACACAAAGTAGGTGTCATGATGTTTGATATTGAATGCAGTGTTAAGTTAATCGTTTCCAGATTTATCTCCCGGTGCCTCAAGGATTATTTAACAAATGTCGGCGTTCGCTACTCCACACGGAGGTTCAACATACTGTGTAAGTGCATGAAAATATGGTTGAAACTTTTGCTGCCACAAACATTTGGCAAGGCCAACGAACCGACGCGGCGTCTTCCTGATGTCGCCTGATCGTGGCAAACGCCAACACTTCTTTCAACTCTAAACTGCCCTGACATCGTCTGCGCATCCCGTCCTCTGGCAACGTCCCGAGACGTTCATCCAACCGCAATGTGCGGGCGACCGCTCGGAGAAGCCCGTGGCGTCATTCACGGAGTCTTGAGGGAGCCACGAGCAAGCTTTGAGAATACCTGGGCATCATGTTAAGAGGCAGGAGTCTGGCGAGTGGGAGAGACAATGGCAGGAGTGATTCAAATCCTTAATCCCCACCACCTTCAGTTGGGTGAGCGAGGAAATGGAAAACCAGTGTGTGTGTGTGTGTGTGTGTGTGTGTGTGTGTGTGTGTGGTTGAATTGAACCCAATATCCTGTGTCGCTACTTACTCGTGGCCTGGTATCTACCGGAGATAAATAGTCCCAATTAGAAGCGTGCCTTCTTCCTCTGAATCAGCTGGTTACGGCCCAAAAGCTGGCTCATCTCCCACGTCCCCCTCGTCAATCTTCCACCTAACATCACCTCTGCAGTCTCGAAGGTGCAACTGAGCATCATTAGTGGCGTGCCCTAAACTGTCCCGCCAGGGAAAAAACTTCCTTCCGGTTCTTTACCAGGTATGAGCTAAATTGCAGCCTCCGTGCACTCCCATGCCTCCAATTAAAGACCCTGCCACTCCCCCACTGTGCACCAATATGTAAGACCCCAGCACCTTCTCCTCACTTCATTTCAAAAGCTGAGCTCGCAGCAGTGAGGCTGGAGTACCTGGCAGGGAGCTTTCTCCTTTTGTCCCACGGCTTTTGAAATCCGCACGACCGTCTCCACTTCTCTTTCTGCCCTCCCGAGCATGTGTGTGTCACGGACCGCCGCTGTGCGCCGGCCAATCCAAAATATGCTCATTTGGGCGCCCGCTTTGTGGCCGGTCAATAGCAAGACAAAGAACGAGGGACGGCGAATGATTTGTGCCTGTGAGGTGCACACGGATTGATTGCAGGGAAAAAGAGGTAGAGGGAGAATAGCGTGCCCAGCGCGCGGAAATGTCTCTCACGGCGAGGAGGGATTTGTGTCTGATGTTGCCATGTCAAAACGGAGCCTCCGCATGCAAACATGCATGTAGACCCAAGCTCTCACACACACACACACGTACACAATGAATCGAATTCCGCTGCTGCTCGACCCACTTTGTTGCTGTTGTTGTCAGTGTGTGTATGTTATTACATGTTTTGGCTTTTGGAAGCAGGATAATCCTCAAACCCCTTGATAATCTGGGTAAATTTTAGATTACTCTGTGTCAACAGAGATCAAAATAGCTTCTTGCCTCTCTCAGATCTTCCAGAGCTCACTTATCTCTCTCAAGGTGGTTCGACTACCGAGGCCGCAACCGGGTTTTTCTATAGTTTCAAATTTTTTATGAACTGCCTTCACGGAACAAAACGGTAACTGCGAATTTCATAAACACGTTTTCACAAACCTCAATGAGCATTTAAAGCTACAGCGTGCAATTTGTTCTAAAACATGTATTAGCAATATGCTTCAAAACTTTACTTATTTTTATTTGATAATGGTAATAATTGAATGGCTGTGCAGAGCGTAAAGATCTAAGCGGAGCCAGGCTGAATGAATGGAGATTGATTCTAATATTATTCTACCATACGCCTAAAGCCATGGTATGCAACATTTGTTTTTGATACAATTATGCTCCATAACTTATCTTAATATAGAGAGTTTGAAGCCATGAGTCAAATCTTTGCTTCCAATGGCATTTTGAGTTAGGTTTGACCTTCTGACCAATCAGAGAAGAGCAACAATTTCAACTTGATTAGTAAGTTTTGTAATTTGAGAATGTGGATGTTTAACATTTTCTTGCCATTTGCTCATCTATTCATCCGTCGTCCATTTTAAATCTTTATGTTTAGACATGAGTCTTTTTGGGGGGGATGCAGGTCATTCTGGCCCACAAATGTTCACCATGGAACCCAAATTCCCAAAATATTCCAATATTTCTCATTTCTCTACTCTGGTTTCCTGTATGTCATTTGATCCGACTTTGCTCTAGTTCTTTCCTGCTTCGTGTGGATTTTTTTTTTGACACAGACTGCGTGTGACAAAGGACTGTAAGTCGATATAACCAGGGGTCACGAAATGGAAAGGCTGGAAACGACTGCTTCAAACTCCCCTCGCAAGAACGCAGACAGAGTATTACAGCCACAGAGCAAATATAGCTTTGTAGCTTAGGAGTTAATGCTGTTGTCTCAGACTCCTGCTGTGAAGTCTTGTGTTTTCCCACATGCTGATCAAGCTGCTTTATACTCGAGCTACTGTTAAACATGCACGTCCCTGAAACCCAGTTTTTAGTCCTCTGAAAGGTGCAATGTATGTTTCATCTACTGACAAAACCCATCTATTTTAATTTCGGCTTCAGTCCTGCTATATTTTCATATGAGGAATTCAAAGTGATTCTTTTCTGCACGCTACGTTCTTTGAAGTAACGCTGTCCGCTGCATAAAAATATGTTTTTGAAAGTTTGTAAATGACTCATTTACATATCTTTTACTGCAGCACATTAAAAGTATATAGATGCATAAACTAACACATAAAAATTACACATTAAACAAAACCTTTTGAATATTTTACCTTCTTTGCATTATTGTCCTATACATATTTTATAAATATAAATTTACTATTAATGCGCTAACATCTATTTTAATGAGTGTCGTTTTAGGAGAAAAGCACAATACATCCAGGTTATAATAAAAGACAAGATGAAACTCTCTGGAAAACGTATGTTTGTCCTATGGAGGATAAAACCGATCGGGTTCCCATGACACCGCTTCGTGACGCCGGCTCGTGGCTCCATTATCGGACCCAGTGGCATCAAACACAACGGAGGGACGTTTTCTCTCCGACTCTTGGTGGACAGCAGCCAAGTCGCTCCATGAAACAGTGTGAATTTGTAAAGCTGTGGCTTCGTGGAAAAGGCTCAGGGCCGCCAATTTCTCTTCCTCGTGCCTCCTGACTTTTGCTTTATTTGTTAGCCGCTCTCACAGCTTCCACGGGGACTCAAAGACTAATGATAAATTGTTTTTAATGAACAATAGGAAACTGAAGACCTTTTTCCTTTTAGCTATACTAAAGCAAATTATGATTAAAGACTCTAATAACGGACGCAGGAGGTTTTATGCCCAGGGTTTATATGTAATATCTGCATGGTGGCACCTACTGTATGTCGGCCATGAAACACTGTCTCGTGATTCATTTTTGATGGTGGCTTATAACTACTAATAATTTCTCAGTCCGATTCAAATAAAAACCTTCTGATTGCAGCACAATATGACATTACTGCACTAATTCATATATCCTGCTATGAAAACCTAAAGCATGTTTCTAACCTAAAGCAATAGAAAACATATTTTCATACGTTCTTATGAATTTAATACCACAAAAAGATGATCTTTATAGATTTGCATACACCATTTCCAAATTGGAATATTCGTATTAAACGAGTTTTGATCATAAACACAGACCAAGTGGTAAACCATGTGTTGGACCCCTTGTGGCATTTGATGTCGGTTTGTCTGCTAGAATAATTTCTAACTTTTGTCTCTTCCAATAAAAGTACTTATAATGCAAACCAACTTACAAAAATGGATTAATTGATAATTAGTTGTGAATCAAACTTTCAAGCTTGACGAGCTTGTTCCCGCCTCTGCACCGCCCAGCCCCCTGGTGCCGAACCAGTAAGAGAATACGATTCCTACAGACACACTCACTTCAAAAATACATATGGAAATATTTTTGTGAGTTGTGAACACTAACAATTTGTGAAAGTTCAGGACAATGTATTTAAATTCCTTTTAGTGCAGAATGTGCTTTGTCGGCTCACGTCTTTGCAGTTTGAATCTTTGTTGCCTGTCGGACTCGGGCGCCACGGCCCAAAACACTTCAAAGAAAGATGGGACACAGTCGCAACTCTACTGGAAATAGGTCTTGTATATTTAAATTGCTGAATGTCATTTATTCTAAAACAAAATTCACACTTTTATTGTAAAATAAGAAAATAAAAAAAGAACATACTTGGGTCTGACAAGATCGCATCTGTCTTGGGCACAAACTGGTCACAGCGTAGTCCATGGTAGCCCTCCTTACACCTGCGAGACGAGAGAGACGAGTTGAAGATTAGAAGCGAGACAAACCAAGCAATGCAGGTGACAAGGTGCAGCGCGAACTATCGGCCGAACACACTCTCAGATAAGGGGAAGCTGAGAACAGGAGACCTAGATGGAGAAGAGGGTGGATGGTTAAAAGCGAGTGGTCGCTGAGGACTGAGGTGTCGCAGGGAGATACACAGAAACTGTCGAGAGGGGCGGGGTGGGAAGAAAGAGGAGAACGGGAAGATAGTTGGGCAGGCCCAAGCAACGCCTGCAGCCTCGCTGATAGCACATGACTGACAGGAATGCCAGGTCCCGGCGGAGGAAACGGGCGCCGGGATGGAGGGGAGCTGGCGTGGAGCAGGAGGCGCACGATCTACAGTGAAAGGGAAGATGCCATAGTTGGAGAACCGGTACAAACAAAGTCCTGGCACAGTCGGCATATTTGCCTTCATCATCGAATAAAATATCCCTGCGCTGTTGATGCCTGCATATCCCCCAGCAACTGTCATAAATATACCCACTGAAATTATGACATTTGAAGTCTGGACTGTATGTGCAGCTACATTTTAGAAATATCCTCCAGCCCTCGCGCGGAAATACAGGTCAGAAATATAAAGTTTAGAGCTATTCCTCAGGACTCAGCCTTCGAGTTTGGCACCATCCACAACCCTGTTGTGTTTCTCAAAGGCGACTTAAGACTTTTTTTTTATTTCTATTTCCAACGGGCGTCACACTGTGAGGACATTCAGTGGGCTGATCCGTGTCCCTGCTCACACACAGACAATTGGGGGGGATTTGCTTTGATGCGTCCGTTTCAACATAAACTTGCACATAAGCGAGCGACGTGTCAGATCTGTCCACAGCCTCCATCAGTCGATGGCGAACTGGGGGGGGGGGGATCTGCGCTCACACGTTGTCCGTCAAAATCTGTCATTTCCACATTTCCACTGTCACAGATCCTACGTTCAGTACATCGTATTGAACGGGTGACGGGCAGAAGTGGACGGTTCCGCTCTCGCTCGGCTCGGCTTGACCTGATGGCCTGAAGAAAAAATGCAACGCACGCAGCCAACAACGAGTCGGCTATGTAAAACAAATCGAGCGGTGGCGGAGATATCGCGCCCGTTGGTTAAGGCTGGGATCAGAGTGAAAAATGTGATAGATTGTCATCTTTGTTGCAGTTTCAGCTCCATTTGCTTCAGTCTGTCTCAGCTCAACATGTGCACTTTGTTATCTCCCCTCTTTCCTCCATACAACTGCACAACTGGTGATAAACAAATCGAATAGACGATCCTCTAATTTCACGCTGACTCAAAGCTGACGGCAGCGCTAATGCAGCTGGGTCTCCGTCTTTGTTTTTTATTTTTCAGTTTATGCCGTTTGGCGATTTTGTTGTTTCCAAAGAGCAAGAAACAAACGCGTTGTGTGTTGTGCAGATTAGGTGATGCACAGGAAACAGCAAAGTGGTGGGTCAACCCGAAAAAAGCCGAGCTGAAAGGTTCTAGAAGATCTGTCAGTCCTTCATTTGACGGACTGTGATTATAAAAAAAACCAACACATGCTATAAGACAAGTGAAGTGTGTACGATTAGAAATGAGGCTGTGCTCGCGAGTGCGTTTGGAAACCTGAGTGCCGATACCTGTCAGGCTGCAGGGCGTGATCGTCGAAAGCCATTTCGTGTTATGTGGCAGTAAAAACCTTTAAATAGAGGGACGTATTACAGTGCAACTGATGTGTGAAAAATACCCTGGAATTAAACCCTCTAAATCTTAAAACCTCAAACTCTTTGTGTCATTTCATTTAGAAAGTAATAACCAAAACACACAGCAAAAAAAAAAAAAAAAAAAAAAAAACCCTCCACAGTTCTCGGCTCAGACAAGCAAAGGCAGGGATAAAGAACTTGATTCTCTGCTGTCATTTACTCTCCCGCAGCCAGACTTCTCCCTCTTCATCAGCTTGGGAAAAAATCAAAAGCATAATACTCTGAAAAAAAAAAAAAAAAAAAAAAAAACGCTGGTGTTCTCCAAACTCTCCTTTTCATGGCCACATGCAAAGGATTATGCAGCGCTATGATGTTCGACGGCGCAGCAAACACAGCCACCAACAGCCTGTATTTGTGAAGAAGGCTCACGAGCATGAAAACATTTCAGCTCATTAAACCATAAAAAAAACAAAAAACTGAAATAAATCTGGTCTTAGTTTTAGCGCCTCCTGGAATATTTGGGGGAAATAATCATCAGTAACTTGTTGACTAAAGAATCTTTTAACTCTTAGTTAGTAAAATCGAGATGATGTTTTTTTTAAAAGCCACTTTTTAGGTTAAGGTAAAAAAAATTAACCAATAAGCCAAAACATTAGTACCACCTGGTGGTTTAATTAAAGCCATTAAACCCAAAAAGGGGGGGGCTGGTTAATGTTATGGCTGATGGGCACTGAGGGCAATGTGAAACAGAACATCCATTTACAAGTTGCCATTAATCACCGCTGAGAGAAAGCATTAAATCAGAGCGACTGTTTTAGAGTGAAATGAAATATGCAAAAGAACGCGGCGTGTGACGCGCAACGCACCGATACCGAATGACTAATGCGAAGTCGTCGGATTAATTGCCAAGTGAAAACGGCTCTTTGTCTGTGAAGAATCAAATCAGCGGCACAGACACACGGGGGGTTTTAAACACAGAGAGGGTGGACGTTGGAAAAACTGTCAAGTGCATAAAGCCCCAAAACAGGCTGATGACACTTTCCGGGTTGCCAGGTAGAAACTTCCCGCCCCTCCGTGTCCTGACTTTGAAACTGAATCCTCGATTGCATCCAAAATACGTGCACTGTCCCTTTTTTTTTGCGTCGGCGCGCCAACCTCAGTCAAGCAGCCAATGACGTTCTGCGAAACTAATGGAGGCACCTGAGGCAGCCAGTCAGATTTCAAGGGTAAACGCTCCCTCCCCTCCCATCGCTCGGCTCTGCTTTACACACACTTCCCCTCCCTGGGTGTGAGCTGAGACGTCTTGTTAGTATTCTGAATCACAGACCCAAAGGCAAAACGCCTGTCTGGCTATCTGTTTACGTCTGGACCCGCTTTCTGTTTGTCTGTATCTCCGACTCCGTCTCCCCTCTTACTGTCTCTGCAGCGCTGTGAAACAAGCTCAGCCGTCCCTCAATGAGATGCAAACAATGCTCCGCAAATGTGCCCGTGTGAACATGGCGTCAAACGCCTGAGCGGATGACAAACAATATGAGATAATGACTGGCTTTGAGTGTGTGTTTGGGTGTGTGTGCATGTGCGTGCACGGAAACGGGGGGGACGCTCTCAAAGTGAACCCAGATGTGTGTGTGTGTGTGTGTGTGTGGTTTGGGCCACATATGACAGATTTCCTCTCGTATGTGTTCATATCCTGCAGCGACTGTGTGTTTGAGCATGTGTGTGTGTGTGTGTGTGTGTGTGAACAGCAGCTATAGACTCGGAGCATGTTTCCCCCGACTGCTCCAGAGCTGTCTGCGACTACCCAGCTGCTTTTAACACATGTTCTAGTCAGAAAGAAAACACACCTCCGAGTCTGGAGGAAGACAGAGGGGTGGGGAGAGCTGCCTCGTAACTAAAACCGCCTGTTAATTAGCGGGCTGAAAAATGGAAGATCGTTCAAGTGCAAAGGGAGGGAAAAGAGTTTCAAGGAGGAGCGTAGGGACGGGGATGTCATTATGTCAGGCAAAACTTTTTAATTTACCTTCCTGTGCACATCAGCTTCCACATGTCCTGTAAGATACCTCCCCTCCCATGTTCCCAGTCTTCGAGCTGAGCTAAGAGCTAGTTGCGGCTTCGCATTTCCTGTACACACACGAGAGCGCCATCACATTTTCGTTTTAATTCCCAGCATGAGGTTTGCCCAAATTATTCCTCTAAGGAGTTGTTATGCACCCCCACCCTTTAAATCAGTAGTGTTCAAAGTTCATCCTTGACTTAACAAAAAAAAAAAAAAAAAAAAAAAAAAAAATCAATCACTTGAAGGCTCCAGAATTTTAATTTTTTATTTTAACTGCTTTATTGATCCTGGTGGGGAAATTCAGGACACACGCTAGGGCAACTTCAATGTGAACGCGAGGAGCTGAAAATTGGACAAGCAACCCTGGGATCAGTGGACGACCCGCTCTAATTCCGAAACCACAGCCACCAAAGAAATACTAAATGCGCCCGACGGCAATTTTTTCACATTGTCGTCCATCTGATGCAGAGGTCATCCATAATCTACGCTGTTTATCCTGTTAACGGTCGCAGGGACGCGCTCGCATCGCAAAACTACATCCTGGACACATTGCTACATCACTGCAGGGTCGCACGGAAGGATTTGCACGTGCTCTTATGAAACTCGGACTCTTTTATGATTAATATACCAATATTGCAATACAAATACACTAATACATTACACACGTGTTACATGGTTGTTTTGTTTCTTTTAGCCAACTTTGATAAGGAGAAATTTCGACGGGGCCCAGTAGCCCTGATCAGTAATCCATCCATGTCTTTCATGCTCAATATGATCAACCAATATTAAATAGATGATGTCTTATTATGGATGAACTATCTAAGTGGCTAAAGCGGAACTCCACATTTGCCAGATGCTGTTTTTGTTTTACATCAAGTCGTTGTAGTAGCAGAGGCATTTGCTCTTTAACGTTTCCTTAATTACTATTAATTTTCTTTTCACTGTTGTCAAACTAATCATTAACTAGAGTTGCACACTCACTGTCAAATTAAATCTTTTGTTTTCTTGGTACGTTTGTGCTGTATGGAAAATTCAGAGCATGTGCTTATAGCCGCGTTTAAGTTCCACTTGATTTGTTCTTGCTGTAAACAGAAGAGCAAAATATGTCATTCATATTCATCAATGTGTTTTAAAGAGCTTTTGGTTTTCGAGGCGCCAGGGGTGGTTCTAGAGGGCAGCCGGGGGGACCGTGGCCACACTATTCCCCTCATTTCTCCATTCCTGTTTCCTCTGACCTGAACCAGTTCGTGGATCAATTAATTGTGATAATCCCAGTAAAATATTTACGTAATTAGTTTCAACTGATTCAAATAAGGTCAATCCTTTTGCAATTTGGCATCCCCGACTTTAAATTTTTATATTACAGCACTTAAAAAAATAGGTTAAACATAGTCACAGCCTACCTCTAAATATGAAAAGCCCTCCAACTAAATATGTGTAAATTTATCTGGGTAAGACTTATTTGCGCTAAAATGAGCCAACAAACTAAATTCTCATGCATTGCATTAAAAACCATTTGGAAATACAAGCAATAAAAATAAAAACCCAGGAAGAGACGCTGCACACTAGTCTAACTTGGCACTCGATCTAATCCGCGCACGATGATTGGGAAGGTAACAGAAAGCATCGAGAAATAATTTGAAGCAGATAATATTGGCCCGAATCTGTTTTCTCTTAATTACCTGACTTCTTGGAATCGACATTCTCCGCTCTCACTATCAAAGGCAATCGTTATTTGGCAGCAGGGGTTCCCGCCGCACACAACAGACGCGTTTATCAGGCCGCACCAAGTCTTTTGAATCGCTGCCACATTTCGTATGGCACACCACTGGGTGCGGTTGATACCATTAAGCGTTAGAGAATTGGGGGCGTTACCGCTAATTTCCATAACTTGACCTACAGTCGTGCATAATAATAAAAAAAAAAAAATCCAGATTTGCATATGTATGGCGGGCGCAGATACAACGTGGCGCTAAGCTAATTAGAATTATTAAAATGATTCCTTGAAATTTAAATCGGGTTGGTGAATACAGCTGTATTTGTTTATTGCGGAATACTCAAGTATCTGTATAAATGCAGCATGGGAAGAGCCCGAGGGCACACATCCGAGCTGGGGCGCCCTCGCTTTCCAGCTCAGCAAAAACTTAGGATGGCTGACTAAATTCCATTTTTTTCCACGAGCAGACAAAAAAAAAAAAAAAAAAACAGACCTCCCGTAATAAGAGAAAACACACACAACACTCCCATCACACACACACACACACAGTCATCCCTGCTTCACTCTCAATATCAAAGCCTAATCAGTGGCTGACACTTCTCTCATTGTTATTGATGGGCTGCGAGGGGAGAATAGGCGACGAGTTGGCTGCAATCTGCCCAGATTGTTCACTGGTTAAAAAAAAACACACACACACAATACGAGGCCAAAACGCTTCGAATAAAGACGGTCCTCTCCCTTTATCGCATAAGCCGTACATATTCCTATCTGTCTCTTGCAGCAGTGCGGCGGGGAAGGTGGGGCGGACAAGATTTATACCTTGAGCGAATTTGATGGATGTCTATCACCGCTTGTGAGCTGTTTACATACAAGAGTGATATGGAGCTGCCAGGATAAGTCTTTATTCAAAAGTTTAACGCTGAACATAGAAGGGCCAAAAAGAGGTAAGGCTGAAAAAATGGCTGCCGCCGAGGAGCTGAGAATATGAGCCTATAACAAACAGCGTATTGGGCAGAAATACATAGGCTGATTAAAAAGACATTTTAAATTATTTCATCCACTGAGGACGTGAAAAGTATGACATAATATTAATATAATTTCAATCCAGTGTGTCAGTCACACAACTGTGATCTCAGATACTGCGCATGCAGAGACAACTACAGTTAATTAGAGCTTCGTTAGAGTTCTGACTAATGAGCCACTTCGCCGTCGTAGGGAGTACGTGGCGAATAAAGTGAAGTGCGGCGATGCTGTCCTCATTCCTTTCATAAAATGTCCTTTTTTTAGCTCTCATCCCGAATACATTTAGCATCCCATAAACAGTGTTTACAGTATATTGCATTTCCTTGAGCTGCACCTTGCTGTAATTGCCGTTGAAACGTCCCCATTTTTTTTTTCCCTGCAGGCACCATTACACTTCCATCAGCAAGGACGGCCGCGTCCATTTCATTCATCAAGATAAACACGTGCTTACGCCGCCTCGCTATCAAATGTCATCTGAACTAACTAGCAAAAAATAGAATATTTCAACAGGCGCGTGACATAGAGAGCGACCGAGTACACGACATGCCCTATCTGCGGTGCTCCAAGAAGTCATTAGGATCTCGGAGGATGAAGACGTCCCCGGCTTGTTTGCCTTGCACATCAGCGCGGCTGAGTGTGCGAGACTGGGAGCTGGCAGTGTATCACACGGGAGTGCACACTACATCACGACGGAGCTCCCGAGCTGCGAGTCTGTAACAGGTGCTGTTTCAAAGGACTGGAGATAACAGGGGGGAAGAAAAGGGTGAGGGGAGACGGACGCGGTGAGAGAGTGGGGGCTGCTGCTGCTGCTGCTGAAGGGTACGTACTCCTCTTCATCTTCAGAGATTCCTCTCTGCCTTCTCCCTCTGCGTGTACGCCTGTGTGCAGGGCGCGTGCCCGTGCACGCAATCGCAGGCTGCAAAATTCTATTCCGGTTTTGAAGAGAATGATACTTTAAGCTACGCTCTTGAAGAATGAGGATGAGTTTTACCAGCGGTCCACACGGGTTAAATATTCATAAGATTTGCACTTCTAACCGGGTATAATCCCACACATCTGCCCTGTGTGGTATTAACCCCTGAATATAACCATCTGTCTTCTCATGAGTAAATGTAAGTCAGAAGAAAGACTAACCAAGCACGAAGCGGGGAGCTGATGTCATCGTTCATCACGTCTGTTTATGTCTGACTAAACATCAATTAATATAGTCTGTTCAAAAGACGAGAAGCAGCAGCTAAGAATCACACGTCACTGTATTTCACTCTAGATGTAATTTGAATTATGTTTTTGTTGTATGACGTTTTCCACGCTAAAAATATTTTTTAAAAATGAATATACATACATGTACACGCCCAAGTTGGAATAATTTCATTTTTAGGCACATGTTTTGCAAAAGTTGTTTGTGTTTTAATTTTCACTGTGACACGTATTAACCTAATCAATAATGAATAAAGATCATTGTCACAATAATTTCATGAGAAGAGGTAAGAAACATTTGATTCCAACTTTATGGGTTGGAATCAAATGTGTATATATATATATATATATATATGTATATGTACATACATACATATGTACATACGTACGTACATACATGCACTCATGCATGCATAGATACATACATACATACATATATATATGTATATATATATATACACATATACACTAACTATGACTGTGACTAATTATTCAGCAATTAAAGTATGATTTATTTTGTACTTGGTATGGTGTTCCACTAAATACAAAACATTAAAAAATGAGTTTTGGTGATAGAAGTTTACAACCAGGTGTTTGATATGTACCTTTATAATATCTCTTTGTTGCAGAGGCATAGGAACAGGCAAACCCGTCAAAAAACTGGGAACCGGTTAAACCTTCCACGACACTGCAGCTGGTCCACGTCGGAGCCGTTCTCATATTGTATGACAGCTGGAAAGTGCTAAAAAAACTTAAAAAAGCCAAAACAGCCAGTTTGGTTCTGCCCCTATAACTGTAATACATACAACATGAGGTACGACCGTCAGTGAAATGAAACTAGGATTTATATCTCATCACCAGAAACAACAACAATAAAGAAAAAATAGAGATGAGGAAAAATTACTGGGGGCCTCAGTCGGTTTGTTGTCTGGGGCCTCGGATCACCGGATCGACAGTTCTACAGTACCTGTCAGTCTGGTTTGATGCCAAAACCCGGTTAATTTTCCCCGCATTTCTGAGTTGGGTACCATGGGATTTTCAAGCTGAAAAAAGACGTAGTCAACCGAGCATTTTGACTGAGATCCTGGCTATTTTAAAGGCGCCAAAGAGCTTTTAAAAGCCATCAAAACAATATCTGCCCGAATCACCCGAGACATTTCTGGGACTTTTATTATTCATTATATTCTCCTATTGCGAGCAGCAGCGGGGCCCAGACAGCCACAGCGCAGACTGTTGGCTGCCTCCGCTGTGATGCAGTACATTACAAATTTAGCAGGGGTGTTTGAACTGTACCTTGAGAGGACATAATGCGATTATTAAACAGTAATAAAGAAAGATGGCAGCAGAGGGGGGGGCAAAAAAAAAAAAAAAAAAACACCGGAGTCCCCGCTTGTCATTGAGGTGTGTAAAAGCTTATCATCGAGCTCTTTTAGGACCGGTGCCAATGAAAAAGTAATTAGATTCATCAGTGTTGTGCTGGATCCCTGACAACAGATTAAAAAATAACTCATTACTTGCAAGCAATTGAGTTCAGTTTTTATTTGTGAACTGCCTCTTTGACTCAACTTTAGCAAAAGGTGCCAAGAAACTTGCACTAGGCGCCGCCGATGATGACATCACCACGACAGCAACCGGGAGCGCCGTGAATAATTCACGTCTTTGTGGTGAAGATGTGCTTTACATGTATAGAACATCTCGGTTTGACACATTTCTATAAAAGGGGCCTTTGACTTTTGGCTGGCGATGCTCCCGGATCACTTGCATGTATGTTTTATAGAGGAAACACGACTTGAGTGCATGTAAATAGGCTTTTTTAAAATTCATTTGCTTTGCATGCTTTGAAATATTAAATAAGGGACAAGTCACCTTGCTAAGAGATTCCTCTCAAATCTGCGGATACAGTTCCGACAAAGAGAAAGCGACAAAAGGTTTGTCCTTTGTACGAGCACATAATTGTGCTATTTTTTTAAAATGCAATCTCTGCCACCACATCAGGCTTCATTAATGTGCGTTTGCTTTTAATAAGAAAACTAATAGTGACACAGAGAAATAACTGAGTAGAACTGACCTTTATCTACACAAGCGATTCGGCTTGTAAATAAGCGCTGCATTAAATGCAGACGTCTCCTGAATAACGTAGGGCGAGAGGGATGTTTTGCTGTAGACTAGCAATTTAGTCTTAAAACAGAAGGCACTGCCATTAAAACATGATTATACTGTGATTATAGAATGAGAAACTGTGGGGTGGGAAACTCGGATCTTTTTTTTTTTTTATAGTACACTCGACTAACACTTGACATAAAGTATCAACATTTCTTGGAACACTGTCATTATCTGTTTTCTCAGGAGCCGAAACATCAACCTCCCGCATCTCACCTCATTTTTTAATTTTTTTTGCTCTATGCGACGCTCACGGCAACACGTGGTTCGCCTATTTAATCTTTCTTTACACAAGTATACGGAGTGTTGCAGCTGTTCGGGGTTGCAGCTGTAAAACTGCAGAAAAACGTCAGGGCTGCGGATTTGTGGACTTTTGCTTAAGGTGAGGGCGATTTTTAATATTTTATAGACCAATCAACTAAACACTTAATGGCAGAAGTAATCAGCAGATTAATCATCCTTTAAAATGAGATCACTCTGTGAAATAGTCACTGTCAATTTGTCACCAGGACCAAATGTGGGTTAATAGTTACTGGAGAATGCAAAGCGTTAGTTAGAGTCTTATGTTGAATTACTGTTACTGCATATAATAAATAAATACAATAATAAAACATAATTACAGTATGTAACATTGTATTATTATTGGGAAATCAAAGTGCTTTAAAAAAAACAAATATAATAAAATAAAAGCAGGAAAACAGGCCAAGTAAAAACTAGTTTGAAAATAATTGCATTAAAAAATATAAAAATACGGCTCAATATGCACGTTTGCATTAAAGTTTGGTTAAAAAAAAACCCTTTTCATATTTCCATTATTAGAGGACGGTGATAAAGTTAAAAACACCCGTTTGTAGCTGCTAGTGGCGATTTTCAGACCCGGCCACATTCTCAATCTGCCACTCCACAACTTTTTGGTGTCACCGCATGATCACGTTCGATAGACTGAACATAACTGGCCGACGTGGTGCCGCGCTCAGTGAGGCGAGTAACAAACACCGTCACGGCGGATGTCGTTAACTTGGCTCCGATGTGCATTATTGTTGTGGTTTCCCACACGACCATTGACGACATTTGTTATGCACATCTCCCCACTTCTTGACCTACATAGTACAAATCTGGCTCTGGTTTTTATGCATCTGGGGGATTATTCGGCTCCGTGATGCATAACAAAGCGCAAAAGCCACGACGCCACGTGGCTCCAGGTGTGTTGATCTCTGTTCATAACAGGAGCTCGTCGAAGAGGTCAAGTGAGGTTAACGCTCCGTGTGCCGATAGCGGAGCTGCAGTTCATGCAGGCCCACCCACTGCGGACACGGCCCACTGGACTCTTCTAGTTAGCATGAAGGAAGCGGACACTGGCACCTTTTGTGCACCGGTGTTTGGGACGCTGCTGACACCTGCGGCTACCACCTTAATCCTGTTTAAATCATTGCAGATGCCTACAGCCATAAATGTGCACACATGCAGATACAATAACTAATATCCAAACACACACACACACACACACAACAAAGACAAGGAAGAGCTTCGTCTGCAGATGAACTGTCTTGAAGCCAAAGCCTCTGGCTCAGCTACAGTATCAGCTGTAAAAGATGGATTACAGTCCTCCATAACTACTCTCACACTGAGGCACAATGTAATAAGGTGTGTGTGTGTTTGTGTGTGTGTGTGTGTGTGTGTGTGTGTGTGTGTGTGTTTCTCTGTGTGGGTGTGCTACACAACAGAGAGCACGTCTTAAAGAGACTGGCTGCACATACCTACTGCGTCTCCTGTGTGTCGAATGAGGTGTGTTTACTTCTGCAAGCTGCCTACAAGTGCGAGAGGTTTAGAGGAGTGTGTGCTGACAGACGACCGGAGCGGCTTACGTTGCTCTCTAACAGAAACCAAACAAGCGTCTGGGGGGGGGGTAAAAAGAAGAGATTGCTCCCATTGTGCTCAATCTGACTGCCTTAGCCGACCAGCCTCGAATAGATGGTCACATTTCTTTACTCGGCATCACACTGTCATACACGGGCGGATGATCCCTCATTAAACTTCTAACGTGCCCGGTGTCTTTATAATTATGTCCACACAACATCTCACAGAGCACAATGACTGGCTTAATGCGTCCTGAATAATTCCAGTCACAAATGGGTGCAAGGAAAAAAAGACAGGACTTTCAGAAGACCTGAATTCTATTAGTCTGTATGTCACACAAACTGCAAAAAAAAAAAAAAACACTGTCAGTTTAAATGATTGATTGCTGCAGCCAAGTAGTGAGAACTGTGGTTATCGCAAAGTGAGACCTTTCAGGAGTGTCAGAGAGGCAGAAGAGCTCTACAACAATTTGAAAGAGCCACAAAAGTGCGTTTGAGAAACAAGGAAAAGCCGGAAAAACAGCACCGTACAAAGCCCAGTTGAACCCATTCATCATCTCCTGTAATGGACGGTGGAACCAGACACTTGGACAAAGGTTTTGGCTCGAGCTTCGCGGACCAGACGCTATTAAAATCAGTCTCATATCAAATCTAATTCATCTAAATCTTGTTCAGTCAACGTGGGTTTCAGTTTGAGCCAATGCGCTTGTTACCTGCAAGTGTAAATGGTAAACTGGCCACTTTATTAGGTACAGCTGTACAATCCAACGTAATCCATTACAGAAGCTTCTACTGCTAATATTCTACTCTCATGAGGTTATAGTTTGACATTTTTTGTTGAAACTGTTTAGACTATGTGTTTATAATCGAGGTCAAAGCGGGTGGTGGAGCTGCTACAGGATTGCATTAGATTCTGTGGGTGTACCTAATAAAGTGGCCAGCGATTGTAGTCAGCACAACAAAATTCTAACTTACTGGTACCCAACGTGATTTACACTCACACACACACACACTGGAAATGGCATCTGTGATGAAGAGCTGGGGATCAAACCACTGACCCCCGGACTGGTGGACAACCTCCCTTCCTCCTGATCCACAGCTGCTTCAGTGTGTTCTGTTTGCAATGCCAGATCCTACGGTACACACACACGCAACACACCTGACCTCAAAGCAGGTCAACGTTTCAAGCACGGCGAAAATCGGAGCCTGGATATCCAGCGGCATCACAAAACAAATACTGTCCTCAGGCAGAGAAAAAACAAAATCCCCCCTAAAAGATTTAGGGAATGGATTTCACATTTAGAGCTGAAAAAAAAAAATGGGGCAGCAGAGCAAAGTTATAGCTGCAATGCTAATTGGAAGAGAATTGAGCCGGTGAAATAACCTCAGAGTCTCGCTGCAGATGTCAACTCTATAGATTTTCTGTGTGCAAAGGGATCTATATTTACAATACACTCTGTAATACACCATATTTTATGATTTACCTATCGGTGAGTTTTTCCATGTGAGTAAAGGCTATTTTTAAATTTATGGACAGCTATGAATTGGTATTGACTAAATTCTAATTCAATTCCCCCTGTTTTGCTGTTATTGCCAGCAGAAGCTGAGATGTAGCAGCTGTCCAGGCAAATGTAGCTGGAACGCAGAAGCAGACGACCTTTGTTCCCATAATTACCCTTGATCCCCTGCAGCCTGGCCATTGTGCTCTTTGCAACTTGTTGGACCATATTATTTACATTTATTAAGAAAGGGAGTAAAGAAATACTGCGGAGAAACGCAGATGATTATTTTACTGTCCAAAAGTGCAAACAACAAAAAAAAAAAACCCAAATCGTGCATCTGTCTGAGGCGAGCACAGCTCCGAGTGTGCAGTTGTCAGCGGATAAGCCTCCACGTTTAGCCTTTGGTTAGATTCAGTATATCTATCTGTGCCACACTTTCAGAATCACAGCGAGGAGGATGAACACGAAAGCGACGGGCACAGGAAACGAAAACGAAGGCTGGGTGAGTCTGTGAGTTGCAGGGGAGAGAGCGTCGGCGTGGAGTGCGTCCACGTCAGTCAGGCTCCGTCCCCCGATGATGGCGGCTAATTATGCTCAGCAAGTCCTGCTGATAGGCCGAAAGATTCGCCCGCTGACATGTACTGACAGCAGTCAACAGAGAGTCAGCTGGGCGGCGTGCTAACACGGAGACTTACGGTTGGAAGTCGAATGTTCCGCTTAGATGCAGTGACGGCTACCGTGGAGTAGATTGTCCATAAATGCATAAAATCAAAAATCATGTAATAAACAAACACATTAAGACACTGACAAGTATTGTCCTTTCCCGTAGTAACCAGTCACTCAGTTCCTGTGTGACACCATCTTTTTACTAAACCACGTCGTTCTTTGTGCCTCGGTGTCACAACACTAAATCTCTTTATGATTGTCTCCACGACGACAAAGGTTTGGTGGGCAGAGGTTAGGATGACTTCAATGCTCATTTTAACGTTTTAGTAGTAGTAGTATATTAAAACCAACATAAAGTGCCTCTGCTTTTGTCTGCCAGTCTGCCACCTGGATTCGCTGTTTCATTTTTGCTTCATCAAAATCCCATCAGCCAGACGCACAGCTGACGTGGGTGGAGACATTTTTGAACAATTGTTGCTCCGAATGCTCCGAACCGCTATTGTATTCACTGTTGGCTCTACAGGTGAACATATAATATTATTATTGTTCCTCACGAAACCGCCATCATGTTGACTTTTTGTTTTGCTCCTTTTGAATGACGCCCGAAGGCGACGAGCTGCAGACGGGCCACTCGAAACCACGGTTGCCACATACATCAGCTGCTCCTCTGTTGAGCGCCTGACGTATAGCCGCTGCTCGAGGAAGTGCCCGCACTCGTATTAAATTGCACTTGCTCTAACTATAGGTGTCGTAAAATCAACCCGAAAGTTTAATCACTGTAGTTGCCCTGCTCGAATAATAGACCTTTCACATTCAGTGTTACTTGATTGCTTTACTCGGCGGATACCAAAACTTTTTCCTGAAACAAACTTGGGGATAACAATGCTCCCCCTGATTACCTGCCTGTGCGGCGTGGAGTCAGTGAACTCCTGGTTTGATTGCCGTGCCTGAGTGTCACAAACGACACCCACGTAAAACGAAATTATTTAGCATCTTGTTCAGCAGCAAAAACAGAGGTTACGCATGGAAATGTGGCCCGTGTATATTGTACCTTCCACCAGTCTGCCACATTGCAGATTTCTGTCCGAAATTATTATTTTCCTTCCTCTCACTAATCACGCCTTTGTTTGACCTTAATGTTGGAGACGGCGTTAAATGTTTCAAAAGACCTGGAGAGTCCTCACTAATCCATCATGCCGGTTTAACGATAACGCTTCTTTTCAAGCCGCGCTGAGCTGTGGTAAAAACCTGCAGCCGTGTTAACTCTCGTCAAAGACTTTTACATCCAAAGTGCAACAACTGCAGTTACACGAACGAGCGCGAAAACCAACAAAGAAATTGTGAATGGATCAAATTTTGTATGTATATGAAAAGACAGAGAAGAATACGTTGAATATAAAACATTTTTAGTAGTGGCACAGTCATATTATGCACATATTTCTTCTCCAACAGGTTCATCTCACATGTGAGATGCTGCTGTAGCTACTAATTACTTTTGTACATGTTGCTGATTAGCTTTGCCTGGAGCCCGAAGCTCCCAGGGTGTGTGTGTGTGTGTGTGTGTGTGTGTGGGTTTGCGTGCACGTGCATATGCGAGGATCCTAATCACTTCTGTGCTAATAAAAAAAAAAAAAAAAAAACATCACGTCTGCAAAATCAATGTGATTGCAGCCAGTAAATAATCACTTTTTTTTCGCGAAGATGAAGAAAAATCAAGGCTTGTTTTCTGCATTCTTGATGTATGACAATGTGTGAATTTGGGATAACGGATCCTGCATCCGAATTAACATTTAGGAGGCTCACGATTTCTCACTTTGAAGTGGCAGTGATGATGAGATTACACCATGGAGTGATCAAGGATAACCTTCCCCGGTTTTATCTTTACAGATCCGCCCGTTTGTCCACATCTCTGGCACCGGCGGCTTCACCTGGAACCGAGCGCTGCCAGATGTCTGAGCTTAATAGCACCAAAACCATTCCAGAAGAGATCCCCCCCCCCCCCCCCTCGTGGCCTGGTTTGAGTCGGGTGTTTATTTCTCTCATATATTTCCGAGCAAAGCCCTTTCGCTGCTTCATAACTGGCGGTGCATTTGCGGCGGAGAGGTTTAAATTTAAGTGCAGTAAGTCGAGCAGATTACAACGCCCTTGCAGGCTAACGTGCTTACTTGGAGGAAAGCCAGATAATGCTTCTGGTGAAGCAAAAATCACCAACATATTTGTTGTGAAATCAAAACTTGATCAAATCCCAGCGAAGATAACTTAATTTCAGTCCTGTGGTGCTTTGGGTACCAGCTGCTGCTGCAGCTCTATCTGCTAAATAGGAGCAACATGACGTCTTTGCTTTTCATTTTGTCCTTCATATGTGCACCTAGATGGAAAAAAAAATTTGAAATCATTTAGATATAACCCATTTTTAAATTTGGGTTTTTCTGTCTTGTAGTTTTCTGTTGTATGTGTAAAAATGACAAAAAATTCAATTCCTTTTGTCTTTGTCACTTCGGTTTGAGGTCAATTAGACCCCAGAGAGGCGTAAACTCCCCATGTGATCACATACAGTACAAACAAACAAATCCAAATGCACTTATCTGGGTGTAGTGACGCGTGACCACAACTGTCAATGCCAGTCACACATACCGAGCATATGAAATCTTATTGATGATTTACAGCTGGAGCCTCTGAGAAATGTCATCACAAGCGAATCGTGTGTATAAGCAAAACTCATAAAAAAACAAAAAAACGGAAATGATCATGAAATTATGTTGAGTATCCAGTGTCCGGAGTAGCAATCAGAAAATTGGATTTAAGCTAAGAAAGTGTCGGGCCACCGGCAGTAAAGTAACAGAAAATACGACTCCGTCACTGAAATGCGCGATGGTGCCTGAGCTTCCCAACTTGTACGTGCAGCGTCTTATTCCTCGCATGACAAACGTCTGTTAAACAGGTAAGCAAAATAACAAAGAACCGGTTCTATCAAGGCAATTATCTGAGCAGAACTGTGCTGGTGAATGCGTTCCTCTCTTGACTTGTCTTTGATGAAACCAGCGGGAGCCTTCTCACTCCCTCCTCCTTATCGCACCGTCGAGCCAGCTTCCCTGCTCCCACACTGCGCCTGCCAGCAGAAAGGGCACTGCTCGTTAATGCCAGCGAGCTGGAAATGAGTCACGGCACCTCGTCACGTGGTCCCGTCTGTACCCCGGCGGCACCCTCTGCTCACGAACTAAAGAACACAGTCCCCCCCGCTCCTTGACATGCAGTGTTGCCATCATTACTTCTGTTCTCGTCAAACGGAGGGAAAAGAGCAAACGCGCATTGAGTAAGTTGGACTTCCCGCCGCCGTGCCCGCCTCGGCCTGGTTTACTTTGGCCTCCTCGCGCCATCCAGCCGTCAGATTACTCTGGCCTGTCCCTCGGCTCTCGGTCACCTGACCTTCCCCACCCACTCACACACCTGTTTCCTGTTTCGTCCTCGCTCCTCTTAATGCTTCTACCAGCCTGCTACGCCCGCCCGCTGCCAGATCGTTAAGCCGCGTGTCGCCCTTCGTGCTGTTCGTGCTGCGGACTCACATTCTCGCCACCTTGACAGTTACCTGCCTGTGAGCCTAACCCTCGTCGGTCCTTTTTTTTATAAAGCTGAATCCTCGATGCCTCTGCCGTGACTTGTAGATACTCGATCCTCCGCTGGTTTAAGGCTTTGATGTGAATTTTAGATATTAAATTCTCGTCTAACTTCAAGCTCAACTTTTTAAACTATGATACAATATCTACAAAGATGCAGATCATAAAAAAAAGTGTTTCTTGTCTGCTGCAAACATATTCATTAAATATTGCCATTATTTAAGCCACAGTGTGTCTTAAATAAAAACAATATGCAAAACTGCAAAAAAAAAAATATCATTTTCTAGAAGATCTAAGCTTGTGGCTGCTACAAACAACGGGGAGTCGTGCAACACAACTTCAGCAGTGCGTCGGTGTGGTGAGATTATATAAACGTGGATTCTCTCACTGCTGATTTGCTTCAACTGGCTCTCGGTTTCCCGGGGGGGTATATGGGAAATATTCTATATAATTAGGTTATTTTGCAAAATTTTCCACTGCTTTGTGTGCAAGATTGAGATAGTTTTCTAAGTGACTTCACGCTGTCACAATAGCATTAGAAAAAGGTCCGACCCTGAGAGAGACAAAGCTTTGATTCTCTTGGATACTACGAGCTAATTACTAGAATAATAGATCCTAATTAATGAATGGCTACTTACACCATTGCATTATACACTGTATCACCAATTTGGGATTGTGTTCACCGCTTTCCAGAAGTTAATTTGTGGTGAAATGCAGTAATTTAATCTTTTGCTGTTCCCACTTTCCATTCTTTCTACTTCATTAGCTTTGTATTCAGAATCGAGATAAGCACTTGACTTCGGTTGAGTCAATGCACCAAAGCTGTTGTTAAGCACCACTCGAGCAGATATGTATACAGAAGATTAGCCAAAGGCAGCTGACGTCACCGAGGTTCAGACCTCAGCAAAATGTGCTGCACATCATCTGTCACACGCAGTAGAGGGCAAATAATATTTGAAATGTATTATTACGTATTTGGTAAGAGAATATGAGCATGTGAAGGTCCCGTGAAATTAGTAGGACTGACAGCCTCATATAACATAAGTCTCTTCTTCAGTTTTCTGATGCTCGTTAAATAAAATCATGCAATATTTAAAAGTTCACAAGCTTCAAGCCAAACACTAAAGCCAACAAGCTCACAGTGAAAATCTTCGTTTAGCATCTGGTGATGGCACTGCCTGTAACATACAGCTGGAATCACACAATTCGTTGGGCTGTTTTTAACGCTCACGTGCCCATAATCATGGTTCAGCGGGCGGCCTGATACCTTCAGGTGGGCTCAGTGGTTTCCTATCACGCCATTCGAGAGTGAAATCAACTGAGAAGGTCTAGCAGTTCCCTCAGTGTGTGCTGTTCTGCGCTCCGGCCGACCATCAATGCCACGTTAATGGAATAAAAGCACTCTGGAAATGAACGCAGAGCCACAAGCGCGAGTATCTCCCGTCAGTTTGAAGAAGGTAGTGAACTGTCTCCCACTTGAAAATCATCAGCTGTCCACCCCGATGTCCTTTCTCTGTCATTAAAATACATCATCGACACTCACATCTGAGTCTGTGTTACTTAGCACAGCTGCTGGATGTCACGTCACATGTCCGGAGGGTAGAAGGCGTCCTACGGAACCGTAATTATGGACTGATGTCCCACTGAATAGTCTCAACACAGTCAAATCGGCCGCAATTAGACGCAGTCGAGGTTGACGGGAAAGTCAATGTTCCATTTTTCAGGCTCGGCCGTAAATGAAAGGTTTGGTCCTGATGATGGTGCTAGATCAAAAAGTCGTGGTTCGACCAAATTATTACAATCCGTCCTGCTGGAGACATGAGACAAACCATCCAGTGCTGCAGGCACAAAAGTCAAATTTCACTGTGATGCTTTAAAAAAGAAGAAAGTCTCCAGAATTTCATCTCAGTTCACGCAGACGTTATGGAGATGTTTGAGTCTGGCCCAAGGAGTCAAAGCAACGATATGACTAGTGTTGTAATTCCCACAGAAATCCTCGTAGCGTGGCTAAAATTCCGGATTTTCACAACAGCAGCCGGGTTTGAAACATTATTTCCATCATTTCGTTCCATTTCTCAGGGTTGACTTCGTCTGTGATCTTTCCCTCTTGTTTTTTCTTTGAAATCACCTTACTACACACAACAGATGAAATATAGAAAGCGCAGTGGGCTTACTGTGGGTGAAGTGTGAAAACGAATACTACTTCAATAGCTTGTTCTTTGAAATATCGTTTCTAAATATATAGAAGAGACAGACTTGGCTGTATTTTGCAGTGTTTGGGTAATTCTCTGGTCTGGTCAATTCCTGTCTGTCTGAATGTAAAGAAAATCATCATATTGTAAGATTCTACCAGACACAGTGAAGCTGAATTAAAATCAGTTATGCAAATTAAATGTTAAGAAAAACTTGAGTCTTTTTTTCTTTACATTTAGATCAGATATCATGAAGAGCTGCTTAAGAAAAAGGCAAAAAAGGTGTCGTTCAGCGTGCCTTTTGTTGGATATTGATTCAGTGGCATGATTCAAAGCAGTGGCCACAGCGAAGATGTGTGTCCTCAGCCAAGATTAAAGGCAAGATTGAAGAATGAAAACTGAAATCAAAAAAATAACACAATTCACAGTTCAGGTTCGAAGGGAGGTTCTGTACTTGGCTCGATTCAGTTCGATTTCCGTTTAAAACCCGTAGCACTTAAGAATAGCAGCGTTAGGCTTCGACTGTGCACTTTAAGCTCGGGATGTGACTGCTTGCACCGAAACTCGGGTTGTGACAATCCTACATCCACTGTCATACTCTCAGTTTCCTGTCAGGAAAATGAAACCCATCACATTTGTGGTCGTGAGCCTTTTTCGATGATTCACTCATTTTACGTCAGAGCATCCAACAGAGGCCGCCCTGTGTTTGAGCTTTAAGCTCTCTGGTCCTAATGAATGAATTATTTCACCTTTGAGGCAAAATGGAAAGAAATACAAAGAGGCTTATTTTTAATTCGGTCGAAATTAGAGTACGTTATGATTCATCTGAGCAGCGATGCAGAATGTTTAGATCCAGTCAAATTTGATCCTGCGTGTGAGCAGCAATCACTTGTGCAAGCACGGCCGCACCAATCGCCGTCCAGCCTAAAGCAAATGCAGCAGTTAGGGGTGAACGACTCGCTCGTGCTGCTTTCCGAGGCATAAAAAGAAACCTTAGATACTCACTTTCTCCACCTACAGTTCTCTCCTAAGCTGCATAACCGGAGCCAGCAGTCTCATGGTGCGAACAAGTTTCTAATCATTGTGTTTCCAGCCAAGAGGCCGGGAAACCGAGATAGGGAAGAAATAGCATTCGCTGAAATGCAGGAACATGGGACCGTCTTATTGTGAAACACACACAGCAGAACGTCTATTCCCTCCCATCACCTGCTC
This sequence comes from Channa striata, assembly GCA_033026295.1. Lineage (NCBI taxonomy): Eukaryota > Metazoa > Chordata > Actinopteri > Anabantiformes > Channidae > Channa > Channa striata. The sequence continues at coordinate 5,215,452 of CM065186.1, forward strand.
GCACTGACAAAAAAAGTGCTAAAATTACACGCTGGATGAAATGATTTGAAGTAAAAGAGATGGACTGCGACGCAGCTAATATATGGATCCCACAGGCAGCCAAATCTGCTCTCACTGTCCAAGAGAAACTGCTTCAAAACCTAATTGGAACTGTTGAAAGCCGGAACTGAGCTCTTCTCTTACTGTGCGGCTATTACAAATATAGACTGTTTTTTGAATACATCTTTAATACATTGCAGAGATGGCGGCGAACTGCAGTGAAAATATGAAAAGCGCAGCTAGTAATAAATGGTAATTAATGGTGTCGATGGTAATTGCCTGAAGTGTACTGATGACGATCAATCAATAATTCTATTTCATTCGGGGTTCCATGATTTCATTAGCTTATTGATTACACAATGAAGTGGAATTCAATATCTCTTTTTGCCATTCTGATAATTCCTAGCATTTTCAAATGTAAATTGCAAGGTTGCAGGGTCATATTGGACATAAACAGTGTCCTGGAAAGACTGCATAAAGAATGATTATTGCTCATTTTGTGAGCCCAAACAATAATGCAGATCTAGATGCTGGAAGTCAACTTGAAACATACAGTAATTACATCTGATCCATATCAGAAAGGCATCAGAGATTACGAGCAGGTTTGGACCAAGTGGTTGATCAACAGTATATGTCAGAAAATGTAAATGTGCTTTGCAATAATTAGCAACGTTGAGATTTTGGAGCCGCTAATGATCAGATTAATAGATGCAAACTGGGGATCCCTGTGGCATGGTCTGAAACCATGGGATTGGTGACATGAAAGTAGATTAAGCCTCATTTAAGCAGTGAGGCGATTATTCATGGGTTAACGTAGCTTAATGTAATGCAAGCAAATAATTCTTATACTTCCAGCTAATTCAGATGACCCAAAATATCCTCCTATCACACGGGAGAATAGTTCAAACAAACTGGGTTATCACTGGCAGAAAGAGACTCTCGGAAACAAGTCGTCACCGCAGCTCTTCTTTTTATCTTTTATTGTGTCTACACATCGGACTCACTCACGAGCCTCCGTCAAAAACCTTGAATACAGGTTAAGGTTTGGCGATAAGCAGTGGATTCAATTACAGCGAAAACCTGGAGTTGTAAACAGTTTGAATTCTACCATCGTTAACGTCACCTGTTTCAAGTAGGAAGACTCGGCTCCTCTAATTAAACAATTACCTTTTAATTATCGTTATATTGAACGAGACTCCGCGCAGGGAGAAGTAGTTTTTCTTTCTGCGTTTGACGAACGTATGAATCTGTTAACAAAGACTCCTGGGCAGCGTGTTAGCTGTGAGCGGACCGATTATAATTCATAAAAGGGGCGACTGTCTCGATGTGTTAAGTTGCCGAACACGCCTTCGTCGGACCCCTGTCGAAATCTCATTACTACATTGCTTGTGGGATTAGTCAATCATGTTACAAACGACATTGACTTTTTCGGGTAATTTCAGTAATTTTTCTTTCAACCGCACTAATCAGTCTCTTCATAGCAACAATAAATCATGTGACTGCGTGTTCTATAACAGGGTTTGCAGGCAGGGACAAGTGAATTGAACCCGATTCGACTCTGCAGTTCCCTTCCGCTGTGCAGCAGTTTGGCACCTTTTAGCCCATTGTTTTGATTCTAAAGCTCGCATCTCAGCGCTCCCATCCAGACTGTGAGCAGGTAGTTCAGCCTTACTTCAAACGTAAGGCTGCAGGGTCCACCGTGATCCATTTATAGCACCGAGTTGTTTAGCATACAACAGCAGCAGAATACAGCTGCTCAACATTTAATAGAGAAAATAAGTGAAACTAAAGAGCCTGATATTTTCCCCTGTAGCCGGATAATAATGGAAACAGAGCTGAAAATGTAGTGGACATTGGATTTATATTCATTTGGGCCACGAAGAAAGTCTGCCGGCTGAACTAAATAAACAGATTAGTTGGCAAAGAAACGTTTATTTGTCTTTCTCGAGTGAGTCAGCACGGCAGATTTATTTTATTGGACGTCGGACCTGCGAAGAAGGTCACACCGCGCTTGATTGAGTTAAGACAACACACAGATTTGTGAGACGCCAGCATGACTGTATCCCATCTTTAAAAATCTGTGACCTAATCTAACCTTAATTAGAACTGATGCATGACATTACCATGGCAACTCCATGATCCAAATCAGGCCTTTTCTCTATTCAGAGACGAAGCACAAGCCGCGGAAAAATTATGCACATTCAGCGCCGCACATTTAACACCCAGTGAACTAATTGCCTGTGCACCTGAGGAAGTCAAGCAAACTTTATTCTGGCCGCAAAAGACCAGAGGAGAAAAACGACTGCCTCGCCTGGAAAGTAATTTCTGAAAACAGGTGCTGGGAGAACGTTTGGCAATGGCACAGAAACAGAAATTAAGCGTAACAGGTTATACTGCTCCAATGCAAAGAAAAAAAATGTTCAATTTCAAACACAAAAACAAATAATCTAACATTTTGCCAGGCAAACTGGAAGTGAAAGCTTCCAACGATATTCAAGACTCCCTCCTCATATAGGCTGGAGGACGTGAAGGGAAATTAATGAGATAAGAAGAAACTCAATTAAGTACAACACCAGTAGAGAGTGTCAAGGGATTGCGTGGTATCTCTGCAAAATATTTGTTCCACATCTTTAGGTCAAAACTTAGGAACGCTTAGTTTCAGACTGACAGACTGATAACGTTGACGTGGCGTCCGGAATTTTTAAGCCCTGGTTTATGTTGTTTTTTTTTTTTTTTTTTTTACTGCTTTGAGAACACAAGCAAGCCCAGAGATAATTCCTGTCATCCCGCGGGCGACACAAATGCCCCCTCCATCAACTCAGAGTGTAGGGGGGGGGGGTGTCCCAGGAAGCTCTTATCGGCGCTCTAACACGTCCCCTTGCCAGGCTGCACGGTGGAAGCAGAGCCCTCCGTCACCTCACGACGCGTGGCACGCTGCCCACAGCGAGCGACCTGAGCAGCGTCCAACCCAGGGAGGGAAGCAACTCGGAGAAGAAACTTCTATCAGTCAAACTGTTGGAAACGTGGAACAGATTTATGTCACATTTGGCATAAATTTGGTGGAGCCGTACAGTTGACGTCCAATACAAATTCACACTTTATCCGTTTGAACTAGCAGACCTGTCAGTGAGTTTTACCGACTGATCTGCAACTTCAGAGAAACACGATGGAATAAAAGCCTTGTAGCCATAATTAATTTATTTTTGTTCTCCAAATAAAAATGTCAGAACCTGACTGTGGAGTTGTGGTTTGTGTGTGTGTGTAACTTGGACTTGATTTATCCACGTTTATACCTGTGAACCACTGGCAATCTGATGATTCTAAATGTGCACACAAAGAGAGATGGATAAATGTGACTCTGCGCCCCAAAAAATAAATGAGGCCGCAGCTTCCCGTTCTTCTCTGTCAGATAGCACTGCTGCAGATTTTCTGTCTTGGAGCTGATAGTAACTCGAATTAAATTATCCGCTGGTATCAAACATTTTAGCCGTGAGAACCATTCACTGGGTCAGAAACTAGATGTGGCTCGTGTTCTCTTACATCACTGTTACACGTTGCTGCACTGTCGAGCTCGGAGAAACCGTGTCTACACGTGTAAACACTGACAAGACCTTTTTGTTTTTGACGAGAACGTCGGCTTCGAGAGCGAAAGCTTATAATTTTTCCGTCTCACAGTACATCACTGCAGGACCCCGGTGGCGGCGTTACAGCTTGTTCGAGGGTCACAAGAATCCACGAGAGCACAGAAAGAACATGTCAGAGAATAGTGCGTTAGTAAGTCTGCAAATGTCCAGACCTCTGAAAGCGCCATTTATCCATGTATTTTCTATGCTCACAATAATGCACGAGAAAATAGATCAATACAGCATATTAACATAAACATACTATAACAATTTTCCTAATGACACGACTCTGTTCGTACTAGATCTAACTCGACCCTGGGAGTGGGAGAAGGTTAATGGAGAGTCATGTGACAGTCGTCAGGACGACCAGCGTCTAAGGAAACGGACGTTGTCAGTTATGGCTTTACGCATTATATATACAAATCATATGTTCAAATCAGTGCATTATTTTCAAAGAAGGTTTTGTCCTTTTTGAAATCTCCAGCACATGAAAAACACATTCATAACTTTGTATATAACTGATGTAATGGTATAGAAAAAGAGCCACTGAGTCACATTAATATGGTTCATATTTCTCCTGCAGTACATAGTGTCCCCCGGTGATTTGGATAATCACTCAAACCTCAAAAAAGGGAAACAAGTTGTTCCTTTTCCGCCTCTCATGGGACAAACGCGCGGAATAACCCAAGTCATTTCTTTTAAACCCAGGTATTGTGAAATTGAAATGAATAAATAACATAATTCTGACGTGATGATAATTCGTATTTTTAGCGGAAGCAGCAAAATGATTGACTGATTGAAAATATAATGCAAATCAACCAGGGCACATCAGAAATGACCCAAACGTTTCAATTTCGGCTGCAGCCCTGAAATCCGGCTCTGACGTTAATCCGGTTGTGCTGGTCTTAAATCGTATGCATACGAGTCGCCCTCTGCATGTTTATTACTGTGTGCTGATGTGCCCGTGCCCGTCGTGACTGATGTCTTCCTCTTCCTCAACCTCCCTTTCACTGCCGGACAACCTGCTAATGAATAATTTACGCTGCCGCTAACGTCCTCAGATTAAACAGAGAAAATTGTTTCGGGAACACATGAATGTTTAAACACGAGTCGCCGAACCTCCGTGGCGTCTGGAGGGGCCTCGCCGGCGCCATTACTTTTTGCCCAAACTGTTATCCGAGGGTCGAAGTGACGGCGTGAGCCTAAATTCCGCAGGAAAATAAAACCAAACCCATACGAGAAAGGGAAAGAGAATGAAAAACTTTGACTTGGACTCTTTTGTTTGTGCGCTGATATTTTTCCCAGACTGATGAATATGAAGCTTTACGTTTCCTAGCTGCTGTCATCTTCCGGGGTGGGTGGGTGGGGGGGTTGGGGGGGGGCTTTAAGCCACCTCTTAGCATCGCTGGCAGTGTAGCTGCATGTCTTGGCACGTTTCCCCGTAAGCTCTGCACACAAGGATTCACTGTGCGTGTCCGCACCGTGCACGTGCACACAGACACAGACTCTTATCTCTGCCCCAGTCCTGTTGCGGCGTATTTAATGTCGAAATTAAATGAAATGAGAAGTGAAATTAGAAAAATAAATGTCTCTTGGAATGTTTTTCACCCCTCGTCCGCTTACATGCTGAAGGTGATTCTCGGGGGGGTGAATCACAACATTTTTCACACACGATGCATTCGGCCTGTTGTTATGTAAAGGGTGGGCCGACGTTTATTGCCGAACTAAATTTCATACGCAGCTAATGTTTCATGGGAGATTGTAAATGCTCTTAAACATTTGCTTGTCCGTCTCTCAGAAGTGCCTTACTTTTGCTCTCACGGCTCCATCATGCGACGCTGCTGAATCATTTTACATTTGCAGCAGGTTCAACCGACGTCCGCGCGTATTATTAGCTCATTTAATAATCATATTTGAATGTAGACAGCATTTTCCTAAGTAGGGCTGCTGACGGTTTCGAGGGAATCTTATTATTTTTTATCCAAATATTTGCTCCTTCAGACTTGCATTTTTTTTTTTTTTTTTTTTGCCACAGCCACACCGGGGCTCCGTTTCTTGGAAGCATCTTCAAACCAAGAAGACTGTAACTCTTTTATGCATCTTCTTACATTTTTAGGCTTTTTCTTTTGATGGTGAGTATTATGCCTCCTACCCACACACACCGAAGGTTGACAGCCAAAACACCTGCAGGAAAAACTAAGAACTACACATTTTATTTAGAAGCCTTGTTATATGTGTCTGCACCATATTTCACAACCTAATTTAGTTTATATGTGTTAAATTACCACTGGTGGTTAGTGTTTGGACAAAAATAGCGTTCGAGGGAATATTACACTATGTGATGATGCTTACGTAAATAAAAGGTATTACATACACACACACACACACACACACACACACAAAAAGCCCTGCAGCGGCAAAAATAGGAGGAAGAGAATCAGAGAGTAAAAAAAGTTTTGATTCTTTGAAAAAAATCATCGTTGTATTCATTTATCTCGCAATTTCTGTCACTCACCTCTTTTACCTCCTCGTGCACTTTGGTGCCAAGATAAATAGGATGCTGTATATTTTAAATCATTTATGATTTAAAGTCCTGCATTTCCGCAGCACGTCGTTCGACTGTGAACCCTGCGAGTGACCCTGACTGCGTTCACAGGAAACCGTCTTGACATCCAGCCAGTCTAAACCTCCCAGATCTAATAGAAAGGGCCACAGGGCAAACCGAGCGACACCCGGGCTTCAGCCTTCATCCGCCCCATCTACACCCTCTGTTTTCTTTTGAGTTGGAGTAATTAAACTCTGTGGAAATTAATTTTAAAAGTGTAATTACTGGCATAGCTATTAAGCGGCACGCATTTTCCAGCTTTTGTCTGCGCTTCTCTTTTTTCCACTGTGTCGGGACACTTCTGATGAGGGAAATTCTCCGATCATGGCCACGCGCTTACGAAGGTCAGAGCAAGAGAAAAAAGCAAACGTTCCTTTCATACCGTTTAATATTCATACAAATTAACATCCAGGCTGTTATTTGCTATTTTTCAGTGTAAAATATTGCAAGTCACAAGATGAAATGTAAAAAAAACAAGAATCCACATACTAAATAATACTAATAATTATTACAAAAGTATGTTTTCTTCTTTTTGCTCAAGCTTCTTCCAATGCATCACCTCTATTATCCTTATATATATGTATTTATATTTTAAAGTTTGTTTGAATTTGGTTGTGCTGTAAATATAGGATGGGACATTATAACAAAGCTTGTTTTGTGCTTTGTTCAATAGATATTAAATCCTCCGCTTGTTGTCGAGTCCACACAAACAGTAGCAAGTCGTTTCGCTGACCGCCGTCGCCTTACAACAGCTCGTTTATTCCTGATGTTCCGTTTGGTTTCGGTTAGAATATTCATCACGACTGAACATCCCGATGATATTTCCCTTTGCTTTGATTTTCAGCAAGAGTCAACCGTAATAAATCACTGAAATGGCAACTTTCGCTGTAAAATACATAATCACTTAGTCTATGCAAATGACAGCGCTGTCGTCGAATACACTTAATAGTTTCAACCCTGCTCAAAATATTTAATGACTCATTGTTATTATCCGGAAAAAAGTGGTGTATTTTCGTTTCCGCTCGCATATCTTGAGGCAATATGTTTGATTTTGACTTTTCAAATGAGGCTTAAACAAAACCCAAGCAGAACTCTGAGCACAAACTAATACTGTATGGGTCTTATTACTGTAAGATATAGAGACGATAAGGAAAAACTACAGCTACTGTCATTAGCCGGCAGGTTGTTTCTTGTTGTTAAAGCCGGGTCAAGGATGAGGATTTGTGCTATCAATTCAAGTACTTTTACAGAGAAGCACCGTCCCTTTAGACAGAAACGCTAGATAAGGCTAAAAGCCTGTTGTACAAACTACTCAGAGCAAACCGGTGTTGGATTACGGAGCCGACCACGTCTGAAGGCTATAGTGGTAAGAAATACCAAAAAATAAACCCACATGCTGCCGTAGACACACAGTTTAGTCTTTATATATGACATGGACACATGAAACATTAATCTGGATGAAAGCAAAACAAGTAGCACAAGGTGCCTGACTCATTTTAGTGGTTTATCGTCAAAACCATCACCTGAAAAGCAAATGCATTTTCTCAGACAGACAATTCATTTTTGAATTGTGTCACTTGAAGCTAAAACACAAAAACTCTGCATGTCAATATGTAAAACATTGGGTGTGATCATCCAAACCATCAGAGGGAAATATCTCTGCGGTGCTGCCGTGTACTGGAGCATGTATGTCCGATAAAAAAAGGAAAAATTAAAAGATTTAAAAAGGTCCGTACTGTAGCTTTAGCTGATTTGTTTCTGGGAAAAGGACTTTGTGGAATGAGACTATCCATCCGCCGTTTAGACAAACTCACTTGTCTCAAATTGAAAGGCTATTCAGAAAAAAGCCCCAAAGCTTAAAGTGACTCTTAAACTACAATTATCGTGTCAGTACGACGGTTTGCGCATCTGTCTCATCTGCTGCGGTCATGAGTTATTCGAGACTTTTTAGTCCCAAATATTCCCATTCCTTCCGGTCTTTCGCTAATTCAATTATCCCGCTGCGGGTGACTTTTGAGAAGGTGAAATCAAAAAAACGAAATCAAAAATAAAATGTCGGAAAGACCCTCCGCTGATCAGCACAAGGTTTGTTTGTCGAGTGCGGATTTGATTAAAAAGAACTAGTCACATCTTTTATGCAAGCGGCACGAGAAAATATTTGCAGATTGCACAGCTGATGAACGCTGCCGCTTCTCCGTTGGAACTTCACTGTCTTCATACAAATTATGATTGTAAACAAGCAGCACAATGCTTTACGTGTCCTTTTTATTATTGGCCATCAACTCCGTGTTTGACCTCGTGTTCAAAAAAGTAAGAGCCACTTGCGATGCGTAACGCGAGGACTGACGAGGCTGATCACACAGTTTATTCAAATGACAAATTAATGCCTGTTGTATTGATGCTTTTTTTTAAAAAAAAAAAGCCTGTTTGTTGGTAACTTAAATGATGCGTTAGTCCATAAAAATGTGTTATTGAACACGTTGTAAAAGGCAAAAACAAAAAGGTAGAGAAAGACAATTACTGCAGATTATGCGAAGAAGGCAGATTTCCAATTTTCCATCTGCTTTACATATTTTCTAAGAGGGTAAATGTATTGAACAGATTTGTTAGGCAGCAGTTGTTAATAACAAACCCTTCTACACATTTCTATTAAAATGAAGTATAAATTAGCCTCCACTCAATAGATTGCTTCTCGCCTTGCATAAATACTAGGTTGGAAAGTGCAGAGATGACCATCTGCTTCCCTCCAGATAGTCCAAAAACATGCTCTGGTGGTTACAGAGAAGGCCAACAAGCTGTCAGCTGAAGAGGGTAAACATAATTAGAAGTATTTCCTTGTGTCATTTAAAAATTCTAGCAACTCCGGTTTCTATAGAAAGTGGGTCAAGCACGAGTCGTAGAGGGCGATTTTCAAAAAGGGAGGATGTTTTAAAACAGCTGTCGAGTGGAGGCGAACGAAAACTGACGCGGCGCCGCAGCGAAATGCAGATTTCTTACTTTTAGAAGCAACAAATCGCTGCAACTTTGATATGTTTGCGATGGCGTAATTGGCAATATTGTGGATGTTTGGGGGGGAAAACAACAGAGAACTGAAACCTCGTAATTCAATTCACTTCCTGCTGCAGTCTGCACTCCGCGCTTCATTGACAGCACAGTGTCCTGTCAGTCCTGCTTCTATCGGCCGAGAAGAGGTGGGCTCTGGGAGGTGGGCTCCTGCCAGATTGCATAACAAAGGAGGATGAACTCTGGCAAGGGCGTTATGTGATATATATATATGCGCGATGAATATTTCCTCCTTCGTGTGGGGAGTTTCTCGTTTTTCAAAATCACCCCCGAGCACGTCTTTGGTGTCTTCGTCCCTGTGATCCATCTCACGTCATTACCAGTCATGGGAAATGAGCCGCACGCCATTGTTGCACTGATGTGTCACCGAGCAATTCTACTCAGTTGTACTACAAAAGGGATCCTGTCGCAAATGTGACTTTGGAGTTATAGATTTTGGGGTAAATTTTCAATGCTGCTGGAAACTCTGTTCCATTTTAATACTTCCTCGGAGCACATTGGGATAAGCATCTCTCTTCCTGTCCTGAATTCGACGAAATGACAACCCTGGCAGCGCCCCTCATCTTGATAACGCAGCAAAGCCGGGCTGTGATATGTCTCCCTTAAGCAAATGGGCATTGAGCTTTCAATAGGCTCGACCCGGGTCAGACTCAGCTGAGCCTAACTTCAATCACAGGCTCCGAAGCGCGGCGCAGGAAAACACGGCGCCGAGTGACCTCACGTAGGATGAGGATAATCAGGACGACTGCAAGTGTTTTCACAAGGCTGCGGTTACCCCTGTGGCTCTTCTCAATAGGATCGTCGATATGATTTTTATTCTCTCACCGTCACGCCGGGATACGTTCATTGACAAATCCACACACATAAAAATCTGATTGTGCTTGCAGTTTTTACTGCACTGTCGCTAGCGGATATGGATGTGCCCGAGCTGGAATTGTGATTAGAAACACTGAACTGTCTCATTCAATCCAAGAACAACGCAAGCGCAGGTGTTATATGGAGCATCTACTCTTATTTACAACAGCCACAGCCACTTGCAGACACATTGTTCATATAATTTACTAGGTCCAGTAAACTCATAATATTTTATCTCCGGACTCAGTTATTCAAAACTACATGTGAATTCTTTGCTCCTGTAAAGATCTGAGCTGGAAATAAAACCCAGTGTGGCTCGAATGACGTTATCGTTCCGACAACTTGTGAGCACAAAGTGTCGGCGAGTGGCCTGCTGAGGTTATTGTTTGGTTGCTCTTTTTTATGGTCGGAAATATTGAATAGTGAATGGCGTCAACCTCTCCATGTCGCCGAAATTTTATAGGAAGGAATCGAGGAGCTCAGCGCGGCCAATTCAGACGGCCCTGCATCGTATTGATCTGTCACTGACATGGCTGTAATGCAGGACGCCGGCGCTAATGGAGGGTGATAAAGTAACGATAAACCGGCTACAACTCACCCGCGCGTCAGTTGCAAAGACTAAAAGCAGCAGAGACAAGAAGGCGAACAAAGAGGATGTGGACATTTTCCACGTTCCCCCATTCTTAGAAGAACCTACAGCGACGACGAGGAGGAGGAGGCATTTTCAACGAAGACAGAGACAAACGTGCTGTGAAATGCAACGTCTTCAGAGACCGTAAGCGCCAAAACAGCGGCCGCTTTGCACTTGAGCCTTAAAAATGCATGTGCTGAAAGCTTGGCGGGGGGAGAATAGTTGGCCTTTCTGTTTGTTTACCGTGTCTCCAGGGGATTTTTGTAAAATGGCTGAAGAAAGCTAATTGCCTTTTTTGTTACTCCTAACCTTTCGCACTTCGGATGCATGTAACTTCTTGCAATAACGCTGCGTGCCAGAGGATATGTTGTTTTTCCCATTAGAGACTGAGTAATCTGCTCCCTTTGGAGGGAACCTGCAGTTACTGTGTGCGCACTGCACACGCCCGGCAGCACGGAACGAAGCATTTCTTCGTCTCATCCTGAGTTACGGTCACCCGTCAATGACGTAAGGTGATAATTATTGATCGTCGAATTATATATATATATATATATCTTGCTTTAAGGCTGAAGGATCCTCTCTCTAAAACTCTGGATGCGAGCACATATTTACTACTGGTGTGATTCATGTAAAAAAAAAAAAAGCATCTTCACTTCGAGCCCCTAATATGGATCAAGCTCCATAAACATTTCCATAAAAGCATCTTTCATTAGACCATTAGGCTCTTAAACGCTGACGTCTTTCAAACCCCTCACCTTTCAGTTTGCAACGCGGGCTTTTTGTTAAAAATCCAAAGCGCCACGATAACCCCCGCGTGACATCGACAGGGTTATTTTGTGGAGAACGCTGGAAGGATGTTATTAAACTGTCTTCAAAGCGCTGAGAGAACCACTCGTGATGAATAAAACTGCACCTCAAATCTAAAATTGGTGGAGTGCCCTTTTAAAACCAGCAACAAAATGTGGAATATGGTCCTTACGGAACAACACAACAACTGTTGGTAAGACGTGAACACGGCACATAAATAGGTGCGTGTGTGTGTGTGTGTCTGTGTCGGGAGGTTCATTAGCAAAAGTCTTTTCACGGCTGCAGATGTTTTTTTTTTTTCCAAACACAAAAGTTGTGCATCACATGTCGGTGTCGTAGACGTGGCTCCGGATATAATGTGCGAGATATTTACACAGCAAAAGAAACTGGGGAAGGAAAGAAAAAAGGAAGAACTAATTGGGCATTCACTGGATTTATCAACCGCTTGTTCAGCTTCCAGTCGTTTCTATCGTTTTACAAGATTTTTAATTTGTTTAAGGTCATGTCAAACTCTTTAAAGGTTAGAAACATTCATATTGCATCTACTGTACGTTATCACGTTGAGTGATGCATGAGTTAGTATTAGTGGTTATTATTGGCTGGAGGGAGTCGCAGTGGATGCGAGACAGCTTTGATACAAGTCTCCGATATTTGTAATGGCTCACAGCGAGAAAACAGCATCTGATTGAAACATATGTTCAGTATGCATAATAAACATATGTTAATGATGAATACAGTACGGGTGTGTATAGTAAACCTGTCGACGAGCCACCGGGGCGAAACGACAGATTTGGCAAATTAACATTTTTTAAATCAATATTTAAATCATTAAGAACATCAAACTGTTCTGGTAAGTTGAGCTTTATTTAACCCCCAATATGATTTAGCAATTTCATGAACGGCAGACTTTTATTTCAGATGCCAGACATTTAAAGATAAGAGGCTGTTTTAAGACGCATTTTCCGTCCAGGCAATGTGGCGACATGGTCTTCGTTCACATTCAGGCTTCTTTATCTCACAGTTTCCTAAGAGCACAGTCATACTCCGGATGATACCCTGATTACTGTACTTGAGCTCAGAAATAACACATGAATCCCCAAAGTGGCTGCCATTCCCCCCTTTTTTCTGCTGCGCTATCGATAGTTTATTGTGGATTTCCCGCCGTGTTAAACGGATGGCTGATATAGATTTATACTAAGATGGTGCTGCAATTTTTATTTTTCCCTTAAACTGTTCTGTCACACTCGTTGACAGCAAAGTAACATTCAATATAGTGTCTATTTTGTGCTCCGTTTAACTTCTGAGATGTTTAGGTTCAGTATATATCACGCTTCACACTATCACCACCTGGCAAAATAGCCGGTAGCAGCTTCCTGCCTCCTCTCCCCTCACGTCCATCCTATTCTTACTTCCTCCACTTCACACCCTTTTCTGCAAACTGACTACACTGAATCCATATTTCTATCTGCCTCACTAGCCCCCTTTGACCTTCTCCGTTCGCTTTCTTCTTGACCTCCCTGTCAATCCAGCTGTCCGAAAGCCGTGTAAATTGAGCAGACACGAGTTCGGGTTGCTGGAAGAAAGTGGCTCAAATCTGGCTTGTCTGATGACCTCTCTCGCTCGCGCTCGCTCGCTCACCTTCTTATCGAGCGTTTATTTCAGCTCCCACCTCAACCCTCTGTGTCTAATTCCAATCCGGTGTCTCTAACCTCGGCAAAATAATTCTCTGTGCGTCTCCCGTCCCTCCGAGAGCCGTGTCACCTGCCTCAACGAGAAGTTCGGCGAAATTGGAACTTCTTTCTCTTGGCTGCCCACTGGTCCTGTCCTCAATTCCTCCACTGCTTCCTCCGCTGACCTCACTGACTTTCATTTAAATTATCTATCTCCTGACTCCGCAGATGAGGTCCTGAAACTGATCCACAGTCTTGCCACTTTTCCTGATTGCTATCATCAGTACCTCTCCGACGATGGACCGATTACAATCTGCCTTGAAGTCAGGTGAAGTGCTACTAACACTTCACAGTAATGGAACTTTCCCAAGCTTTAGGAGAGTTAATCAATATCAATAATATTATAATATTTGTAGTAGTACATCATTAGTATTGAGAACTTGTACGAGTCATAAGAGAAATAAAGCTTTTATTGGGCATCATTCGTAAAGTGTGTCGTCATCTAGGACGACTTTTATACAACATATTGCTCAGAACTATAGAAACACGCACAGTTTTCAATTGAATTATCTAATCAACTACTGTAAACTAAAACCATTAGTTAATATTCATGTCATGATGTCATCACACAGACAGTGCTGCCAACAGAGACCTAAGGTAGTTTCCCTTTAAATGTGGTGTTATGAAGTATGTTCTGTATGAAAATCTTCCTCAAAAAGATAATAAATATAAGTCACTGCGTGATGAAAAGGCGTCTATAGTATATTGAATTGATTTTTTTAATGTCTGGCATTTTGAAACATACACCAGTTCCTGTTCCAACTATGAATCAGTTTTGTTTCTGCATTTTAGCCCACCCAGTCATCTTCACACGACCATAACTCATTTTTCTGCAAAAACCAACAAAACCAAACAGTGTTGCATGACAAAGACCAGCTGAGCCTGTGGGGCAGGCACCTACTGGCTTATAGTTATGGAGCTAATAACAAGAAGCTAAAAGCCGTTGATGGTGTGATAACATCCGAAGAAGTTGATCTTCAAAGCCAAACCCGTTTCGGTGTTCAGGCCTGTAACGTTCAGCCTCCCACTTCTCATAAAGTTCATTTTAAAATGTGGCAGACGAAAACAGAAAATAACAATAACAAAATAAAAATAAAAAAACTGACTGCAGACATTCTTTATGCTATTTGCTTAATATAGGAGCATTTTAGCAGCCCAAAGTAGTTATTCAAGCAAAGCTATTCGACTGTAATGCTTTCAGATAAGTACTGAAAGAGAAATGGTTTGGGTCGGGGCGGACAAAGCAGCACTGATACAAGACAACAACAACTTCAATAGTCATGAAATAAATGCCACTTTTATCAGGCTTGTATTGTTTATGCTGTGGTGGAGTTGTTGATGTATTGCATTATTCTGTAAAGTGCTTTTTACGTTGATTATACCCGACAGCAACGCCCCAAACCACAGGCTCAGAAACCTGAGAAGCTCCCAACTTTGAACATATTAGTCTCGATAAATGTGGATATGTATTGCATAGCTGTTGCATTAGACTGCGCAGCAGGTTTCAGGTGGTTGTGTTCATCCGTCCACTCTCCTGTGCCATTCAATGTTAATGAACTCCCTCCGAGAACGGCTCGTAAGAGAAATAATTCATGGCCTAAAATCAAATCCATAAGCAGCTATGCATTTTTTAAAAAACAGATTTGGGTTTTAAAATTGCAGGATGAGAGTGACCGTCGTACAACGAGCTTTGTTATCACAACACAGTATCAAAAGCCGAAAAATAAATTGAAATAACGAGCGTGTTTCCAAAAAAAAAAAGCTGGCAGCCCTCAACAAACGGACTTTGAGGGAGAAGCCTCAGAAAACAAATGGACCGAAGGCCGACGGAGCTGGAAACTTCCCATCATCCCGTCTCAGACATAAACAACCGATCCGAGCGGGGAGCCTCGCTTATATAAGACGCGGTGAGCAAATCATACACCCACCTGAGCACAAGTCCACAGGGAATGTCAGTGGCTGACGGTAACCGGGAACCGACCGCGAACACCGAGAGCAACGTGGTGGCACTTTGCCAGGCCGAGCAGAATCTTTGGTTTGTCGTCAGGAACTGGACTTTTCAAACAGGTGAATTGCAACACATAAAGACTTTAATTGCCCTTAATTTCATACAGGCTAGTTGTGTGAACTCTACTCATCACCCCGGCCCACACATTTTGACTCATTTCATCACGGAGGAACTCGGAGCTCTTGAACACACACACGGTCAGTATGTCAGACGGCGCTTGTCACGTGAAACTTCGCTCCGTGACAATTCACTACGTCCGAATTTAAACAGAAATAGCACTTTGTCAAAATTTCCAGTAGCTTGTCATCTAATGGAAAGCACTACACAGCCTAACACGGACTGTAATGTCACCTCACCTTGTAATGAGCACCACTTAGTAATTTCCCACTTTATTCCCATTTCCCCTCTTCTCCTTCCTTCCTGCCTCATCTCCTCTCAGACAGGCTGCGTTCGGAGGAGGCAGAGCTGCCGTCATTTTCCTGCCTTCAATGCCTGACTTGTCGGCAATATTAGTTTCGTCACTGCAAACTCTCATTCAGGAACCAGCTGTTCTTACATTTACTTAACATAAATCCCCGAGTTTTATATTTATAAGCTATTTCATTTTTGAATGAATAGTTTTCACTGTCACAACTTAGTCTTGCCGAGTTGAATAAAATTAACTCAATAAATGAAGTCGATAAACCAAAACAAGCGTATTTTGCAGACTTCCCAACATGCATTGCTTGCTTGCGTCTAAATTATGCTCACGATTGATTATTTCACAGAAATGAAAACAAAGCGAACCATGACGATGGTTAGTGTTGAATTCAGTTCCTACCCGCCCATATTTTAATGCGTCAGTCACTGGGAGCAAAATCCATCTTAATATTTCATAAAGGACCTTAAAGTAAGAGTTTGTAACTTAAGCAGGTGCTCACGTGGGACCCGAGACCTCGGCGCTCTGCCCAGGTCCCCCACTTCCTGTTCGCACACGGATTTGCTTTGCTCTTTAACACCCCGCTCGGCTCTGATCCGCCTTTACCGGTACACGTTAAGAAACATACTCATCAAGCAGAAATTGTTGTGACCCTCGTTCAAATGCATTTAGAAGCAAATATCTCTGCACCGCTGCCACAGGTTGTGCAGAGCTGAACGGTTGAAAAACCATCTGTGGTAACACACACGAAAGCTACTCTACACATCTAACGCTCCCGTGCATGCGAATTTAGGCTCATATGTAGTGGTTTTATTTTTCACGATCACTTTTTTATACAGGTGGTTCCAAATGTTGCCATCATGTGTTATTGTAAATGACTTTTAAGGTCAGCTGCTTTATTGTTGTCTCACCTGCAGTAGCTTACAGCCCAGTTTGTTTCTCATCTATGAATCATAGCTGTATTTCAAGACATAGACGCGGCCACTTCCACTTCAAATTGTTTGCACATTTGTTGGATGCTAAACTACAAGTGACTAATCTCATGTCAGAGAACAGGCATTTATTAATTCCTTTATTTCACAAATTCTTAAGTGTGAATTCAACTTTGTCGCGTAAGAAACACGACCGTCGCATGTGCATAATAAAAAAAAAAAAAGGTGGAACAAATGTATAACAAGCTCTTACAAATTGGGCCAGAACAAGTTTCTGTGCTTATAACCATGGTAACGATGTGTGTGCGCTGCACTGTGCAATACCGGGACCATCTGCAGAGGGAAGTGGAAGATGCACTGCATGGCAGCAGATAAAAGAGACTGGCTGACAAGGTGGGAGTGAAGGTGGGTTGTGTGCCGCGCTGAATAAATGGAGTCTGGACTTAAACACTGAGACAGTGTCTGGTTCCATAACAATGGTGGGAAGCATGGCCACATAGAAGGGGTTCCCATTGTCAAAGCTTTTTGTTCCCGAGGCCCGTTTTTCGCTTTTAAATGCAGGCGTGAGTAATCCGGCGAGGCCGGAAATCGATGTGCGCGTTCGCAGAAAGTCTAAGTGAGACGAGATTAGGTTTGTGTGTTTTTCTGGTTTGCGTAGATATTAGAGCTGCGTGTCAGTAGATGGCCGACTTGTGTGCACGAGCATTTGGAGTCGAGGGGCCTTTGCATTGCAGAATGTGGGTTTTTTATTATTCTGTTTTTCTCAGCTGCTAAAGAAAAAGACTGAATAAATAATCCAAATATAATTTAAGTGTATGAACATTTTTTTTTTTTTGCATAATGCCTCGGTGCAGTTGGCAAACTATCAACGTTTGGGGTAATGCTGTTAGGAGACCGTAAGTAAAAATTATTTATTAGTCTGCTTTTAGCAAAACCAACTGCGTGCAGGACGGCGTGTGCCCACAGGCCAAAGAATAGTGAGAGGAACCGGATTAAAGGCGACGCGTACGTCACAAAACAAGGACGAATGCAGAGCTACGGTCAAAATAGCAGGTAATTAGATATTTCATACTGTAATACTGCACGTCGCTGCCTGAGGCGGATTCACACAGGTGATAGATGTCGAGAAAGTAAGTGGAAGACTGAAAATTGGACCGTAATTTCTCGCACTTCAGTGTCACAGATGGGATTTTTAATAATGGCAGAGGCGGCTTTAGGAACAAAATATAGAGAGAGAGTCGGAGACGTCGAATTAAGGCTTTCTTTTGCCTTGTGAGTGGAATGATTTGTAACTTTCCGAGGGACGTTGAAGATTGTTCCTCTTTATACTTTAATATGTAAAATTCCTAAATGATTTTCAATTGAACTGAATAAAATAAAATAAACTGTCATTGAAAATTTGAATTGACTTTATTTTTGCCTGTCAGTGGTTCATGGAAACCATGTGAATGTGGAATCTGTTTCATTTTGAACCTCTCAAAAGAAGAGATGTGTATTTTAACATATTAAGACTCTTTAATCAAGCTAGGCACCAACTTAAATTCAGACGTTCAGATTTGCGAGGGATCGGATTATTACTGTTTACCTGTTGTTTATTATCATTTATTTGCAGAGATGATAAAAGGAAGAAACATTTTTGAGAGGAGTTTTTCTTTTATTGTTGCTGTAATTTATAACCTTAATAACGTTTTTACTCAATATCAAATTTTTTGAGGTCATAAAACAGCATATTTGATATAAAGACGTATTTGGCATTTCTGATCCTGCTGAGAATCAAACTTTTGTTCAACAGTCCTGTATCTGATTTCAAAAGACTCTCGTCACTATAATAAATGGCTATTGTCGGTTTGACGTCTGCAGTTAATTAGTAGCTCTGCTCCACCTCCCTGGCCGCCTCGAAATTAAGCCACGTACCTTCTGAAAATGCTTTTGTCGTGCCAAACAAATGCAGACGTGCGGTGGCATTATTACCCGGTCCGGTTTGTTGTCACCTGTTCTGTCATCCCACCCACTCATCCACCCCGACCGTCTCCCTATGTGGACTATGAACCCAACAACAGGGACTGATTGCCGCCTTTTACAACGTATGTTCTCATCAACTTCTCAGGAGCTTGATGCCAGTGAAAAGTTGTATCAGGTAGGACGAAAGATACTCACATATTCGTGCGATTTGTTTGTGGATATACAATAAAATCAACAAGGACATAAAATGCAGCCGGTATTTCACACTAAAACTATTCTACCGTTGGGCAGGAGAATTGTTAAAATTTTGTCAATCTTTACCAAAAGTTGATTCACTTATAAAGTTATTGGGTTGTTGATGTCCAACGTGTGGCTTTAAATGACACAGTTTCTTTTATTTTGAATATATTTTATTTACTAGCTTGTTAAATTACAGGCAGCCACTTCTCGCTGCTGCCAGGCGTTTCACTCTGCAGGTGTTGTTGTCCGTCTGCTAAGATTTCAGCTGAGGAATAATGTTGTTATGCCGCCATTTAATTGTCGACCACAGCTGGACCTTCATCAAAGTCCAATTGTGCCAACTTGCAGCACGTGCGTCCATCCCGACAATCGAATGTGAAATCCGCATTAGGAGCGCGATTGGGAGTGACGGTTAGGACAGATTATCTGGCGGTGCGAAGGCTTTACAAATTTATCCGTCCATCTTAATCGCTCTAATTGACTCGTGGGCTGTTGGGAGGCCTCCTGAAAGCACAAGAACTGCTGTTTGTGCACGAGTCCTTAAAAAATGCTGCTTACCTGCTGAGGGGAAATTCATTTTTGTAGCTTTTTTGCTTTTATGCGTGTTATATGCTTAATAATTCCTACAGCATGCGATCACACAGGAAGCTCTGACATTAGAGGTCTAGCCGTCGTCTGCTGCACCGTTGTGTGTGTTCAACTGTTTTTCCTAATCACGTGGCGTCTGTGTGTGTGTGTGTGTGTGAGGGGGAAAAAAAAACCCACAGTGTGTTTCTGTGATGTGAATCACTTTGAACGTGTTGAAGGATTCGAAAAAAGTTTTCTCCCGTGGCTCCACAATTCAAAGGCGGACGCCGTTCTCGGTTTACCGTGACGTGACGCTCTCTCTTTCGGTTTGGGATCCATTATTCATCTCCGCTCTGTTTTCGGCTGCGCGGCTGCTAATTATTTGGCTTTACGTGTAAACTTGTGTTTAGGTTGTTAAGTTGTTAACTGCTGTGAAATAGATTAGTTTGCCGTCTTTCTCCACACTGTCTATGGATTTGTGTGTCAGCGGAGTTAATTGGATCATTGATCTGTTCATCCATCCCCTTATTTATCTCGTCATACGCAGTAAAAACTGGTTTAGCTGCACACTCAGAGTTTTGTGTCATTACCCCCAACCCCCACATCATCACCTTATGACTATGAATATGTTTCCACTAACTTGATTAATTCATAAAACCTTTCAGATTCAGTTATGCACGAGTCTGACGACGCACTGACCACACATCCGACGTGACTTTTCTTGACAAGCGAATAAAAACGGATGCTGATGCACAACAGTTTCCGGGAAGTTTGACTGCGTTGCTAACGCCAACGGAGTCCAACTTCCCCAAACTTTCACTATTTATAGACAAACACCGGCCCCGAATTTCACCGCGCTTCAAGTATTCAGCTGGAGTTTTAAGGGGTGGGTGTACACTCATTTGCACACATTTGCATGTCATTAACACTTCAAACCTACAAACTTGAAAGGCTTTCCTTGTTAAGACACTCTAATCCCCCTCTCACCCCCTCACCCCCCCTCCCTCTCTTTCTCCCTGTCCCCACTCGTTGCCAGGTCTCTGCTCTCTCGCACAGGCGGCGATTTAAGGAAAGCTGCGGACGTCACCGGCCAAAGTCGAACCTCCTCGTGACGTGATTCGGCGCTGCTGAAATGTCTGACGGGCTTTTGTTTTAGTGTGGGAGTGAGTTTGAGGTTACAGCCTGTTGTTGGCATAAGAGAAACATCTCGAAAAGAAAACTTTTGGAAAACAATAAAGACATAAATCTCAAAACTGGCAACTTTGGAGTTCTTCTAATGAATAAACACATAGCAAGGAAAACACTGGTGGACTTATTTATTAATTTTTCTGATTCGAATTTCATAATGGGGCCCTCATGTCCTCAACGTTCATTTAACCATCTTTAGATCCTTTTTAACTGTGACTTGGAATCAAAGTGTCCTACTTAAACCGGTGTTCCGTGTTGAGATGTTCCGTTGCGACATATCACCTATGTGTAGTTTCAAACTAAACGATGCCTTTAAATAATACACAAGAAAAAAATCCTGGAAACCAAATCAGATTTTCTGCTTCCCTTGTATTTTTTTGGGGTTTGTTTTTGTTTGTTTCGGATCCAACGTCTGAAATAAAGTCTGTAGTTAACACAAGGTGAAGGGCTTGTCACATTTTATTGTCTGACATAAAATCCATTAGCACTCGTGCTATTTTTGAGCTTGAACTCGCTAACAAGTTGCTAAATGAGTCTGCAGAGGCAACCCCGTCTCTTAAAAAGTGCGACCCTGCGAAAACGAAACGACCAAAGCAAATGCGTGTTTGTAGGGAAGAGAAGGAGTTAATCGCTGTGTTCCGACACAACCTCTTTTTTATGAATGAATGAAACCGGCTTTTATTAATGGAAAGGAAGGGTGGGCAGAAGAACACAACATTTCAGTCAGGAAAGAAAACTACTTCGGTTATGACTAAAGAAAGATCATGGATTTGATTAAATGCAATTTAGACTTTTGTGAGTAAAAAATCTTTAGAAACACTGTAATCAGACAAACTGCATGTTGTACTGGACATTTGTAGATTTCGCCAGAAAACAAAAGTGAATTTGTCAATGCCGCTGCAGATCAGACTAACTTAATGTAAGGTAATATTTAATTTGATCTGTTTGCAATTAATATGTAAGCAACTCCTCATTTACATTAAATACCAACATATTCTCATTTTGCTTAAAAACGAAGCTGGTCGTAAATTTGTTCCTCTGAACAACAAAACTCAGTTTGCATTTTAGTTTTCCAGGATCTGAGACGTGGGACAGTAAATGTGATCAGCTGACTCGTCCCTCACTAATGCGTCTTTACAGCCTCGTAGAATTTATAACTTGCAATCACAAGCTTTAATGTGTTACTGTAAGTCGAGATAAGTGCAAGTGAATTAGATATTGAAATAAGTATCATAAACTTTATATTTGTCATGGAGCTTATTTTCCTCAATAATCCAAACGCTGGACTCCATCAGTTTGTATATGTGACACTGTTCCATAGGTTCGACGCTGGCAGTGAAAGCAGGGATGAGAAAATCGGGACGTGTTTAAAGGCCCCGCTGTGCTGCGATGTCATTCCTCGAAATATCATAATATTATTCAAGCTTTAGTTTTCGACACAATGACAACATCTAATTAGAGATGGCAGGACCTTTCATAAACTGAGTTCTACTGAGATTAATAGAAACCGCAGTGACAGGCAGCAGACTGGCACATTTGCAAAAATATCAACAAAGCTTCAATGCCATCAATATCCCAAACCCCAAAGGCATTTCAAAACATGTAATCACTGTCACGCTTTTCCTGTAAAATGTTCCATCAGCTGAGCTTTTTGGAAAATGCAGATGCGGCAACATTGCCGGATTTTCTCGTCACAAGTTTCGACAGCTCCCTCCAGTGAAAGGAGTCGCTCCGTGTAAACAAAAGGGGAACGCGGCGGCGCCCGGTGACATTTATCAAAGACTTTCTGTGGCATCAGCTAAATAAATAGAATCAAATCATTTTTCTGCATGTGGTCACTTTATTAATTACACATATATTCTATGGATTTTTTACAAAATGTGTTGTTTTAAAGGATTTTTAAAGTTTTTAAAGTAAGTAAGTCAGTAATTACTGTCATGCTGGTAAAGTGTCAACATAAAATAATGATGTGTGCATTGCTCCCTGTTTATTGGAACATGATGTGATTTCTTATTGAAAATTAAACCCCACTGAAGCCATGTGTTTCATGGTTTTAATAATACTGTACAGTTAAAGACCCAGAGGCATCTTAATATTTGTGTTCAGATGACATGACGTGACACGAGAACCAGTGACAAGCAGTTCAACGTCCTTCTGCATTTAGCTCAAGGAAATTCTGAGAGACGCTCGCTGGAGAGTTACCGCCGAATTTCCACGGCACTGAAAGGAAGATTGCGGCTCACTGAACCTACTAAATTAAGCAGAAGTAACACAATCACTAATAAAAACCCCCCCAAAAAAACCCTCTGACAGATAAACAGTCTGCGGCCATCGCAGGGATGCCAAGGCAATTCCTCGGTTCATTATTTACCACGCCACGGGTTGTGCAGAGGTCAGGCGGAGCACGGAGCATTAGCGGCAATGTCCTTTCATCAGAGATCATTTGGAACAGGTAACAAGGCCGGATTCAATTTGTGCCTTTTAAAGCGACGAGGTCAGACTCGGGCTCGCTCCATAGCAACGAGTGAAATTAAAATAACACCAAGTCTTAAGGTTTTCTCTCAAGTTTGGTGTTTGCCGCTTTTAAATTTGGACGCCACATTCGTATTAGTGTGGCGTCCAAATCCAGAGTTTATTTCCAGAAAAGTTGAGACACTGTGCAAATAAATTGCAGTGATTTGTTAATAATTTGAAACTTTTCTTTAATTGCAGTTGGTAAATAGTGAAGTGAAGTGAGAAATGTGATTATAAAAAAAATGCAAAATGTGATAAATTTAATTTTAAATTCACAGTCACATGTTTAAGTGAGGAGGCCATTTACTTAAACTTTAAAAGCTCCTCTTTCATATTCTTGCTTGATATAAATGTTTTGGTTCTTTCGTCAATTTTGCCTTATAATGTCTGCAGGCAGTTCAGAATTTCAGCAGCTGAACTCTTTTATTACATATGTGATACATATTATAAATGTGAAGAATGTGGTTCGGCATTGTGTTGCTGAAACAAGCAAAGCCTTGCCTGGAAAAAGACGTTGACTAATTGGCAGCATATGTTGCTTCAAAACCTGGAAATGTTGTTATGCATTAATAGAGCTTTCACTGATGTACGTCCATCAATAAACAGAATCTTATAAGACAGTTACTTGTGATTTTTAACTAAAAACTGATTATGGTACAAGACGTGTTTATCAGAAGATCGTGATATTATTTAATTGGTTGAACTAGGATTTATAAGTCTGTCATCATTTTTAAAAACTATAATTAGTGTTGATTAGCTAAAAGTTCTTTTTGGCAAATCTTTCAGCATTAATCTTGATTTTATCTTTTTGAAATTCCCAGTTAAAAATAAGAGAATCTTAAAAGAAACTGGAGCGTCTCTTGTTAACAGAAGAATTTAAATTAGTGTTCGTGTTGCTATTTGTTAATTCCACGCTCTGTTAGTGGACATATATCCGTATTGACAAATGAATATTTATTCCCGGTTCATTTCATGAGAACATTGATTAAACTAGGCTGTTGCCTGATAATTGATCTCGGCCTGAGACAGGTTGAGGTGGAACAATGGGATTTCTTTCTACTCCTCGCTGTCTCCTTTCATTTGCTACTTCACTTAATTAAATTTAAACTCAGTTCAGGAGCATTCTATCAATGCGGAGAGACAGTTCTCCTGGTCCGACACCGAAGCGAACCCTGCGAGCGAAAACACGCCATCTGGATTAAATATATCAGGAAAAATAAAGCACCACGTCAGGTGGTTTGATGATGAAATATCACCTCGCTTAAACACCCGCCAACTGCACCTATTTTTCTCCAGTCTTTCCGTCACGTCTTTCTATCACTTCTCCAAATGATCTCTTCTTTTGTGATTTTGTTCAATCCCCTGCCTTATGTTTCCTGACTAACTGATCTGTTTATCTTATTCGACACCTTTCTGGGGATGAGATGCACAAGCTGCGGCTCAGGTGAAGCCAGGAAAGAGCTTCACTGTACTTCAGTTTAGAGGCAACGAAAGGACAGAGGCCTCAATGAGGCGAAATATTTCTCTTCAAGGACGTCGTCTTCTCGGATGGTGTGCTACGTTCTTCCGAGCGACTTTTCGATGCCCCAGTGGTGCAATTAGCGCATTACTTATATAACACTAGTTTGAGGTTTGGTGTTCAAGCGTCACCTGGAGCACAGTCCTGGTCGCTCGATGCACAGGACGTCAGGTCAGGACGTGAAAGTCTCGGTGTGTCCCTAATAGGCAGGACCCTCAGCACCATAGATCCCCAGGTGCTGCCTGAGGCTGCCAAACACACACCCACCCACCCCGGGGGATGGGTTAAAAAGAAGAGACTAATTTCATCTATTATCACATGCATTTTATTAGGTACACCTGCATCTGATGCAACCCAACACAGCACCTCTGGCCATGAATTCGACTTTTGCACCTTTATAATTTGTTGGTTTTTAAGTTGAAACTGTCAGAAAGGTGATAATTCTACTCTTTGTTATTGAGGACATAGTGAGTGAGTGCATTAGAAGAAGAGGCGGCTCTAACATTTTTGCCATCCTATTTAAAATGAATGAGGGGCGAAAACTTTATAACCACCGCTTCTCATAATTCTCTCCCACTCTGACATCAGTAATAAACAGAGAGTATAACAATCACCTTTCTGACCGTTCCAGCTTTAAAAAAATGAGAAATTATAACACTGTAAAAGTAGAATTCATGGCAGAGCTGCTGTGTTTACAGGTGTACCTAATAAAGTGGCCCTTTATTTAGCAATGTCATAATAAAAAAAAAAACAACATGTTCACAAGTTTCTACATGTTCAAATGAAATCAGTGGAGGAGCACAGGTGAGCAGCAGTTAGCCCTGCGTTTCAAAGCCCCCCAGTCCACGTGGATCTGGAAGATTCTGCCGTTTGAAAGCGACATCCTTCCCCTCCACTGCAAAACATCCTGCACCACCCACACCAGCACCCGTCCCTCTTCTTCAGAGTCCACGGTCAAAGGGTTTTCGGTGCTCAGACCTGAGGATGGAGCTGCCCGGCGTCTGTTCTGTGTCCACTGCAGAAAATCGTTCAGTCTAAACATCAGTAATGAGAAGCAGCTGCCGTCCGTCTCTGGCTGAGATCACAGAGACGCGACAAGTAAAGTGCTGCAGGCAACTAACTGCGGCTGTGACGCTGCGTCGGAATCTGACGCCGTCTCCACGTGGCGGTTACGTTCAAAATGCTCCGTCATCACTTCAGTGGACGTGTTGGAGAGAGATGCTGCCATTTGGTTTGTGAACGCGCCTGTGCACAGTTCTCCGAAAAAACGGGAAGGACTAATAAGATTTTTATGTGCTGTAGTGGTTAAGAAAAAAGTTATTTCTATTAATAATACTGCAATTACTGTGCCTTCCCTGGTAGGCCTTTTCCATTTTAGTGTTTGACTTAATATTCACTAATATAAAGTGAAGGTTGATTAAATTTGACACTTTGGAATAACAGCTGCATGACTTAATCAAAAACAGCATAACTTCAGTAGGTTCTTCGTGCAATTTTAAAAACTGGGACTGTTGGCTAATGCACATGTGAGAGACTGATGAGGTGTGTGATGCAAAAATGGAATAAAAAGAAATGTTTAAATTAAAAGAATAAAAAAATAAATAAAAACCTCTTAGTCTACGCCACTTTGGTTTCTGTTCTGCCTGAGGATGAACGAAACCACCCCAGCACCGCTAACCCTGAGGCCAGTAAACAGACAGCGTCCCGCTGTCCCACCGTGAAGCGGGACACACACCGCCCTCTGCTGAGTGGAGAGCATCCCGCCGCACACAGCGCGTGTGTGTGTGTGTGTGTGTGTGTGTGTGTGTGCCAATTAAATTTCCACACAGCCGTTATTTGTGTGCAGCATAACTTACACACGAGCTGGATTAACAATTTCACATAAGCAGTAAAATAGACATGAATTAACGCCACTGATCACTCACTGAGTAAAATATTAGACAGGAAGTGAATCGGTGTGAAGCATCTACATGTTATTGCCTGGTCATGGTGAAGTCTCTTATGGTCACTGTGCCTCTGTTTATCTTTAGATTCATAAGCCACTTTCCAGTGTCTGTATCTGGCCTGTTAGTGTCTCCACAGTGTGCCATCACCTGAGGATCCGACGCTGGAGTTGCTTTCCACTGCCCTGGCAACACGGCGGCCCTCCGGGGGCCCCGATAATGAGCCTGGCCTATGGAGAATTCCGTGTGACGTTCGTTGATGATGATTAGCTATTTTGTCACGCCACCGTTCAGTGACCGTCGAACGAAAATTGTTACGACAGTGTTTTTTTCCACTGCGCCGCTTCAATAATGTGTTTGTTGTCCTTGATCCTCAGGAATCACGCGAGGCGGATCTTGTTCCGCCGGCTTTATCTTTATCTGCGTTTGATATTGCGCACGTGGCACAAAATGGAACACATGTTTCTCCTCTCAATTTCTTCAGCGAAGCCGATAAATCATATATCATACCATCTACCCCCGCTTTTTGATATCATTCACTTCCTACTTATGTACCTGCAGAAGCAGGGGGATCATCCTGTAAACGCTGAAAACGTGTCTTCATGGGAAACGAGAAGGTTTTCAGCAAATCACTTTCAACTGCAAATGTGGACTTGTTGATTTCTTCTGCGGCTTCTTTGATTAGTTCATACGTCTTGGCAACTCTCGCCACGTCCCCATCTGTCGACTGTGGGGAGGATCCATTGTCGTGCTGGGCGGACTCCTTGGGACACGTTGGCTGAATGCTGTTGTCTATAAACCTAACTAGCGAGTTATGTTTTTGCGGTAAAATTGCGTCAAGTGAACAACAATGGTTGAGGGATGGGGCTAAACTCTCAGACTGCCATCTTTGTCCCTGTAACGCTGGACTGAACCAGAACCAGAACCAGAACGCGTGGCTTATCTGTAAAACGACAACCACCACTAATGTGGATTTCTAACCAACCTGAATATGTAAATCTGTGAATTGCAGACCAGCACCTTGTGAAGCTTTAATTGTCAGCAGGCCTGGGTGGATTTCCTTGACAGCATGTCTGTCCCATACTCATTAAGTCTTGTTGCTTGAAAAACAAGACAGCCTTTGTTAGCTGAATATGGACACATGAGTCTTTCATCTGTGACGGCCCCTGCAGAATGTAAAATGCAATGCTGAGAGAAATGAGAGGAAAGCACGGGAGGGGGAATTAGTGATGTGTTCAGGCTCGCACGTATAGAGACGCAGCGCCTGCAGATGCCAAACATCTATGCAACAGATCACTCATATTAAGATGCCGTCTGCTTTTTGCCGGTCAGAAAAGCGGATGCACGTCAGGGGGACCTACAGTGAACTTGGACCAGAGATGTTATGTGCCCACATTAGCTGGCGTTCCAAGGCGAGACGTTGCCAACAGGTAGGTCTGAGTCTACGTTTATAATTGTGCAGCTTTCATGCAGCAGCCGGGTGGGGCAGCGTGGGACACGGCCCATTGGCTTTAAGCCTGGAGAACGTCCTCTCCAGCAGGATGGATCAGCAGAGGAGCGACGGCGTCGTGGATTAGTGCAGCCTGTCAAGGTCTGACGGTGCGGTGACAATTTAATCGCCGAACTGGCTCCCCGTAGAAAAAGGGAGACGAGGAAGAAAAACAAGGAGGGGAAGTTAAAGAGGCCGTGGTCTTCATTTATATGATTCATTTTGTCATATCAGATTGTGTTAATACTGCTGTCGACGTCTCCTGGGTCCTGGAGGGGAAAAAAAGGCGGGTGGAGACAGAGACAAACACACACAGTGGGACTCTCAGCCCATCCTTAAGCTGAACCCTACAGCCAACTACCGAAAGAAAAAGCTTGTTTTTCTCATGAGGACAAAAGCATAACAGAGGTTTTTTTTTTCTTAATAAAATAAACATTTTATGCACTTCCACATCAGGATAAATGGACATGTCCCCTAAGGCATCTGGATGCACACATACACACACGCCGCTTATGAAACACTAGTTTTTCTATTTATCTGTTTCCGCAGATGGATTTTGAAGAAAAATAGATCAAACAAATCAATGACAATGATTTAAATATGATCTAACATCTTACGTGTCAGCAGAGCTCTGGATGAAGCAATCAAATCTGCAAATTTTCTCATGAATTATTCACGGCAGCAGTCACTCAAACCATTAGTGGCACGTCTTCCAATGACTAATCAATCGGAATCAATGGACAAAATATAAATGCTGAAATACCTTATAATAAAGCTTTTATATGTAATTCACGATAAGTGAGTCAACAACTATGTTCTTCTTGCTTTTGGCCTCACACTAATGAGGGAAGAAGTTACCATGGTAATAGTAGACATGAGCTACAGTACCTTGAGCTGTGCCAGGGTTTCTATGCGCACACACACACACACACACACACACACACACACGCACGACGCCTCGCACAGAAGACGGTGATTTCATCCTCCGTGCTGAGGAAGATAAAAGCGAGGCCGTTAAATGTGTATGCATATTTACGGACACTACTGGGCAAATCCGATTTTTCTTTCCGTCTATGATCACCACCATTAAAGGCCGTGACCAAACTCTTTCAGACGAGCCCGAGCAATTCTCTCTGCCTTCACACAACTAAAGCTGTAATTAATGCCAACATTGCACAGATACACATTTTGATTTTTCATCACAATGTAAACAATCATTATCCGCATTTAAATCTGCAGACCCACACTGGGTGCATGTTTCAGACCTTTTAGCGCTGAGGCCATTAAATCGCTCATTCTAGAAATATCACTGCATCCCGAAACAGACGTTGAAATAACCTGCTGATAGTTTTTATTGCAATCTAAAACGCTCCCTGTTTAATTCTTCTCAACATTTTCATATTAATAATGTGGATTTACATCAATTAAAATGACAAATATTCAAAACTCCCAACAATTGGTGAAAGGAGCATAAAAACAGCCCATGCACACAATCACAATGCAAATCCAATTCATGTATTGCTCCTTCTTGTTTCGCTGGCAGCGTGAAGCCTCTTTAACTGTGGACTAACTTGCAGCAGCTTTGCATCATCTGAGCAACACAACGGAGTCTAACGTGTAATGTGTTGTGGATACAATGCCCGTACAAGTTAGGAAGCATTCTGTTGAAAGGAGGCAGCTATTTTCCATCAACTGAGACCATTTTTTTTCCCAGTGTTTTTTGCAAGAGTGCTGTTTTCCACTTATGTCAAGAAAAAAATGATTTTGCACCAGAATACTGGTTGGGTTCGGCCGCACTTCAGATGAGTAGGCGTTATTGTGCACATGTAAGGACACAATCTTCTGTTTAAACAATGGAGGATGCACATCTTTGCTGAGTAAAACGCGCGGCGACCCGTGACGACCACGTGCGCCACCAAAACACAACGCTGCAGATGTTGGCCAGCGCTCACTCCAGCTGTGATGTATTCCACACACCCTCCGTCCACGGCTGACTAACTGCATGCTTTTGGTTTGCTGAGCACATATCAGACTCATACTGCTGAGCCCTCACATCAAAGACCTGCATCGGTGAAGAGTTGGCTTTTTTTATTTTTAACTAGAACCTGTTACAAATGATTTTATTGAAAAGTGCAGAGAGAATATTACTCAGGCTGGGAGCGTAACATCAAAAAAGTCTCGGCTGAACTGGCGGTGTGTTCGTCTTCATGCGCCATGAGGTAACGTATGAGATGCCGTGAGGCCGTGTTTTGTCTTGAGCTCTACGAGGACGTTCAGTGACTCCTAACGTACGGAATCCCTCTCTGCCAGCAAACGCCACATGTGACCACGGCATTTCTTAAAGGAGGCTGGTTCCAAGTGAAACACACGACACACCCGTTTGTTTCTCCTTTCATAAAAATGACTGTGAACATGCACGTTTTATACAAAACATATCATACACGTCACAAATTCGTACCACTCGTGCAGAGCAATTCATATATAATGTTTCTTACAGTGAATATGACCAAATCCTACTGAACCACTAGACAAATTAATAAATGGAACCCTCACACAAACTTGTGGTTGTTATTGGACGTAGGACCTGCAGCGTGGACTGACTGTGGCGGATCTAAGCCGAATCCTCATGGCCCTGTCAGACACTGACAGGTCCACGCTGCACTGGCACCGTCAAAGTGTCCCAACGGTCTGTCGCAGGTTCTGTTTGTCGCCGAATTCTTACACTTAGACAACAGTTTTCGCTGGATCACGGGAACATGTGTTATCTCTTCCCATGTTAATTTAATTTGGGCTGTTGTGTGTTGGCCCGCGGCTATTGTCTACCGCCGGCACGGGGACAGGCTTTCCCCTTAGGGAGAAGCTTTAGCGATGGTTTTATTCCAGGCCATCACAAAACTGTCGGAGGGTTGTGGTGCTGAACACAAGAATAGAAAAACAGGTGACATGATTGGGTATGACGGCTAACTCCACTACACCTCCCGATAATGTATTCCTTCACCTTTGGCTTTTCATATTTCCGCAGAATATATGCATTCTGCTTTGTGCGCTCAGTGACTCTGACATCTCAGGGCCAAAGAAAAGTGTGTCATCGTCTTATAGTCTGTGCTTTGCGATGAGAAGTGCACATCCAAGTCGTGTTTCTCCCTTCTCCTCAAAAAAAAAAAAAAAAAAAAAAGATTTAATACCAATCTCCATCTAGCCAGGATAATATTGAGATTAGAGCAGATTCGTTCCCTGTGACAGCTGATGCTTAAATTTTCAAACAGGACGAGTTCTTTATTTTTAGATTTCTATGCAGTAACCAGACACGGCATTAATTCGGCACTGGTGACATTGTCATTTCCATTTTCAACCTATCAAAGGAATAAAATATTAGGGGAATTGGGGAAGCCACTGAGGAAAAGGCCAATGATTAACTGGCTCTTTATACTGTGCTAATTCTACAGTAAATGTGACTGGGTCATCATATCATGAACCGCACTGTAAATACCACAAGACCTTTGGGTTTCTCTGCATTTATGGCACTTAGTGTATAAAAAGCAACGGCGCTGATGTGGAAGTAGGTCTTAAACTCGCATTTGCATGTTTATTTCGGGAGCCTTATTAGCATTGGCAAACAAGAACATCCGGCAGAAAGGGGGAAAGAAAGGAGGAGAAGAGCGAAGCGAGCGTATCACACGAAAACAAACTGATTCCCAAGTTCGAGGCCGTGTTGTCATCCAGTGTTCAAAGATCGTTCTGACACATTTCCTCGTTCCGCGTTGGAAAAACATCCAGCCGTCACAGGAGATGACGTCAAAGGAGGCGGCGACCACTCGACCTCGAGTTCAGGAGTTACCCGCCTTACGTTTGGTCGCTGCCGGGATCGTTAATGTGCAGGATCCGGGTCCGTATGTCAACAGTATGTAAATGATCGCACGGACATAGTGATGACACAGCCGCAACTCTGCAGGTGTTCACAGCTTCAAGTTTTTTTTTTTTTAGTCCATATGGTCGAATCTTCAAAAAAATACAACGGCGAGCAGCCATTTACACCTTCACACAGGCTGACTGTACGCTACCTGCTCAGCAGGAAGTGGCAAAGATCCGAGGTAAACAAATAGATGGAGAGAACGAGTTCAACAATTAGTAGACCAGACAGAGACAGGTCTCTTGTTAGGGAATTAAAGGAAGAAAACGAGACGGCAAAACAAATGCACGATGAGCGAGTAAAAACCGATAAAAAGGAGGCAGAAATGTGAGCGTAGACGCTATAAAAGAGTAAAGTTATTTATTAAAATCACAGAAGAAGAAAAAGCTTTCGGAAATAAAATTGCAAATGTCTTTTTTTTACAATATCAGGATTCCGCCCTCGCTTTGTGCACAGAATTTCTTTCATGCAGCTTTACTGCTCACAGTAGGTTTGGCCTTCACATTTTCAAATGACTCGTTGCGAGTTGTCCTTTACAATAATTCAATTTCGCCAGAACCGTCCGGTGCAAGGAAAAAAAAAAACAAGCATACCTCGCTCCTCCAGATAAATGACGGCATTAACACGACAGTGATTTTTAGAAATTAAAGTGCCAGTATTTTACCGACTCGCTACCTGGACTTCCCTCAGGCGAACGAAACAACCTTTCAACGAAATTACTCAACACCTGCAATCATTCCTTCACACAACAGACACTCGACTCAGCAGAGGAGCTTTGGCGCTTCACTCTTTTCTACATCTCACATTCCGCCATTCGGCTCTCGCTAATTACAGCCCAGGGGCTAGTTGCTACGAGTCTTCGGGGTTTATTGATGCCGCCGTCTCTCAGGTGGCGCATTCAAAATTGTTGTGCTGGGCCGCCCGCTGAAATATGACATAAAACACATACTGACTCCTATCATTTTATTATACTCGGGGTCTTAGTTGCCTCCCTTAAGTGAAATTATATATCATTATAGTTTTCAAATATGCAAGTGCTGAGAATAAGACTCTTTGAATAAATGTAATTCTGGGTCTATTGAAAAAAAAAAAAGTCTTTTTTTTTCTGGCCAGTTTTAAATGGATGCAATTTCTTGGGCCATTTTTTTTTACTTTCTTCTGCTCAGCAGCTTCTTTTCTGAGAAGTTTGACTCATGCTCTCGTGTCACTCCCAGTGCATTTCTGCAGCCCCGTGATTCCCGACACTGTAGGTGCACTAATGAGCACAAATAAGCACCATTCAGCACGACTCTTCCCTCGGAGAAACTTCCTGATCGCGTCCTTTTAAAGACACGTATTTTTTTAAAGTGGGACATCAGCACTGGGCCGCAGGGAGAGGGCAGACATGCAGGAACATATGAAAAAGAGCAGAGATGAAAGTGTTTTGCGCCTGCTAATTAACACCATATGCCATAAACACAAATCCAGCATCAACATATAGAATCACATACGCTAGAAGTGTCGCCGGCTCGGTACCGAAACGTCCTGTTCAAACAAGCCGAGCAGTTTGAATGACACTATTTGGTCCAAATGAACTCTGCCGTGAAGCGCTTTGTATGTTCGGTTCTGTCGGGCTGTACAAACAGCGATAAAGGTTTGCTAATGTGAGCAGAGGTTGTCAGAGGTGGTGGGAGTAGATGGGAAGTGGATTTGTTCCCTCCACACATGTAATCGAGTTGATTGACGACGCGCCTGCCACATCATAGAACACGCCACTGAGAACGTGTTTGCACGACCTGTTTGTTGGTGGTCAGGCTGCGAGCGACTGCCTGGCTGAAACAAAAGGAAGGAAGACGAAGACGCGGTGAATAGATAAGGAAGTGAATCTCTTGCTTTTAAGTAACATCAAAGAAGAATCTCACGGGAGCCTGTCGTCAAACTGGGCCTTATACCAAAAGGGTCAATTCACACAGCGTTAAGACGCAGGGCTGACTGCCACGCCTTCATGTGTTCAAGGTTCAAAGTTGCACCGAATCACATTTGGTCTCTTTGGCTGTTTTTTGTAATAAGATGGTGCAGATCCGTGATTCAGCCGCATCTGAGACATCCAAACAATCTCCGAACCCTGAATTTAGTGGGTGTCGGTGTGATTTTAGGGCCTTCGGACCACTCTCGTCCACTGTTCCATCGCTAAAAGTACAGAGTTTGTGAGGTTGCGAAAACAGCATTTTGAATGAAAGTGACCCCGAGGCTAATGCTCGGAGGGGAAGGGCAACAAGACGAAGCATCAGGGCTAAGAAAGAAAACACACACACACACACGCACACACACGCACACACACGGCGTCGGCACTCACCTGCAGTGTCTGTGAACTCCAGCCACAGTTTCGATGATGGAGCACTCTCCCTCATTTAGACAAAAGGCCAGGTCCTTGTCTTCCACGCAGGGCTTGAAGACTTCTGACCGTAAACTAGGAAGTGTAGGGGCCACTGCTGGAGACAGACACAGACAGAGTCGGTTACAGCCGAACACAAACACATATTTTCTCTAGTTCTTTCAATTTAGCTTCTCAAACCATGGCTAATTCACACATTTCTTAAATCTCCTTGATGTTTTACTGCGCACGGCTTTTAAACTTTTAGTCTGTACTCTACAATGGTTTCTGTTTTCGACTAAAACGACCTCCCCAGATTGGAAAAAAGAAATCATCCCTTGTTGATTTCTGAAACTTGCTGGGACACAGGCAGGATCACCAAAGGCCCAACTTTATTCATTAATCAGAGTAAACTTACATTTTTTTTTTTTTTTGCAACTTCCACCCAAAGCAGCGGTGAGGTAGCAGTGTGAAGCACCGAAAGCATTAATACAACGCTTCTGTATTAGTGGTGTTATTATTTTTGGCGGGGTCGACGTCGTACTACATCGCTGGCACGTGTTTGCCGCTTTGGTAAATGAAGATGAAAAAGCACAGAAACAAATTGCAGAGGTAAAGAAGTGCGGCACTAACAACGTTCCACCGCTCAGAGGCCCCAGAGAGAGAGAGAGAGAGAGAGACACGGGCCCAGTGGTCGGGCTCTGATTCGCTTCTTCCAGTCTGACCCTGAGCCGCTCCCACATAAAGAGCATGGCTGCCATGTGCAAGCACTGCAATGCAGAGATCTCCACCCTGTGACAAATGCACAGCTGTCGACGTTATAAATGACGCGCGCCGCCACACGCTAATGCACGCAGGCGTCCGACCGGACGCGCACGTACATACATGTGCACAATGACACAGGGATTATCAGTCGGCAGCTCTTTCACTCGTGTGGCCGGCCATTGAGAATTGGATGACTGGTATTACGCTCAATACCTTGCCAATACAATTGGATTACAAATGCGGCTCTTCTTTTATCCATTTCTAATACACACAGACACGCACTCGCACATCATTTCCTTGTAATTGTCATTCTGTGCCTATTTCTATCATCCTCTTGCACGATTCTGCCAAATCTTTGTTGCCTAATCGGCTTTGTGCGCCACATCGCCGCCGGCCAATGGCCTTTTTCAGCCGAGGCTCGAGCGGCCAATCGCAATGTGGCGAAAAACGCCGAACGAGACGAGACCAAAAACTCGGTTGTCTGTTTGTTGTGCCCCAGTGTCCAGTTCAATCTACGTTTTGTTTACGGCCATCGACCGATAAATCTGGAGCTCTTGATGTAAGACCCGGGAGATGATGAGAGATCAGAGGGAACACAAAAAGAGATATGTGGTGCTCCTGGGGCCGGCCAACACTCCACTCTGTCAGAGAGAAATCTTTGGGAGATATCATTTAAACCACTTATTGTCGCGACTCAGATCATATCTTCAGACGCATTTGGGATCTTTCTTTTTTTCAAATTCATGAAGGGAAAAGGAAATGAATAAATTCATCGTCTGTATCTGTTGCGCGTCTTGCTTCCTCATTGCTACTCGGAATCACTTTTCGTATCCGTTCTTATTTCTCAGCCCCAAGAGTGTGATGTAAATGAAAGTAGGCCTCAAACCCGAGCTGACTCTGTCACTCTCCAGGCGTTAAAAGACACCGGTTTACATCCTGTAATATTAATTTCATAAATTCCCAGAGTGAAATGCTCTAAAGGTTATCTATTCCAAGATGCATCTTTAATAATAGAAAATAGAGCACAATGTTCCCCTGTGGTATGCACATCCCTGGCAATAACTGTCACGGTGTTTAAAGTCCCCAGAAGCTTTTGTTCAGACAGAAGCGTTGACCACATGTGAAAAATAACACGTCTGATATATAAAGACGTGGCCCGCCGTGTTAGGTCAGTGGTTCAGACTGAAGCACGAGGCAGGGCTTTTTCTTACAAAGGACGGAATTGATTTTGTGCTGTAAGCATAACCATCGATATATTCACATTAGAAAAGTCAAGGTCAAGCAGATACCGAACACGCTTTCTGTGCCGGCATCGCCAGTAATCTTATCTGGGCACCGACGGTTCTAAAACTTTATTTTTCAAGTGCGTTGTCTTGTCTTTGTTTTTTCGGACTAAAAGCCGATTCGTGGCCGATCACCACTTGTTGACGGAGCAGAGGAGCACAGGGTGAACCGCGCGGCGCCACCGCACATCACTGATGACAAACCGATAACGCACGATGTCTCTGTGCAGCGACACGTCGTAGTAGGAGCTTTTACTCCCCCCCCACCCCCACCTGTGAATGAGCGAGGCTGACACGACGGTCTCAAATTACACATATTACGGTGGATTTTAATGTGCGTAGGATTTCCAGAAAAGCTGATCTTTGAAATTTCCTGTGGGTTTCAATATTGCACCAGAACCTAATGATTCATTTGACCTATAAAACACAAGACGCCACGTTCACACGTTTCAGCGTGTCTTTTTATTTTAAAGCGCAATAAAAGCGTAATGCCTCTCAGCTTCTTCAACACAAATACGCTGATACTCTTTACCTGGTGCGAGGGCTTCAAACAAACACGCTCCACCAATTACCTCTGAGGAATCTGCATCTTTTTCTCCTCTTTTTTTGTCAGTCTTAAAAGATTATTTCCACCATTTTAGCCCTGTTGGCAAAACGAAGGAACAAGCCATCTTCAGATATGTTTGGCCTTGAGCAACACAGGCTGCCAATTTCTTATGGGTTCCCCTTTCATCATCGTGACAGGCAGGAAATGGTAAAAAATAAAATAAAATCTGGAGCATGGCGCACACAACTTGGTCACCGCGGACCACAGCACCTGTGAAACTGGATCCTGTTTAGCTCTTCACCCATCAGAACCAAAGCCCGGTCACACAGCGAATGAGTCAGAGCAGAATGGAGGTTGGCCCGTTTGGATGTGGCGTGTTCTGTTTCGCCGCTTTCGTTGACTAGCGAGGGACTGGCCCACTGGATATCCACTGCTTATTATGATATCAAAATAGAATAATCTTCATCTTCATTACTGGGGTAATAGCTGATTAATTGTGTGTTCCTGTCTTTTAGTTATTACTAAGATTCAGTGCCATGATTAATTATGACAAACCTAAAAGTTGCCATTATGTTCATTCATCAGCAGTTTTAATGAAGCCTTTTCACAAAATTAAACCCTCACAAAGCAGCTTCTAGCAAACTCTGAAATTCAGTGTGCTGTAAAAAAAAAAAAAAAAAAACATGGTAGAAAATGTGCTAATAAATGGCAGCTGCAGTGGGAGCGTGATTCATCCTGGACTATTTGAAATCATTTTCACGTCTCTCACTCTCCCCGTTGCACAAAGGCAATCCAGACTGGCGATTCCCTCGGTAACTTTCAGGGAATCCACTGGCCGGGGATCACAGATTCGTAACCGATATTTGACAGATCAGACTAGTGCCTCTTCTCAGTCACTACTATCGAATCGCTTCCAATCAATATTTTCGAAAAGCATAAAAACACGCGGCTGCAAATACATATTTGAAACCCTAAACAACAGCTCCACAACGGATGAAAGAAAAGTTGCCGTATGCAGATTTGTTGTTGCAACACAGAGGTCAGAAGAACTTCACAGAAAGTCCTGTAAGTCTAAACTGAATCTAATTAAAGCCTGATATGTGCATTCAGCAGGGAAATGCTAGAGAAATAAAAAAAAATTAATAAGGTGTGTGTGCTCAGATGTAAGCAGAGATAGTTTTGTGGCAACCGCTGAGATGATTTCAATGTTTGCCCACGGCTTTCAACTTTGATTATTTGGTGCAACATTTAAAGGAGACGCAGTTCCATGAAACAAGCATCATGCTTTGACCATTACACCCGCCGTGACAGAGCCATGAAACATGAACCGTTAAACTGTTTTTTTCAGAAGGTAGAACAATTATGCATCGCATCTTTATGCCTTGTGATTATCTTCAACGTCATAAATTGCTCCATTTGTAACACCGCGACTCTTTGATTGTCAGCGGCACACGTCACCTCCGTGTCACGGTCCCACCTTCACTCTTGAGCTGTGACGCTTGATTACCCGCAGCCCCCTTTTCGAATCCGACGTCGAATCTTAACATTAAAACGTGACGTTTACAGTGGATATTCCGCACACACACACACATTTACTGTAGACAGAGCGTCCTTTGCTACAGAGACAACACGAGAGACAATTCCATTTACAACTGTAGCATTTCCGTCTATGGCTTCCTTCTAATGTGCTCATTAGTGTTCTTGTGCTGAGTCTCATCCCCCCGGAGACTCCGGTCAGGAGAGAACCGCCTATGTTTACTGCAGCACACATCAAAGAGGGCCCTTACTGCACGGAGAACGAGAAAGTCCAAGGAGAGTCTGCTGATTGCTTACCCATCATGCATCGCTGCCTTTTGGACAGAACCACATTCAGGGAAATATACAGTGCGGGCAGTATGGATGCCATGTTGGCACTGGCACTGCCGTCTGTCACAAAAGTCTGGAAATGACTTAAGCCTGTTTCTCTTTCATGACAGCACCATGTTTCACACCTTAAAAACCCCCACACACACACACACACACACACACACACACATACACTGTTGTGCTGATATAACAATTGCTTTTTGCGCCATGTGAAGAAAAGCAAAGCACGTGAATTTGAAAAGGCTACACCGCAACGGGAAACGCGTTTGATCAATAGTACATCCAATTATCCAATTTAAGATTGAATAATTATTTCACAAATCACAGAAGTGCTTAAGATGCTGGTTCATCTTGGCAGAGCTACTGATTGCCAAACAATATTATTGCCTCAACTGTGTCTACACGCCACGTCACCGCCACGCTGCATAATGTCGACTATATTTAGATGATTCCATTCACCACCTAATCACCCCATGATGGGGTGAATGCAACATACTTTTTTAACAACAGACAGACAAACGCTCGATGAGACAACTTTCAGTAATTATTCATCAAATATAACAAACGTGGAAAACACGGCAAACAAAAAATGATGTATACTGTTAATTATAAGCTTCACGAAAACCACAGTGGCCCAACCCGCATGCACGAATATTACTGTGAAAACGACATACATCGAGCCGGAGAGCGTTCAAACGCTCTGTAAAGCTGTGGGCAACACACAAGCAATTCTTATGGATTATATGTTTAACCTACAGCGCAGCGCTGGCCACACACATGCCACGACCTTGTTGCATCAGTTTCTCAGGCGTCGGACACCTGCTGTGCTGTAATATACAGTATGTCTTGCATTATCGAGACAACGGGGCTCGGAAAACGCCGCCTGACCCTGACATGACGCAAACAAATAGGCGCCGACCCGTGGGACAGCTGGTTAAAGGTGGCGCTCGCCGCCTGTACGCAGGGTTAAAGAGGACGTGGCCTTGTTCACGGTGACAGCCAGTGATCGGCATCCGATGGGACATTTGTCACTGTAACTCCAGTTGTCCTTCACTCCCAGTCCCACTGTTGGTGGCCTTAAGTCCCCTGTGACACACTAAATATCTACTGCACATACATTGGGTGAATAAAGTTAAGTTAATCTGAAAGCTTT
Source organism: Channa striata (assembly GCA_033026295.1). Lineage (NCBI taxonomy): Eukaryota > Metazoa > Chordata > Actinopteri > Anabantiformes > Channidae > Channa > Channa striata. The sequence continues at coordinate 5,255,462 of CM065186.1, forward strand.
TTAAATGGTTAATCACAAAATAGCAGATATACATTTGAATTGCTTTTTTACTGACAGGAGATCTCGGTTTTCTTCTTGGTCACTGAGACAATTCCAAGTCAATCTAACAGCATCAGTTTAGACAAACTCAAAAAGGGTTTGAATGTATTCAGAGTGACGGGCTGAAAGCGGTGGGTTAATAAAACGGACCCGAGAAGACAGCGAACGCGCATTCCACTTCAAGGTGACAATTCACATCCTAATGAAAGTTTTAATTGTCTGCATTTATCTCCTGACCTGGTGTCAGCTGAATCTTGATGGAAGGTCGGATGACCACAATGTGCACGAGAAATCCAAACGCCCTTCTTCTCCCCGAACCCGCCCATAAAGTCCCGAGCAAGAGAGTGCACGCGTTCTGCAGCAGTGACGCTGCAGTGTTGAGTCCAAATCGCCCGTTCTACTTTCTAACAGAAGTTCTGCTCAGCTACCTTGTGGTCCGACGTACACTTCACCTCGGAAGTGCGACCGATGGCCATCAGAAGAGGCCGCACAAACACCAGGGGAGCTACAGTACAACACACACCTGGGAGAACACTGAAATCCCATTGGAATCAAACAGAATTCTTCAAAAGTTTCATTAACTGGCAACCGGTCTGATCCCATGTAGCAGACGGTGGGCAGCGTGACGCCGTTTCATAGACGCTGCGGCAGCTACAGGTGAAGTGAAGAGACAAAACACGCAGCGAGCTGCATGAGACTGACTCATGGCAAGTGATCCGCGTTGCCAGGTTCTTATCAGCACAGAGAGCTTCACCTAGGCGTTTTTCCTAAGGTGTCTTCAGGGCTTTCAAAGATAATTTTCTTCCTCGCTTGCACGCTTCCCTGACTCAGTGGAGGTAACGAAAGCACGGGGGCCAACAAACTTCAAGCACGGTCACAACAGTGCCGCTGTGACGAGACCAACATCAGCTCTACAACGTGCATATCAATACTCTTGCTGCTCGAAGCCATTTTGAAGAGTGTCAGACGTTATTGATCAGAATCAGTTTCGTGTTGAACAATATTATTAAATGCAATTTCTCCTCTGCTAATTTGTCTTCACACCCAGACGCAGTAATATGGAACTAGACAGATAATTTATCCCGATTCATTGATTGTAATTTGTGGTGTAATTATCATAATACTGTACACCACCAGGAGGGGTGGAATGATCATGCTGCTTATGATCTCAGAAATGAAACAAACATGCAATTAGCTGCAGTCTATGCGATGCCTATTATTTCAGTGTTTTTTAATCATCTTTAAGTTTCATGAAAGCTGGCTGGCTGTGTTGCAGTAATATATGGCTGCACATTCATTCTGTGAGAAATCATAAACGTTACGAATGAGATGAGTACCTCCACCTCACATTCGATAGCGAGTGATGCACTTTTGTGCCATTACAGCCATTACACGCACACGCTATAACAGAAAACCCACAACCAGCAAGTGAAAAAAAAAAAAATTAGAATCTATCAAATGTATATTTAATGAGCGGGGTCATTTCAGTGCTTTTGCCACAGCACACGCATTAAATTTAGATTTTAATTCCAGGACAGGACACGCAAGAAATGAGACCCAAATGAAAGCTTGCTGGAGTTTTGCTGAAATATACATACCTGTGGTGTTGCTTGAAGAAAGACGTAGTAATTAATAATTCAGCAGTATTTACAAATGGGACACGAGGATGTGGAACTAATGAAAAAACACACAGTCGTGGAGGCAGCGGAGGGCACTCGTGGAAAGAGTGATGAAAGACAAGTTATGTATGCGGTTTGTATTTTGACAGAATATCTATTCATATTCAAAAATATGCTTTGATGATATATTGCGATGATTCATTGCAAAAAACACAATCTAGTCTAGATTAGAAACAAGTGATTAAAATTCACAGCCAACTAAATTACCTATTAAATAATGGAATCATAATTCATATTTGTTATTTTCACAAAATACTAATTTACAGATGTGATTACAATCTGTAATTGCTGTGTGTCTCCGGCTCTGTATGTGCACAGCATGTGTCTATCAAAATATTTTATTCATTTCATGAATAGCTTTTTGTTCTTCCTTGCAATTTATTGACAACACGAACAAACCGCTTATGAAACGCGGCATATTTGGCGTGACTGCTAACGTGCGTCTAACTGTTGCCACGTTGCCATCGCCACACTTGTCTGTTGTCTTGGCAGTGCCCGTCTCCATCTGGCTTTTTTAAAAATTTAATTTAAGACTACATTTAAAAAGATGAAATAAAAATGGAACCCATTGGAATCCGCCGAGAGGTGCGGTCGAACCCGTGTCTTCGCTCGCTCACTGCAACGCATTTACCGCCGTGGTTAGAAAAGAAAAGCTCGTCTTCGTGCCGATCGGTTTGGCAGCAGCGTTATCGGCATTACGATCACTGCAGAGTTGTGTTGAAATGCATCTCTGTGAAGAACGAGCGGTTTTGTTTTCCTTCCACGGGTATTCACCATGCTCCCTCTTTATGCCCGACAAACATATTTGAATTGGAAATGACTCAAAATACTGTTTTATGCAGCACTTGTCTCGAGATGCGGCTTTGCACATGCAAACAGATCAAATAGTTATGAAAAGATAGAGGGGAAGGCAGAAAAGGAAAAGTTGCAGAGTCTGATGTGCCTCGGCCGTGCTGTGTAAACCAATAAAAATGATCACAGGTTATTAACGGGGTTTCTCTGCCCTTCTTCTTCCTGTCACTCTGTTTCTGTTTTTATGGGTAATGCAACAACATGCATGCAATTATTCACACCTGAGAAGACTCCAGGAGCAAAGCGCCAAAAGGATTTGACGTGAAAGACAACCAAACACCCTCGGAGATCTCAGCGCACAGCGGCCTCCTTCCTGCACCGCCTCAAGGGGAACTCTGGGACGTGGCGGAGATGCAACATCGACGCGCGTCGGCGTCTCGGGCGGTAAAACGGGAGCTCGGAGAGAGAGGAGCCGAATGATTCACCTACGTAGAGCGGAGCGGCTTCCTGTCAACGCGGTTGATTAAAATTCCTGGGACCGAGGATGCAGGGTGTGATGTACGACGAGCAGGTGGTGTGGGTTTAATATGCATGAGGCGACGGCTCCTGCATCTGCAGATTGGCAGTCACTGAGCTTGCCTGTCTGCTCCCTTGGCAGCTCTCTTGGCATATGGAACTACTGAGGGCATACATGAGCATAGCGGGAGGATGAGGGGGGTGGTGGGGGGGTCAGTCTTAGCACCCACTGATACACTTTAGGCCTTCGGTGACTCTTAAGATCAGTGGGATGGCAACGGCTCCGCGGTGGATGCGGAGGAGAGCGAGCGTCTCTCTTCCGTATATTTTATTGATTTGATACAAACAAGCAGGAAACATCAAAAGGCAGAAGGATTAGAGGAGCCGGCGTATAAATTGACTGAGATGCGGTTTGAGACTTACAGGAGGGAAGATGTGATTAGCCCCGCACCGTCTCAACTGGTGTTCCCAACTGATGCGGAAAACAAACACGCTGCTTTGAATTCTGAAGAAATGTGAACTCAGTGCTACCTTGCATTATTTTTGACACATAAATGAACTTGGGAAGGTTTGGCTTCTGTGTTTTATAAGGTCCTAGTTTATGCTCGTGTGGGAGCTTTGCAAACAGTAATTTTTTTTTTTGGGGGGGGGGGGGGTTGTTTGAATCAGTGTGCACCGAAGTGGGAGGACAGGCACAGTGAGGGGTGTGTCACCGGCAATCCGGCAGCGCGCTGTAATTTCGATGTCAAGTTTGTGTCATCTGTCAACTGCACGCAGGTCGACGGGCCACCAGACGAGCCACACCCACGTCCTCTCATATTTCTATCACATCCCCTGGTGGAGGCTTTTTAAGGCTCCGTTCAATGAGCTAGAAATGCATATGAGTTATTATTTTACACGAGCACCTGTTTGCTTTTAATTGCTCAAAATAAGAGATTTTTAGTTAAACATAAAATCATCGATTACTCAACAGCCCTTTGGCGTATGCTGAGTTTCTTTAATTCCGCCATTGACAGACACTTTAAACGTCTTCCCCATTTGGAAAACACGATGGTTTTCTTGAGCAGCAGCGAAAATATTACCGCCCTGTCAGTTTCGGTGAGTGACAGGACAAATTGCCGCTCAGTCCCACATGTCCAAAGGTCCTGAATTAAGCCATTAAGATATTGATATGACCTTTTCAAAAGCCCAGCCGAGGGATTCCTACTATTATTTACTATCTGCTGGAGTCAGCGTTCAGGCTGCTACCTGAGTGCTGGATTATAACCTGCACAGACAAGATTATTTATTGAAAAACCAAAAGGATTCCACGATAACCTTTGAAGACTGGAAACAGCAGAGAGTGAGACATTCACGCCGTCCACACGCCGCAGGTTCCCGCGGCCACGCCATAAATGGTGACACCTCGTGTAAAAGCTAAAATACAAGAAGCCCGCTAATAGGTTCGATGCTGCCCTTGAGTTTGCCAAGGGCGGTCGGGAGATCGGGAAGGACGTCTTGCGTTTTGAGCGGGAGATTGCTGCGATGCTGCGCTCCGTCTCGAACGCGCCCTCATCAGTAACGGCCAGCAAGCTGTGCGAAGGCCTCCCTGTGAGCCGATCAATTATCTTTCCAGCCATCTGTAGGTAGGAAGTGTTCTTCGTCTGCACTCACTAATGTGAGCGATGCGGGCATCGCATACGCCGCCGTCACTGCGGGCATGGCAGGAAGTCGCGTCTGTCCCGCAACAAGACGATTACACGTACTGTCGTGTCCCAGAACTAAAGAAATTGTGACGAGTAAATATCCCAACGCGGCACTAAAGTGACAAAGTCCACGGCAATAGGGTTACGAGGATGGATGGACCAACTAAGAGGCTGAACTGCTCCTCAAACCACGTGCGATTACTAACATATACGCTGCATTTTTGTACGCATAACAAGACATGTATGCATACAGTATGTGTAGGCAGTAAAGGACAAATGGTAAAGGTAATACATAATGTGAATATTATTAAATATCAAATACGTCCTTTTTCGGTTAATAACTGAAACCACATTTCGCGCACCTGCAACGTCATTTAGAAACAAATCAGTGAACACAATAAATGTAATTGGATTACATTAATGATAACTGGCTTGGAAAAAGTCACAAGGGGACACGTCAGTTCATCCTAATTACAAATCTCACTAACTGTACATCTCGTGGACAAAGAAAAGCCCTGATGACTTCCTGCTTTCCCTTAAACAAGGCAGATTTCCCCAGCCGCCCAATTTGGCTCAGGATAGCCATCCATATCTCGGGGACAGCTCCCTCCCTCTCTCACACACACACACACACACACACATTTATATGCACACACACACACGCTTGTGTTTCTATAGTGCCGAGGACACTCAGTGACACAAAGAGAATCTCTAGTGCCCCATAATTTCAACCATCACGACTAAATCCGACACTGAATCTAATTGTTTGAGGACTGATCAAAATCTCCATTTAAGAAACATTTGTCTCCAGAAAGACAGACACACACACACACACACACAACCATTTACAGCAAACTATCAGCCCGAAGCTCCTAAAAAATGAAATAAAAATCAAATAAACATAGGTGGAAAACATGACGGCTGCTTTCAATAGAGCAATGGGAACAGGATTACACGCCTTTCACGGGGATCCCTCCCAGCAGAGAGACACAGCCCTGATCCGATCACGGTGACACATGCCGAAACAAGGGGAAGGTTGTGGCTTGGCCTCCGTCGGGAGCAAGCTTGTCGTTAATATTTCTTAAGAAAAAGGAGAGAGCGCTGCCGTGACACAGATGATGCAAGTGTTTTAAAAAGGGATTTTAGCAAAAGACGAGTGGGAGGGAACCCTGGCAATCGGCGCGTGAGGAATATTAAGGCGAAGTTTGACTCCTACATGTACAGTATGTACCTACAGGCTCTAACCCTACAGAACTGCTGCCAAACACACACTGCGGTCTGTCTCCGAGTCCGCAGAAATGCCAGACTGGCACTGCTAATGTACTGGGACTGGCACCGTTGGCCCCGACGCCGCATCAGTGAAATCCTGTTTAGCCCCCCTCTGGTCTTCGGGGAGTGTCTGCTGTCTGATTCCAGCCAAATCGTGGCCTGTTTAACATCTCGCCACCTGCTTCGTTTATGCGCACGAGTGTATGGGAGGGACAGACAGGAGCAGCATGTGTGTGTCTGTGTGTGTGTGTGTGTGTGTGTGTGTGTGTGTGGCGATTATTGGAGAACAGTGACCACTGACCACAGCAGCGGCCTCGTCGGGACGTGGGAGTCACACACACACACGCTGAGGCAAAATAATTTCACGTGCATTTCCTGTACGTATTTTGTTCGTCCATAATTTCGCCGGCGCCGTGTGCTAATTGGACGACTTGACATGGAGATTTGATGTTAATGCAAGACATCCAGCATGAGCGCACAACGTGACTAATAGTGTTGATTTCACCTGTCACAGGCGCTGGTAAAATCCCCGTAAAACATATTGCTCCCCGGAAAACATTCTTCTCCATTCTCCTCGATGGCCTCCATCAAAGGGCGCGTAAAAACATTAAAGTTGATGGACAAAAATGTTGTGCGTGAGTGATGGCTGCGATTTCAAAAAGCGGTTCTCTGTGGTGCACAGCGTTCCCTCGCCAACATATTAATCAAAGACGTTTTGCTTAGAGCCGCGTGGGGATGAATACAACGCTTGTCCCCTCGTTCCTCCACGTGAGACCGGTGCCTCGGCTGGACGCGTCCCACTCGATGAAAGCTACGGCTGAATATATTTCACCGACTGGATGTCTGCCTCCAAATTACTGCAAAAGACTTTCTCTTGAGGAAACAAACGTTTGTGGCTTCACGGGCAAAAAAAAAAAAGTTGTGAAATGCTGTTATTTCTTCTTCCTGCAGAATATTTTTTATTTATGTATGTTTTTTTATTTTTTATTTTATTTTTTTTTGGTGGCACCGGTAAAATTTGCACATTAGAAGCTAAAGAGGCTGAAGGTTGCTCAAAGCCGAGAGCGGAAAAGTCCCAAGCTGAAGCACAAGATAAAGCGCTTTGAATGGCAAACTCACAGTTTATACATGACTTTTATGATGTGATTCAAAAATAGATACTCACACAGGATAAATAATGAAGCTAATATTGTGTCAATACTAAAATGTAACATCCTTTGTTAAGAAATTATTATGCAGTGATCATTATTTTATAGGCTAAATGGTACAAACAGAAATGCATGCTGTTATAAGATGCACTGAAAATGCCATCATCTTTGTAGGTACAAATTGAATATCATTTGGAATATTTTGAGCCAAGCTGAATTAATGAGTTCAAAGCACATTATGTTTGCGGTACATGTAATTATAGAAAAAAAAAAAAATCCAAACACCATATTCTTCAGGTAAATGCTCAGGCTGAAAAAGTCAATCTCGCGGTGTCACTATTGGCAAACAGGAAGCCGGCAGAGCTCAAGAAATGACAAATGGTGCGACGCACCTTAATCCAGTTATACCCCCAACAGCAGCTGATATTACCGCCCTCGCCACAATGTAAAGTGGCAGCTCGCGGATCCTTCCTTTGTGCCTCCAGACCAAACGCCACCATTGTCATGGAAAAAGGCCCATTCAAAAGTAAATCTCCTGTAAATAAGCTGTCAGAACTGACGATGATTTTATTTAATGGTTAACGTGGCCTTTACAGGACGACGGCTCCGCTGCGACACGCCAACCAGCCCGCAGTCTTTATTCCTGTCAGACGGGGCGGGTGTTTTTAGCAAAAATTGGAAACTTCTGCCACAACCTCAGCTTGTCACGTTTATTATTTTCATTCCAGCGGAAGGAAAGGTCAAGTATGACTCTGCCATGTTCAGATTATGGGTATGGCTGTACAGTGGCTGGAACCAAAAGTCTGCAATCACTTTCCAAGATGACATTGATGTTTTATTTACTGGATCACCGCTGGTGATGGGAAGTGGAGGAAAAACAGTCCGACTCTGACTGGCATCAGACCGGGAGTAAAAATACTCGACTGTTGGCCACTATTTGGATTCATTTCTAGCCAAACTGATGCAACACAGCACAAATCAATTGTAGGCTCTCAAACAATTGTAGGCTCTCTGGCATCAGAGAAACAGATATTTGCAGCGTGTCTTCCTTTGACGGGACACATCAGCTGTTGACGTGGTGATTGACCACAGACTAATTCCCTTCATTGCTTTTGTGGAACGAGCTTTTGCTTAAGGAATCAATGCACTTTTCATGTATTGTGCTCACATGCAGTTGCCATTTCACACACACACCACCGAGAGGACGAGGCCGCATACACTAGTTTGCCGAGTATTCAGGCCTCTATATATAATAGCATCTCAAATAATATTTGCCATCTCCTGAAGCTGTCACTCTTAAAGATATTCCCTTTAAATGCCAACCGATGCTGCTTACGGTGACAGGCATCTAAGACAGAGGAGCTGCTAGAGGATTTGTAACAGAGCCGCTGACACCTGTCACCGCCAGCATAAGAAAGGGCTGATGGTTCACACAAATACAACCAACTGGTCTGAGCGAGCGAGCTGATGAAATGGAAACGTTATAAGACGGGCCAGAGAAGAAGGTTCTGGTCGGACGTGTGCGCGGCACTAAAGTCTGTCGATCGGCGGCAGCCCGTGAAGCCCGCCGGCTTCCGTGCAGCATGAAATCGAATGGCCACTGGAAACTGTGGGAGAGCGTTTTGACATGCAACAGGGAGGATTGTCGAACTGTACAAAAATGACTCGGAATAAGTACTGTGTCCTGTAAAAACCCAACGGACTCGTTGTAGGACTCCGGAATTGCTGCCTCGATACTGAAAACACAGCACAGAGCATATTAGTTGCTCATTTGTGTTGACAGCGACCCTGGACGGTTGCAGTGGTTCCAACCCAAACAGCCAATTAACAGGGTGCTGAGGCAGGATGCTCTCACTGCTCTCACGGACGATTCAAGATATTCTTCTCAGCTCTAATTCTTCTCCAAAATGTATCTGGAGAGCGTCCGGTGGCCCAAAACTCTAAAGTCAAAAGAAACATTTTTTCTGGCACATTTTGATTCAAAATATCGTATTTTTGCACCTCAGATGTGCACGGCTGTAACCACGTTTGACGGCGTTACGGCAGCGGCACACGTGCTGCTTTCACGGTGCAACACACAGCATCATTGATATTGTCTACATACATAAATAATGAATGGATGAAAAATTCTATTGCTGGTTACAAAATGGTCATTCCAAGCCCCATATCAAGCCTTTTATGCTATATGAGGCGGTTAACTGCTCGGTGAGCATCTCTCCTTGGTGTCATGTATTTGATAAATACATACAAGATCTTAGTGGTTTGGTCTTTGCAGATGTCCAACTTTATATACAAGCTACTATTGCTATATTAGAAGATAAACACTTATATTTGATCCATCTACTGTAATTTGTACGCACGTTTAAGTGTTGACATGTTTCTACAAAATAATTACTTATTGTTTTGTATTCAATTCTACAGTTTGTACAGAACTTTGTTCGTTTTCATAATTAATGATATCGTTAAATAATTACAGAGCGTTATCTTGTTTTGAAATGATGCACATTGCCGTGGAACGTGATGACCCACTTCCTTCTGCTTCCCGCGACTACGACGGGAGAAGGACGCCAGTCGTGACCACCCTGAAGACCAGACAATGGACTCGCTATCCGAGTTCGACGGCAATTAATTGCTCATTTATAAATAAAGTCTATAAAATCAATTAGACTCTTACACTGGGTTTATTTATAGCTCGGTAAAAAAAAAAAAATCTGTTGAACGCTCTTCTCCATGGATACAGCAGTGAACGAGCAGTATATTAAATTGCATCCCCTGCATCTTTGTGTGTGTGTTATTTTATACCCACTGATGCTACTGGATATGACAGCTCATTTGCTGTGCACTTCCTGCAGCAGTGCCTCCATGTCAGAACTACTAAAGTTTTTTTGATTTTGTTTGGGCATTCTTGACTTTCTCAACTTTCCTTTTCGATTTACGTAAGGCCCCGGCGGGCTCACGCTGGTTTGTGGGGCGGGGCGCTCAACGATGCCGAAATTGGAGCAACCAAAACACGCTTTCGGCTCACGAGGGCGGCAGGGTTCATCAATGTGAGAGTAAATGTCGTAAATGTCACAACAAAGTCAAGAAAAAATTTGGTAATGTTGAATGATGCTTATTGCATCTGCAGCAAAGCCCATTTTTGCTTCAGCTGTTGTTTCAATCCCGCCTTTATGATCTAATACAATCGCCAGCTTCACTTGCCCACACTTAAAATGCTCTCATATCTGTCTTGCTCTCTGCTTTGGAAATTAAATACCAGAATAACAAGCTCACAGCCTGCAGTTGGTGCCTGTAAGTGTCACTCTCAGGCAACATTCACAGCGTGCATCCGGCTGTTTTCGAAATACACCGCGCTAATGTATGTACACTGAAAGCCGCCCCGTGCAACACAGAAACGTGCGGCGACGCTTGTGAATGAACACGGCGTCGTTTCCGTCTTTGCTCGTGGCACTTTTACAAGTTCAACACATATCTATGAGAGCAACGTGCGGCTTCCAAATCGCAAAAAAAACACCCTACAGTGGTGAGGTTGTGCGTAGCTTGAAGTGAAGCAGAACCCAGTGCACACACACACACACACACACACACACACACTAAGCAGCCCGGCTCTCTGCAGCCATCAATTCACAGCAGTGAAGCTGACTGCAGCCTGCCTCTCTCCCTCTCTGTCTCTCTCCCTCTCTCTCCCCTTGTAGCAGAATTAATTTCTCCCCAGAGCTGATAGGCTACGCTCTACTGCAGCCAATCCATATAATTAGGCCGTCAGCAATGTAAACCCTCGGCTCAGACTTCACGTCCATTTCAATATTAGGTGAAGTCATGACAATAGCTTCGTCAAATGTCCATTTTTTCTTGCAACGTTCTCATAAGTTGTCGACTTTTCCGATGTCGCCATACACGACTGGACAATGTTTGCATTCTGTGGCGCTGGTTCTTCTTTCGAGGCTGAGCAGAATCTCCCGTTTCTTCTCAGCGCCGAACGCCAGATACGCCTCGTCTTCCTTTGGGTTTTATGATGCATTAAGGTTCCTATTACTAATGAATCACTTGCAAGTGCTTTAACGGCCATTTAATATTAGCAAATGCTGAGACCAAGGTGTCTGCCTTCCCCACTTTCTCCCTCCCCTTCATCATCCCTGTTAAGTATTTTTCCTCCCCGAGCCAATTATGTAGGGTTTTGACGGCTGATCTCACTCCATATGGCGACAGCTCTGTTAATCGCCACCTCCCAGAGAACTGCTGCATGACAGGCTTCGTGTCAAAATCGCTATCTAAACGGTGAGGCGTAGAAAGGGGAGGGTGGGAGGATGAATGGAGTCTGTGTCGGCGCACGTGTACGTGCACGTGCGTGGCTGTTATTTATTACGGGTGGGGGGGGGGCGGCGGCGGGTGCGCTGAGGCTTGGCAGCAAGGAGAAAGGAAAAATTAGCCAGAGAAAACAAAGTCAATGAGGCATGAAGGAGGCTTCCCTCTCCCATGTTTGGTCGTCGTGCCTCCGCGTTCACCGTTGCCGCCGCTCCAAGGGGAAAACGGCAGCGTCGGGGCGGGTGACTTGGTGATGAGCGGTGAGGGTGTCACAGAATTCTGCATATTTACTTGGTCGGGTTGCGATTGTTGATTGAGGCAACACTTCACAGCACGGGCCTCCAATCCTCTGCCCGCGTGTTCGAGCAGACGTTCGCTCGTAGAAGGCATTTCCATTTCACCGAGCCCAAGCGGATCTCCTTGGACTGGAAACGACCTCTGGGATGAGGTGTCAAGAGGCCATGCTGTACGCGTCGCACAATATCAAGGTTTGAAGGTGTTACAATCACAATGACCTGCTTTGTGCAATGACTGATTGCCGCTGGGAAGGAGGGAAATAGCTCGCATCAGTCTGATCCCCCGTTACATGTATTTACTTGTAGGAATTTATGATAATAGCTACGGTATCCTTGGCGGACAAAAGACACACGGTCGCATCCCTTTGCTGTAAACAAACCAAAAAAAGATTCCACATCTGCTCATTAACACAAAACAAAAGGTAGAATTTTCCACATTAAAGTACACACAAAATAATTTCATATCACTGCAATTCTAAAGGAAAGATACTGCTGGATTTTTTTTTTCCCGTCGTGAGAAGATAAATACTTAATATAGGCTGAATTTAAAGAGATTGAAACATCAATACTTTCTGCAGTTGCATTCCTCTCCAATCTCCAATAAACCTGCTAAATCACAACATCATTATCCATATCATAGCGTACCACCTTATTATCATTTATCTAGAATATACACAAATATAGGCATAATTAGCTCAACACAAAGTCAATTGGTTGCTTGTTGCTTCCTTTATGAGCTGAGAATCACAGGCCGAGCTGCTGATTTGGACGGAGTTGCACATATATACCAAAGCGTGATGGTAATTCATCTTCTTTTTAATCATCATTATTGTGTTGATAAGACTAACCTTTAGAGGCAGGTGGGAAAACGCACGCTTGATTATTATCTGCCGGCACAGCTGGGTAACGCTGCTCGGCTGTTAAACTCGCTGGCAAATTAAAAGAGAAATCATTTCGAAATGTGATTTTTTCCCACCTTTCCCCTGCTGTGTGTCAGTGTCAGTGTCCATCTAAGCGTGTGTGTGTGTGTGTGTGTGAGAGAGAGACAATAAATATGCATATCAAGTGAATCATCAAAATAAAAATTATCTACTTTGATATTTATGCTAACAGCGACAAAGTCCACTGAACACATTCATATCTCGCCACTTTTCCATATTTGCTGACTCAAGAAATTCACTGAACCCGATTCAGATTTTACGAGTAAATCTTACAGAAAAATGATTTAAAAAAAAAAAAAAAAATAATAAACCAGCTACTTGATGTGAACATTTTGAATATTAGGTAAGTAGAAAGTAGATGACACTCCTTAGTCAGCGAGCACTGGGGGTTAACAGCCTGCCTGAGTCACTACGGCTCACGTCAGAATTCCTCAGACTTCGCCACCTCACTCCACACACACGCCTAAGGTCAAGCGTCGCTGCCCCGCCAAGTGTTGACCTTTGATCGCTTAGAGAAGCGCTAGAAAGCGCCCGAGGGTCTCTCTGGGTATATCTCAGAGTCCGGAGAAGGAAAAGACAATGACAACAGCCTTTAACTATCCCACCACGACTTTCCCGGCCCCAGTAAAAACATTAATATGCTTTGTCAACATGCAGTAGTTTTCATCGGGAGCCAAATGCCAAACCCACAAACGTCCTGTTAAAAAAAAAAAAGACGTAACAGTGAAGTTACGTGAGCATAATTTCGGCCACAGTGATATGTGATATCCTACGTATGACACACATACTGCAAAAACATGCAGTTTGACGCCTGTAAGCTACTATGGATTTTCTGAAACTGATGCATGCTGCCAAAAATATGACAGCTATTGGAAAAACGTGATTTTATTTATTTATTTTTTTGCTGAATTGAATTTCCTTAAGACCAGATATTTGTCCCCTGGGCTCCAATGCTGCTGTGCTTGAACTGCTTTGTGAAAAAAAAAAAAACACTGACCCCTGCGTTGGGAGTGTTGGCAGGAAACAGAGAGGTATCTATTACATGTCAGATGCAGTTTGAATAACTGTTGCACACGCGGCCGGTTGATATCCCGTCTCCAGCGACGAGCAGGAAGCTACAGTCGACGCAGCCTGAATGATATTCGCCCAAATTAATCTTTCGCCCTGCGAGCTCAACGTTCCCTTATAAGATTGTCCTTTATTATCTCGCTACAAAAGGCTCATAGTCCGCACGTTTAATTCAATAAACATATAGATGTTTAGCAAAATCCCATCCACCCATTTGTCTTGAAGGGAAAAAGTCAACAACAATTATCTCATCTAAATGAGGTTTGGAAGAGCCCGGCTTACATCAGGTATTACAGTTCAGCGTGCCGAGTGGTAAATACAATAACCAGATCTCCCTCATCTCTCATGCTAATTATTGTTTGTGGCTTCAAAGTGTTCTGTGCTGTGCTTTGGCTGTTTACTGCTGCTGACTAGACACCAATCAAGCTCGGCTCTCCTGCGCTGCAATCAGGAGCCTGTCTTGACCAATCACAACGGCTCGTTGTTTACACTAAAGTTGTGTGGGAAGCAAAAGTCAGCGTTTCCTGCTGCGCGAGGTTATTTTTAGAGTCGGCTGGAGGGGGAAAGAAAAAAAAGAGAAAAAGAAAAAAGACCCGAAAAAAATGCATGTGATATTACATTTCCGACTCGCATGGAAAGTGAAGGAGGAGGAGGAGGACGAGGAGGGGGTGAGAAAGGGAGCACGGGAGATATTAATGTGCAGAGAGGCACGAGGAGCAAGGCAGAGAAAATGGAGAGGGGGAAAAAAAAAGGGAGGAGATGAGAGAGAAAGAAAGCATGAGGGAGAGACAGTCACACTTGGTTTGCCTCATCTCTGGGCGTATCATCTGGCTTGCAGGGGGAAAATTACTGTACCAGTCCCCCAAGGGCCAGAGTGACTTCCTTAACCACTTTAATAAACTGAAAGAGTGCGATTGCCCAGACAGTGCTGCTGTCAGCGTGTTAATTAGACACAGCGCTTTATCAGAGCTGGCCACTCATGAACTGACCGAGCATATTATCATAAATGCTTTACTATCAGCCTACACGGGGAAGCAAACTCCATTGTCGTTCGGATGAAGTATATGTTACTTCCTGAACGAAAAATTGTTCAAATCCCAGGATCTAGTCAATCTCAGTTTAGCTGTTGGCTCATCAAACAATAGATAAACGTGTAATATGCACGTTGCGTTTGTTTCGTCTTTGAAACATTTCATATTTCGCACTCCTCGTTTCCAAACCAGCTCCCTTCCTCATTATTCAGAGGCTCCTAATTGCATGTTCACAAACCCGGCTTACTGTTTGCTGCTGCTTTATCACCTACGCTGTTGTTGTCGTTGGTTTTTTTTTTTGTTTCTCACATCTGCTTGTCAGCATATGTTTAATCATGCAATGATAATTTTTCTAATTCGAGACTGCAGTTTGTGATCGTGCAAGCGACGGAATCACGTGGAGGGTCGATTCGAGCGGCACAAACTTTATCTTTTCAATAATAGAAGTGTATGAGTTGCCAATGGTAAAATGGAGATTTTTTTTTAAAAAGAGGCAAGATATGACGATGTAGCCCACACAGTTACCTCGCTCTAAATGTTCACATTCGATAAGCAACGCTGAATTTGGCAAATAAACAAACACCCAAAGCTGCACAGAGATTCCTTCAGTTTTACGCATTAGAAATTACAGCGTACAGTGTGTAAACACAGCTCGCAGCCACTTCATTTTGTAGCTGATACATTCATCCTCTTCAAGCACAAGACTATACAATAGAAAAAAAGGGGGGGGGGCGGCTGTGGTGAGCAAAAGCAACAGTGTTTATTCACCCTGAAGACAGTAGATATAATAATCACCTCCAGCCCAAGTTTTTTCACAAAAATGAAACTAGACTTTTGAATAATTCATGAGCTCCGAGTGTGTGTCACCAACTCAGCGTTTAGCTTGAGGAAACCGTGGGCAAACTCGGAGAGTGAGAGGGATACTATTGTTCCCCTTTCATCTCTCTCTGCGTGTACAGTATTTAAAAATTACATCTTCATAGTTCGAGAGAAAAAGCAGCTTGTCTCCCAAAGGATACGTGCATCACTTTGGAATCTGTATGTCACTGACTTAACAACAGAAAATGCATCAAGTCTTTGAACTTTATCTGAGAGAAGTAGATGCTGGTTGATGTTCTAGTTGTAACCGATGCAAACGTTAAAGTTGTCATGCTAATTATGATGTACTGTATGATGTTGGCGGTCTGCTTCTTCTGCAGCAGCGAGGGATGTGCTGGTGTCGGCACGAGCATCAGGCCCCTGTGTGCTCACGCTCGTATTTGTCTGTAAAGCGTTGATAATTTACTCAACACTAAACTCCAGAGGTAGGCAGAGATGGAAAAACGACTGTGGTCAAGAGTCGAGATGACTAACGGCGACAAACACAAAACCGGCTGCAGGCTCCGCTCTGCTAAGGTCACGAGGTCGCCAGCGTACTTTGTTTCGGCGGGAGAACTCGTGAGAATTTCCCTCCTCGCAGGATTTTCAGATTTGTCTGCGTCTGAACTTTCAAATGTCATGCGTGTGCTCCTTCCAAACTGCCGGACTAGAAAATCTGTAACAGTTGGCGGAAACGGCGCGAACTGTCCCGTCTTTGAAAGTCTTTGGACCAGCAGCGTCTCTCACCGGCGTAACTGTGCTGTGGATCCATGAGAATCACAACTGTGTGTGGACATATTTGCATATGAAATGACCTCTCTGTATATTTGTTTTCCCTTCCTCTCCCGCGTAGTTTCAGTTATTATTATGGACCGATGTCTTAATTAAAACAACGTGAGTGTGTTCGGTCGCACTGAGCAGAAATGCAAATTGCTCCTTTGTTTTTATCTCGGAGAAAGTGGCTCCTCAAGAAGTGCCCGCTGCCCTCGTCTAGCATTAAACTGCACCTGTTGTTACTATGGTAACTACAGCTGCCGCCAAGTCAAGTGAGAGTGAAACCTATAGGGATTAAAGCATTAACGGTAGATATTACTGCAATTATAACATAAATATTAATAAGAAGCTACTTGTTGCCTTTTTTTGCAACCATAAAGCTGTTTTTTTTTCATACTTGTAATTGCTTAACAAAACGAGAAACTGTAGATTGCACCTTTAGGTCCCCGGAAGAAACAGCGTGGAGCTCTAGAAGACAAAGCACACCGGCGTCCTGGGAAATGGAAGGCAAAATGAATCCCACCGAACTAGCGAGTGTAGGTAGAAGCGGTGGGTGCACAGGCCGTGTCCTAATCTATTTCCAGAGGCTTTTGCCTGACTGCTCGCCATTCAGCCCCTTATTTTCCGTGCTGTGGGTGAAAATGAAAGATAACAGGTCAGGAGAATGGGACTGGTGGGAAGGCAAACGAGCATCCACGCACGCGTTGTATGCAGAAGGGGAAACTCTTAAAAAGCACGAGAAGGAATATGTTGTAAATCTTCTGCTACGACGACTCGGAAATGAGTTTCGGTTTTAAATGGAGTCGCCGAAACACGCGCCTCTGACAGACACAGCGAGGCGAGGCATCCATCACGCTTACATTTTCCCACGATGGTTCCGACATTTTTCAGCATCCGCTCACCTGTTTTCCAAGCTGCAAAATATGAAATCATATATCCTCGTTTAGAGTCAACATAAATAATTTTAAGCGACGCAGCCCGTTGTTGCAGCAGAACAATAAGGCACTGACTGATGATCATAAAAAGCTAATTATAACTCTGACTCGGGGCACAGGAGTTCGGGAGGCAGTGATCACTAGATTCAACGATGCAAACACAAGTCAGTGCGAGTTTTTGCACAAGATGCTGTTTGAGTTTTGGAGATCGTAAATTTGAAGACCTGATCCTCACACTTTGAGGTTGTGAAGTCCCCAAAGACACGTGGTTGTTTAACTTCCTTCCAGATTCAACAGGCTCGGAATTTGCTCTCACTGTGAAAACCTGTTTGTTAAATTCTTCCAAGTCACGGAACGTGGACTGTCGGACCGCCGAGCAAACTTCGGAGATCCTCACCTGTCCTCTTGTTCTCAAATTGCACCGCCGGCTCTTCGATATTGTCTAAGCCACTTCACAAACAACACAAGATAAGCCACAAATGTCAGGTGGGTGTCGTTCCGACGAGCACCGGTTCAGGAGGTGGAGAGCCGGGGGGTGAGCCGGGGGGTCGCAGACATACACGCACTCAATTAACCCTCCTTTAAATCCGGCCGCGTCTCCGAGGTGCTGGCAAATGAGCCACGGGGATACAAAGCGATTTGATTGAATGTGAAAAGACGGCTGCAGAAAAGTTATTCTGTAGCTGTGGAGCCCTGCGAGCTCCTGACTTCTCCTTTTAGCTGAGTTTTTTTATTTTATTGTCGCCAGAAGCCAGAACCAGAAGCAAAACCTCCCGTGTCCTTGGTTTTGTGAAAACTGAGCTGATGACGGATTCTTCGAGTTTCTGAACTCTGTAAAGTGCAGTTTCGGTATAGTCTGCATGAAGGTGAAGCCACTTTGGTGCTTACTATATTATGTTCAAATCTGTTTTGCAATGCTCAACGTTGTTATGGGTATTGGAGCTGTATGGGGACACGTGTAATGGCATTTTCAGAATAAAAGTGAAGGAAAATGTTCTGACAATAGCAGCTCGGGGGGTCGTACTGTATGTTAAATAACAGTTTGACATTCCCTATACGCGGGGCTGGAGTACGATAATCTACTTAGACACAGAGCACAGCAGGGGGTAAACTAATTTTAAAGTCATGTTTTGGACCTGCAATAAAGACGAGAATAATTCAATTTGTTGGCAGACGCGCCGCGTACAATACATCTGTCTGCGGGAAAGTCATCCAAGCAACAGATTCATTCGGGTAAATCTCGCTCTATTACCGCGTCTGAAAAGACAAAAGGCATAATCGTCAGTGTGCAGGCACAAAATGTATTCAGGGATGCAGGCTGTGATGATGAGTTTCTCTAATTAATGAAGTGTGATGGCACCGGTACTCGCAACTATACGACTGTCGGCTCCATGACCGGCCTTATGCGATTTCAAGACGCCTGCGATGGAGCTGCTTCAGACAGACAGTCGGATGTCAGACTCCGTCTTTTGTGTGCGAAGTTGAGTCACATGACTTTTCCCCTAATTTATGCAAGAATGTCCTTCACGACATAATCAAATGATCAAACAGTAATTAAATACATGACAATGGCACGACCACACTTTGTCTTAACAGCCTTTAAACAAACACCAAGCTCAATGCTCCATGAAACAATAATCCACACTTCAATACCTAATCAGTCATAAACATTAATTGTGGCATCTTTCATTTGACATAAACTGTAATTGAGCATAGAAATGAGTTTATGCCGAGGGACTCGGAGGGAAGGTTATGAATCTTCTGTTTTCCGATGGGGGCTGTTTTGTAGTTTGTGCCGGAGAAAGGACCGGAGGAAACGCCGAGCCCCTCCTGCTTTCGGATCAGCATCGCCGTTGCCTTCGATTTACCGAGTGACAGAATCCGCAGCGGCTCGTCGCATCGGCCCGGGTCAGCATGCGAGCTGCTGCGTCTGCCCTTTCCAAATCTCAAAGCATCTCTCTCTCTCTCCCGGGCCTCTCCCACACTCCTCTCAGGCGAGATCGCTGCTTGTGTGTGTGGATGAGACATGATCTCACTCCGGTAGGTGATGACACTGACAGGAGCAGCCAGTCACTCAGAGTTGTTTAAACAGAGTTGAGAAGTTGCGGCTCGGACTATCTATGGCTGGAGGTGACGGCTGAGGGGGGGGTCGGGGGCGAGAGGTTGATGATCCTCCGGACTAGTGAGAACAAACATGTCCACTTATTGCCAGATGATGCGATGTGATGTCTCTCCTGGCCATGTGGACAGAACACGCAGAGCGATGACCTGGATTCATATTCCCCGGCGAGCGCTGCAGTGTTTATCGTGAACGGAAACCACTGTTTGCAAAGTCATATTTGTCAAAGCCGCACTTGCTTGTGCCGGCCACTGCCAACGCTTTGCTTGATTTAAATTGACTTGTAGTTGGAAAAGATTTTAATTTCAGATTTCTGCTGGAGGGCAAAAAAAAAAAAAAAAAAAAAAAAAAAAAAAAGAGAGAGTACTCTGTTGATAACTTACTCCCGAAAAGAAATGATACCTTTTCTCATCCAGATTCAATTAATTCTTATATGTGGTCAGACCTAACATTTCTCGAATTTAATCAAAGTAATAGGGCTTAGGGAGAACAAAGTCTAGGTTGATGGCTGCAGGCGAGATAGAAATATCCTTAAGATAAAACAAAAGTCAGATACAGTTTTTGGGGTATAATACCTCAGAAGCCCTCTCCAAATGATTAAACCGGCTCATAAATGTCTATATGAGGACTTTGTTCCCCGTTTAACTCTTAATTTCGTTTCAAAGAGGCTGAAATGACAACCGGCGCGGCGCTTACGTGTCACGTTGCCCTCACGTGCCACAAACAACAGTTCTCCCGTAGCTGGAAAGTCACACGGCCTCCCTTTGATGAGATGCATCTCATTTGTTTTTACTTTGGCTAAAAAAAAAAAAAACCCACACTTAAAAGGAAATGCATTACTGAGACGCCATACATAAAAATATGATTTCTGCGCGTCTTAGCAACGTACTGGTGGGGGCTCGTTTGTGCTTTGATGGTCGCGTGGAAAGCACTCGGGCCTGGGCTGGCACAGCCCCGTAACTGGAGAGTAATCAAAATCCTGAGGGCTAATAAAAAAGGAGGGTGGGGGCAAATTTGAGGAGGACAGACTGGATGTGGGATTTGGATGAGGTTTTGGACCCGAGCAGAGAGCCTGTTCTTTCACAGATGAGCTATTTTTAAACCGTGACGTCTAACGGCGGGCAGGGGGTGGCGTTCCTTCCTGACGCTGCTCGGGCTTTTTGACTGGAGTCAGCACCTCTGTTTCAGATCACATGGATTAGAGGCCAAGAATGAACAATGTGTGCGCCGGGCTCTGGCACGGGCGAGCGTCAGCACTGCCAGCACTCTTCATCCATCCGTGCTGGCAGCCCGTCTATCGTTCGCACTCCGCAGCAGGCCCACACCTTCCAAACACGCCACCAAAGACGAGATTAGTTTTGGAAAAGGCGATACTACAAGCGACGACATACAACACCTGATTACGCCGAGCGTTCACATACACCAACGTGCTGCTGCGGCTTCAAAATCAAACGCTCTGCTTTTCCGGTCACTTGTGTCGTTCCGTCTGTGGCTCCGCCGGCGCCGTAAATTCACGGCCGTGGAGAAATTCTGACAACACACCGGCCTCCCAGCCAACGTGCTCCTACCAACAGCCACTTCAGACCTCATTGTGCGAGGGTGAAGTGTCACTTGACTGCGTCGAGCATCTATTGTTGATTTTTCCCCCCCGTCTCTCTCTTTGTTTCTGCAGCAATTTTTTTAAACGGAATCAACACAAAGGTGCAAGTCGAATTAGCGCACAATCTCTCCAACCTGATTTGACGATTATCATCTCCTTCAAATCAGTAGATCGTTTGGTGCCTGCATTTCCCCGTGTGTTCCCCTGTGTTCTCATTATCTGCCTTTTGTAGGATGCGATTCTGCTGCTCAGCACCAAACGCATTCACTGAGCGGGTAATAAATGCAGGCAACTTCGCTTCTGATACATAAGAGCAAAGTGTTCTGTAGTTTTTCATGCAGATTTCTGGATCATAATGTCTTTCGACCAAGGGTGTAAAAGCCTGCGCAATAACACGCGGTGAATACGTGTAACACAATCCCCGAGTAATCGTGTGTTTGTGTCTGTTTTGTGACAGCACAAGAAAAATTCTACTTCACGTTCATGTTTGTGTTGTGTATTGTTTCCATATTTTCCCACAAAATATCCAGAATTTGCAAAAATAGGGATTTGAAGTGATTTTTCACCCAGGTGCTGATTGTGTTTCCTCCTGCAAAAAGACGGAGGTAAATGAGATCCTCTTGTGAAATCGACAGCTCAGAAAATCTTAAGATAAATGCGGCAAATAGGAAAATATACGAGAAAATAAACACACAGAACCTGAAACAGATTTTTTTTTTCTGATTGAAATATTCAAAATAAAGACGGGTTGCCAGGTTCAACCTTAAACTGAATCCTATCTGTTGTGTTTCTGGCAGGCAGTTACTCACACAGCACATGGCTGAATGCTTTTTTTTTTTTTTGGGTTTTTCTTTTGTGCATCGCTCCGAAATATTCGGCACCTGAGTATATCTGAAAGGAGCAAGGGAGTAAATCCTGAGTGTTTCCCATTGTATCGCCCGTGTTCTACTTGACACTTTGTTCCCGTGTCCAGCATCCGCACTCAAGAAATCTCAGCATCCTTTTCTCTTCCTCGCCATCGCCTGCCCACTGCTCGCGACACCTCATTTCTTGCTCATCTGCCCTCTTAGAGCGCAGACTCCTACATATCACAAAAGATGAAAAGATCACTGGAGGAGCAGCAGCACACTCATGCAAGTTGGACCGGAAAAAAAAAAAAAGAAAAGAAAAAGATACATCACTTGAATGTTAATTACGGTGTCCGTTTTCCGACACGCGTCCCTTCTTTCACCGTTCGCGGACGGATCCTTGATGATGGATGATTATTATTGTTCATTTTATGTGGCTTCGTCTCACGTGTTCACTCCCATTAGTCACTTGACGCACGTTCATTTACGCTGCGACAGGGCAAATTGAGTGTGTTATTGTTACGGGTTACATGCGAGAGTGTGTGTACATATGCGAGCGTGGCTCGAGGTTCGGCGGCGCCCGTCACAAACAGGAAACGGGAAGGGGGGCGGTCGGCAGAGAGGAGCCAGACATAGGACCTGTAAAATGAACGGTATCTTCAAAGCTTTGCAGTAACGGGAGGCAAGAATAATCCTGTGTTGTTGTGGTTAGGACATGCTGAATCCTGCTTCTTCTTCTTCTTTGTTGGTACGTTAACGCGTGCAACATTTAAAAAATGATACTGGATATTCTAAGTCTGGTTTGTTCTTTAAGCATTGTGCCTTACAAAAGCTGGATTTGATGATCTGGCATAAATATAAGCTCTTGTGGTTGGTGACTAGACCGTATACACGCGTTGGCCACTTTATTAGGTACACCTGTACAGTCTAATACAATCTAATACAGCAGTTTTGCCATTGAATATAATGTTAGTTTTAGTTTGAAACCTTCAGAAAGGCAATAACTCTGCTCTCTGTTTATTATTGAGGTCGTAGTAGGTGGTGGAATGAAGTGCATTACATTAGGGGGGTGGTTCTAAAGTTTTGGCCACCCTGTTTAAAATGAATAAGGGGGCCAAAACTTTAGAACCACCTATTTTTATAATATAAAAACGGAGAAAGTATTGGATTGCATTAGACTGTACAGGTGTACCTAATAAAGTGGGCAGTAAGTGTATGTGGAAACCATGATTGGCAAGTTTCCTGATGGCAGGACCCTAATGATGCAAGACAGAAAGAGGGAGAGAGACGGGGAGAGACGGGGGAGAGACGGGGGAGAGCGAGACCGACGGCTATAAAGAATTTAAAGATGCTGCAGAAAGACGGGAGCAGAACGTGTTTGAAAAACTGAATGTGAATCCTTAGCAGCACAATGATTCCTCGTGCTTTGATCTGATGCTGAATCTTTCGTATAATCTATGAATAATATTTCCAATAAGTACCAACGTGGCACCAACCTGAATATTCATAGGAACACACTGCCTGTGTGTTACTGTTACTCTGCTGCGGCGCCATTAATCGTGGAAACGTAATTGCAGGTAAATTATTTGAAAATGAGTCATTCATTCGTTTTCTGAATTGGTTTGTGCCACGGCTCACTAGGGCACACGTGTGTCTGTGTGCAGCTCTATTGAATATTGATTAATATTTGTGGTGAAGGGTTGCCAGGAATGTCATCAGACTGCTGCCCGTAACATATTAAGATGTTAATAATTCATTTCGACCTGCGTTCTGCCCATACGGCAACACCCTCTGTGCTATAAGCACCTACTTCCTCTCCGTCTCGTCATCGCCCTGATTTCAGCGGCTCGGATGGACTTGAGAATAAATCTGCTCTGGAAGACGTATTTTGCTTTTACAGGCACAACGAATCCCAAGAAAATCCACTTTTTGCAGAAGCCGTGTGACAAAAACAGCATTAATACTGGGCTGGACTGAGCAATCTTTATGATGAAAAGTCCCTTTGAATATTCAGCAATGATTGTGTTGTGCCATCATTTCCATCAAGTGTTTCCTATGAAGGTTCGGGCAAAAACGGACGCTTCTTTCATCTGTGACAGCGCGCGGCGATATGTCTAAGCGCTCTGTGAAGCGCTCGCTGGCAGCGTGATTAATTGACAAGTTGACTGACAACTCAAATGCCAGAGACTGTCATTAAATTCAGCCTTCACCTACAAGCTGGGAGACGTTTTTCTCGCCTTCCAGTGGACAGAAATACACTTGACAGAGCGGTTTTGCCTGACTACTTTAGACATCATATTATCACTCATTTGTCCTCACGAGGCTTCGAAATTCAATCAGATTTGCGGCGACAAATTAACACTCCTGTCAGGGGCACGTCATAAATGTGCTGGGTTTCATACAAATGCACGTAGTTAAGGGGGGAGATATATACGGACGGAAGCTGTTTTTTTTTTTTTTCATCAAAAGGAATAAATTCTTTCATGCACAGTGTTAAGATGTAGATGCAATATTATTCTCATGTCTGGACTGAAAACATGCAGTTAGAGCCAGCGGATAGTTAGCTTCAAGCAAAACGACGGCACACAGCGAGTATCTGCAGCCGACTAAAGGAAATGATGATTCTGCCAACTATGTCTTTAATCAATACGAAACCACATTTACAGCAAATACGATGGTTTTTCTAACAGGGGATAGTGGGACACGCCAGACAGAGCCACAGTCTTTATAAGAGATCAATTACTTGCTGTAACATCACATTTAGTTGTTCTGTTGTCCTTTCTTGTATTTACAAAAAAATTCATATACTGCATATGATTTAGTATCCAGGGTGTTTTACTTGTGTGGTATCCGGCACCTCTAAAGACAACGCGGTGTCTTCGACGGCCTCCTCCAAACCAAAAGATGAGTAACAAAAAACAAAATCTGTGCCATTCCTGATTCACGCCTGAAAATAGCATAACACGAGCTGCGGAGGCGCACCACTGATTCAGAAATATTACAAGGATCTATATTCCCACCGAGAAGCAGGTACACATAATTTTAGATACCTCCTGAAATAGACATGAGAGGCATTTTAAGATCACTTCCTGCTCGCTTTCTAGAGGAGGATCAGTGGGGAGGCGAGGCTCAGACTGCAGCGCGTTCACTCTGCGGGGCCAAATTTCAGATGTGGTTTTTCAAAAGCTGCGATTGTCCGATTGATGTTTGGTTTGTTTCAACGATGACATAAAAAAAAGTCTAAATAAATATACCAATGATTATGTGTCACGAGAGCAGACGTATTGCTCGATGCTACATCTCTGAATATCACTTCAAAGTCCCGGAACACGTATCCTTACACTGGGTTACTGACATAAAATATAAATGGCTTGATTCAAACGCAGAGAAGCACAAAGGCTCGTTTAAAAGAATACCACAACAGCCTCAGTCGGAGGCTGCCATCTAAACCTGGGAGTGCACAGAATTCTGATTGCAGCTGCATTTTTTTTTTTTTTAGATCCTCATCAAACTCTCCGTGACCTCAGTGTTGACCGGAGCAAAAAAAGTCCGGGCATGATTGAAAGAGTGAGCGTGAGCAAATGATGGCAAAGAGCAGGACGCAAAACAGACAGCGGAGCGGCCGAATAAAAAGGGATAAAAAAAAAAAACGGGAGCCGGGGGGCTTACTCCTGTTCGAAATGAGCAGATTCAGCTTTCATTTCATTTCAAATTGCCACAACCCTCTTTTCTGTCTCCACGTCCCTGTTTATGTCCTCTTATGAAAAGTTGCCCCACGTGAGTCACAAAAGAGACAGTTTTTGCTGCTCTGGATATCAACTTGTGCTACGACGGAGCTCGGCTGTCCCATTAGTCGAGGGCAGGTTGGCACAACATCCAACTACAGAGATGACACACAAATCCGTCCGTGTTCTCCAGACAGTGATAATCCCCACTGATCTCCTTTCTGCCTCCCCCTCCTCCCCCCCCCTCCATCCTCTGCAACCATCAGACAATGGAGATGGAGGGCGAGACAGACTGGGGCAAAGTGGTGGAGAGCGAGAGAAAAGAAGAGGGAGGTTCGGAGAAGAGACATATGAAGAGAAATATGGAGTAAGCGGCTCCGCGTCAGCCCCCCCCCCATTCCCCGATGCTACAAAGACTCGCTGCGCTGCCATGATGCACATGATATGCTGGAGCAGATTAAGCAGTAATCACAGGGGTTTGGCTGTCCTCACAGGGGAGGATCTCCCAGGGAACCTGGGCAAACCCCTAGGAAGAATCTCCTCTTAATCGTGGTTTATGTGAAATGCCAAAGCGTAAGAGAAGAGAAAGATGAATTCCAAGTTTCGCCCCATTAGCTCCGCTTATTTCAAACTATAGTAGCATAATAATTATCACTATACCTGAAATTGTTTTCAATAAATTTTACAACATACAAGATTTTTGGATGTGCTTAACCTGGGCAAAAAATAAACAGTTTCTTTAAAATATAAAGGTACTTTTTGAAGGTGAAAGGTTAAAAAAGTCACTCCTGTCAGTTTGCTGGTGTTGTCTGTATGGAATTTATACTTAATACATTTTAATAATATGGCTATTTCTAAAGTTATATATGACTGTATATTATATTATCACTTGTGCTGCTGCTTATGCTTGGATGCAAATTGTCAAGGCCACGAAACGGCTACGTCAGAAAATCTGTAATGTGGCAAAAGTTTTTTCACCTCCACTCCGGCGATTTGTATATTACCGGCTGCATTTCTTTGTCATTTCTCTGTGAGTCTATGAATAGTGTTGTCACCCGGGTCAGAAATGACGAGCCACTGTGCAGAATAACTGTGTTTACTCTGGAACTTTTCTTCACTTATGACTGAACTCCGCACGTCTGTGGCAGCCACAGGGAGTTATTAGTGTGACCTGTCCTCTCTAGTGCCCTTCTGTTTTCTTTGGCCTCCTTCCGCCGACAATCACATCCACTTTCTTACTTTTTATTTGCTCGGGGAATTGTTAAAGTCCCCCAATTTTCCCCAGCTGTGTATGATTCTGTGGGAGATCGCGGGACCCAGATATTCTGGTTTTTCCGTTTCTCCCTGTGCTGCATCAAACGCATCAGTTGCTGTGTCGGGAAGCTCCCACACGCCGGAGAAACTAAAGTGAACACACGCTCCCCCCCCCCCTCCGCGTCTCAGCCGCCGCATCACATCATTATCTCGCAGTTATTCCCGCCACAATTGTGAGATCTGTGCTGCGACGTACGGTCGGTGTGTATGCGAGAACGCGGGGGTATGAACTCAAAATGTCACGAATGTCCTAGATAGATGGAAAACACGACTGCCTCCTCTGCCTCTTCTTGAAATTCGCTTGACATTTGGCCGGACTTTTATAGGACGGGGCATCCGTTCTAAGTCAGCGAGTACGTTGTCTGCCGGCAGACCTTACCCTAATGACACCGGCTTGATCCCCGGTCCCTTGTAGTCGACGCGCCTTCGTCACCTCTCATCCCCCCATCCTTCAGCTTACAGTCCTCAGCTGTCCGTCTCCTGTCTCAGCCCGTCTCCCTCTCTGTCCTCCTGGCGATCCTTCTCTTTTCTTCGCGTCTGATTCTTAGGAACGATGGCACGAAACGATCGCAGTGGCACCGACGGGCCAAAAGAAATAACGACGACAAAAAGGGTCAATGCAATGACGGAGATGAATTACTGTCAGTTTGAGTCTCGCCGGGTTTTAATTTCCTTAATGACATCACACGTGAACATTTGCACGTCGTTAACAGGATCAAAGGCATTTGTGCCAAACGGCGTCTTTCCAACAACAGGAGCCTCCCTGCAGCCAATCCTACGAAAGCAAAAAAAAAATCCCCTGACGTCCTTTGCTACTTTCCTGATAAAATGCTTCTGATTTAAAATGTATTTTTAATACCACATCATTTCTGCCAGAACTCACATCTAAAAAGGACGCGAATGAAATATCCGTTCATTCCGCATAATGGAATCAGGCAGATGACTTCGTTCCTCGGTTCATGCCCCCCTCCCGTCACATTTAGGGTCACAGACACCTGCGACTGGCACTAGCGGCGGATTGATGTTTTCCACTGGTGCACCGAGCCATTTTCAAAATTACACCACGATAACAGGCCAAAGAAAAGTCTGAGTGGCTACAAGAGGCGCAGTTCTGTTCTTTGTGCAGGGAACGTTTGCTTTTACCTCTGTGTCGTCGTCTTTCTTCCCCGACACGGTGTTTGTGGAGGTGCAGGGAAGAATCCAATCGAACAGCAGCTCACGGTGGATCTGATAATGAGGTCGCGACACGAACGGGCGTTACGTTTTTTGTCTGCGTTTCTACATTTTTGGCCATGTGAGACGGAGTTGCGTGTCTCTTTTTGTTCGATCATTAAAGGCGCAGGACGACGACTTTTCCTTTTCGCCCACCATTATGACCCTGTTGACCTTTGGCCACTCGGGAAGAAGAGCGAGGCCTGATGCGGCTCACTAAGACGTGGCCGCACACAGATCCATCAACTGCTCTGGACGTACTCCGGGGTTCCGAGTGCACGCTGACACAAACGATGAGAATGGCGAGGGAAAAAAGCGACGTGCTCTTGCCTTTTTAATTTATTTATGTATTTTGCAACGACAGCTGTTGTAATTCCAGCTGTGTACCAGTGAAGGCACATATCTGCGGCGGCGCATGTTGAACCGCTGGCCCCCGGGGTTTCCCAAGCCATCGCTCTCCCGTCGTTGCCCCTCCACAGCCAGTCGTGCAGATGCTCTGTGTAATCACGGGATTACAACTGCTGTAACCGGACGCCATCACGGTTTTCAGTCGAGTCTCTCACGGACACACGTTCAGCGCATTATTTGAACCTGCAAGTCTCACGACAGCAGGGACTCGCTTGTGCATTTGCCGTTCTGCTCTGCAAACATGACATTATTATGCCTGTGACATCGGCCCTATTTCATTCCTGTCCTGTTTTTCTGCCGCGACTGGCCGCATTTCCCTGCTGAACTCGTTCGAGCTCGTCCTTATCGTAAACCATCCTACATTTTGTCCATCTGTGGAGTTAAACAAGGTGCCGTAAACAGGAAACGGAAAGGAGAGGTACACCGAAGACAGCGTGACACGGAGGCAGCGAGGGCGGGCGGAACACAAAACATTATTTTTGGCAGCCTCTGCGAGCATCCCCGTCAGTCACTCTCATTACCGTCCAATTGTGAGACGAGGGCTACTCCATCCGACACAGTGGAACACAACCTGGCAGCTGCGGCGCCGCAGGACAAGCCAGGACTCCTCCGCTGAGCCAGGTCCACGTCTCTGGCCCTCTCTCCTGTCCTACATCTGCAACTGTATCGCCTAAAAATGGCATTTCCAGGTGATCTCTGTTCCCAGTTTTCATAATCGGGCACATCGTTTGCATCAAACGACAGCTGCCCCATTCCAGCTTCACTTCAACCCTGTTTGGTTTTTAATGTCTGTGATTTAACATATGAACGCTTCTTCACTCTCCAATTCAATTTTCCATATACGCCGTCAGAATTAATCACACGCTGCGGCATTTTGCAACAAACTTAATCAATTAATAAAAGCAATTTCGTCAGGGTAAATGACTCCCTCAAAACATATTGCAAAGGTAAAACTTTTAAATACAACGCGATGACATGAGTTTAGTTTTTCACCAAGGAAGATTTAAATGAGTCGTTTTACTGATTTAAAGACATTTTCGTTACTTGTCAACAAACAAAAGAAAAACAGAATAATAAAGACCCAGCGAGACGGAAGCTGGTCCGCAACGGAACTATATTGTTAAAGATGAATTAAATAAAGGCTTTTAATACAGAAAGTGCAGGGAAACATTTACTCAAAGCAACGCCTTGTTTTTCTGACCGTTTCTGACCTGCTGTATATCTGAGCATGTGTGGGATTTGCTATAAGATAAGCTCTGCAGCAGCTTTCAAATACACCAGCCATTAAACTCAAGCCTGCTTTTCTTTTCTCGAAGAACCAGAGGTGAACAAATATTATCATTATTATCATTTGAATTCCCTTCATTACAAATCCCGCCTCCCGCCCAGTGGCAGCTGGGTATCTTAGCGGGATAAGTGCTATAGAAAAGGATCGGATGAGGGGATGGGTGGATGTCTATGTCGCATTTGTGAGGTGACAAGGTCAAAGTTATTCAGACAAACAGCCAATCAGACAGGAAACTGGAAAATGATTCCGATTCAGTGTATGCAACTTCAAAAAAAAAGGTATTGTTCAGAGGGCAACCACGCTGGCCTTGGAAAAGTGAATATGTTTTACTTTAACAAGACTAAAAAGGCCTTTTGTGCGCGTCATTTAACCTCCAGCTGATGCTGAGTCTGAACCAGGCCCTCGCACTACGAATCGCACGCTTAACTGTGAGATCAATCAGGACAATACTTTTCAAACTCGCACTGCGAGATCAAGATTTTATTTCTTATTGAATAAGAGGGGCCCGCTCAATTTATCCAAGAGGAAACGTGTGATGAAAAGTGCCGCATGATGACTGAAGGAAAGGACGTTATTAGAGGGTGGCCCGTGTTTTTCGCAGCTTCGGATGTTTCCGCTCATACACAGAAGGAAATAACAGGCCTCTATGAAGCTGCGTGTGATCATTTAAAAGACAGTCAGGATTACAAGTGCGGCTCTAGCTGAAATTCAAGTAAATATTAAAAAAAGAAAAAAGGAAATGCGAGACAGAAATGAGTCAAGCTAATGTGACCAGAGCGCTGTGTGAGTCGAAAGATTACTTTCCCTCTGTTATTTGGAGCATCATTACACGTCCTCTGTGATCCCTGTGTTCTGAGCCGAAGGAGCGTCGCACCGCTTCGGCTTTTCATCGTCACGGCATCGCTGATACCCGACATGACATCGGCTGTCTGCCCTCGTTACATTCTCGCTGGTAATAGCGGTGAGAGGCAGAGGCAAACATGAGTAGCTGCGGTGACATGTGGGGAGAGAGAGAGAGCGAGACCCGTGAATGTGTGCTTTGCATGGGAGTGCAAAGTGCTGCAAACACCAGAAACCATGCGAGCTAAATTGCCAATGATTACACCTGCTGTCAAGAGAATCATTCAGAGCATTATGAAAAACAAAAAAAAAAACCTTCAACATCTGCTCGGCGTTTCGTTACGCTGACTTACGCGTACCGAGACGCAGCCTGGCGTGAAAACGTGGATCTGACGCGATGTTCGCTGCCTGGGCATTTGTTCGCCACCTTTGCCTTTTTTTTTTTTTTTTGTAAATTTCTGGATACGAGTGGAAAGTGGATCTCGTGGGCCCGCCGCCGCGCCGTGCCAGATGATGCCATCAAAATTTGAAATTCTAATGACATTTAAACCGTTTTAGAGGCTCCTTGCTGTACAGTACGTGTGACTGCAGCTGAGGAAGCTGCTCTCTCAGGAATAAATCTTCGCCTCCTTCGCCGCCACCCAGCACTTCATTCCGGCTCACGGAGACAAGTGAGAGGAGAACGTGGCCCCCGCTGCCTCGCCGGGATGTCAATGTTTTGCGGGGCTTATTTTAATTTCCACCACCTTTTGAAGTTTTGCAAAGACGCATTGTGGAATAAAAAAAAATGATACCAAGCATGTTTTATCAAATAGTCTAACTGATGTTTTCTGAACGAGCACATTAGAATCTCTATATGAAAGCCTCCTACTAAGGCGAGTAGCGCAAAAAATGAACTAATTTGAGCATTACTGAAATATTAATAGTTCTTAACTCTAAACATTTTTACTAAAACTACATCCCTCATCTATGTCTGGATGATTTAAACTAGATCTTTTTTTTTCTCCCCCTCCGCAACCCAAAGCAACTCATTGAGCCGTTCATTTGTTCCTCACACTAACAGGATTAGTGCCTGCAAACGGAAATGTAGAAATCTCGGGATGGAAACAACATCCAATGATCTCTGACTAGATCTGAACCGATCGAGGCTGAAGAGGCAACTTGCAAACGAAGCAGTATTCGGCTCCAGAGGCTTGTAACCTGAGAAATGAAGAAACTGGTGTGTGTGTGTGTGTGTGTGTGTGTGTGTGTGTGTGTGTGTGTGCTGGTCTCAGTTCAGAGGAAGGTCACTGCATGGGTGGGTGTGTGCATTTTTATAAATGAAATAAAGCCCTTCTTTATTTCTTTTCTTATAAGTACGTCTGCATAAGTTGTTCAATTTGTACTGGAATGTGAATCATACATATTATCAGTCGGCAAATGTTAATAACATAAATGTCTGAAAACAAACAACAAAGGGCTTTAAAAAGTTCTGTACTCGCTGACCCTCCATAGAACTCGTATAGTTTTAACACCAGCCAGCGTTACGTCTGCTCTTAGACCCAGAATACGGAGTGAATTCAGCGGTTTACCATAGTCCAGCTGATTTCATAAACAGCACTTTCATTGTGAGGTCATTTCTTTCCCCGAGCTCGGCACCCAATCGAGATTATGTTAAATGCATAAGGGTGAATCTGCGAGTACCGCAACTGAATGGAGCGAAATGCAATCAGCAAATCCACCTTTATCTCCATTTTTGAAATCCTTTCCTTGGACGTCGCTATATTATTGTGCTCGACTGAAACCAAAGCCCAACACTACAACACAGACTCAAACTATAGGAGGATTCTCTAGGCTGCATCTTTTCGAAAATTACCGGGTTTGTGTGAGGTGCCCGACATCATATCATTCATCCTGCAACTGAGGATGACCTTGGTACGAAAAAAAAAAAAAAATCAATTTGCACTTGCTACAGGGTGATGTTCAAAGCTGCTAATCTTCATTCCGAAAAACCCATGAAACTGTCGGGCCAATCCTTCCGTGATCATCTGAATATCCTTTTCTCGAATCCCCCCCTTAACAAAAGCTATATCTGCCCACTAATGCCTCTCTTGCCTTAAAAAGACGGAGAGTTCATCCTCGGCAATCAAATTAGAACTGAAAAAAGACGAGCCATCGACATCTTGCCGCGCAGTGTAAAGCCGTCACCGCGGTGTGTTTTACGTCTTAACACCCGGAGGTGTGAGCCAACGCTCTCTGTAACAAAGCATAACTAATCCTGAATTAGTTATGCCAGGTTACTGACCAGGTCACAGCGGATTCTGATGAATAAGGTAATAACCTGTCTTTAAATCAATGACTGCTGTAATTAAAGTGGACCGATTTAATCAGATAACGGAGGGGAGGGGAGCGTGCACGCAGCCGGGCGTGCACGCTCATTACTCAGCTAGTTAAACTCTGCGGCAACACATATTTTATGTCGACTCCCTCCGTCTCTCTCTCTCTCTCTCTCTCTCCCTCCGAGGCGGTTGTGGCGTTCGACTTTTAGCCTGGAAATGAAATGAGCTTCTGTGCTCGCAACGGAGGACTGCGAAGCACGTGGTCGTGCGGCGGGATTCGATTGGACGTGCGTGCTCTGCATTTCAACGAGCCCTGCAGTATATTATCTCGAGCGGCGCGTGGTAATATGTCATGTACAGTACGTCAACCGAAGCATCCGACACACAAACTAGTGCAGACACTTTGAAAGATTTCATTTTTTCTACATGGCCTGATAGATAATTAAGACACGCGGCAGTTAAAGTTTGATTTTGTAGGAAATGTGTTGCTGTCCAAATTATTCTGTTTTTCCTGCAAATTCCTGGATTGACTCCAGCCATCACACTAAATATTTTCTTGGGGAGATTTTGCTTCTTTCCTTCATCAGCGTGCGGTTGGCATCCGTCATTTTTTCTTTTCTTTTTTCACTATCTGGGCATAGGGGATTGTGTTTGAGAGCTACACAGAGACATTTCAAATCAGAATTCGGTCTTCATTTCCTCTCAGGAAGTTGTTCCAAAATGTCTTCCAGTTGAACAAGCATGCGGCATTTCAGGATACTCGCAATGTACTGTCCACCGTAAATGTTTGCACAGTATGAGCGGGTCATGTCTGCACCATGTCCTGAGCTTGATAAGTCACTCTGATCCACTGCTTAATATTTAAAATATTTATAATGTCATTATACAAATTAATAACTTTATTTCAGCCGTTCAAGAACCCAATTTCCCATGAGCGCCAGGTGTTCGCGGGCTAAACACCAAAAAACACTAACGATGATGTAAGTATCTTCGTCGGAGCTCTTCTCTTTTACAGTGAACACTCTGGATTACAAGAACGAACGTGCTTAATATTTCCACAAAGAACAACAACAGAAATGCTCATTGAGGGATGGGATGTCTACGCTCTCTACATCTAATGGCACACCTAATATTACAATGTGTGTTTTTTTACACACGTTTAGATTTAGATTTTGAAACTTTCACTTATACACATCCAGGATTCTCAAATCGGAACATTATTCAAAGTTATTATTCAATTCATTACCTATACATTTTTATTGCTCTAATCAACCAAACACTGACCACATTCCCAGCGGGGAAAAAAAAAGATTTGGCGGATGAATCTGACCGGGGAGGGAAAAACTCCAGCACCAGCAGAAGGAAACATAAGAGAGAGGCCGTCGAGCAGCGGCGGCGCGGTGTCGGGGTAATGGCGTTGCTGTACTCTCGCTCCGGGCGCTGTGTCTGGGCTCCTCTACAAAGCAGGTAATGAGTCTACTCCCCTAATTGACTCACCTCCAGCCATCTTAAGAATTTATGCGATGGCCTCGGTGTTTGCCCGCAGAGCGCGGACAAAACTCACCTTGCATTTACTGGAGAGGTTGCGCTTTGTGGTTTGTTTTTCAACCTTCACACGGGGAAGCGGGTTTCGGGGCTCGTAGTTATTCTGAGTGACTGCGCGGCTATGAAGAATGCATGCATATGAGAAATAAAAAACCGAGGTGCTGTAAGTGTGTGTTAAAGATTCAAAAAGGGCCGACTGGATAGCTTACATGCAAGGAAGGAGTGGATATTTGAGAGCAGGCTGGCGTGCAGAAAGGTTCGGCGACACTTTGATGTGTCAACAGACGACGAGGTGGTTTCGCCAGGAGAAAACACACCGTCGTGCACGCTGGAATGCCTCGGCGTGCGCCACGAGGTGCTGCGGAAGTTGAACTTGATAGCGCATGGCCTCTCTGATATTTCCTGCTTTATATTTCAGAAAGAGCCTGCAGGTGTATGTATGGAAATGCCTGTCTGGGTTCACGTGTCCATTATTGATGTGATCCGCCACATATCTCGTGGAATTTAAACACGCGCAGCCGTTAAGGTCGACAGTTTTGTCCAGGCCACGGTGCAAAACTGGACTCTCACCGAGGCATCAAAACGTAGGTGCTTCATAACGAAGCGAGCAGTCCTCGTACTGTAAGAACCGTCAAGCCTGTCGCCTTGTCTCGTCTGTTACCATGGTTACTGGGAGTCTAATGTTTGCACGTGTACCTTCGTAGCGTTTTCAAGGCTGGTAAAACCAAAGCGTGAGCGCGGTGGAGATCCTTTTTGTGAAATGCTGTGGAACATGTCGGCAACAAGCTTCGGCTGAATCCCCAGGGGTGGAGCGGGATTGACTTTAAGACCAGGACTTAACTGATGTAGAGTAGCTCACTGATGTAAGTTAGCGAGTGCTGGGACACAGCCTGTGGCTCAGGGGACATTATTTCCAAGCTCTAAGTAACTGACCGGCTTCTTTTATTAACATTACTCTGCTTTTATACTCGCATGTAGAATTACCCGAATATTGAAATATGAGAAAAAGATACGCACACAAGACAAAACTATTATCAGTATGTTCGAGAATCACCAGTGACCAAGACGAAGACGTGTCAGTGTGCGGGTGCGTGAGCTGAGATTCAAAGCAAATGATAGGAAACAACGTCCACATGCACCTGCCTGTGCAATGAAAAATTAATAAGGAAAGCTTTTAGCCCGAGACCATCTCCAACCATTAAAGAGACAATAATGAAAGCAGACATGTATAGATACTGGGAATCGTCTGATCAGTTTTTTGGGAACTGGACTTTCCAAAGCACATCAGGCCTAAATGGCAAGTGTAGACACATCTGACACGAAATGAAAAAAAAAATAATAATACACGACACGAAACAACATTTTTAAGATACATACACTGGAGACATACACACACCACAGATCCGGGTTCGGGTGGGCGTGTGCTCGCTCGAGTGAAATAAGTATTCTGCCACACGCTCGACACCCTCCGGCCTTATTGCTCTGCCAACTGTATGTGCGCAGTGGCCATTACCTGCTAAGCCAGCAGTGTTCACCGAAGCATCCCGGGCCTCGCTGTGATGTAATTAAGACCTGCTGGACGGGGTTTTTCACCTGCCTCCTCAATGACACCACACTATATGTTCATTATCACGCCACGGGGAATTCGCTCCGTGTTCATGGCTCCGTGTTCATCGTCGTCCCATGTAATTCTTGTGCACGCGGGCACCGAAAGCTACAGTCACACAACGGCAGACCCGTGGTTGCACCCACTCAAATTAATTTTCCATCATAATGCAGACATAACACGAATGTGCAAATATTACCACAAAGCCATCAACCTACACACAGTGCTACAGCCGCGGGCTTTATACAGCCAGGGACTCCAGCTGTGCTTAGAAGATTCCTCCCTCCCTCTCAATCATGCCACACTGATTTTAAGGACCTGCTGCTTGGCAGCTTTTCATTTCATGCAATTATGTCTGAAAGCACTACTTATTTCTTCCGAGCTCGAGTCACCAATTGGTAAACATTTTGGTCCTCCTCCGTGATGATCATCATATACAGCACAAAGCTGTAATGACGGTTATGGTAGCACGTCGTGTACATAAACCATGTATGATGTACAGAGAAGTGTTAACACGATAGGGCGTATTATCTTGAATGCCGTAGCATTAACAGATTAATAACCTAACGTGCTAAGTGCTACGTTCTTACTCGGCTTGTTTCAGCAACAGTCTTTCAAGCCAACGTTATTTCTATCATAACTATCACCCTAGTAATTGCATCCTTGTGAAAAAACAATGACCTCTGACTAGGACTAACAAATGAACTTTGACCCCAGAGCAGAAGGTGCGAGCCTTCGAAGGCCCTTTGGTGGCACAAGATTCAAAGTTGGAGGAGACGCAGCTTCCCTGCAGCTGCAGGCGAACCCGGTTTGGCCTCAGCCGCCTGTGACGGCGCCCAGAGCTCGGATCTGTCACCCGACGACGTCAGGCCACGTGGCAGAAACCCCTGCGGCGACGCTCGCGCTCGGAAATTCGACAAACAGTCGAGCTCAGTTGTGAAATCTAGCTTTCACTAAATAAGGATTATGTCCAAAATCAAGCGCTGCCTGTCTCTGATTGCATTA
Source organism: Channa striata (assembly GCA_033026295.1). Classification (NCBI taxonomy): domain Eukaryota; kingdom Metazoa; phylum Chordata; class Actinopteri; order Anabantiformes; family Channidae; genus Channa; species Channa striata. The sequence goes on from CM065186.1 coordinate 5,292,626, forward strand.
ATATCTGCAATTCTCTCTCATTTTACGAAATTATGAGAGCATTGATTCGTAAAAAAACAAACAAACACCAATATTAACCTCAATACACTTGTTCCAAACTTTGAAACATTTTCTTTTTTTGCCTTCGCACCTCTGAAAACAACCCCCACAGTAAACGACAAACCCCTGCAGCACGGCTAAGCTCCTCAGATCCTCCCACCATGGATTGCTGCCTATCAAGTCTTAGCAGCAAAAGCCTGCTGATATGGGCTTTCACCGCAGCACCAGCGAGACTGAAACCGTCTCCCAAAACACACAGGGTCGGTTCTCCTGTGTGTTTCAATAATCGTCTTTTAGCCTGTTCTGGCTCTTGCATTTCGTACGACGTGGCCCTCGCGGTGCATTTTCGACACCGGGACGCACAAAACGGACACATAGTTCATTTAAAAACGGGCAGCAGCTGTTCATGGGAAGTACAGCAGAAATCCTGGATTCTTGGTTCCCTCTTTAACTCCCTCTGCTCTTCATCTACAAGGAACCGGATGTTTGCATTCGTTTGTCTCCTTCTTTTCTGCTCTCACGCGTCTCCAAGAGAAACTAAACAACCTGTCAACGCACTGTCCTCGACCTTTTCGTTGTCTCAGAGAAACACATTTTTTAAATCTCCTTGTAGTTTTCCGGACAGTTAGAGGTGAGTTAAGCAGGTATCCTTTGAGCTTGTTCGTCACATGACTCGTCCTCGGCCAAACTTCACCTTGGACAAGCCCAATGTCTTGACTTTTAAGTCAACTTGCAAAACATCAGAGATTTGGAGAATCGGAGGGACTAAATTCATGTTTTCCTCTCAGCCGACCTGTCATTCGATTTCTCTTTCTAGCAGACAGCCGCTAAAATATGAAATTTTAACCTCAACTATATCACATTTATCTTGCTACATGAATTTATTTGCACCAAGGGGATTAGAGTTGAAGCTTTAAAAGAGCACTCAAACGAAATGCTTACCATGTCATCCAAATGGCTTGCAGCCGAGGTTTTTTTTATTTTATTATTTATATATTCGCGAGTTTTTTTAACCCGTCTGCTCTCCTTATTTTGTAAACCTTTGTGCTGAGCTGCATTAGGTGCATGAAAAGTGCAATATAAATTATGTTTTCTTAAGGTTATTTGTGTCAACAACTCTGTGAGGTACTGTAAAATCTATTTTCGGTTCAGAGTAATAATTTCGAAGCAGTATTTCTTCTGCTGTTACACGGTGCATTTCAGCAGAATTCTAAAGTGTCAAAGTGTGACAGCTCACCGCAGATCAACAAATGGCACGAGCGTGTGAACCGCGACAATCAGCAAACGCGTGAGAGCGAAAGTCACATTTATCAAAGATTAACTGAAGTCAAAGCGCGTCGCCAATCTGTCTGCTTCCCATTCGCCCGGGTTTGAGAAAACGTCCTGCGGAGATCTTGACAACGGTGCGTTAGATAAAAGCACGACCGCACCGGCGACGTCTGACGACCGAGCAGCGTTTGGGGCGTTGAGGGGGCGGCTGAGGTGACGTTTGTGTAAAGAAAGAGTCACGCCGGTGCATTAAGTGAATAAGTTCTTTGATTACGACCCCGCCCGTGACCCTTGAGAAAGGCCTCAGACGCGCTGCCCCCTCGGCGCTTCAGTGACAAACGATGCAGCCACCAAACCAAGGCCAAGCGAGCTCTGCATTCATTTCGGCTTGTCCACAGGCAAATGGAGGACATGACACTTTCTGATTACTTATATTGACTCTCCTCTCTTTGCCCGGAGAGATGGAGCTCAAATGGGCCACTCTAACCGAAAAGATACACTCTGGGGCTTATGGACAGATACAACATTTACAGGAGAAATAGTTAGTGGGCCCGTCTCTGAGGTAACTCTCTCCCTCTTCCTGTCTGCGTGCTTTTCATCTCCGCCTCTAAAAGGAATTGGTGATTTGTGGCTAAAATCTCGCTTGCCACATTTAATTCGAGTTTCGAGATTCAAGCGGCTTTATTAACCTCTCTGGGAAATTGCTTTGCCTTGTTACAGCACCTGCAAGTGGTGAAGCAGGTGCTATTAGATCCACCAAGTCAACGTCCAGTAGCACATTCCTGCTTCCTGTTAAAAAATGTGCGGCAAAAAGCACAACTATACTTTCTTGTTGACGGCGTTAAAACCTGCACGTTAACAGATTACCACCTGATTGCTCATGCGGCTCACTTCTATTTCATACCCGTTTTAATACACGCTTACATCGCCAGTCGGCATTTACCGACGCCGTTCCCAACGGCGGTCGGCGTTTGTGACTTCAGCTTCGCACGCCAACTCACGCTGCCAACTGTTGTGTCAGCGTGCACCTGTTTCTGCCAGTGATACCAAAAACTGACATGTGCAACGTGTGCCCCCACACACACACCAATATTTATTACGCGAGCGCTGCATTGCAATGTCATAGTTTTAGCTGGACGTGCCTAATAAAATGGCAACTGAGCAAAGGAACCAGAGTAAATGCATCGCAATGGGCACGAGCAGCTCTGCGACTGTGAGATCTGAATACATAAGGGCCCACAGGAGCCTATAGATTCCCTCCCCTCAAACCGCCTTCACTTACACACAGGCCTTCAGATGCTGAGTGTGTCCTCCTCCTGCCTACACATTCCTTCCATTGCACTCACATTAAATTATGGATTATGTTTTGTGCATGTGCGTATCTTTTGAAGAGAGGGATTAGGAGTTCTTTTAGTAGTTAAAGCTGCGAGGGAACATGTTCAAAGACACACTCGTCTCTACTCTGCATAGTAATTACCCTCCAGAACCTACTGGAGTAGGTGCACCCGGGCTGGAGGTTTTCTATTAACCGCGGTAATCAGCATGTGCTTTTACAAACTCTGAGCTTCGCCGAGCGCGTCGCTTTGATACGCGGTGTCCCGTGCACTGGAAAGCAGCAGAGCATCTTTTGTTTATCCAGCATGCATTTCACTGCAGCCCTGCCAGGTTGAAAAGTGTGAAGGACACGTTATAGACGGTCACGGTGGCTGTAAGACGTGCCTCCCGTCAGCTCTGTAAACACTGCAAATGTCTGGCAGAGTCCCGCCGAGGATTCAAATAGAATTCAGAACAGATCACCGCTCACTGAAATAAACACAAATGAATGCTAATCGAGAGGGCATATAAAAAAAACACACACATCTCTGCGAGGTGCAGTACACGCTCTGTGTCCACAGATGGATTTGGAAAAAACCTCTTGGCGAAAACAAGCCGGCGTGCACAAACACGGACGCGTGCACTCGGTCACCTGTTAGATAACGTTAGCGTCAAAGCGAAATGGTGGAAAGGGAAAAAAATTATTAAAAACGCACTGTAACAATCTCATGGAGATGTTTCACCACGGCTAAAGGGAAAGCGACAACTGGAGAACATGTGACATCTGCGTTACCTCACCTAAAAAATCTGGACTTATCGCTGTCGTGTCTTAACAACTCACTTATTCAGATCAGGTGAGAGAGGAAACGCCTCTGGAAGAAACGCTCGGATCCCCGACCAACTTTCATCAGACGGGAGTAGGAAGGCGTAGTGTCATGTCAAACTGACAGGAAGTCCGGTTACCGTGGCTCAGCTCCCTGATGACCTCACCTGGACGACTGATCTTACCTCAGACAGCGTTTGACCAACGGTCGCAGTAATCCTTCAGCGATTCCAGCTGTGCTATAATAAAAAAACCTCTCCTGTTTTTAAGAGCGTTCTAATTAATCACGAGCCAGGATTCCCTTTGGTTCATGTTGAAAGCGCTTGTGTTGGAGTTTTGGTGGCAACACAAGTAGAAATCGGCGAGTCCGGAGAGAATGTGTGTGTGAAAACCATCCCCCCTGCTTCATAAAGTCAGTGCTGGTGAATAGAAAATGATTTGAAAAATGCTGCATCTATAAATAAGTCCTCCATTAGTATCTCAAACCACAGAGGCAAACGTCCTTGATGGCCAGACAGAATGACCTAATAAACCCATCAGACAAAAGTCCACGGTTTAAAGACCTCTGGGTCTCTAGAGGATCCAGCTACTGAACGTCCACAGTCGCCACATTCGAGAGAATCATTATATTATCAGATGCATATATTATGTCATGATGTCTCTCTGAGTCATGAAGCCACGTGTGGGCGGCAGTAAAGCTGAAAAATAAATAGACAATGTAACACAGTTTTCTATATAAGAATTGCTCTCAGTCCTCCACTCCGATGCTCAGCTTCCACCCAAGTGCAGCAATAAAACAGCATGAAAATGTATTTACTGTAGCGTTTACAGGGAGACACAGTTGGGGCGCGAGATTAAAAACCACTATGCAAACACAAACATACACCTTAAAGAATAAGTATAAATGAGTGTGTGAGCGTGTGTGTGTTTGCAGCCTTTCAGACGTACCAGTCGTTCACTTGGAAGAAATTAATTTTGGTAAAGCTAAAAAAATAAAAAATTGGACTATAATTCATTTATTTAAGGTGAAAAAGCAAATGAGCAAACATTGGCCAGTTCAAGTTCTTGTTGCTTGTCTTTGTATTTAATCATAATCAGCTGAATATCTTCAGGCTTTGGAGCCTTGGTCCGACAGAACAAAGGGGGGTTTGATGGCACCCCTGCTGAAATCACTGATTTTAATTGAAATCAGCATTTTGCACTCGCTGAATTATTTATTCAAGGAGACAATCATCACCTCGTAATAAAAATAATTGCACGATGCATTTCAACGTTCATCTGCTCCTTTCTGGCCAAAAACCCATTATGACTTTAGTGCTTTTGAATAGCACAAAGTCCATAAATTCCTTTTTTTTTATGTCCCACAGTATTTACTGACTTTATTTTGTTTTTAATAAATACCACTGTGCTATCCCAGTTTTGTTCTCACATTAAGAGTGAAAAAAAAAAAAAGATTGTTTTACAAAACATTGCTTCTGTACTTTATTGGTTCCAATTGTCTTTCAGCTGCTGCACATGCATTATGCAACACTTCCTGCTTTGTTCCCATATTGTTGCGTACGCAGTTTACATCGCAGGAATTTAACATCACGGTGCAATAATACATCTATACAATATGCTTTCTCAACACAACAACCCTCGTCCTATTCTTCCAACAATTGCACATTCCATTTGATTTTATCGCATGAGTAGTAGCTGTAAGCTGTGAGTAAAACCCACAAATGGAATGAAAATACAATCTGACTTTATTATTCTCAAAAGGAGGCCTTTATGCTCTTAGTGTAACTTCAAATTGTAAGCCAGTGCTGCTTTGTTGTTTGCATTAAATATGAATACAGGCTGCAGACCGGCCGTAGTGTAAAGTATATGTTTACAGTGGTAAGTGAAAAATAGCGTTGAGTACACAAAAAAAAGATGGGGCACATTAATATACTGACTGTCTGTCTTTTTCCTGTATATAAATAGTGTAATTTGCAGTGCAATCACCGCCCGTAATCTGTGTAAGGAAGGTGAAGCTCGTCTTTATTGGCAAATTTAACTGTAACAAAAGTGGAGGGAAATGTGCCACACGCTCCGTGTTGAAAGAGAGACCTCATGAATAATTAATTCCGGATCATGCAGATGAAGGGCTGACTGTTTGATGACTGCTAGCAAAGTGAACAGATTATTCTCTGAGTCACCCACCGTGAGCTTCTTCGTTCAAGGTCACCGGGAGCTTAACACGGCTGACATCTGAATCTCCTCACATGTCTTTAAGGTATCGATCCTGATCTCTACATTTTGCATCCAGGATGTTTTTTTTTTTTTTTTTTTGCTCTAATGAAGGAATTTATGTATAATGCATGCAAATTGCATGTGAAGAATTAAATGCTCTGCATCTTTATTGATAAGGTAATATTGCCAAATGGTGCAAAAATATTTACACACTTTTACAATAAAGTATTAATTCAAATTGAATCTGTCTTGAGACAGATTTTTTCTCATTTTAATGTTTCATCAAAAACCTGTTTTTAACTGTTTACGAAACATCACGGTTAAATATAAAAACCCACATGTCTGTACATTTCTTGGTTTAGCATTAACATTAACATTCGTCATTTATCTGATCACTGCATTCTACTGTATTTCCACATAATCCCCCTTTTATTAGCGCTCCACTTAGTCTTGTAATCCACTATTATTGTCAGTGTCATTACTGCCATTAGTGTTACGGTTGTGGGTGCGTGGCAGCCATTTTCAGTTAAGGTCAGGCATCTGTTGTGCAGAGATTAAAGAAGATCAGAAGTTAAAAATGCTTTCAGTGTGGGCCTTATGGGGTGTGAAATGACCCTCCCTCCACGGAGCTGTTACCTCCGTCGAAAACCCTATGAAGTTTTCATGCCGGAGCATCCTCTCCGCTCGCCTCTTCTCTCCTCCCTGGAGCTCATTTGTTTTAGTGAGGGTAGAGCACTTAACAGTCTCTCCAAAAAGCCTCTCCAAAACAGGAACATGTGGATGCGGCAGCTTTAGCTCTGCTGTCCCCTCTCACGAGCGCTTACCTGCGAATTATTATTTTCCCCATGAGAAGTCACAAATGTGCCAAAAGGTGTTAGTCCATGAAAGAACTCCAAACAGGCCACACACATTCACCACATTGTATAGTCCGTATGTTTCACGCCACTTCCTGTGGTGCATTCTCTACGTCAACGGAATAAATACTAGTCGCACGAAAACACCGACTAGAACAAATGGCACTTGTTGGAACCAGCCACCCTCATCTGATGTGGAAATGCAATTCATCGCCGGCCACCTCTGAAAACAGACACAACAGTGCAGTGGCGGAGGCCAACACTTGGCACAAATTCGGTCATTACTGTTAATCAAGCGTTTTGGCTTCTGCTTTTACACACGCAAAAAAAGTTGAACAATCCAATGACTACAAACGGAATTATAACACCGGCAAATGTATCCCATTGTACGCGGGCATCGAGAATCGTGTCGGCTGTTCACCGCTGTAAGGTCGGCCGCAGAGCGGCAGCTGTACAGCTGGCGGGGATCAGTGTCTTCCTCGAGGATGCTTAAGCAGTGGGACTGCTTACTAACACACCAGCTTAAATCCGGATCCTCCACTTGAGGGATGGTGTCCCTTTCACCGTGGCATCCTGCCACCTCCGAGCGCCATGAATCAAAGATGGTGCTACAGTGGCTTAATACTTGCAGATAATTCATCTGGCGCTTTTGTGTGCGAGTCTAATTACTCGGGGTTGCCTCGTGCACAGCGGAAAGGTCTAACATTAAGAGGCTGTAACACCGAAAGAGATTTGCACAGCACATAAGCCATTGTACTTTTTTTTTTTTTTTTTTATTAACGCAAGTCAATGCGTTTCGAAACAAATGGAATTATCTGTAAAACTAAAGGATCTCTCATTTAACGCTGACTTTTGAAACGGATATATGTTGCAGTCTGTTCTCACATACACTCACTACACTTTACCGCAGTGAGCTAGCGTAAGAGGAGCTGGATAATAAGATGACCCACCTGCACTTCCGCTGAAATTAAAACCATCAATATAACGCCATGCATAGTACCATCAATCAAATTCCTGAGCCGGTGGTAAAAGCCCATATGCCTGAAGAAATACAGCACATATATAAAGTGCATTTGTATGTAAACTGATTCATATAGGTTCAAATATTCAATCATTACTTTCTTTAAACATCAAAAGGTGCAAAAATTGTTTATTTTTGACATGGTCTCTACTGTGCAGAGGCCTAAATGCAAAAACCCTAACCTTATGATTAATATTATAATAAGAACATGAATACAGCTGTTGTGTTGCTCGGGTTCTCCGGAGCTCCGGCGGTTCTGAACGGACAGCTCCATTAAAGGGCTGTTCCGTACATCCTCACAGTGCTGCAGTGTTCTGTCATTATTGCAGCTATTATTAAATGTTGACGGTGAGAAGGGCCACAGTTGTTCTAATCCAGTCGCTCTTTGCTTGATTATTACTCGTTACTTGGTCATTCACGCGATCTCTTACAAACGTGGATAAATTGGTGCCACGAAGGAATGATAAATAAAAATGTAGTCAAAATGAACTCATGAAAATCGCTTACTTTCAGCAAATCATAAAAAAGCAAGACTGGAATTTGGCCAAAACCCACATTGGTTTGAATGCTGAGACAGCTGGAGCAGTTTGCTCATGAGCTGTGGACCAAAATACCTGTCCAACCTTTTGTCCAACACGTGACATGTTTTATTACATTTTAATTATTACTTTTGTCAGTTTTGGGTTATTTCAGTAGGGTACCAACAGTTATATCCACTGAAGTCCAGGGTTTTGTGGGACAGCCAAAGCACCGTTTGGTTGTTTTTCAGAGTCACGTTGACAGTTGGATAATGTGTGTTTTACTAAAGAAACTTTCGATGCTTCAGTCTACATTATTTTATATTTTAAGTTTGTGTTTTCTCTGACGTCCTACGTCACCTCTTGTCCCCACTATCACCAAAAACGGAACCAATCAGTAAATAGCACGTATTGTTTTAGGTGATGCATTTTTTGTCATGCATCCTACAGAAGTTGACAGTGACATTTTGGCTAAACTATTACATATTTGTCCAAAACCAATATGTTGATATACTGTGTGCTGTGTTTTCTAGTGAGATTTCCCAATTCCTTTCTATATTCTCTATGTATTCCTTTCTAATATTTTTTATGACAGTTTGATTTCTACTCATAATTTAAAGGAAGGAAGTAAGTCTGGGATGCATGGGGTTATTGAGGTTGTCACTAAACAGGAGGGCAAGTTAAATTGCTAAATAAAATATCTAAAACTACACCACAGATCACACAATAGGGTTCTTTCCAGTTCCAAAGTTGCATTTTGGAGTGAATATAGATGAAGCATAACACTGCTTATTACATATGTGCCCTAATTCTAAATGATTAAATATACAACAAGAAAGCAGTGGATCTAATATCTTTCATGTACAATGCAACATTAACAGAAGAAGGAACAAGTTTGCACCATCGACAGCTCTGAAGTTATGTTGTTTCCCTCTGAAAACTAATACAGTGTTTGTGCATGACAGTGTGATACAAGCAGAACAAGTGCACAATAACTGAATAAGTGACTTAATAAAACATAAAATACAGCAAATATTCACAAGGACTGGAGAAGCTTGACCTTTAAGGCTCTGCCTTTGTGGAATCTTTGTAAACTTCTCCACACAGAAAAAAATCACAACACTCAGAATCATCTGATCTGAAGCAAAGGCACAAGCCACTAAATCATGTGAGATCATAACCTCTAGAGTTACACACAAAATGTCTGCGCGCGCACACACACACACACACACACACACACGGTCCTACGAAGGTGTCTAATGAGCCAGAATAACACCTGTGTGGGCGCAGTGTGTCAGGCCTTTAAATAGATTACTAAGGCAAATGTGTGTGTGTAGGCGACGATATGGCGTTCAGGGAGATGGGCCGATGGCGAGCGGATGCGGGTGGAGTCGTTCGCCGCGTGCTCCAATCACAGCACCTCCCCGCCTGCCCATCCCTCCTTTTTGTGCGGATCGATCGAGGCCCGCCATTAACCGACAACGGTCCAATCCGTTAAACGCGGCTCAGAGGAGATTAGGAGCAAAGAAAGCGGAGGCGTCCAGCAGATCTCAGACGGAAGATACACGGTTGCATCCGGTGCCGAAGTTTTTTAATTTATTTCTTTCTTAACTCCAAGAGTAACACCGCTCCAGCGATTGGTCACTGCAGCTCGTCTGACTGAACTGTAAATGGAGAATAAAAGGCTGGTGAAAGACTGTGACTGTACAAAGTTGCCCGTGGGGGGAGAGGACAAACAACAGCACCGGTCGTGGGTGTTGCATTATTCCCTCTTTTGCATTATGAAGCCAAATGTATTAGATGTGAGTGAATCTGAATCACAAATGAATCATAAAAGCACTTTTCCACCTCCCATACCTTTTCTTAATTAACCAGCCTTCATTAGCCCCATAATATCAAAGCTTAAAAAGACACACTCTGCACCTGTGCTCTTTTTGCAAACCCAACAATCCGTAGCTTTAATAGCTCCTCTCGATCCCGCCGCGCTTCTTTTCTTTCAGCACTGAAAAAGATTTCTGTGTTTTTGCTTGTGCTATTTTAGTTTCGTCACAGAGCGCGACACCTGCAATCGATCCGTCATCAGTATTGGAGCTGGAAGCTTAATCAATCACTGTCGGGCGGAAACGCTTTTCAAATCCTTTCCTTATCCCGCGTGTGTTTTTCTGTAAACTGTAAATCATCCCTGCATCCGCGGATCATTTTTGGTGTTAACAAAAAATAAATAAATTAAGAAATAATTAGGAAATTCCTGCCGTCATGACTTTTGATGCAGTGAGTCTGCAACTCCCGGCTGCTGACGCGACGTGAAATTTGGCAGCCCATGAAAATTGCGACATGTTTGTATTTTTATGTGATCGCACAGCTTGATATGAAAACGCATAAAAATGCAGTGATGAATGGCCAGAAGATGTAATCCTTTACAAACTTTATAAGCAAACTAACTCCACTGTGAAGGATTTAATTTGCTTCCTCTGGTGGTGCTTTATTGTGCAGGTGTAGCTCGATGGCACAATTCTGATGTAAAATTGTACTAAAATAATATTTCACACCTTAGCGTCTGTAGGAGGAAATGACTAAAGGAATAAGGGCGTAGACGTGACACAGTAATACATTAGTCCACGGAGCAGCAGCCATGCGTCACATTTGTTTAGCAAAAGAGACAAGCAAACAGGTGACGGCTGAGACGACGCCGCGCCGTGAGTAACTGTTGTCTTTAAAAATGACGCCGGAGAGCGCGACGGCGTCCCAGTCGGTCAATAAGATTCCTCCGCACGTCTCTCCTCTTTGCATTTCTCCCTCAGCTCACGAGTAGGAGGAGCTGCGGTACGTGGAAGTGCATAAATGAGGGAAGTGAGGCGGCACATTACCGTACTGGGATCATCCACCTCAAAGGTTGAATTTTTATTAGCCATAATAAAGAATTGGAACAGGAAAGGTTTTTTTTTCCTTTTCTTCATATTTCATTTATAACACAACACTTTGCAAGCATCTAGTTTTCAAGACGAATTCTAGAAGATGCAAAAAAGATGGCTGTTGTCTGGGCCACACTTTCGAGTGGAAAAACACAAAGTGTTGACAGGCTCCCGGGATTAAAGGCCGCGGGTGATTAAGACGTCGCTTGCAGAAACGTCGTTACTGAATCTGACCACTCTCAGTCTCTCTCTCTGCACACTATTATGGATCGAGTCCGAAAGGTCAAGCCATCGCTGCTATAAGAACCCACATTTAGCACTAAATCACAGGTTTATGCAACATCAGATCTCCGCCTCTGCGCAAATTTCACGCATTTATTTTGTGGCAACTTCCCAACTGCGGGATAATAAGAGCGTATGAAACAGCACAGTGTAGTAAGTGCCCCTCTTCTCAATCGACTTCTCCGACGCGCCTGGTGTTAATACAGCCAATTAATGAAGGTGACATGAGACCTCTGTGGCTGCGAGCGATGTTATGGCTGAAATGGCAGGGGCAGAGGGAGAGCAGCCCGGCGCCTTATTCCACATTAGTCAGGATTATGACAATGGCAATAGATCTGGAAACCCCTCTATCCGCTGTGCGCAGATGTGTCGAAAGCAGTTTTTCATCTTAGTCCTGGGGAGCACAGCTGGTTCGTATTAAAAATAGATAAGAGCCGAAATGGCAGATTAATGCAAATAATCAGCAGGTAGGATAAAAAAAAACATTTAGCACATTTCTTTAAATTCCAATACTCGGCCATGCTGACAGACACACTAGAGGATCGACCAAAGGCAGTATTGGAAATTAGTTTAGCACTAATAAGCAAATGTTGGCCAACATTAGTGCTGGACTATCTAATTATCGTTGTGGGCAGGCAGAAAACGTCCAATGTGAGCAAGATAGAAAGTCGACAAGGTGAGAAGCAGATTAAATGGAACAGATTGAAATTGTCAAACTGGGGAAGTAAAGGCAAACTGGAAGGACACCAGTCCGATGTTCCGATGCTGAAACCAGCGTCGAGTTAATTTAGTGGTTTGGAGCCGTTACAAGAGAAGAAAGAAGAAAAGTCGAATGTGAGCTGAATCTTAGAACCTACTTACTAATGTTCTCATGTTGATTGTGGATTATGTTCAACGTGTTTAATATTTATTTGATTGGTGACTGATTGGTGCCAACCAAAAGAAAACTACTACTACTAACTTTTTTTCAAGTAAAAGATGCCAACACCTGGTTACGTAATTCAATACATCCTGTAAATTGTCAAATAGAAAAATGACAGCAAAGTCTATTTGCATTTCTGAAAATCGTATTAATGCATTGGTTTGGTTGCATAATTCCGACACAAATTGACTGGAGTTCCCAACAATTTCTAGGAATATCAAACGTCTACAGTGACAATGCAACGTTCTGTGTTGTATCCAAAGCATTATGTTAAAACCAGGCAGGCAAAACACACTTTACATCAGCTACATTCAAATCCAGTTAATCGCCCATCATTGTAATACAATCCTAAGACGCCGTTAAAGTGTGTTTCTAACAGATTGTGTAAAATAGCTCCATTACGATGTGTCTTTAGCTGCAGGTGCTGTATAAAAAAACTGTGGCGCGGAGCAGTTTCATCAACACCGACATCATCCCAGACAGTCATGCGGTAAAAACAATGCCGCTCTCGCAACGCGGTGATGGATCAATCCTTCACATTCCCACCAGTGAGACAATCCAGCTCCTTAAGTCCCCAAACGTTATCCGGAAAACGATGAAACAAGCACACGTACCCTGATTTTTCAATAGATGGGATTTTGCTGAGAGACCACCACCCCCACCCCACCCCACCCCGCGTCCCCGTGCGAGATTCGACGTGCTGGCTTTATTTTCTCACAAGATGTTTTTGACAAATGTCTTGCAGGATGATTGTGCAGAGCACGATTCCCCGTCAGTACAGCTACGCAATATCTGTCAAATACTGCAGTAGATGATCTACTGTAATATTCATTAAACTTCACTTGTACAATACTTTCATTAGACACGATTGATATGCAAGTGCTTTGGAGTACGTCCTTTAAAACATGGTCTTCATTTAGTGGTCTGCCTATATTCTAATACTGAGAAATGGAGACAAATGGATGGTGGCAGAGGGACAATTACCACGGCCATGCCAAATGGTCATATTAAAATGATAACGAGTTATAATCCAGACATCAGGAAAACTACGGCTGCATGACAGAAAGGCATTGATCATTCACCACATCCCGGCGTTAATAAGATATTGACACGGCGCTCAAAGGCCTCGGAGATTCTCGCCACCCGGAATGCCCGCAACGACAGCAGCAATCTGTCTCCGGATTCACACCGCCGCCATAGCCGGAAAACCGGGATGGCGAAGGCTAAAAAGCCGTCGCGTGCACACTCCCTGGAGGCGCGGGGAGATAAACGATCGCGCGTGCTCCTAAAACGAAGGTGCGCCGGACTAGTTCCGCATGGAAATGAGCCGTAATTGATATGATTTGCAGGGCCACTCCCCGGCTACGTGCCAGACAGAGGCCACGTCGTTTGGACACAGCAATCGAGGAGGAGCGGACGAGAAAATAACCCAAGAGCATCTCCATCACAAGCCACCTCCCTCCCCATAAAGCATGTGAGCGTAATATCCAGATATTTTGTGGTGCAGGTGAGAGGAAATGTAATCAGAGATCTGGCGTGGTTCTAGCTGTGGGAGCTGAAAATTAATGCTGTTAGACAAGGCCACAACTGATTTAATATGACAAGGCTGCGTGGCTACGAGTGACAGAGAATGTCAGCTAGCGTTGCAGCTCGTCTCTCGGTGAAGAATTCCTAAAAATGAAGTGTGACGGGAGGATTTCTCACATTTTTATCATGTTCATGCGGTTTCACTTTTGAGGTTAGTGCTAGTCTGCTTGTTGCAATTTGGAAGTTTTTTATGTGTTTACCAGTGTGTTAGTAGTAGTAGTTTTTATATTATTCATATTATATTGCAAACAGGATAAAAAAGAGAGAGATATGCTGTATAAAACCCTTTCAATTAGGTTTCTTACCGGAGAGGAACTCTTTGATTTAATATCCATTGTGCCTCGACAGACTAGATGATGTATCTTGGCTTGTACAACATAAGTAATTGGACCCACTGTTGGAAAGTCATTATTCTTAAGAGGCAAATATGAATATGTTGCAGCTTTATTTTGAACTGTTACGCATGTGGATGTTAATACTGTGGCGAGTATTTTGAATCAAAAGGGTCATTTTTGAAATTCTTTTTGACCTTTTTGCCTGTGTCATTAATGTTCACGGCCGCTCCCATATTCGGTAACGGGACTAACGTTCGTCTGTTGCCTCCATCCCTCCAAACGTTCTAGCTGCACCGATTTAGCAACTGGGTCCCCAGATGTGGAGATTTTTGAAAAGCCCTTTTTTGTTATATATTTCCAGAGAGCCTGGGGAACAATCCAGCAACTATTTGAGCAGATATTAGCCATGGCTCAGCTGTGTTCAGGGAGTAGGAGACAGCTGACATTCAGTTAGTAAATATAAAATGCCATGCAAAGATTTATTTATTTTATTATCTATTATATCATATACCATTTACTATTAGTATTTAGAGTTTTTAAATCTGTTATATTTAGGGCTATTTAAATTGCAAAGTAGCATATGTTGCTACTTAAGTAATTTCTGACAACACAAACTCCAGTAACTGCAATAAAATCCTGTTCACAGCTGTAATACGTCGCTGAATGTCGGGTGCCATTGCATCCTAACGAAAGACCTTTGCGCTTCAACGCCCATCCTCTGTTTGTGCACATGAAGAGTTTTGTTTCCCGTTCATTTCAGCTTCGCGCACAGTTTAGTCGGGTGTAATGAGGTAATTTCCCGAGGTTTCGGCCAAGCTGATGGATACAAACACATTTACACCGACGTACAGTGGTTCTTGCAGCCGTTAGATGACTCTTTATGGGCTGATGTAAAGTCCTGGCTGCAGACCGTACGTGTCGCCGTGCTCGTTTGTGTCGCGTCTACTTAAGTTGTCTCCTATAATATTGTATGTCACCGGCTAAAAAGCTGCCCAGAATGATGGGCCTGCTTGCAGAGGAGCGTGGCTAATATTTTATCACCCGCATCCCTCTGGAATATTAATCCCATCCAAATGGGGCGGCTCAGAGCACGGCAATACAATAGGATGCCAGTGATTTAACACTGGGGAACGCGCAGACACAAGCGTTGAAACACACTGAAGCACAAAAACAACTATTTAAGATCACCATAAAAAAAAAAAGAGAAAAGCTTTTTTTTCACGTGAGCGCCGAGGTTTTAATTCTATCGGCCACAGAGAAAGGGAAAGGCATTAGGAAGCGTTTCGGTGTCAGACGCGGGGCAGTTAAATAACCGTGGAATCGGGAGAAGCGAGCGGTGCGGGCCAACAACACGTGAAACACGCATGTGTTAAAAACGCCTCGCATTCACGGGAGTGAATCCTCTTTCGGGTCTTAACTGCTCGGCGATGATGAGGCCTGAATGGGCTCATAACCCCTGTAAGCACCTGCTGCAGTAGCTGGACTATTACCATTACCACAGCACAACCCTAATGGCTGCCACTCTACATTATGAAATTGGCCCCCAAATGCAGCAATGAATGCAGCTAATGTGGTCACAACTTCCTCAAAGTCTGTAGTCCACTAAACCCCTCATTTTGCCAAGCCAATGAGGGGTTTAGTGGACAGAGATAATTACGGTCCTGCTCATCACATCCACTGCAGTCCGGAAACGCCTGTGTGTGTGTTGCAAATCGGCCCAAAGGAAGGTGAGAGTCTTTTCCCTTTTCCTCGTAGCCCGTCGCTCTTTGTCGTCCCATCTTGTTAGAGGCTCATCACCGCGTTCCCCCCGGACGGTTGGCCCCCCGGGCGCATCAGGCGGCGCCTCCTCGCCGAGGAGCAATTTGACAGGTAAGCCACAGCACACAAAGCCCAATTACAGGTGAATCTAATCCTGGATTAGACAATATGCAACTAGTCTTTGTTTACAAAGGCTCCGGCAAAAAAGTGATGCCTGATCTGGAAAGATTCAATTTTGAGAGGCCCCAGACAGAGCTGCCCCGACTCGCCGCCGCGATCGACATCATTCGTTTTGCATTTACTTTGAGAAAATGGAATATTATTGACTCGCTGGAAAGCAGCAGAAACAGAAAAATAGGTGCAATGCTTTTTTTTTTTTCTTTTCTACTTCGCTGCCCCCAGGCTCGGCAATAAGGACATCTAACCGACGCATTAAAGCGGCTTGATTTGACTTGTGAAATCCAGTTGGTCCAATGCCCTGATCTATTTCGCCAATTTTCACATTTGCTGCACCAAAGGTCACATTATGACAGCGACAAAAGACGCTTATACGTATTAACCGTTTGCCTCACATCTGGGCACATAAAGTCGGGGAAATGACTGTCTGCTTGTCTGCTGTGGGCATCGTTTTCACACTGTGCATAATGATGACAACACATTTTCAGATAATGGCAGGCATCCAGTAAAAAATAACCTTTGTGTGTATGGTATTTAGCTAGAAAATCACATATTTCACTAAGAGAAATGATATTCTGTCGGTACTGTTGGCATGAAAAAGGTGTATTTTCGCAAGACAAGTGGGGTATTTTAAACTTCGATGTCTTTCGGAGTTGGACTATGTTCCCAAAAAATCCACTCCCAGTGTTCGACTGTCAGAAAACTGCACCCTGCGTTTTCCGGCCGGACATGCGACTGTCACTGGTTCTTCTGCTGTTTCGCTGTCCGTCTGCATCGCCTTGTCATGTCTCGTCAACTTGTCTATCGAGTGAACGGCGGGAACATCGCGGCACGCTTGCGATCCGATCCGCACGCACAACCATTCCTATGCACGTGTGTGTTGACTCAGTGTGCGAGGTCACACGCCGAGCCCACACGTGAAGACAGAAGCTGTCCACACAATTGCAGAGGTGTTATCAAAACGCAAAGAGCAAAAATTGTATTTCATGTCATCTGAATGTCATCAACCGCGGCCACGTACGTGTGCACGCTCTACCTTACACAAAGATCCCAGCCTTTTCTAATATTTGCAGTCTATTTCTTTTTGGTCTCTCTGTATTGGTTATTAGTCGGCCTGCTGTATCTCTCCACATTAGGTGCATTTGTATCACAATCTTGGCAGGTTGTTGGGCGTGAAACCAGCCCCCCCCCCACCACCCCACTGCCGCCACCGCCTCCCTCAATCATACCTCTGTCAACACTCCCCTTGTGAGAGCACACACACACTTGCAGATACGCCGCAGCAGTGTCATCTGGTCCTTTCGGCATGACTTCACTCGAGGATCTTTAGTCGGGGCCAGCGAAGGCCACAGGGGACGGAAAGGGTGCCGTCACGCACATCTTAAAATCTTTGATCCCGTCCATATGTGATTAAACATTCATACGCAGCCATTAGCTTGTGGTAAGTTGGCTTTTAGGGGAACCACATAGGAGGAACCATTAAAGTCAGTCTGGGAGGTCGGGGAATTCTCTGCCTTGTGCTTTGAACATGCCCTACTTTATTTTTGCAGCAACAATCAAATTAGATTCGATTCTGACAGTTTAGATGTCTTCCCTGTCAGGAAACTCCAAAAGTGAGCAGCGTGGTTATTTATGCATGCACGCGGCGGCTTTTATCCCGCGCGCGTCCGTCGGTCGACTGTGGGAAACGTCAGCGTAATCCATAAAGAGCCTAATGGCTTCTTAGTTAGCAGTTCCACAGTTTGAGCCCGTCGCCCTGCTCTGGTCGGCCTGGTGACTCCAAGTGAGAGTCTGTCAGCTCGTTTGACTCACGAGTCCACACATGTGGAACCTTCGTGATTGGCTCTTTCGTGATGTGCTCACTCGCACGTTGACATGAGTGATAGTTCATCACTGATTGACATGGAATTCATTGTGTACAATATTAACCAGTTGCACTATTTTTGGTCGAACTACCTCAACCACTAGGACTCAAAGTTGTCGCTTGCGTTGATGCGTGTTATGCGGCTGTCATCGCTTCATTTCCAGGGTCGGTTATTTCTGTGTTCTACAGCGACGGAAATCCTCTCAGTTCTGTCCATTGATACTTTACGTCCACCCGGTGTTTTTATCCACTAAAACAAGCTTAAATCCCCACGTTTCCGAAATACAAGCAACTAATTAGCATGGAACACTGTCCACAGCACCAACGTGGTGGATAAGAAGGAGAGAAAGTAAATAGGAGGCACTGTGGCTGTCACTTATGGTTGCGAAGCCATTTTCAAATTAAATTCACTTTCAATAAGTCACTTTATTATCTACATTTTGCAGCACCAAAGTAAAGATATTATTAATTATGATACCAACAGCAAATTATGTCAATGTTAAAGATCACTGTTGGTTAAGCTGGAGCGGATTTTAACAACTTTATCCGCCGACAGGTGGATAACCCAAAATAATCCATCATTATTAGCCTCTAATATTTTTTATAATAACAAGATATAATATTTAGTATCAAAACCACGGCTATCGCTAGGTCTCGGTTTGCTGCACTACACTGTATTAGAGAGTTACCTTTCATTTATCTCTAGTCTGGGTTATTTCCTACGCAGACATATACACACACACACACACACACGACATTTCAGTTCAGTCCTACTGACGAGTGCCTGTAGTGCTTGAAGGTCACATCCTATAATGAATTCAGTGGAATGGTGACAATTATACACACAAACTGTTCGTGCACGCGCACACACTCACACGTGTGTGTGTCTCCCTCGACTCCCTTCACTCCAGTGCTATGATGATTGGGTCTCTCCACTGGACTGACTCCACTCCTGCTCTGCCATTCCACTCAGCGCAGTGAGAAATCACCTAGTCAGCCCAGGACTATTACAGAGTAATTGGCCTTTTAAAGAGGGCATCCACCATGTGAAACAGTGTAACTGAGACCGATACTCTCGTTGCTCCGTTCCCCATTTTGTCCTCCGTCCCTCCACCCTCACATTTCTCTCCCCCCCTTTTTCCTGGCTTCATCTCTTGCTCCCCCACCCCACCCCACCCCCTTCACCACCATCTTTCCAGGCCAGCTGCTCCCAGCGTGTCTCTGCCTTTCAACATCGTGCACCCTGTCTTGTGCCGACTCTTGCTGACCTCTAAAAGCTCAGCGCTGTAGCCGCCTGTATTACCACTCGACTGGACAGACTAACTTTATTTTCAAGAAGACAGCGAGATAAGGCTTCGGGGGGGGGGAAGCGATTGTTAGTTATGCTGTGCCAGAAGGAGCAGCCACGGCTGTAGAATTAAAGTGGAACTGTCCTCCTCGGAAACGCCACGCCAGCGGCGGGAATACAGACTGCAAAAATGTGCAGAAGATTAAATACTAGCGCAGGAAAAACGGCGGCGATGGAAAAAGTGCCAGCGAAAACATCTGGCAAAGGGTGACATTGAAAAATGTCCTTGAATGAGAACTCTATTGTAAGTGCAGCGCGGTCATCCATCAATTGGAAACTTGAGACTTTCTATAGCCAGTCCCTTTCCAAAATTCATTTGTATGTGATGGTATTTATGCCTTAAATATGTTAAATAATAAAACACAAAGCATCTTCTATAACAGATCGTTTTAAAGTTACTGAAATCACATTGTATTTAATTCAAACAAATCTCCTGACTGTAAAAACTGCAGCTTGTAACTCGACTTATGGCTCCTTATTTAGATTCGCTTTCCCAGGATTTCCCCGCAGCCCCCTTCAGCTTCAGGAGCGTCGCCCTTCGATCTTCTCTGGAGCAGGTGAAATGCATGTTGAATTAGGTTAAAGGCTGGTGACTGACTTTTTCCACGTCTTCCTCCTTCGTTAATTTTTGCAGCGTGTTTTGAATCACTCTCTTGCTGCTTTATGATCCTTCTCCCAATTAGTCTTGATGCATTTCTCTGCTAACTGGCCGACCTCTGAAGTCACAAACAAAGATTCTGTCGCCCAAGTCACGATAACTGTCATCTTTCACAAATATCGTTCCGTACACCAGTGGTTTCTTTTTTTTTCCCAGGACATTCACACATTGTTGTATTAGTTATGCTCATAGTTTATTCAATGCCTCTGGGAATCATTTCCCCGCCACTTTTCTCTAATTTAAAATGACTCGTTTTCCTCCCATAAACAGCTGTCTGCTTTCCTGTTAATGTATACTATTTTAACAAGAACCCAAGGCTAAAACCAAGAGTAGTAATTTAGAACAATGCATTATTTAAACAACAAATCCAATGAGACACCACCGGGCAACATAAAACACCTGTCAGTCATCCGCTTGCACACTTTTTCTTGAGAAAATTTGGATCATCTGATCCGTGAGGCGCTACGCTCTGCGATATTTGACGCAGCTGCGTGTAAATGCCGTTAAACAAAAAGTGTTGGCACTGTACAGCACAACCAAATCGGCCTTGCCATGACAATAGTTCTGGATTTTGATTGTAAGGATTGTTGATTACTTCTTACAGAATGTTTAACAATTGTGTGATATTACTGATTATGGCCATAACCAAGAGTATTTTCATGCTAGTTAATTTAAATAATTTTCTATTTCTTTTCATGGTTGTTAAAGTCCAGAAATTGCTTGAACATACAAAACCGATGCTCGTCACATGTTTATGTTCCATTCCATAGATCCGTCTATATAAAGTACGTATTTATATCACATAACAGTGACAATAAACCCATTTGACTACTTTATCAAACACATACAGCGGCATCCAATACATGCCTACACGTCTTATCCCTGTTTACACACACACTGTAAACTTTGCAATCCACCGAAATCACCAACACCTTGCGATCAGCTCCCCCTCGCTGGTAAAAGAGTCTTCATTACTTTTTCATTATGATCATTACCTCAGATGGCGTGGACAACATTTAATTACAGAAAATATGAGCATTAGAGCTCTGGTGGTGCATTACAAATTAGTGTGTGTGTGTGTGTGTTGGTAGAGATGCAAAGGTTTTGGGAAGGGGCTGTAAAAAGGCGATATAGGGAAAATAGAGGAAACAAGGGGGGAGGGTGTGTGTCAAACATGTCAGCACATTAGAACACTGTTTGGCTTGGAGAGAGGCAGGAGGCCTCTGGGGAGATGGATTGCAGAGGTGTGTGTGTGTGTGTGTGTGTACGTGTTTGTGTAGTTGTGCGACGGGGGGGAAAGAGAGAAATGGAGAGGTTGAGGAACACGAGAGCGGGAGAGAGAGAAAGGCTGTGTTTTTTTTGAGCATGTGTGAGAGTGATTGTGTAACGCGAGCGCGAGCATGTGTCTTCCTGTGTGACATGTGCAGCTCTGGAAGCGAGGAGGAAGAGAACTTCATTCTCCAACAAACAGCCTCGGGCCCAGAGAGCGGTGATAGACGAAGAATGACATCTTAAACGGTATGCACGAAGTGAAAAGCGTGAGGAGGAAAAAAAAAGGAAAACACAGACTGAACCTCGCTGCAAAAATAAAGAGAGAAATAAAGAATAGGGGAGTAGCAGCAGTGACCTGGTCGCTGTAAGACTCCCCCCCTTGGAGACCCGGGGTCTGACCTAAGATACGCTGCTGGGGCTGGGGGCTGCACCCTGAGACTCACCGGAGAGAAGCCTGTCAGGGCCGCTGCACGTCCCGTGTCGTCATGGCGACTTCGACCTGCAGACGAACTAAGCTGATCGATGGGCATTAAATGGAATACTTTGAGGGCAAATGATTAGAGAGATTGTACTTCAAATGAGACGATCAAGGTTTCGACCTGCGTGTCAGCGGAGCGACAACACTTCAGACCCCCAGACCGAGCTCAGTGGCCTTACATGGAGTAAAAAAAGAAAATTGACAATATTAAAATATTCAGAAACGATTTAGTAAATTAAATAGAGCCAGATCATTTGTCCAGGTTAAACCGGACTTTTACAAGACCTTAAAAGATGACCAACTCCCTAAAAACACTTCCTACTAGGCTTTACTTGTGACTCTCAAATCATTATCGAAATATGTTTCTATTCTATTTGTGTTGGAAAAATCACCAGCGTAAATAGAATATCGTAAAACTATAATAACAGTACAAAAAATAATAACAATTTAAGTAGTGGCCAAATAAAAAAGAGTCTTTCCCTTAAAGAGACTTTAATGGCGTGAGTGGACAGAACAACCTCATCCAACACTGCACCAAGGGACAGACAGCAGAGGGTTTAGTTGCCAAGTTTAAGAGCTTCCAGTGCATATACCAACACACACACAACACACACACACACACACACACACACACACACAGACAGCTGAGGCACCACACGCACAAAGTCACACACTCCACTATTCATTTAGATTTGTCCCTTGCTAATCTACCGCTTCCCGTCACAATGAGTAGACAGGGACGCTTTGGACGGGAGAATCTCACCCTCAGCAAAACACATTCATGTTTCTAGGCAGAGAGGAAGACACGAGGAGCCAGCGAAATGCAGACCCACCTCTCTGAGAGAGAGAGGAGGAAGGAGCAGTAATACATTTTCATCTGAAATATTAAAGCCTCTGCATTAATCTGTCTTCCCTCTCCCTGGGGTGCTGGTGAAGGCTCTCGCTGTCCTGAGTTCCCCGGAAAAGGACAGAGACCTGCTGCCTCACCTCCTCCATCTCTTCGGGGCAGCACCAGCTCTCCACCTTTCCTTTCATAATGGCTATTTAAGTGTTTGTGTGGGAGGCGGCTCCGTGCTGAGGCTTCTCCGAAATGGCCGATACGGCTGGACAAGTTTAAAAACAAGGAAACTGCTTAAAATTTTGGGCAACAATTCCCCACGTACGTATCGATTAATATAAATAACGTTAGGTTCCAGACAAATAATCAGCAACTATTTTGATTCAAGTCATTTTAAGGCAAAAAAAAAAGGTTAAAAAAAAGGTTTCAGGTTCTGCATTTACTGCTTTTTCTCAATTACAGCTGAATGATGGTGGGAATTAAAAACAAATCACTTTGAGCTTTGGAAAGATGTAATATCTATATTGCTGTTTTCTTTCTTTCATTCTCTTTTTTTTTGGGACAATTTAAACGCAAACATCCATTAATCAACCAAAGGCATCACTTTGTTCTTACTTGGACAGAAATGCTCCGGCCATTTTGTAACTTTCGTCGTTATAGAAGCTTCATAAAGCAGCAGCTCCTAACGAGCGCCCCGAGCTGCACGTCACCGTCGATCAAAGCCTTGGAGCTTTTAACACCTA
The DNA here is from genome assembly GCA_033026295.1 of Channa striata. Classification (NCBI taxonomy): domain Eukaryota; kingdom Metazoa; phylum Chordata; class Actinopteri; order Anabantiformes; family Channidae; genus Channa; species Channa striata. The sequence continues at coordinate 5,315,852 of CM065186.1, forward strand.
CACTTCACTAAATGTTCTGCTGGCACCTCGTGAAGGTAGTGGCACCCATCTAGCCTTTATCTAGGCCACCAGATCCACAGCTAGACCCATCTGGCCCTGCTGTCTCCTCGCTCTGTCGCCGCACGTACACACACATGCATGACATCCATCACGCACGCACACACACACACACACACACACACACACACCAGCTGTTGTGGATTACCAAAGAAAAAGTGCAGGTCTATTTTGCAACTTACGCCCGGTGTCTGATGGCCTTTCCCAGGATGCACAGGCCTGCTTATTATTATTGTTATTATTATATACGATAATGCCGCATGATATGATGTGAGCCCACATGGAAAGAAAAGGCTCTTAGACAGAAAATCCTTTATAGTCAACATTTTTAGACCACAGAATATAGATGCGTGTTAACTACAAAAAGCGTATTACAAGCGCGCAGAGATAAACTGTCGTTTAGGAAACAATAAATGAGGCCTTGTGCTTTATTTTCTTATCTGATCAAGCCTCGCAGTGACCACTTAGAAAAATGCGGGCTGCTTTTGCTCAAGATGCTCGTGCGTCTGAGAAACCGAATATCCGTCTGCCCTCGCCGTCATCTATCTCAGCTTCCCTCCAAAACATTGATCTCACACACTGACCCCCCAAATCTTCCCGCTAGTCAGTCGCGGCTTAATCTTCATTATTCTCTCTAATGCCAAAAAAACTCTCTCTCCTTTCTGCTTGTAGTGGCGGCCTAATCTTCACTAACCCCCCCAGCCTTCGCCAATGCACGACACGCCTTATTTCATACACACACGCACGCAAGTGCATATGTACACACCAGTTAGTTTCTCAGTTTTTATGCATGTATTATTACCACAGGTTCTAATGTTTTGGGCCATTTTAAACAGTCAGGCCTGATCGGTGTGTGTGTATATATATTCTCTGGAAATTTAGAAGGGGTGCAGCTCTTTTGTAAAATAGACAGTTTAGGAGCAAAAACATGCAAAATAGTCACTCGGGTACCCAGCTGAGGCTTTAAAGCTCAACTTACCACGAGGGGGATGGGGTGAAACTATCGGACTGAAGCAACTCCACCAATTCCTTTTCCCACAACTGCATAAAATATTCCATCATATCCCTAAAGCATCCCTGACTCCAGCTGGGATCAAAGAGTGCACTTGATGAGTACGAGGAGGAGTGCTCGTTGGTGCCTACGACAGCAGAGCCGCTCACTCCGCTCCATTAACAGCCGTCGTGGAAAAATACACGCCGCGGTTCTTGGCGTATTCCTCGGCCTTGGTAAGTATACGTACATAACGGGAGACGACGCGCCGGAGTAAAGAGACGCTGCCGCAGCAGACTGTCACTCCCGCCGGCATTAAGATGACGGGAATTTATGTGGATGTTAATGTTCGTGTAGGTTACGGGCGGAGGAAACTCGGCTAATAGCTGCCGCCATCGCCGTACCGCTTTCAACGTGTCATAGTGGCAAACAGCACGACCTCATTTGTTTACAAGACCCAATATGCGTCATTTTTGCCGCACACTCGCTCTTCCAAAGATCAAAACCGGATTCCGCCTGGCGCTCCGGTGGTGGTATTCCTTTCAGGCTGCCTGTGACAGGTGTTTTATAGGGAGGAGCGCGGTTGTTGTGGATGTCCTATCAATGATTCAATGCCGCACATCAGATGGAAGAGAGAGACAGAGAGGAAGACGTCTCTGCCTGGATGTTCGGGGGGGGGGGACTTTCGATATATAATTCACTGAGTTGTCTGACAGGTTGGGTGTGAATGTGATGGATGCTCTTTCAGTCTAGTGAAGATTCAATGTTCTTGGATCTTTAAGGCCACTCTGAGCATGAACTATGCCGCCAAATGTCCTTTTATGATCTTTTGGATCCTCACGCTGCTCGAGAACTGCAGTACTTCACACACACACACATTTACAAACACACACACACACGCAAGGGCATGTCACACTCGCGCACTTTAACGCAAAGATAATTACCAACAGGTCCCTCCATTTAACGTGGAAGCACAGCAGGCTATTTACAGTAAGCCTCCACTTAACCTGCTCAATTAACTTGCCATAAGTAATAAAAACATCTGGTGCACTTAAATCCACGGCTACAATAACATTTATTAAAAGGCAAGTATGGAGGCTGATGAACGTATTTCTTCTGCACGTAGCTGCACGACACGCTGCGATCCCGGGCTTCAACCAGCTGGAAGAAAACGCTTCCTGATGTGGTGAAACGTCCACCATCTTTTTTTGACAAAAGCCAAAGCGAGTCCGCGTCCGTGTCCGTTAATCAGCAAGCTCCGTGCAACAAATCCATATAGAGCAGGGCGGCGTAAGATGGCAGATTTAGGGGAATATGAAAAAACGCTGTGGAGTGAGCGCTAGGCGAGGGCTTTTGTCTTGTTATCTTCGGGAGTGAGTTGACATTATCCTCGTGGATAAGGTTTTACCATGCATGGATTACCACATGAGACAAGCTGTGCACGCCCCAGGAAAAAAAAAAAAACATGAGAGGACCACAGTCGATCCCCGTCTGCATTTCCCTCTCCACTCAGGCTCCCCTCTCTCACTATTCATCAATGCCACGCTCGGCACACCTGGGGATCTGACAGTGTTTGGAAAATAATGACATCTGCATTATCTTTGAGTTCATATCGAGTGACCTGACACACACAGACGTGCATCAAAAACCTATACAGAAAATTTTGAATCCGGGTTAAAATCATATACTATACATGTGTCTAATTAATAACAATCCACAAAGCGGAATTCGCACGCATCATTTTGATTAACGCGACACAATCTGGATGCAGCTAAAAACCAGCAAGAGAACATTAACAAGCATTAAAAATTAAGTGACTAGATGAAAGCTAACTAAAATCGTACAAATTCAAATACGATCAGTAAATGATATTCCATAGTTTGGAAGGAGAGTTTTTAAAGAAAGCGACTCCAGTTTACTTCTCTCGGGTCTCGCCGGCTGACAGTGGACGAAGGCAGCGTCTGCCATGTAGGCTGAGCCCCAGCCACTTAAAGCTTTATGTACAAGCAGAAGTACTTTAATGACAGGACTTAATGATACGGGGAGCCAGCGTGCTCCGACGACACCATTCCAGTGTCTCAGACCAGGCTTTTAACCTATTAATCACTTTAATAACTCGGTGAATCCTTTTAACCACAACCTCTGATGGCATTATTGTTAGAAAAATGGAAAAAATGGAACGCTACAGGACTGCAGACCTCGCCGTCTTTGTCGGTGTCTGGAACAATCCCGTTTTTAAGCCACGTGTTTTTATTTTTAGGACATTGTGCGAGACACTGTTGAAGTCATGCTTTAAAAAAAAAAACCCCAGTGGGAAGACGGCACAGGGGATGTACTTCCTGTATTGAGCCTGAAAGAATTCTGAGGTAGTAAGATGAATTCAGAAATGCCTGTTTCGAGAGAGAGAGTGCACAGAGGTTGCCGCTTTATTTATGCCGTATTGGAAAAATAATCTAAATCCACTTTAAGGTTTTACATGAAATAACAGATGTACTGATAATCCCGTTTGCACCGACAGGAAGATGCAAAACTATGTGACTGGAAATGATTATGTATTGTAGTGAATAGGCACGTTAGATGTATAAAGAGAGAGTTATGTTTCAGGGTAATACAAAACCTTTTCTGGGCCTGTGGTTGATACAAAAATAATGAAACCGTGTTGGTTACTTGTCATAATTTCCTTGGGAATTATTTTGGAGGAAGTGGTGACAGTAGCTACCATGGAATGATGAATGATGCTCTTATCTCTTCTGGTACACTCCTAAGATAAGAGCTCTCATTGGCTGGTATTCATTTTGTCAGAGACGGGAGGTGAATGGAGGAACACACAATGAGGAACTGAGAGCAAGGAGAGGGGAGAGAGGGTGGCTTGCACCAGAGGACATAAGGATGAGAATAACAAAGAACAAACTAAGTATAGAGGCATGAATGATAGTGGGAGGGAGGCAAGAGGGAGCGAGAGGTGACCTCCATCTCCACCTCCACCTCCACGCGCCACAATAAGCCTCTCCATCGCAACCGGGGCACCATGGCGCATCTCCCGTCACTGGGGGCGGGCAGCAGGCCGCACGTTGCAGTGAATCAGTCCGACCGCCGCAACCTCCGCAGTCCACGCTTTCCCCGCAGGCTCGTCGTGCACCCAGGTGCTACGTGCGAAGCAGGGCGAGCGAGAAATCGCGCTCGGCGTGCAGCGACCGGCCCAAGCATTTGGAATATGTGCCTCAAAATGTGGCTCCACACTGCAATAATTGGGATTACGCCGAGACGTTTGGAGGAACGGATGCAGCACAGGCTAAATTACACTGCACAGCTGGAGGCCTATTTTCATGCTAACAAGGCTGAAACTAGAACTGTGCCAGAGCAGCGTTTGAAATTATTTTCGTATGAACCGAGACTTGAATGTCATTTCACAAAACTAAAAAGTACCGTGTACTATATGAATTAAAGTTTTGTACGTCGTGTTCTTTTATAAACTCAATCCAATGTCGCTTTAAGGAACTTGTGGACTATAAATATGTTTTTATAATGGCTGGTGAAGGCTTTATGCAGCCACTCCAGCTGTTATCCCTCTAAAATGGGACTATATATCCAACCAAACAGCGCAGAATTCAAGCTCCATAACACCTACATCACACAGGGAGTTGTAGCTGTGTTGCCGCTCGGAGTCCCTTGCACGAAAAATTGGCTGTTATTAGATTCATCGCATCCCACCAAAACCTGCCTCAAAGCCACCCCCACCCTCCCCACCTCAAGCCCTCGATCCTCATCCTCTTCCTTTCCGCGTTATTCGTTTGCAAATTGATAACGGAAGCAGAGTCCCTGCAGGGTCTGTAATTCAATATTGGGATCTAACAGTCTCAGATCAGATATGATGGACTGTAATCCTCTCTGCACTGCCACAGCCACATGCACCGCCACATCTCCGTGCCCCCGGAGCTCCTGCAAGTTACTGTGTTCTCCGCGCATGACTGAATGAATGAATGAATGAATGGATGGATGAATAAGTGAATGAACGACTGGGGTTTTGTGGATTAGGTGCAGGCCAATGCTGAGTACCCGTTCCTAAGAAGTCAAAAAAAAAAAAAAAAAGCAGCACTCTAGCAGACTTGTGGCTAAGTAGGCATGACAGCGTGTGATGAAAATGAGTGAGTTAGTGAGTACTCCCCCGGCGCGCACACACACACACACACACACACACACACACACACACACACATCACCGTCGCCACTAAAACCACTCTTTAAAATTGTTCTCCACTCTCCATTTCTTCTCGGTTTGAAAAGACACAAAGAGGGGGAGTCGTGTTCGGAGACAATGACGATCCCACTGTTTGCTTTCAGCGCGGGCTGTTCCTTTGGCTCGGCGAAAAAACACCTTTGTTTCTCTGTTGATGCATTAGGGAACTATTAACTCTGTGGGTGGGGGGCTTTTTTGCAGCATTTATGAAAAGGGATGAGCTAAACAAAAATCAATGGGAATCCAAAAGTTTCACTAATTTTGTATCCAGGGATTTTTTGAAATATGAAAGGTCACTCATGACTCTCGGTGCCTTTTATACTGAAAGGCAGCCTGTGGAGGCCAAACTCCACAAACGCTAAAATCCTACGCTGTGGTCCTGCCATTAGACCGCCGAGCACGGGACGTCTCAAGCACTTTATGAAAAGGAAGCTTAATCAATAATTCACACTTCCGACAACACACATTCCATATGTTTCTCTTCCCATACATTAATATTTCAGCCAGTACCGCCGTGCCCTACCTCGTCTTCCCTCTGCCATCTCCCAGCGGACGTTTTGCCTACATAAATCACACGGTGACATTAAGAAGGCCTAAAATGGCCCCTTTCAGTACTTACAGTAAGCAAACTTTTCCTCTGGCAATGTACGAGTCCCCTGGCTGCTGCCTGAGAGTCAAATGTCACTTAAAAGCATCAGATTAACGGCACGAGATATCGGTTACAGCAACAAGGCATTGTTGGTTTCGCTGGTAGGCCTGCAGTTGCATTTATGGATTGTAATGGACACTTGGATTTTAGAGCGACAGTGTGACAAACCTTGACTTGTAACTATGAACCAAAGTGTTTCTTGAGTCTTGACCGAAGAAGCCGGAACTTCTTCATGAACTTCCAGCTGATGCAGTTGCCTTCCACATGCCTAATAGCACCTTTGTACTAACCGTGACCTGGATGACTGAGCAATAATGAAAATAGGGAGGAAGAAACCCATTTCCCAGGCTACATTCCCACAGGGAGTGCTCGGGCGAGCGGCCAACGAGCTCTTTGTGCTCAGCGTTGAAAAGGTTTAGGTTTAGGGCACCGGTCGCGATTAGGGTTTTTCGGCTGTAGCTCAGTTAGTAGAGCGACTGTGGATCAGCGGTTCAACACCCGGCCCCTCCTGGTGACGTGTCAAAGGGTTCTTGAGCAAGACAACGGCCCCCATGCTCCCAGTGAGTCGTGTGAGCACCTTGTAGGACAGCGACTGTCCTCAGTGTGTGGACGGGCGAATGAGAAGCATGCACAGCAGCCAACGACTGAAGATTGTCAGGACGGCCTGCTGCAACCAAGCTTTGCATGTCACGCGGTGCACCCTCAGGCCAACTTCATACTTCCTGTTGTTGACAGTTCCTGTCAGCACCATGTCGATTTACTGTAGCGTGCGCTCCACGACTTTATACGTCGCACTTTGAACTGATAATTCTTTTCTCATTTAATCATTTATTTCGTTTTTATTTAAAAATGTTCAGTATAATTCCTCAGAGCTCACGTTAGTTTTATCAATTGATTAATGGATGAAAAAATTGTTTTGGCTGCTCAGTAACTAAACTACTCGGCTTTAGTACAGTTAGTGTGATGCAGACTTTGTTCGCTGGCATCACCTATGCATAATGCGCCGTATTATATATCACAGTGAAAACCTCCACTGATTTACATACTGTGCTGATTCAGTCCTGTATAGGAGACATCATGCAGACACTGCAGTGATAAGGCTGAGGAGACATAGTTAAAAAAAAAAAATTGTGGAAGTGTGGATAATGCCTATGGGCAATCTGCATAAAAATGAGAAATAATAATAGAACAGTAGAATGGTGGCCTGAAATATGTAAAATATCCAACCAAGACCCATTCGCTCAACTGTGATATCTATATGTCTTACTGTGCAGCTGGGTCCCAACTTCTGGAGCATGCTCTTATGGTTTCTGACAGTCTTCACCACGCTAAATTATATTTTTCTTTTGCATGCACTTCTCTAGCTCTGTCCTTCTGCCTTTCTCTCTCTGTCTGTCTCTCACAGCCATCTTTACTCAAGGCTCCCTCCCTCCCTCGTCCTTATTGATTCGGCGAGGTTCAGTGGGTAGAGCACGGCACTAGCAATGGACGGGGCACGGGATCAATTCCCGCAAAATTTCAAGCATTCACTGGACCGTCACTCTAGAATAATTTTGTCTGCAGGCTCGGGCCCACTGAATACGCTGATGTATTCTGCTTTGTAATTGGTGCCCATCAGTGTCAAGTGTCTCTGCTGGCGAGAAGTTCAGGGCCAGCACTGCAGAATGCCGCACAGTGTCAGAATTTGCATGTGCTAAATACATGCATTCCTTATTTGCTCTGTCTGATGACGCTCGGCTACACCACTATAATAAGGACGGACACATGTTTTATCAGAAATGTGTCTGGTTAATTAGAAAAAGTTGTGGTTTGTGCTGTGTGTGAGATACTCTGCACAATAAAACCTCTAATGTTAGAAGATGTATAGAATGTACGGCACCATGCACTTTACATTTTTTCATTTCCATATATATTCCATATATAGACACTAAAAGTGGCATTAAATAAAAATACTTAGACAGATTATTTCACATCTGTATTGCATCATAATGTTATTTTTATGATGCTTACGACAGGGCTGTGAAACCACTCTAAGTGGTCACAAATCGCACGCAAAGACCAAGAAGACAAGTCTAGGGTAACATATTGCTTAATTACTTTGAAAAAAGTGTGTGTGTGTGTGTGTGTGTGTGTGTTGGGGGGGGGGGGTCATACGAAAAAGAGCTTCCCTCTCAAATAGAAATGTATCAGTAAATTGGTGCAGCTGCACACACACACACACACACACGGCGGAGGCACCCCTGCTTGGGCCAGCCTCGGCGAACAAGCGGAGCGTGTCTCGGGAGAGACAGAGGGGCCTCAGAGGCAGCCTGGCAAATCTGAACCTGACCTCCCAGGAGAGAAAAACAGAGAGGCAAACTGGATTTATATCTTTGTTTTTAATCCCCCTTACACGCTCCGCCGCTCCTACAGTAGTTCTTTGTGCCGGCTTCATGTATAGTCAAGAAATAAAAAAAAAAAAAAAAAGAATAAAAGACGCAGGCTCGCATGTTCATTTCTGTTCCGTTTCGTGTAACATCAGAGGAAATGCTTGTGTACGCTGCTCTCCTGTGCTTTTCTATCTGAAAAAACAAAATCAGTTGTGGCACAATATCTGTCTGCCTTTTGAATTCATTATTGTACGCTAGCCTGTAATTCAGATTGAAATGCCAGTTTTTTTTTTGTTGTTGTTTTTTTTTTTTACTTGCCAACATTCAGTTTGACAAAAGCATCTTTAAAAACTGTTGTCTGTTCATGAGAGACTTTATTTTGCCCTCACCAATCACTGTGATCAATTTGTCCATCTGCTCGACATCATTTTCAGGCGGCACCGAATCTGCATGAGCAGCGACTGTGACAAGCCTCTTTGCAAAGTCATTTATGTTCATAAATATATAACCAGAACCTCAAGAATTCTGTTCACTACAGGCCCCAAAGAAGAACCTCTGAACGTGCAGTTTCACTATGCTGCACTGGCTGTGAGCACTAAACCCTCCTGATTCATTTCCTGAAGTGCCAAAGGAGTCAACTGATAAATTAAACCCACGGGGAGAACAGCAACAACACTTTTTCATCTTGTTTTTTAATGCCTTTAGTGCACAGCTGTTCTGATTTAATAGCAGTTGTTTCAGTCAGTTGATTTACAGCCTTCCAGCCTTGGAAGCCGTGTCACTTTACTTTCACTCGCTTACGTGACGTTCCCCGAACATCCGACCTGCAAAGGCACCGACTGACTCAGCAGTTGGCGAAACAGCCATCGATTCCACGGAAGCCGGATCGCTTGACGAACATTTAAATGCCGAATGTGGAATCAGCCTGGCGAGGTGTGCAGGGAATTACAATCGCACTTCACTAAAGAAGATTTCTTGCGCCCGAAAAAGAGAGACGATTGGGCCGCGAGCCAACACCACGTCCCGCGGTTTCCCAACAGGCATCCATTGTGCACCGCTTCGTCCCATGCTTCTGAGCCAACGGGGCTTGCATGTGGAGAGTGGAGTCGGGTACATAATAGCCTCAAATACAGAAAGCCAGATGATAGATTCATGAGTATGGGCGCACACATGCCACACGCTTGTCTCTGTGTCACGAGTGTGCCAATTTTTCTCTGTGTGCCCATATGGTAGCGAATGTGAGCTCAAGAGCGAATGTATAAAAGCAGATAAAAAGCACAAAGGCAAAGCAAAAAAAAAAATGGATGGAGAAACACAATGGGAAAAGAGGGAGAGAGAGGAGAAAAGAAGACAAAAGGAATAGGTAAAATATGTCATTACCCCCAGTGGACAAAGCTTGTCTTTCTTCCAGGACACAGAGATTTATTTAGATCTTTTTCAAGGAGCAGGAGCCATATCGGCGAGTTCAGTTGGGAATAAAAATCCGTGTGTACGTGTTCGGTCGATGCAGCACAGCTCATCCAACATCCAGGGCTGTACGGCGTGAGTGTATTAGCACGTAAAAGATGAGGCTGCAGGTAAAGACGAATGCACCTGAAGCCACGTTTTACAGAGCGCTTCATCATCAGCCAAGAAATCTGAAGTGCATCATTACACTTTAAATATGCTGCGTTGCTCGGCTCCACATCCTATTACGGTGCAGCTTCGCGGGGAGCCGAGCGTTGGAAACGGCTGCGTTCCCGAAAAACGCCAGGGCGAGCGTCATTAAAGGCTTGTTGCCCTCAAGAACACGGAGTCGGCGTCGCACAGAGATGGTGTGCACGATGGTTTTTGAATAAATATGCGCCGCACGTCGGAGGTGTGAATTAGCCGAATCCTTCAGTGTTTTAACACGTAGCAATAGAGTCAATACGAGGAGCAGGGTGGAAAAACATCGCAACAAGAAGCCGTTGATCACGCAGGGCGAAAGAAAGAGCAATGAAAGTGGACCAGAGGTAACACTGAGCATTAATTTCTAGCCATATGCTCGAAGGTTTTACTGTTATTTCATTGGGCTCCATTGTTTGCAAGTGAGAATCTGGCCTCCGCGTGTGTGTTTGCATCTTTCTTCAGATTTCAGTCGGACAAGTTAAAGTATTTAGCAATTTATGTATGAGGAACCTCTTGATTTGAAGAATTTCTAATAACCCTTGAAGATAAGTCGTCACGCAAGATTTCTGTCAGAGAATGTCTATTTCTACGTAAAACAACTCTTTGATTCACTCGTCGATGAAAGGCCGCAGATGCTGGGCCACGAAAATAGGCTGCGTTTGAATGAAACCCTCGTCAAAATAATTCTACTATGAAAAGAGCCTTAAAATAAAAAAATAAAAATAAAAAAAAAACATTGCATTACTGAAATGTCAACTGAAAAGCCACATCCTGTCAGCTCACTGTACCTTAGACACTAAAAATATCATGACATAATGTCGTGATATGTATATATCATGTACACAGACATGGAGGGAATGAGGTCTGTGGTATCAATGCTGACATTTTCTGCAAAATGGGAAAGATTTCCCTTTTCTCAAGAGGTACATGCTATGAGGAAAGTCAACACCAACTGGCAGTCAAACTGTAAACCATATCGCAAAGATATATTTGTGCTTTTCAGGAACTAGCAGGTGGGTACGAAACCACAAGACCTGTTACCTGTTAGTTCACCGCCGTCAGTGCTTACACAACAAATACGAAATGGACTGAGAGCTTACAGCTTAATTCTTGGCTCAAATGGTTTAAGGAGATGTTTCAGTTGCATATTTTAAGGACTTATTTAAATTCGACAACCTACGGTTTGCTAAAAACGGCCTCACTGGTTTGAAACTCAGTGAGCATAGCAGAGCGGCGTCTGACAGACATTTAATAAATGCAGGGATGAGGATTCCACAAGTGGGCCAAAATGTCAGCCCACTTCGCTTGATGTCAGAATGTAGGCTGGAGATTTATCAAAAAAAAAATCCTCCAGTGAAAATTACGCGTGCGTCTCCAAGCTTTTGTTAACTAAGGGCGGCTTTACTCTGCACGCTTCAGCTTTGGAAAGTTGTGGCCTTTTATAGTATACAGTGCAAACAGATGCTTCCTGATGTTCAGATGGGGGGGGGGAGGGGGGGAGGGCTGCCCGCTTTGGCAGCTTTCAGCTGTTTGGCAGCTCTTAGTCGTGTGACGTAATCGACTCTGGAGCAGTGGATTATGCAGCAGGAGGAGTCCGACGACTGATTACAGGCATTACTACACTTCTGTCACCACTGAACTCCATTGTTGTGAGCCGAATTCCACAGCTGACCACAGCCAACGCTCTCAAACAATGGGAACACTAAGGTATTGTCTCCACAGCTGTGCAACAAATATATACATACGGTTTAATATCCAATATCCGGCCATCTATGCTGGAAATATTTTTGCCCCGAGGTAAAGACGGGGAAAATAATGTCACTCGATCACTGTTTGCCTGTGCGATCGATGCCACGGACGCGTCCAACTGATAAACGAGAGGGCGACGTGTGGTCGACCGGAACTGCTGTCCAAACATACGATCCACAGCAGAAATGTGCAGCCAGGTTTCCATTTCCATAATAACATTTTGCCACTGCTCCCTGGAACACTGTGCCGAATACAACAAGAAGAGGAAACCAACTGCTTCGAGTGTTGCCGAAAATCCATTTAGCGCAGATGTGTGATATGATTTGTGTCACAGCACTTATCACTTGGTAAAACTTTAGGCGAGGCGCACACGATTTGGGATGAACCAAAACCGGAGAGTAGAATCAAACCACATCCGACAGACAGTGTTGGAGAAAATAGGTCATTTCAAGTTTTAAGGGGAAAAAAAAAACACGTCTACGTAGTCGCACTCAGTCAGCACTCGTGATTACACTCGCATCCTGCCCCACCCACCATCGCCAGCAAATAAATATCTTGTGATGTTTAAAAAAAAAAAAAAAAAAATGCCCCTCGTGGAATGAATATTCAGGAAGCCTTCCTTCTTTACACAATGCTAAATATGCAAAATTCACAGCTCCTGTTCACAGCTTTATACCCTCCATCTCCCTCAAGCCTTTCCCTCACTTAGCCCACTCCATCTGCCATCTCTCTCCACTTGCAGCTCCCACTCTTCATTCTCCTGCCTTGTTATGCTTCCCACATTCTCTTCCTTCCTTCGCCATCCTCTTCAGCGCTCTCTGTCGTTTTTCAGAGTCTCTTTCCTACAGCATCCATTTCCACATGCCCTCCTCATTCCGGTATTCATCTATCCGTCCGTGGAAGCCGACTCTCCCTCCCTCTCCCTCCCTGCGGTGTGAAAGCACTACCTGCGACACTCTGCTCCCAGTATCCTCTCATCTAAATGGAATGTGTGGCCTTGCTATATTTGATTCTTCCCTACAGGAGGTGAGAGCTAACCTTTCTCCCACTTTGACACCTCACCAGTCTCTGCTATTTGTTTTCATGGCACGAATATGCCGTCTTTTGTCACGGCACACACATCGCAGAGCCTCCACGTCCCAACCACAGTAGGCAAAATACGTGAAACGCCGCTCGGCGGAGCCCTCCTTTAAATGGCACTTACAACAGTGTGTGAAAAAACTCCTCTGGAGGTAAGATTCATATCGGATTAAGGCACAAGTAAAAGATAAAGACGAGAGAAGGGGTGAAAAAACGGAGAATATCCCCTGATATCTGTGTGTGCTAATGAATACGATTAATGTTAAGCTGCTGGAGTATCCACTTTCCTTGTGGATATAAAAGGAAATAATTTATATTCTCAGACCATGAGTCATATCATAGCACATCAGACAAAAGAGAGATACAGTTACATGTGGTAACTGGTAGCTATAGTGACATACCATTACTACTGCTGTAGAGGCCCAGAGAAGAGCTCTTACGAAACGCTCAGCTCAGGTTTCGCCGATAACCTCGCGCAACTGCACAAACTCTAAAAGTGGACTTACGTGTTCGGAGGCGGTGGTGCGGACGTGTGGCGGGGCCCTTGCCTGGACGCCCATGATTCCAGCGTGACGTGGGCTTGACTGTAGCTGCTGGCTGGGAGGTGGTTGGCTGCACCTTGGCAGTGGTCTTCATGGCCGCTGTGGTTGTGGTGGACGCCGTGGTGGTGACGGTAGGAGAGGTCTGTCCGGCTTTGCGTTGGCAGCTCCGTTTATCCGCCCATCGCCAGCTCTGGTGTCTTTCTTGACAGTGCTGCGAGGGGTGACCTCCTTACCGCCTGGGGGTGGAGTGAGTCTGGTGGCCCGGGTGGTGGAGGCAGTGACCGCGGTCCCGCCGACGCGGGTGCTACCACGGTTGTGAAGGTGCGGCGCGCGGTTGCCATCCCCGTTGGCAGCGCTGCCATTGGCCGAGTGGTTTGCTGGTGGCCCCGATCGAGTTCTTGGCGCTGGGGCGGTACCATCCGCAGCTAGTTGCGTAGTAGTGGACACCACACCCGTGGTGGAGGCAGCTGAAGTAGTGGTGGCGGTGGAAATGTCGGGCCCCTTGGGCATGGCACTGGGTTTGGAGAGAAATATAGGGTCCTGTCCAATGCTACCTTTAGGATCCACCAGATCAGTGGGGACATAGTCCTGGACAGACCCCACCACAATCCATTTAAGCAGCATGAGACTGAGTCCCAGTCCCACAAAGCCCATTACCAGGGGCACAGCGCAGAGCCAAGTCTGCTGGCGAGGCCACACAGCACAGGGGCCACAGCGGAGAGGGCCTGGGGCTCGGGGAGAAGCCTGTTCAGCCCCAGGCTCCTCTAGCGTCATGGCTGCCAGAGTGCTCGCACCAGAGTGATCGCTCATCCTGCTGGAGTTTTTCGTCTCTTGAGGTGTTCAAGGGGGGTCACACAGGAGGCCAGATGTTACAAGGGCATGCACTGGGAAGGGGGTGCGGTGCAGAAGAAATGCTGGACATCTTAAGTACTCACGCAACGCCTGGCCTATATATCTCCATGCACAAACATCAGGCACCAGCAGACACCATCACTCGCAGTCACGTACAACTAATTAAAAGCTGGCACAGGATTCATATTCATATTCATATTCATACAGGAGCAGCATAACCTACACTCCCTCTGGCGGACAACCGACCAAACACACTCATCCGGACACACACACACACACACACAGACACACACAGACACACACACATGCGCTAGAATGTACACACTTCCACACGGGCACACAGGTTATGGACAGGTGAGAGAGCGAGGCGGGGGGGTGGTGGGAGGGGAGGGGGGGGCTCACTGTTACTCGGCGTTAACGAAGCGATGATAAATCCCAAGATGCTTCACTCCCTTGTTCAAAAAAAAAAAAAAAAAGACAAAAAGAGATGGAGCAGAAAAAGGAAAAAGCCGGAGAAAAGCTCGGAGGAGGATATCGATCCGCGGAGAGGTGAGCTCCAGACTGGGGCTGTAAATCCATGGGCGTGCGTGCCCGGCCGTGGCGGCACCCGTCTCCGCGCTCAGCCGCTCGATCATCGGGCGCGGAAGCTCTTCAACATACAAACCACCGGTTGTTCCTCGGCTCCTTGGACATTGTTGGCTTCGTCCGACTTGTTTCCGCCTTTTACGCACAAATTACGCGGCGTTCCGCGTTTTTTTCCGGCTCTTTGCGCGTCGTTTTTTCCGCGCACTTCCAAGTTTGCCCGTAGCAGCCCTTAGTTCCCCGTGCCGGGCTTCTCTTCTGATTGCCCCAGCTGTCGGTAATCCAGCAGGGAAGAAACCCGCTCGAGAGCCGCCGAAGCTGAACCGAGGCGGGACGGGAAGGGATCTGACGCGATCTGCCAATGAGATGGGGTGGCGTCGGTGTCCTGGGTAGCGGGATAAATCCAAGTGATCCGGGTCCAAATCCTTGCGCCGACCAACCCCCCCTCCCCAAAAACAAAAACCGATTCCCCCGGAGTGACAGCTGCGCGTCTCCGGAGGTGCGCGTCCGCCGACCGTCACTGCGATGATAGATCCGACGTCGGTGGGGAGGGGAACGGGAGACCGTGCGATTCGTTTACCTTCGCTGCATTCCCACAGTGGTGCAAGCAGCAGAAAGGGAGACGGAGAGAAGAGAGAGGAAGGGGGAGGGAGGAAGGGGGGAGGCTGCTGCTCTGAAAAAAATGATGCGGCGGCTGTTCTTGGAGGCTGCAGACTAGGGAGAGACGGGGAGAGAGAGAGAGGGAGGCAGGGAGGGAGGGAGGGGGAGACTTGCTCAATCCGCTGTGAGTGATGTGGGTTTCGCGGATGCTCCCCCCCCGGTTCGCCGCCGTCCTCAATACTGTAAAGTAACGACTAGTGAGTGGCCCGGATCAGAAACGAAAGGTTCTGATGGCCAGAAGTCGTCAGGTACCGGGAGAGGAAAGCAGAGATGCGCGTTGGCTAAGCTCTGCAGCAGATGCAGATGGGAGGCTGGTGAGAGGGAGGAGGAGGAGGAGGAGGAGGAGGAGGAAGAGGAGGAGGCGGCAACAACAGCAGCAGCATCAGCATCACACACACACACACACACGGCGTGGAGAGGAGAGAGGCGCTGCCGAAGACACACCCCAGGGAGCGGCGAGATGGAGGGAGAGAGACGGGAGGAGGAGGAGGAGCGAGGCGCCACCCCGATGTCTTCCACCAGCGGCACACGAGAGCAAACAAACCAAACGCCACGCTCATAATTTATGGGCGAGTTAGAGCTCTACTTCAGCGGGGCACTTCCGTGGGCAGTAGATGAATCCTTCATTTTAGCGTCCACAGGGGACGGGACGGGGGGGGCTGGGGGGGGGGCTGTGGGCCCACGGCCAGACAGGTCGTACATGGGCAATAGCACTTACTGATATCAGAATGTGAGAGACATTTCTGCTCATCTCAGTATGCAGATGTGGAAAATTTGGGTTGCATTTATGCAACACCATAACCTGAATAAATACTTAATAGATATACTGTAGTGTAGGTCCAGGCAGCAGCATGGATCCACTATGGGGGGGGAGCATGCTGGATTCCAGGCAAAGCCATTCATTCTTATTAGTGGCCCCCGTTAATTGCACAGTTACTCACAGTGAGATTTGAAGTTTCCAAACAATGATACAGTTCAAGATCCGAGGGCCCCTCTTCTTGTCTACAGCCATGCATTACTGCCACGGGTTTGGGCAAGCGGTACAAATTCAATTCTCCAAGCTCGCACCATCAGTTTCCTGCTCGCACATCAATGGCAGTTACATCAGCCTTCCCAGTTTTCCCTCAATTAATTCCCGCTGCTGTAATTCCATTAATCAGACAAGTAGTTATTTTAAAACCCGCTGCAGTTGTTAAAGGTCTAATCAGACGTTTAGCTGATGTCTTTAGATCCGACAAGTGTCTCCAATTTTCTCTCCAGGCTCTTTTGTTGCGTGTAGGAGAGGACCCAGAAGTTGACAGATGCAGAGATGCTCTTTGGTTTCTCGCTCATTGTTGCTTCAAGATAAGTAGGGTTGCGGCATTATTTAAGGCTGCCATCGGAGTCTTTAGAACATGATTGATTCTTGTTGATAATGGAACTGGAGTTGTCACCACGTTCAAGAAAATCGTTTATCATTGAAAACGTGGGTGGATATAAACTGCAGTAATAATCCTTTGGAAATTGGTGTTTACGTTGCGCGTGTCACAATGTGAGGATGAGAGAAAGTGATGGGGGGGGAAGTAGGAGGGTGAAATAGAAGGGAGAAGAGAACAGGTAGGAGAGAGCAGAATAAGGAATATTAGCTGCTTTTTTCTTTTAAGGGAACTTATACAAGCATCTGCAACACACAGTCATTCCTACAGAATTCCTAACAACGCGATTCATTATGTGCAAAGTGCTTATGGCTCATGGCACAAATTTAGATCCATCTCAAGCTCCTCGTATTCCCCAAATGACTCCAGAATTGTGCCGCTCCGAACGCCTTGTTTTCACAATAACAATGTGCATTACCTCGAGGTTGGTTTTCTCAGTTGATTTTCATAAATAATAGAAATTGACTGACACAATTGCGGCGCCGTGACGTCTCCATGCTTATTCATGTTTCTGTGTAGTTCGCATCCTTCATTAGCAGCTTTGCTAATGCGAATGATGACACGTTGTTTACTGCGTCAGGAGACGGGCTAATGTCCCGCTCTGAAGATGCATTTGAACTTGACAGGCTGTCGACAGTCTTTCCCTCCCAGGAATTCATTGTGCTCCTTTACCCCTCCACAAGCATTTGAAGATTCCTGGGGAAAAAACAAAGTATGAGGACTTCCAGCAGAGGAATTTGTTGAAGTCACTGAAATAGTGGTTTCAGTTGATGTAAAGTTGGAATGAGATGTTCTTTAAATACGTCCTAAGCAAACATCTAAAAAGACAAAGAGAATGTCTATGCAAAATAACCTAAAATTAGTTCCTTATGTGAATATTGAATAGTGGTTCTGGTAGGACAGGTAATCCAGTCACTAAGCTTTTCATTTCTTATTGACCCAGTGAGGGTGGCCGCATTAATGCTACGGAGAGGTACAGGTGGCCCCTAATGACCCATATTTCTAAGGAGGCAACGGGGAATTTGCTTCGCTCTAGAGAGAAGCCGTAAGGTCACTGCCCTTGATCAATGTTTATTAGAGTTAAAGATAAGGTTCATCTCATTGAAATTTCACCCGTCTTTGTCCTGAAGGGTTATGATCACACAGAGATTTCATTTAATCTCGCTCATTCCCCCGGGCACCTCCTGGTTCAAGGATATTTGTGCTTTTATAGACTGCTGTGCAGCTGCAGAAGTTTCCATTGCGTCAGTATTTCTGTCTAGAACCTCTGCTGGAGCCCCCTCCCCCCCGGGGGTCTACCCTCACCTGGATCAGCGTTGAGAAACCCACAAAGGTCTTTCATAAGTAGTCTGAATGTATCTTAGCATAAATTTAGTAGATGAAGAAACGGGGCCTTCTTTTGCCCACCCCCCCTTTACCTGAAACATGGCAACTTCCGTCACTGTATTGATTATTTGACCCCGCATATTACCAGAAATCAATGTCTTCTCCCAGTGCTGGTGTCTGCATCTGCGCATCTCCAGGGAGCCGCTATTTTCCGAGACACGTCGACAGAACTCCCTGGATGTGTAACCCTGTTCACATCCAAGCAGAGGCACTCGTCCCTTTTGTTGTCACTGTGAAGTTGCTTTCGCCAGCCTAGCAAATGCCAGTTGTTGTTGTGTTCTCGGACGTCATCTGGGCACATTCCCACAAGAAGCGCAAGCATGTTCAGCAGCTCTCCAGTGCTCAAAAGACTGCTGGATAACCACGATTTCTCAAGTCAAAATAGAGGGACTATTTTATTCTGTTGTCCCTTTCTGGTGGTATATCCTCAAGGCTTCCTGCGTGTTCATGGATTTGGAAAAGGTGAACATAGTCTTCTCCTAATAAAATAGGATTAGTGTTTAATGGGGTTCAACAGTTCGTACCAGTGATTCAATTTGAAGCTTAAATGCTCTTGCTATGATTTCTATCCACCTCTGCTGAAGGTGCAGAGGCTTCACAGGGCAAAAAGACCTTTATTAAGATGCAGTTTGCTCCAAGTCACGTTTGATCTTCTTGTAAGATTTGATCCGCTTTAGATGTTGTATAGACGTAGGCCGGTGGGTTCCTGCTCCACATGCTAGTAGACGCGGTAGGTCATTATCCATGATTTTTCCACATCACAGAATGTTGTTGGGTTTAGGCACGGAACACACATTCGTTGGGTTACGTTTAGGCACAAACACAAAATGGTTAGAGTCAGGGAAATAGTGCGGTGCAGAAACAACAATGACAAAACCAATAAATGCGTGACAACGTCAGATGGATACAAACTTGTGCGGCATGAAAAAGTTCCTGAGATCGAACTTCTTATTCTTTTTCTTATTCTAATATTTACTCCACTTATTAGTCATCAGTTTTTCACGTTTCACTAATAACAACTATACCAGTAGGTGGAAGGTAACCAGCCGACCAGGAGAAAAATAATGACTGCTAACAACCATTCAATGGCATGGTACGTGCTGTTTATTGTGAATAACTCCTCCAAAGTTGTAATGTTCCTGTCTCCTCGGGAGTTACATTGTGTGGGGTTCCACAGGATTGCATCTCTGGCATGACCAACAGTGCACCTCATTCCTTTTTTTCCTTTTGTTCTTCTTTGTTTTCTCCATCAGCCACTGCCTGCGAGGGTTAATCAAGAAAAACTACATTGCATTGCCTGGCTGCATCTTATTGATCCACTTGGGAATCCCAGCTTTTATGGGATCAGTGCACTTACAAATGCCCCCGAGGTTGTGTTCACACGATGGTCTCCACAATGCCAGATGGGTGACCCGTCAGAGCAGAACCTAGAGCTGGGGGAACCTGCTGCGAGGTTCTTCTTGTCCAATTATGCAGAAGAACCCGAGCAGCCCTAATAATGCACATGAACCAGCGAGGCTTTACTTCATTTCTGTGATGACATGACAACAGTAAAACAGATGAGGTCTGAATCCTCTGTCTCAAGCACCTTCAGACCTTAAGAACATTAGGGGCGGGTGAGTCACGCAAGACGTTTATGGGTAAACAGTTGAATTCCACTGACACACATACAAAAATAGTTTGGTTGATGGGAAGGTGGCCAGTAAACGTGTTGGAAAACGTAACTCATAACTAATAACAGGCAACTAATGCACATTTTTCTAACAAGGGGGGTGCACACACTGCAGCACTCTCAAGGAAAAACACAGATAAGAGGAAAATAGATAAGAAAATGACCATTCATCAAAGAGTGATTATTGAGTATCTGATGACTAATGATAGTCATTCTTAATGAACAGATAACCCACGCCCTCAAGTCTATGTCTCTTAATTAGCCTAATTATATTATGCTTTAATAAGACATGGTTATTTTCATATGGTTAATAAAAACAACCTTAGCATTGCTACGCTACCATAACAACAATAGCACTGCTTTGGGCAAGTTCTTTATAAATGCATTTTTAAAAATGTATTTTGGAGCCATCCAATCATTGGGCTGCATCAGGTGGACGATATTACGGATGTAGTACTAATTAAAGCATCAGCCCCCGACTCGGAACATCACAGAAATTAGCTGTGTCCCTTCCGTATTGTTGAGGCAGCCAAGTCAGGAGCTTGAAAATGCCATCAGCTGTTCTCGGTTGTAGTTTGCCAATTGCCCTGGACCTCCAACATGGCCGCCAGAGGGCAAATTGCATCACTCGGTTACGAGGTTTCTTAGCTGCTGAGCTGGTGATTGGGGAAGGTGTGGGGGGCATTTGGTTACCCCAACTGGAAACAATGTCACACACACACTATAACTTGTACTTTCAATTTTCCTGTGTCAACTGCGATATGTTTTGTCCAAGCCGAAATCCGACTATGTCCACAGAGCAGCTGTTTGGCTTTTACCAGAGTGAATGGATCTTTATTCAAGCTGTATTTCCAGCATAACAATGACTCAACTGACTGACAGTGAGTCTTAACAGTCGTGCTCCGTGAGCTCTGGTATTTTCTGGACC
Source organism: Channa striata (assembly GCA_033026295.1). Classification (NCBI taxonomy): domain Eukaryota; kingdom Metazoa; phylum Chordata; class Actinopteri; order Anabantiformes; family Channidae; genus Channa; species Channa striata. Next base: position 5,336,670 of record CM065186.1, read on the forward strand.
ATGTATCAATGATAAAATGTTTTCTGGCGATGGACAACAATATAGTTCTGCTCAGACTGAGTCAAGGCATTAATAGGAATTCTTATTGTTGGAGGATTTCTCGACGAGCGTTACAAAGACAAAGGACAAAGAAGAGAGCGATGTGACATTCCCATGGAATCACAAGGATAATGTGGTCGTTTTACGAGGCTGGTTTGATTTAGGAGGTCAATCAAAAAAATATTAATGATATTTAATTCCCTGCACTTAATGCATTCAAATTTATGATTTTGATTGATTAAGATTATTAATCAAGGTTCGTTATTAGATCCATTTGTTGAGATCTGCTAATACTTTGATGTGCATAAGTCTGTTATTTGGAAATTAAAAAAGCAAATTATATTGAGCCATGATCTCACGCCGTACAGAATTTAAGGTGGAAACTTCCAAAGAAGGCGATTCTTCCACGTGTTTCTCTTCGCATGTGTGAGCTCACAGTGTCATTTACCGATAATTCGTTTGCCTCGGTGCCTGGAAGAGCCAATACTTTGACTCCCTTTACTTGATTAGCCCGTTTTCCATCCACAAACACCGCTCTGACCTCCACTGACTTATGAGAGCTCTATCTGCTTCTGCTTTGTGTCTTACTCACAGGGCGGGACTGTCTCCGAGGAGCATAATCACTGAACGGTAAATCTCTGTTAAACTGTGAAACAACCATATTTCCTAGAGGTAGCATTAGCCTCTGTCCTCTGCTGTTTTTCCCACCGCCTTTATCTTACCCTATGGTTAATGGAAAGAGCAATTTCCCGCCGCAATATTTTACTTTGCTGCCAAGAGACGTTAAATCAAATGTTTCCAAATCTCCTGAGTCACGGTCACAATCAAATACCAGTGTTAAAAAGTGACTTTTGCAGAGGTTCGTGTGAAATCTTCCACCCTTTTTTTTGAAGTTGAAACAAAAAATTAAGTCTAATAAGTTATGTGCATGATGCAGTGGGGGAATGTGCGCGTGCTGGTGCAGGTATAAATGTGACATACTTAGGTTTCATTCAAAGCCGCCTTCAGCTTCAATTCACTACATTTATCCGACATTTACTGTCATTCATGTGCCTTTACTTCTAGTACTTGAAGGACATTTTGCTGATTATGTGCATCTCCCATGCAGAGCGTTTTTACTGGTGGGTCCTAATATTTTTACTTGAACATGTGAATACTTCTCCAAACACTGTGTGCACGTAGCAGATGACTATTAAAAACTTGTTTTACTGTGGAAAGCACAAGATTAAACCCTAAGTCTCATTAATTCAAGCTGCAGGACAGCACCATACAAACATGCTCACAGTTTTTCCCGCTTTCCCTATGAGAATAATTTGGGCAACACTAACCTTTATGTTTTATTCAAACTCCCACTTAATAATGGATGATATACGGCGTGATTAGATCGTGTGTTTGGTGGACTGCATGTGTGTTTCATTGATTTGTTTTTAATTGGCTGGAGGAAGTAGCCTCCTGACCGGTGTCACATCCTGTGGACATAATGAGCGCAACACATGGAATTATGGGTAAAATAGGACTGATCCGTATAACTATATTAGACTATAGTCTAAGGCAGTTGTTAAAATGTTAGGTTTGATCTTCAAACAGTTGAGCATCAATAACAACAAAAAAAATGGTGGAACGTGGTGTTGGTTTCTCTGCAAGCTCTCATCATTCATTCATATTGTTGACCACTGTTTCAAGCAATGAACTGACCGCGTTTCACCGACTGAACGTATTAGTCATTTAAGCTACACCGAGAACTGCCATTCAGATCAGATTTGTGCAATCTGATCGTGTATTTGCAGAAGTAGGAAGAGATGTCCGTATCTGGAAAACCCGATGTGGTAAATGTGACAGTCTGAAGGCAACAGGCAGCAGCACCTGTTTTGATTTGATGTGGTTGATCGTAGGTTAATTGTCGCTGGGTTTCTGATCACGATATCAATATAAAATTTGTCTTTATGACAAAGTGGAACTGGAAAAACACTTGTAAATGAAGGCACGGAAAAACTGCTTCACTGGCTGTGGAATATTCGTCTGGCCAGAATGCGAAAAGATTCAATGTACACGGCTTCTCAGCTCTCGCCACATCTTGCATTCAATCTGGAGACCTCTCGTGCTTAATGCTTTGTGGCACGCCGTAGCTCGGCTTCATCATCACTCATGCATGGATATTCTTGGCACGACTAAACATTGCAAGTGCGTCAAGATGGTGATTAGCCATTTCTGTCCGTTTGCAGCTCATTCACACGTTCAGGCGGCTGTTTGGCTGACTGATTTGTAGCGCTGCTGTACTTGCTACCTGTGTATCAATATTGCTAAAAAAATCATTATTGAAATTTTTTAATTCAGATGTTCCAACTCTTCATTCAATGCAAATGCGAAACCGACGCAATTAGCACTTAAAGTAAAATGACAAGTGAACACTCAGTCACATCAGTCACAAAACCCATTGTGCACGTCGCACTGTAAGCAAATTAGATTTAACTTTCAGACAAGCTTTATTGTTACGTATATAATTAACGCTTCAACAACTCCGTCATAGAAACCTCACACTCAGAGACACACACAAACAAAGTTGTGTGTCTAATCCTTCGGTGTGGATCTCCACACAGAGCAGCTACAAAACTCCGCCACTGAAAGTGCACTGATTTGCTGATTCAAAGTGACATTTCACACATACAATCTCCCAACCTGGTTCCCAGTGTGTCTCCAGGGATGCCTTCCCCCGATGTGCGTCACCTGTCCTCCTACATTAGAGCCTGTCACGTCACTTCTGTGGCAGCGGTGATGCACACCGCGGCAATAACCGGGAGCCCACGTGTTGCTATGCAGGAGCAGAGTCCTCCTCAGGTGGACCCGCTCAGTGAAAGAATTTCACTCCAGGGAACTTCACCGGGTGTAAATATGTCACACACCTAATGTTGAAGCGGCACAGTCGACGACAATAAAGGCTTTGAAGGAATAAGGTTGAATCGAATTAAACTTTTATCTTTTTGTTAAACAAAGCAGTTTTTATTGATTTTCTTTAGACACTATTTCTTAGCTGAGGTAGTTTTTTTTGGTTGCAAAATAGATAATTGGAGCAAACCTGTACCCTCAATGACCTGAAGCCTACAAAAATCATCAGAATTTTTACCTATAATATGAATGGAACAATGTATTGATCATCCAACTAATTGCTGGTAAACTGTTACAATGAACAAAGCCAATAATGAACGAATCCTTTTAGCTCTAACACAGAGTGTGTGATACAAAATGTCACACGTCGGAAACATGACAATAACGTGTTAAATAATAAAAGACAACACTTATCCATTATGCCTCAAAACAAAAAAAAAATGATCATGTTCATTTATGAATTGACCCGGCGGGACGTTTAAAAACTTGAACGGTGCTTTTCATCAGTGTAGGTCAGTTTGGACGATTTCAGTGTTTTGATGCTCATCATCATCTCAATATTTAATCCACAGCACAGTGACTGTATCCGCTTGACAACAGTAGTAGCCTGTCGAACTGAGTGTAATATTATGTGATTACACATGCTGTGACTCTTGACGCAGGACTTGACAAGCATCAGTTTGACATAAACGCACACATGCTGAGAGACAGGTGAGACGTGAATCATTTCTTTTTCTGCAGTGAAGCTATATCTTAAACAGCCGCGTATTCATCACTGCTCACCGATACTGAATTTATACTGTGGGTTACAGGTTTTCATTCTCATATCAGTTTCAATTTTACCCAAGTGGAACCGAATGATCCTAAATATACACGGAGAGAATGACAATCAATGAAATTCACAACTTATTAAAGCTGAGCCAGCTTAGTAAAAAAAGAAAAATATGCAAACAAATTAACTTGATTCATAGATATTATGTGGTTCCTATTTTTTAATCACCTAGTTGGCTACAAAATGCTTTTCTTGTGGTAGAGATGGGAAGAAGACTTTTAATTATTTAAACCATCCTGTATATACTGTACGGCGTCTGGGTCCATTTTGGGTCAGGTCCAAATTTAGGACATGAGAGCAAGTTGCAGACACAGCAAGAGTTTGGGAAACTTCTGGAAATGGTACTTCATTCATATGGATGCACTCCCTAATTAAAATCAAAAGTTTACTTTGAATTCGTGTTTGCTAAAAGTAAGAAAAAACTCAAACAATACTTCACATAAATTCCAGGCGCTATATTTTTGTGTAGCTTTCAACTGTGTGTCACAGTTGTCCATAGGCGGTGGCGTTTGCTCATGTTGGCGTGGAAATATCTTAAAACATAACCACTTATAAACAGAGGCATTTACTGTTGAAAACTGTTGCAGGAAAATTCTCAAGGGGCAAAAATATTATAGATAAAATTAGATTCACAACAAAATACGGTACAAGTATTTTGCAGAACTGAACAGCTAAAGATAAGACAACATATTTAAAGTAATTGCCTGCACCCATAAACTTAACAACTTATTCACCAGTCCGACAACAGGCCTATCAAGCAGCGGCAGGAGTTCAGTGGGTATGTAGCCAGTGTGAAAAGCGAGTCCTTCCTTTTGACTTATTGCACTAAAGCAGAAATCGAATCAAAGTAGAGGAGGATTGTGGAGAGAGACACGGTCATCCTGGCTGCGGTATAGAATAACGGCACAAACGGAGGGAAACCTGACGTCCCTGTAATAACTATCGCAGCTGTCAAACTGTCACACGCAGCATCACTAACGCGGGGCCTACCTACTTCCTGTCGTGCTTTGATACAGTAGGAGGGATGACAAGCAGCACGTTAATTTGCTCAACACTCTGCATCGAAAAAGTCTGCAGACGCAGAGAAATGGCCGAGTGAACGGAAAATTTCAAAAGGATTCTTGTCACAAGTGGGATTTGAACATTACAGCAGGTGAATTCAAAGACCGAAAACTCTTCAGATCAGGAAAGGAACAATGCACCAAAAAGAAAAATAATGACATATACTTATGAAAAAAAGAAGAGTCAGGCTTCCTGTTGTTGGTTGCATCAAGGTAACTCCTTGCAGCCTTTTTTGCCCACACATGCACATTTTCAAAGACTTTTTTAAAAAGAATTAATAGTTGAACAACATCCAGAAACTTCTCACGTGGATGCAGATTCAAAGATGTCGTGTCAGGTAGACGTGCTGTCGATAAGGCATGACAGCAATGCCGCGCATCTCAGACTGGCCTCGGCGCTTCCTGTCGGTCCGCGTAAGAGGATTTCCTCCTCGCTGTAATCTCGTCAGCTTCACCTTCGTATAGAATCACGCAGAGGGTCAATGGATGGGCTATTAGTGCATCTTCTATGTCAACGAGCTGTTTCCTTATGTGAGTGATTATTTGAGATAAAGTCATCATATCAGTTTTCGGCGGACACACACACGCCCAGAGTTAACCGTAACTGAGATTTAGCCCAACTTGGCCCGACGTTAGGCCCGGATGAAGACTGCCTGCGTTTGTATTCCCTGGAATATCATTCCTTTTTCCAATTCAGGGAACAGAGGGACCTTTTGATAGACGGTGCATGTGTGTGGTTAGAAAGAGACACACACACACACACACACACACACACACACACACACAGGCACGTGCAGATAAGGACAGGAGCTTTTAGTGACTGAGCCACTCTGCTTTTCCAGGGACGTGCAGATGAAAACAGCACTTCAGTGTTAACCTTAAAGCGTTGAGCAGTGCCGCCTTTATGCGAGCGTGCGAGAACCCACAAGGACTAAAAAAAAAAAAACAAATGATTGGACCCTGCAGGCTGCGAGTAAAATTACGTCGCTTTCTGCCTCTCCATTTCCATGAGTAACCCTTCATAGTTGTGTTGACAGAATATTAAAAAGGATGGTGAGAGAAGATTGAAAAAGAGCACAGTCACCACTCCATCTCCCAGTCTAAATTTATTTTCATTTCTCTGTGGGCTGCTGCCTCTATGAATGACATCAGACCTAACACATCCACACATTGTTTATTCTGTTAAATTCATTTTTCAAAAATATTACCAGCGTCCAGCAAAACTCACAACCGCACCCAGCATGAGCTGCAATGCCCGAACAGTATCATGTGCTATTTGGCAACGTGAGGTGATGTTGAGGAATAAAACTCACTCAATGTGAAACTAAATATGCCATGAATCTCCTAGACTGAATTTATTACTTTATATATTTGAAATTCAACATTTAGCCCCATAACGTATTATATTTCAGTGGCTTCAGTAATTAAATAATTTTTCTGTATATTCATTGGATTTGCTGTGTACAAATTTGCTATGTCAGACTTAAAATGTTGTTTCATTTCCATTTCAGCCTGCGGAGACAGATACGCGGCATAAAACCTTAAAAATTCCAGCTTATCATATTCTTTCAAAACTCGGCCCATCAAAAAAACCTCGACTTATCTTGCATGTCTCCCGCATCTCCTCGGCACAAGTTGTCATTCTCGGGCAGGTAGTTCACCCCGGGTTGCCCCTCACTACTCCACTCCTCAAGTCTCCCTGAGGTCTCTCTTGTTTGCGATTCACGTTCTTATCTCCTCGCTGCATACAGTGGGGTGGACCGCACAGACACAGGTCGCGGGACCAAATCACATCCCCACATCTGAGTGAATTATTCAAATCGCCGGCAGCGAGAGGAGCAATACAACGTCTCCCGCCTTTGCGTGACAGGAATAGCAGGTCGTGTGAGCAAATTTTAATTACAAACGTTACAAGAATTTCATTTGCTCTTAAAAATTTGACGTCACAGCAGTGGCCCGACGTCCATCTAGGCCTCCGTTCCACTCCAGCTGATGAAATCACAACAATCCTGAACGGATTACGTAGATCATATTTATTCCTGCGACAGCAATAAAGTGCATGTACGTGTGGAGGTGTTGACACAAGGCAGCAGAAAAGGACAGGCAACACTAGCGCTGTCTCAACATCACAAATACCAGAGCTAAGGGTAACAGGGTGGAAATCAATTACATGCTCGGCTCACCTAATTGATATCCAGCTCGGCATGAAGATAGATAGCACCCCGAGCAATATTAAGGCTGAGGCGTTCCTACCCAAAGAGGCTATTTATTCACGACGCCAAACTAATATTGAATGAATACGCGCAACTTAAGCGTATCTCGAGTTGCTCTGTAAAGGCGTCGACGGGAAATGTGCTAAATATTTACACACCAAGTTGGGTCGAGCTTTGCACAGTAAAATCATTTTCAGTAAAATGCATTTTCAAAAACACCATTCCAGTACGTCTCTAGAAAAAAAAACGGTATGCTGTTTATCTGGAAGGGCAAACATTAAACTCAAACTATATTTCGCTTTTGAGATATTCTTTATAAACATTTCAAAGTTTCCATTTATTCTCCGCTGATGAACTGCACGGCTGCTGCGCTGACCATAAACGGTTTGTGACTCGGCCGGGTCCAGCTGAGAACAATGCAAAACCCTGCACAGTTGCAGAAACCATAAATTTGCTTTAAATAGTGTAAATATCTCCACGGATCAGAAAAGATCATTTCTTTTTTTTTTTTTTTTTACACCTTCTAAGGACATAATTATCTGCATCGCAGCGTGAAGTCCTTCCTATCTACTTTTCTGTCCCACTGATCTCTGCCTGCGCTATGCAAAAATGTAATTTACCACTGTCCTGCTGTGAACTGTCGAGAGACGTCACGTTTACAGGGTGATCCTTTTGTAACCTCCGACATCTTAATTAGTCAATTTCCACATTCATATATGAAGTTTATAGTTCTTAAAGATGCATGTACCTTAAATACATTAACACCTGTTCATTATTATTCTAATGAGTAAACTGGAGTTTGCATATCTCAGGTCCCAAGGTGAAATCTGGGCAATGCTTGGCGGGCTGATCAAAAGGCTTCACATCTAAATACACTCCACCTGCTGGTTTATGTGTATTATCAATGCTGAGATTCGAGCGTTAAAGTGGTGAGAATCATCAAGGTCAGATTCGCTATCTGCAGTTTCTCTGAGCGACAAGCGCTTTCCCCTGCAGCACAGCCCTGCACTCGCTGTGGGCGGGTATGTGTCACGGTTTCCTCGGCCGCACACTGACATTTTGCGACCACTGACACAATAAGGGAAACAAGCGGATTCGCTTGTGCAGAGTCGGAAACCAAAAAAGTTTCCGAAAGGACAAACGTCAGCTGTTAGTCGCTTGCTATTAGGTGTAACGAGGGTTCAGCGGATCATCATCATCCCTCATGACCGAAAAAAAAAAAAAAAATTTGTCATCACTTTCTTGATCTTCACTTTGTCGTGGCTTTAAATTGAAGTCACCTGGATTTCAGCCTTGCCGAGTTCGGTGGGGTGGATTGACTCATTAGTCGCCCGGGTTCGTGCAGACTGAGAGCTGCTCCTCTGGACCGTTTCCATCCTGGGCTAATTGATGATACATAAAGATGACCTGGAGCGTGCCTTTCCTCGAGCACAGGTTTATTCAAAACTTCTCCTTCCGTGGCCCATTACCTCGGCGGAGGAGGTACACTGTGGACCGTGCTACTTTTGACATCCTCCTGCTAATGCACTGCTCGACAATTGCGGGTTGTTAGGATTGTGGAGCATCTGTGACAGAATATGTTTTTATCCACTTTGTGTTGCATTCCAATATATGGAATTATAATGTGCTCAGTCAGAAAGCAGAACCTGGATGAATTAAATACACGATTAGTGGGATTTTCTTTAATGGACCACTCAAGGTCACGTGGAGGTGGAAGCTCGCAGCATGGACGGGTGGACGTGAACGCTGCTGACAGTACATGTTTGTGTTTCACGGCTTTTCCTGAAACTACGCTTGATGCTTTTTGTGGCTAAACTTAACCTTTTTGATTTAGAACCTACTGAACTCACTGGGAGGCGACAGCTCCCCTGCTGAACCATGCTGTATTTTTCAGGCCCATAGGACCTGAAAACAGCCCGTTGAACGGTGCGTTTCCTTCCACATCGGATGCTTTGGATGTGCTGGGATCTCAGCAGCACATCCTTTCGTGTCATCTCATCGTGTCTCCCGCAAACTCCACCCAGGCACCACAACCCACCCAAACCAAGTGGGACGTTTCAGCAGGTGAAAATATGTATGAAACAGACCATTTGCTGCTGCGCCCTACATGTGCAATATCTCGACAATGGATAATATCTGCACCAGAAAGTCTTTTAGCTTTTCTTAGTGTAAAACAGGGAAACAGCAAAGGAACAAAAACCTACCGACACAGTAAGAAACACATTATACAAAATCTGAAGTTTTAAAATGGCAAACTGCCCTTTTAATATAGGCAATAACCATAACTATCTCTCACCACATAAAATGAGTTGCTGCTGTGCTGTGTTAATCAATGAGCCTTGGAGATGCGGGCAGGCCAATTGTATTAGCTTTGGAAAGCCAGACTAGCTGTTTCCCAGTCCCCAGTCTTAGGCCAAGCCGTTTGTCTGCCAGCTTCAGAAGACTTGAGAGAGGCAATGATAGTTTCGACAAATATGTCCGCTCCCCAAAATGTCAATTACTTTAGCCTGTTGTCAGCTTGTTGGAGCTACGACGTAATGGATTAAAAATCGCCACGAGTCAAATTCACAATGAGTTTCATCTATATTTAAGAAGAGGGTTTTGGTTTAAGGTGATTCGAGGACATGTTGTGATGTCCGCAAAGATCCAAGAGAAGAATCCAAGAATCCAATCGCTGAAAGCCACAGAGTAAAAATAGACAAGAGTCCATCCATGGCTGCCGTAGAAAAACCAGGACCATGAAGCGTAATGGAGCTCACATATTCTCCCTTCGGCAATTAAATCCAGGTTAAACGTTGCGTGTACTGTGTCGTGTAGTTACTGTCCTCTGTACAATTCACTGGGACAGGAAGCCACCGTCCATAATTACCCCATTGACACAAACTCTCGATCAAACACCCTGGGGGCTCGCTCTCAAGATGGCCTCTTAGTATTCGACCCAAAAAACCCACGAGCTGAATGACCAGCGGGATGAAAAGAAGAATATTTAAATATCCTTAAAAGGTCCTATTAAATCTTTAAAATATGACAGCGCTCTCACAAAGGCGCCAGTATTTGAGCCAGTGCCCTCACTCAGTGTGAGTCCAACCAAACAAGCCTTTAATTTGCAGAGGCAATTCTGAAGGACCACAGGCTTAATCCCCGGCTCCCTGGCCCTAATGTGAGGATGGCCTGCGATGCAGAACCTGCTAATATACAGAACACAGACATATAATAATAGTGCGGTGTGTGAATTAATGACAGACGGGGGAAAATCAGAGTCATGCTAGTCGTGCCACAGTCGTGTCGTACAAGATATTTCTCAAAAACGTCTTTCCAATGAAACACTGTGAAGGGAATCATTGAACATTAGACGGGAACTTTTACTGAACCCCCAAAAAAACGTCACAGATCCTACTTAACCTTTGCTGCTTCGCCTCGGCCTGCTACTTAACACTTGTGTCTCCTCTGATTCCAAAATAATAGTTTATCTAATTCTATAATTGTTTTTTCACTGTCTTATACTGTATTTGTGGCGAACACAATAGAATGAAATGATACTGAGATAGTGAAATAATGAGACATTCACAGGCACTAAATCACTTTGCTACTGTATCCGTGAGTCATGATTAATTTGTGATATCCCGATTACCTGCGAACCAAATTATAAACAGACCTGTAATTATGTCCCCTCAACAATAAAACAGGTAATTACGTGACAGGAAAGATATTCATCTTTCGAGTTGCAGTTTGATCCAGTGAAATCCTCTAAGGCAGATAACTGGCTCTTCTCGTCCAAGGGACGCCCACACACCGAGCGCGGACCGCATTTAGACGAGTCTCAGAAGCACCGCTGTTGCACAGAACGCTGCAGCAACGATACTTGAAGATTTAATTGAGAGCTCTGGATTCCCAGAAAAACCCTGGACCTCGCGGACTGCGTGCTCATCATGGCGGCCCGGCAGCAGCAGCAGCAGCAGCAGCAGCAGCGAGGCGTCTAACGGGGATTTATGGTTTGGGATTACAGCAGAACACAGACGTTCTTCAGAAGCAGCCAAGAAGAGCAGCCAGTGACTGATTGAAAAGAAAAGACACCATCTGGGGTGTGAATTATGGAAATCTACCTCACAACTATTCTAGGACCCATATGATGACATCATGTGAACACTCTGTGTAACAAAAAAAATGGTGTACATATTCCTATTTTACCAACACAAAGTCTTTTCAGTTTGGGTCCCACTTTTCTTTAAGTCGATGACTTGAAATCTTCTAGTACGAAATGAATGTGTTTGTCAGTCAGCAGAGTAAACAAGTTATGAAACCAAGGTTATGTAAATTCATGTGTGTGCGCCAGTGTTAACTGGACATGTTGCTTTTTGGGCACCGGCACATATTATGTGGTGCTGCAGAGAAGTTAACAGGAAATGGTTTGATCAGAAATAACACTGCGTGTCGCTACGATTCATCTGTATCTCTGCCGTGCAGGTCACAATCTACAGCGGTGGCTATAGAAAAACTGAAGCCAGTGGACGGAGAGTTTGTAGCCGATTTGCAACTATTTCTTTGGACTTTAATACTAAACTCGGAGGTATGGCTGCATTGGTTAAAAGCCACTAATTCAAATTAAATTATGTTATGTTATACACAAAGACGCGCATCTGATTTGTGCTAAAAGTGTTTAAAACTATGTCCCAGCACTAAGTGATGAGGTGGAGCAGTACTGTGTCATCTGAATAACTATAGAGCATCAAATTGTACTTAAAATAGTCTATTACGGTAAAAGTCTTAAACAATATTACAGGATTATAATTTGCTTGTTTAACTGTTTCACGTGACGAATGTGAAATAAATGTTTCATGCCTTTGTTGTGTAAAATAAGCTGCTAATTCGCTTTCCTGGTTTTATGTGCAGTTAGTGCTCGAATGCAGCAGCCACAAGCTGAGAAGAAAATTTACACAACATGAACACAAATCTGTGGACAAAGGTGCATAAAAAATATGATTAAAATAAGTTTTGGTCCTTTGCGAATATGAGATTGTAGGTACAAGTGACGTCTGTGGGAGCAAAGATCAGAGAAATTGTTCAACAAAACACTGGGAAAAAAAACAGTAGTAGAGCAGGTACAACTACTAACTGGTAATAGGTGGAAATGTATTTTAATTTCTCCTGAGGATACAGTAACGCCTTTACCAAATGTGATGGCATGTGGTGAGGTTAACACCACGTATTTTGCAGAATGACTAAATCACGATATCCTTGGAATAACCTGACTGACAGCACCATGGGAACTAACTATGAAAATTTCCGATTTAGATACAAAATGAAAACATATAAAGTGAGATATAGGACGACAGCAACTGCAGTAAAGATAGGCAGAGCTAATTTGCATGAGAGGGAGAGCGTGTGTGTGTGTGTGTGTGTGTGTGTGTGTGTGATTGCGCATGTGTACAATATATCACTGCCTGCGTGTGCCCCACACACACACACACACACACACACACACACCACAACAACAACATATCCACTAATCACATCCAGTCAGCAAACAATGCGAGCACAGTCTGCAGGAGAAGAAAGCGGAGCACAGGCTGCAGGTTGCAAGCTGTGCTGAATTTCAGGATCTGGAGTGTGGATTTGAAAACTGTCGAGTCTGAATCACTGACAAGGACAAGAAGCCTGTTCAAGAGGTACGAGGCCCTACAGGAAAAGACTCTGCCCCCACCCGTTTTCTTTCTGATATATGGATTTCCTTGCAGTCCTGCAACCTGAGAGTGAACAGTGCATTCGGGCTTAGAGGGAGTAAGTCAATAAGTCAAGCAGGATATTGAGGAGCAGAGATGGGTGATATCTTGTAGGTTAGAGGCAGGATTTTACAAGGAGCCGAGGAAAAAACACACAGACGTAGGCCGAAGGCGAACGGCAGCTTGCATGTGTTGGGTACTGCATGTTTAATGGGTGTGACGGGCAAACTCGTTCAGGCGGGTGGATCAATATTTATACATATGTATATATATATATACAGTATATTCTCAGTGAATGCAAGTGCGTGTTATCTGTATTTTTAATATAAATGATCCAAATATCCCACCTGGTTTGCACAGTGAAGTGAAAGGAAGCGAAACAGCGTTTGGCGAAATTAGCTTTGACACTGACGATGAGGAAAATCACAATTACATGATCATAATTGGGCCATATTTTGTCATAGTTAGATGTAATTTCCATTAGTAATTGTTCATTGGAGTATTTAAATCAGAGGCATCGCTGCAGGCGCAGGGAGACTGTGTGTGGGGACTGATGCTGACATTGCTCGGTAGAAATAACTGATGCGAGATGACAGGTTCAGTGGAAAACTGCGTTTATATTAAATTATAACTTAGACTAACTTTTGTAGAGAAGCTTTATAGAACTTTCTATTTTACAAAGAAGAGGAAGCCCAGAAAGTTTTTAAGAAAGCCTGTCAGTGCACTCGGGTGCTACATTTTCAAGGCCTTTACCCGGCCTGTTCAAAAGCGTTCGGGAGCTCATCTGCCGTCTCGTGCTGCATATTCTAATGTGCTCATATTTCGAGCAAGGACAAACACTCCGTCGTCTCTGTGATTTTCCTTGAAATGGCCACTTATTTCCCCCCCCGAAGCATCATCATCGGGAAAACAACGAACGCGGGAAGCGGCTCAGGACACGCAATTGAAGAGCAATTCCCAGATTGTCAATAGTGATTCAGGGGGCTGCTCCCGGGGGCCAAAGGCTTTAACTGAAGTTTTTTCAGCGTTTGGGAAAGATTTGCCTTCCAGGTGAGCTGATGGATGACTAACTTACCGTGAACGGCCTCCTCCGTATGCTCAATAACGGCTTAAGTGGCTTTATTTATCTGCAGTTACCAATACCAGCATTTTTTTTTTTTTTTATGCACGCATTCTAAGGGCAATTTGTGGTATGAAGTGATGCTTATCTTTCAATTAATTATTTCAATCAGGACAAAAAGACAGTTATCCAGCAACCTTTTAAGTTAATAATACATTAGCCGTGTCGCAGGTGAGTGAGCAGAAAAATGCCAAGGGTTGCCGCGGCGAGATAGAGACGTAGACAGCTGCTGCAGATAGCTGTTGTTAACATCAGCACCTTTGGAGTGGGCTAATTCCAGGGTTGTGAAATTAATTCAGCCTGCCAGCGATACGAATGCTTTCGGAAACAGGTTGCTAGAATCACTGACAATGAAACAACTGTCAAAAAAACAAAAAAAACAGTTTGGTAATAAAACCGGGCACAAGAAAGCTGCCAGAAAGTGGCACGTCTGTGACGAAAATAGATGCACGGGCACAATTAATAATTAATGAATGTCAGCCATCTCCTGTTTAATCAGATCTGGACCCGGTGTTTATGACACGGTCCCAGAGAGTGTCTCTGGTTCTCGATACCAACGTTTTTCGTTCGCGTCATATTGTACGTGGCATCAGTGAACGTCCGCAGAGCAGCAGCCACGCAATCGGCGGCTCCTAACGCACAGGCCCGCTCAGCCGAGTCCGCAGTCGTGCTCTCCGTGTTTGGGTTTGGAAAACAATAATTACCACGAGAGAAAATCTGAATTCGTGCTGTACGTGTTACAGCTGAGTCGAGTGAAATTACAACTCTGTGTGTGAGGCAGCCAATCGAGTACATTTCCTGTGGCAGTTTCACAAAGTTGTGCACACCGGCTGTTACCATAGCAATGTTAAAGAGCAGAGGGAAGGCGTTGACTTCAGAAAGTATTTAAAGAAGGGTGAAATTATTCATCAGGCTGTGATAAACTGACACAGGCTTTGAATGAGTTTACTCCTCACAGACTCACGTAAAGATGGAAGAATTTCAGCTGCAGCGCTCAATCCAGCATTTGCCTCCCGATCACAGATTATTGATATGATTAATCTGCAATGTTCCATCCTCTGCGTGATGTTGCTTCTCTCTCTGTAGGTCTTTGTTAATCACACGTAGATGTAGAAGTCAACACGCATCACTCAATGATGCTCCACACATAAAAGAGTAATCTGAGAATCCAGGTGCAACGTTTGGAATTAAAATGAAAGATGAACTTTATTATAAGTTCCTGCTTCTCAAAGATGAGAATTTATTACGTTTGGCTTTTATCATAACTGTGTCTCCTGGTGATCAGGCAAAACAAGAACTCTGATTACCAGAAATTAGAGCAAACTTTTTAAAACCATTTTTCCTTTAGACATAACGTTTAATAATTAATTAGCAGAATAATCGAGGATGAAATTCTTGTTAGTACCAGCTGCAGAAGATTTTTTAATATCATTGTTTTATGACACTTTATACACAGAAACCTTTTTATTCATTGCATCTTTGTTTACAACCTTTCTTATGCCAGAACCTCAACCTCAAACAACTTCTTCTGAAAACCATTCTTCATCCATACCTCATATGAATTTTTCATACCTGTAATTAATTTTTTAAGATGTCATTCGGGTAGCCATAACCGAATTTAGTGGGTTATTTAGTTGTCAGATGCTTTCCTCTCATCAAACTGTGTGTGAACTTGATATGAGAGCAAAGCAAGTCACACACTGTTTTTTAATTAATAACTTTATTGGTGTGAAAACAGGAAAAGCCTTCAGGATGTGTGATGGGCCCGATTCACCGCTACGTCCGAACCGAAGTGTTTCCCTGCTTAGAACAAAAAAAGTGAATAATACCGTGATTAACGTAGGTTGTGTTTGTCGCTTGGTTTACTGCGGCTTTAACAATAAATAATTTGTCAATTTTTCAAATTCAGCGTGTCTTTACATTTTTAAATCCGGTTCTTGTCCTCCTGGTTCATAATTTATTTGGATTTTGTCTGTGTTTAAAGAATGTCACAAAGGTATTTAGTGCCGTGGAAAGCAGAAGACCACTGTGCAAACACACGCAGCGTATTTTCCAGACAACCAAAGGAAAAGGACATTTACGGAACAAGATGAAGGCCACCGAGATGATTACATGCTTTTATTTCTTCCTTCCAGATACACATGGGACTGAAATGATCTCTCATGATGATAGATAAGAAAATGATTGCTCAATGCCTGCCGGGTGATTTCCTTGTTTTATCTCCCATTTCAAACGCCACACCAAGGTAACCGAGCCGGGTACAAAAGACAACATTCAATTTCCCTCTAAATCCCACAACAGTCCCCGGTTTTCACATTGCGGGATACTTGAGGACAACGTCCCGTGGCTGCCGGAGATGGAGGCTTAACGGCGTGCAGCCATTGCGTTCACACCTGAACGGAACTGCGGCCACAGTTCAAAGTTTCTCTGATCGCTGCCGAGTTTTTCCGTGTCCCCGTTTCTGTTTCCGCCCGTCACAATCCGTCACGAAATCTGTGCTTCTCGTTATTCATTCATCGTAGATCTCACTGTAATTTAAAATGTTCTAAACATTCATATTTGTCTCTTCATAAACTGCATCCTCTGTGTTGGTTTTCTCTCATTATAACTCACATACACGGTTGTTTTTCTGTTATTCTCTCCCAATAACCTTTGTGAGTTTTGCCACTGAGGTTTTTTTTTATGCTGAGAGCAAGGTGCACATTCTCTCCGGAGTGTTTATTCCCTTTTTCATTTTTTGACATCGCCACTTCATTTGTGTTTACTAGTGAAGTGCGTTTCTGCTCAAGTCCTGTTTCTAAAGGGATCCTAAATGGATGTGGGGCACTCAAAACACGGCCAGAGATGTTAAATGCGCTGCAGCGTTTATTTCATAAGCAGAAGAAATGATTTATACCTTTTGTTTGAAATGTTTTTGTTTAAATAGAAGCAAGTTATTTGGAATTTAATCGCTCTTGACAAGCTCTTAATTTACAATTAAGATGGCAGCTTGTGTTCTTTCAGACGGAAAAAGGCAATCAGAGGTTTTATTTAATCGTTGGCAGTGACTTACTGTATATATTTGTTGGCTGTGACTTTGCGAACATGCCGGGCTCACAAAAGGACCAGGAAGGACGCCTTCGGCAAAATCACCTTTAGATGAATGCGCTCGGTGTGGTTTGCTCAGAATTTAGATGTAGCTGCAATAAAAAGTGAGTTGTGTTTGTCGTGTTTGCTTCATATCTCTGCACACGTCCCATCTGCTGATGTCACACCTTCACTGAGGTGTTAAAACCGTCCTCTGTCTTTTCATAAATTGGCCATGACAGCACAACCCCGTCTGCAAAATAACGACATTTTGAATGAGGGTCGTCAGGACAACCCTGTGATTTTGGTGAGTGGGTGGGTCGGCAGCTCAGGAGAGTGGCAGCCCATCGACCGCGGGGTCAAAGGGTCGCGGTCTTACTGCGCGTGGCCATATGTCGAGGAAACCGAAACTGCCCGACCCCGGCCAATGAGGTTGCTCAGACCGAAAATTCGGAGGAGCTGCGTCAGGGAGGGTATCGGGTGGTGCAGAAACCTGTGCTAAATCAATCTGCGGACCACGTGATCTGCTCCGGTGACCCCGAGCTTACGGGATAACCTAAAAAACAAGCCGAGGTCGGCGGCGCCCTTTGATCTGGTGCATTGATCTGGTCATTGAAACCACAGTGACGCGGAAACATAATGGAGGCGTCTGAATTATGACACATTGACCTTTGACTGAGATGGGCTCGGTTATATTATTGTTTCGGTTTACGTCGGTCAGCATGTTTTGGTTCTTACAGCCATCGTTGCATGTGAGTGGTAAAACACTTTTCTGGTTCTGACATAAGAAACATTGACCTTTTGACACCAAAAATTGATGCATGCAATTAATTCAGATAAATATTTCACAAGGCGCGTAATTATTCATCCATCCATTATCCTTGCTGCGTATCCTGTTCGGGGTTGCTGGTGGCTGGAGCCCATTCCAGCCGTCACTGAACGAGAGGCGGTGAACACGCCGGACAGATCAGCAGTCAGACGCAGAGACAACACAGAGGGACACACACAGACACGCTGAAATCTGCACCTACAGTTCACCCAGCACGTACGTCTTTGGACTGACGGGGGAAACCAAAGCACCGGGAGCAAAGGCAGAACATGCAAACGCCGCACGAAAAGGCCGGAGCCAGTCGGGGAAAGAAACCAGGGATGTTTTTTAAAGGACTTAGTTTATATACAAGAATTCCACAAATGCAAATCCACTTTTGTGGAGAATTTACAGCAATTGCAATTTTTTGTCCGAGATGAAATTGTCTATGCAGCCATCAAATCACGCTTTTACATGGCAAAAGCAATAATCCACACCGCCTCACATTTCCGCACATTGACGGCGGCCACCCTCAAAAATAACATGGTTTTGGCCAACATGGAAACCTATTACGGGTTTTCAGCAACAATATAAAATGAGGATCCCAATTTGTCAGCCAGCAAACAGTTAGTCCTTGTGTTTCCTTTTATAAACAGAGTCATCACTTGTACTACATCGTCATTTCACTTCCTCCCCGAGTAAAGTAGAGCACCATCCTGCCAAACTGTCAAGCAGTTTTTCACTGAGGATGCACCAGTGGTTCAGCAATGTCAAAAACCTTAGACAGCACAATTCTCTGATTTAAAATCATACGCAGAGCACATTTACAGTACATTAATATTCACATCCATATGTCACATATTCCTCCTCATCCAGCCGTCCATCCCATAGACAAAACAGAATGTGTGAATCGGAAACGGGTTAACGCGGCATGAGTGATGAGAGCGATGAGAGGCGGTTTTTTGTAAAATGGTTCATAAATCATGTGGAGGTTTGGAATGTAAACAAACGCAGACGTGCTGATCTGTGCGTTGCATGTTTACCCACACGTGATCAGACAAAGTCCGTATCTACTCATCTTTGAATCCCTCCATATAGCTTGTGCATCTACCCAGCTACATAAGTGTTTGGTTATATTTTTGTTCTCACACCACAAGTGTATTGACTAATGACTATTCGGTGGAAAAGGGAGCAGAAATAGCACAGTCTGACTCAGAGCTTCTTAATTGCTCGTGGCAATTCTCTCTAGTCTTCTGGCCCTCTCCAACGAGCCAATCATACTTTTAACTCAGCCTCTCACACACACACACAGTGAAGTGCGACGCGTCCACGTGCCAAACCGAAGCGCAGGCCTCTCGCTCGCGCCAATTTTTCATCCGTTTCTTGATTTATTTTTGCGTTTCCCGGGCCCCTCGGGGGGGGGGGCCTGTCGGGATCCAGTGGAGCTGGAACAGTCAGTACTCTTCACGAGGATTGTTTTTTTTTTTTAAATGCGTGGCCTCGCATGAATCCGCATGAATGAGAGACTGCATTGCAGAGTTTGGGTTCACAACGCGCAGCTCGCTGGTCGTCGTGGAGCAGCCTGGATGCGAAAGTCGAGCCGTCACGTACAATGAGCGTGAATTATGGAAACATATATGCTTTATATGCAAACCATATAATCTGGTATGCAGAAAAAAGTTCCGATTTTTGGCTCATCGTCTGCCAAGGCGCATGATAGATACAAATGTATGCATATACATATATATTCAGCTTATGGTTATCGTCAGTTTGTAATAAATGCATTGTAGCCCTTTGTAGCCAGTCTGTTTAACTGCACTTTAACAGTCCGTGGCACAAACAGAAGAAACATCAGTGCAACAATAAAGCTGTTTGATTTAGTGTTTTGACCTTTTCATATTGTGGCATTGAGCAACACAGAATAGATCATTTAGTTGAAAGTTAGGGCTGCATCCAGGCTGCAAGTTAGTTTTCCTGTCTCTTTTCTCAACAATCGGGTGACAGCGCACAAGAACCATGAAGGTTTGCATGATGCTGTGGGCTTTTTAACACTCGAATGAAAACAGAGCAAAAGGGGAAATGAAGTGTGATTTGAATTTTCATCTCGCTACTAAAGCTGAGAGTCTCCTCTCGCTGAGACGCTGACCTTCGACACGTCCTCAGGCTTTGTGCTTCGAGTGTTCTGGTGGAGGAGGACCAGAGACCAGAGGGGAGCCGAGCAATGCTTCAATCCGCGAGCATGAAAAGAGGCCGGGACTGAGGAGGGTTACAGGTGAGGTCGGCAACTGCAGGGGGGCATCTGAAGCTTCGGGAGGGAGTCGCTGAATAGAAATGTGGCAGAGCTGATGATGGTGTCAGAACAAGAGGCACCTGCCCAAGGCGGCACAGAAGTGGCTTGAGGCTCAAACGCTTTATTTCCACAATGTCATAACGTTCCGTAGGATGAGACTGTGCAATTAAACTGCCGGAGAAAAAAACCGAAATGAGGCAACAAAGTGGAGTTTGGTCGGTTTCAGCGGCATAATTACATCCCAGGTGACCAGCAGTTCATTTTATGTAATATTCAAATACCTGCTCGTTGGAGCTGGAAAACACCATTTGCGTTACGGAGCGGTTGCCAGGTACGTGCTGAAGTTAGTTTGTCATGTAGGGAGGTCTCCGCTTTAAGAGGTTTTCATCAAACATAGATCTGGTGATGACTGTGAAACGGCAACAGCTTTAATTTGGGTATTTGGGCTCCGCTGTGTTACCAGGGAAACACTAGGGCAAGACGAGGGGAAGTTTCAGCTGAGAACAAAATGTGAAGGCGCCTTTATCACGTAGGATAACAAATAACGGAAAGGGATTCTGAGGAGAACACGGGCCCCCAGTTTGTTTCAGCAACATTTAAAGGAAATGAACAAACGATGCGAGAAGATATGATAAATTAAAACTTAAAATGATATATACATATATATCCTCAGCACAGCAGGGATGTTTTTTAAGGATTCCAGGTGGTTCTGAGCAAAAGGCTTTTTAATTACAAGTTGGATTGAACTTGACTCCATGTCAAATTAAATTTCAGAGGCACGACTCCTTTAATCGGTTAACCTGGCGATAAGGAAGCTCACTATTTATTCCTCTACAGTAACTTCTAGACCTGCACCCGATGGTTTTAGTACGTACAATCGTACATTTTCCAAGTGTGTCGTGGTATTTTACACCAACTCTTTTATTAGGAATAGCAATCTGCACGCAGTTTGAAATCGTTTTCATGAAAAATGAACGCAGGATGTAACTAACAAACTGCTCTGTTATTACTAGGTGTGTTGTCAGTTGTTCTTGCACCTGTAATGTAACTTTACTTGCAGATAAAATGTAAGTAAAGTTAATAAAACCTTTTTTGGTTGAATTGTTCCACTTTCCTTCACTTTCAAAATCTCTTCCCGCCCTGTCGCTTTTCTGTCATGTGCCTTTCATGAATTCATTCAACTGTGCGTGGTTGCGCCGTGACTGAACCTGAAGCTGTCGTCTCAGTCCAATCTCGTCGGGAACAAGTCTACCTTTTGGTCTTAATTTTTAATGTTAGATGGATCAAATTGGCCTAAAACAAAGCACAAAAAAAAAAAAAAAAAAATACCGTCTGCCGCCAGCACTCCGCGGTCAAGACTTAGTAGGCGGCAAAGCTTCCCCTCTCATTATCTCATTGCAAAGGGTTCATCCAAGGTCCACAAGTGGCAGCAATACTTTTTAAAAGTAAAGGGATTTTGATATAATGCATGTAATTTCTGAGCCATTCTACTCTTCTTATCAGGAGTCTCCACCTTTCCTTTGCACTTGGAGGGAAAGGAAGCTTCACTGGTTGACCGACGCACTGTTAACTTTGATACGCTGACTTATATAGAAATTAAATGGGATGGCGATGGCACGGGGGCCGTTGTGTTAATCATTTAATCCAAGGTTACTGTTCATCATTTTACTCAGTGCTTGAATCTATGGGTTTTTTTTTGGGGGGGGGGGGGCTTGTAGGCTAGTAATATTTTCCAGGTTTGCTAGATTATTCGTGTTTTCTCACACTGTGTACGTGATGCCAAAAACTGCATTATGTCTGTGTGAGGGGAGAAAACGGGCTCCAGCTGTTCAGCACTTGCCCTTCATGCTGCTGTTCTCAGCACGCAGGACAAGAATTGCAGGCGGCCACGATTATTAAAATTTTTGTGTCTCGTATTGCGTTTTTTTTTTTTTTTTTGGCTCCTTTGACCAGCTCAAGGATTCTGACAGAGTAAGTTAATACGAAAGAAAAGTGTTGACTTTCACTTTAATTCGAGAGCGTTTGAATCTCTTCATCACTGAAAAAGTGTCGGAGCTTTGGCGTACAGTCGAAGGATTCAAGGAGTGTAAACTAAGAATCGTGTCAAATAATTTCCCGTGTCTTGCCAAGAGACATCAGCAGACACCGGCCGGATCTGCTCTGCCACGATCTCTGTCTTCAGCAAATTAAACTCATAAGAAACTGGGTCAAGGTCAGATGACTGATCTAACCGGCCCAAACTGTTTGACCCTTAAACTTTTCGGTTGCCAGGTCTCTGCAGTATGTGCTGCTCTGCTCACTCACACACCCTGGAAGCAAAGATTTTCATCTTTGACCTAAACTACTTTTTCCAACGTTTGGAGACTGGAAAAACGGAAGAAAGCGACGTGGATGCAGCCTTAACATAAGCGTGCTGCCTTACTTGGCAACCATGCGAGTGTGAATTCCACCTTCCAACATTATAAAGCGCCTGATTGATTGTTCTATGAATAAATAACTAAATCATAAGTTAGACACTGATCAAAGCCGGTGGAAATGTGTCTGTCGGTGATTTCACTCGTCTGTCTGACTGCTCGCAGTTTTACACATTTAGCTTGTGACCACGTCCTCTTCAACCTCTTCAACCGTGAAAGAAACGCTGCTGCTTCTGTTGTAAAAATGTCAATCCAGGTGACGGGCAAACATCCACCAGCCTCGTCTCCACTGCCGCAGTCGTTACGGCAAGAATGCTCGTAGCAAAACCATGAATACGAAAGCTCACGACGCGTTACCACAGTGTCCTGAGTTCGGGTCAAAATATTTCTCTCTTCATGCTGCTGCCGTCGATGTCGTCCGACCCGGCCTCACCAGCAGGAATGCGAGGTTGCATCTCCGGCGTGCATACCATAAATTTCCGGCAACGCGCACAATTATTCCTTTAAATCAATACAGGCTATACAAGGACGCCATTTTCTGTTTTCACACAGTTAAGCAGAGGAAAGCAAGTGTGTCTAAAGCCTTAACATTAAGGATAAAAAGGAAAAATATGTACGGGCAAAATATGGCTGTAAATATAAGTCTTTAAATGCACGATATATATTTCAAAGTAGCACAACAATTAGGAATAATGACAACGAAACAATGCTCTAATTTTAGATTAAGTCTCTCGTCTTTGTTAATCATTTAATCCACCTTCTTCATTAACATGTTCTGCGTTTATACCTTAATTACCGGTTCATGCCTGGAAAACGGCGCCTGAGAGGGATGAAAACCAGTGAGATGTGTCTGATCATCCCAGCATTTAATACAATATGACAGACACATGTACACTGTGTTTCCAATAATATTAGGGTTTTTTATTCATTTTTAGGTTACGTAAACCAGCAGAATCAACTTAAATATATAGGCTGCATTAAAAAAAATTGCAAGTTGAAATACAGTTGTTATTGTAACAAAAGCTGGAGCCCAAACTCTCCATCACCTCTTTAAGAAATCTCGTTGAAATAGAGGATGGACTGATAAAAGCTAAAGGGTCTCTTTAAATTGTTATCGCGGGGCTTTAATAAGCTTAGCCTCGAGCTCATGAGATTAGCAAAAGAACAGCAAGAGTGTTCACAGATGTGAAATCACAAGGCTGGAAACTCACCATAAGCAGAATGGCAGAAGTGAAAACGTGTAATCGTGTGGATTAGCAGCAATAATGTGGGAGGTTTGCACATCTTTCATGTGCCTGTGTGGTGGACGACACCCACGTGTGGTTCGTGCAGATGTTGCGCGTTCAGGGCGATAATCTGGCCGCGGACATAAAGGCTGTTTTTACGAGGGGCGACCGCTGATGAGCAAACTGGCGAGAATGTGCCGTAATAATCTGGTGCAGACAGTTAAAAAACACCTATTACATTGTTGAGTTGTCCTTGAAGAGATATTGCTTTTCAATTATGCTTTTAATGGTTTTTGTGATAAGGGTTTTTGGACGAGGGTGTTATTATTTGTTGAAGCAAGTGGCGTTTTATGCTGGAGCTCCAATCCCTGATTGGTGCACAGTGTCCCATTAGCCACCTGTCACATCACAGCTCCACGTAGTTGTCATTACGCCGGGGGCAACGGCGTTCAACCTACAGTGAAACTCCATCAACGTTGGCTGCATCACCACTGAGCCGCGCTGTCAAAGTTAATGTATGGATGTAAAGATGATTTAAGGACCTTTCACCTTTCGTTTGATGGTTGCGGGTCCGGGGAGACAGGCCATATTGTGGGACGCCTTCCATTTAAGAGGCGGGGGGGCCGTGCGCGGGAGCCATCGCGGCTCACCGAGCCACCTGGACGCCCCTCTGACAGTCATAAAAAAACTGCTAGAAAAGACGCCAGGAAAAGCCGAAATCCCCCAGGTCAAAGAAATCAGAGAGCGACCGCGCAAACGAACGCAGCGCGTGCGGGTCCTCCGAGCCTGTTTGCTCTGCCTACCGGCCGACAACGCCGCTGCGGAGAAGAGCGTTTATTCCTCACCACAACGTGCGATTAATGAAGTCTGTAAAATGGCCACCGCTGATTAGCATCCAGTGACCCCTGCAGATTGCAATGATTGGTCACGCTTCCCATTTGTCACCCTTGATCATAACGAGCTTCTCAACAAATCGAGTGACACGATGTGCAAATGTGCCAGTTCACACTCAGTAAACCATGTGAAGAATCTGTGTGTGTGTGTGTGTGGGCTGATGTACACTACATGGGAGTGTCTGTTGACGCCGATGCTCTTTTATATAGCAGTTTAATTAGCTCCTAATTAACTGGATTTCCATATTTCCGATGCCGTTTTTCTTTATTGCACACACATCGTTTCGAATCAAATGTGGCACGACTGGTTCAGCACTTTCATTTCATGAAAAACACTGTATAAATTGCTAAACTAAAAACAGAAAAAGATTTTCCAAAAAAGCTATATATAAATGATAAATAATTACAATCAGTTATAAGAACTGAGCTGTACATGGATGTTTGAGCTACTGTAAACTATCTGCATGTAAAGACATAAATCATCCACTTCGTCTCTTCCGACAAGCCAAAAAAAATGATTTGGCGACGCTGTTTGTTTCGGATGGATATTGAATTCTAGGGCAACAAAGACTCTTAAAGGACGTCTTCACCGATACTGATGCAGTTTTTTAATCTAGTTAGGGAATTACATGTAAACAAATGCTTTTAAACTTCCCTCACAGATTCCTATATTAAAGTATCTCACCTCTTCTAGCAAAAAAATGCCTCCAGATGACATCACCTGGCGGATTCTTCAGTTCTCATTGCTCATATTATGGGGTTTCTTAATCATGGTCAACCTGCTTTTCCGGAGCTCCTCCATTTGACATGCCTTGAACTTCTAATGATGAAAACCACCTCCAGATGATGTCATCTGGAGGAACTTTTCAGGTAGAAGCTAGAGAAACATTTTAATCTAGGGAAGTCAGAGGGGAAGTTAAAAGCATTAATGTGCATTTACGCCCTAAAACTAAAGCAAGTCAAAAATAAGTGGAGTTGCCCTTTAAGTCAAATACCGTGTGTCTTCTGTTCAATGAACTGCCACTGACCTTCGTTAGCAAATCCAACAGGTTTCATGTCACCACATCTCAACAAAAGCCACATGTTTCACCAGCTCATTGCTCTCGAGGTGAAGACGGTTGGTTTCTATTAGCAGTAACTCAAAACAGGCCTGAAGTGGCTTTGGAAGAGGAGAAAGGAGCCAGGGAGTCAGACATCAGTGAGATGCAGCCAAATCGCAGCATCACTACACGCCACCCGTGCATCGCTTTATGTGAATCCCTCGTGCGTGGGCAGCCGAGCCGAATCCCGTGGCTCGTGCCAAAAAAAGCAGGGGCAACAAAC
Source organism: Channa striata (assembly GCA_033026295.1). Taxonomy (NCBI): domain Eukaryota; kingdom Metazoa; phylum Chordata; class Actinopteri; order Anabantiformes; family Channidae; genus Channa; species Channa striata. The sequence continues at coordinate 5,362,558 of CM065186.1, forward strand.
TTCTATCACCAGATAATTGTGGAACTGACGGGCGAAATGGCTGAAAGTGAAAATGCAAGCTGTTAGTGTCGAGGGTTTCAGAATTTTTGAAATCCGAACTCCAAGCACACCGTGAAGAATTCCCAACCGTTGTGTTCGTGTTCTAAAAACGGATTCCAATCTCGAGACGGACGTTTTAATTGCTCTGTACTTCCTCGGCGTGGCCTCTCACAGATAGAGTTTGACAGCCCTGACCTACACTATTGGACAGACGGGTTGGGAAAACATACATTCAAATTACTTCCAGGCAGTTCAAACACCAAGGATTTCTCTTTAAATGTCACAGCACGTCCTGTTCAAAGCTCCTGTTCTAACGCTCCGACGTCAAGCCGTGTCAAACCCTGGCGATTTGGCTCTTTTTCGCTGATAATTCCATATTAATACCGGCAACGTGACTACACCAAACGATCACACACACACACACACAGTTAACCTGTTGTAATGACTGGTCCTCCGCCAGGATGAAAGCAAACCTCGAAGTAGTTAGTGACTCAACTGAGCAGCGCAAAGCAACAAAGGATCTTTCTGCAAGATTCCAGGTAATTAAACTGCCTCACAATATTCAAAATCGAAAACGACGCACAAACTAAAACCCAAACTCTTTTAACATAACGTCTCTTTCTCTCACGCTTGTTCATTGTTGCTGTCACACCACACGTAGCCTCCGCATCTACTTCCTGTTTCCATTTGTTATTTGTTTGTCGAACCATCTGTTCACGTCGACTTCAGAGTTTAACCCTCCTGCCTCTCCCTCCTCACCAGCTGATGGATCGACTGACCCCGGCGCTCTGGTTTTTTTTTTTTTGGCTCATACCGCACACGGCGGGAATGGATAATGCGCCTGATACCATCGACGTCGAAGTGAAACGTGGTGTGAAATGAGCTCGGTATTTATTAACACCGCTGTGAATGACATGATTGCACCCTGGAGACTCGGTGTGATGAAGGACTAATCCGCAAATCTGCATCCCAGTGTTGATGATTCATGCCTAGTTTAAGTGTGTGCATGTGGTCGGTTTGTGTAAGTGAAGGCTGGAAGAGCCCGTGGACGGACGAGAGCGTGGAAAAGTGGCGACACAAAGGCGACGTACGTCTCCTTTCACCTGACGGTTTAACTGATTCTGCCTTTGTAAATGAAAAGAGCTTTAAGAGATGTAAAACAGAGATGCCACTTGATTTTGCTGCTAAATTATGCAAAACCTGAATTCCAGCAGATGTTAGAAGTGACTTAACGTGACTGAAAATTGTATCTGAACATAGTTGATGTGATTCCCTCATCATTCAAACTAAAAAAGCTTTTATCTCAGTTATTTTTGAAACTGATAAGATTCATCATAGACGCGTCCCTTTGAAACGAGGCCTCGAGGTTTCGCTCTGAATGCGTCTAACACTGATCTGACTCCTAAGACAAAACACACGCTTGCTTTTCCCGATCCATATTAACTCGCGATGTGGTTCTGTAAGCTGTGGAGCCTGGAAGGGGCCGTTGAGGAAAAGAAGTCATCTGCCTGCAATAATTCCTAAATCTGTGTACCAATGGCTAAACTATGCAAAGTAATTATGTAATTCATGTTCTCAATTCAGAAATCCGTGCTCGTCATTTATTTTCTTCTCTGTTTCGCATCACACAGCCGCTTTTTAAGATCCTGCTCTCCTGCTCTTGCAGCCCAAGCCACAATTAATAAAAATATTATAGCATATTAGTACTCAACATTGGTCCATAAACTTAAGTCAAAGTGTCACCATTAGTGTGTTTCAGGCGGCGGAGGTGCACACACACACACACACACACACAAAAACACACTGATCTCACCCAAATTACAAACTATCGTTATGTAAAGTTGAGCATAATTCACTTTGTGGATTGTATATGGTATTAGGTTGACAGAAGAATTCATTTCATATTTAGCAGAAATCCCTTCAGCCATCATACAGTAGTGGAAACAAGTGTCTCAAAATGAAGAAATGGGCCGCGCAGCAGCTAAAATTTCAGATTTTTTACTTGATTAGGTTATTATTAATCCCATTAGGGTGATAGAGTGGATCGGAATATTATGGTAAATGACATAGTGTAAACATCCTGTTCAGTTTCATGTCTCCAGCAAGACTGGCCATGAGGTTCAGGCACCATGCAGACTCAGCTGATGTGTAATGGATATTCGTCTCATGTTGTATTAGGCCGAATCACCTGATGTCATTCATAATTGAATGAATTTTTGTCTTTATTATTTTGGAATCCAAGGACAGACACCAAAGCATCAGGAGTGTCTGGTAACAGTCTGGACGTTCCCAGACAGCGTCACTGTCCGGTAAAACACCCTGAACACACGGCGCGCTCTTTAAAATTCCCTATAAAATGGCTTGATAAATAAATCATTCATTTTGTGACTTGTAAACATGGAATCAGCAATGTGAAAGATGCACATGTATAAAAGATGTTCATGTACGTTAATAAAACATAGGGCTTAAATATCATTGTTAAATGGGAAGCTTCCATTTGAAAAACTCCTCAGATGACCTCACCCGGAGTTTTTCATAATTAGGAGTCCCGATGATTTAGTCTAGGGAGCTCTGGAAGAGCAGGTTGACTATGATTACAAACTTCACAGCGTAAGAAATACGATGACATAATCTGTAATGAAGGTTCCTCCAAGTGATGTCACCTGGAGGCATTTTCCAAATACCACAAAGTAGAGAGGTATTTTATTTTAGTATCTTAATTCTTAAAAACTTTTTTTTTTTAAATCATATTTTATCACCAGCTGGTGTCAATGTGGCCGATCGATGCATGGAGCAGTTTTATGGATCATTTCTGAAAATCAGGCCTCTACGCACCTTTTATCTGAAGAGCGAAATCAAAACTGTTTAAGTTTAAGTTTGGTTTGAGTTTGCAGAGGTATGTGCATATTGACTCATTAAAATTATCTTCATACATGTTGAGTTGAGTCTCACATGTAACATAATAAGCCATGTATTAATAATCTTAATCCTCTTGCCGTCAAACTGGAATTAAATCCGTTTCTCTGGACTGGACACCTCCATCGTACAGCGGTTGTTATTTATTTCATCATTTCAGTGAAATTAATTATCCCCTTGTGGCAGAAACTATGATCCAGATCTGATGGTAGGATCCACTCAACATCTCAACATGTTGCACCAGGCTAATGTAGGAAAAAGTTTAAAATACAGCAATGAAAATATAATTAATAATTACATAAATAAACCACTACAGTTACTAAATGAGTGAAAGTGAGCAAGCCACAGTTGCCGGGGAACCTGTGCACTTCATCTTAAATATAATTTAAATAAAGACGTTTCATCGAGATCCCATACAATCCCACGGCGGGACACTTGAAGTTTAGTGCTCGCTCATAAACACAAGGCGAAGCGTGTTTCCCGAAAGTAAAACAAAGTTTTGTTTTTTTTTCCTCAAGATATTATTTAATGTGCATTTAGGTAGAAAAAAAGCTCCTTCATTTTAAGACGTCGGAAAACAAAGAATAAAGAAGTGTTTAAAAAGAAAGTTTGAGTAAAATAATGAAAACGTTGATAAAACCCTCTGGCGTAATTAACTTAAATATGAAAAAAACAGCTGTTTGGTCTTTAATAAAAAGTCTGTCAGTTCTTAATGTTTGGTGAGTGGCACCAGGTGTGTTAAAATGGACTCGCACTTCGGGGACAGTCTCAGGCAGTTTGCTGACAAGGATGAAAACCATGCATTTATGTATTTTCAGCCTTTTTTTTAAACCCAGCAACTGGCAGACGAAACTGCGAATCCGAAAATCGCCACTGTGGCCTAAAACATTTCCGTGCACAGTTACAGAACAACTTATTCAAATCTTTCCCTTCCAGTATATCAGTGTGTGCTCCTCTGATTGACGCCTGTGTGATTGGTCTCTCTAATTCCCAGCATGCACTGCGTGAACAGCAGCGGCGTGTGTAAACAACACGTTTCATACTTATAGACTGCAGACAACTGCGTGTGTTGGAGGGCAGAAGGAAGTGAACGTGCTTACGAAAGGCGGGGGGGAGAAGAAGAAGAAGCCGGGGCATAATTCAAACCCGCAGACATCTCGCTGGGAGGCTGCAGTGCGGCTTTGACAGCACGCCGCCCTTGTTAGAAACACATAACCACGTTTCCGCTGTGAGCGCAGGTGGGTGGTGGTGGTGGTGCTATGGAGGAGACGCGTGCCAGTTTGAAAAAGACATTTGCTTGTCATTAATAATTTAGGTGCATGTAAAAGTGGAATGTGGCGGCTCGCATCTGGACTCTGGGTGAGAGAGACAAACGCAGATGAACGTGAGTCGTACACAAGTTCAGTGGCAATAATTGTGTGATTACTACCAGAAGCAGCCGTTTTATGCACAGTTTTGAATCCAGTAACGATTCAATAACAAGCTATAAACAGCAGATCTGGATCTTTCATTATTGCAAGCTTAGCAATAATTTTCATATGTTTTTATCCTGTGTCTGAGTGGTGCCTGTCTCCTAAAAATTGCAGCTAAACCGAACATGTGATCACTTTTTTTGCAGGGAGCGCAATCAGTGAACGATGACGTTCCACCACAATGTTTTTTTAATAAACAAAGCATTACAAATAATAACCAAAATTAAGTCATTAGCAGGTGGTTAAGGTGGATAGTAGGTCAACGACACCAGAGTCTTGTGCGTGGTTATATTTGGGCACTTTTTCAAATATATTTGCGGTCGACATCTCGCCAAGAAATTCAAAGCACAGTCCTGGCAGCAGTTCAAATATGCGACCTTCGAAACAAGTCGAGAATTTCAACAATTTCTGCTTGATTAGTAACTTTTGCAGCATTCACATTTATTTTAATTTGATTATGACCTGAAGGTCTGTGCAGACCGTGGTGGAGCATGACAGACAAGTGAGGAGCATGGCAACGCAGGGAGAGGGAACACCGACCTCATGTCACGTGCCAGTACAAGGACTAGGACTCGGAGTTTGACAAAGATCGTGGTTTCATTAAAATTCATAAATACATTGGGTTTGGAAAGAACAGTTTGAAGTTAGAGTCTGGCAGGTATGAAGTCTGAGCCATAAGGATATCAGCTTTATTTTGCATAAAACCTGAAAAGGAGGAAAGAGCCAGCCAGGCTTCCTCCAAAGATGCAGCAACCAACACATCTGAATCTCTGTAATTAAAAGATTACAAGTAATTTAGTTTGCAAAAACCAACAGTGTGACAGTTTCGGGGGGTTTCGTGTGCTGTAATTAATACTTGGCACAACTCTTGTCGTCACAGCCAGGTTTCCAGGTAACAAGCTGTACATCCAGAGACTCTTCACAGACGTCCTGAAAGCTCCAGACTAAATCTAGTAAAATATGTTTTTTAAAACCTTGTGAGAGCCGGGCTCACCGGCTGCTCCCTGCATCCACTCTTAATGCGCGACAGTGGTGTCAATAGTTTTTGCAGTTCATAGTCATCTCTGTATCATACTTTAATGAGGCAAAAACAGGAACAAGAGGGAACATTTGAGCCGTGCTCACTTCTTAAAGCCTCTGTTCGCTGTATAAATTCAAAATGAGGACATCCAGTGAGTGCGGACCCTCCTCTGCGGACCTCCGGGCACAGCTTGTCAGTATTTATTCTATATGCCAGCAGAATGACACAAGACTTATCGGGCATCTACATATCTCGGTGCTGAACACCCCGGCTGACTGGCGTCGCGCCGTGGTCTGGCTGCAGCTTCCTGGTGAATTTCCTGCTTCTTCTGCCTCTCGATTTGAACAGGCATAAACAAACACAACATTGTGTGAGAAGTGGCCACGTTGCTGTGCCAACTGTGCGCGGGGTTTAGGGTAGAGGGGAATGAAACTACTTAACCAATCGGATTTAAGAGCGGAAACAGGTAGCAGTTGCTATGGCAGCGACATTTCCTCATACAAAAGAGCTATTATGTTTGGGGTTTCTCCGTTTCTCTCCGCAGATCCACATTACATCCAAATTAGTTATTAATGTGTCTGCTTCATCGTCGCAGGATGAATTGCCACACCGGTCTTAAAAATTCCATTAACGTACACAGCGACTCTGTGTCCCATTTAATTGAGAAACCATTAGGAATTAGACACATTACAAAGTGAATCTCGCCAAAAGTATTTGCTGAACCGTTTCGAGAATTCTTCCCAATGTCAGACAGGCGAACGCCCCCCTCTGCCATTTCCTCTTTTCTTTCCTCTTCAATCACAATTTCAATCTCTGTTTTCCCGCCACTTGAAACGCCATCGCGTTTGGATTGTTTTGAGTGGGAATAACAGGGAAGATAAATCTCTGCGTGTGCTTTTTGTCACATGTGGCAGTCAAGTGGGGAAGTCGGCCGCCGTCTGAGACTTTAAATAAAAGGCCATTCGTGTTGGGATGGGAGAAGAGCAAATTGAACCACTGACACAAGTGGAGAGGAGGTTTTTTTTTTCTCCCCGAGGGATTTGTTGACGTGACATTTCCTACAGTGGCGGTAAAAGACCAGAGATGTCAGGCATGTGGTTATTATGTAGAGCACAGGAAACGCGAGGCCCGAGGAGCGCACGTGGACGCGTCCGCGCTCGCAGCTTGTCTGAGCATTAACGTCAAGCCCCCAAAACGGGTAGATGTTGGGCGGGAATCCGCTCCGACCACTTGGAATCAGACCCCGGCTGCTACTCTCCGGCGCGCTTCAATCTGTCTTTCCGTCATCTCCGGCTCGTTCCTTTGTGGCTCCGTCTGATGTTTGCCTAGCGTCACGATGACTGTCCCAATATTTTGACATCCATCGCGGCGGCTTTGTCGGAGGCAACACGGGAGTAACTTTTCAGGCAACGGAACCTCATCCACACACAGCGCAGCACGAAATGTTCGACCTACATTCTGCAGATACTACAGCTGCTGGAAATATTATTTTTCCTGTGTAGACATATCTGATGTGGGAAAACATACAGTCAGTGATCAGACCGTGGAAGGTTTAATCCTAAATTCCTCGACATGGACTGTTTTTGCCACTGATCTGATTCAAACCGGATCTAATGACACGTCGTACAAAAAAAACACGTCGCCGTCTGCAATTTGAATCAGCTGGACATGATTAGACATGATTAAGTCCTTGTGACTGGTTCCCCCCACTCGAGACACTTGAAATGTAAATTGACACGGATATTCATGATGATAAAATTTTTAAAAAGTCCCATCCCAGTTTCTGCACACATCTCCTCCCTCTATAATATATTTTCCTCCTCTCGTTAGAGCGATACTTCCTAGTAAGACATGAGAGCTTGTGTGGGAGGAGAGGAACCGAGCTGCGGGAAAGATGAAACCGAATGCGTGTACGCGCCGTGCTGCATGGCGGCGCGGGCGGGCGGGCGGTATAGGCGGCCTCCTAAAGCAACCTTTCACCGCAGGTGGAATGGAGTCATCTCAAATAAGCTCCCGTGACCTTTACTCGGGGCTTCTCTAAGCCCTGCAGTCAATAACCGCCTGTGAAACCCTCAAGCCTGCCTTCTCTCTTTTTATGTTCGGGGATCTTTACGTGGCACTTTGTCTCCTCCTCTTTCAATCCCGTCCTATACGTCGGGCCGATTTCTTTGACTCCAAACCCTCGAAAAAGAAAAAAACCCTCTAATTTGTTGACTTAAATCGCAAAGGATGAAGACAGAGAGCCGTCGTTGCGGCTCACTTCTGCCGGGCGTGCAGCAGCCTGGGATGGGGATCATAAAGCTTGACTGCCATTATCTTGCTGCAAAAAGGTAATGACATCCAAATGATTATTTTGCCGCCACATTGCACACACACACACACACACACACACACACACACCATCGAAAGCGTCCTGATGAAATCATTCAAACTGTATTACAACATGAACAAAGACAAGCGGCCGGGAAGGAATTCTGTGGGAAAATGACTCCATACTGTATGTCAATTAGTCGTCACTTGATAAACTGGATTCTGCTCCTGCAGTTATGAATAGGAGCAAATGCATTAATATTCTTTATACCTGCTTAGCTAACAGATGAGCTTACACCTGCTAATGACAAATATCTTTAAGGTCGCTCATTGGTATTCTTTGTATTGCTCTCAGCCGTGTTATCCATCCAGCTTTATTGTTTTTTTTCTACAGATCCGCTGTCATTAGCTTCGGCCTTCGCTAGGCCCTGCAGCAATATCTGTTATTTCTTTTCACGTGCACATTTTGCAGCGGGTCAGTCTTACACGAGGTTTGTCCGTCACAAAAATACAGCCGCCGACTATATAACTGCACCTTTAAATCCAATTTCACCCACAGCGTAACTGTACGATAATATGAGGAAAGTCGTCAAAATGTTTTTTTTTTAATAATGGTTAAAGACTCCAGAGGATGGACGGTCGCTCGGGGGATCGCGGAAAGGTGGCGGGATGTGAGATGGTATATTGCTTGTTGAAGAATTTTTCAGGAGCCACCTCTGCACAATTTATGGCAGCGAGATTTGAAACTTTATTTGTTGTGTTGAATAAACTTCACCGACCTTGTGTTCTAATGTTACCACCGATCCCTTTAAAGCATTTTCACATGGAAACATATACGAGCTGCCTCGTGGCGATTCTCTGCAGAGTGAAGCTGGGAATTCATTCTCTGAATCACTACTCGATCCAGAGATTTATGCCAGACCTACAGGCAGAGCAGATCTGTATTGTAAACTTAAATCCTGTTACGCTGCTGGCTGGGTCTTTAAAAAAACATACCAAGCGTGTTTCAGATTTTGTCTATATTGGTTATGTTTAACAGAGCAAGAAAAAAAAAAACACTTTTCTCCCATCGTGGCTGTCACACAGTCGTAAATACCACATGTGACTTATGGGATATGACTTCAGTCTGAACATCACATTCATGTCACGTCTGATTTGATTCAAATATTTCGGCTCTTTCTTTTTAGTTGAAGGAATCAAGGTTTTCAGAAAGTGGGGTCATTGATTTGTTTGCACAAAAATAAAACCTGACATATCTGGTTCAGAGAAAGCAGGTGAACTTGATTCACTCTATATTTTTGCTTGGACGTCTTCAGTCTTTGGCATTTACTTTTTGCAGCTTGGGAGCATTAATCAGAATTAATCAGCATTAATCAGAACTGATTAATTATGACTCACATTGTCACATTTGCCATGTTTAGCCATGCTAAGAACACCCATGGATGTATCAGGAGAAAATAATTGAAATTTGGATTGTTTGGAAGAGTAAGAACCGCAAAAAACATTAAAAATCACAGATCTCTGCAGCCCGGCTGGTGCTGTTGGAGGAGTCTGTGCCACAGGAGGCTATGAGAGCACTTCTCCATGTTATATTTAAAAAACTACGTACGGTAATATTAATACAGTCATCTTCTTGGACCTCTCTTAGATATGGAAAATACGCTCCTGAATTAAGACTGAATTAAGAAATCATTGCACACATAGACAGTATAAAACACAGGAGCCAGCAAAATAAAAAGCAAACACACAATTCTTCATATTTGTTTCCAATGCTTCCTGCAATACACACCAACCTTCAACATTTCCACATGCCAGGAGCCCGTGTCCAAGATTCATGACAGGACACGGGATTTACAGGAATCTGCAGGTACCTGCATACGATACACACACACATCTTGTGTTTGTGTCGCTGCGAGGTGTTAAACAGTTAATCACTCTCTCACAGATGTACTGTAGAATGCTGTGACACGCGCCGATGAAAGTCAACACATCTCGAAGGCGCTAGTACTGACAGAAGACAGGGCGCACCGTTCACGCACAGCAAAAGTGCTGCTGGGCCCACAACGTTCACGCCGCCCTTCTCGGCGGTTGCTCACTTGATTGCCGCATTGTGAACAACATCACCGTCACCGATGAACAGAAAGACAAACTCTGCACTTCCAAGTTTAAAACAAGCCTCTAGTTAACGTTGGTTCAAGACCCAAGTCCGGAGTCGTTTCCTGGTGTGATGAGAGCTCAAAAAGAAGCGGAAACACATCGAATGTAATTTCAGATTTCATAGCAAAAGACATGATGCTGGAATGGAATAAAAGCAGGTTTCATAATGTTTGCATGTTGCCACTAATACTGATATTTTCTACCCACACTGCAGGGTCTTATAGAATATAATAAGCATGCCTGTGCATTTTATGCCGTGTTGTTTGCAGTGCCATCGCAGATTGTGTGTATCCTTGCAGTCTAATAACCATGATGCATGTTTTTTCTTTCTCATTATTTGTTTTAATGTGTATATCAGTATAAAAAATTATATTTTATACATGTTAGAGCTACAACAAAACCCCTTTATACTTAGTGGAGAATCTCATTTCGACCTAGGTGTGTTCTGTCCACTTACAGTAACTATTTAATGTCCAGCTGCCATAGCAATTATGGAAAATGCGCTCAGTGCAACACGGGCATTAAAAAGCTCCAAACAATTAAACATGACTAGAGGTTAAGAAGGCTGGTCAGCAAATTATGCTAATATCATGACTTAGATGAAATGTCACACAATAACAATAACCTTCAGCAAATGACTTGTTAGGTTATGACAAGAGGGGCTGACACTCTGCAGCGAGGACCGAGACTCTGGCCTTTTAATTTGATAGGAAGTGATGGGGGGGGTGGGGGGTGAGACCAGGCCACAGCTCAGATGGCTTTTCTTTTTTCCACCTGCCCTGGACTCAGAGGTCCCCCTGTCACGGTCGGCCAAATTAATGCCCAGTTGATTTTTCAACAATTACAACCCAGTAGCTCTGACCTCTTTCAGTGCAGACACTAGACGGCCTGTGTCATATTATCTGCTCATATATTTTGAACAAAAATAGCAGTTTTATATTTGTTTTTTTTTCCTCCTCTGAAAGAATAATGGCAGTCACAGTGTCTGGAGATTTCCTCACAGAGAGAGGATGACTTATGTCTCTAAATTATGTCTTAATATCCTTGGCGTAAAGTGCGAAACCATTTTCCAGCTGTGTGATCAAGCTGCAGTTTCACAACCTTCACCTTCACATCTGTAAGCTGCTTCTAACTTTATCCCAAATTTATGCGGACGTCTGGCAACGGCGGCGCCAAATGTCACCGGTCACTTCAGCAGATGCTCGGAACGGTTTAATAATACAATAACGCGGAGCCGTGCCAACATTCCTCTGCAGCAAAGAGTAACCCAGTTTAGTCATTCTCTCCTGTCATGTAGGTCAGGCCTCATCCAAAAACCCACTGTCTCTAATTTTGTGGTCCGTCTGAGCTGTAATAAAGAGCAACAAAGACGCCGTGATGAAAACTGATGGGAACTCATAAATAGGTAGCTCGCCCTGAACTGTTAATAAGTCCAAAGTCAGTTTTACAAAGCGCGTCACATCAACCCTAAAATCTACGAGGACTTTCCGTTGACAACTAACCAGCCTATTTTGCATTATTCATCCCTCCGGAGGGTGTGTGTACGCCCAGTAACCTACTTTAACTTCCAGTGTTTGAGTCCTGAACGTCTTGTTTCATGTTTTTCAAGCGCTCATCCTATCAAAACCCTCTCGTCTCCCAGTGGACGCCGCCGTGTGAGGAAAAAGTCATTTGCGCTTTGCTTCAGACTCGTCTCCGAGCGAGGACAGACATTCACATTCCCAGATGGCGACGGTGCCTTTTCCTTTCCTCGGCATTATCGCGCCGCAGATTAAGCAATACGACCTCTGTTGTGGCACATGTGCAAGACGTGCACTTTATCACATTTCCATATGTGTGTAAATGTTCACGTGAATGTTCACTTAGACAGTGGGAATGTTGAATAGTCCTTGTTTTTACCTTCTTTGTAATGAGATTCGTTGAAGGATTGGACGTGCGGAACGTTCGGACAGTTTTTACAATTCAAACAGTCGCGTTTAGCATTTATCACATGTACAATGTTTCATATATAGTATAAAGTTTGTTCAGCGTAAGAAATGTTAAATATGCAAGATGGTATCTCATGAAAACACTGTAGTTTTTTATGTGTAGTGGTTGAGCGAGAGTGTGATGTTACAGATGCTCAAGTTAACAGTTTATGTCCATGAAATACAATGAAATTGTGACGGTGACAGCAACCGTTTCCTTCTCTTCCCATTTCTCCACCTGCTCAGTCTGCGCTCCTCTGCCGTCAATCCAAACCTTCCTTTCCATACCTGTCCACCGGCTGTCAATTTCCAGCTTTCCGCCTCGGCTCATCACCTGACCCGCACAGTCAGCGTCGGAGTAAAGACAACAGCTGCCTGTCACAGGGAAAGAACGGCGGAGGCTGCCATCACTTCGCTTTACACTGATTGTTATTCTGATCTACCCGTCTCTTCCCGACTGCCTGACACTGCCCGGTTTGTTTGCCCGGGGAAACCGTAAACCACAGACCCAGACTCAGGGGAGGTGGAAGGAAGGAAGGAGGGAAGGAGGGAAGGAGGACGGGTCCCCCGAGCTGCCCGCAAAGACAAACACACACGGCAAAGTGTCCTCCAAGTCGCCCCGAGAGTGGAGCAACTTTTCCCTTTGCGGGACAGAATTATTGCTGCTGCTTTTGACGTATTTTCCGTGTGTGTTTGTGCTCGTCTGTCCCGCTCCACCTTGTCTTCCACACACTCCTGAAATAAAAAGACAACTGGATGATCTGAAAACATTACAACGCACAAAAATAAAAGCCATAGCGTCTGTGAACACTTTGTGTGGACAGACGATAACGGCGCCAATAACATTTCTACCACACGTTGTCTTCCACCTTGAATTTTTTTCGGTGTCTGTCTTTGAGATGCTTTGCCAGGTTTAGAGTGTTTCCTCCTTGTCTTCCAAAAAGCCCACACTTCATTCGCGCATCAGCTTTTGATGCAAAATATCTAAATCACACGCGACTTTCTGCAGCTTTTTGGTACCTGATGCTGCGCCCGCATCATCGGAGCTGGACAAATCATATTTCAAGCACAGGCAACAGCAACTAAAGCGCCTGAGCCCTGAAATACAATGTTTGTATGTGATCGTGCACTGCGCTGCTGAAATCAGATGCCCCTTAGATTTATCGGACCACCACAGCCAACCAAAGAATCCCAAAAAACCCCACAAGCCAGTTAATCCGAAAAGTTGCACCAAATAAACAAAAGTCAAAATGTCTGAATTTAAGAACAAATATCAGAATCCTGTTGGTTTATGCCTTTGATTTGATTGATTGTGTGTGTCCAGTCTTACCTGTGACGATGCTGTACAGATCACACCAGTCCTGCAGAAATCTGTGGAGCGATGTTCTGCCGGTTTCACACGTGATTCTTCTCAGCTGCTCTTTGCTGGGAGGCTTTTGATGCTCTTACCTTGAGCTTTAAAATACTCCAAAGGTGTTTCTGTTGGAATCAAGTCAGGAGACATGCAGTACTTGTCCAGATCGGAGTTTTCATTTTTTTTTTTCCCTTTATAAAGTCTTGTGTGGGTTTTGCAGTATGTATGGAAACACAGTTATGCTGCAAAGTTCTGCTTATTTCTTCAGGCATCTTTTTCGTTCTGGTTCTGGATTTACAATCCCATTTACGGGCGTCATCCCACCAACACCGCTCACACTCATGCAGCCTCATATCGTCACCCTTCCCGCTCCGTGTTGGCTGGTCAGTACTATAGTTGTCCCGGTCGGGTCCAGGCCGAACGAACGAACCGCCAATATTCATCCGGTTCCTTTGCACTTTTCTTGCACTTTTCTGCTGCTCTGTGTGTGACGGCTCCTTTCTCTTGCGTTAAGGTGCGTGGGCGCTGCGACACATTTGCACAGAGCTCCCTTGCACCAACCAAGAACCGTTCACGCACCTGCTTTTCAATGCAGGGCTGCACAAACAGTGAATTGCACGCGGCGTCTTTTTCCCGAGAACAGCTCCAGCGTCTGTTTGAGCGGGCTCGTGCAGCTGAGTTTCGACTCCTGGTCGTACTGACACGCCTCTACTCTCCCCCCACCGTTAAAAAAGTCTCCCAGTCTGGTTTCGTTCTCACTTCTTCCTGAACATATCAGGCCAAAGCTGGGAAAGCTCACAGGTTCACACGTGCCCGTGTTCATTCAGTTACCCTTGATTAGAAACCACAGGTGTAAATACTTTTCCTGATGGGATCACGTGATGAATGGAGGTTGCACTTTTATTTGGTTTTGGTTTTGTACGAGATTAAAGACCCGACACTTGAACTCAAAGGAAGTTGGTGCCGTTTTGAATCCTTTAACATTTCGGTGATACTGCACAGGAGTGAGGCTTCACAACAACAATCAAAGCGTTATTCCTGCAGCCAAACGCGACGTGCATTAGTCATTCGAAATATCAAACCCTACACGCCCTTTCAAAGCCCCCGTTTTATCAGCGGTGGAATATCAACCTCTCGGCGCAGTTTCTCTTTCTCGAAACTCCCCGTTCTTTCGATGTCTGCCATGTATACATTAGTATTCCTGCAAGTTGATGGCCTATTGTGCTCAATTGCAGAGTAAATTGCTCAATCAGTCGGCTGCAGATTGAATTTGCTTGTGACAGTGTGGGGTGTAAATATCCTGCTGGTACATTTCCCACAAAGTGGTAAGTGGGAAACATGAAAGGCACATATACAACTATATAAGTATGAGGGCAACGTATTTATGATCAGGACACAGCGAAGAAATGACTTTGAATCAGAGCATCAAAGGCTACGAACTGCCTGTGTACACAAGAAATGGGAAAAATGCTCTTTGGTCCTTTTTTTTTTTTTTTTTACGTTTGTCTTTATTTCAGATACAACTGTATTTTAGATCCACAAATAGTATTTTCAGCGTTACAGCTGTAAAACAACATCCAGTAAATCTGTCGAGCGTCGTCGTCCCTGCAGTGAAACATGCTCGTTGTGCATCTCCGACTCCCTTTGCTGCTGCCGTGAGCTGAATCCATCGGAAACGCACAACCAGAGGCGCCTCGTCCGCTGACGGCGGCGTTTCGGGAGATGTGACGGGCCGGCTCTCTGGCAGAAACAATCACAGACGTGACATTTCTAAGCAGAGCGCCTCGCTCCCCCCCACCGCCCCCGACGCCCGAGAAGGCCCCCCCTACGGCTGTCTGTTGTCTAACACTCAGTGGGTACAGATGACTCCGGCGAGACAAAAGATGGCCTCCCCTCCGCTTGTTCGACGGTTATTTCATTTAAAGTGTCAATTCGAGCCTGGAAATACTGGCACTTGGTTAGAGTCGGAGGGGGTCTTGTCACGGCGCTCTTTGAAGCGTCGGAGGGTGTAATTTGCAGGACGGAGGTTGTCAGAGACCAAGACCAGATGGGAATACTGATGGCGGAGTGACCTCACACGCGGAGACATCGCAGCCTGATCTAAAGAGAGAGTAAAGAACAAACGATCAAATGATCTTTTTACTGTGTCATGGTTCTATTCAAGACACAGGCTGCAAGAGGCTTTATGGACATTTCCGAACACTTATGAGGCGTCTGCCGTGACCCCACATTTAATCAAACCTCACTTCCTATTGTAAGGAGACAGGGAAAATGCGATGAAATGTCTCGAATGTCTCCTGATTACGTGCACAGGTTAATTAGGTTTGTAACTCGGCTTCGAACTGGATGTCTGCCCGATAACATTCTGGACACGCAGGTCGGCTTCCGAACCGGCAGCTTTATGTTCCGGTCGCCGTCGTCGAATGAGGAGGGGCACTAATCCCGAGCGGGAATCACAACAACGGGTTTAGTGCCGGCGCGATAAAGTGCTTTATCAATTCATAGTCTTGGCGACTTATCTTTCAAAGCAGCAACATTTAAGCACCTTCCGCCCACGTTACGTCCTCCTACAGGAAGTCCTTCCTGCTGTGCAGAGATATGTTAGATACCTTTTTTTTTTTTTTTACTTTTATCTATTTCGTTTCATATATTGCCACTAATCTCAATTACCTGCTTTTTATTGGAGAGCACACACTGCACTGCACAGCGAACTCCCACTGAGAAATATTATGAGCCGCTTTTGTTGAGAAGATTGATAGTTTTGGATGAAATATGTATGGATATAGTTCCCCTGTTTCTCCTTTGCTGCACTCTAGACATTTAAACCCAACGTTTTACAGGTGGAAAGACACAGAACCTCATCTTGTTTCTTCTGCCATATTTCGGTTCTGGTCAAAGTCCCGGTTTCCTTACGCTTGAACAGCTTTTAGCCCATAAAGTGGCAATTAATAAAGGTACAGTGTAGTCGAAATATTGCTTCTCTTCTCAAACATTAAAAATGCATGGACGCATTGTACAGTTGACGGATTCACAAACAGCATGAAACAAGGAAGCTTTAATGATTCTTCAAGTCTCAAACAACATTTTTCCCCAAAACTTTTCCCTCATTTCAAGTTTTGATGATGGTGGCAGGAAGTGCTGCCTAACACGAGGGTCCAAAACCTCCCATAGGTGTTAAGTTACATGGCCATGGCGTATGGTTTATTATAGATTTAGTTGCTCATTTGTGCCATGCAGTGCCCCTATATGTGCAAGCACCTGCATTTGTTATGTTTCTCCACTCATTTATTCAGGGTGTTGCACTCAAAATGTCATCAGTCTGCATATGTCAAATGCAAGAAAATGCCATTAAAGAAATATGCTTCATCCTCTATGTGTCATGTGTGAAATATATGACACTGTGTTGCACAACAAGATGCAGAGACTCATCTCGTTGCTGTTATTGCAGCTTAAGCTTATTAAAATTTCGATTTTTCAGTAGGAACCTTTAAAACAAATCATTTGTTTCTACAGCAGCACAGATTTTCGAAAGCACGCGTCACCAAACGCTAACGTACTAACTTTGCCAACACTTTGAGAGATTCGCTTCAGTCGCCGCTCCTCCGCCCTCCGTCTCCGCTCGCTTGTCTTGCCGTGACTGTGCGGGTCACTCTCAGTCTGCGTCTGTCTGTGTGGGTTGTTCTCAGTCTGTTCGCCTGCACACGTCACTCTCAGTTTGTCTCTTTCTGTGTGTGTCGTCCTCTGCTCGCACCTGTCTAACTGTGTGTGTGTGTGTGTGTGTGTGTGTGTGTGTGTGTGTGTGTGTGTTTGCTTGCCTTTTTTTGTCCGAGCTGTCTAGAAATCAAAGCAAGTCGCTGCTTGCGAAAGGTCAAAAGGCCAAAACCTGGATGTGCATAAGAAAGTAAACCATAAATTATTATTATTCCAAAGTTGGGCCCTCAGTGTTTTATTAACCATAACATAAATGTTTAAACAATTCCATTTTTCCTCTATGTAAATCATCTCACTATAAATAAAATAGTTTTACTATATTCGAGCCATTTCAGCGATGAGCTTCAAGCACAAACTCATCGGTTTGCACCTTGACAATGTCACATTCAGGGAAATGACGCTTTAAAATAAGTAGAGGAGCCATCTGTGCAATAATATGATTCCTGATTGTTCAGAGGGCTCTTCCCTTTCAACGAGCTATGATTAGAAGGCATGTATCACATCCCGGCATAAACATTATTTGAATCTTAAGCAGCGCGCTCATTGTTGAGGACGGCGTTTGATGTGCGGCGGGCGTAGCTGCTGGATCGTAGCAGTTGTCAGAAACTCTGAACATCTTGACAAACAGGCTGGAGTTGCAGAGGGTTAGGATCAATGAAATGTCTCATCTTTGGGCTTTGAAAAACGCCAACTTTTAACTTAAAATGCCGAGTTTTTCTTTTTCATTTGCTGTGGGAGTGAGACAGTTTTTTTTTTGCAGGGGAATTATTATTATTGACTTAACGTTCATCTCGATGATCAAAAGACGAGCAGTTGCATTCGTTGTTGGTGCTGTTGTGCGAAAAGTGTCCACGTGCAAAATGAATGTGGAATGCTCTTTTTAACCGTTCAGGTTGCCTGCACACATGCAAAGGGGGATATTTAATCTGCCAACATGCGCAGGTATTTCACAAACATGGTTTAACATTATAATCGAAATGCTATGATCTGTTGAGGAAACAGATTACTCCATTTATTTGTGAACGCAATTATTAGATTTTGATAGAAACTGAGGGGAGCTTTATGATTTTCTGACCCCAGCAATGAAATCAGTGAGAAACAACAAAAGATTGAAATCACACAGGTTTTATATTATACTTTGCAGTTTTTAATTAAACGCTGTTTTTTGTTTTTAGGAAACCGATTGTTTTTAGTGTTTTCAGTTTTATAGAGCGGCAGCATTGTGGCCTGTAGGACGTGTTGATCCAAAGCCTGTCTGGGTTTTGTGCCTCATTCTTTCTAGCATGTCACTAGAGAGTCTAAACTGCCTTTCCGTGTTTGACCCATGTTCCCCCTCCTGCTGGAACATAGTCCACTACAATCCTGAGTAGCAACACGTCCTAAAATGCATTTTGAAGAACTGATTTAGAGCCAGACACCCTTTACTTAGCCGCCGAGCTTTCCACCGTACTGCATCTTACTTGTCTTCATTCTCCTGCTGCGACAGAGTCGGAAACACGACATTTAAAGACGCGAGACCTCATTTGGACACTTGACAACGAATGGTTGAAAATGGGAGGCAGGTCATGACCTCGATCTTTCATCTGATGTCCACGCTCTGCTGGCCTATGAGCTTGACCGCTCGGCTGTCAGCTGCGTCGCCAGCTTTGGATTGGCGAGCTCGACGGCCTCACGCAGTCTCCTCCCCGGCGGAGGAGTGCAGTCGTTTAGCTTGATGTCATGTAGATTACCACGCCTTCTCTGGACGTATTTTGTTCATAAATGGACTAACAGGGAATGAAATGTGTCGTATGATTTGAAGTCAGTGTTTTCTGATGCACGGTGTCGCTGCAGGGTCGAGTGTTGAAGATCCATCTTCATCACCCATTGGCTGGGAGCGTGTTATCTATCTATACCTGCAGTGTGTAGATTACATCATGTGACGCGTGCCTGAGCCAGTTACAGTCGCTCGATAAAGACCAGTGAGATTTGGTTGAAAGCTCTGATAATTTGTTATTGGACTTTTGTGTCCAGATCAATTATTGAAAATATCAGTTCTGATGCGAAGAATGAAGATACACTGTGAAAATGCATCAATTATTAATGAACCCGCCCACCCCTGTAAGAACTGGAGCTGATTTGTTGTGGGACTGAATTAAATCTTTAACACACCTGCCACGTTTGAACTTTCCACCGGTTTCCTGGAGCTGAGCTGCCGCGCGCACAGGCGCAGGAAGGAATCCCGCCGTTGGAGATGTAATGGATGGAGACACACTCGGCCACATTTTTTTTTATCTGTGCCTTCACTTGAGACATTCCTCTATGAATATACTGCTGAGGAGATTGTGCAAAGAAGGCAAGAAGGATCTGCTGCTGCGAGTCAAGCGGCTTCTCTGGGGAAAGATATTAGCGGGGCGGATGGAGAGACAATGATTGGTGAAGCGTGCGCCGATGCTGCACAGCCCTGCTCGGAGATTGAAATGAGACTATATGCTGCAGCAAATCAGATCACGCCGGCCTGAATCTATGGCTGACGTCGGAGAACGGGCCACTCCGAGTTTGTCTATAGGAGAAATGAATAGGCCCTTTACCCTGCCTGTCTGATACGAACCTTCACGGCATACTTTCACCCGAGAGGATCCAGAGAAGCAAAATATGTTATGTATGGTGGTTAATATACATGTTATTGACGTTTTTCATCATCAGGAGTTCAGATAATGTCATCCGGAGGAGCTTTTAAAAGGCAGGGGGGTTAATATACATGTTAGTGCGGGAAATACTGGAACAGATTCCGGCTATTGTGAGCTCTCAGTTTATGTGTTTGTCTTTTTTTTATAACGGTTGGCATATTTTTGGTTACGGTCCAATCTTTTTTTTTCTTTGCTCTGTCCCACTTCTGATACAGCTGCATAGTATTCATCACCGCTTCATCTTGAAGTGTCTGCTTCGGGTTTGCCGACGTTAAATGCTACAAAACAGCAGTTTATGCTTTTGGAATACAAGGCAAATGCGATTCAAAGACATGCCCGCGAAGCCGAATTACATCAAAATGACCAAATGTTCCATCCAAACTGAACAGGTGTGTGGGAACCACAGAGCTTTGCTTGGCAATGGTCTTTGTTTAATTTAATTAGCATAATTCAAATACAATGCCAGTGCTTTGAAGGAGCTTAATATCCTCTAGGTATGAGAGCCAATATTTTTTTTTTTTTTTTTTTACTTCCACATTTTTTGGTTGGAGCCCAGTGTGTGTACGATGTTTGAGTGCATGCAAACAGTCCACATGGCACCTTTTAATAATATTGTATCTGGTGTAGTGCAGTCTAAACAAGTATCAAGTGTCATCTGCTGAACTGGCAGAATCTCATATCGTTTATCTGTCTTTTGATTTATGTACCCACTCCACTGCTGCACCGTGGTTCTTATCTTTTATCAAAAGCACATTACAGACTTCCCACTCACTGAACATCTGCAGCGGCTCAAAGCCGCGCGTTATTCATCCGCACGCTTTCGCTGAGATCATATACGTTGTTTCTGCTCATCCCACCTCACCTAACTCCGACGGCAGAAGCGACACTTTTTTGTTTTATTCCATGAGTCAATGCGGAAGTGTCGAAAACGTCGGAGCGCAGCAGATTGTTCTAACAGAATTAGTCAGTGGTTGTGAGTCCTCCGGGATTACACAACGTGTTTGCGCTTTTCAGACAAGTTAATTTGATTTTCATGCCGAGCGGAATTAAAATGAAGCATTTGCATCTTTAAAAGTAATATTAATTTTAAAAATAGAATATTATCATGTGTTTGAAACACTACGTTCTGCTCTCAAAGTGTTGAAAATTACAATTGGCAACAGTCTTAACACGTTGCCACAGTAGTGACACAGATGACATGCAGCGTCAGGTGCTGTGTGAAACAATATACATGAAACTTTGTGGAATCAGCCTGTTTTTATGACACTTCTGCAAGTTTTGTCAGTTCAACTCAGATTATAATGTGTGGAACTTCTAAACATTAGGTTTTTCTGACTTGAAATTATCATTTTAATGAAGGAAGTGCTCAGAGTCCAGTCGACTCATCAATCATATTTTTTAAAGTCAAGCAGATTTCCCACCACGTTCGTATTATTTGGAAATTAAAACGTGTTCCGAGGCTCGTTTGTAGTGTCAAGACAAAGATCTCGATGAAAACTTCTGAGTGACTTTATTACATATGAGTTTCTTTCTTTTGATAATAATAAAAATGACGATAACATCATGAACATGTTGCCTTTGTACTTATTTTGGTGCAAACTTATTTGAGCTGCTGCAGGTTCTTCACATCCAATGAAGGACTTAAACTTCAAACAGTTAATACTGTAACACGTGGCTCCTCATCTTTGTACCTCCTCTGCTACACTGAACGTTCATTTCAAATCAGATAGTGACAATATCCATAAATGGCTTGTAAAAAATAAAGGGCTAATGTCTTTTTACATGGCGCCGCAACGTAGAGGACAAAAGAGGCCACTGCCTTCTTATGAGTCTGTATACCATCAAAATGAAGCTAATATTTTAACGTTAATGTCCAGAGTAAAACTGGATTGAACTTATAGTAATATGTTGAGTTTGCTAAAAATATATTGTCAGTTTAGTTGTTTTGGGTTGTAACTGGCTGAACTACAGATTAAATCTTTAGCGGTTTTAGTTTAGTGAATGTGCTTTTTCAAGGTGGGAAACTTGTTTCAAAGTTGGATAAAAAAAACTTGAAATTATTTACACAGCCCAGTGCATAAAAGCAGGAATTACCCTTCAAAATAATATTAGTTTTCCTTGGTAGACCAGTTTTGCTTTTGAAAATGCATCATAAAAGCAGATAGGACTGCATTAAATGACTCAAAGAAACACCTAATCCTGTTTTCATCAGCAATTCATATTCCAAATGTATGCGGCGAGTGCATTATTAGATCTCCCAGAGCTCGCTGGCTGATGATAAAATGAAAGTACTCCACCCGCCGTTGTCCCGCCCTGCAGGAATGCTTGTCGGGAAGCGCGTGGAGGCAGGGAATCCCTGCAGCAATAGTCTAAAGTCAACAACTGTCTCATCCTGCAAACAAAAGAGAGAGACGTTCTCCCGCTCAGACAAAATTGAGAAGCTCTCGAATCTACCAAGTGGTCTCTCAGTAAAGACACAAGTAGTCTGAAGCTGCTGCGTGTGCTGCACCTGTCTGGTCTCAGCTTTGTCCTTCTCTTCTCCAACACGTGTCAGTCATCCTGAGGATCGACAGTGTGTCTGTGGTGTGTCGTAGGGCTGAGGCTCATCGAACTGGCTTGTAAAAACCAACGCTGAGCTGCACCTACGGTCATCGGTGGTCGGGGTCAGCCAGCGCCAAATATCACACCAGTGCACAGGTTTGTCCGCAAAAACCAATAAAAAGCAAAAAGTACAAGTATAGCCATACACAAATGCATCTTTATATATATACAGTGTAGTATCAGTGATTTGTGGCTTCATTCTTAAACCTGATTTTAACATCGTTTCGTTTCCATCCCCATCACTCAATCTTCAGCAAATATACTATTAAAGGGCAACTTCACCAGTTTTCAAACTCTCCTTATATGGCTTTAATTTAGGGCCAAAATGTGAATTAATGCTTTTAAGCTTCCCTCTGGCTTCCCTGTATTAAAATATGTCTCTGCTTATAGCTGGAAAAACTCCAGATGACATCACCCAGAGAGGTTTTCATCATCAGGAGTTCAGATGATGTCATCTGGAGGAGCTTCCTAAAAGGCCGGTTGACTGTCATTACAAACTCTATAGAATAAACTACAAGATGACAAAATGTGAACTGAAGGTTCCTCCAAGTGATGTCATCTGGAGGAATTTCTTAGCTAGAAGTAGAGCATAGATATTGTGATATGGGAAAGTCAGAGGGAAATTTAATGGCATTTATTTACATGTCTATGATAACTAGAACCAAAAGAAACAATTTGAAAAGGCGTCAGTATCAAAAGAATAAGACCAGAAGATTTAGAGCCATTCTTATGCCACCATTTTTAGTATATTAATGTATATACAATTTCATCCCAGATTAACAGTTTTCACATTATTAAAAATAGAAAATATGAGGGAAAAGATTTACTCCAATCTCTGCTATACCTCTTTTTCCCACAGCTTGCAAAGAATTGGCATGAATTCTACGTGTGGCACACATAGTAATGAAGATGCTTTAATCAATTTATAAGACAAAAAATATATGTACGTCACAGCCAAAAGTCACGGCTGTTTTGTGTTGTTGTACTGTACGACCGAGAATCTTTGAGGTTTTGTCTGCAGTTTTGTTCAGAGGAGAACCTTTAAGAGATGAGATTATAGTCAGAGAGATGATATTTGAATGTTGAATGATGAATCTGTTAAACTGCCCTGAGCCTTTTCACTGTGTAATCAGAGATCTCAGAATGCATTATATCTCTTCAAGTGAAATGGCTTCGCCTATTGCATTGTAGTAGTTTGATTGATGAGCAGAGTATTAGTCGTGAAAAGATATCGGTTCGGCCAGACAGCATCTCGTGTCTGCGTGGAGACTGTCGGTGACTGACACCTTGTCACAGCCTGGGTATCTTAATTAAAATCAACTCATACGGAATCAAATCTGTCGACCAATAAAACGCTCATTGACTTTCAGTCCATACGCCAAAACGCTCGTGTGATCAGAACAGGGTTGAGATACGAATTTTGTTTTTTGCTGTTTGGGGCATTTTAGCCCCGTTTATTGATGTCTACAGCAGAAAGGCAGACAGGACGGGAAATGATGGGAAGAGAAGAGAGGTTTGACTCTTTGTCATTTCAAAATTCTTAATCCCTGACAGCGAGTAATTTGGGGGTAAAAAAACAACCGCGACAACTAAAACGGAGGTTAACAAACTGCTGTCAGGTTACCTGGTAAGTTATAATTTATCTCTTTTTACTGTTTGCAAGAATTGAAAAGTGAATATTGATGCTCCAAAATCTGGTCCTTGAGTTTTTTATACTGGTTCAATGAACAAAAAGCTGAATCAAATCATAATGGGGAAATTATAAAGACAGCCGCAGTAACTAGACCAGTTTGCAGAATAGCAGTTTCTGTCATCATAGTTGCCTCTGACGTGAGTTTAGTTTATAAAATTTGAGGTTGCTAAGCTATTTTTAACATAATATTTGATCAGAAGAATAGATTATGACAAAAAGCATCAACGTTACTGCTTTACAAGAAAACAAACTGGCTTAAATGGAAATCTGTGATGTATATATACATCCAAAATGCAGCTCCATCAGCGTAATATGAGTTTAAATCAAATTTACAGTGAACGAAGGCAGGAGAATGGAGAAAATTATGCCCGTGCCCGTTATCAAAATGCATCTAAGTTGACACAACTGTTTAATAAAAGATAGCGTTGTGTAAGAGCACGGCAGCTCGCGGAGTATATGAGCCAGCCGTAATGTATAATGTACAACGAGCCTGAAGAAAACACCATATGGACAAGTGTGATAAGACATGAGAATGTAAAATTCAGGGCTCCTTCATGCCCAATCTGTCATATTTGGAAGATACTGAGATGTGCTTTACAGATGTGTTCGAGCATAATGTGCAAACGGCATTCATGGCGGGAAGCGCGATCCCGCCTTTAGGCCTTTAGCCTTCGCTGCGGCGATGGAGCTTATTACGGGTCATCAAAGTGGCGAGGTGGAGAAAGGCTACCGGGAAAGACGTGCTTCGCCCCCCCACCCCCCCACCAACCGCTGGCGTTTGAGGCCAGCACGGGAAAAACAGCAGCGGTACAAGCCGAGCACCTGCATGACTTGTGAAAACCGCTCGAACCGCCCGAGAGCAGTTCATATCTTCATTTAAAGTAAATACGAACAATGAGGTTTTTTAAATAATGGCATCGCTTTTTAACGAGCGCGACGGTGGCGGGATTTTTCACAATAATCACAACAACTGCGGCAACAACACTGTGATTATAATTATTGTTTGGAAATTGTTCCAGGGGCCACTTCACACATACTCGGCAGAGAGGTTACGGAGAGGCGACAGTATGAGCCATCCGTTCCACAGCCAAACGGTGAACTCGGGAAACGGAACCTCATTTGTTCTTTTTTACTACGTCTTTGTATGTTGGAGACTGTGGCCCACTTTCACACTACACGCTGATTCAAACCGGCAACGTTCAGCGTCCTAAAAATATCCACGTTTACATGCTAAATTTGCTTGAATTTTGAGCACGCCGCAGATAAACGCTATTGTCCCGGAGAGGCACGCTCAAACAAAACGGAAAAGCTGCTCGCAGCGGGAAAGAATTAACAGGAAGATCCAACGGTGGCGGGGAAGGTTCCGCAAAGGCTGCTGGAAACAAAGACTGCGGAACCCTTTGGCAAATGCATCGAAAATGTGCAGTTCCAACAGATAGTCCCAAAAGTAGAATATGATTTTTAACTTTATAAATGGCTGCAAAACAAAGCG
Source organism: Channa striata (assembly GCA_033026295.1). Lineage (NCBI taxonomy): Eukaryota > Metazoa > Chordata > Actinopteri > Anabantiformes > Channidae > Channa > Channa striata. The sequence goes on from CM065186.1 coordinate 5,387,960, forward strand.
GACGTATGCTGAAATGCAAACTTCAGGTAAAGATAATTGACTAGAGCTCACAAGAGGAAGTTCAGCAGCTTAGACGTCATGAAACTGACGCCAGGGCAAATTTTAGTTTTTAACGGATCAGTTAAGAAAGGAAACCTCAGATGAAGGTCTTTTTAAAATGTCTCTCCACGGCCGATGTAGTCCACACATGATTAGCGACTTTTCATTCGGAAAGAACGAAGGTAAAAACACATTCTGGGCGACTCCACGCTCGGATTCAGGTCTACGTTATAAGGTCAGTTCGGCTCACAAAGGCTTTTTGCTGATTTTTCCATCTCTCCTGCTCAATAATTACATGCAGGCACCATGACCGACAACGCTGCAAAAATCGTTTTTTGTCAATTATTCAACTTCATGCCAAAGAAAACAACAATGGAAACGACAACAAGTCATTCACTCAAAGCTATTTATCAAAGTGAACTGGAGGCCGACAATTACGTTTTGCAGAGTTGCCTCACAATGGAATCTACTCCGGCTTCACTCCTGGCTCTGTTGTAGGTGACAGAGTGCTTTAATTCATTTTTCTCGGATTATTATTATTATTACTAAAGGCCAATAATACAAGAGCAACCTTCCCAAAATGTGGAGTCCCCTCAAATCAATCATGAGCAAACTCTAAAACATCACATCTCAACTTTAGGCCTCATAATTCTTATTCACAGAAATGATTTCAAAATATTTACCGTCAAAAACATCTAAATCAAACTAAGCTGCCACATATCACATCTCAATTTGTGATAAAAGCTGTGCAGGGAAAGCAGGAAATAAGCAGAAACTCCAGTCATACCAGACGTTTTCTTTTCACGCGCCGCATAAAAAGCCTTATCTTCAGTAATAACAGGATGCTCTCGTTTTACTGCACGTCGAGAACGGAGGAGAGTCGGCGCTCCTGACCTCCACGCGAGCGCTCCAACGTCTTCCGTGTTAGACCAGGCATGTGTCCGTTTGGTTTGACGCGTTTCTGGCTTGAAGGTGCCGGTCCAGCTTCAGCCCGTGAAGCGTGATCCAAACTTGGTGACATTTCCTGGTGGACGTGATTTTATGCAATGGCAAAAAAAGCCACATTTCACATTTTGCAATTTATCAGACAGACAGATGTTGAATATTTCCTGCCTGGAGACACACGTGAGCTGCCGCGACCAACCTTCTCTTCAACAGGCGTCTAATGTGGACCGCGATTTCAAAACCTTGATGTTTGCGTCCATGATCCTAATGAACCACATTAACAACGATCAGTTCCAAAACCCAGTGTTCCTGTCTATGTATTACAGATAAATAAATAATAGATAAATAGAAAAACCCTGTTGAAGGAGCCTCTTTTGGCTTGTGTGCCGCTCTTTATACTCGCTGATGCTCGTGCTGCTCAAAGCACTACATAAGCATATAAGAGGGAGTCTGAGCACAGCATCATCCCCATTAAGGTTCAGAGTTCACTGCCTACAACGTGTTAGCAAATTAAATACCCCATTAAAGTCCATTAAGCAGGGAAAAACCAGAAAAACTAAGACACGCACGCCACTGTCCCTCGCTAATGTTCATTGTGCCGAGGTTAGTGAACGGCGGCGGCTGTAAACACTGTCGACAAACAATGGAAATTAACCTCAGCTCCGGCGCGTGGCTTTTTTATGAAGTGACAGCAAAGACTAAAACGCATATTTTACATCACGTCGGTTCGTGCTGATCGTCGGCAAACAGCGGACGGAACTTAACTCCCTTATCCCACTGTGTCCCTCAGACATAACCATGAAGTAATCGGCCTCGTTCCAGCTTGGAATGGCACTTTCTGTGGAAATAAGATGAATAAAACACATTTGACAAAAACATGGTTAAATGCTCCATTTCGGGGATGGTTGTGTGATGGGACTGAAACACTCTGGGCAGGTTTACTGCTCCTCAATTTAATCAGAAAAGCTGCTAAACAGCACAATTAATCAGGAATTTGGGATGTTGCAAACACATCAGTTAATTGAAAGGATCCCCTGTGAGTTCTGTGCATCCTTGCAATTTAAAATATCATATAACCGATGCAATATGCATCACTTTTTTTTAGTCCGCCGCATTTAAGGACCAATACAAAGGAAGCCAACACTGAATCACTCTGTATTTCTGCGGGACCAACGTGGAAATAAAACCGCTCTTCAAATAAAAAAGGTTCTCAAAACATCCCCGGCCAACTCGGAGGCAGGAGAGGCCCACGGCAGTGGAGACAGCGAGGTGGCTGGACAACCCAACTTTAACTCTACCAGGTAAATCAATATGTTTGCTCATTTGTGGACACAGCTTAAAGCAAACAGGAAAAGGTTCGTCCACGTTAGCCGTTAGGACCAGTGAGCGCCTGCTATTTGCAGCAGAAACCAGATGATGCAGGTGCAGAACGGAACATTCCCGTAGTTTTAATTGTAGAAGTTACATGAACAGAAGGTAAATATGTATTTATCTGAACGTATCTTCACATTAGTATTAACTCAATAAGGGAGCACCGCCAAGGAAATCATGACTTAGATAAGACATGCATGAAATTGGACAGAAAAAACTGTATTCAATATGCAGTATATGGAAAAGCCCTGACCCGGGTAAATGCACTAATTGTGGATATCTTGCCCGTTGGAACCAATTGGGTTTGTGCGGGATAATTGTAATTCCCCCTTTTATCACAGGGTGGGTCTTTGTTTGAGTCTGAAGGGGCGCTGAGCAGGAGCCGGGGAGCGTCTGTGTGACTTTAGTCTTAATATTTCTGGTTTAAAAGTCAAAGAGTTGCGAGAAAGACAAGAAAGAGAAGGAAAGGCGCCCAACGTCACCATAAACAGGTGGAAAACGAGCAAAAGTGGACAAAGAAACGCAGAAGAGACAAAAAAGCAAAAAGCGAACGCAGTGGCCTCATTTGTAGTCATTTGTGCTTTGCTCAGTCTGGGGGTCCTATAGGCTATAGGAGCGACGGGAGGCCTTTTAACTGCCGGCGCCCTGGGGCATATTTTCTCATAATCCGTCTGTGCATCTGTGAATGCATAATTTGTTACCGAGGCTGTCAAGCAAGAAGCATCTCTCGATGGGCGGAGGGAAAGAGCTCTCCCAAGACATTCGCAACGACATTGTTGAGCAATATGGCGCAGGTTATGAGAATTGATTTCTCAACTCCTACAGTAAATGTTCTCGTGAGCACCGTTGAGGCCATTATCTGCAAAGCGTGTCTCCGCCATCGGCTGGTGATGCACGGGAAACTCCTCGGAAGATTTCCGTGTGGAAATTAGAAGAGCAGCACAACATGAGAGGGGAAAGACTCGGAAAGCAACACGTGACGTGAGCGTACACTGGAGACGTGGCGGCGTCTCGGCACGAGGTCGTTCCACTGCTCATGGTATTACTGAAGTTCAGAAGAACGTTGCCAAAAGTCACATTATTCCTGAGAAGAAGCGATTGTTTACATCATGTCATTGAGTTAATACCAATGTCTGGTCATAATTTCATGGAAATAACTGTTTATATGTATGATGTAGCACTAGTGTTGTTGGTATATTCTCTAATAAACCTACCCTGTCATGGACATGCAGTGATAGAAATTGCTATGGTTTATGCAGCACATTTATTGCCATGGAGGTTTAGTTATTATGCAGGCGGTGTGAGTCTCATAATTTTACTGCCTTTAAATAGCATCAAATGGTCTTTGATAGGTTATTATGGGAGAAACAGTCCGTTTCTTTCCTTCAAAGTAAGTAAGAAATGGGATTCCAGTCATGTAGCGTGTGACCTGTATATAATGCCGATGCAAATGCTGGAATATTTGTTGGTTAGTGACAAACTCTGCGAGACTTTCAAGACACTTTCTTTACCACTATAAAGAGAGAGGAGTTGGTCCGGGGGAGATCTGTTTCTAGACAGAAAGGCCATTTGCCCTTGTGTGTCACATTACAGTGTGTTATCACGTCAAGGATAATTGGAAGTGTGGGAGGGAATACCAAGCGGGGATACAAAGGACGAAATTATGGCCAAAGAAAACAGTGAAAGTCAAAAACGATATTCAAGCTGTCTGCACAGAAGTGACATGGTCAAAACTGTAAAGGCTGTGCTTATGTTGTACGGATGTTATTTATATTATTATATATAGTATATTATTTTGTTAAATGCAAAAGAATAATGTAAACATTCAGTCATTGGGGAAATATGCACTGCATTTATGCACCAATGCTATTGTTTTTTTGCTTTTCAAGTACCATTGTTGAAGTGTCAAACTATGGAGTCACATCGAGCGGTCGACTCGTTTTCATATAGCGCCCGAACTCGAAGATAATGCACATAACTGGTTTGTTATTTAGTGAAGAAAATCAACTTGAATAAATTGGACAATTATGAATGCCGACGTGAAGCGACGCTTCGCTCCTGGTCTGTTGTCGGGATAAACAACTCGCAGAGCGCTGAGAGGAAGTTTAATATTTAAAACTTGCACTGCTCATTGTTTTTCTGACACGCGCCATAGCTACGCGCCTAATAAGTCCCCATGAATACAATTAGTGAATTCTCACATGTAGCTACTATCCCCTATCAGAGCTTTAGGAAGCCTTATAGCAGGATTATGCGTCGATTATTATTTAAATGATACAAACAGTCTCTAAATTTTACACTGTCCCTGTGAAATTATATGCAATCCCCAGAAAATATCATCTTATATAAGCACTTTGGAAGCATCCCAAATGGGAGCAACTGCTGGCAGCTTGTTATAATTGCTCTACAAGTTTATAACAAGCTTAAATATGTCTTGCTCGCTTAAAACTTACTGGAGGCCAAAATATCCCGAGCATCGGAAATGGAGGTAAAGCGATATTGAGGCCACCATCTAAAGCCGTGCACTGTGCACACGGGCTGTGGCTCCACCAGACTAACGCTGCCGACTATTTGTGCAGGGTACGAAACAACAGCAGGGTTGCTGTGGCACAAGGAAGCACCTGGAACTGCAATATCTAAAATTAACATATACGCTGTGACAAAACTGTGACTACCAGTGAAGCCCTGTTCTCTAATCACCGAGCCTGGTAGTGGTGTTCCTCCAGGACTGGGACTCTGCCCACACACTGTCTGCGTCCACACGAGCAGAGTTGAAAAGGAGCCCATAAATACAGAGCTTATGCTTTAAAAAAATATATATATATATATATATATATATTACTGTTCCACTCGACTGGCTCTGACACCTCGACTGTCAATTTGGCTCAGTGTAACTAGGAGGGAGAGAATGCGGCCCCCGGAGCCGAAGCCTCGCAAGATCGCGGCACGATGGCTAAAGTCTCCGAGATACATTTGAGGCGACGAGACAAGGCAGAGCAACACTCAGCACTATTTTGAAGATAATGTCTGCTGTGCTGTTATGAAAATGCAGGCCATGTCTTTGCATGGCCCCCACTGGTGTTCCAACACTGCCCCCTGCCGGCTCCATCGCAGAGGGTCACACGGCGTGTGCGTGTGTGTTGTCAGGGTGGGCACAAACTCAGTGCAGGTCGTTGCTCACGTTTCTCAGAAAACACAGGGCATCACAATTTGCTTGCAATTTGTGTAGCCACCGGTCGGACCGAGGGCCCACGCAGACCCCCTGTCCACAGCACTAAAGCCGCCGGGCCAGGTTCAAGTTACATGTGCTCAGGAACAAAAAGACAAGAGGTTTGTATTTTTTGAATGATGATACACTTTACCAACAGCTGACAGGTGAGTAAATGCCAGAGAGGCAGAGCTGCAGATACGCAGAGTAAACAATATCAAAATGTGTCTGCCCATATGTTGAGTCATATGGTGATTTGCATTAAATCACAGACGCTGCTTATTCACGTCTGGTTTTGTTTTAGGCCTTTAAAATAGTGATGGAGATGCAGGATACAAGTAAGTTAAGAGATCAGGCTAAAAAAATGAAGTTACTTGGAGAACTGGGTCACCCAAGCAACATGAGCAATTTTATTTTTTTATGATACTGATTTCATAATGGAATCTGAATATTATGCACATCTTTTATTGATATATACTAAACAAGTACAACAACTTTTTTGTTTTTTTGCTTTAAACCAAACAATAGAGTTTTTTTTTTTTTTTCTAAGGCTGCTCTTGTGTTACCTGCCGGAACAGCCCTGCTCCTCTGGCAGAAAATAACCCAAAGTGGAGGGATGCAGGTAAAAAGGCAGGTAGCGAGGGGAAGTAGAAGTTGTTTGGAGCCGTATATTTACCGCTTCATCAAAAATGGATGTCTGCTGCCGAGGAGACGGATGGGCTCGTACTAACTGACACGAGCCCACAATGCACTTTACGGGAGATCTGCTAAGTTCAGAATTCACTCAGAATAAACACACATCAACCTCAAACCGACTCTAATGTCAAATATACATTTTCACCCACACTCGCGAGCTGACAGCTCCCCCGCTGTGTTTTCATGTTTTATCACTGATGTCATATTCTCCTTTTAGCGAGTGGTAAGAGAGACAAGTGCGACTCCTTCCATATTCTCCATTACCGGCACAGCACGAAACACGGCGGCACACGCGCATCCTTGGTTATTTTCTGGGTCAGAGGACTTGAGAGATGAGTTTTGAAGCTCTCGGATGCACATCTGATCTTTTTCTTGTCTGCACAGATGTTTTCACTGTTGCCAAACCTCAAACCCGACTCGAGTCTGTTGTTGCCATCACTTTAGTCTAATCAAAGTCACCGTCTTTCCCAATGGCCAAACTGACCTTGCGGGGGGGGGGAAGCCGTGGGACAAACGCGAGACTTTCAAGCTGCTCAATGACCCGCATTTCTTCCACGTGCATCTCTGATATGCAAATGAATGCAGCAAGGTGCTTCCAAAATCTAATCAGATCATCGACTCTCCAGGGGAAATCTATGGTGAGAGCACGGGGTTGCCGTCCGGAATTGTTTGAGCAAGAGCAGGTTTACTGACACAGAAAACGTGGAAGGCAATGTACTTTATCAAAATGAAATCTGTTTTATACTTTGATTTTTTTTTTGTTCCCGTCCAATTTCTGACTGTTGTTTTCATTTCGGCGGGAAACGCTGCTCTCAGAATAAGGTAATGTGATGTGTTCATCTCTCGGTGGGAAGGAAAGGGGGAAGAGCGGCGTTGTGGGTCCTGGAGGATCACAGCACAGCAAGTGACCCGCCACAGGCAGGCGGAGTGGGCCCTTAGAAACAATCAGCCACGCAGGAAGCGCCAAAACAAAGCAGGAACGTGACAGGAAATGAATTGGTCGTATGTGTGAAAAGAAATGGATTTTATTTTGTGAGGAGTTTTTTTTTTTCATAAATGAAGAAAAATCACATTTCTATTCGTTTTTTGTGTCTTAGGGGTTTCAAATGAATCATTTGGGACTAGAGAACATTTTGATTTAACTTCAGCGGTGATACACACTCACTGGCCACTTTATTAGGTACACCTGAACAATCTCATGCAATCCATTGCAACAGCTCCGCCACTACTTTTACAGGGTTATAATTTCTCAGTTTTAGGTTGAAACTAATTTTTCTCTCTGTTTATTTTGATGTCATCATGGGTGGTGGAGTTTTATTTCAGCTCATTATAAAAAAAGGTGATTCACTTAAAACTGCATTAAAAAACTGGCCAGTGGTGTATGTGAACAAGTGTGTTTGATCCAAAACTAATTGATTTATTTTTCTGGGGGTCATATTTGAAAAGATACCAAAAAAAACCTGAATGCACACAATATAACAATGAATCTGTAACAGTCCTGTCCACCATGATTCAGCAGCTCCAAGCAGCTTGTGCAGGATTTAGTTTTCCACTAGATGGTACTGCAGCCTCTCCAGTTCACCAAGGGCTGAACGACACATTAATATTCCCTCCTCCTCACTGATGCGATGGTATAAGAGAGTCTCTGTCTCACAAAAAGCTGCTTGATTTGAAAGAATGTGCTCTAAAAACATAAATGTCGCTCAAAAGGTTTTAAATATTTCACTTATAACATGGAACTATATTCAGCAACGCCAATAAACTACAGTAAACAACCATCTGTTGTTAATATTAATAATGATAATAATAAAAATACCGATTAAGTTGTAGATGTTTAATAACCATCAGTGTATGAGCTACAGTCAGGTGACAAAGTGTGTAATGGCTGGGAGATGAATGTGGTTAGTGTTACTGCACGTCACATTAAATTAACGCATTCATTTACGCATGAATATTAAGATAGAAGTCGAGGTTTTTGAAGGCAGCAGCTTCAACTGATGCTCGTTCACAACGGCCAATCAAAAACGAGCACAGTCTGCCGTCCATTTCCGGGAGCTCTTCTGTGATATTGGCAAATGAAACAAATGAGCGCGCATATTGTCCATCCATATGTTGCGCACACACTCCGGGCTCCCGTGCGCTTTACGCGCACATCCACGCCGCTCATACTTTGGCACGGATTGAAGCTGTATGTATTTAGGCATATTTCAACACAACTGTCAGTGTTTGGAAGACACAGAGACAGACAGACGGACGGTGGACGAGTTGATTACGCTGCAGGAGGGTTTGGATTTGTGGGATTTTTACACTTATGTCCAAAAAAATATATATGTTGCCGCCGCGACAAAATGATTTAAGGACGCGCTGTTTTGTTCTAATTAGAAGTCATCATCAGTTCCATCATAGGCAAACTGTCAGAGATGCAGAGTCTCATCCACAGGCCCGGTAATTGGTCGGTGTTGATCTTGTGATATACACACAACAATGATATTGATCAGGCACTAATAAATCTCACGCTGCTGCCTTCGATTGGAGACGCATCGGATGAACTATGACAATAAATGGCCCGGAGATGGATGATGCTGAGAAGAAGCTTTTTTGCTGTGAGGTAATAAACGGTCCCGGTGTGGAGGAGGAGAGAGGAACATCGGAGTTTCAGCCCCATCCAGGTGCTGATTGAAGCAGGATGTGCAGCTGATGGCTTCCTCACCCCCCCACTGGGACATTAATCAACACTTAATCAATCACTTCCTGAAGTTATAAAATATCCAACTCCATTGTTTCCTTTCGTACCTGCTCATTCATAAATCCTCTCACTTTCTGAAGGTGAACAAAAGCTTGATGGACCCGGATCCACTTTATCAAGTGACATGGTGCAAACACAGACGTGTGTGAGCTGGATCACTCACCCAGTTCACACTTTACACACAGATATTGATTTATTGGACTAATAGCCCAGGGCCCATTTACACAGGGCCGTCCAATAATCTCCAAACACTTCATTAGAGACGAGCAAAGTGCCATTCAGGTATCAGTGCAATGAAAACTGCTGCAGGAAACTCTCCACAGGGACGAGTGTGTTCTTTTGGTGTCTGCTTTTATACACAGGAAATGTGACGAGATTTACATTTATTACGATACTAATAAAACCCACCGGCCACTCAGGATTGATTTTCTTCTTGATTGATTTTTCTTTCCTTTAATACAGGCTATACAACAGTAGATATTTACATTTCCTTTAAACCGAAAGTGAAAGTGTTAGTAATATTGATAAATACACAGTGATAATAATGTTTTCTTCACCTTTCACATTACAGGAGAAATAAACAGCCTGATACAGTTTGAATATTACTGTATAATCGCTAGCACAGCAGAGGTTATTACGTTACAAGGCACACACAACAGGTTCTCACCAAAATAAAAGTCTGCCTCTGCACAGTCCCAACTAAAGACTTTATCACCAGGTAAATGTCTTTATATGTCCAAAAGGTTTTTTTTTTAATCTTCTTCTTTTTTTTCAGGTAAAGTCACAAACTTCCACTACAAACTATATGCTGATACTGGGCATTAGCTAATTGCAGCTGGTCTGTGTTCGGAGCAGCGTGTCCTTCATTTGTGTCCAAAAGCCGGTGGACTAAACCAAAACCATAAAAACTTTCCAAAATGGACAATGTCTGCGTGTTAGCAACCAATTCCCAGGAGGCTCGGAAGACTTAGTGGATCACAAAGACACAGTCAGCAGTTTGACTTCCAGCTCCTCTGATGCACAGATCCAACTGTCCTTGGGAAAGACACTGGAGACCAGCTCCCACGTTTGTGTCCCTCATTGGGAATTACTTCGAATAAACACTTAAAGTGTAAATGAAAGAAAAAAGATGCAAACATTTAACAGTTTCTGTTCATATGCTGCTCAGTTGAGGGGACACTTAAAGACTCAAGTGGACTTTAGTGGCGTGGAGACAGATGTTGCTGAGAATACGTGGGTTCTCCTGTTCTGTAGGCCTGCAGACCCACTGGCCAGAACATTTGCAGTTATTGTTTGCATGTTTTCTTGAAAGAGCTTGGAAGATGGATTAATGATCCAAAAAGGTGCAAAAACAACAACAGTGAAAAGATGAACAATTACTTAAACTATTCAAAGGAACCATGAAAAAACAACAACAACTTGAAACACAAAATGAGCAAAGATGGACACAAATAGGGTGAGGGGCCCTTCGGGGGCCAATTTTCTCCTGGTTCTGAAAATGAATGATTCATGCAGATTTTTCACAGAATCACAAAATATTAACATTTTCTGGAGGACAGAACCCGCAGCTGGACGGTCAGTTCTGTCTGACGCTGCGAGCAGCGTGACGTAAACCGTCATGTTGTTTGTGCGCATGGTCGCATGACGTCACGCCCCAACGCCAAGCATCCGGAGCCTCAGTTCCTCTCAGAGTGGAGCCGAGTCCGGATCACGCGGTGCTGTTTGGACTTTCCATCTGCTGAACGGGATGTATTTGTCCGGGTTTCGTGGGATGTACACTCCAAACCAGTTTCCAGTCCGTCCGTCCGTCCGTCCGTCCGGGGCTCTGATGGACCTTTAAAGTTAAACTGAACTGATGGGCTCGGGTTTACCCTGTGGTTTCCGGTCGCGTCTTCAAAGTTTTTGTCCTCAAACCCGCTGAGAGCTCCGGTGTCGGATCCAACACACAGACCGTGGAGCCGATGGGAGCGGACTGAAGGGGGAGATGGTCCAGCAGCGCGCGTCCTCGCGTCTCCCCCCTGCTCGTTGTGATTGTGCGCGGCGTGTCTCCAGCGGCTGGACTCCGCTCGACACTTGGATTTCTCACTGTTGGATCTACAGGATGCATCATCACGGTTTGAACCTGCACGATGTCCAGCCTGGAGATGAGCGGATCTGCCTGAGGAGTTCTCGCACCGAGACGCATTTTTAAACTTTACGCACGAAATCCCCAAAAAGGCGCAATGATTTTGCCAACTTTTGTCATTATATTGTCCTTCCTGGGTAAGTGACACATTCATCTGCTGAACCTTTATGATGTCTAGGCTATGATATGTGCATATATATGTTATGGCTTATTTATAAATTGCGCCAGTTGCTTTACAGCTGCAGCAAACAGTGAAAGTGAAGAAAGACGCAGCTCCAGCGGGTAAACGGGCGTTAATTAAACGGGTTGTTCTGGCTTCGGGGGCGCGATCGTAGACATCCAGGCTTCAAAAAGTTGTTCATCCTGTGTCTCTGTGGTTTTGAAAGTCCGTTACCTGTCGGGTCCTCGGTGATCCTGCTTCCCTGACTCCCTTCTTCACTCCCAGACTCCGTGTTCACCTTGAAGGGGGGCGGCAGCGCGCCCTCCCTGCCCGTCCGCCTGGACTGCGTGAAGGCCAGCGAGCAGTGCCTGAAGGAGTACTCCTGCAGCACCAAGTACCGGACCATGAGGCAGTGCGTGGCGGGCCGGGAGAGCAACTTCAGCGCCGTCACGGGTCCCGAGGCGCAGGGCGAGTGCCGCAACGCCATCGACGCCATGAAGCAGAGTCCGCTGTACGAGTGCAGGTGCAGACGAGGCATGAAGAAGGAGAAGAACTGCCTGCGCATCTTCTGGAGCATATTCCAGAGCTTGCAAGGTAGGATTCAGGGCAAAAGCATTCTTATATTCTAATATTTGACAGACTAATGAGCTGTGGATGAGTGGCTGTTCATGGAGGTCAGGGAGTTTCCCCTTTCCTGTTTCACTTGTACTCTCATGTAAAGTTATACACTACTGTATTTTACATTACAGTATTTTTAGTAAAAGGAAGCAATGCACAAGTTTGCTGAATAGTTTAATAAGTGATAATGAAGTATTTTAAAAGTGCTCCTGCCCTTATGTGTGTGTGGAAGCACAAAGAAACAGTTGTCTGCTACTACGACGCTTGTGTTGGAAATGTTGGGAGGAAACTAGTTAGGACGACTTAACTTCGAGCTTCTCAAAGTGTAAGAGCTTGGAGACAACGTGCCATTCTTCTCTGTCCTCACCTCCTTCCTGCGAGTCCTCGTCACACTGCGGTGGGCAGGTTTACTCACAACAGCAAGCTGGAAACAGGAACAAATACATCGGGCACAGTGACTAATCCCGACGCAGCCTGTCGGGAGATGAATTAAACTGTAATTAAACGGCATTAATGTCCACAAAATGAACACTAAGCTTTTAACGAGCGGTTGCAAAAGGAAGTCACCAAACCTCAGCCTGACCTCCAACCCCTGTCACCACTCTACCCAACACCTGGGCCCCGAGTGAGCATCGATGGCTCCACATGCAGGTGTGCAGAGAAATGTTGGGCCCCATCATCTAACAACAGCAATCACACACACACACACACACACACACACACAAACAATTTCAAGTTTGCTCGTCACTGACAATGTGTTTTTTTTCCGTGCAGCTAACGATTTGCTGGAATACTCTCCGTATGAGCCAGTCAACAGCCGGCTCTCGGACATCTTCCGCCTGGCCCCCATCATCGGCGGTAAGACGCCGTTTCTACCTCAGACAGTTCTCAGGTTCAGGTGTGGACGCTGTGCGAAGTTAAGTCGCTCTACACACGCGTTATTATGCTCTAAGCCCAGTTTAAGACGCCACATCGCAACTACTAATCTGTCACTGTTTGACTACTGGCCTTTTCTACCGCCGTCTGGTTCCGGGCTGCAGCTTTCAACGCCCATTATGTGTCACAAAAGCTTTTATCTGCCGCTGTGACCCTTCGTACACAAAGCAGAGTCATTTAGCATATTTCACTTTCTGCTCTCAAAGCAACGACGAGAGGTCCGCGTGTTGTGTTTTTTTCCGCTGTCACCACACTAATGCAGGAAGTAGCATTTATGTGCTAGTTTTGAATTAATCATCCTTTTGGAGTGGAGTCTGTGTTGTTTGAGCTCCAGGAGCCTGACTACCTGGAATATTAAAAAAAAAGAAAAAAATGAAAAAACACAAATGGTTTGTTGTCGTAGTTCCAAATGCAACGCGTGTCCTCAAATGTCAATGGAGTGCAGGTGGACCGTGTTAGATCTGCTGAGGTCTCTCTCTCACGCACACACACACACACACACACACACACACACACTCACACACAGACACGGGGAGAGAGAGAGACAAGCAATTAACCATCTGTCTGCGTTCAATAGCACTGATAGCACGAGTGCAGAACTCTCTGGCACTCTTCAACGTGGAGCTCTCTGGCAGGAGCAGGGCGTCCGCTGCACCGGCCACCGACCATTTCACAAAAAAAAAAAATGGCTATTTTATTCCGCTCTCTCTCTCTCTCTCTCCCTCACTGGCTCTTGCTGTGATTCAATCCACTTAGTGGATCACAGTGGCTCGGCTCCACGTGCAATGACTTCATGGCTAACTGTATTTCAAACAAAGTTGAATATGTTTTTTTTTGTAATTAGAAATCACACTGTTGTCTTGTGCTAATACTGTAGGTCTAGCAATGTGAAGCAAATGATAACTAAACAAAGAGAAAGGGGTTAAGGATTCAAATTGCAAAATGCCCAGATCTTTAAAATGAAAGACGATGCAGAAAGATTTGGTTGATGTGAATCCCCTGGAACCACCAAAACTAAACAAGTGGGCTAAACAAGATTAGGATGATCTTTATTAAAAATCTTTAACATGCTCATAAATCAAAGTGGCGTCAAATACGGAGACCCTCAGGTGTTCATGTTTTAAGAAATCGGCTCCATGTGACAAAGAAGATGAACTGGGATGCAAAGCGGAGCTGTAGCCAGTTCGACGCGTTTAAACAGCCAAAGGGATGGCTGAAAAAAATTAATAAGTTAATGGGTTAGATATCAGGAATCCATTTACCATAAGTGACCTTATTCCTCCATGCAACTAAGCCGAGCCTCGGGCAGTCCGCGGTGTAAAATAATACACGTGAGCCGGGGTAAAATGATCCATACGCTCCCATGGGTCAATGTTCAATCCGAACGGCGGAGAACAAATGTTATACATTTAATCTATTTTTATCCCACGTAAACAGCTGCTGGCTATTAAAGCCTTCCTCCCACTCGCTTTTTGACTGAGACTTTATGATTTTATGCAGTAGATCTCCATGTTTTGCTGAGGTTTCTCATGCTAAATGACACGACAGCAGCCGCGCCACTGGCTCCGCGACGACGTAAAGCCCAGAATTATTGTGGGATCAACGCCTCTGAAGGCAACTTGAAATGCTCCCATGCTGATGTGAAGCGGATGTTCACGCGTGCAGTTTTGCGTGTTAGGCTGCTTAAAGACAATTAGCACCTATCGCAAAGAACAAGCGACAAGTCGAGAGGAGTTGAGAAAGTCAGAAGATCAGCAAGTAGTATTTTTACAGAACAATAACCGAAAACGCTGACTTCCATCGGCTGCAACAGGACAAATCTGAAGGAATTTCATGGCCACTGATCCAATCGATATTAAGATATTTCAGGCTGGACCAGAACTCTACAGAGCTAAATACAAAAACCTAATGAGTTCCCCACTTCGACAACTTCTGTCTTTATTAAGTCGTCATATTTACGGGCTCTGCAGAAAGCTGCACAAACAACGCATTTCATAAAATGATTAATTCAAACCGGACATCTGAGCCAACAACTGCTGGAACGTGGTCTTCGGGAACAGCTCAAATGAAGAGCCGTGTCACGTATCAATCGATGAACGAGGGAGGTAACACAACGCTGCCGTGCAGACTCAGAGGACGGTGTTTAAAGGCGAAAGAAAAGAGCTTATACTGTTATAAATGTAAAACCCTATTAGTGGCATTCTTGAGGCCTTTAATAACCAAAACCCAAAAACCTGATTCAATTTCACGGAGCTACAGACAATCTGGGCTGATTATAAATACACCTGGAGCTTCGTCAAAGGTACAAATCACTTTCTCAACTCTTTATGAACAAGATACTGCGTAGAGACAAGGAAATGCGTCATGAAACATCGGAGCCGTGGAACTGAAGATGAAGCTTCATGTGGCCATTTTTTTCCATCACAAAGATCTCAGGAATGATTCAGTAGAAGCAACAGTGGGGGTCCTCAGTAGCCCTTTGTCCTGTGCTGCTGGCCCAGGTGGGAGGTGAACGTGTGCATGTCTTACAGGATGAGCAAACTGTGCCAGAGGAACATCAGGAGAGTAGAAGGAAGAGCTTAAATGTGCTGATCCCTTTCAGCCACATCAGCAGATCATCTGAAGGCATTTCCTTTCATACGCTTCTCCTTTGTTTTCCTTCTGCCCCCCCCCCAACACCCCCCCCCCCCTGCAACCGCAGACTAACACAATTTATTCCAGCTGAGTTCATCAGAGGGAGCTCAAAACCCAATAATACGCACAAGTCGTGGATCAGAAGTTCGAAATTCACTTAGATTCTGCATAATCAAATATTCAAACTTTAAAAAGTCGGGGGCATTGTGAGAAATCTAAACCTGCCACTTCACTGTGCAGAATGAAAATGCAGATGTTGTGTCCACCCATATGGAGAGCGACATTAACGCTAAAACAAAATCGCAATGGAGAGCAGCATATTTCCTCATGCTAATAGACAATATGAAAAACTTGCATCACACTGCCCTGCAGTAAAACTGAAAGCCAAAGATCCGATCTGATGGTCCGTAGGCGAGTAAATCTAAATCGAAAATTCTAAACGTACATCAAATGGCTGAACCCTCTGTGTGTGTCTTTTAGCACCAGGCACTATTTTCTAATCTCTACACTCAAACTGCTGGATTACAGCTGTGCAACATGCCAAGTTTATGCACATACAAGGGTTCATCACTTTGAATGAGCTACTCCATGCACATTAAAACTAGTACTTATATATATCACATATGTACATATCTCACCCTCCACTCCACTGACAGATATGAATGTTATCGGAAGGTGGAAGCTCAGCAAAGCAGAAATTCCTCACAGAGACACGTTAGCAGTGACTAACACGTGGATATGCAACCGTGAGTGATGCAGGCGTGTGGCTGATCATCATTTTTGAGATAGAAAATAAAAAAAAACAAAGTTCTATAAGTTGCGAGTGACGCAGAAGAACATTTCCAGTCGGGCGTGGACTGATTTCACACCCTGTGCCGGCGCGCTCGCACATATGAGCACAAACAGACAATCCTTCATTCTGCTCCACAGAAACGCTCATCTGCACGCACATCCGCTGACATCCACATCGTCAGGAGTCAAACGGGCATCAGGGCCTCTGGCTTTCCTTACATCCCTGATGCACAGCACAGGTGAATAGATGCACCGGGTTTAAGATTTGCACTCGGGCCCTTTTTACATCAGTGCATCGCGTCTCCGTGAAGACGCGGTACGTCTTAGCACGGTGTGCAACAACAAAACCTAAAAACGTTCGAGGGTGTTTTGGCTCCAAAACGATGCTTGTCTTTACGTGGATGAATAGTTGAGGCATTTACCTTTAATCTGATCATTTGAGGAACTTCCTCAGGCTTCCATCCATTGCAAATATCGCAAACTCTACCGCCGCTATATTGTCTGTAGCGGTTTTCATTTACCCCATAAAATTTGGCAACACAGATTGAAGACTTCATGGTCGTACAGGCCGACATCAACATGTTTGCGAGCTTCATTACAGTCGTGCTAAACATGGCAGCCATCTGTAATGCTGAGCTAATACTCTTTAAAGCAACGAAGGATGGATGACTGGATGGAGGATGAACGAATTAGCCGATGCATCAGCAGCCAAGTGAGATTTTACTAATTACATGGGGGCCACTTAATAAATGGGTCTTGGGTCCTGCTCATACATTAAACACTGGGACTGATTTAGTGATGCTGGCAGAAAGCCTGATAGGACGGGGAGGCTCCGACCACTTTTTTTGTCTTTTTCTTTTTTCATTTTGGAAAACAAACAGCGCTTTGCGTGGACAGACGGGTTTAAAGGTAAAGCTGTGAAGGGCCTTGATCTGGCAAAAAGAAATCTGTGTTCTATTTTACATTTAATAATAATAATATATATTTTGTCTGCAATCACATTATTTTAAAGCAGAAATTTATTTATTTAAGTCGCAGCCTTATTCATGGTGCCTGAGCTCTTCGGCCACTTCGCCAACACAGATACGTGCCACCTGTCCAATAGTTTTACACAGTTTGTATTGTGTAACCCACTGATGTACAGCATCAGAACAAATGCACGAATAAATCACGGCCCTTTCTCACGAGTGAGGCCTTTACACTTCTCATATTCACCATCCAACTGTACCGCGTTAGCGAAGACAGCCGCCAGCAGACATAATTAACATCCACTTTGGGATTTTATTCAACCCCACCGGGCTGACGGCCCTTCAAAAGCTCTTTTGTGTCAACCTGTCAGAGGTCAAAGGGTCAGATTCCAGTGTGCGCTACGCCGGCTCGTCGTTACGTCTGCGTCAATGGAAACGTGTTGGCCTTGCTCGGGGGGCTGCAACGTAAGAAGCCGGAGTGAGATTAGTTCTTCCTTAAGCTCGTCGCCTTTTAACAGGATATGAGGCCGTGCTGTCTGAAAGAAATCACCTTTTCGTACTGTTCAGTCGGTGGTTAAATTAAATAAGATACTTCACAGTGTATTTGAGGAAGAAGCAGATAGTAAGATGCATGATTATTTTTAATGATTACAATCATTGCGGAACTAATATCATTTATGTCAAATTTCTGTGTCCCAGCTCAATTCTCTTAATGTTAATGAAATTTCAACTTCTTTGAAATTTGACTGTAATTGTTAAACTTGCAATATAAATGTCATAATCCTCCCATTTATATGAAGCTCACCTTAGAGACAGTGGCAAAAGGTTTGCATTGAAATTATTCATAAAACAGAGGAAATATGACCCCAAAATCAGCGTATGAAATGCAAACGTGCTCCTAATAGAAAAGGTTTTGTGCTGCTGCGGGGTGTTACGTCTGTACGGATTCATTCTGTGACCTACAGCTTCAACCTTCTTACTCATAGTTGGTTTGAGCCGTCAGCTACGTGCACACAAACAACGCCGCGTTTCAACATAAAAACTTTTTCAATAAGGTGAGCATTTTTCTTATGGGTAGGAGTAACCGAGGTTAAACTGTCGCACCTGTGGCCCAAGAGCCTTGAAGAGCCACTAAAGGATCACGGCCCACATCTCTAGGCACTTGTCAGATGTAAGTAATGGGTTCTGTAATATGTGATTAACCCAAAGTTCAAGAATGTATTCAGATTTAATCACGGCTTAGAGTGCGGTGAGCTTCAATTCCACCTCGGAAGGCAGAATTAGAGAATCCGTTCGTCCATGCAGAGGCCGAGGATGCGGTTTGTGTTGTTGTGCAGACATCAGCGGAGCAGGAAGGACTTGGACCACAACGAATGAGAAAAATGAGACGTACGAGTTTGTTGACTGCCGGGTTCTTCTTCTACGATGGAAGGAACAACGAGGGACCTGGTTCAGACAGCTCAGTGTCTGATGTTTGTCTCCTTAGTCCTTAAGTCCTGGTGGACACGCGCAACAAATTCGAGGAAATTGAATCAGGGTGATCCTGAAATATCGCATTCAGGAGAATGGGATGAAAAACCTGAAAAAGCGAAGCGTCCATTCATAACTGTGGCAAGTGTGGAAGCATAAAAAAATAGGGTACGAGTGCATAAACCAGTGGAATCGAGGAAGAACATGACAATTTAGAGTATGACACACAGCAAGGAGTGACCCGGGATCAAACCACGGACCCTGCGGTCCGTGGAGTTTTATGTTTTGTTTTCATTTAGAATTTCATTTTTGACACTGGCTTAAATTGCAAAATGCATGAAAACATCGGACTCATCTGAAAGTCTTAGACCATTCATGATTTAAAATAAAGGAAGGAAGGTTGTTAGAAGGAGGGCGGGAGCAAGAGATGCTGCTTCTGTCGTTAATCCCTGCTGCTGTGTGTGGCATAGTTCATATATATGCTGGTATCTTTATTAAAGTAAGTCGAGTTCCACCTTCATAAATCCTGCATCATTTTACGCATGATTCATGAAGATGCTGCTCGCTCTGCGTGAGTCGGTCATACCGTTTGTGCTTGTCCAAGCTTCAGTTGCAGTGAGGGAAGGGAGTCAGTGTTGTGCCAAACAGCGACTGAACTCCGAAAAGTGATTGTCTGCCGTGGGTGGGAGGTGCTCGGGGTCACGGTCAGGGGACAGACTGAGATTGGGATCGAAAATCACTTTCTGGCACAACAACACTCGCCCTGCGCGGACCTTCAGAGCGGGAGGAGAGAGATGCATCGTCTCCCTGCCAAGACACTTTCACGTACTATATGAAAATAAGGTGCAAAAATCTGCAGTATGTGAAGCGTCCAAGTTTTGCAGCTCTTCACCTGTAACGTTGGCAGTTGATGGAATTGTTGCATATCAGATGGAATTGTTGCATATTCCACTTTTTGCGGTCGTCCCAGCCGCCCAACAGTCGTCAGGAAACTTCATGGAGCACAGAGCATCGAGAGCTTCATTACAGTCGCCCATAACGCGCAGCTTGTGTGGTGTTAATTAGGTCCTGTGGAGGTAATTGAAAGGAAACGACTGCTGGTCTGGATTATGAGAGGAACCTACGAACGTTTTCAGATTCAGGATCAAGGTTGCCGCCATCTCGTCGTCATATTCAGCATGATAATGATAATGATGTGCAGAAGGTTTCTCGAACTTATTTCATTGTGACGCCTTTGTCATTCTAAATATCACCAATGTACTAACAAAACAGAACCCCCCCACCCCCCCACCCCCCCACATGACATGTCACACAAACACACAACCGCGGGCGTTAATAAGGCGACAGCAGTAAGTTTTGGATAAGAAAGCAAAGATGAGCAGCCTGAGCTCTGGTCCAATTCAAGGTGATAAGGTCACCTTGAAGTGACGGTGCCGCGCGGCGTGGCCGAGCTTCATCCTGAAAGGTCAAACCTAATGAGGTCTGAGCCGGGAATCTGATAAGAACCTGGAGTTCGCCGTTTAGCCGGAGAATTTAGAGTTCAAACATGCAACGAAGTGACTGCAACAAATGGAACAACTGGAGCAACAAATTGGTGCAATAACGTATAATGAGCCTCCTGCAAAAGATTTCTCTATTCACATCGTTTATGTAACGTGGTGATTCTGAATATAATCATAAGAGACGAACACAACAGGACCGAAAGCACATACAAATCACATAATAATCTCAGGTCTGGCTATGAATAGATGCTCAGCGGACTGCATTATTATTATTATTTATTTTATCTGGAAATCAGGATTATTCTGTATCACTAATATTTAAAATTCCCATTAAATAAAGCACACTGCTGTTTTTATTTACTGCCTATCTATTTATATAAACTTCCCACTGTTGTAAGTTCGCCTGATTACCATTTATAATCTCTAAACAAAACAATGCAATGCACAAAAGGAATGATTACGACATTGTGAAACATGAACGGCGTGTCTGCTCTCCCTCAGTCGAGCCTGCGTCCACAAAGGAGAACAACTGTCTGAACGCGGCCAAAGCCTGCAACCTGAACGACACGTGCAAGAAGTATCGCTCGGCTTACATCAACCCCTGCACCAGCAGGGTGTCTGCCTCCGAGGTCTGCAACAAGCGCAAATGCCACAAAGCCCTGCGACAGTTCTTTGACAAGGTAATTTAGGCGTGTTAATGTTGACAGCGATTTGCAGCTTTTTGGGGTCAAACACCGAAACCGGGTGTCACATGTAATGGCTGAGATGCTATTTAAAGAGCAATCTCACATCACAGCTTTAGACGCAGTTAGTCGTACAGCTGCAGAAAACCACTGAGAGCAGCAGTCACTAGGAAAGGCGACAAAAAAAATCTGTGCTCACTCATTTTTTTTTTTATTTATTTGATTTATTTGATTTTTATCAAATCAAATGGATTTAAGATACTAAACAAGTGAAAGCTGCACTGGACGTTTCCTTTAGATGAGTTGAGGTATTTTGTGTTGCAGGTTGTAACAGCTCTGTGTCAACGTGTGTTTTTCATTCTTATATCCTTAAAAAAAATTAAAAATCGAGGTTCCAACTAAGTACAGCTACGGGATGCTGTTTTGCTCCTGTCCGTCGGGGGACCAGACGGCCTGCGCAGAACGCAGACGACAAACCATCGTGCCTGTCTGCTCCTACGAGGACAAAGAGAAACCCAACTGCCTGTCTCTTCAGAATACGTGCAAGACCAACTACATCTGCAGGTAAAATGTCACAGATGGATCCTCAAAACCCTTTTTTTTGTGTTAAATACACACACGAATGCTCTTCAATTTAGTTGACGAACCAAGATTCGTCTTCACGTCTTCGGTGCACGTGTCACAAAAACCCCATTTCAGGTTTCTGCTTTGGGAAACAAATTCCAATTTCTCGGAGAATTATCTGCAGCAAGCTCCAGGATTGGTTCAGATGGTCTATTTTTAGGAGGTGATGACTGCAAAACGCAAAATGAAAACTGAACGTTTGGGATAATTGACAGGAAATGTTGACCTGAGGTTTAGTTTTCTGTAAACCGTCAGGAAATGACAATGGAAAACATTGTTTTATCGTAGTCTGAGGCCATAAATAATCAAACCATTGATTACAATTGCCATAAAGTATTTTGCCTGCACATCAAATAGGAAATAATCATGTATAATTTGATTCTCTATTTTTCTTTTTTAGGTCCAGACTGGCAGACTTCATCAGCAACTGTCAGCCAGAAGCTCACTCCATCTCCGGCTGTCTGAGGGAGAACTACGCTGACTGTCTGCTGTCTTACTCCGGCCTTATTGGTAAGTTTTTCTCTGACTAATTATAAACTTTAACTAGATTCATATTGCACCCTGATGGTATTTCTTATGATTTGCTCGTGATGATTTGTTTTGCTTTTTATTCAGAAGATCAGGCAGGAAGGAAAAAAGCAAATAAGAAAATGTCTGGCGAATAAAATCAAATTCACGGCAGTTTTTCCTCAATCTTTGCTGCAATCTCGGTTTTCCGTTTGTGTTTGTTTTCTTCATAAAGCCGTGTGAAGCTTTTGCCAGCTTGATTAGAAGTGACGTATAAAAGGTTTAATCAGATTTTTTTCTTTTCGTTTCCTCGACTAAAAGCAAACAAAAATCCATTAAAATGTGAAAAGTTTGTTCATTTTCAGACAAAGTGCCACAGAAAGTAAATTCGTTCTTTCGAGCTAAAAGTACAGCAGGGATTTTACCGCAATGCTGTCGCTGTCAAGCCGAGGCTTTGTTGTGCAAATAGGCTGTAAACTTTCCCGACAAATAAAGAAAATCACAAAATATCATTTAAACCGTGAACACATTCATGTTACATAACAACAACTATTGTGCAGATCCATAAATACTGACGCACAAGCTGCATTTACAGATGTGAACAATAAAGCTTTCACACCTGGGCTGTCGAATCATCCGATATACTGTGATAAATGCTCCCGATGACGTTCATTTGTCACACTGCAATATTGATGACATACTTACGTGGGCATCTGTGATGAGCCTATACCAACAGAACAAGTGCGATTTAAGCGTCTTTGATTTGCATGTTATGTCAAAAAGAGGAATTGAATTTATTCGAGCGTCATCGTATGAATGACGACCTATAAGTCATCGTGAGCCCATAGTTACGGGTTGGTAGGTGTGAAGTTGGTGATTTGTTACAACCAGCTCCACTTCGTCCTTTATCGGATAATGTGTCCCGACACCTCGAGCGTGAACGTCACCAATGTACGGACGACATCACAGCACGTTGAGAATTGTTTAAGTCATTTATCAATGCAAAGACCAAATAAAGTAAATATTTCAATTATATTCTCTTTGCATCTTTGCATTGTGTGATGATAACGCCTCAACCTGGCGGGTCAGTATGTCCATTTCACGTACGACTTGGACGGAACCGCTCCAAATTAAGACATATTGTGAGGTAATTTCTTCTGAAAATATTCAAATAAAGTTAGAGGTTTACGGCAACTGTGCAGCTGAAATCAGAGTCGCTACAGTTCATAGGCAATGTAGCCGTGATGAAATATGTTCTGTGTTTTTCCATTTAATTCCGAAGTTGTACTGTGATACGAAAGCAGGGCAACAGGTACCAGCTGTAAACTCAGCAGGCAGATATTCAGATATTTTCGTCTGCCTCACTTTGAACTCAGACTCTGTGATGGGGCTCACGGCGTCAACCACTTACACCGTGGCCCCTAAAAAACAGGGCAACGACTTTTATTCGCTCGCATCGTGATGACAAAATAGCCACATTTCCGTGGCTTTTGTGCTCGTGAATTAATGCTTCCCCAGCTTGGCCACAGCTGTTGACTCCCGGCAGGTGGTGAGCAACAGTAATCCCGAAAACACTTAGCACTCCACAGCGGTGAGCCGCCGCCGTCGCCGATCTCACTGTGTCTTGGAATACGTGAACATTTTAGAACAGCTCAAACCGATGGCCGGGCCTTATAAGACCGTAGGGGTCAGCAAGGCCACTTAGGCCAGTGGAGGCCTAACGGTTGAAGCACTGAGGTCACTGAGGTCACTGAGGTCGTCTGTAAATTGAGTAAATGCTGAACAAGCTTGTCCTGATTGGTCAGCGCGCAGAGCCTTTACCTGTACGACGGCTGCAGCTCGGCTCACAGCGACTAACCGTGGGGGGTTTCTTCCCGTTTGTGCTGCAGGTACCGTGATGACGCCCAATTACGTGCGATCGCTCGGCATCAGCTTGTCGCCGTGGTGCGACTGCACCAGCAGCGGCAACAGCAAACCCGACTGCGATAAGTTTGCGGAGTTCTTCACCAACAACCGATGCCTACGTGAGTTCCTGTATTCAGCCAGAATTTTTCATTTTAACCTCGCGCTCTTCTTCACTTCACAAGGTCACACGGATCTTATATTATCTAGACTTGAGCTGGTGTTTTAAAACAGCGTTGGAGGTAAGATTGAGCTCAAATAGGGTCTTTAATGTTTGAAATATTTGGTCTGGAAAAAAGTGCATTTAAGAAAAGTATTGGTACAAAACAAAACTGCAAATAGTTGTTTCAATGCCAATGTTGAATTTTTCAGCTGAGGTTTGGTTTTTAATGCCAATATTTTAGTTTTGTTTTAGCTCCATATAAAATGGGGCTTCAAATAAATGCAGGTCAATAATGGTCTGTCAGGCCTTTGACATACTCTCCCTTCAAATTCAGTTTATTTTAATTTGAGTCATGCATAAGAAAAGCTCTCAAGCGTGGTATATTCCACAATGTAGAAATTATGATTTTATTGCAATGTCCTGGACGGCTTTAACAATAACTCAAACGCTCATTTCGTTGTTCAATTAAAACGAAATCGACTGAACTTTCTTGCCCACATTTAATTCTTCTGTGAGATTACCTGTCAAGTTAATGTTTGGCTGTAACGATTTTTACAACGCACACATTATTTTTGAAGATTTCCTGTTTGAGTCACTTCTTCAACTTCAGCTTTGCACAGATTTGTGATTCACAGCTATTAAAGTCAGACGCTGCTTTTAAAAGGCGCTTGTAAAAGGTCACGTCATTTTCTTTTCCTACCCAATTATCTAAGTATTAATTATAAGCAGCTTTTAGACGGACGTTAACAAAATGTTTCGAGCCGTGTCATCCGCACTTTTTTCTAAGGCGCGAATGGAAGACGCCCGTTAAACTGTAACGTGTGCGGACAAGAGTTCCGACCACAACACGACACTGGTGCAGCGTTCATCCTCCATCCATACAGCATTTTTAATTTACCTGTTGAATGTAATTATGGCCTCTGCTCACGTACAGAACCAATCAGCACGCTCTGTCCTTACAGGTAACGCTATCCAGGCATTTGGCAACGGCACCGATGTTGGAGTTTGGCAGCCCCAGCCCCCGATTCGGCCCACTGCCGTAGAACCCAGCAGCACTCGGCGCGGTAAAGACAGAACCAGTAATGCACTGGACACGCTGACGGACGTGAGCAAACTGGATCTCGATGGCGACTCGCTATATCACATCTGTGGGACTTTGCAGGTATGTGTGATATACTACAAAGGTTTTGGTTTCAATATTCAGAACTTCGCCTCAGTGCAGTGGTTTGTCGCAGTAGAAAACAGGAAATCCTTCCACATTTCCAGGAAGTTGTTCCGTCTAAATTGTAGAGGCATCAGAAACCAGTGAAGGAGCCCGTCACTGATTGTGAAGTTGCTTCTTTTGGTCCTAGTTTGGGTCCTACACGTACACAACTGCCATTACACATCCTCTGACTTTCCTATATTAAAATATCTCTATATGTCTAGCTGGAGATGCCTCCAGATGACATCACTTGGAAGAACCTTTGGTTTGGATTATGACGTGTTGCTCACACTATGGAGTGTGTAATCAGGATCAACCTGCTTTTCCAGAGCTCCTCCGGATGACATCATCTGAACTCCTACTTTGAAAAACTCCTCCGGGTGACGTCATCCGCCTATTAGTAGTTTTCGAGCTGGAAGCAGAGAAACGTTTTAGTCCCGTGAAGTCAGATGGAAGTTAAAATAATCGACATTTACACCCTAAACTAAAGCCATAGAAAGCAAGTTGAAACTTGGCAAACGTCTAAAACAAAGCGTTTGACTAAGCACATGAATCCAAGTTGTGACCCGAACATCAGGTAGAGATCTATTTAGAGCTTCTGTCTGAGTTTAGACGTCTGGCTCTGTCACCTTGATGGATCAGCGTTGGTTTTTACGATGGCATGCACAGAATCCCCCCTCCTGGGCAGAAAGATGAGACATCAGTGTGGAGTCAGAGCTTCCAGAGCTGTCATGTCAAAGCTAATTGGTTGCCACAGTAACATCACAAATGGCCCACAGGGTCGGTGTGTGTGTCTGAGCGAGTGTGTGTGACAAGGACACGGTTCCACCGCATCCTGTCCCCAACACTGTGTGGTTCAGGGGAGGGAAAAGGCTTTTCATCATATCACACCATATTTCCCTGAGCAGATAAACTTTACCCGCAAGTATATGCTGAGATGCACAAATATGAAAAACCTAAGCTACGGTACCAAAAATGTCTCTAGCAGTCACCAAAAAATATTTCAAATATCAAATGCAATCGTAGGAAATCTGTTTAATCTGCTGATCTCGACAATGAAACTTAGAAGTTGTGTGTTTTCTTGCATATTTCTTCTGGGCCTTCGCCAACACACCTCAGACCTCTGCTCCCCTCCTCTGCTACTGTAAATACCACGGGGCTATATTTTTAAATAAGATAATATCGCACACTTTAAGTGAGACGATCTATCATAACGGCTTTTAATAGCGATAAAATGATTTATCGCCAGTGGAACATCTTGCAGGGGAGACCACCTATAGAGCAATTAATCATTC
The DNA here is from genome assembly GCA_033026295.1 of Channa striata. NCBI lineage: Eukaryota > Metazoa > Chordata > Actinopteri > Anabantiformes > Channidae > Channa > Channa striata. The sequence goes on from CM065186.1 coordinate 5,414,548, forward strand.
TTCTCCAGAATCCTGCTTCATGAAATCCTCTCTGCTTAAGAACCAACGTGCAAACTGTTTATTATGTTCCCAAAAAACCTCCATAGAGTCACTTTATCATTTTCTGTACTCAATCTGTGTATCTGCGAGTGTGTTTGTTTGCGTGTGGGTGCAAATGTGTGTTTTTTTAGATCTATTGCTGAAAAGGTTTGGAGCGCTCGCCGAAAAGTTTGAATGCATTAAACTGTCATAACCTTGAGCCTGCACGAACAGCAGATCCCACACAAGCACAAGAAGCACTGGATCTTATACACCGTCCTCGTCCATGTAAAACGACGAGAATCGGTGTGAACTCCAAAAAAGTAATTATCATAAATATGACTGTGGCATCCATGTTGGTGCAGCGGGAGTTTGGGTTGATGCGGCGATGATTTTCTTTGTTTGACCTTTTCATACGTGGAAGTCTATGCTCTTTGATTACAGCTCCAATTTTTTCATGCCGCTAAACGTTAATGTAAAAGAATCATTTCTGCGCCGCCATCAGCCATCGTGGGATTTTCAACGCAAGGAAAATGCAATAAAATGTGTGTGAGTCGGCCTAATGCGTTGGTGCCCTGTGTCTTCTCTTCATTCCTCCAGGCCCAGAAGCTGGTGTCGAATCAAACAGTGGACGCTGCCGTGTGTGCGGTGAGGATCATTCCATAGAAATTGGAGCCACAATGACAGTGTTTGTGCACACTGAAAGAATAGAAAGAAAAAAAATCTGATATCTATTATCCACTTGATTTGATTATTAAACAACAGAAATATGCTCTGAGCTCACATTTTCACAGTTGAAAATAGACGTGTTGCTTTGGTAGCGAACAGCTGACAAATTAAGCAACACGGATGAATCAGCGTAGCCCATCACGTCAGATTTTCCCTCCAAATGTGGTGCAAAATTCATCAGAATTTCAAAAAAATGAATGCACATTATCACCCACTCTTGCACACTGACACAAACAGTGGGTGATGCTATTAACCACTGCAGAGGAAGCATAAATGGAAATATGGCATTTATGGATGCGCTGTGCATTCATCTCTCAGCGGTCTGTCATTTCTTCTCTCTGGGCCTGATGCGTCACGTAATGACATATTTACAAAATCTGCTGCAATTTTGATTTCATCAATGCACCAACATTTAGATCTCAGTCAAGAGTAAAAGCATATTCAACTTTGCATTCTGATTATGCTCAGGCTTTTTATCTACAACTTGAAAAATGCATTGACGCCAAGTGAGACATCAACCAACACACAGTTTGATCCTTTAAATGACATATTTACTGTGAATCCCACAGGAAGAACAATAATTATATTATAATTATTAACAATTATGTGTAAGAGTGTCACTCAGTGGGTCGCCACGCTGTGGTCTCTCCCCTCAGAATCATCGGCTGGACGAGTCCAGCGCCTCCAACGCCATCGCCAGAAGCTCACCGGCCGAAATGACCTGCCTACACACCTCCAGCCTGCTCATCACACTAGCCTTTGCATTCGCTCCAATCATACTGCCACTAGACGGACTCCAGCTAGGACGGACTCCAGCTTTTTGTAGGACGCTCATTTTAATTTTTTGACATTTGCCAAAGTGAACCACGGATCAACACGCTGGATTACAGCCGAGGTATTCGTGCTGGTTAGAACAGACCTGCTGAAGCTTTTTGCTGGGACATCATCATTTTTGCCTTCGGTGCCTCGTTGGGGGGCAAGAGGGTGACTCCGATAATCGGGTTCACACTTGGAGAAGACTCGTTTTTTTGGAGAGTGAAACCGTGTGTGCACCCAACAGCTCATCATCCTCTGCTTTACTCTGCTTTGATTTGTCGGGTCAATAAAAAGTTGCTTCATTTCAACAAGGAAAACAAAAGGTGTTGATATGTAATATTTCACAATGGACATATTTACATGTGATGTATAGTTAGAGATCAATTTTGTAGATGGATTTGATTGTTATGGTGATTTGTGCTTTTATTACATTTTCCTCTTCAAAAAAAAATAGCGTGTATGATAGATGAAACGTGCGCTCTACTACAGTACTGTATACTGCCGTTATTTGTACAGTAACATGTCTGTAACGTCCTTGAGAGTCTCTGTTAGTGTCTGATGACTGAGGACTCTCAGCTTCATCGGTGTGTTGCTTTGATTTATACAACGTGACGGGATGTGGCCACAGATGAATTTACTGTGCGATTGTATTTTGAAGGCAAAGTGCATAAAGTTTATGTTAAGCTGTATGTTTTTTTTTCCTAAAAAGGAACAAACTATCTGTGCAGCAATGACAACAATAAGAAATTACAAAAGTGTCTGTAGTGAAATCAAATATGTTTCGTTGGTTTGAGCCGGATTCTTCAAACTTCCGCGGGTTTGATAAATCAACAATGTGTACATACCCACAAGCGAGGCAAATGCCAAAAGACAAAAGCCAGCGGACGTTAATTATTAGCAATTACTGCCGATGGAAATGTTGCAAACGAGGGAAAAGATTAAAACACTTACATAGTTATTATAGATTTTAATGACACCCTAATTATCAAAAGACATTCGCTGATTGTAAAACTTGACAATAAACACTGAACGCTTGTTTCAAACAGCTCCACATGTCGAAATATGTGTAAAGTGCATCACTTAAAACCAGATCCCACTGACATCGAAATCAAAGGCTGTAATGATGCACTTATATCATCCTCGCATTCATTTATTGAAATGGCCAAAACTTATGTGGCCAAGTAAACGTGATATTAAACTAAAGGCATCTCCAATAGAGAGTAGGCGTGGAAAACCATTTGAAATCTGGGTTTGTCTGTTCAGTGTTTTTTCCAAACAGCTGAAATAAAAATAAAAAATGGGGAACAGCGACTGATGCTGGTTTTTCCAATTAACATCCACATTCTGGCTCGTGTCACTTCTCCGCAACTCGGCCTTATCGGTTATTTTAGCGACAAGGAGCAGGATTATCGGACGGCGCCTGGCAGACAGACGGCTATTGTCAGTCGGATCACATCAGCCCCGACGCGGAGCGACACGGGCGCACAAGGACGCAGCCTGTAGAGGACGGACGGCTCAGTGGACACGAGGAGGACGCATCCCGCTAAGAATATGTCCCCACCTGTTTTGGCACAGTGATGGAATACTTGACCTAGACAGAGGCCTGTGATTTATTAGATGTGTCAAGGAAGAGAAAGGGCCAAAATATTGTCCTGACGTTATGCAAGAGATGGAAATGACAACTATATTCCATCTAAACGAGACAAATCGTTGCAATGGCTAAAATGTCTCTTCAGCCATAGTCCCTCAGTAAAATGTCTGTTCACATTGAGAATGAGACTGTTCAACGTCTTTAAAACCAGTATCTGTGTCACTGTGAAAAGCAACTAAAGCTTAAAAACATTGAACATGCCATTTGTATTTTAGTGTCCTTGTGCTTTAGTTTTGGCTTTAAATGCACATGGATGCTTTTAAGCTTCACTGTGTTAGAAAACCTCCTCCACATGACATCACCTAGAGGAGTTTTTCATCGTTAGGAGTTCAAGCGACGTCGTCTTGAGGAGCTCTGGAGACGCAGATAGACTGTGACGACAAACCCCAAAGTCTGAGCAACAACGTGACACAATCTGAAGCTTTTAATCTGAGACATACAGGGAAATCAGTGGGACGTCTAACGGCATTTATGTGGATGTTCTAACCAAAAAAACTGCATCCTTTAAGTCAACGTCCTTTTCTACATCACTGCAACTAATTTTACTGTCAGGCCCAGACGTGTGTGCGAAATTAAAACCTAACTGTTAAGATTTAAAGAGTTCAACACGCGACAAGACAAACTGTCTTTAAACCCACGATAAATATTACTGCTCCCCAGGTTTACGGTTCCCCTGCCATAAAGCCCCGAGGGCTCAGAGACTCCCCCCCCCTCCCACGACTGTAAAACCACCGCAGGTCTCCTCAATCCAAATGTTCACCCTTGGCTCAGATTAAAGAGGATACTGATAAAACAGCTCAATTATAGCGGCGCTGCCTGCCAGGGATCACATCTAATTACTGCAACTTTGACCTCTCCAGCAACATTGTTTCTGCACCTCCAAACCGCTCGGTGGATTTCACCTTTTCCCATTAACCGGGGAGAGCAGCAGCAATTTCACTTCATTACTTTACTTTTCTGTTGGGCCCAAATGTCAGGGTGCGCCTGGTGTTTCGCAGTAAACGCTCCGCGGCATCAGTGGTTTTTGAGATGCTTTCCCTCACATCTTCTCCAGAGCGACGCAGGGCTGAAACGATAAGAGATAACAATGGAGGCGTTTGATTGCACGGCGAAGCCAAAATTCACAAGTGCTGCTCGACTGAAAAGACGGAACACACTGAAAACTTTTTAAACTCCTCCATGGAAAATACACTGGTGTAAATATGACAGAACCAAAGACCTGAGAAAATACGATTTGTGAGACCAGACTCGCTTCTTCCATCGGTCCAGTTGTGATGCTCATGGGTCCATTGCGGGGTTGTTGTGTGGTGAACACGGGTCAGCGTGGACACCCTGACTGGTCCGTGGCTACGCAGTCACACACACAACAAACTGCAACAGTGTGAACGTCACAAGAAAATCCATGTTTTTTACTTCACCAATTGTCTTATTGTTATGGCTGATCATTAATTCTACTTTGTGTGTATTCTTGAGCTCCTAGTAGGTGGTGGGGTTCTACTGGTGGGCATTATGTTAAGAGGTGGTTCTAATGTATTGGAACTTTCCTTGAATTTAGATTAGCTTGGCCAAAACATTAGAACCACCTCGTAACATTATGCAGTTCAGTACAATCCCACCACCCACTATGACCTCAATAATAAACACATAGTACAATGACCAACTTTCTGAAATATTGTAGTATTGTTAAAGTAGAATTTATGGCAGAGCTGCTATATTGAATTGCATTAGATTGTACCTAATAAAGTGGGTAGTGTAAAGATGGTAAAAAAAAATGACCCCAAAGTTTATTGATTATCTTTAATCACTGATTAATTGTCTCTTTTTATGCTTTAGTCTAAAAATCTGACAAAAGAATCTAAGGTCACGTCTGTGCTTAAAAACTGTTTAAAATGCAAAATTATTTAGTTTTCAACAGAGAATAATGGCATTTCACTGGGTATATGACTTTAAACACATTCCGATTGTCAAAGTTGGCAGTGAAATCATTTCAGCACCACTATATCATAAACCTGAACAACCAGAGCAACAAAGGCGTTTCAGTAGGAGAAAGGGTTCCACCTGGGTTAGGGATAAGTGGTTATCACGCCGTGTTCCTATTGTTCTTTTCTGGTAATGAACAAAATGATTTCTATACATTTCATGAATAAAATCCTTCGCCGAGGACTTGGGCAGCCGCTTGGCAGCGGTTCAGCGCCGCGGAGGGCGTCAGTTCCACGGAAGGTAAAAAAGCAGTTTGACGCCAGCCGCTCTCAATCAAAGTAATGACTCTCCCACATCACACTTTGCTCCCGTTTCTTTCTGAATATCTCAGCTTTGTTCGTTTTCCACGGCTGTCTCCTTCCGCTCGGCCCAGCTAACGTCCTCTCCGTTTGTTTAAGGTGGCATTATTATCATCAGGCATTAGTCATAAACGAGTAGAAATTTTTAAAATGCAGTTTGATGTTGAGTAAGTACAGAACGTTGGCTGCTGTTTGCTGAACTGAGGCGCGTTAATCAAACCCTCTGCAGCTCCAGGCTCAAAATGTCAAACAATAAGCATATTGTTGGCATATTCAACGGGCGATAAGCAGCAGATGACCATCGGCACACAGATGACGCTTAAGGTTGGCGATGACAGAAGATGAGCGCAGCAGCAGCATGATCCATAGAACCGGAGCTCGGAACTTTAGAAGTAATTATGATATGAAAAACAGTAAAGCAAGCGGTTATATAAACCAACTGATTGTGGTTCAAAGTAGTTTCTCCAAGTGTGTCTGGACACGGTGTAGCTCACTGAGAAGTCCACTCCACACGAGAACCAGGACGGCCCACACACAGCATCAGTGGCTGGGCGTTCATAGACACTCCTCTGTCCCCGATATGGAAGGGATTTCAATTATATGTTATGATAAATGTATTACTACGATTGATTATCACGAGGATCAGCAGCTTTCCCTAAACCGGTAGAAATGAACAGTTCCCATCATCTACTTCCTGCCGAGGTTTGTAGTCCATCGTTTTGGCCTGTAATTCTTCTTCAGCTGCCAAATTAAGATGCACAAAAGTTGTTTTTAAGTTTCCCATATATACACCAGCTCTTAAATAAAAATTATTACGACTACACGAGGTCATTTAGACACACACCGTCTGGTCTCTGCTTTTTCACTTTGCGGGGAATTGACCTGGAGCTGAACGTGGATCTGGACTTTGGATTTCTGTAAGCACAGCTGCCATCAACTCCTTCCCCCAAAGTGCTGAGGCGAAACGTCGAGCTGGCTCTATGAAAATCGATGAAACGACAGCTGATTCGCTCTTCGGGTTTACTGCCACGCAGTCTGAAATGGAACAGCGTTGACTACCTCCAGTAATTGTTCCCAAAATAGCAGGTCCTTCATGTGGAAACATCTCAACATCTCAGGCAGTTTCTGCTCCATTCATGAATCAATAATAAGCCTTTCACAAATTCTCTTTAACGCTCTCATTTTGCTGCTTATGGACTTTCTGCTCGTCTATACTCCCAAACTTTTCTGTACAGCCGATACGAATGAAATTCAAATTCAAATAATTCCATTGTTTTTCATGCTGACAGTCCTTGAGGAGACAAAGGAGAAAACACTTTTAAAATCCTGCGGAAACCCCTGAAGACACTAGACGCTGGGGACACAACCCTCAGGTGAAAAGTCTTCACATCCGGAACATTTTTGTCTCTGTATATGATGCACAGATGTAGTTTAGGATTCATGCATCTGTCTCGAGCGTTCGCGGCGCTGCTACCAATTTTATGTTTCATTTAGTCTTCATTAGTCATTACGTGACTACAGTATATTGGTTTCTGCACAAATGACAAAATTGCACTAATGTGCCTCTTTTGAAGACATTTTATCATCTATTACCAACATCAGTGAAACAACAGAGGATTTATGGCAGCCTGTCATACTGTCGCCGTACAAGCACATGGCAGCGCTTCAAATCCGTGAAGCACAGTGGAGGCTGGAGACCACCATCTTCTCCAGGGCCGACAGCTTTGCTCGGAGGAAAAGCTGGAAATGCAGAAACGCTGTGCAGCCCAGATTTACGCTTCACAGACAGGCTGCAGAAACAAGTGCAGGTCAGAAATTATTTCTCCACTTCCTGGTTATCAACAGGATGGTAATACGGCAATACTTCAGGCTACTGCAGGGACTTTCTTCGGGACAAATTTTAATCTGTTGTCTGCAGTTCAAATGATTTTGCAGAATAAGGATCTTTTTTCATCTCTACATGACTTTTCAATATTCAAAGCCAGTAACTCATGTAAAAATAGTATGTAAAAGAGTAAAATAAATATATACAAAACAATTTTCTAAAGTCAAATATAATATTGTATTCAACTGTTATTGTTCCCTTGACTTTGGCTTTATTCTGCTCGAATTTTACATTTTCCAGGCAAAACCTGAGGAGGCTCCTTTTATTTTTAATATAATTTTAATTTAATTCCGTCTTTAGCTCTGAGTGAATTACCAACTTTTCAGATCCATCACTTTAAAACAAGAAAAATGCAAATCCACCAATGAAAAAAAAAAGGATTCAACTTTTGTGATAACTGCTCGTTTGTTGCATCTGTGTGGTGAAAAAAGAAAAGGACGTTGTCTGACTTTAGTTTCTCTTACAGAGAATAACTTTCTGGACATCAGGATGCAATTACAGGGTTTCAGCTTCAGGGCCAGAAAGTACGAGACGGACAGAACCAGGAAAGAAAAGCAGCGTATCTGAAAAGAACTGCAGCGCTATTGAGTTTCAGGTGTCTTTTTTTAATTTTCTGGCAATGTCGTCCATATTGAAAATACACTGAAGATTACTGATATGCAGCTTCCCATCTTTTCTCATGGTACAGCGAGCCCAATTCCTGTGTAATGACACTGTTATAGGATTTACTCTACAAACACAAATAAAAAAAATTAGCACATTAGCTGGCATACTATCCATATGAAATGCATCATAAATGACCACTTTGCAACAGAAAGCAAGACAATGCCCATACAGTCCTTAAAAATCTCTAAAAAATTGACATTTAAACTGATTTAAGTCAACAATAAAATTGAGTTAAATGCGCTATTACACAGGAATCTGTTAAATATCAAAACAAAATATGAACAGAAAAGTTCTTTTCACAAGTGTAACAAAAGACTTACAATTTATCATAGATATATGAACAGGTGACAAGGCCTAAAATTAAAGATAATCTCTTGCCATTCTGTCATAAAAACCTGACAAACACATGAAATCTCAGGGGATTAAGAGTGACAAAGACTCACATTTGTTCCAACAAGACACTGTACAGCTCAGGGTGGAGTCCGGGCTAAAAATGGTCGACAGCTTTCAAAATTCTGCAGATCAACATGCCCCCGAATCCTCAGGAGTTCAGGGAAAGCCAAGGCATTAGAAAAAAGTTAACATAACTCCATGTAGTCAAGATGGAAATCAAACGTTAGCTTCAGAGGACTAGTAAACAGCCAGAGGAGCGTGATGTCCCCCGTCTAATTTTAATGAGCGTTAGTCCTTCTCCTCAATGGCATCCGCCCACCACATCAGTCCACGGGCCACGTTCAGAAGCCTAACGTCCGAGCTGCACAGCAAAATAATTAAAAATGACAGAACGCAGCGAGGAATTTAGCCCAACGTCAGCGTCGCACCTCTTCGCACAGCGACAAAACCCGTCTGCTAATAAAACGTGTGTGGCTTTTCGTTAAGTTTGGGGGGTTCCATGCTTTAGGTGAGCGACTATTTATCTGTTCGCAGTCTTGACCCACGTGCCGCTGGTAGTGATTGCAGCCTTGTGTCTTTGCAGCATTTGTCCATGTAATTCCACGGAAAATACAGACTTTTGCTTTAGCTGGGTAGATGATACACATGTGCAGGGAACGCCGAAACAGATCGTTACTTGGTATCGGCCAGGAGGTTTGACAAATACTGCAGATGTTAAAAAACTCGTATTTGGTCATGGGGTTTTTTTTAAAATAATAATAAAAGTGATGGCCTATCACGTAGCTTTACTCATGAAAAAAGGCAGAATGAGTTCAATCCATAGGAGCAAAGGCTGAGTTAAGAGTCAGGCTCATCATAAACACAAAACGCTTTAGCACCATAGAATACCACTTGGCAAGCAAAACGAGGGAGGAAAATTAATTCATAAGCAGCATGTATCAGATATTTACCAGCAGTTTTTATTACCTGTTCTTATTTCCAAGCCAGTGGAAGGAAATCAGCTCAACTCTAACGTAACTTATTGTACGGTCGCGCCTGCGCTTCTCTCACGCTCAGCAAGTGGACCTCGGGTGGCCACAAAATATTTTGCTTACGCTTCAAAAAGTGCAGACCCGCCTAATTTCCCTAATCGCCGGGTTTCCTGTAGGTTAGTGCGTGGAGGAGGTGTCGCGGCAGAGGTCGGAGAAGGATTGCGACGAGGCAAAGGAGCAGAAAAGGTTAGCCGGGGTTGTGCTCTTGGGACATTGAAACTTCAGTGTTAGCAGCTGAATGAAATGTTCCGCACGTAGGCGTCTCTCGGCTCCGGAATGCTTTCCAACTCGGACCTTCGGGCATGTTGAAGCAACGTGACCTCAGATGGTATAAAAAAAAAAAAACGACCCCAAAAAATAGTCTGGTTGAGACTCAAACACAAGTGCCTTGGTGTGCGGGAGGTAGGGCTTTTCGGTTCTTTAAAGCCAGCGACTTGTCCTTAAAATCTGTTGGTTTCTGTTGTGAAATGTCTATCAGCGCGCTTGCAATGATGAGTCCTGCGGGAAGAAGCAAGAAACACAAATGGTAAAAACCAAAGGCTTTTTGTGCTAAACACCCAATTCTTAGGTTCAACTTTCAAATGCAACGTTTTCTTTCACCCTGTGGAATGATGAGCGGTGGAACGTTGACTCGCTCGATGTCTTGAAATTTTTTAACTCAGACTACGATGGGGAAACATTTGAATCAATACAAGAATGAAACCGGTAACGCTGCTACTTCACCTGACTGTCCGGGTGGAGGTAAGCCCGAGGGCCCGGACGGGAGACGCATGAGGACCGTGTACACGGCAGCTTTTCCTCCCGAGCACGGCTCCATCGCCACAGGTTTGGGTACGCCCTGAGAAGACAGATTAGAGGAAGACAAATGTACAATTATGTTTTTAACACATTTCGTTGCCATAGTGAAGTCAAAAACAAACTTTAGAAACAGGAAAAACGTTCCCTCCTTCATTCACATTTCCAGTGGTACGTTTGCTTATGAAAAGCTGTTTCCTGCGTCCAGCACCGACAGCGTCAACAACAGTAATTTGTAAAGAGGTGTGAAATACAAAATGCATTAAAAAGCACTTAATTGACTTAATGGCTTCCCTGCTTTAAAAAAAAAAAAAAACAAGCTCAAATTATGACAGGTACACATGCACAGTCCTCATGGCTGATTCTGCAGCGGCACATGTGAGGTTTAATTTTTGAGACCAGGAGACACGAGCTGCTGCATTGAAGACGAGACGCATTCCTCCTGACACAAAATGGTTTGATTGGACGCACAACAAAAACACTCGTGTTTGTCCCTGTCAGACAGTCCACGTGTCGAGGCAATGACCTACCCTCGGAGCTAATGGCCAAAACTGCTTGTCTCGAGCGTGAAAAACATGTCATCCTGATAATGAATGTCAAGGGTTTCACAGCATGTTGTGGATGAGGGGATACAAATTGGGGAATAATAACATGTCTGAATAGAGCGGACTGTTTTTTCTCGATGTCGGCCTAAATTTAAAATGGAGATGAGAGAGAGAGGCGGCAAAGTGGGGAGGAAAACAGGAACGTACAAGCACATGCATGAAAACATGAGGATCGGCCGTCAGCATCCGTGGAATTCACGTGGTCCACGGGAATTTTTTGTGTGTGAACAGCAAACGCAGAACACTGATGCTAATTGTGAGTTTTGAACAACAAGCCTGGAAATACGGACTACGCACAGAACAGAATCTCAAAGTCAAATTACATTTCAAATGCATTCTAGCTTTCAAACAACAGCAACAACAAATTAAAAAATACATCTTTAGATATAAATTAATGTTAAAAAGTATCTTTTCGCTCAATCTTTGCAGCATGGAGTCATTTAATCAAAAGGGAATTTTATCCTGTTTTCTAACAACACTTCACAGTGGAAATCAGTGAAAATTAAAAATGTATCATTAAATGAATAAGAAAGTACAGGTATTAATGCGTCCTTATCAAAAACACTTGTAGAGTCCACGAGCAATCAAGTAATTTTGCTTAAAAAAAGCTACAAAACACATTTATTAAAACTAGCCTAGGATTTCTGAAATGTTCTTTTTAATACAAACCATACCTACACTGACCACTGCATGAGACATTAATACAGATTAATCCAGAAAAGTGGTAGACTGGACAAATAACTCGTTTATTAGACTTATAACAGAAGCTGCACCATTGATGTATGAGACACAAACTGTAGAAGTTATCGTGAAATATATAACTGACTTACTTTTGTGGCATGTGTGGTTAGTTTTAAGACTTACTGCTGGCATGGAATTATCCTACAACCAATCCAGTGATTTTGGTCCAAACTGAAATATCTTATGGAACAGAAATTCAGTCTTAAATAAGACATTCATGGTTCCCAGGGGCTGGATCCCACAGACTAGTGGCACTTTTGACTTTCACTGGAATATCTCAACAATTGCTTGATGGATTATATAGACATGTACAAAGCACGGCATTTTGATAAAATGGTTAATTCAACACTTTGCTTTGTGCACTGCAATAATAATAATAATAATAATAATAATAATAATAATAATAATGTTATGTGCTAATTAGCAAATGCTTGGGTGCCAAGACACTAAACTAAGCGTGTTAACATTTAGCTCAATGTACGACAGCCCTGCCAACTAAAACCTCACAGAACTAGATCGTGGTCGCTAATTTTTAATTTAGCTAATATTTCAGCAGACGTTTGATATTTGGGACACGTTCCACGTTCTTGTTCCGGTCACCAGGCAAGACAAGGACTCCAAACTTTCTGGCTCTGTTTGTTGCCCTTTACAGACCCAGTGGCCAGTCACCGGATCAACCTGTGGATAGACGTTATTAGTCTGTGCGGTTTGCTCCCTTAACTTTTATTACTATTATTGTTGTTTATGCAGAAGGACCCTTTTGTTTGCACTGATATAGCACCTAATAATCATATTAAAAACTACAGCAAACATCAGTTCAATTCTGTTTGAGTTGTATTAGTGCTGGTAGTAGTGCAAGTATTACTATGTAAAACACTGGAGCGATGACTTTCAATTAAAGCTAAAATATGCAAATTAAAGTAGCCTGAATGTAAGACTTCAAATCAATCCAGTTTTTTTAAATTAAAGCTGAAAAACTTACTAATCAAGCAGACGTTTTTTCTTTTTTTTAATTACTCTCTAACTGGTTAAGCAGGGCAAACCTCGCTCAGAACCTTTCATAAACAAATGTCTTTGCCCGGCAGAAAGATAAAGTTAATACGATTTGGAAAAAGTGTAGCATTCATTTGGTCGTCATCTGATAATCCTGTAATGACCCTCACATTCCATGTTGTCGTAAGAATGTACAGCCACACTAATGTTGTGGTTCTTGCCAGTGAAGCATAAAGAACACATTTTTATTGTTTGCTTGCGTGAAAGGCAGTAATAATAGCCAAATGAAACCACTTCCTTTCTTCTCGCGGTCTCATTTTCTCTGTGAAAAGCTTATATTAATCCGGGATAACAAAAGTATAGCTACAATGCAGAGGAAAATAAAACATTAATAAATCATTCCATTCCGTTTCAGTATTAATGTTGCCTTTTCAAAACTTGTGCTCATTATCATATCTTTATGCAGTCTGCATTTCTACTATGCAATAATCAAGTGTGAGTATTGCGTTGTGGTCATTCGTAACTATCCAAGCACATAAACACGCGTGCAAAATTCTCATAAACGCACACAAACGCATCTCCTTTCCGTTTCCCTGTTGACAGGTGTCATCCATCATACTCGCTGTCCGTTAGCGGTTCCATATGCTGAACGCTGGCCACAGCGAAAACAAACATCTGTGACATCTAGGCCCAGGCCGGCCGTGTTTGGCCACGGCTGGCTCCCGCTCCGACAGCTGCTGACATCCTGGTCACTAAAAGCAATGTCCATCTCTTGGGGCTTAAACTGACCAATAATGGAGGAAATGGCACAGAGGCCGTTGTGATTTTCTCTCAGACCAGCTGGAGGGTCCGCGAAGCTTCAGTGACGGGAAGCTGGTACTAACTTATGCAGCGCGATCAGATCAGGGCTGACAGTACAGTCAGAGGATAAAGTTTTCATGTGCTGGTGTGAGTGCGGGGGGTAATTTTAGTTCCGCAGCCCTTCTGTGTCTCCGTTAACGTACAAGATGTTAAAATGTATTCTTAACTTTGCTCCTGAAATAGAAACTTTGAGGCAAACTTCTGAACTTTTCTGCGTAAGATGCAGTTTCGCATCACGTGCCTAATCATGTTCTCAAGCCGTCTACATCCTGTCTGCATTCCGTTGGTAAATGAGGGGTGAACCAAATAGGAAACCGTTGATGCTGGCATGGCATCGGTGTCCTCTTTGACATCAACAAATATTTCCAATAGTTAAGTGGTGCCAGATGTTGAACCAATTTATTTCTTTATAAAAGAGAATTAGGCTTGTTTCCTGTGGTTCACCTTCAGCTGCTGCTGGGGCTTGTGATGATGCTGTATCTTGTCCAATACTTGCATTTGCACATTTGAAACCATGTAGCTTTGATTTTTTTTTTCTCAAGTACAGTGACATGTTTACAAAGCTCCGTGAATATGAGTGCTTTCATATAAATATATTAGTTATGTAATAGCTCCCTAATGCAACTCATTTGAAAAGCTGGAAGCTTAAACTAGATCAAAATTATGAATAAAAAAATATTACATGCTGGCGTCAAACATGTTTGAATATCATCCCGACATCCAGGCAATGGCCAATTAATAGCTGCTTGCTGAATTTGGTGTCTACTGGATGACGCCATAATACGATTTATTTAAAATAAAACTTGGAAAGGTACTGGGCAGAAAAGTTGCTTCCTCGTGTAACAGATTTACCATGCAGCTCATATTTTATTTCAGTAAACAACACAACAACAAATTTAGGACCCATACGTGACTTATTTCCAAAACAACAAAGTTGTCTGTGTCTTCATAGTAACTCCTTAAAAGCTATTTAGTGAAATTAAACGTCAAGCGTTTATAGGTTAGCTTAATGCATCTTGAAAGGGCGAGAAACAAAAGAGTGAGGATGTGCCTTTTCAAATTATCATTACCAAAACAGCTTGAAACACCGTCACAGCCATATTCTCTGGGGTGGGGGTGCAAAGCCCCTACCTTAATGAGTTTTATGACAAGCACACAAGCCTACCGGAGTAAACTATTAAATAACCAATGGACACGCGCATCCCACTGACAAGTATGTAATTAACATTTCACTTAAATGAAGGCAACATCAGCACTGAACTTCAGACTCTCACTCTGCGGCTGGAAAAGTGCAGCGATAAAGGGCACTCAAAAAGAACCGGGAAGCTGTTTTTCTCCTCTTTTGCTCCTTGCGTTGCCCTTCACGACGCCATAATGCACAGCGAGCACCACTCAGCGCTACACTAATAGCTAATGTAGTTCCTCCTTGCCGGGCGCCACAGTTATTTTATTTCGTTCAGCAGCAGGTGACACGGAGCAGACCCAGGCCGAAGAAACGCCGTCGGTCCCCTGATGTGCTTTAAACTGCACTTTTATCCCACCTGGCTCCAGAGCTTCTTCTCTAACGGCTCTCTGACCGAGTCTTAAAAGCTGCTTTGTTGTAGAGGACCGGAGAGGGGCCGCTTATGCTAACGCAACGTGGGACAAACCGCAATAAGAAAACGTTCTAAAGAATGAATGATGCCGTCCACATTTGATATTACCACACTTCATATAAAGAGGAGCAATAAACAGAATCCGTGACGGATCATTGTTCCCTGATCATTTTTGCATTTCGGTTATAGCTGAAAATGTCTGACAGCAACACAAAATCAAAGCAATACATAGATTAAGAAGCAGCCTCGTGCCAACTGTGCATAACTCTTGCAGGTGTGGCGACACTGCAACATTTTGGCATAGATTTAACAATAATCATTATAGGTTTGTGTGTAAGCGGGCGGCACTCACATCAAGCACAGGCTGCAGCAGTTCTGTTTGTTCCCCCCTGGCGTCCAGAGCCACAGCGACTGAGGCAAACGGACGACTGGCCATCTGCTGACGCTCTCTCATCAGTTGCTGCAACACAAAATAGAGATTGAAGTAAACATAAATCCCTGTCCAGTAACTACAATATATCGATATCTAAAAAATGAATTGAAACTTTCCTATTAATGCACATAAGCAACAAGACACTTGATGACAGGCGGAAATTAAATGTCGTCTAATTTATTCAACACGCGAAAAACTGTTGTAATCTAACGAAATTTTATAAAGCATTGTGGGTTTGGGGCTCTCCATTACTGGAGTTGCATGCAGTTATGTATTCATAAGGAAACAGTTATCTGCATTCTAATGATAATACCGTTTAATGTTGAGATGCCATTCTATACTTATTTGTATGACAGAATATTTACAAATCTTATGAATGAGAATAAATGAAAGGTAACAACTTTCTGTGGATAGTCACAGCGTATACTGTATGCACAAATATTAATTTGCACCTTTTAGGAAAATTACAAGTCAAGTAAAAATTTACCGGGGATATCACTGAGGAAACAATATATGTGGACATATATGGACATTTGTGTGTCCCACATAACCAAAGAGCCGAAACATTTTGCTGAGGATGAATGTGTTGTAACAAACTGCTTTTCTTTCCCACGATCACAGAAGAAGCTTCCGCAGACAAACGCTGTGTGAGTAAGTGCACGAGCGTGACACCGTTTTCGCAGCTTAGACCGAGCAGAAATAGCTTCTCTTGTTCCCCACTGATCAATATTGTAAAACAACTAGTGCCACACTTTCATCAGCAACGCGGCGTCTGATCGATATCGGAACAGGCCGCCGCTCCAGCACCAAGGACATCGCTGATTGCTATTGAATTTGTGATGAGCTTAAGTGTGTTGCATTAACATCTAATTGTACTTCAGATTACTAAGCGCATCAAGCTACAGTGTTTATGGGCCTCATAACCTGTCCTTCCTCTGCACTCTGGAGGTCAAAAGTGTGGGTCCGCACATATGAAATATTCACAACATTTTATACAAAAGCAACACTAATGTGTTTATGTACGACATAAACTACTCTGTCACTGCTTTTTCGTTGTGGTTTTTGTGCCAAATTAAACCTTTTATGCCCGTGAAGGAGTTTTTAAATGTTTGTAAAACTCCGTATGCTGCTTTTAGAGGGTGGTGGGCATTTTAGCATTTTTTAAAACCAATAACCCAGCAGTGAAAGAAAATGCCTTCTCTCTGCTCATATGTGATGTTGGCAAATTTGGCAGACTAACTTGAGATCTAACGTCACAGTAGAGCAATAATAAGGCCTGGATGCTACTCCACATCTACGAATATGCGCACGGGGTTATGTTAAAATAATGCTGTTTAATTGTTTCTATATCCATGTGCCAGCTGGAAACTTTAGAACGCCATCAGACAGTGTTTCTAACTCATGGACCTAATGTGGAGCTACAGCAACAGTAAAAATGTTCCCTAATAATAAAAACATATCAGTCATTCTACAAGCAAAGACGTTTTCAAGTGCATCTGTCTGTTGAGGCTTTTAAAATGATATTACACTTTCCTTTTGTGAAACCGGCTGCCCGTTTGGGTGAACCGTATAAGAACACCGATTGTCCTGGTTTGTTTCATTCCTGAATAGATTTGTCCTTGGTGAAGTAATGAATCCCGAGATTCGTCCGATCGGTCCCTCCGAATACAATTAGGTATTCATTAGTCTGACTATTAATTGGCAAATTTCCGATGATGTCTGGAGAACTCGATAGCATTGTATGAAAGGTCAAGTCCGAAGGAAAACAACCTGGACGCTTTGAATCGAGGCCTCGCGGTATCAAGGACTCCATCGATGTGACAGGTTTGCAGAAATTGTTAAAGCGCTGAGGTAATTGTTTCAGACTGTTGAGACTCCTGTTGAACGTGTAGACGAATACGTCAAAAACAGTGACTCATTACCGACACTTTTACAGACCGCTCATCCTCTGCACTCTCAATTATCATCGGGCTTTTAGAGAAATAAAACTAAATTAAAAACACAACCACAGACTGCAAATTAGTTTACTAGCGATTTAATAATCCTCTAGACAAAGTATGAAAAAGCAACCATATACAAAACATTATTTCATTGTTTTTTAATGAGTAGCTAATACGTTAGATTTTCTTTTACGTTAAAATCTTAGTATGTGCTGAAATCTATTTCATGATTCAACAGTGCCATAATGACATAATGTCATAGAGAAGTGCCAGATTATGATTTTGATGTTACGGTCATTGGTGCTACATTAAAATGCATATTGATGTGAATGCTTCCATACTTTATGCTTTCCAAAGCCACTTTATCGGTTAAAGCCTCGGTGTTTCTCCTCTTCCTGGATGGTCAGCGTGTTTTATAGCTTCTGTTAATCTTTTAAATAAAGCCATATTTATGTTGATGGACGGCATTTAAAGTATTTTGAACATTCAAAAATTACTTTTACTACTGTACGGACTCACTCACTGATGGGAATAAATGAAAGGACAGTTCAGGTCAGTTCTATGCTTGGTTGAGTCACTCGAACAACATTCCCTGGGGCGTTTTATATGAGAAAAAAAAAACTGCCGTATGAAATTGAGATTGATTCTTTACTCTTTTTCCCTTTAAATCTGGGAGCCTGTGTCTGATTGTCGTACATCTCTGCCATTAAACATAAAATCTATAGATTAGAGCTTCTGGGCCAGCACGCCAATTTGAGAATTTCTGCCCTTTTTGAAACTATAACAGTATGATGGTGGGCCTGATATGCCGCAAAACAAGAAAACAGCTCACAGCTTATGGTTTCCGGCACAAAAACTTCAAATCCAACAATGTCCATTGTAAATGTCAGATAGTACCAATGTTTTCACATTGTTAAATTATTGTCTAGTGACTTGCTCAGTGTCCAGTAGATGCATGTAAAAAGTGCCGGAAATACAATAATCAAAGTATAAGTACAGTACCAGAGCGATTCTATAAACTATATAAAGTTAATGACAAAAGGCAAGAGTGAACTCGGTAAAAGCAATTAACACGTGTGCAATGACAGACGGATTTTGTCCAGACTACAAGCTGGAGCCATTCACGGACTGTGATAAGGGTGGGCATCCGGCGCACCGCTATGCAGCCTGATTAATTTTAAGCAAGCGCGTGGATGAATTATCTGAATGTTTTGCCTTCATTTTATTCTGCTAAAGCTCAGGTGTCATCTAAGCAGGTCACTTTGTCCTTTTACTGGCTGCATAGAGCTGAAGAATATCCAACGAAATAAAACACAATTAAATGAAAAAATGAAATGCTGAAACGTTTGAACTAAAAAAATAAAATAAAAAAAAGACAAATTATTTTTGTAGTAGCAGTTTTAAACTAACTCTCCAAATCTTTTAAATGTTATGCCAATGTGCACACATACTTGGATTTAAAGTACCTCCAGTAGATGAAGATGTAGACGCTAATTGCCTCTGCATACCACAGCGATATGATATTGGTTTGGTTGGTTGTTGTGTGTAGGCTCAAGTACCAAGAACTTGAAGGAAAACATTCATATGTATTATTACAGGTGTGTGGTATTATTGCAGGATACATTAGGACATAACTATTCCTTAACTGTATTCCTATATTTCTGCTTTAGTGGTCAGGCGGACAGGCTTCCACGAGGACTATAACCTGAACTCCCAGTCACAGACACACTCCATTGTCCTTAACTTTGGAGAAAATGACACTTCAGGACAAACTTTAAACTGAACACGGGACAATGAAGGTGACCAAGAGCTTAAGAGTAAGATAATCTTATTACAGCAATCGATGGCTGCTGATTGAGCTCTTCAAGGAAAACGCCGAGTGTGGGCCTACGCCAGGTCTGCAGAGGGACATGTGAGAATGATGCTGTCAGCGATATGTACCTTTCAGGTTTATTAATAAAAACATAGCAACACAACATATTATCCAGCGTTTGCAGGGATCATTTTAAACGACTGACTGCACAGGCTCATGCTCCCAGCCGATCCTCAAGGACGTGTTGAAATGTCCTTGAGTAAGACACTGGACCCCCAAAATTATCTGCATGTCACTCACTCGTACAGTAAGTCACTTTAGATAAAAGCTTCGTATGACTTCAATGTGATATTTTGTGTCTGTACCCAAAGAAATGTGCCACCTGCAGCGTAGCCCCCTCTATCTGCACTAAGCCGCTGTACTCGCCACACCACTTGCGCTTAAACTAGATTCATGGTGCCGCGCTGAGCTCGCGTTGTAGGCCGTGCGAGTGGATCACACTGTTCTGAGCATTGACGTGTGTGTAGGATTCGTGCAACCCCACGTTGGAGCCAACAGATGCTGAACAGCCATTACCTTTACTGAAATCACCATGAGATAAGATGCTAGAGCAAGTGTGTGTGTGTGTGTGTGTGTGTGGCACGTGTCTTTGCACGAGCCTTAAAAACAGCCACGTGTTTGTGTGTGTAAACTCGAGTGTTGGAGTCTTATGAAATGTCAGCGCCCCCTCCCCCTCGGTTTCCCCCACAGGTAGCTTCGCGGAGGTCAGCCCTCGTTCTCCTCTCTGGCATTTACAGCTGCTGTCTTTCAGCCCTTTATCAGCCACCCAAGGTCCAAGTCTTGTCACCCACCATCAACGGGAAATTCTTCAAATTAACAGCAGCACCTCTGGATTCACATCCTTTTAACTCGCCGATAAAGGAAAAGCTCTTATCGGATTAGGACATTAGTAACATTTCAGCTTTGTAAGACTCAACGCCTGCAATTACATGTTCATCAAAGCTGTTGTTCTTGTATATTCCATTTACATACAGTTAATTCTTACATTATTTAAAAAAAAACATGACAAATGTATTAAAATTACAAGTTTCACATAAACTAACTCATATCTTATAAACACGGTGGTTTTTAAATCTATCCATATCTCACATGGCTGGATCGGTGACTCAGTGTGTGACTCCTTCATGCCTTGTCCTTTTGTCAGATGGGGGCTTGTGATCATTAGATCAAGCCCCCAAACCAAATCTTACCATCACTTTTCTGGGCAATCTTCAGAAGAGCATATGATATTGACCTGCTCTTTCATTTTAAACGAACACAATGTTCAGTGAAGAGTCAATCAGTTCGCCATTGAGAGACGAGACTCGAGCCGTTTCTTACATCATGTTACAGCACCCGAGATTGTCTCAAATCAAGAGATGCATCACAAATTCCACTGAAACTTCGTACTATCCAAGTGACATAAAGGTGTGTGCAACATAAAACGTATTGTGGCAAATTATTATTTATGGATGTCATCACTAGCTTGCTACTAAATAATTTTGAAAAATAAATAGTTTGTTGATGCTGGATAATATGAGGCAGTTAATTCAGCAGTGTATGCAAAAAAGAGTTATGGACACAGCTATGACAATGTCTTAAGACAACAATAATATAGACAGTATGAAAAAGTGTCAATTTACATATGATCGAATCATAATGATGGCTAAACATCGAGTATGTCTTTAGCCCAACTAATGGTTGGCAAAATATTGCCTCATTTTTTCCCTCTGTTGTTGAGGAATATAATAAAATAGAAATTCAATTCTAAGCACATTTTAGATGCAATTTTGAATGTTATAATCATCACAAACAGTTTAAAGGGAATAAACAGCTCTGGTCTTTGCTGAGATAAAAACATTCTCAGACTTTGCTTTCATATAGTGTGTTCCTCCAAACATACATAAAACCCTTATGATCTGATGAGAAACAGACCTAAACTAGTAAATATAAAAAAAAAAAACGGTTTGACTATTAAGGAATAGAGGCCCAGAATAATGACACATGACACAGATGGTAAAGTCTACTTGCAATGCTGAAGTGCCCACGACGGCACAGAATCGGCTTTGGGCTGTTACAGCTTTCAGGGAAAGGTTACCAACAGGAAGCTTCGTTTCGAAACAGGCCACCAGAAAATGCAACAGCAGGAACCTTGAGATAGTCTCTTTCTCAGGATCATATTCTTTTCAATTTGTCAGCTAAAGTTTGCAGAAGAAAATGTGATAGTATCATGTGACTTGACAGTTTGTACCAATAACAGACTCAGAGGCAAAATTTAGTATTGGCACAAAACAAGGGCCACTGTTTTGTCCTCCTCTGCTGCGGGAACCTCAGAGGACGCTTTGCCGTTTTAACTCTGCTCAGGGGAACCTCAGAGGACGCTTTGCCGTTTTAACTCCGCTCCGAGGAACCTCAGAGGACGCTTTGCCGTTTTAACTCTACTTCAGGGGAACCTCAGAGGACGCTTTGCCATTTTAACTCTACTTCAGGGGAACCTCAGAGGACGCTTTGCCGTTTTAACTCTACTCCGAGGAACCTCAGAGGACGCTTTACCGTTTTAACTCAACTCCGAGGAACCTCAGAGGACACTTTACCATTTTAACTCTACTTCAGGGGAACCTCAGAGGACCCTTTACCATTTTAACTCTACTTCAGGGGAACCTCAGAGGACGCTTTGCCGTTTTAACTCTACTCCGAGGAACCTCAGAGGACACTTTACCATTTTAACTCTACTCCGAGGAACCTCAGAGGACGCTTTACCATTTTAACTCTACTTCGAGGAACCCCAGAGGACGCTTTACCATTTTAACTCTACTTAAGGGGAACCTCAGAGGACACTTTACCATTTTAACTCTACTCCGAGGAACGTCAGAGGACGCTTTACCATTTTAACTCTACTTCAGGAATCTCAGAGGACACTTTACCATTTTAACTCTACTTAAGGGGAACCTCAGAGGACACTTTACCATTTTAACTCTACTTCAGGAATCTCAGAGGACACTTTACCATTTTAACTCTACTTAAGGGGAACCTCAGAGGACACTTTACCTTTTTAACTCTACTGCATGAGAACCTCAGAGGACACTTTACGGCATTTAATCTACTGTGACGGCAGTGTTTTGCATACTTATAAAGAAGTGACTGTACCATACAGTCTTTAGATTTTTTTATGCCTTCCCAGCAACTGTTTCCTATATTAACAAAACTCTTTAATCATCAGAAATTAAGAAATGAAGGTTAACATTTACCTATTTTTGTCTGGTAGCTGAAGGGCAGCTACAAACAGATGACAGGAATTCCAAGAGCAGACAAAAAACCGAGCAGAATATTAATGATGTGAGCCCATCTGTCTGCATTAATTTTTATTGACATTAATTCTTTGGATAGGCATGATTCACAGTAACAGAAGCTATCATTCTTGTTTATTTTCATATATCAATTAGAGGAAATAAAATGCTGATCCTATGATTATCAATGTCATTCGTAAAGTGGAAATAAATTGTGGAAGCTTTACTACTTGACTGCAGGTCATAAGGCTGGATGTGCACCATATTAAACTTCCTGCTATTGAGGGTTATATAGAGAACGTATTAGAATATAGGATTCACTCTAAGGAGATGGAAATGATAGTTGCTCTGACAGAAACCAGCAACCCCCATTGCAGTTCAGGTTAAGGGCAGTGAGGTGAATTTGCATACATTTGCTCTCATCTTCATTTTCCTGCACAGCATCTTTCTTACTCTCTTCTTTAATTTCTGCTGCCAATCATCTCATCATTCGCCCCTTTTCATCCCCATTTTATCTCAACCCCATCTTTCATAGCAACTCTGAATATTAATGTTTCATTCTACCTCTTTTTTCCTTAAGTCACTCAGGGTACCTCCACATGCCTTCTCCACTAGTTCACTTAACATAAACCCACAATTCATCAGTAAAATCAACTTTACTTTGTATAATTTTCACAATTTTTTTCCTGACTGTTGCTCAAATACTAGCACATTGTAATTTCTCGAAACATTTGTGTTAACAGATGCAGAGCTTCAGTGAATGGTGGTGTCCAAAGAACAAATGAAATTTCCATCGTGCTGAAAGTTTTGGTTTTGATATGCAGTGTAATGTCTTATCGCATACTTTAGGTCCATCAGCCTAATTAAGAGAAATCAACTGACATGTCTTGCATTTTACAACAAGAGTTACTACACAGTAAACAGTTTAGTTTACTTTACTTTTTTATATTCATATTATCAGCAGACAGGGCCCTGTCTGGTTTTGGACTGAGACTGTCTCAGTGTCCACCAAAAACAATGGAACATGTTGTTGTGCAGTTTTTTAACTTCCAGCTTTGGATGAACCAACAAGCTTGTTGCTATGAACACATGAAGCTGATTTATTGCTTTTCTACACGTTTCTGAGCATTTAATGAGTGTTTGGCTCATTTCCTATTATGGATTGTTAATGGGCGCCGCATTTTTACCCCAGTACAGTAAATGTATTACTTTATCGTCACCCCCATAAATGTATGGGTGTCCTCTCATAATGTACATATTCAGTGTATTTTAGCATTTTTTTCAGATTTAATTCTACTACTGATATTATTAAAATGGGTTTTGCCAATTGTTCTCTTTTTATATTTGCATGATGGGACACAATCACGTTGCAGATTTGCAAATGCTGTGAACATTTTGTAAAGCAGTAATTAGAAGTTAATTGTGTCTTTTGCGTCACACGTGTCAAAAACAGAACAGTATGGACTTACTTCTCTCCGCCGTGAAGCCCAGCAGGTCTGTTTGATCTTCCACACCACGGCTGCCACCAAAAGTAATGACAGAAAGCAACTGAAATGAAAGACGGGGAACAATATCAGGCAATAGAACTTGTTTGTTTGCACATGCAGCGACAGAAGTGAATTGTAAACCTGCAGCTTGATCAGGAAAGTTCCTTGTAACCGTTTTCACAGAAAAATGATTAAAAACTGACGCTCCTGTATAACCCATTTTTCTCTGTTATATTTGCATTAAATACTGTAAATCATTTTAATATAAATATTACACGCTGACACAGAGTGGCCTTAAATAATCAAAGTTCCCTTCTAACTTTAACAAAGACGGAACGGGGTGGTCGACATGAAGACGTAGCACATTCATTTCTTATTAGACTCAATATTTTGCCCGATTACTTCAATTAATAACCCAACAGTAAAATCATTAGTCAAGGGAAATTCGGCAAGGTCCAAGCACTACTGGGAAAGAAAAATATGACTGATAGTAAGATTCCACTTCATTATCCTGATGACAGATGAGAATGTAAAGATTATTAAGTGATAAAGAGACATTCGGCTCTTTTTCAGAGCTACATGTATGACATGAGCAAGTTCTTAAAAATGATCTTTCATTTGCCTGTGAGAGGTACCTCGTAATAAACGTGTCTTTTTAAACCAAAACACAACAAACAAACAAAAATTAAAAAATGTCTGTAAACTAGAGATATTTGAATGTTTAGTCGTTATCTTGTATTTTATTATTTCCTCTCGAATTATTCTCTCTCCTCACTGTATCGTAGGGAATGTGGCACTGGTCCTGACGTCCAACAACAATCTTATTTCTGTATGAAAAATACACAGAAATACAAAAAAAAAAAAAAAAACCTTGTCTTTGTCATGTCGCAATCTGAAATTGAACTCTAGACCAATAAGTTCAGATAAACCCAGACACAAGACTAGCTGTGATTTCATGGGCCCAGTTGTTTGATGTTTAAACCTGAGTGGGCCTTCAATTTACCTGCCACACCTGTTTGATGCATTGGCCCGGATCTTTGAAGAAGATGATAGCGCCTCTGAGGAATGTGATAACAGCTAAAAAAACATACAACTTCCCATCGATGATTGAAGCAAAGTGGAGGTAACCAAGCAGTGGGATTAAAGTGTTGACTGATGGGAAATTCTGTGCTTCAAACATCTTGTAATCGCACAAGGAATGTATTGTGGAGGTCCACACACTGGGAAACCCTTTCCTTCTTTTAGAAGTACTTTCACCATCTCAGATACCTTTGAAGATAACCACGAACAGAGAGGAGAGGATGTGGGGAGGCTTCTGATGTGACTGAAAATCCCAAGACAGATGTTCTGGCTTTCATCGTCTGTATTTTAGACAGCAAAGAAGCTCGAATCTGCTTTTCACATTGCTTCTGTCTCCGCAGTTAATAAAAGGGGTTTTGGCAAAACTGCGTGTTTTCAGTGAAGGAGTGACTGAAACTTTAAAAACCTTTTTCACAAAAGATAAAACACAAGGAAGGTGGGATGCCATCACAAGTTATTAACTTCCTGAACTTACTAATGTTGGCCAAGTCCTACTATTCTTATAACATTATATATTTTGTGGTTTTTGTAACACCATAACAGTGATGGTGTGACACGCTCAGGCAATTGGCCATTGACTTAAGGAAACTGACAACCGATGCTGCTTTCTTTTAATTACATGCTCATTTCTGTAAACACAAAGCTACAATTGCCACAAGGGAAAACAATCAATAATATCCATAACTGCTTTCTACAAGCTTGTTAAACTGCTCAGAGGATTAAATGAAACAAGGAACACTAAAAACACACGCACTAAAAATAAGACAATACATATCTTTCAGTATTAAAGCCAAAAGGTTTATAGTTTAGTTGAACTTCTTTAAAGCAATTAGACTTTTGCATTAAAAACCCTACACATTTTAAGAGTTTGTTAAGGAGTCTAATCAGGTCTAATGCTCCCACATACATTTCTTCACTAATGCACATATGCATCCACTCACATACTTTCAGGACTGGAATGAAGTTGATTTTGTTAATGAGTATAAATTATTCCCCAGGGTTCCACTGCTAGTATTGTGCAGCATCCTATTAGAGAGTCTCCACAGCATCTAATCAAAATGCATAAAACAATCAAGAGTCCAAACCAGATTACGACTTGTGCGAATAAATATTGCTCGTGAAGTCAATTGAGATGAAAAAGCGATGCAGGAGTGGAAGGTGTCTGAAAGGGCCGTGGTGAAAAAAGGTGAGCAGACGTGTGAATAAACTCATAGCGTCGTTTCTTCGCTCTCTCTTTCTCTAGAAACCCTGCGGGGTGATTTGACATTTTCTCATCAGGCTGATTGTGTTTCCTGCAGGTTCATCCCTCCTCAGCCCCCAACCGCCCACACCCACACAAGTGCTTGTCACTCCATCAGGGCATTCCGATTTTACCTCCGTTTACGGGTCAGTGAGAAGTGGACGACAAAGACACAGGCGAAGTTGTGAGAGAATTAGTATGGCCTGCACGACCAGCGTCATAAAAAAGAAACAGAAAAGAACCCCCCACCCCCAAAAAATACTCATTTAAATGTAAATAGATTCACAAAATGAGGCAGGCAAAATGGAAAAGCTGAGCTGTGTTATCAAAAGCTGAAAATGATTTTCTCTGGATTCAGACATCGAATACGAGAATTCAATACATTTAGGAAAATAAAGAAATAAAGCAAGTAGTATTTTTATCAATCATACAAAATTCTAAAAGGAAAAACCGCAGCTCCTTCTGTCCTGGGTTTGTGTCCTTTTTGTGACACCATTCGGGAGGGTTTAGTGCAAATGGTATGAGGACATTTCAGATAAAATAAGCTCTGTCCTTCTCCCCTTTCCTTCCAGGAATTCCTGAATTTTGCTATTCAATTGTAATTCGATCAGATGGAGGCAGACGACAACTGACTGCGTGACAGCTTTTTGGGAAAAGTTATTGTGGAATGGGCCGTGATGGGCAGGTGCCTCGGGCAAAGACGCTCTTCTGTTACCGTACTGACACCTACCACAGATAATATTTAGGTATATCAGCTAATCGGATCCACACAAACTGCGAGATGGTTGCGTGTTACTGAAATACTTTCCCCCCAACACTTTTTTGTTTTTTTTTTAGATATTAAAACTTGCGGTGCTAAAACATTTATGCCTAACTTAAAGCTAAGCCTCCATAAGGCTGGTGGCAATATTCAGAAGCAAAAAAGCTATCCATCTATCTAACTTAAAACATACATTTTGCAATCACAGCCCCATCCTCTTAATTTATTCAGACTTTGCTGTGCTTTTGAGAAAACACAATTGGCTCATTTTAAACATTTCAATGAGTAAAGATTTCCATCGCAGCTCTCAGGACGAAAATCATTAAGAGCCCTCATATCTCCATCGCCCACACCTTCCCCTTTAGACAGCAATATGCACCTATTGAAATCGTTACTGACAGTTCACACTCCACTTGAAAAGGGAAAATCACTGCCTTCAAGACACAAGAAGAGTTCACGTGTGCTCTGGTTAACCGATCGAGACCAACACACTCAATAAGCCCAGCGAGATTCATGTGGATGGAGAAAATGTGGTGGGTCAAATTCGGAGTTTTGTGACCGCTGGACACCATGAAAAGCTAAATAAATAGTTGCAAGTGTATATTTAATTCATGGAAATTTGAATATGTGACTTACCTGAAAAAAGTCACAAAGAACTGGACAAGGTCCATGATGCTGTTGTGTTGGGAGAAAGCAATCTGTGAGGGACGAGAATTATTTACAATTAGTCAAAAACAGAAGATGTTTCATATGAAAAGCCTAGAAAAAATAAAACAAACTTTTAGAACTCGTTTAAAACTGAATTAATATGATTGAAGCCGAGTTACAGTTGTCATTTATCCTCACCTCCTTTCATGAAGCTATGAATGCAAAGTCAAAAAAGTACTTTTTAAATGAATCTAAATAAAATGTTCACAAATCAATATAAAGATTTGGATCTAACACAACTAAATATGCTCCTTAACAAACCTCTCAGTTATTGAGGCGATGTCGCGTACAGCTGATTATATATTGCTGAGCATTTATGTCTAAAGGGCAACTTGGTTGGTAAAAAAAAAAAAAAAAAATGGGTCAGAAATATGTTTTAAAATCTTTAAAAGGGGGAATGACAAATCATCCTGGGAGCTAAATCATATCTGATAGGCCACATCATAGTGCGTGTCCTTTTCCCGGAAATCAATACACAACACAGCGTCATCTGCAGAAGTATTAAGCCCCTGGTTGATAGCACCTCAAACCGTGGAGCCCAAACACAAAAATGTGGCTTTTAGTGGTGGATTAACTTGTGTGAAGGAGCTCAAATTTAAAATCAGCGATTTGGCCCCTGTCGATTTATTATTGTAGGCATTCCTTTTTCATTGTGCAAAACTATTTGGTTTTAGCACTTTATTGACACCCGCAATAGTCTCACGAGCTTCTGCCATCTTTGACTCATTTGAGCTGAGAATGAAAAGCAATGAGATGCTGACTGACATGGCTGAGGGGAAAGCCACACGTCACACCGGTGTTTTTCTGTGTTTTGATAGGTGCCACAGGTCCATTTGCTCCTGCTTTCGACTTAATACGGGGTCAAAGCAATAACTTTCACGTTAATTTAGTCTCCAATCAACGGCATCGTTTGGCGAAACTTTTCAACGGCTAGCGGACCAAAGCGTTACACTGACAGCTCACGATGACACTGAAAAATATCAGCTTTAAAAATATCTTCATCTGGATTTGAATGCTTATTTTAAGTGATTGGACTTCTCATAAGCACGGTCTCAAATACTGATTTATATCCTACAGGCCTGCACTCTCATCCCTGCATCCCAAATGCAAGCAAGGAATGAGAAACCTGATCCTGTTACAGAAGCTATTTGGCTCAGTCCAGTCCATAATAAATACGAGACTGTTGGCCAGGAAATCTAATAGAAAACTATTACGGGGCCACCTCCACAGATGGACTGACCCCAAAGATATTATTACCTCACCGTGCTCCACTCATCCACCAGGGGAAAGGGAGGGACGGAACAAATGTAAAAATCAATATTCGGGTGTGGGCTAATTAGCAAAAAGGATATTGTGTGCTATTATTAGGAGTGACTATACAATCTCTTAATGAAAGCTTTTGTTTCTCACTTAAAGCTGCAGTTATGACTGACTTTCAATATTATGCAAAAAATACTAATGAAATATAATCTAAAATATGTATACAAAACTTTATAATTAAATATAATGCAGAATACCGCGTCACAACTATGTATTGCCTTACAAATATATTTAATGTAGACAAAAACCATACAGTACAGTACTACGTTACTTTCACGCAGACATAAATTACAGTAATGTTTCCGTGGTAGTAGCCAGTTATCATCTGACATATGTTAAACAGCGCAGCATTTATTGTTTTAGTGTTGCGTAATCTCTGTCTTCATTCTGCGGCAGCAGCCCTGGTGCCGCATTCTCTCTATGTGCAACGTGTTGAAGCCTTTTCATTCCTTCATCCAGAGCAAGTTCCTGAAAGGGTTAAATGGGGGATTGATTTTGCCCTCCCCACTAAAAAAAAAAAGCAGCTGTGCATATATGCACGCTAACCACTGCTCGTTAACATTTAATTAGATTAGTAATTAGAACAAAGTGCACTTGAAATTATCCTGAGCAACCACGTAACTGCATCTGCAAACGTGGCTGCTCCCGCTGTTTCACTGTATGTACTGTTTGGATCAGACTTACAGCTCATAAAAGGGGATATTTTCATACATGTAAGCAACGTGATTGGAAAAGAGAGACAACAAAACATGCAAGAGGGAAAAGATTAAAACCTGTAGGTGTTATGTAGGTCACGAGCTCAGTCCTTACCTGGATCTTGATGGGCCATGAGAAATTACTGACGTAGACATAAAAGGTGATATTAGGGTTGCTTCTGAAGGTGAACTTCTCCGAGGAGAAACTGTCTCTGTATTCCTTGATGTTGGTTTTGGACACGATGGGCACTTCCTCTCCGGAGATGGTTCCAGCTGTTTGGGCACAGGGTTCATGTTTAGTATTTTGCCGTTTGGGCCTCGCCACGCTCACCTACACACAGACACAGGGCTGAACCCACTGTAACGTGTTATTACGAATCCATTATTGGGTTTTATCAAACCATTCGGGACAACAGGGAAGCTCTCACGGCAATTATTACCGTGTCTTAAGTGCATTAAACTTTTTTTTTTTTTTGGTTGACCCAAAAGAGGGGGCTTTACTGTGTAATTACATATGACGTCCATATTTTATTGTTAAATGGACACCGACGTGGGAGAGAAGCGCTGCTTGAAAGAGGGACTGAAACGCTGATGTTCACAGGTCATGGCTGAGTCATGTTAGCACATATTCATCATCTGAATCCATATTACAACTAGCAACTAATGCATTTAGTATATTCGAGACCCAGAATTTGGCATTTTATGACCTTCCTGTGGATTTAAACTGCTTACCAGCAACAAAACTCTGCAAAGATCAACTATGTATTATAGGACTCGTTTATGTCTGTTTATGATCAGTATTCATGAGTGGAGTGTTATTTTAATTCTGGATGAATATTACAGAAGTGCAATAATGGTGGTTTGGTACAGAGTGCTGTCATAATTGACAAGATTTCAAGAAAGGATGAATTTTCTTTGCGTATAATTTAATGGGGGTTAAAACTAAAGTGCAAACTTTAGAGAATGCCGTGTTTATGTACGACTCTAAACACCCATCATAAAATAAAAACTAAAACATTTCGAGCCACCACTCTTATTCCCATCCATCTAAATGTTTTAAGTCATTTTTCTATTCTTCCCCGTGTCAGTGGGTCTTCATCATTGACATTCCAACCCACAGCTCTGAAACAAAAGAACTGAAAATGACAGCTTTAGTGAGGCTACGTGAGCATGTTTATCTTAATTGAAATCACCCTCCTGCCCCCCCCATCCACCCCACCCCCCCCACCCATAGGCGCTTCACACTTTGGTCGATTGTGAAGAGGCTCCCGCTCCTTCTGAGACACAATATCTTCGTGAGGGGGAGAACGCGGACTCGACTTCAAATATTAACGATGATGCTCTGAAAAGGTTAAGGTGGCGGAGAGGTGTGCGGGAGGTTAACGTGTTTCAGTGGCTGGAAAATGTCAGTGGTATGGGATTGTGAGAGCAGAAGATGACGTGGGAGAAAGTTGGGGAGGGAGATAAAGGGCGGCAGTGGACGACTGCAGTCTGTCCTTGGGTGTCTTTCCGCAGGGGGCCCTGCGACACCCGCTCAACAGAGACACAATGAGCACCAACAACTGTTGTTCTACTTATTCTACCTGCTGACTAAACGGTTCCTAATGAGGCTCAGGCTAAATTGGATAACCATTCATTTTGTGCGTGGGACTGGCAAATGATGCATTTGGAATGTGGGTCTAAAATGATAATTCTCAGACTGTGCATCGTTTGTGCCTTTATAACACTCCATTTTCAGGTCACTGTTAAAATCTACCTCAGTTTTAATACTTAAAACTTTTGACTCAAATCCCTAAATAGTATTTAGTATATAGTAAAGTGTTTTAGGCGGGTTTGGTTAGAAAAGAGAACATTTTGTTTAGTGCATAATTATATTTTTTAGTTCTTTTTAACAAATTCATCCAGGGCTGTTCAAATTATGAATATGTATTTTCAAAGACTATTAAATGTACAAAACAGTGGAAGAGGAAAAGAAAACATTATTTTAACAGCTTTTCAGAGTTGCAAGGTTTTTGAAAATCCATCTGCCTATTTCACAATAAAAGCTGCCTTCTTGTGACTGGATTGAATACAAAATGCCAGCGTCTTGTCGAGGTGTTTACTGTGCAACAGTCTTTCTACTACAGATCAACTAAACTGCAAAATCATGTAAAAAAAATAAATACCTGTTGATCCCACCGACCAGGTGATATTGAGGTTGAAGTTGTTGGATGCATTAATGGACATGTCCAGGTTCTTGTTTGCCTTTAAATGATGGACATAAAAACACCAAATCATCAATGCAGGTAAATATGAAACAGATTTGGCACAACAGCCTCAACATAGTATATAATAAAAGCAGAGATACTATGAGGACGTTATGGAACTCAGAGAGAATTTGTGAAACCAGACTCCAAGTGCAACTTTCTAGCATCTTTACAGTCTGATCAACAATCATCAGCATTAAATGTGTGAAGATTCTGCTGAATGGCTGCACAAAATAAAGACCAATTTGTGGTGTTTCTGGATCTATTGCCAGACAAAGAAGAACTTTGATTTCCAAACCAGTTACCTGCTCAGGTGAGGCCATAAAGTTGATGGCAGTGTAGTGATTATCGTCTTCTTGGATGAGACTGAAGGTGAACTGGTAGTCAATCAGTAGATTGTCTATTTTGAAGAAGAAGAAGAAAAAAAAATCAAACACGAGACAAAAAAAGTCTTTCATATTTCTCTGCACAATGCACATAAAAAGATGTGGCAACTTTCTGCACAATACACACAGGCCTGAGCTGCCAGTGGTGGTTTTAAGCTACTAGAGAGACTACAGATGTGATCAAAAGAAACTCCCAAGCAATAGTCTGACTGATGGAGACAAGTGAAATCAGAACGTCTGCAATCAAATCCAATAACTGTAATCAGCGTGTTCAATTTTCTCATCATACAGAAAAAAAAAAAGCTGGAAAACCTGGCCCTCACAATAAGCCACTGCTGTGATTAATCACATATTCGTAAGTGGATTTTTACGTGACTTTATTTTGTCTAAAAATTATATTTAGATTGAAAACTAGATCTTGCTTTTTTTTCCCCTTCAATCCATTTTGTAGCATGGATGTTCTGTTTTCAATTGCGTGACGTGTTAGTGGTTACGCACACGTGTGACAGTCGACTGACAAACGACTGGGAGCTAATAGAAAGATGCACAAAATCGTACGTTACGACAGTAGCTCAAATTATACAAGCAGTGGAACTGGCTGGATAATATCATAGTCGGTGCGGCATGTCAATTCACGTTCAACGGCCTTATGGAGCGTCGTGTTTATGGAACTGCTCCACGGAGCTCAAGAAGTCCCAGTGGTGAGCAGAGGTTAAAACAAGCTGCGGGCTTTTAGTTTCCCGTCTTCTACTCACTGAGCCTGGTGTCATGCTATGACATTTCGAAAGGGACAAAAACTTGGCACAGGCTCTGTTGTCAGTGGGAGAGTGTTGACAGGCAGATAACAAATCACTAAGTACTGCGGCACCATGAAGGACACATCATGCAAAAAATAAAAAATAAAAAATAACACGCACAAAACAAAAACACCAGCATGTATATAGACACACATATTCACTTATCACGACTAAGGCAGCTGCTTGCATCACTCACCTTGATAGATATTTCTTTTAACGCAAACATTTAGTCAACTTTAGAACTGAAAAAACGAGTAGGTGGGTGACTGGGTGAGTGAGTGGATGAGTTGAGAGTTTTTACTCCTCTGTCTCCTTGATTAGATCAATCACTCACCCCTGATGCATCTGACATTCTCACGGAAAGTTATTCTGTCGCCGAACAAGTGCCCCTGGTGCCAAAATGCTAAAATGCCCCATCTGCCCGAAGCGGAAGTGGAAAAGCGGCGACGGGGAGCACGGGAGAGGGAGTCGACGCGTGTGAGGGGAGCTGGGTTTTAATAAGACTGTGGGGACCAAAACCTGTTTGCACGCTCACATTGAAGAGACGTCGCAGGTCCTCGCCACAAAAATCACGGAATTTTAGAGTGATGGCTGCACACACTGTATATAACATTATTCGACACACACACACACACACACACACACACACACACACACACACACACGACTGCGGAGGTTTCATCAAAGCACAAGTAGTGGTTATGGTTAAGGTTAGAATACGTTAATGGATTAAGTCCTCGTAAAGATGATAAAAAAAAAAAAAACGTGTGTGTTTGAGTGCTTATGAGTTGCAAAGAAGTGTCCAGTGGAGGATTACTCACAGTAACATGTTCCTCGGAGCGGATTGCCAAGGTAACGGTTTTCTGAGTCACATCTGCAGCGAAGAAAACAGGGAGGAGAGAACAAGATGAAGACGAGTGCTAACAGATTGAGAAGCAAGAATGCCTGTTATCAGGAGCAGCGTACGCCAAGTAGCAGCTCCCGCTGCTGGCACCTCGTCAAGTCCCTCACAAAAAAGAAATAATCTGATAGTTTGGTGAAGTTAATTAGAATTTTTTGTTTATCAAGGGAACACAGTGACATGCCAACATACCAGAAGATCACAGAGTGTGGTGACTGGAAGTAATGTAAGGTTAATCCCTAACTCAACACAACTTTGCTAAACTTATTCTTACTAGTGAATCATTTTTGAAGGACGGGATCACGGAAGTGTGTGTTTTGGCAGAACATGTAGATATGTAGCTGGTGAGCTTTATAGTCAAAGCTCACACCACATAACTTGTTTACGTTTAACTGGGAAACTGTTTTATAAGATTTCATTTTTAAAAGCAAAAAGTTGGGGATTTTTTTTTTTTTTTTTTTTAAGGAATACACAATAAAGTAAAACTAAATATTCTTTCCAGTTTATATCGCAGCTGGAAAACTGTAACAAATACAAAGTTACTTATAATTGTGAAAATAAAAATCGGAATATCTTCATCCACACTGACACCGTTGTGTAGTGAAGTACCCGTGTGCTGTAGAGGCTGGAGCAGCAGATTTCTCTCACTCAGTGACTAAAAACAGACTGAATCATTCCTGTTTCATATTGTAGCTCAACATAATCAAATGCAACCATATTTTAGCTCCTTGTCCTATGAATTTCGTTCAGCTCCTCATCTCCTACTTGTTCTACAGATCCAACTGAGCGGGACATTAAATCGCACACTGCCATGTTGCCACTCATGAGTTTTCTTCCTCGGCCCCTCCAATCCCACTTAAGGGTCCAAAGACAGAGTTTTGTACGGCATGTTGAGACAAATTAGGAATTTTGGGCTATATAAATATCTCATGATTCGTGGTAATTTCCAATTAATGAGAGGAACAGACAGCAGTGAAAAGCAGGGTTCTTTATCTCTGTTGTTCATGCATCTCTACACTCGGTCTCATTCATATGCACTTGACCGTCTACAGTTGGCTCTGAACTACACTGGCACACAGTCTCCACTTCACCTGATAAACAGAATGAGTAATAAAGGGACAAATGCCACGGCAATTTAAAAATTAGCTTTTATTGCGGCGATTTTGTTTAACAGTTGTTCTTCTTAGAACAAGCCAATTTAATTTGTTCTAATGTTCCTAAGCAGAGCAAGGACGGAGGAGAGTGAAAGACGTGGATGCCGCTGAGGAGGTGGTGGCTGTCAGTGATGTCACAGTGAAACGACGATGACTCTGCCTCTAAAAATAATGCAACATCGGGTGTTTTGCAGCATTTTGAAATCGTGAGACAGACGTTACCGCCGTGGTGGGGCACTACGCAAAAAATGTCAGTCAGACGCAGGCGGAGGGACACGTGTGATGTGTCCAAACACCTAAAATATCCCGGTAACAAAGACAGAGCGTAAACCGTGACATCAGATTAACCCAGGAAGTGTTTGACACTCATGTACGTATTTTCACAAATGACACTGAAACGTACGCGCACAGTAAATGCTGACTGACTTGGATCGTTCTGACTGTGCTCTGTAGGAGCACCAGCACTCTACCGATCTAATCAAGTTAGAACCCTGAGCTCCAGGAGAAGCAGCTCTGACACTCGTACTATTGTTGTTAAATAGGCGAGGACAGGGTGGAGTGTTAATTTACTGTGGTACAATGGACCGGGGACAAATACTGCCACCGGCTTTTGAACCTTACAGAACATCACTCCTGGGGTGTTTCAGCTGTCCGGGATTTGCAGACAGCAAAACACACACACACACACACACACACACACGCTCATTTCAAAGTAAATAATGTAACTCAATGCAACTCCTCTAGACGGTATCTTAATTTAATCTACACCTGCATGCATGCATGAACTAATCTGAACTCCAGGCAATCCCCCTCCACTGTATCTTAATTTGATCTACGCTCAACTTGAACCTTTGTCTATGTTTGTGTGCACTCTGCGATTTTAACACACACACACACACACACACACACACACAAACAGAAGAAATGTACTATGAACCCAGACAATGTTCTTCACATATTAAGAGGCTGAAGCAAGCGCAGATACGCTCTCAGAGCTACCGACGAGAAGGTAACATGCACAGCACATGCTAAAGTCCCCCTACTGACCTTTTCCTCCAGGAGTAATGAGCTACTGGACATAACCCGTAGTTGCGTTTCACACATCTGACTCACCGGGTTTTCAGTGAGGGGTCATAGCGTACGTACAATTCAACAATTCTGCTGCAGGGAAAAAAGTGTTTGGTTTACAGCACGTCTGAGCATGCAGACACTGTGGCAGTCGACTAACAGACATAATGTCAATCCTATTCGGGAGCAACGTGATTCACAAACACGCTGACGCACGTAAAGTGAGCTTCGCACTAGAGGGCTTGCAGGAGAAATTCTGGGGAATTTCTCACATACAAGAGTCTGATGAATTATAGTGCATATCTTCACGGCCGTTCGAATATGGAGTACCACATCGGATTTGTTTTAGATCGGTTGCACATTCATGGAAGGGGACACGTTATAGGCGAGCGGTTTGCACCACTTTCATTATTGTAAGTCTGCAGCTTAATTATTAGTCAAATTTGTGCATGCGTCAGTTTAGCCAGTTCCCAGCAGAAGTGGTTATGTCACGGACAACAGCATAAAAAAATCAGATCTGGCTACAAAACTTGACATAAACATTATTAACAAACGGTTCTGCGTCCGCTCTCTTCTTATTCAGCACTAACACAGCCTTTTCAAAAAACCATTCTATTCTGCACCGATGCATCCTTCACTTGATTACTTCAACTATTATTCAGGCCTAATGGCGTTGGTGGGCTGTATTGCATGTGTGCGCACCTTTGTGCTGACACAACAGAGTAACCTCGTGTGGAGGTTTTGGTTTAATAGCTGCTACCGGGGGACGGTGCGAGTAAGTGTCTGACAGGGGTTGAGCAAGACACTGATTACATGTAATGAGACACCAGAAATTGTATCGCCAAAAGAGAACGGCAATACATACACGCTAATTAGATTACGCTTGAGAAAAAAAAACGTGCTCACTTGATTAGCCAAATATGTTTGAATGTAAAAATACATCTTGATTTGGAGATTAATAAAAACCACCACAAGAACGACTGTTTATAATGACGGCAACTATCTAATTACAGCCTGTAAATGGAACTGAATTACCAACATATTGCGGTGGTTTATGTTTCTGGCAAACATTTGAAGCTGGTAATTACTAATGGGTTACAGGAACCTTCCCAGCGCTGGCTCCGGAGCCGTGTGGGCACTTCCTCGCTCTAAGTGGCTGATGATGATTGGCCTGCTGGTGCCTGGCCCGTTCTGATTCCCCCCCTCGGATTTTGCAGGGTGGAAAATGAGTTGTTGAATCCACTGTTAGCCACCTGCTATCTGAGGGTTTCTCTGCACTGTACAAAACTGCGTTCCATCTGGTGGATGAAATGAATGTGACATTTTGTCATCTGTGCAAAGTGTTGTTTATTTACTCTCGACGTGGACAGAAAGCACCGGGGTCTCCAAGAGGTCTCACCCGCCTCCCGTCTCTCCTCCTTTTAGTCTGAGCATTGCATTTTCTTTGTCTTCTCCCTCTCTCTTGTTCTTCCATCACATTCATTAATTCACTCGTTAAATTACATTTTAGGATAGTGGTTAAAGATGTGATGTTATTTTCCTGATATCTTTTTAATGATGATTAACTTTTAACGTTGATTAGTCTCTATATGTGATTCTGCCAAAGGATAGTCTCTTCATAAGTCCGCAGTTTTTGAACCATAACTTGAAGTAAGTAGCGAGTGAAAGAAGTAACTAAAATCTCAAAATACATTTCAGTGACAATGTTTGCACCCCTGTACTTAAAAAAAACCATAAAATGTTTATCTTATCAACGTAATATTTAAAGCGCATTCAGCTGAAACAATTTATCATTAGAAGTAACAAAAATGGTTTAGGAGAAAATTCTAGTAATATAATAAAACTTGTAGCATTGCAGGTGTTTGCATCATTCTTGATAAACCCTCTAGGTAAATACGTTTAATGGTAAAATCAGGGGTCTCAAGAGCAACAAAAACAGTATAGAACGCTCAGGGACAGCTTTCATAAGACCTCAAAACCAAACTGGTAAACCGTAAAAAGAGATATACATAAAAATCATCATCAAACAGCAGGCAACCTGAGTTAAAGTCTGCATCTCTACAGTTAAGCTGGGTCTGTACAAATCTGGACGGAGAAAATCATGCACGAATCCAAGGTTTACTTCTAGACATAAGGCGGCACGCTTGGACAATACCGAGGAGCATGTAAACAAGCCGCAAAAGTAGTTTTGGAATAAGGTTGTGTAGTCTGATGAGACCAAAGTCGATGGTATGTGAGGCAAGAAAAAGCAAAGTCTCCTATAATCAGACAAAAAGCAAAAAATGAAGAGGGGGGTGGATCTAAAGCACAAAGCAAAGTCAACTCAGTCATGAAAAAAAAAAGAAGAATATTTTACTGTGACCTTCCCAGTCTCCAGGCGTAATTATTATTAAAAACTTGTAGATATATTTGAAGAAGACGGTACATGTCAAACAATTTAGTGGAATTGAAGTAACTATGCCATAAAGTAGGGACTAAAATTCGACCTGGAAAGATACAAACCGCGCTCAGAGGACAACTAAAGAGGCTGGAGGACATTCCACAGGCAACAGGATGACATACAAAGTGTTAGAAATTTCATTACGGCAGATGCAGCCTTTTTTGCAATTACAGAATTTTAATTATTTCCCTACAACTTTCTTTTTAATTAAACTTTTTCTTTTTTTCTTTACACCTGATGATGCAGGAACATTTTTAATGGCTGAATGTGCACTAAATGTTATATTAGTGTTATATTTATGACATTTCAAAGTTAGGATGCAAAGTTTTGGGTGACATGCACTTTTCAGATGGAGAGTTTGCGAGAGAGGAATTAGCACATCACGGTGTGTGTGCGAGTGCATGTGTTCGCCAGTGACCATCTCCATAACTCTTGCTGCATTAAGGGTATTAAAAACATCAGGGTCCACTCCGCTTCCAACTGAGAAAGCAGACAGTTAAGTGGAGGTGGACCCGCCTATGCCGAGGAAATCCGCTGCGTCAGCACAAACAGTCTTGAGGGTGAGTCTGCAGGCTCGATAACGCTCACTGGCGGCTCTTGTTTTACACATTTCTGAACAGTTAAAGCATCCGAGCCTCACATGAGATCAAATGGGGCTGCTCTCAGCGGTCAGAAATCAATGCACATGACCACATCATGAAAACCATAAATCTCTTCAGCAATTGTGTGAGTTTTGTCCTGTTAAAATTTACTATGGGCTGTTTTGTGTCTTTGTACTCGTCGTTTCCATTGTGCGATTAAAACTACTGTTAGTTTAGTTTATGGTTTACTGAAAGTCAAACTATGTGACAGTAGGTTAATTTGAACCCAATTATATAACCTTATTTTCACAGGAGCCCACTGAAAACTTAATAACTGTTGTACCATTACAGACAGACATGTAAATATTTAAAGATAAACACACTGATCCGCTCCTAATTTAATATTTCGACATTATAAAGAATCTGTTTAGTATAAGTTACCACTGTGGTTTAAAATATGCCATCATTAACCTAATCTGATTAAATCCAATGTTCAATTTGATTTGTTCAGCACAGTTTGAATTTGGCTCCAAAAAGGGTAAATAACTTATATGGTTATATGGTATATGATAACTAATATGAGACAGCCATGTAGAACACTACAAGGCTGCGAGGTATTTCCAATTTCCCGTGGCTCTCTGTGAGTGTGAGAGCATGTGGTGGGAAGTACTCACAGCTGGCACTGGTCTCCTTTGATCCCCTTGGTGGTGCAGAAGCACTTGCCAGTTAACACCTGGCACACACTTGCATGACCATTACACTTACAGGCTGCGAGCGGCAGAGAAACCCAGATGGAGGCGAGGAGGAGGGAGAGGACAACAAGAAAGAGGGATAAAGAAATTAGTAATTACATAAAGCCGGGAATCTGGGTACAAGTCAGACATTTCTGGGTTCACCATCTCGTGACGAACGACTCAAGCCAACAAGTCGCACAGTCCATCTAATAACAGTTGTTGTGCCGGCTTTTGAGCACCGGGCTCGCAATGTTAAGCTGGGTTACCAACATCTCCTCCGCTGTACTGAACGCACAGACATGAAATTGATATTGATCTGAGTGAGATGGTAAACAAGTGTATTTCCCAAAAGATTGGCTGAACTTCAAAGATCTGATACACGATGGAGAAACTAACCCCCACACACACACCACACACACACACACACAGATGTGTGTGCTGAATTTAAAGCGCGCAGTAATGGGTGCGTGAACGATGAGTGAACTGACTCCTGAAGCGCTTATAGTGTCCTGTGCTTTCAGGTTTGCATTTCCGGGACAAAACGCTGATCCATTTCTTTCAGGTCACCGAGCTTTGGAAACTCTGACGAGGTGTATTACAGAGGGGTCACTGGATACAGCTCCCCTCTAAGCGCACATTTCTTAAGACGGTGCATATGAATTTTTTTTTTAGGTGCCAGAGCATCTTGACTGAGTGTCCAAGCACTTTGTCCTGCACGTCTTGTTGCTGACTCCCAATGACACATGGATTTTACTTTATTATGTGAAAGTCGCACTGCTCATTTTAAAAACCAACATTGAAAATGAGACAGATCCCTTGTTTTGAAAGAAAAGTATGGACATACGCATAGAAACCACAAGGTGACCGACAGATTCCACTGTAATGACGTAATCGGCAATGACTTCACCCGTAGGACGTTTTATTGTTGTGGCTGATT
Source organism: Channa striata (assembly GCA_033026295.1). NCBI lineage: Eukaryota > Metazoa > Chordata > Actinopteri > Anabantiformes > Channidae > Channa > Channa striata. The sequence continues at coordinate 5,455,652 of CM065186.1, forward strand.
GACTATGTGTTGCCATATGCATTTACAAATAGAACCTGATGATTTTTGAGTCAATTCATCCCAGGGCTCTGCAAGAATGAGCAGAATATTCCCCTCACAGATGTTCACCTGGGTAGTTTCACTTTACGCGTTACACTTATAGCATTAATGACGGTATCCGACACCGGGCGGGAGAGTGTTTTGAGGGTCTGCGTGGTTGTGTGTGTGTGTGTGTGTGTGTGTGTGTGTGTGTGTGTGTGTGTGTGTGTGTGTGCGCGTGTGTGTGTGTAGATCCAGTGACTGGCAAGTCAAACAAAAGCCTCCGTGTAATTTTGCAGGAATGCTGCTCTCAAGGTGCAACCGTGGGTAAATCTCCTCTTGACGGGGAAGCTGTAGTACCACCAGCCTTCAATTCATTTTACTGAAAGATACCCTGACAGTCATAAAATACACACACTCATTTTAGATTTGATTTAATGTTCATTCCTGTGCCATTTACGCCCATTCAACACATTCAATCCAGCCGCCTTTGTGTGGTTTTTTGCTTTGAAAACAGGAACGCTGTATAAATTATGGGTCGCAGTCGCTCAAGAAAATGATTCTGCATTGAGCAGGACAGATAGATTATAAATCTCTATTATGTACTTGTCAGAAACTCAATCAGGTAGTTTTATATCTAGAGAAAATCCAAAAAACTAGTACGATCAGTTTTACATGCTGATCTTTCTATAAAGTTGCCATTTCTTCACATAACTAACTCTCTTGATAAAGACATATGTTGTATACACATTTAATTTTTTCTACAAAAGCATGTCTTATGAAATCCTGCCTGAAACAAGAGTGAGCAGACTGTCAGCTTTACCTGCTGTTCCTACAGTGCTGCAGATTTGTGATTATGTTCTAATGTCGAGCTCGACGACTGTGTCTTTGTGAAGTTACATTTACAAAGACCAGACATTTATTTTGCCTGTGGGAGTTGTTCTTCATAAAAATGATATTTTTAAAGCAGACGAGCTTTCACTAGGTCTAATCAATACACTACAGTGCCCTCTGTTGGGCATAATGCCGTATTACTGTATGCTTGTCATGCAGATACACTTATTAGAATTCCTGTTTATGAAACTGTTATGACTTGCACCCACCAGATCTAGAGAAAATGGAGAATGTGATCTGCATTGTATTTGTTCAGCCATCACACTGTACAATGCATCACTGCAGTGACACACAATGTGCAATTAACAAGGAGATGTGAAATATTCACCTGTTCTATTTTTCCTCTGTATGTACATATGCAGATCAGAATTGATGTATTCTTAATTTTTTAATAACGTTTGCTTTTCTTTATGTTTTAAGTTAAACAAAAGTGCCCATTGTTCTGTGTAGGTTCTTTGTTCTCTGTTCCTATTTGCTGCTGGATCAGAAGAATTTCACCACTGTGGGATAAATAAAATCATATCTTATCTTTGAAGATGACCTGTTGTTAGCTGAAATGGAAATAATAAAGGTTGAGGGAGTTCATACACCACTTGGCTGCGTTGCCAAAACAATAACAAGGATAATTCATTAACTTTCTGTGAAGTACAGCACTTACCCTGGCATTTGCCTCCATTAGTTGGGTCTCCATGGTAACCAGGCATGCAGGTCTGGCAGTTAAGACCGGTGGTGAGGTTACGGCACTGTTCACACACGCTGCCGTTCACACATGTGCTGTGGCCGTTACACTGACACGCTGAGGAATGAATCAGACAGTGAGCGACTCTCAGCACTCAAGCTTTTTGCAGATGCCCTTCAAACTAATATTGAGGACATACAGTATATTAATAAAAAACTTGTCTTGACACAGAGCATCTTTACTGTAGGTTACACGAGGGGCCAGACAGAAGACTGCCTACAATTAAGTGAGATTATATTTAATAAACCGAAACAACAGGGGTGTATTTCTGCAAATATGCTTGCAGTCACAATTCCATCCATCTACAAGTCATATAGGCTCTGTTTTTAGAGAGAAATACTTGAATATTTTGTATCAAAGTCGCACAATCATTTTGATCATCCTCTCTGTAGCTAATAAACAGCTACTTTAGGATTTGACTCCAGCTCAGATTGTTGTTATTCTTCTTATAAAATAAAAAGGAACAACCCATCAGTTGTTAGAAGCTTGGCCTACCATGTCAAATTAATTTTGTTTTAACCAGTTCCTTAATAACAATAACAATACTTACAATAATACATCTAAATATCCTAGTAAATATTTAAAAAAAACAATGAAATGAAATGAGAGCCCTGGTTACAGCTTTTTGCATCTTTTACAATTTACTCTAATACTGCAAGAATTGCATCACAAATTTTATGTAAGTATCATCGAAAATAATGGTTATGACTTGTAGAATCAATACATTTTTTATTAATTTCACAAATTAAAGACTAATAATTTAACAATTACTCATACAACTGAGCCACTGGGGAAATTTTACATTATCAAATTGCAAAAAGCACTGCGTACATTATCACCTTACATGGACTGGATGAAACCATTAAAAGGTCATATAGCATAAGGTTGCATGAAGTCAGTGGGGAGGGATTAGTTGCATAGGGAAGCTGTAACAGGAATCCTTGATAAGAACGTCTTATTAAACCTAAGACATGAGAGTCAATAGGTAATACCAACAGGCTTATGATACACGATCTGAAATATCTCCAAGACGCACAGGAAGTGGTTGTCTTACCGGGACACTGAATGAAGGCCCACTCATAACCCTTGTCTTTAGGGCAGCTGCCCGGCTCCAGACTCATGTCCTGGGAGTGGCCTTGCTGGCCCTGCTTCACCAGTCTCTTCATGGGGCCCCGGTATGAGCCCTCCATGCACAGGCCCTTTCCCGTGCTGCTAGGATCCCCACACCAGCCGCACTCAGGCTGCTCCAGGCACTGGGAACACGTCCGCAGGCCTGAACAGTTCTGGGCTAAAAGCAGTAAAGAAACTCTAGTGAGTTTTGTGTTTGAGTCTTGTTGTCTCCGTTCCACTATTGAGCACAGTCAAACTCTCCGCCTGTTTACATTCCTTCACATTCTTAGCCTCATTTTAACATTTAACAGTCACAGAAGCAAATAAAATTCAGCTTTAACGATAGAACTGGGTACAATGTTGCAGCAAACAAAATCAGGAAGAATGTTGCTTTCTGGATTGCATTTTGTAGGATTTCAGACATTTAGACACACTGTAAAATGAAAAAACTCCTGCAGTGTCTCACTTGGATTTGCAACATTTATGAATTTACAACATTTCGATCTTTTAGACCTTCATGAGGTGTAAACACATCCTTGTACCTCCGTCAATGCACCTGTTGCACTGAAGCAGGCGCCTTTTAAAACACACAACTTCAGCCATTTCTTAGTCTCTAGATAATTTGCAACAGCTCGTCTGGTGAGCTGCCCGTACTAGAGACTTAAGAGAAGATTTAAGAAAAAAAAAAAAAAACAAGTGTCAAGCCTTAAATTGTTGAAGTTAAGGGGGAAAGTCATAGAAAGAGACAGGGAATGTGTCACCAAATCACAGTCCGTGAAAAGTTTGTGATTTGAGCAAAGTTCAATTGAAGGCTTAAATTTCACGTGTGAAGTGGCACCTTGCTCTAAACTCAGAAACCCAAAGGAGCCGGAGAACGATGTCTTTTTGTCAGCTGGGGGATGAACTTTCAAGGCACTAAATTGCTTGACAAGTTTCAGCGTCAACACTTGCCTGTCAGACAGACACTTTATGGGAGAAAATGCCCCTACTATTTTAAGGAGACAAACATTGAGTGCTTTTACCTCGGTTTATGTCAAACAAATCTCCAGCTATTCTGCTAATGGATGTGAAACCATGACAACGCCAGAGCAATCAGTGCAAAGTAAGGCCATTTAAGTTTGTTTTGACGAAAGGACGTAAGTGGCAGATTTCTCAGGAAAATACCATCGACAAAAGAAGTAGCGGCACGAGGACCTCTTTCTTGCCACCAAACAAAGGCCCGTTGAAACACAAAACCAGGCATAAAAGCTAAATCCACATTGGATTTTGACACATAAATCAATGTGTGTGAACGCGAACAACTAAATCTGAGACCTGGAGCAGTTACATAAACGGGATGGTAATTATGTGACAGGGTGTGCAGAGCAAAAGACGCCGAGTCTCATCTGGGGTTGCAAGTTTTCGACCAGAGAACAAATACGCACTCTCTTCCTGATGCAGCTTTTTCTTGACAGCACCAAATTACGTTTTAAGTGTTAAAGTGCATTTTAACACATAAATGACTTTGACTTCAAACCTGTTTGCGAAGCCAGATTAACTGGGTCTCACCTTGGCTTGTTTTGTACCTGCTATGAACAGAAGACGACTGCTGCTTCAAATCAACAATTTCAGCATCTCTAGTATCAATCAATCCCTCCAGGAATTTGCTTTGTTGCGATCGCAACAATAAATTCAAGCAATCTCGCATTTAATTCTTCCCAACCTCGTAATTTAGAACATGAAAAAAAAAAGACAAGCATTTAAATCTTTTGGAAAAGCCAATATGAAACCAGGCATTTTAGTCCACACACAATAACGTCTAATAAAACGTCTGCGAGTTCCTGAAAGGACCGAGTTTCTGCACAAACGATGCTGTCAGCGCTGGGTACCTTTAAATACGACCAAAAACTAAAAACTCTTGTCCATATTGTGATGCCAGAGATACAGTTTGTTTATTTTCCATTATTTGCTAATGACTTCAGTTGCTATAAAAATGATGAAACGTGGAAAAGAAATGAAATGAAAACATGTTTATGGAAAAGATAACCGTGCTCTCTGGTTTGCATGTTTGATCTTGTAAGTCGTGGCTAAAAGAGTTTTTCTCTTTGAAATAGGCAAGTAGAAATTTATTAACACCATAAAGCCTTATGCTCCGCGGCTAAGCAACTATTCCTACGACAAACAATAACCACACACACACACACTTTGGTTTTTCAAGGTGCCCCCAACAGCCAATGATACTACAGAGTGTTTTATGCTGGCTCTATGCTTGTGAGTGCATTTACACAGTGTACTCGGCCTAAAGCACACATTAGTATGTACTGAAAATGAGGAGGAATGGATTAAAGGAGGTGAAATAATTCAAGGCAGGAGTGGTGATTGAAACTTCAAGAGGACGTGTGAAGGAGCAAAGTCAGCCACAACAAACAAAAGCAGAAGAACGCGCTCAGTGCTGGATATTTATAAAGGTACCCTTCTGTGTCCTTCATGCCAAAAGGGACTAATTCATCAAGACAAATATCCACCGTGTACAGAAACATCTCTGGGAAAAGCCAACACAAATGAATTTGAGGCTGTACCCTTGGGCTCCTTAAATTTGTTACTCACTAAACTGACCAGAGATGTTTTTACGATCTGACACAATCGTGGGTATAATTCATACATCACGCGGCCGAACCCCAAAGGCCCAAACGACTACACTGACCTTCAGGTAAAGGGGCTTTCTGATCAACTTGTCACGGTTTTACTTGTGCTTGTTTATCCATGTTCACTTCTGGATCGGAATACCAATTGAAGCAGGTCTTTTTCTTTTCCACATGTTCATCCATCCCACCACAGTTCACGCTGCTTTCTGCTTCGCTGCATTTTATAGCCCCATATGCATTTATTGTTTTTGACTTATGAATGAATGAATGAAGGGCAAGACCAATAATAGAGAAAGAGAGAAAAAATGCTTCTCTCTCTCTCAATTTATATCTAATAATTATATAAACATGGTTTGGAATCTTTTTAAGTCACAACATGTTGGCTAAATTAGCATTAATGATGTGCGTAACTCCTCAGCTGAACTTAAAACATACGGGAGATTGTCTTCCCACAGTAAAATGACAACTAAAAATAAGCATAGCTACAACAATGGGTGAGCAGATATTACCATTAAGCCATTAACGATTTCTGAAACAACTCCTTGATGCATGGCTGTCCTTAAACTACTTAAATCCAGCTAACAGGAAAGAGTCTGCAGCTCGGTCAACAGGGAAATCTAACCGTTGGGGCCACTATATGCGAGACTAATTGGCCATTACAATCCAAAAACTGCTTCCAAAGCCAATCACAGGAAACTAAAACCATTTTACCTCTGACAAAAACACCTTCCACTTTAAGCTGTTTTCCTTTCCTCCCTCTCTCTCTCTCTCTCTCTCTCAGTGATGAATATTGACTGTCTCCAGAAGCCAATCTGGGGACGCTTATTGCCAGCGACCTTAATGCCAGACTACAGACTTCAAAGAGGCTTCATCTAGATTAAGTTCAGTGAAAGACACTTACCTACACAATCTCCAGTCTGCCACTCCAGACACTGGCCATAGGGAAAAGAGATGACGTACGCGGTGGAGTCAACACAGCGCTGCGCACTGCTGCACCACATGCACTCCATGGCCTGGCTGGTGCAGTTGGCACAGTTTGTGTGCAGTGAGCACGGCTTCTTACAGGATGGACGGGCGCTTTGATTGGGGTTTCCTGGACAGAAAACCAGCAAAATTAAAATCCTGAATTCATATAGCTACCTTGTAACCTTAAAATGTCCCCATGCAAGTAACATGTTAATGAAGTGTGTGTGTGTGTGTGTGCGAACGTCTCTCACCAGTGGCTTTTTCACAGATGAGGCCGTGGGCAGTGGCAGTGCATGGATTGGCCCTCAAGCCTGACACCTGGGGCTCCTCCAGGTAAGCACAGAAGCCAGAGTCACTGGGCTCGCCAGGCAGCCAGCGCAGGCTGCTGTTGGTGAAGGGAGACATGTCCTCCCAACCCCAGTAGGACACGTTAATTTTCCTCAGGCCCACCCAAGGAGACAGCCGCTGTTGAGACACAGCAAAAGGCTAAACGCAAAAATGTCTGAAAGCCACCATGTATTCAAATGCAAGATAATATTTCATAACTGGCTGCTCTTGTGCTCTATCATAGTACTTTAAGAAACAAATGGCTCCTGCATTTCCACCGGCAAACCAAGGATGTCATTAAAAGTGCACTGCAAACAATTTCAATGACATGATTACTTATTTGCCTTCAGGATTCGATATTTAATGTAATGGGAAAATGATGGAAAATGGCATGTCAAGGTGCTGCTTGAAACAAAAAGGTGAGATTCAACCCAGAGGACGGACAACAAATGACAATCTCATGAATACAGGCGTGAGTTTTGAAGCAGGGTAAACACAGTAGTGACGATAAAGACCCATCTATGATTCTGTTAAATACTTGTATTTTTAATAACTGGGTGCTTAAAACATATGTGTAAGCCATCTTAAGAATCTTTAAGTTTCTTAAAAAGGTACACTATGCAACTTGTGCTAACACTTGCATGACACAGATCGATCTACTCTGTCCCCTACAGGACTCCCTGTTCTCCTTTCTGTTCCGTTTTCTTCAGGTAGTCTTTGTTAGGCAAATTCAAAAAATGAGAAATAATAAAATAAAAAGCTGGAGGGTAAGGCTCACTCAACAACAACACGATGGGAACATTGTAGTTAGGAAAAAAAAAAACGGTTGATTGTTTTCCAATTGTAATTGCATCACATTTATCACTGGCTAGAAGAAAAACAATGTAATCATAAAAACTTAAAAAGGCAAGAATTACACAAGCTAAACAGCAAATCAGACAAAATAGAACAGTACACAAATGCAGAACTGATCGGAAGAAATAATAACCACATTCTCAATAACCCACCTTCAGAGGAGAACTCTGACATGTAGTATTTACTGCAGGTATGACCCACGACAATACACAACTAAAACGTTCCACTTTATTCAGAACATTTTGGTACGTACGCATGTGTAAGTATTCACTCACCTTTTCATGCTGCTGAAGCTTCTTGAGCTCCGAAAGCACAAAGTCCACTTGTTTGGAGGTGGTGAGTGAGGCGATGTTTCCATTGAGGTTCTTGCAATAGTGCTGGGCGTTGTCGTAACTCTCCCGGCTGGAGTTGATCCTTAGGCAGGCCTCTCCCACCTGGCTCCAACCCTCACTGCACTGCTGGGCTGCAAGAAAATAAAGGGGGTTCAAGCCCACACTTAGCCAAGGCAAGGTACATGAAAACTGTACTGTCAGTCTCCTCTACTCCAGTGTTTGCAGGTAAAACCACTTCAAAATCCAATACTCCAAAATAAGTGATTATTATATTGCAACTTTCATTAATTATTGCTGATGGACAGGGAGTGAAATACTTTCAGGACGTCTGCTTCCATCCCAACCACAGGTGACTTCGGTCTGTGATTGAATGACTCGTGTGTAAGCGTGAGTAATCTTGTTTACCTTAAAGAGACTGAGTGATTTTTTGGAAGCCAAATATCCTGTTACTCACTGCTTTTCATTAAAAAATTGGCGATTTATATGTATGTTTTTGTGTGTGTGCGAATGATGCAGTGACTTGCTTTTAGGCATTAGAAGCACCCACACACACACACACACACACACACACACACACACACACACACAAATACATACAGATATGATTTGTAGGTCCCAATGCTACATCAAGCCCTTAGGCGACAAGGCTTCATGAGCTGAGAATTATGGATAAAGTGACAGCACCATTACTTGGATTCAGCCAGCGTCGACATTGGGAGGTCGGCACAGGGCGAGAGGTAAACTAAATACATTCCCAGACCCGATAAACAACATCCGGAAGGTATCTTAAAAGTACATTTCTGAAAATACCAGATGCCATATTCAAATCTGACCTACATAGGCAAACAGAGAGACACATCTAAGTAAAGTATCATCTATATTCTGTTAAAATTTAGTTTTTAATAGTTTTATATTATTTATGTTGGTTCTAAAAGTTAAACCATGATAGTAAAAACAATCTGTCTTTAAATATTAGAAATGAAGTGAATAATATACTAAAAACCGAAGCTTTTGGAAGTGAGCTGAACAATATTCATTTCAAACACAACATAGTGGAGGGTGATAACTCTGTGTGACACTCATCCAGCTCAAACATGATTTTGCACGTTTTAAATATATATACCCCAACCCACAAGATCAGACTGGTGTTTTTGCATGCAACAAGCTGCATTGGTATTGGTCAGAGGGGCTCTTGTTGTTGGCAATAAGTAAAAAGATGGACCTCACACAACAAAAACCTTGATGTGAAATAGCTGATTATTGTTTTAGCAGAATATTTCTAAGAATCGTTCAGGAAAATCACCTCCAGTCTGTGAAGCTAGTAAGTGCTACACTTACAGCGAAAAAAAGACATGAAAACTCTGTTCTTTCACTGACCAGCAATCTCCACATTCTTGAAAAAAAAACGCACTAAAACCAGACCTCTGAATCCACAACTTCAATAAGATGTTGTACGCTTGTGTCTATGGAAAATAGGCTTGTTGTTTCATGTTTTCTCCTACCAGGCAAAGCGTGGCACTCGGACTGATTCTGGTCCCACTGACAGTTGAGATTTAGCGAGCAGCTCTTGCAGTTGGCGAGCTTGCTGCACACCTGCTCATTCCGCACCGGACACCCGGTAAAGTTCCTCACGTTCTACAGCAGAAATGAATCGAAAAGACAGAAGGTAAAATACATTTATACAATCAGTCAAAACGTGTCAGGGTTAGTTCAGTGAATGTACACGGGTACAAGAAACAATCCTGTTATGCAAGAGATTCCTCTAAAATAAGGCGTCTGTTGTAAAGACATTATTACCGTCACTATGTAAATTTAAATAATAATTATTACACTTTATTGCCCATGTACATGTTTTTCTGTGAGGGGAAGTTTAACTAAATGGAAAACACTCTGGCGCCCCCTGTTGGATCACTCACAGAGGTACAGTTGCTGGAAAGCAGAGATGCACTTTTTGTCGTCACACCACTGGCACCCGTTGGTGTTGGCTGTACAGCTGGCACAGTCTGAGAAGCGGTAGCATCGCTCATCCACTGTGGCTGAAAAGAGACAGGAAGATGGGACGTGAGTGTACATGTTTGTATTCGGTTGACACAGGCTTTATTTGTAAGTGGTTCTATAAGAATAGAAATAAGCGACAGAAAACGGCTTTCCTGCAACTCAGTTTTGGTGAGAGCTTTCCATTAAAGAAGGGGTATCCTGTTTGTGTAAAACTTTACCAGGTTTAGGGGGACAGAATGGGGCAGCAGTGAGGCTTCCATTAGCCATTCGGGGTTCCCAAGGAAGACAGCGACCCCTGCTCCAGATGCAACGAACCCCCGGGCCGGCCTTCACACATCCCTCCTCTGTCATGAAGGCCTGGCAGCTGGGAGGTCGGTAAACAAGCACGTCATTGAGCAGCATGCTGGAGAAGCCCCCAAACACATACAAGGACCTGGCAAAAGTTAAAAAAAAGAGCACAGTTAAACAGTTGTGAATGAGCAATTAAATGTGGCCTAACGGATTATTAAAGGTTTAACGATAATTCCAGTGCATGAGCCACCTGTCCAGAGCGTTTGAGTCTTAGAGGAGATTTCATTAGAAAGACTCACCCATTGCTGACCACAGCAGAGTGACCGAAGCGGTTTACATCCCTGTGAAGGTCGGGTTTAGGCAGAAGCCTCCACTCGTCACATGCTAAGGAAAAAAGAAGACCAAATGTTTGTCTGCGTGCGTGCTTGTAATTTTTAGACTCCTTTTTAAATGTTACGTGCATCATATTATATTTTTATTCCTCTTTGACAAATATTGGTTCTTTTAAGAAGAACGTGGGGAAATATGTCAATGCAAATACAGATAGCAAGAGAATATCTTACAGTCCCTAAAAGTACAACCTAGTAAGTACATTTAAAATAATGGAATAAAATCTACATATAAATAAGTGCTTAAACGTTAGGAGCACACTTACATCTCACAGAACCACACAAATCTAAAGGAAGTAGATGAGTGATGATTGATTAAAAAAAAAATATGAATCCTACCAATGTCATAGGCAAGGAAGTCTGCAGAGAAACACTTGGCCCCGTTGCTGAGTGATGTGTCGTTGTGTGTATTGCCCCCAAAGATGAGCAGGGTGCCACTGAGGAGCACAGCTGAGTGCAAGTACCGTGGAAACCCGCTCTCTCTCAGGATAAACCTGGTAACACATGCGCAGCAAGGGCGTCAACAACAAGCACTTGGTGCAGATTTCTATACACTGGAAGACATTATGAACAAGGAAAGAAAAATGTGTCAGCGCGTGGTGAATTACCATGTCCGAGTGTTCACGTCATAGCGGTAAAGATCATCAACCAGGCCGTATTTGTTGGCAGGCAGTGCTTTGTAGCCTCCGTGAACATACACGCTGCCACTGGCACTATCGTAGGTGCTAGTGTGGCCGTAACCACCCTGAGGAACAGCACCTTTGGTTTCAGGCAGGAGCCACACGTTGGTTTCTGGCAAGAAAGTACACATTTATTTTATTGTTATAATTAAAGAACGTATTAACACTTCTTATGTCAGCACTTCTACCAGTCAGTTCAGCACCTGCTGATTGCTATATACACGTTACCCAACAATTATCTAATCAAATAAACACACAAACTGATCGTGATGTTGATGTAAGACAATAAGCTGTGTTTAAGTTATAGTAGGCATCGATCAGATGTTGTGGAAGAGATCTGATAGTAGCTGACGGTGGTGCCTGCTACGATAGCGGTGACTCACTCAGGTTGTACTCCTGAATGTTGCAGATGTAGCTATAGATGGGGGAGTAGCCAAAGATGACCAGCATGATGACCTCGCCACTCTCTAGGACGACGCAGTGGGCCGAGTGTCCCTCCACGGCGTAGATCTGAGCCTGGGCCGGCGAGCCAACCACAGGGTTTCTCCACTGCCACGTCCGACTGGGTATGTTGAACACCCACAGCTCATCTGTCACATTCCCCCACCCAGCCTCTAGTTTCCCACCGAACATGTAGATATCATCCTGAGAAGAAGAGAGAGATTGGTGGTGGTTTGTCTCGAAAAAAAAAAATGAGTTAGCCATGCATGCTGTGATAAAAGTGAGAGAATGCATTTCAAATAAGCTTCAAGTTGAGTTTATAGAGCCCACAAAATGTGCTCATCTTTAAAAAAGTTTATATGTCAAACTGTGAATATTTATTTCCTGATAATTATGCGGAAGTGATAAAAAAAAAAAGATTTATTTGCAACATGTCCGTGTTGTAACGTTTAGCTATTCGGAGATGACGTGTTATTACTGAGAATAAACAACTTCCCTCTGAGAGCAGCAGGTGTAGTTTCCTTTTTGTGTGAGCAAATATTTGTTGCTTTTGCTCACATGTAATTCTCCCTCCTTCATACTCATGTTATGGTTTACTAAATTCCACCTCTGCGGGTGTGTTTACCTGGTAGGCGGCGAGTGAGTGGCCGTATCTTGGCACAGGGCCGCTGTTGATGGGAACTGTATTCCAGACGCCGCTCTCCAGGTTGTAGCTGCAGAGCAAACCGACATAGCAGTGCACTTTAGTGCGTATGAAGTGTGTGCAGAAAGCATATTTAGAACAGATATGTTTCCCGCACAAAAAAAAAAGAGCAGAAATATAGCTTGTCCCTTGTTACAATCAAATAATGATTTCATTTAATTACAAAACAGCAGTTTCCTTTAAGCCAAAGGCAAAAGTTATTGACACAAAATCTGCCTCGGCTAGAGGTTTTACATTCACAATAAAACAGGGTATCTAGTTGTGTTCTAAAACACTGATTACACAGAATCATCTCTAGCGCCTGGGGATGAGTAAACATCCAGCAGATGGAGGCTATTTGTCCGAGCAATGAAGAAGAGAATTACTCGTGCATGACTCAAGACAGTAGTCAGTTCCACTTTTAATCTCCACACTCTTCCAACGACACTAAATACTCACTTCTCGTGACCTGTGCATTTCTAAACAAACTTGCGAAACCTTGGTTCTCACACTTGCTAGTTCTGATAAAGAGAAACATGCAAGTCTAATAATAGGTTTTATTTTTCTAAAGTGTCCAGCTTTTCAGCACACTTCCCTTAACAGTAATTGCTTCGTGTCAGAGTAATGAAAGCAAAGGGCCGAGTAGTAAAACATATTTTCGGCATATTAAAGAGTGAGAATTTTGCTTGTCGAGATTCCAGTGCCCTGGGATATACGATGCTATGACTTACTTGAGAATCATCTGGAACGAGCTATAGTTGAAGGAGTATCCGCCCACCACCCACATGACCTTATCCTGCACCACGGCCTTATGGGACGCCCTGGCAAGTGATGTACCAAACGGCTTGACGCTTGGCAGGACCCAGAAGGACTCGGTTGAGGGTACGGTCAAAGAGCAGTCTGGGCCTAAAAGACAAGATGAAGAGACGTTACAGCTGGTTTTTAAACCAATTTTAAATAAAGAGTATTGTTATTCTGGTGTTGAGCTCTTTTGGAATTTTCGACAGTATCTGACACATTTTTTTTCCATACCTGCTCAGCGGCAGGGAGTTATGAATTTGTTAAAACATTGTAAATAGAAGCTGCGTAGAAAAGGCACATGCCTTTCCCAACGATTCTGTCAAATTTCATCATGTGAAAGCAATTCAGTTCCCTCCATCTAGAGGCACATGATAATGCACTTTCACACAGCTTATCGACACATTAGCAATCAGCTTTATGACACAACGCATTTTTTTTTTTTTTACAGCTTGCTACATCAGAAGCACACATGGGAGGGGAGAACACATTTTTACAACCATTGCACAAGTGTGTTACTCAATGTTTTGAATGTTAGACGACAGAGCTAAAGTGGCTGAGGAACAATATATTCTTAGAATAGTTATACAAGTAATACAGGTACAGGAAGTATATTTCCTTTATAGGGTTTTCAAGCTTTACATTGCTACCAAAGCAGAAAAAATAAATAAGCAATACCATGTAATAGCACAGCTATGAATTATAAGATATTTCATACAGAACAGAAACTTTATTATTCTGATTGAGCGCATCTACATTTTACACATACTTTGCATTTCACCTATCCCATGGGGGGAGTGGGCAGCCACAGGCAGCACCGGTGGTCAGCACTGAGTGTCGTGCTCAAGGGCCTATTGTGAATTCCAATAACTGGTCACATTTGGGATCCATGTTTTAGATGTTAAAACTCTCCAAAATAATATTTCATTAAACATTTGTTAGACTCTGAGCTTAATTATTAAGAACACCACATAAATCTGTTTGTTATTAGATAACCACATTTAATTTCTTATGCAAAAGTGTTCGGTTGTCTCACATTCATTTCTTAAATATGCTGCTGTTTAACACATTTTTTCTAAAAGAGCTTTTTAGACTTCTCACAGAAAATGTGCACATTCAGGACCCAGATGCGCACACTCCTATGCGATCCTAAGTGAGAGCGAACCACAACGTTTATTTTAATTACGTTGCCCAATGTGTGACACAGAGAAAATGGGACTTGTGATTGGGCTGATGAGGATAATTTCAGTCACAGTGGTTTTCCGTAAATGTAACCTACTCCGGAAATCAAATAAGTGGCTATAAAGCCTACTACTAAAGCTTTGGTCCTTATGCTTTGCTTACAAGCATAAATGTTTCCCTTGAAAAGTGAGGAGCAGTACCACTCATTGTACACTGAGTAAGTAAATTCATCTCTGTACGTAAAGTTATGTTTTGGTTGGCCCAGTCCTACCAGTGTGTCTCCTTGAGCCATACTTAGCCAGCTCTTACCTTGCCAGCTGTCATTGCAGACGCACAGCTTTTCCCCAGTGAGGTCGCAGTAGCCGTGGTCGGGGCTGCCGCAGTTGTTCCTGCAATAGGGGATGTCACAGGCCTCGCCTTTCCAGTACTTGTCACATTCACAGTACACTCTGCTGGCGGCAGAGTTCCCAGGTGTGCACTTTCCATGGCCAGAGCAGTTATTGGGACAGGAGTTGATTCTGGACAGAAAGACGTTTTCTTTTAGACAACATTGTATGCACCATTTATGCCGCTCAGAGACCTTTACTTGGGGACTAAGAATAGATATGCATCATCTAGCTCTGACTAAAGGTGAGTGCAATGGAAATGGTTGTACATAAATAACAGGTCACTGGTGATAAAAATATTGTTGCTGCAGGGTTTACTACAGAAAATCACAGGTTTGTAACTGGAATGTGGGACGGAAAATATATACACCACACTGCATCACAAACAGCTAGGAGAAGTCAATAGACCTAGAAACCAGTTCACTGCAGTGTTAAATCAGACTTATCAGTGAAAAGCTGAAAGTGTATTTAAAAAATATGAACATTGTATGGTTTTGTATTTTTATTATGTCTAGTTGACTGAATACTCACGAGTAAAATATTTCAAATCCTGTCAGGTTATAGGCAGCATCGCTGAAAAAGTGTAGTAACGCAAAGCCCGAAGTTGTCTCAACCTCAGGAACTGTCTCATTTCCTCGTATCTCTGGCACAATGAGACCACTGTTGGCAAAAGCATAGAACCCATTTGCCTCACATTCTAACACCAAAGACACAGAAATAAATCCAGCAGACCACACACGGCAGTAAATTAAGGAACACGATGTATTTGCACCACAAAGCCTGTTTCACATCTGAACTCCGCACAACCTCGGGAGCTGCATTTCACACATGTAACACACAGCGGGAGATCGCCGAGTGAGAAGTGTCCTCATGTGTGAAACTCAATCTCGGTGCACAGTCAGTCGGCTTGAAGGAAAAAGTCTGGATACTTAGACTTCTGCATTCACACATCCACATCACCTGCTGACTTTCTTACCTGAAAACAGCAACCAGAGGAGCGTATATCGAGTCTCCATCATACACGTACATGTGGTCCCAACTACATTCTGTGGCAAAGTGGTTAAATCTTAACCGGAGAACTGCATTTGGACTGCAGGAGGACAAGAAGAAGAAAGACGGTTCGGTGAATACAATTTGATGAAGCTAGAAAGATATTCATATTCATTAGATCAGCAGCATGCTGAGAAGCAGCCAAATGTTTAATTGTTATTTTCATCAATAGCATAGTGATTTTGTTACAGTGTAATTGCACTCTTGGTGAGTGTATAACTGAACTAAAAACCTAAGAAATTGCCTAATTCATAAAGAGTTTTTCCACAATTTAATATATTTAGTGCATAGTCCTACATAAGTCATCATTTAGTCCAAAGGAGAAAACAAGCCAACAATTCAAAAAACATTTTTTAGGACCCAAGTGATGACACACTACCCTCCATTTTTATCCTGGTAATGAAGTTTTCAAAGAGCCCTGGTAATTAAAAGCATTAACAATTAACCGGGACTCTCGCTCATCAGACAAACGCTTTGAACCTTCAACGACATCAAATCCAGCGTTAAATTACACGGCGTAAGCAGGAAACACCCAAAACTTATTCGACTGCAGGGCTCACTGATTTGATTTAATCAATCAAGGAACTGCGTGATTACATTTTGCTTTGTGGAACGTTTCAGTAGGACACAGTAACATAGAAAAGCACTTACTAGCCCTCAATGAGCCACGTGCACTTTGTTTTGTATTTGTAGTTAATGGGACCGTCAGTGAGGTATCCTGAGGGCTCGGTTAACCTGAAAGGCAACGTAATTCAGGAGAGTTAGTACAGCAATTCAAAAAATAAAAATAATATCACGTACCTGGCCATCCATGCACTGGTTTGTGTGTGTTTGTGTTTGTGAGATTCCTTATTAATTGAGATACTTTAATGCTAACTTATTTACCACATCTTACAGGGTTATAGTGCTGTACCACGATGGAACACTTAGAACATTTCAGCTGGCTATATGAAAAAAGTTTCCCCATTTTCAAATATGAATTCAGATTTGAAGACAAACTGATATTAGAGGGAAAAAAAAGAATAGAAACCATAACCATTATCTCACACCCTGTTTTATGAATTGGCATTTTCTAAAGTTTTTCCTGATTGTTACACTTCTGAAACAGCCCTATAGGGACATTATTTATCCATCATCTGGTGACAAAAACAGACAAAAATCCAACAGACATTTTTTGCAGTTTTCAATTTTGACTCTGGAGATAGTGAGGGTCATCCACCAACAACGGGGAGAGCAGTTTGACTGCCAGCTCCTCCAGTCCCTGTGTCAAAGTGTCCTTTGTCAAGAGACTGAATCCCAAGTCAGCCATTCTGGACAATGGCATGTGCGAAAAGACTAATTATAATAGTAATAGCAGCACTGAGGTGTATTTTATTTAATGAGGAGACCTCTTATCCCGCAGAAGTGTGAACTCAAGTGTCCAATTATAGTCACACACACATTGCATTCACTTTCCAAGATCCAAGATAAGGAGACAAAATGCTGACAGTCATCTGAAGGTCAGTCCCTGCTAACCGAAAGATTCAATCAGCTGTCTCCTGTAAAGATCCCTCTTCCTCCTTTCTCCCCACATCTTTAGTCTGACACGAGACGCAATTTTCACCAAAGTGTTTTTTCACGCAAAAGAACAACCGTGTGACAAAGACAAATGACTTTTAAACGGACATTCATCACTGTCCCACATCACAGTAAATTAAACTGTATGGACATATCCCACCCACCGAACTGCACAATGACACTCATGACAGACTAAAAATGATGAGGAGACATCTACCTAAAGCATTTTATCAGGGCACTGATGCATTTTGTGGTTTGCAACAGATTGTTCTTTGATAAAACTCATTAGGACGTCAAAGTTTAGACAAATACTTCATGAATTTGAAGTTAATCTGGCAGTTAAAACATTTCCCCAAACATTGTTCTGTGCTGTGACAAACATATTTGATTTGATTTTTTCTGTGTAGCTTTACAGTGCTTTGCTGATCTATCACGATGGAGACAAAAACATTAGTGAGTTGGGGCTGAGCACACATCCAAGAATGATGAGCTTTTCAGATTCAAAAATAAAACCTTTAGCTCCTTGCTATATTCAAAATCACACACCATAAGACCTCATACGCCCAAAATTTGTATGATTTACACTCGTTATGAATTAGTCCACAACTTGTTTGTGTTACTCGGCAGAAATGTGCAATTGATCACGTATTAACAAAAGGTGCATGTCTCTGCTGATGCTAAGAGCCAAAGTCTGACATTTCAGTAGATTCTAGGTGAAGGGAAGTGCTTTCCTGACAACATGTCTGAAGACAAGCCAAACAAAACCTCAGACACGTCACGAACAATGGCAATGACTTTGGTGCAGGCACCACGATCCGGTGTACAGTACTTTTGTTAATATCATCACTTACGTTCCATTTAGTCATTTGCCAGAAGCATTTAACCAAAACAACTTACAAGTGAGATACAAGGCAAACAAAAATCTAAGTCAAGGAGAAAAAAAAAAAGGAAAAGTTCCATCGTTATCATCATTGTGCAGACGTTTAATTGTTTCGTCCTTTGTCACTTTAGCCCTTGTTTCTTTGGCTTTTCCCTTTACTGATAATTTAACAGCGTTTAACTTGCTGGATCTGCGAGGAGGTCGTCTGTGTCCATACACCTGCACCAACCAATCATCACATTCTTCCAGTTTAGGAACTACAGGCATTTACTGTGTCCCCACAAAAGGTTGCAAGGCAGGAACTAGTGACTTGCTAATGTTTCCAAAGCTCTTATGGGCTCCCCCCTCCTATAAAAAGCTACATTAATTTATTTGTTTGTGAATTTTATGTGGAATCAGTTAAAATGCACTGGGCAGTAAATTAATATCAAAGTGTGAGGCACGGTGTTCATAGGAGTCTAGACCGTGCTCACTTAGGCCGATTGGACAGTAAAAAGTAGAGGGACTCATTGCTTTACTTATTTCAGTGGCACATACCATAAATTACATTTCTGGGTGCGAGAGAACTCAAATGTTAACTTGTCCAATCTTAGGGGAATATGAAAAAAATTACAAACAATTAACTGATGGACAGAGGGAGGCTAAAGGCAGCGGAAGAACTTTTGCCAAGCGCTCAACATTCAGTCATCAGAATGACCAAGATTTATTCAGCAACTACTGGGCTAGTAATAAGCAAAAATGTCTAACATTATTTTGAACCATTTGAGCTATTCATTTTGGACTGTTAAATAATAAAGATATTTTTTTTAATCCATTAACTAAGCATTTGTATGATAAATTAGAAAAAATAAATGATAGTTTCAGCAGTAAAATGTAGAATATGCAATTCAAGCTTATTCAAATTGCAAAGCTCTGCCTCCTGCTGATTTTTTAACATTTTCATGCAGAATCTAGTCACATATGGCAAACTATATGGAAAACGTCCAGCATCTTCAGGGTGCCGAGCTTAGAGATGCTTAGAGATATTAGGAAATATTGTTTAGTTCTGATCAACTGTCATGTCTGGGTACACCTCACATTGTTCATGGGGGTGAGCGAGTGCCAGTGATTTCTGCTGACCCGGCTCTTTGATGGCAAAGACCTGGGTCAAAAAGTGATCCAGAATCTTTTGGGTCCCTCAGAACCAACATCATGATGTTGTTGAAGGAAGAAAGTCCTGCAAAACCAGTGGATGGGTGCCACAGATTAAACAGTAAAGTCCACTTACTTGAACCTCCCTTGGCAGTGCTGGCACAGGTCTCCAACCCACCCTCGATCGCACACGCAGGAGCCGTTGATGCATTTCCCAGACAGACAATTCTTGTCACACGGTTTCGCCGGGGAGGCGCAGGCGACCAGCACAAAGTGGAACAGAACGTAAACCACCAAGTATCTGCTGAGACCGCGCACATCGCCGCGAGCGCGTCCCTCGGGCCCAAAACTCCAGAGTTGAGTTTTACAATTCCCTCCAGGATCCATTTTTTTTCCTTCTTTCCTCCAGATCCACCAAGCGGAGTAAAAAAAAAAAAAAGAGTCTGCTTCGGGAAGAAAGAGTCGCTCCCTCAGTCTGTTTAAGTTCTTACAAAAAAGTCCTGCATATTGGTTTAGTGTTATGCATAACGTTCCTCCCACGAAGGCTTAGCGTGAGCGGAGTCTGTTTCCAAGGCTCGGGAGAAGGGAAAAGGGCTAATGTAGCGCAGTGTTTTTCGGAGCTGCCCGGGTTCACCGCATGCATAGATCCGGAGTGGGAGGAATTCCCTTCACCCTACCTCTAATGGGAAAAACCTGGCAAACAAGCCGACCATTGATTAAAGCTAACACAGCGGCGATCAGCCGGCTAACACACAGCGTGTTAGCCGACGGAGCTTCTTTGCAGTTTGGCCTCTGCTAAGTGGCGTTACCGTGAATGTAACGGTGCCGCTCGGATCCAACTCCATTCTCTCCCAAACGCCTTTCCAGCAGCCATTTTAACGGCGAAACAATCCTTTAGGCTGGAGCCCAGATGTACACTGGAGCGTACGGTGGCGTTTCCGCAGACCGCCGCCGCAGTTTTGGCCGGATCCCGTCCACGGAGGAACAAAAGGGCTCGTGGTGGGGTTTGCTTTTTTAGCCCTGGATCCCGTGCGCAGGCTGCCCGTCAACATGGATGCGCCGTGATGTGGGACCTGGCTGCTCTCGCCGACCGGGGGGCACGCAGCGAACGCTCGGAGCCCTTCTGGCTCCCGCTCGTCATTTCGCAAGGCTGATGGTGGAAGGTCGTCGGCGGCGATGTGTCCCGGCGTCTCTGGTAAAAAACAAAAAATAGGAACGGATAAAAAGACAAACGCTGCTGTGGGTCTCAGGACATGACAACAACTAGCAGCGGTGGGTTTGCTAGCGCAGTGACGCTCGCTCAGGTTAGCTCGGGGGAAAAAAAAAAACCAAACACAGCCCCGCGCATGCGCACTGCATGCGGGCGCCGCATAAAGGTACAGCGTCACCGAGCTCGCGAGCTATGCGGCAGTTCAAAAGGTTGCGCGTGCCTCAATGAGATTATAGGGTCGACGATGCTCGGGCCGTCACGTGACAGCTGTTTGTCCGATTTATCCAAAGTTAACGGAATTTTTCTCACGTGTCACCCTTTAAAGTTTAATTCAACTAGTTTTTAATGCCATGATATGTGCAACAGTTTCAAACATATGTAGGTACAGGTAATCACTAAGGCTCTGGATGGGTTTCAAATTATGTCAATCTTCCACAAAAAATATCAAATCAAATGACAAGACACAATGTAGTCTAATACTGTATACAATACAGTAAATACTCAAATAGCCTTTAAGCTTTTCACAATATTTGTTGGTCATATAATGCATTTTGTCATTGTTATACAGTATAAGTGACTGTGATATGTGAATTACAATCAAGACTTTTTTCCTTCTTACACTTAAACAGTTCCTACTCTTTACTCTTAGCACATAACTGATAAACCAAGGAGGTGACAGTGAAACTGAAAGCGGCTCTCGGCAAAAGAGTGAGTGATGCTCTTTTCTGGGAGGTGATTCTCACAGTTTCACAATGTCCCAATGCAAAGAAGCTGCGCATGTTCCTGGGCCATCAATGTTTTTCTCTTAAGGTCCTGGCACATGCCAGGATATTTAAAAAAGGTAACTCTATTATTTAAAAAACATTTAACCACTTCATGCCCATACGAAAAACACATACTGCACTTTTGGGACACAAGTAATAGTTTTTTATAACTGACACACACAGTGCACCTGGGCCTGCCTCCTTTAGATCATTCTTAATTTGTCCATATTTCCCCCCTTGTATGTTATTTATTATTCCCACGCTGTTTGTGTTGTTACTCCCCAAAAATGTCCTTGAGAACAACCAATGACCGAAGCGAATTCCTTGTGTGTGTTCGCGTACGTGGCCAATAAATCAGATTCTGTTTCTAAAGGGACAACTCTCTGACAAGTTCAAATGTCAAGCACTTGTTTTGATTTTATGAATAACCAACTCTGTCTTGGTTGATTCCACATTGGATCTGGAGCTTCTGCAGCTGTACCTGCAGGTGGCAATGTTGCACAATGACGTGAAAGGCTGAGATGCACTAATGCAGGACAGCAGCTCAACCTTCAATTTTTACCCCCCAAAAAAGAAAAGAAAAAACAGCCTTGTGTTTCAGGACAGCAGGAAAAAAAGCTGGACAGCTGCAGTAAAACATACCAATAGCTCAAACAGACATGGGGAAAGATTACAAGCCAAACTCAGAAGCACAGAGCACAGTGATGAGTTAATGGGTTTAGGTTTGTGACAAGTCTTATTTCACTGTATGAAGTCCAGCATATGAAAACACTGAGCTGGTGCTTTTGTGCTTGACAAGTTTAAGTCCAAGAACTGGTAAGAAAATGGCCAAAATCCGTATTTTTGTGACTACTACAGAAAAAAGAGATTACATAATTTTCTTAAAGATCAACATTCATCAAGACAAACACCAACATTTTAAAACCAGTAAATTACATCCATATATTTCCCTCCCTTGAGTTGTTACAGTATCAAAAGTCTGAAGGTTTTTTCTTGCATTATAAAACATTAACTTAGTTTTGTCGGCATTTAGTCAAACGACCTTAGACTTTAAACCACGAAATGCAGACTGCAGACATACACACCGATTCACAACAACAATAGTGAGACCGCTTTAGTGATGTGACAGACAAAGCTCAGTTTGACCTGTCTGAGCCCCACACGTAACAAAACTGCAGTTTGTTCTAAATCCGGCTGAAAATGACCAGCAGGACATTTTTTCCCCATGTTTATAACTAAAATACCAAATATGAATTTAAATCACCCCCAGGAGGGCTGATGGATCTTTAGTGAGAGACAAAGTCAAGGTGGCAGTAGATTTATTTTGGAAACCAGCTCACACCACAGAGGATGAGGTTTAATTAAAAGGAAGTAAAAAGAAAGCAAACTTTGGAAACAATGTTTCCTTTTAAAGGGACAATTCACAGTTCACTGTCTTGCAGAACAATGAAGCTCCTCCTAAACATTTTTAATGCATTACTCTGTAAATTCAAAGAAAATTTTCTGATCTTCTTTGGCTGTCACCTTTTATGAGTTGCTGTACATCACCAATAAAAATCAGTAATGTTGTTGTAGAAGCAAGCCGTGCAGCCCAAACCATGACATTGCCATCACCACTACCAGTACATCATGTGCAGATTATTGCTTTGGCATTTCCATCACTCTGGTAGAGGTTGATCTTGCTCTCTGCTGCAGCATTGTGTGGGTTACCTCTGAAGTTCCATCCTGGCTCTCTGATTCCTTTTGCTGAAGATGAATTTGGATCTTATGGTTTGGCCTCTGTATTTCTGCTTATTTACAGTGTCTAAACTCAAGTGTTTGTGAAGTTTTCCATCCAGTGTGCATAGAAGTGAATAGTTGAATGGTTGTTTGTCTGTGTATTGACATAGACAGGGACCCTTGACAGGATGAGCAATTACAGTTGGTTAATGCAGGGCCTGATGGATGGATGTTCAGGTCCTTTTTGTAAATTTAAACAAATGTCTCTGTAAACTCAAGACAGTCTAGAAGTAAATCCTGGTGCAACTGCTACCTGTTGACATATCCCTCATGGGATTTATCTATAGACTGCTGAAAACCTTTACAGAAAACTTCAGTCTTTTGTCAGTTACATTATAAATTCAGGTCACAGTCCCTCTCGATGTTCCCCAAACAAAATCTACCTTTCAGAAAATATTTAAGCTGCCACAAAAGCTATTGCCTCAACATTTTCTCATCCTTCACATGAGTCATACACACACACACACACACACACAAACACTGCAATCTGAAGAACTCTGGGTGAAATCAGTAGACGTTACCGTGAACCTGATCACACATGAGCTAAGAACAATATTGTTGCACTATGACATAACAGTCGTCTGCGTGAGCCACGGGAGAGGCTGTTGAAGTTTGGTCAGGTGCACCCGCCTCTGGGGTGCAGGGAAATAGGCACCATCTTTACAAGGTGTAGTGTGTCTAAAGCCAGTGCCCTCTGCATTCTTGGTCCGAATGTTCTTTAAACAACAGGGAGGAACCACAGAATCAGGGGATTCAGCTTTCGGTGGAAAGTCCCAGATATAACAGCAGCAAAAAAAAAAAAAAAAAAAAAAAAAGGCACACGTTTTAGACCAGATTCAATGAAAAAGCCTAAAGAAATGGGGGGTCTCTTTTCATGGGACTGGTGGTGCATTGTGTGTCTGTGTGTGTGTGCAAACGCAGGAGAGGCCCCTGATTTGAAGTTGAATCAGTCACCTTTGTCCTCTGATTCACTGCTGAGGAATGCTCTTTGTGCTCCAATCAGCAGCAGAGAAGAGGAGAGCAGCCCAGTCTGCACTCGTACCTCTGACCCCAAAAATGGACTCTATTAAAAGTTCAAGTATCCCACTTTAGGAAACTTTTGGCACAGTAGTTCCACACCTACACACAAATACCTCACACAGACGAGCATGGCCGCCCTAAATTATCCTAGTATAAATGTTAAAGACTTAAGACCTCCTGTGCGACCGGGGGAGGGGGGGGCTTCTGAAGGTTTGCTCACATCAGGAATTCCCCTGCTGAATTAATCAGACACTCTGTGGACGAGAGAAAGCTGGACCACACTCGTTCTCAATTCATGCTGAGCCATCAACCCTGACTCACATTCTTCTACCGTGTACTCAAGTGTGAAAAGTGAAGAAAATGATGTCATGTCATCTGCTGACTTCCATCTGACCTGCGTGAGGCGAAGGAAAGTCTGCACAGGGATTCACACTGACACAAGTTCAGGGCACATCACACTGCACATTTGCACTTCTGCATTACAGAAAATGTGACAATGACAAAGAAGTGCACTCTTGGCTCCATCCACACACAGAAATGAGAAAGAGATAAAAGTTAAAAGTTCTGGGAAATGCTACTCTGAAAGTTCACAAAGCTGAAAGAGACAAAATGATGATGTGTGTGTCTGGATCTTTCACTGCTCAATGAATAAATTGCCGCTCATTGCTGAAATGTTGCCTGTTGTTGCACTTAACCTGCTCTTAAAGTAACTTAAAACATTCCAACCATATTTATTTGTACACCAGCGATTGTAGTGACATTCTCACTTTCTCCAGCAAGTAAAATGCAAAACAGCTGGATCTTGTCTCATCTGTCTGTAGGATGTTGCTGCAGAACTACACACGTTTCGAAACAAACTCTGATCTGGTCTTGTGTCACCGTCCAGATATATATGAGTCTAGCTGCATTTACTGTACATCTAGTGTTACCTTGCAGTGTGTTTGACAGGTTTAAAACTGGAAAATTAGATCTGTACTAATAAAACGTATTGTGATAAACACTGGGTCACTGCTGGAACTGGAGTGACTACAAAGAATCATGACAACACACAAGTCGCAGCTGTAGTTCCAGTAGACCCACAACATTGTACATTCACATGAGAAAACGGTCAGTGGAATTTGTGGCTTTTATAGCTCAAGTCCTTAAAAATACACACACACACATCCATGTCTCCCACATAGTTTCCATGGGTGTGTGTGTGTAAGAGAGGCTCTACAAAACAAGGATCCACAGGTGAATCACATATGTATTTCTGGAAGTCATTTCACAGCTGGGAATCTGCATTAGAAACTAACAACACATTCAAAGCTCTCTCTGGATTTTTGGTTCCACTGAAACATGTCACTGATCTGCCAGTGACACACCACAATTACATGGTCACGGGTAAAATCGTATTATTAGAAGTATTATTCGATAAAACATACACTTGTTCTAGTGTAAGAGATTAATTTTAGCCTTCTGTTGGATGATAATGATGACATATCACACTCCCCAGCATGAGTTGGTCCATCACCAAACCTGTGAGGCAGGAAACCGTGTTTAATGGGGGCATCTGAATGTTTTAGGGCTCCGCTCCATCACCATTTCTCAGACAAGTCGCAGTCCTGGCTTCTTTTCTCCATGTGTCCGTGTGTCTGTGTGGATTTTCAGTGTCCATCCCTTGTTTGTGGACTCCTCCAGGCGTCCAGAGACTCCCACAGGCCATGGGAACTCTGTGAGTCTAACTTATCTGTTTCATTTCACATTAACAACGATAATAATAGGACATGTGAGTGAGAATGGAATGACAGCATATTGTGATAATGACTGTAATGAGGATAATACATAAAAAAAACTCAATTGTAATCCTTAAATTGCTAGTTTCAGTGACACTGTTTAAATCAGTCTGAGGGTGAAATCACAGAAAGCTGTTCAACAGGATTCTGTGCTGAGACTGAATTTCCCATGTGAAAGTCGATGTATGAACCCATGTGCCACCTTCCGGTCTGCAACGCGATATCGAAAGCGCGTTCTTGAGCGGCATCAGATGCCATCATCGGACTAACCATATGTATTAACGGTGGGTTTTTGTGCAAACCGTGACGAAGCCCCCCACCCCGTTCCTAATGTCCCAGCTGCGGCTTTAAATCACCACTTAACGCTTTACGCACCGCGCGTCAGCGGTGGCCAAGGTGGAAAAAAAGGAAAAGAACATGAAATAAAAGAGCATTAATACACTGGACAAGCCTGCGTGCGTTCACCGTGTCGATCCTCCCGTGGAGTGTGTTGCGTGTCTGCGCTTCACATTCCTCCCATGCCTCCGCCCGGTCACGGCTCTCTCTCCCACGGGGGCGCGCAATGGTTCCGACAGAGAAACTTTACCCACACGAAAATCGCAACACCAATCACCGTTATTGGACAGGTAATGGTTCTGTCCCTGTGGTTCTGATCAGGCAGGAAGTGGGCATCCGTGGTTCCACTTAATGCAACCCCTCCCCAAGAATTCGCGCTAATTTGCTGCAGCTTCACGCGAAATTACGCAAGTGACCAAAAAAAAAAAACGCACGTTAGTCGGTTCGGGCAGTGCGGGAGTGTGTGTGTGTGTGTGTGAGCGTCATCTGGAGGCGCCCCCCCCCCGGAAAAAAAAGTTTGAGGAGCGGCCGAGCTGCAGGCGGCGTGGATGCTGCAAAGTGGGAGGAGGCGCCCCGACGCCGATTAGGAGGAAGAGGAGCAGCGCAGCGCAGAGAGCTGCAGCGTCGTCGGGCTGCGTTCCGCCGGAGGAAGCCGCTCTCCCACCATCACTCTCCAACTCGTCCGCAAACTTTTGGGATTGTTGGGTTTTTTTTTTTTTTTATGAGCCGAGGACAGAGAGGGATTGTTCGAGGCGAAACTGCGAGCGTCCGAGCGGGGCAATGGAGAAGCACAAAGGTAAGAGCGTTTCCGAACTTTGTGAGTACGACGCGGCGTCTCCGTGTCACCGTGGACAATGGACGTGACTTCAACAGTTTGCAAAAAACGTGTTTGGCGGAAAAACACGAGCCGAAGCGACCGTCTGTCGGTAAATAATCCAGCGACATGTATTGATTTTGGCCGCATTCCTGTTCAGTCTGTTGCTTTGTGCATCGTGCGCGTTATGTTGGACAAGCAACACAATCTGTGGCTTCAGTGAAGGTTGGTGACACTGTGGCACATTTCTGGAGGCTCGTCACCTGCCACCAACCATCAAATGATGGTGAAAATGCCCCCAGGTGGAGGGTGAGCCCACTAAACATACACACGGTCTTGTCAGACTTTCTGGGCAACAAGTCCTCAGATTCCCCAGAGCCAAACTGCTCAGAGTTGAATGGCCCCCGTTTCCTCAGGAATGAGAAGATGTGCGGCTTCTCCCCTGAGCGCATCTCCTCCAAGTGGGCTCTGAAAAAGCCCGTTTGGTACTGTGGCCGCTGATGAATTCCAATAGCAGCAACATTGTTCTCATGGCATTCCTCGAATTCCTGTGGTTATTTGTCCATGAGGGATGAGCAAGGTCATTTAATACTTCCCGATTGACATAAACAAAGAGTTTGAGCCGGAATCTTTGGATGAGAGGCACCTCTCCTAACTTCTGTCCAAGGGAAAAGGATTGGGCCTAAACGCCGCTAAGAGGGGAGGTTAGTTCCAGTCCATCTTGGCACCAGTGCAAGAGCGAGTCCTGAAAATCATCAAAACCGCCCCCCTGCTCACCCTCACTGATCTGAAGGCAACGAGCTGCACTGAAAACAATGGCAACAAGTCAAACGGGAATGGAGTGACCACAGTCTGTCCAACAGACGACAATCTCGCATTCCCGTCCTCCAGCTGACGAGGACAACCCGGTCCTGTTCGTACCCACACTGCTTTGGCTCTCTGGGAGTAAATAGTGTTGCAAGCAGCCAAACGTGCTGGTATTTCTACTGTGAGGGGATTTCATTAGCAGGATGTAGCTTTTGTTTGTTTCCTGATTTGCTTTGAATGTTCTGTCAAAGACGCTTTCGAGGTCAGAGAGGAAAACGTGAGCTGAGGGCAGGTAGAGTGATGCACCTGATGGTTGCAGGGTCCAGAATGGTGTGTAGGGCTGAAAGACGGACCCAAGTGTAGTCTTTTGGCAGCTGTACGCAGCAGCACCAGGACACCAAATGAGATACTGACAGCCGCAGGCAGAGAGCGGAGGGGGTACAGTCAAGGGAAACCTGGGAAAACTCGTCGAAGCCAACAACAAAGCGAGGCATTGTTTAGTATTCTGGATATGCTGTGTGTTTCTCAAACCTGACTCATGCACGTCGGGTTCCAGAGAAAAGCTTCGGCTTCTCACACCTTCTGCCAAACACCGGATCAAATTAGTCCAACCACCTGGAGCTGCGTTTGGTTTGAATGAACTTTGGGCCACGATTTGACATATTTGAGAGTCGCTGTTGCAGTCGAGCCGCAGATGACTGGAGCACTTTTTGTGCAGTTATTGGCTCAGTGGTCAGTTTGCTCAGCAGGCGAATGATTCATTACACGAAAGTAGGCCACCTCAATCATATGATGAGAAATATCCAGCGTTCTCACACGTTTTCCTATGATGGGTTTAGATAATGTGTGGATGGGTATGTTTATCTCCCTTGACGGCGTCTCACCTGTTTTCGGGCGAAACATTCCTCTGCTGAACTCGCTGTTCTGACCTCATGTTCTTTGCAGCTGGGTTTCACCCACAGAAGCGAAGGGATCTTTGACTGTAGCTCTTTTTTTTTTCTTGCCTTCAGCCTCAGACATTTTCTCAAACAATGATCTGATTATGTGATCAGTGCCAGAATAAAATGTAAGACAAATGGAGGCAGACTGACATGCGTATTGATGGACATGAGCTGGGACTCGATGACCTGCCATTCGGTTTAAAAACAGATTGACTTTGTCTGGATTTAAAAATAGTTGAATTATGATGTCATTTTATTTCTATAAAATGCCCATTCCCACAGCAAAACACGAGTAAAGGCGTCGAGCAACATTGCGGGCACAGCTTTGTTTTTAACTAAATAGACGTAGAGGGAGATTTTATTGATCCAAATCAATGGAAATTGCATCATCGTGAGCTCTTCAAATAACACACAACGTCCCTCGTCATTTTCACTTGAAGAACAGGTTGGAGGTGTTGATCTGCCACTGTGAATGCTAATCTGTTTTTTAACGCGATAATGTAGGAGGTGTTCATCCTTTAATGCCATAAATTCTTACAGCGAGATCATCCATCCAGTGTTTGAGATGTTTGGAGAGAGGAAGTCTGGGGATGAAGCTAGTCATTGTTGTTGATCCTCTGGGGACAATGAATATGATGGACTGCCTTAGAAGGCTGCTGACATGGGGAAAAAAAACTGTACCAGTGGGTTTGACTTACTGTAAGCTCAGCAGAGCTAGTTAGATGTGGACCATCAGGGCTGGCATGGGGTCTGCCGGTTCACTTGGATGGTGTGTGTCACGGGCTGTGCTTGCCGACAGGGAACGAGTGGAGTACCGGTAATTCAGGAAGCAGGACTGGGCTATAAAAATGATGAAAAGGAAGACGGTCTTCCTGCTCGGTGGCAGTGGAGGGGGGGGGTTCACCCTCTGGGTCTTGCTCTTGTACATTTTCGACACATCAAACAAAGCTCTTTCATTGGATAGAGGAGCTCTGGAACAGATCTGTGCTGTGCTTTTCTTCTCACTAGGTTCTCATAGGAAGCAACAGGTACTTGGAACAAGAAATCAGGGGCTTCTTTGTAATTATGCACACGTGGTTCTTACTCGCCCTGCGGCCACTTCTGCACGGGATAATAACTGGGCAGGGAAGCCCCATGTGGGAGACTGAGGCGGCATCGCTAGTTAGTTTTTATTTGTCTCGTCAAGCCAAGGCTGCAGAGGCGTATAAAGTGTCACTTTTACTCCCATATGCATCTGGACATTCATATGTCTTAATTGAAAAATGACTAATACTCGGCTCCGGCAGAGCGATATACAGCATATGCACATCCCAAACTCCACAGTGTGTAGAGAACTGTGTGTGTGTTGGTCCTGTTACGTGGGGAATTGTTTTTG
Source organism: Channa striata (assembly GCA_033026295.1). Taxonomy (NCBI): domain Eukaryota; kingdom Metazoa; phylum Chordata; class Actinopteri; order Anabantiformes; family Channidae; genus Channa; species Channa striata. The sequence continues at coordinate 5,485,803 of CM065186.1, forward strand.
GGGAAGAGATGGAGGTTGTAGGAGGATTGAAGGCAGCGTGCCGCACTAAGAAGGTGGAGGTGGAGCCACATTGAGCGACGGGCAGAGTTTTAATCAGACAGTTAGAGAATTGGGTGTTTTTTGCATCAACGTCACAATGTTCCAGTGTCACTAGTATTTAACGTGCAGGTTTTCTGCAGGTTTCACGGATCTGAACAGGTCAGAAAAACTGCTGATAGGATATAAACAAGAAGGAAATGCATTTTGTGGTCACATGCAGGAAGCACAAGTTGATATTGCAGGTTTATATTGAGCTCACAAGGGCAGAGCAGTTACTAACCATAAACCCAAACACTATTTGTACATGCAGGAGAGGGAAGTGACAGAATTAGAGAGTAACACATCATATGTTTGATCTTTTGTTAGTATAAGGATGTTGATGATGCCAGCTGTGAGATGGTTTGTTAATTCATCACTTTACATTTATTTCATACTTCATCATTTTTGATTTTTACAGCTGTTTTAAGGTGTTATTCACGTGATGTTGCCTGCTGATGTTAAAATATCATCGCATCACTTTAATACTAAATATTAAGGCTTTGGTGCTTCTGTCGAGAAACTTGATTTTCATTCATCTCCGACGTTCCTCTGTCTCACGTGCACATGCAAACGTCATGTCGTCTTGCCTCTAAGCCAGAGTGTTGAGCGGGCGGTTCAAGCCTTCGTCTGCAGGGACTACAGCAACACGCGCTGCATCCTAATCGAGGCAAAGTTGCTCAAGTGGACCAGGGCCCCTTCCTCTGAAGATTTATTTGGATTGTGGAGCTCATTAGCATCTCTCAGCTACAAAACTGCCTGATTTCTCCAAGGGCTCAGCAATAAGCCTCAGCATAACTTAGCAGAGATCTAAAGAAAAGACTGGGAACCGCAAGAGAATGTTGGGATAGATAAAGCACGAGATGAGCAAAGGCGAGCTTTAATTGTTGTGGCAGGGGAAGATGAAAGGGGCGACTGGAAAAGGAAAGTCGCTTCTGTCTTTAGTATTTGTAGATTTGTGGAAGGTTAACGCCTTCACCTGTAGCTCGAGAGCTGCGGAATCGCTTCTTTGTTAATTGCAGTGTCTCTTGCCATTTGACATGGAAACCGCTGTTTCCTTTCCACGCCGTCTTCCTTTCCACGCCGCCTTCCTTCTAATCACATTGATCTTCATTTTAATTGTGATAGCGGGCAGAGATAGGAGAGAGAACGTGTGAATTTATTTTATAGTGGACCAATCGGCAGCACACAAGCCGACCAGTGATTTCCGCTGCCACATCACCAGCTTCACATCCCTCCACGGGCAGTTTCACACCCCTGAAAACCACAACCTGACCTTAAAAACAAATCCCCATCAACACTAAAGAAGCAAATAAAATTCACTTTCACTTACTGGTCTGTGATCAGATGAGCTGCGGAGCTCAGGGACGGACAGGTTAGAACTTCTGACAGTGAATCTGCAGTGACTCTTTGTTGGGCCTGGGTCTTGCAGTGAGATATTTAAAGCAACAATCGTGTATGATTGATCTCTAAAATATATCAAGGTTTAAAGGTCACTATTAATTGTAGGTATGGATGCATATTTGTATCCATGAGTTATAATAATGAGTTATTCATAAGGAAGTAGGTGAAATGTTGAAGGAAATGAAACCACAGCGACCTACAGTCTAGAGTTGAATTATTATAATTATATATTGTAATAATAATTTCTTATTATTAGTTTTTATTATTAGTTTTTTATTTGTCAGTGACTCGCAGGATGGTCTTTAGAGAACAAACAAAAGTCTGTCTTTAGGTTTTGATTGATTGTGAGCGGGGTCTTTATTTTACTGCACGTTCTTGGTTTAACGGGGCAAAGTTTTTTGTTTCGCTGTTTGTTCCAGATAAACCTGTGATAAGAATATTTGCCAGCTCTCGTTATAGACGAGGGTTTTTATTTGCTCACACTTGCTCTATCAGAAACGTAATTTCAAAGTCAGCGGAATGTGGACACAACGTTAGAAGGAAAATTACCTCTCCTGCGTTAGCGCTTATCTGGCTTCACTTTTCCCTTTATCACTTGTGTCACTTTGTCCACTTCTTTCCAAAGTTCCTTCAGTGCTGCTATCAGACGCAGGCAGACTCTCGTCTGAAATCATCGCTTGTTTTCGTCTCTGGTTTCTATGGCGAAAACACCCGGCCCTGGCTCACAGCTGATCCCAGCATGCTGCAGACGCAGACGGAGAGCGAAGGGTTTGCCAACGGCCATCAGACACCAATCAAGCCGTTGTTTGATCCTCTGTTCGATCTTTGCCAGGTATCTGCCGCTCTCACCAGAGGAGGAGAAGTCTGGAACAAACCAGTCATACGTGGTTCCTTCTCGCAGTTGTTCACGTTGAAACTGACCCAAGGTCCGTGTCATTCATGTGTTTCCCCTCGTGGAAGTTTGGATTGCAAGAGTCAAATGATGTGAAAAAAAAAAATCAATTCTGTTTCTGCTCGTCTGCTGAGGCGGCAGCATCTTTAATCTGCGGCAAATCATTTTACTATTGTGTTAAGTTCCTTTTCTCCTCCCTTCCACCACTTCTCTTTTAGGTGGTGTTAGGTGTTGCTGTGCATCACTTTCATTCACAAACGGATTATATTCTGATAAGGATATAACACAGTGGCAAACTCACCTTTTGTTCTTTTCAAAAATGTTCTCACATGTCAAGCATATTCTCAAACTCAAATAACAATCACAGTAGCTTCAAACTGCTGTTGGGACAGATGCAGAAGTGGATCTAGAAATTTTTGGGTGGCTCGATTGTAGCACATGCTCAAAATAGGGTGGCTTGTTTATAATTTAAGGGTTTCAAATCCAAATTTAGAACATTTTTGTACTGGAAATAGTCATAAACGAATAATGTGAAACCATCTTAAATGTACATAATGATATAATTTTAGCTTTCTGGTATATATGTATCAATCAGCTTTCAGATTTATGGGGTGGCCAGTGGACACCCCCCTGGCTCCGCCCCTGGACAGATGTTCATCTGGGCAATTAGGTGCCAATCAATCACCGTTGTAAGTAATAGTGACAGTTGTGTTGTAAGAAAAGTTTTGGGAACTCACAAAATGCTTGAAGCCCGTATGACAGAAATTGATTTAGCATTTTGCTAGTGGGCAGTCTGCTGATTTCCAAAGCACAATGGGGAGCGCTGTTGGGCATCTCGCTGGCATCAGTGAGCTGCATGGAATCAGCCTGAGTCACGGAATCAATCGAGAGAAACTTTTTGGCCTCAAGTGACACGGCAGGGCATAATGCTGACGCTCTTCTGTTGCTGCCACCGCGACTACTCGTTGGAGAAGACGGGCGTGACAGACGTTAATGAAGGAGTGGAGGGATCGATGGAGGTGGGGGCACAGGTGTATGGATGAAAAGAAATATGGATGATATAAAAAAAGAGACCGGCCGGCCTGGTGTTATATAAAGGCTCAGTGTGTGCAGCAGTTGCTTTTTTTTTTTTTTTTCAAAGCAATGAGAGCACATCTGTGAGTATTTCCAACATCTGCACCACATCCCGAAATATGACTGTGATTCAGAGAGGAAAGGATGTGTCCCAAACAGACCTCGACCAGCAGCTCCGAGCTGAAGCAGCAAAGGCCATCTTACATTTCAGCAGCCTTTCTTGCATCATCAGGTTGAAGCAATGTTACAGTTTTGCTTTCCGTCTTGTTTTGTTGGGTTTTTTTTTTTTTACTCTTCCCCCAATTTGACTTTTTTTCACCGCTAATCAAAGTTTTAAACTTGCTTGAAAGCAGCACAAATGTTGCATCAGTGAAAAAACCGGATATTTCCTCGAGCGTGAATTGATATGCAGAGATTGGAGCAGTTGCCTTAAAAAAGTGGGACAGATGGAAACGAGATGGTGTCTGCGAAAACAGGGCAAGTTTGATTTGTAAAATAATACCGGCTCGGGGGTCGTGTCGGCTATTTAAAGGACTCGGGTGAAAAGTCCCGAGTCCTTTCTGCCACCCCGTTTAACCTGGAAGCAGAGTGCGTTAATACGAGAGTCCGAGCCGGCCTCGTCGACTTAATAAAACAAAATGTGCTCGTCTCCGCTAAGATGTGGCCCATCAGTGTTGATTCAGGGCCTCAAGCTTCTCGGAACAGGAAACGTTGCCAGGATCCTGACAAGACCCTCTTGTTCAGCAGGAGAGTTGTTCAAATTTAACCAGATGAACGAGGAGGCAGAGTCGGATGAAAAACCCGTATTCAGACATGTTTTGACTTGTTGATTGTAATCCTATTTTTGTCGTCTTCATTCCTCAGATGACCTTTTACAGAACGTTAACATCGATCCCGTCTCGACTCTAAAATAGTTTTACTAAATAGTTTTGCATCCTATGTGACTCTGTAAAGTTTTGAAATGACATATGTACTGTTATAATATTCATAAACTCATTAATGTTCAACGTCAGAACTGTTTTCAGTGAGGTAAGGTTATCAGGCCTCCCCCTCACAGGGCGGACAGGATGATAGCAGCTGTGCTGGAGATGACTGTTAAAGATTAAAAAGAACCAAACATTTGTGGCCCAGCTGAACAGACAGACGTGCATGCGAGACGTTCATAGATGTGCTGATAAAAAGATTTTAGACAAACAGAAACAACGAGCCTGCTTTTATCGATCACAGCCGGATGAGAGCAGCGCTGATTTAAAAAAAAAAAAAAAAAAAAAAAAAAACCTCAGTGGCTCACAACCAATATTTTACAAAGCATTTATCGTCTGTAATCTCCAACTGGGTCTTTGTGTTATATCTGTCAAAATATCGCAGTGGATTCCACTGTAATTATCAATTTATGTTAACAGTGCATGTCACTGATCTGTCATCTTAGCAGAGCACTATGTCAAACTCAATATGAGTGGACATATGTGGGAGAAGTCAAACAAAAACAAAAGAGGAAGTACTGCCTCAGGCGCAAGGAAGGGAAATTTCCCCTGCGCATGATTCAGATATTTTAAAAACCTCAAATTAAACTTATTCAAACAAACTTAAGGCTCTTGATGCTTTTCTTACTCGTCCTTTCTGAGGTGTTTTAATGGCAACAGACAAACACATTTGCTCTGAAAACACTGCCGTCCTCTGGCTGACTGATGGCCGACTTTTGGCCGTTCTACAGAAGCGGATTGTTTACGCTGCTGAGGCCGCGGTCACTCGCTGAATGTGCAGTTGGGCGTCGGGCCAAGCCGTGGGCCCGCGGCAGACCTCCCCGTCCTGTCAGCTGACTCCGTTTCCCAGGGTCCCCCGATCCAAAAGGCCATCTGAGTCAATCTCTGCAAACACACGCGGAGGAGAAAGCTGGAAAAATGTTTAGATTCGCGCTGAGCAGGAAAACACGAGCAGCCAAACAACCGTCAGACATGTAATGAAAGTCAGCGCGTTGTGTTAATAATCACTGCGACATTTCAACACGGGGAGAAGTTTAATCACTCCGCTTCCCCGGTGGCTGCAACCATCTGCAGGTACCGGAGGCGGCGATGTTTTCGAGGATGAAGGTCCTCTCAGCAGACGTTGACTCAGCTTCAGTAGGAGTTGTTCAAGAAGCACTTAACTAGCTGCATTGTTGGGAAAGCCTCTCCAAACGCCCACCGCGCTACGACACCTCAATGCTGCAGAAATTCCCTCCTTCGCCGAGGATGAGTAACGTGTAGGAGGAAGAGGAGAAGGGCCCGGAGCATTTCCCCGCAGGACGCGGCTGGTGATCAGTTTGAGCCGGAAGGAGCCGCTAAAACAGATTAGATGACAGTCTTGAAGGAGTTCAAAGAGAGAGGAGCAGTTTTCTGTCCCAGCTATGTGAGGAGCAGAGTTTGAGTCTCAAACAGGGTCAGATAATTTTCATTTTGTTTGTTAGGAGGGATTCATAACACAATTTCGAAGGGTCAGAACGAACTGTCTCTGTGCTTGTGACACTTGGAGCATCTGCTCAAACTGCTGAAAGCAACTGAGCGTCATAAATATTTATTTGTGGCACCGGTTCAATGTGGTTTCAGTTCCGAGTTTTAATTTTAAAGGAACGGTTTGTGAGTTTACTACTGTAGAATTCTATTCTTATCCCTACACAGCTGATTTCGCTTCTTCACAGCTACGTTTTATCTTGTTCTCTGTAGTTGTTCTGAACTTTGCATCTATTTATAACGTGACCCGAGTAGGTGTAGCGGTGCTGAGGACAAAAAAAAGGTGATGCCAAACACTTTTTGGGGAGTTTTACGCATTCCAAGTGTCTAAGAGGACTGAGATGCTCCCACCAGTGTGTGGCCCACCTTTTCCTTTTATGAAGTCTCTCGGCTTTATTCCTCTGTGGTCTCGGCTTCTGGTGAAGTGCTCATGCGCTGAGGCCCACTGCAGCGAGGGGCCTATTCACGAGGCCAAGACACAGGGACGGGAAACACAAAGAGCCCCCCACACGGCGGAGAGGGCCGTGAGCTCAGCGCTGACCCCTGAAGGATGTGTGTGGGCTGCACCCAGACACGGAGGCCCCGCCGACTCCGAGCCAGGCTCCTCCCTCCTCTGGACTTGACCTTTCGCTAAACTCATGCGACTCCCCAAACGACGTGCGACTGGCAGTAGGAACTAGATCAGAGAAAGGTGTGACTGACGAGTCTGACAACTATCGAATGTTGCTGGATTAAAACACCAAGGCCAAACAGTGAAAATGAAATAGCTGAGAAAGTAGCAGCTAAAAGTAGCGGCAAAGGACCCGACCTTGAGCTGAACTTCTCAGTCTTCTCAGTCATAAACCGGCTGCCGAATATCCCACAGCTGCGGTCTGCAGCCAGTGTACAGCAGTTAATGTGTATCAACGTGTGGCGTGACGGAATTTTTATTCTGGCGCACCTTTGAGACCTATTTGTCTGTCTGTGTTTCCAGTGCTGGACCAGCTCCTGATGGAGCTCCACCGCTTCCTGCTCATCCTGGACAAGGAGACCCTGAGTGGGAACGCAACCGTCCAGAAGGGCTTGCTCGCCGACCTCCTCCAGAGCTACAGCACTTCCAGTGGTATGAGGAATTCAGTATATGCAGAGAGTGGAAGGCCGTATTGTCGTTCCCAATAAAAAGTTTGATTTTTTTTATTAAAGAACGTGCTTTAGACTGGGCTCACCGGTTCACTGTCGTAAAGATTTAGTGCCAGACAACCTTGAACTTAACTGAAAGTAAATTACGACCATCAAAACTTGAAATTTAATGCAACATTTTTGATTTTTTTTTACATGCGTGACTAAAAACAAAACCAGGGTAGAAGTGAAATGTTGGAAGCAAATCTTAGATTCTATAAACCGGTACCTCATGACATAATAGCTGTAATTGGAAAATGACTTTAGAGGAAGAGAAAGTTGTTCTGCCTGGTTTGTCAGGAGGCCTTTAGGGTCCTTTCGAGAGCATGACAGTGCTGGAAGCCCTTTAATCGAATCTCTCGCAGTGTAACCGCGTTACCTGAACGGTGTGATTGTATATTTAGTTTGAAATGGGCCAAATATTAAAAACAGCGCAAAACTCAGAGCCGCTAGATGTTTTCCTTCGCTTGCTTCACTGAAAGACAGTCTTTCATTTCCCACAGAGATAAAATCTCGCCTGCTCTGTGTTAGGAGTTGACATTTACCTCCCCTGAAGGCAGCAGGATGTCTTGGAGTTACTGTTAAATTCCTGTTACATATTCAAATATATTTATCATTGACTAACCTTCAGATTCTAATGAGTTAAAGGACGCCTTCGCTCATACTCGTCTTGCTTCTTTTGGTTTTAGTTTGAGTAGTACATGCCTTTTAAACTTCCCTCTGTCTTGCCTATATTAAAATATCTTTCTCTTTCTATCTGAGAAATGCCTCCGGAACTTCCTTGGAAGAAGCCTTAGTCGAGATTATGTCAACTTGTTAATCACGCTATAGAGTTTGTAATCAGGGTCAACCTGCTTTTCTTCCAGATGACATCATCGGAGCTCCTAATGATCAAAAACTCCTCCTGGTGACGTCACCTGGAGGAACTTTTCGGCTAGAAGCAGAGAAATATTTGAATATAGGGAAGTACATTTGCAGCCTAAGCTGAAGTTTAGTCTCCTTTTAAAGCAGGGACATGTTCCTCATGTAAGACGAAACCAGAGTTATTAGGATCGATGAAATTTAGAAAAAGAAGTTCCCTCAAAAAACAATTATTCTTTCTTTCCTCCATTTCCTAATGTGGTATTTGTGATTACTGGAGGTACATCGGTTATGGCGTGACCGCAAATGTTTGAATATGGCTCGGTTGTTCAGACCGACTCGCAGTCTGACTGTCTTTATGCAAAGCACCTTATGTAACATGTGGTCAATCGCTGCGTTTCCCACAATTCAGCGAGATTACAATGTTGGCAATGCGGCCGACGAGAAACGGTCGAGCGAAGCCACTCTGGTATTTCTCCTTCGCTGTTTAAAATTCTCTGTGGCCACCACGTAACGATTATACTCCTGCAGGTTTCTATTAACAAATACATTTGGGATCTTTTATCCCATTTTGGTTGCTTAATGCCTCGTTGTGGTGAGCAAAATAAATGTTCTGCTTGTGTTTTTACCTCCCTAGGAAGATAACCAGATCGACTTATTATTATTTTTTTTTTTTTATTTGAATGAGTGATTTCTGTCGTTATTAGTTCTAGGCTTACAGGCAAACTAAAATCGATCGAAGCGTCCTCTGCTGCATCGTGGAATGATGCCTTCAACGGTCTGTTGAAGTGTTCCGTCAAACAACTAAAGACCAGTTTGTTTTTTGAAGTCGCTGGAGCTGGCAGTCGACGTGAAAATGCTGCCACTGCTCATGGGACATAGAAGTGTGTAAAAAAAAAAAAATTAAAAATGAATGAATGATGCTGCTGATGATCAGAAACATCAGCTAAATGCCGTGGTAGAGAAAAGTGTCTTTGCTTTGGTTCCGATTCTAACCACAACATCCGGGATATTCGGTCACAGCAGCCCAACTCTTGTTAAGATTAAAGGTGAAGCTACTTCCTCTCTTCCCATCTCTGTCTGTCACACCCTCACACACACGAGCAGTCGTTCTTTTCCACGTCCAGTTCCTCGACCCGTCTCTCGACACTTCCTCTCCTGGCTCCAAGCTGTATCATTTTTCCGAAGCTACATGTATCCTCTGGGGATGCTCACTTCCTTTCAGCAGCCGTTTTATAAATAGCATCTCAACTCTGTTCCCCTAAAATCTGTTTTCACTGTACAGGCAAAGCATAATTTCATTCTACCGCTGTTTGGTTTTACTTCACGATATCTGTTTCAAAGGAGAAACCTTCTGCAGAAGATCGCCCCAGGTTTGGAGTTTGATTTCCTCTCGGGGTTATAATCTTAGTCAGCTAAAATACTTAATTCGATGAAAGAAAATTCCTCATAAATGCGCTGCAGCCCCAGAACAAATTCCCATGACAGGTTACAGTAAGCAGCTGGAGCCCGCTGTGCCGAAAAACCGCAGGGTTTATTGTTTAGGAAAAGACATTCATCCAAACTGTTTGTGTGGCGGAGTTATGGCGATGCCTTCGCCAGCTTGTAATTACTCCACCATGTTAAGGCGGACGAAAAGCCAAACAAATCCGTCTTCTCACCACTGGCTGACTTCAGCTTCGCCGTGTGACACGAGTTTTCATCATTTCCACTTTTATTCGCCCCAAATTATACGAACGTTCACACTGACGTGGGAATAATTACGCTCGAGCGCAAAGAGAAGTGAAATTTAGTTTCCAGTGGCGGCGTGTTTAATCCCTCTCACCATGTCAGACGCTGAAATTCATCATCCAGCGCTTTAATTGACGCCACAGGAAACCACAACTATGACTCTAATTTCAATATCATTTTCACTTTGCTTATACAAATCTCTCGCTGACTTGTTAGGCCTGGTTAGATGAAAATTGCTTTTTGACCACTGCTAATTCCTGTCATATTTGTTTTAATGTCCACGCTCTTAGCAGATGGGCCACGTTCAAGAGCTGCATTATGTTTATGATCTGCAGGAACTTCAAAGACAGACGGGTTACAGAGCTCGGTCTGTGCAGGCAAGGAGTTGTCTGTCTGTCTGTCTTCTGTCCGCTGAATGCCTGTAGTGGTCCGAGTGGGTGTCAATAATAGGCCCGTCTGTCTGCACAATGGGACACTTGTTTGGGTGAAATTCCCCTTTAATGCTCAACTTTTTTGATAATCATAATGAAAGTTGGTTCGGTCAGATTTTCCCTATCGGTGTTAAAGTGGAATTCATCCCGAAGCTTTTCGTCCGATCTTCTTTTTGCTGCTCCAGCTACTACGTGCATTCGATTGGAGACAAATTATGTCTGCGATCTTGTAGAATGTTCAAGCAATTCAACTTTTGGTAATTCGCCGTTCTAAGGCAGCTGGACTGGCCAAAAGTGAGCGGACAAAAACATGCACCGGCCTTTCATCAAGGTGGGTGACCTTTCACAATAAGAGCCAGAGGATTCTGCGAGTCGAACTAGATTCAGAGAAGCCCTTCAGGTCTCAACAGCTGGGTGTGTTTTATTGAGACAGACCGATTGTATTTTTTTCCTTTTATTGTATAAAAGTGTAGCTGGACATCCATGATACTGTTATATCATACGATATATTAGAGAAAAACATGCATGTTTGCTAAATATTTACCTGCTCTTTAATGTGGTGGCATTGAAAATGCTTTTTCCAGTTTCCAAAAGGACTAAGATGTGAGCATTAAATACCCACAAAGCATCTGTGCTCAGGCTTGTTGTCATACACTAACTGCCTTCTGTTGTCTCTGTGCAGGTGCCGACGAGGAATATATCTACATGAACAAAGTCCTCGTTACTGGGAAGGACAAAGACGATAAAGGTGTGAATCTGAAAGCGTGATCTTGATAGTCTGGGTGGATGAATCTGTGAAACATTTGTGCCAAAGAGCCGAAAGCCTCAGGACAATAAGTGCAGGGAGTCGAAGTTCAGTTTAATTAACAACCCTGAGGTAACAGAGAGTAAATTAGTGATGGACAGACACCGAGGAGAAAGGCAACGTAAGAAATAAAGCGGCAAACTAAACCCATAACTGTCAGGAATATTGCATTCATCCTGCTGTGATATTTCAGATATGGTTCACTGAGTTACTCTGTGTGGCTGTTAGGAAACAATATGCCACATTAAAAAAAAATGCCCTCGTGTTATTCTGGGGTTGTCCAAGTCGGTCAAACGATTGCATACTCGTTCTGTTTTTGAACTGCACGCTCAGTCTGAGATGACACAAATGAACAGCAGTCATGAGAATGGGCCGCCACAAGCAGTGTCCCCCTCAGCTCCCCCTCAGCCCCCCACCACCACCACCACCACCATTTCCTGTCTGTTTCTTCGCAGCGCTGCACCATCTGAGACTGACCTGTTTCATTTGGACGGCGACGAAGAATGTGGTTTGTGCGAGCAGTAGACCTAACGCACAGTTTCAGCAGCGGCGCTCGAGATAAAAAACCGCACGTTTTTACTTTCCGCGGAGGTGAAAGTGCGTGAGAACTGATCGCGCTTCTCGATCAGTGATGAATATCTGTGAGTCTATGGGTAGAAATACATTTTTAGGCTTTAATATTACAGCCTAGTGGCTCAGTTCTGTTTATTGCAGTGATGATGATGATTTGCAGCCTAACGCCTGGGGATGTTTGTATCTTAGTCTGTCTCTGACGCGAAGGTAAAGAGGAGGCTTTTCAAATTACTGCGTCAAAGCTTTGCACGCATCAGACGAGGGGAAAGGTCTGAGTGTAGAGGAAGTGGTTCACTCTAGATGCTCTTCACCCCGACGAGGTGCAAAAAAATCTACCCAGAGGTGGATAAAGCAGAACGAGAGAAGAAAAACATCTTTACTTTCCACTGAACAACAGCACGTCTCGCCTACCTTTTTATGTATTTCCGCAGAACTGTAGCCTGCGCCAAATGTTAATCTGCAGCTAGCAGACCGTTAGCGTGGGCTGGCATAGGAGAAGGACCGGACGACAACAGACTCTTTTCCAAAGTAAAATCCGACTGCTCTCAGCCTGCATTAATACTCCATCCATCCATCCATCCATCACATCCTCCCATTACCCAAACTGCTTATTATGTTTATCGTTTCCAAAGGTGCTGGAGTCTGTCCCAGCTGCCTCGTGCTTATTTGTATTAATATTCCCCTAAACTCACAGGTCACGAGCGAGAAATGGTTGGGAACCAAACGCCCTCTCTTTCTTTTTTTTTTTTTCATTCTTTGTCCTCCGTCTTTTTTGTCTCGATGTAGAGATTTCACAAATACTTCCTCGTGTTTTGTGTGATCGCTGCAATTTTACAATGAAGGGTTTAAGCTCAAATGGCAATTACAGACATCAGGCAGTATTTACGTGTGTGGGAGGCATCGAAAAGTAGCACACGATAACGGAATTGGATTACTAAATTGACACTTCCCTTCTGTCGTTATTTTTAATGTCTTTGTGCTGCTTTTACAAGAGTCGACAAGAATTATCACACTGACTTCCCACTCTCGACTTTTATTACCTAGTTGACAAACCAGATCGCTTGGTGAATGGGAAAGCGGCGAGATCTGTCCCTGTTCCACAGAAGAGTCTGCCGGACCTGCCACCCCCCAGAACTGTAAGTTGGTACCAGCTCGACTGGATTATTGCTGAAGTGTTTTGCCCTCACACCCGTTTTGGACTCTTTGCCCCAGTGGTGAGAATGGAAATGCCACCATTTGCCCCAGCAGGTCTGATGAACTCTGGTCACAGTCGTTATATTGAACTGGATGCAAAAGGATCCCGATGTTCTTTGACAGTGTTTTGGTCTTTTGCTACCATGAGAACGTTAACCGTCCATAAGCACCTTAACTACTGAAAACAAAGTCCTGTATATGATTTGATTGCAGGAGATGGCCGTGAGCTTTTAAAACGCCAAATCGAATGCAGCCTTCCACAGTACGAGCCAAAAACAATTCTCACAACTCTCCGAATCGCAAGCCCGAGGTGATGTGAAATGTATTCTCCCGCAGAAACGGGTATTTAATCGCTCGCGGGCCGACAAACCCGGGGAGGTGAGTGTGAGAGAGAGAGACGCGGTGTGTTGCGTGTTGACGGGAGGCCAGTGGCTCCTGAATTGGCCCAGAGCGACTTCAGGAAAAACCGAGAATAAGAGGTTTAGAACGTCCCCTTGGTGCCTTTGAACTCTGGACGCTCACGTCCGCTTTTTAAACTGCAGGAGCAGCTGTTGCTAATCAGAGCAAACGCTTAGTGTCAGCATGTGTGCGAGACAAACTCCGGTGTCACTATTAATTGTCTACAATCGCGTTTAGAACCGCTCGTGCTTTTTTTATTATTACACTTACACTTACAGCCCTTTAAAAAAAAAAAAAAGTCTCACATTGTTTTTCGCTTGTTCTATAATTTCACAGTTGTGCTGCAGCTTCCACAAATCCCTCAGTTGTGTCTAGCGGAGACATTTCTCCTTCCTTCCCTTCTGCGTCCAGCTGTGGTGTGACTGGCCCCGTCTTGGGAAGCCTAAGCAAACACGTCCACAGCGAGCCGCTCTTTGGGAACCCTTTCATCTGCCTGCAGGGCTTCCATCCGTCATCGGCGATGGTGTATTGAAGAGTTAACATGTGTTTGACGGTGAACACCGAGTCCCCCCTTATGGCCGCGGTGAACAGCGCCCCCTTGCTGTTTATGTAGTGTCCGGCCATGGCGCTCCACTGGCCCGTCGTGATGTTGTAGCAGTCTATGAGACAGCGCAGGAAGTCGTCGCAGGGCCCGTTGCGCATCACGTACAAATTGTCCCTGTGGGCCACCATACAGTGGCCGTAGCTTTGGTTTCTGATCATTGTGGTGACGAGTTTCCATTCGTCTTTCGCTGGTATGTATTCGAAAATGTCTGTGGTGTCCGGGGGCTTCCAGAAGCAAACAAACATCCTCCGTCTTGCAACAGCACAAGCGGCAGAAGCTACAGGCCTCGGGGCCTGTCGTACGAACGTCCACTCGCCTGTCTCCGCGTCGTAACTCTCTGCTGTGGAAGTGATCCGTTTTTGGAACTCGCCGCCGACGGCATAGAGTCTCCCCTCGTGGCCCAAGAGAGTGAAGTCATATCGTGGTTGTTGGGGACCTGGAAGAACCGTCCAGGCCCCCGTAGCGGGGTCGTAGCAGAAGCTGCTGTCCACCGTCTCCTTAACGTAGCTGTAAACTCCCCCCACGATGTACAGCCGATTGTCCAGCACGGCCACTCCGGCCATGGACGTGCTACAGAGAGTTGGGAGGTTCGTCAGGTGCTTCCATTCGCCCTCTGTTTCGTCGAGGTAGCACACCGTCCTGAAGGAGTCGTGCAGCAGGTCCATCGAAGGGGAATGTGTACCTATTGCAATGTAAGCGGCGGGAGACAGTGACCGAGAATACTGCAGCAGCTCGGCGGGGATCGTGCTCTCTGCCGCTTCCTTCAGCTCCTCAAACGCGTCGCAAAGGAAAAGAGCGGCGCTGTGAAAGAGCGCGCACCGAAGGTGGAGGCCGCTTGGTAAAGCAGCAGGCAGTTGTCGGAATCAACGATGTCGCAAAGGTGGCGCACCAGGCGCGGCACCTGCAGGAAGGCCGCGCACTCGACGGCGTCCACGAGCTCGTCTGGGTCACTGATGGCGGGAACCTGTCCCCGGCAGACAGCCAGCGCTAGGAGAAACCCCCGTGCGCGCACTCCCCCCTTCAGATGGAGCTCGTCCTGCTCGCTTTCCGTCATCCCCGACTGGAAGAGCGCAGCAAAGTAGTCGCTGCACCTCGCCAGCAGGGCCCGCTCCACGGCGAAGCAGCGCTCCTCCACCCTCACTCTCAGCCAGCCCGCCCGCTGCTCTCTGTCCTCCAGATCAAGGGTTGCATTCTCAGCGTGAATATCCTGGTTAACTCCCAGGCCTTCGGGCCCTTCCATGATCTCTTTCTTTGTAAATCAGCTTCTCAGGCGACAGCGCGGCATGTGAGTCAAACAGATTAGCCATTTTTCCCCAGAAACGGAGGGCGAGTAAAGATTGGTGAGAGTTCCATTGCACACGGCCTGCGAGGTCTGTAAATAGAGTCGTACTATAGATAGCAGCTGTGCCACTCGCAAGCGTCACGCAGGGAAAGGAAACTGTCGACGTGCACAGTACGTGGTAATGCGGCTGCCAGCAACTGGTGATTATCGTAACTCCAATATGACCAGCTGTTACGTCATCTGCCAATATTACTGTGAAATTCAATGTAGTTCCACGTTTTTCTATAATTCACAGAAAAACGTACAAATGTGAGAAAACAAAACTCTGATCGGTTTAGTGGAGGTCAAAGTGTTTTTCTCTCTTCCTGTGTCCCACCACAAAGTTGCTGCTTTTTATTCTCACTTTCTTTTTTTTTTCATGTTCGTTTTAGCTGGAGTATGTCTGGCCAAAGAAATTCTGTGTCACAAATTGTGGAGCGAGAGTTAAAGGCCCAGAGATTTCTCTCGAATCTGGATTTCCAAAGCTGAGCTTCTCTGATTATTTTTATCACTACCTTCTCCTTTGCTCTGTGCTCCCAGCAGGCCTTCTGATACACTGTGTGTGTGTGTGTGTGTGTGTGTGTGTGCGTGTGTGTGTGCATGTGTGTGTTTTCACTGTGCTGGATTCTTGGCATGGGAACGAGGGATTTTCCATGTTCCTCTGACTTCGTTTTTTTGGGCTCTTTTTCCCACTCTTTACCCGAAACCCCTCCACCACACCCCTATTCCTCCCCCATGACCCCCACCCCCCACCCCTGCTTTGTTATTTATGCTCTGACTCTTCAATCCATTCCTTCTGCACGACGTTTCTGTGGTGAGGATGTGTGTGTGTGTGTGTGTGTGTGTGTGTGGGAAAAGGTGGAGGTCCAAAGTGGCTGTTTCAGAGCTGGAGCAGTTGCCGACATTTATGCACACAAACACACACACACACACACACACACACCTGCATGTTCCCTTTCTTACTTTTCATAAGATCCCGTGGAACGAGTCGCTGTTCCTTCTCTTTGACAACAGGCGGATTTAGTTTTGGGAAGATGAGTGAGGGAGAGAGAACATGATAGCGATAAGGGCGGGTGGGCGGTCTGGGGGGGCTGCTGCTGCTGCCCTGGAATGCTGGTCTTTGTTTTAATTAATAGCAGATGCCTGGACTGCAGTTTTTTTTTTCACTGCAGAGCAGTTAACACTGTCAGTGTTTTTGTTTTTTTTTATGAAATCCCCCATTAACTTTTAATCTTTTGTGGCTGTCTCTTTAGTTCTGGGGCCACATTATGTCAGAAATTCCCATTTATCGATGACTGAACTGTATGACGCCCACGGTGTGACCTAAAAACCAACAAAAGGTGACGTGACGAGTCGTGGAGAACTGTGTGAACCCTTTGGGCCTTGCTCGGTTTCACGCAGTGTGATCGGATCTTCATCCCGGTCACAGTTACACAGAAACACGCCAACGAATGAGATGCTTCGTGTCCTTATTAAACTGAACCGTGTACCTGAGCATCACTTTCCCTTTGTCATTGCATCACTTTGAAGCCGTAATCCATCTTTGTTTTTGCTGATGCACGCATCGTGAAAAAGCCATAGACTGCTTCATAATCTATAACTGATGTTGGCCTCCTCAAACCACAGCGATATTATCTCTGGCCCACGCGTTTCTTCGTTGATCCTTTCCTCCGCTTTCTGGCAGTCGGGCCGGTCGCACAAACAAACTCTTCGTCACTGTGACTGCGTGCGGACCGTGCCGTGACGCCAGCTTTTATGACAGTTTTCTGCATCTGCTGCGCATTATGGGAAGTGTGTGTGAGTTCACTGATATGAGGTGGTGGGAAACGGAGCCTACACATGCCGGGGAGTCCCTGTGTCCCTGGGTTTGTCTGTGACAGTCCCACATCACAAATGGTCATTTTCAGATTTTCATACATAATCTGATGACCAGTAACAAAATCTATTAACGAAGATGGTAAACCCCAAGCAGAATATATTACTGCCTTTTCCTTTCTGTCTTTATCCGCACCGAACATTTTCCGGAGAGTCCCGGAGCTGATTTTAGGGTTCTGTTGCAAAAGAGGAATGCTGCGCTCTGCAGCTCTGTCAGACTTCGCTATGTGTAAAAGACGCCAAAGAAATTTGGACCAACTGACCTTCGTTCCTAATTAAACATACGCTGATCGACCGAGATTCTTTGAGACGATCAGCTCCTACTTTTCCACAGAGACGACTTCCCCTCCGTTGCGTGATATATGAAGCACCTCTGCTCGGCCTTATGGCTTATATTTCTGTGATTTCGCAGGGAACGTGAGCGCCTTTGGGGAAATAAAGTGAAAATGAAAGAATAGAGACAGCTTGTTTAGATCAGCGGTGGGAGGAAACATTAGACATAGTTAAGAAATCACTTTTTGTCATTCAACTCTCAGAGTTCACTCGGGGGGGAAAAACCTTTGTCTGTTTTATCCAGCCAGTTCATAAAAATAGTCCATAGTTTCGTTCTTGTACATAAGAACGTGTCGTGTCTCCATTCATTATCTGTTTTTCTTCATCACGTTTCTCTTTCTAATTGGAAAAATATGCAGATTTTAACCATATTTTTTTGGGATGCAACATCATCTCGCTTCCAAAAACAATCGCAAGACAAAACTGTCATGCATCATCTCCCATCATGTGCTGGACACCTTGTTCCCGCGTTGACATGTAAGACCAACGTTTCACTTTTACTGTGGTGCATGAGTCAGAAGTATGGACGTATATTTATGTACATGTGGGTAGCAGAGCGGGGAAGCGGTTAGTGCTGCTGCTTCACCGCTAAAAGGTCACCAACACACAGCTAAAATGGACCGTTTTACCATTTAAAAGTTAAAGACATGCGTGTTCGGTTAATTGGCGACTCCAAAGTGGCCGTAAGCGTGAATGTGAGTGTGAACGGTTGTCCCTCTGTGCGTGTCCCTCTGTGTTGGCCCTGGGACAGCCTGGTGTCCTGTTCAGCGTCTACCCTGGCCGTTGCCTTGTGACATTCTGGAAAGGATCCAGCCCCACTGTGACCCCGAAGAGGATAAGCAGTTACAGATAATAATTTCCAACTACCATTCTGGAATAACCCAGTTTAACACCATCATCAAGTCCAGTGATGGCAGATGATCCAACGTGTGTTTTGAGATGCCCAATTTATTACCAAATGAAATATTAAAGCAACGAAGAGATTGTGTGAATGAACTGGGGCTGGTTTGCAGAGCCAAGCAGTGGAGAGTTTGGTGGTTTTCCTAGCGGTATGAGACGGAGCAGACAGACCGTCTTTACCACACAGGAGATGAGAAGAAAGACAGAAGTGAAGCCAGACTGCTGATTGATTTCAGGAAATCCACTGGGCCCACACACACACACACACACACACACACACACTCCAGCCCACACACAGCCACGCACACACGTGTGAATACACGCGGCCTCTCTCTTTTCCATGCTCGCACACCGACACACACGTAGACGGCAACGCTGTCCACTCCGCCCTGAAGACAGACATGCGTGTCACTTTACAGCAGGTCAGATGAGGACGAGTTACACGAGGAATTCCCCACTTATTCCTGAAGTTGGGATAAAACCCGTTGATATCGTGTCACAAGAACCGAGGCCAAACACTTTACCTTTATCAGGTGGTGATTTCGGACACAAACCCCCGTGATGTCTCATACATTAACCACCTGTGGACTAGATGCAAACTCACGACTACGTTCCTGACGCTGCTTCCGTCTGGTCCGTGTGATGAGGACGAATGTCTGTCTGTCTGCTGTTGTTACCTTGGACAAACTTTGTCCTTTTTGCGCTCTCATTGTTTGCCTGTCGCTCTGTCATCTGTCAGGGTGTGGTGGGTCGGGAGCCTTTCCCCTTACCGGCGGTTCCTGCTCCAGCCTGTATAGACACTTCAGAGAGTTACTATGAGGAAGCTCAGCCCTACGAGGAAACCATCAACGGTAAGAAATCAACGCTACATTTCTTCCTCCCCGGACCTGTTTCGATGAAATACTTCTTCCTAAATCTTCCTAATACAATACTGCAGATTCCCCTTGAATAACTCGTCATATTAGATCCTGGAAAGGTGTTTTTTTTTAAATGCCTTCAGATGCATATTCATCATCATCACTGGCTCTTTAATGTATTGGTTGTAATATGGCCGTGTTTAGAGACTAGGTTTGAGGTGTTTATCAGAGTGGAAACACACTGTGGTACCACCAGTTATGTTCTCACAAAAGAAAGAAATATTTTTTTTTTAATTTACTGCAACACATACGCTAACATAGAACAGAGGTGAGACCGTGAGAGACCACAAGCACCTTCTGTTACCAGCTATGTCCGTGTACAACGATGCACTGGAGTTTATACACCTCCGCTTGCAGTACACGGTTTACTCTGATACAGTTTGCCCAAAAACTTCTGAAGTATGACGATGATACCGAACGTTGCTGCTTTAATCAAATCACTTGATAACTGGTGTGTTATTGTATACTTACAAAAACAGACATAAGCTATTTTCCTGACCTGTTGTGGATTTGGTTCTGAATAGTTGAATTAATGAATTCTGAATCGATTCATTCAGAGTAGCTGAATCATTTAAAGTTTTCTCTTCCTGTATCATGTTCTTTACGGCAGCTTGATGCCGAAACGCTAAATTGTGTTGATGAGTTCTGTGGTTTCCTGCCCTGAAGGTGTTTAAAGGCATTTGGCTTTTCCTCCTCCTCCTCTTTCTCCTGCTGTGCAGATCTGGGTTGTTTCAAGCTCCTCTCAGGGCCCTGGATGCGAGTGCAGAGCTCTGACAGCGTGGTATACGCCGTCATCTCCAGGGGTAGCTACCTCTCGATCAGAGGAACCCGTGTGTCTGTGTGCGGCATGTTTTTGGCCTTGCTGTGGTTGGAGGTTTAATCCGGGTTGTGCATGATCAAGCACGCGTGTCCTCTGCTCCTCGTGGTCATTGCACAGGTTCCTGCATGTAAACAGGAAGTTGTCCGGCCATCGCCTGTGACGTTCCCACCACTGTAACATGTTTTTTGTCCTCCGTCTTTCCATCAGTGCTGGAAATGTCCATTTGCATATTTATTTCAGATGTGAAAGGTCACAGTATCAGGCATTAACGTCATTTGGCTCCCTGCTCACATTATTACGGACGTTAATTTACTAAACGATTGTATCGCTGTCTCTGATTTTTTTTTTTTTTTGTTTTGTTTTCCTAGATGACGGGGAGGCTGTTAGCAGCTCGTACGAGTCCTACGATGAGGAGGAAGTGAGCAGAGGAAAGTCAACACAGCACCAGTGGCCGTCAGCTGAGGCGTCCATTGAGCTGATGAAGGACGCTCGGATATGCGCCTTCCTGTGGAGGAAGAAGTGGTTGGGTCAGTGGGCCAAACAGCTGTGTGTCATCAAAGATCATCGGCTGCTGGTGGGTAAAAAAAAAGTGTGTGTGTGTGTGAAAATCTGAATTAAAGCCCCAGCGAGCTTTTGTGTTCAGCAGTTATGGTCGCGAGGGTTTTCGGAAGACCAGAGTTGGTTTATACAAATCCTTATTGCAACTTACATCGCAACTCAACGTGAAAAACTAAATAAGCGAAGGCTTATATTTTGTCAAACTCCATGTGATGCTGACACAGTCTGTCCTTGTTTTGATACTTATTTTAGGAGGGAAAATATGAAACATGTAAATAAAAAAGACAGTGAGTGTTGAGACAGTCTCTCGAGATGCACCTTTTCATTCTCTTTTCAGATAAAAAATATATTTAGAAATAAGGAAAATTCTCTTTATCTCTCTCTCCAGTAAGTAATCACTGCTCATTTTTGCTTCCTTCAGTGCTATAAAAGCTCCAAGGAGCAGACACCTCTGCTGGATGTGAGTCTGCTGGGCTGCAGCGTGGTCTACAAGGAAAAGCAGCTGAAGAGGAAAGAGCACAGGCTGAAGATCGTCCCCGTCGGAGGGGAGGCCATCGTCCTGGGCCTGCAGAGCAAGGAGCAGACCGAGCAGTGGCTGAAGGTTCACTAGTGTTGTTATCATTTTATTAATCCAACTCTGCAGTTTTGATGATGATTTTATTATTCACTGATCCGCCTCCTCGCGTTCGTTAGGTGATTCAGGAGATCAGTCCAAAGCCGGCTGAAAACTACGACACGTCCGTGTCCGACTCCTCAAGGCTCATTTGTACTAAGGTAAACGTGACCCAAAGTCATTTTAAATTGAATTTTGTATTAACTGCTGCCATGAATTATAAATGGTCCCAAAATCTGCAGGGAGACCTGAGCGAAAGATACTCGGTAGCTTCGGAGAGCGGCAGCAGCACTGACAGCCACGCTGAAACGCCCGAAAGCAAAGATGGTGAGTCACGGCATAACTTTTTTATGTTTATGTTAGACTTAAATCAGTCCAACAGTTTTAATTATTGTGTGCGTTGCTTCTTCTCTTTTCTGCAGTGAAGAAGAAATCCGGTGCAGGTTTGATGTTCAGCAACCTCATAAACATTGGCAAGAAAAAGACGTCCTCCTTAGAAACCCCGGACAAATGCGTGGACACATCAGGTGAGCAGGAATCCACCGTCAAACGTGCTGAAGTGTCATTTTTTTATGTTGATATGGATCCGCTGCTGAAGTTCCTTTCTGTGGCCGTGCTGAGTGGTGTTTACATGCCAGGACACATCTCAGCCGGAGTTTAAGCCACAAACCACTGAACAGTGGCCACAGTTTTTTTTCACTGGGTGGCCACATCGGAGCACAAGTTCAAATATTGGAGGCATGTTTGGAAACAATAAGAGAAAAGACCTTCACCAAATGTTTACAATTTTTCATCCATAGTAACGTGCATATCATAAGTGTTTATTCAGTGTAAGAAATACCAAATATGTCACTGTTTCTAAAACAACAAGGTCATAAAGAAAAAATATTTTTTAGATGAATAATTATTCATTTTATTCACTTTGAACCACTCGTATATTACCATAACAATTTGTCGGGATTTAACCAATAAGAATTAGGGCCTTTGTGACATTGAACAAATATATTAAAAGTTTAATGGTCAAGTAAATTTAACAGAAATGGATGTAAACCCTGTATTTCTCTGTCTGCTCGAACGTGAAGTATTTGATATGCATCTTTTCAGGCTACCTCAACGTGCTGGTGAACAGCAACTGGCGGACTTGCTGGTGTCTAATCAAGAACGGTCAACTGTGGTTTTACCAGGACAAGGGCAAGAACAAAGTGAGTCAGCCGGCCGTGAGTCTGGAGGGCTGCAGCGTTTTGCCGGACCCCAGCCCCGAGCACCTGTACTCCTTCAAGATTGACATGGACGGCACACAGCTGGCAACCCTCGAGGTGAAGGACTTTTGGCGTTATGATAAGCGCTTGGTGAGGGTAGCCATTATTATCGGTGCACGTATGAAAAATAGACGATGAGATCAGATTCACGTGCAGAATTTCCTCTTTTCACTTCGTGTTTGCCTCAGAATGAGAGCTCGCTTCAGCCTCACTTTTATTTTGAGCCGTACGCGTGCATGCAGTCTTTTGGGAGACGCTTTATTCCACCGCACGGCCGGGGACAAAACGCTCGAGAGGAAACCACAAGTTGAAGATGCGTGGAGTGTCTGGAGGAAAGACGCGCACTGTGTCAGCACATATTAGGATTCCCAGACACCAGCATGTCCTCGTTTGGAAATCGCTTTCTGCTGACATCAGCGTTTTGTCTACGTAATATACTGCATGTGTGCACACAAGGGTGGTCTGCGTGTGTGTGTGTGTGTGTGTGTGTGTGTGTGAAGGGTGTGGACGTACTGGGATTTGGGGGACTAATGCTGCGCCCTCTTTCATTAGGTTTCCAGTACCACCCTGCTGCAGAGCATGTTTGGTCACAGCCAGTGGAATCTAATGTTTGGTCTTGACTTCTCCCTCTCACACATTTTTGGTCCGTTACTTATGGTTTTCTTTTTTTTTTTTTTTTTAATGGTGGGTTTTTGTTTGGGGAGGGGAGGGGGGAGGCATATTCTCTTATTAACAAACAGATTATACCCCGTCTGCATTTTATCATGTATTTTAATAGATACCATGTCAAACCACCATGTGCTATTAGGTGAGCTCCCAAAATAATAGGCTGTGAACGCGCCGTCTCTTCGTTCTTAATCAGAAGGCTAATTAAGAATAGCTGCATTTTTCAGTCCTAACATGTTAGCACTTGCGTTTCTGCAATTTTTAATTTCATTGCACAGAAAGATGCAGATGTGTAACAAAATGCACAAAACACTTTCAGCAGTCGGTTTATGTATTTGCACGTTAACACGCGCCGCCACCTTGGTTGTCTGTCTTGCAACGCGTCTCCTTTGAGTAGATGGTTCCTTCAAAGGGTCTCGCGTATTTGAAATACTGCCGGGATATTGTGCTGTAGCAATCGTGTTATTAATAAAGAGGGATGGATGGCACGCAACAGAAGCCATGACGATTTCAAACAGTGATGTTGCAAGCGCGTGGTATGTCCTGATTGCACTTTCTTCCCTCTTGTTCCCCCCCCCCAGGCCAAGACATCAGAAGACATGGGTCACTGGCTGGGCCTCTTGCTGTCACAGACGGGGACCAAAACGGACCCAGAGGAGCTGACGTACGACTACGTCAACGCCGAGAGGATCTCGACTATCGTCAACGCAGCCAAGACGTCCCTCTAGTGAGAAAACTCGCTTCCTCGTGTTTGAATAGAAACTTTTCTGTCTATATTTGAGCGGCACATTTTTGATTTAACTGTGCGTCTCTCTCCAGCTTCATGCAGAGAAGGTATTCCGAGCCGAACACCTACATCGATGCGCCGCCCTCCATCCCTCACAGCTCCGACGACCTGTACGACGACGTGGCGTCTCTAGCTGATCCTGAGGTGTGTTCAGGGTTCAAATGGATCGTCAGAACATTTAACGTGCAATAAGACCAGCAGACTGTTTTATTGCATTTACCAATTACGCCCCTTGTTCAGAAAACAAAAACACTTTCTCTTCCACAGAAGAGGTTTTTTATTTCCTTGTAATTGTAAAGCCTTTCTGAGCTGTTGTTGTTTTTAAATCAGTTTTCAATTTCGGTTTCATTTTTACTTGGACTCGCCCTGATGCCCCCTTTCTGTCTCCTAACTTCTCCAAATACTCCCATATCGTACAGGATGCTGAAGAGAGCCGCCTCCCTGACACTGAGGACAAAGACCTCCTGGAAAATAATGAAACGTGCACGGACAATGCCAAGGACTCTGCGGGAACTGAGCCGCACGATGACGACAGGATTTACCTGGACCTCATTCCCGTGCGCTCCTTCCTGCACACTTCCTGTGCGAGCAAAGTCTCACCTACCAAAGACACTTGTCCAAAGTCTCCAACCCCTGTAGAGGACCACAAGGACTCATGTCAAAATAAAGAGGTAATAACGGGAATATATTGTCTTTCATACACATATACAACTGCTGTTGAATAACTGCATATTTACGTTATCCTCTGATTCCAGGTCAGCTCAGACGACCGCCCAGAGCCAACAGCTCTACTGGATGAGACGAGTTCAACCTACGCCAACTGCAAAACAGAACGAGAGCGCCCCCCGACGCCCCCTCCGCAACAGCCGCAAACTAAACCAGTTAGGACCTCGTCCCAAAGCCAGGAGACGCCCAAGAAGACGAGCCTCGGAATCCCGCCGGTCGTTTCCACTGGGGGACAGAAAGGCCCAACGGGAGCCGGGTTTCCTCACAGTCCTCAACTCCTGCGTCCAAAGGCATATACCATAGGTGAGGGGTGAGGGGTGGGGGTGAGGGGGTGAGGGGGGCAGAGCTGATGGTGTGACAGTTTCCTTTTTCTGTATCATCTTTTATTTGTTACGTACTTTTTGACATGAAGCAGAAAATGGGTTTTGCTGTTTCTTTCCTCTGTACCGGCTCAGATCAACTGTTTCTCCCTGATCTTACGTCACCACGACTCCCTCTAGTGTGAACCTGCCTGCTCTACAGCTTGTGCTGATAATACAGACATGTACCAAAAGGAAAAACAGTATTTTGTCAAATGTCAAGGTGAATATTTTGTATTTCTTTGTGTGTGCGTTTGAACTAATATTTCAATCTTTAATTGTCAGGGTCTGCTGGTGCAATTGAAGTGAAACTGGGCAAGAACCGCACAGAGGCAGACATGCGGCGCTACATCGACGAGCGCGATCGCCTGGAGAAAGAGAGGGAGGAGGTGCGGAGCAGCCTGGCGAACCTGAGGAAGGAGAGGAGGGAGACCAAAGAGGAGCTCAGCGCCTGCCAAGGTAAGTGTGCAGCGGGCGACACTTTGGGGGAAGTTTCCACGGATCTGTGCGACTGACGGCCGCTCGTTGTCCTCAGACCCGAAGCTGCAGGCCTCGTTAGAAACGCGCTTGAAGCACAAGGAGGAGGAGTGTCGGAAGGCAGAGCGCCACAGGGTGGAGGTGGAGCTTCAGTTGGTGGAGGTGAAAGAGAGTCTGAAGAAGGTGGAGTCGGGGCCTTTCACACTGGGAACCACACTGGACAGCAGCCTCCAGGACACAGCAACGGTTAGTGGGCCGCCGCCACCGGCTCAAAGGACTGGCGCCTTGTACATAAATGCCATTAAACTTCGCTCTGACTTCCCTATATCAAAATAGTTGTAAAATGCCTCCAGATGACATCACTTGGAGGAACCTTCAGTTCACTCGTTGCTCACACTATGGAGTTTGTAATCAGGGTCAACCTGGTTTTCCAGAGCTCCTCCAGATGACGTCATCTGAACTAGTGATGAAAAACTCATCCAGGTGATGTCACTTGGAGGATTTTTGCTGGAAGCAGACAAACATTTTGAAATAGTGACGTCATAGGGATGTTTAAAAGCATTAATGCACATCTACACCCGAAACTAAAGCTAATGAAAGCCTTAGTTGCCCTTTAAATATTTAAGTGTTTATCCATAAAGATGAAAATGGATAATTGATTCATATGAAATATTCCTCACACCTTCAGCACTTTATTTACATAAGTCTTTCTGCCATTTTACCCCCAGCCCAAAGCTGCGGCTCCGCCTGCTGTTCAGTCATCGCCATCACCGCCGCCGCCGTCCTCCTCCTCCTCCTCGCCGGCACCAACCCAGCCCGCCAACAGCAACGCCGGCGCAGACCCAGCTTCACCCGTCAACTCTGCCTCCGCTCTGAAAAACAGACCCGCCTCCATAATGGGCACAAAAGGCAACGTTCTGCAGAAAGCAAAGGTGAGAGAACACCGGTGTCTGTAGAACAAATCACTGAGGTGCGTCTTACGACACGGGTAACGGATGACAATGATTTTTATATTTACAGGAGTGGGAGAAGAAGTCCAGCACCTAGAGGACGCCGGAAACACCCTCTGACATTTAAGGAAAACCTACACCTTTCTTTTTATTTGAACAAATACCCTCCCTCCTCTGTGACATCAGACTACAAAGAGCCGATCACAGAGACAGTCTTTTCAAAAAACCACTGGATAATCTTGGTTTTAATAACTTTTAAATATTTTGCAAGAAGGTGCAACTTGGCGTAGTAGGCGTTTCTGTGAGCCAAACAGCTGTGCAAGAATATGATGCATAAAATTGAATGTTTCAACCCTGTAAATCAGCCAAACGTTTTCAACCCATCCAGTTTGAGACGGTCGAGATAAATCTCTTCTAAACTGGCCATTTTGTTTTACACCATAGGTTGTAGCTTGGTTCATATATGCTGGTAGCCAAGATGTAAATATATTTACACCATTATTCAGCCTTTTGGCTTGTATTGCTAGCTAAAAATGCACTTTTTATTAAAATAAAAAAGAAATTGTACTGACAACAGTGCCGGCTTGTTTTTCAAAAAATTATTTCCTTTTGAATTTAAACCGTTGTGCGATGAGCCTGGAGGTTCACAGTGGTACAACGTGACGTTAGGAAAGAACACAGGAAATCTCATTCATCAAACATTTAAAAGGGAGTAAACACGCTCATTTGTCACTAATAATAATAATGAATCATTCATGAAGGAGGGTTTAATTTGATAAAAACTTGTTTGATGTGAAGTGATAATGCTCCGTGGTAAATCCCTAAAAGTGTTCACATTACACAGTCATTAAATCGTTAACTAATAAACAAAAAAAAATTTAAGCTGCTGCAAATTTAAGTCTTATCTTAGTAAAAAACTGGGCAAGCTAAAGGCATATTTCAAAGCACTATATTAACAATAAATTGTTATTGTGGACGTCACAAGATAATACTGAAAGCTGCAATGTTTTGAGGTGAGAGAACATGAATGGCTGTAGAACAAATATATAATTTTGAATGTGTGTGTCTTAGTTGAAGGGAAGAAAAGAGGTTGTGGTAGTTATGTATTAAAAATATTCAAATAATGACAGATATACATTATAATAAATGTTTACATCTTTGGCAGTTACAGTGAGTGCAACTGTAGCAGACGACAGCAAACTTTGTAATTATGGACAACGCCATTAATACATACAGTACGGTTTGAGTGCACGTACTTTTCCCTGTCCTCCTCTGTGTGTGTCTGCAAACACGCTTGATTCTTAACTGTCCACAGGCGTTTCGCTGCGTTCATGTGCTGACGGTGTGTCAGGCAGCGCTTCTCCTACGGTGCAGTTTGTAATGGTGCAGCAGCTCCTCGTGGCTCTTCTTCCGCCTGCTCTTCTTCCTCACGCCAGCCGACCTGGGAAGATCTCCTCTGGAAGGCCGGTCGCTCTCTGCCAACACAAAACCACAGAACGAGTCACAACTTCTCAACGTGCGAGCAGTTCGTCTGTTGCTACGTTGTGTTTTACATCTATTCAATCGAGTCCTTCTTCAAGATATAGAAACTGTGTGGACAGATATTCAACGTATCTGTGTCAAATGCAAATGCCGGTTTCTGGTCTGAATAATGCCTCGTTGTAATGATGCCACTCACTTGTTTCGCAGTGTGGTCCTTCATAGCCTTGGCACTGACAACGGAAGCTCCCTGCTGACAGGATGCAGAGCCCATCATTCATACAAGGGTTGGGCTTGCACAAGTTTACCGGCTTCCTCACCTCTGAAAGAAAGAAAATGACGACTTATTTCACATGCTGTAGTTTGGCGTGTTAATTTATGCATCTTTTTTTTTTTTGAAGACGGCTGAAAGGAAGTGAGGAAAAACACACTACACGTAACATCACTGCCTTAATTTCTTACCCTGTGCGTACAATCTGTCCTAAAACATCTGCAGATATTTACTTCTACTCTCACCTGAACACAGCATCTGCACCAGCACATCCTCAAAGTATTTGAGATCCTCGTAAGATGGCACAGAGATCACGCGATCCTCCGAACCAGCAATCTGCAGCAGCCTCTCTCTCTGCACGTCGCCGATGCCGACCACAAACAGCGAAACCCCATTGTCTCTAATCTTCAGGGCTGGCACGGTAGCGTCATCCCCACCCGAACCATCTGTCACCACCACCACGGCCTTGTTGACTCCGGGTCGCGCACCTTTAGCCACCGTCAGCACGCTGGAATGGATGTGGAGTAAAGCAGCGCCCGTCGAAGCCGCTCCGCCAACGTAGTTGACCTCGCCCACCGCCTTGAGGACGGCGGAGCCGGTTTCGTAGGTGTCCAGGTGGAACGCCGTGTCGGCTCTCCGACCGTAGGCAACAAGCGCCACTTGAGCTACATCACGGTTGATGTCAAACTGGACCGTGAGGCTGCGCACAAAGTCGCGAATAGTGATAAAGTTATCGGGTCCAACGCTGCCAGAGGCATCCAGGGCAAACGCCAGGTCTACGGCCTGACCCAGACAACCTAGAAACACAAAGATTTCTCTTTATTAATATGTGAGTCAGACGATACGACCTTTCAAGACTATAGGTTTCACTTCACATAATGTGATTCTCAAAAAACATTTGAAAGATGAAACACTAGCACACATGCGTTTCTCAAATGGTCATTCACGTTTGTAATGACTGAATCACAATTTGCAGACAAATTGCAAATGTATAGATGTGAAAACATGCATGTGTATCAGGTACCTTGTGTATCCACACTGCAGATCTTGGCCTTGAGCTCAGGGATCTTGGCAATAAACCGATCACGTGAAGAGTAGGTGAGAGTCCTCTGGGGATTTCCTGTGATATTATTCAGCTGTCGCTTTAAGGAGTCTGGTCCCACCCCTATAAGGAATATCTCCCTGTCCCGGGCATATTTGGAAGGTTCTACCACCTCATCGACAGCTGAAGTGGCAGCCAGCAGCACCACCACGCGGGGCAGATCATCCGAGACGTCAGCAAAGACCGGCGCACTCGTGAATCCGTGGCGCGTGACGTAGCGTAGCGCCTGGCCTGTCCGCGTCTCACCACCCATCAGCTGAAGTGCATCCACCGCCTTGAGCAGGACCCTCAGGTCCCCTTTGAACGTGCCAACGGGCGCCTCCACTCGAGTCTCACTACCGAACACCGCCAGGCCAACTTTACTGGGGCTGTCAGACCCAATGACTGTCTGGAGGAAGCGCTTTAAGAAGGACTTGAGGCGGAGGAAACCTTCCACGGTGGTAGTGGCGGAGCCCTCCAGCAGGAAGAGCAAGTCCACGGAGCAGTCCAGTGATAAAGCAGGAGCTGAGGAGAGATGGAGCGTCGGCTTAGTTCGACCTCTGCGTTAAAATCCTGTTCATGTCTCAGAACGTACACAGACAGGGAACTAACCACAGTGGGGGTCTCCGGCGTAGCCAGGTGAGCACACGCAGCGGTAGCCCTCCGGACCTTCTGATACGCACGTTCCACCGTTCAGACACGGCTGAGAGTCACAGGGGTCTGCGGCGAGGTGGGGAAAGAGTGGCAGGAAGTGAGCTGCACACGGAGTAAAACACAGCAGCAAGAATCAAAGGCAGCGTCGCTACCGTACCTGGACAGAGAGTGCGATGGCAGGCCGTCGGATGTCGCCTGTAAGCCTTGCTGTACCTGCAACACAAGATTAGGCCCCAACAACAAACAACGTGGTGCTGAAAAATGATATTGTCCTCCTGAGGAAAACACGAGCGAGACCAAATGAAAAAGCCGTGCAGGCTCCGTAAACGGTGCGACCCGTTTGCTTCAGGCCATTTGACTGTGATGAAGCTGCAATGTTCTGTGAAATTAATTTTATCAAAAGGACATTTTAAATTTGCCCCGGGAGGGTCTGACAGTCTGTTTTTATTAATACCCCCACGCTGACACAACACTAACACATGGGAGCCGCTGTGTTCTACAACAGTGTTGTGGGTCATTGAGCAATGCGAGAAAAACACACACACACACACACACACCTTCTCTATTCTGAATTTTTTAAGATCACAAACTTGTGTCAGTGGCTTCTTTAATCCCTGTCAGACAAATATTGAGTTGAAGTGATAAGAGTGTGTCCATCAGTGATTATGGGGAATGGCTTTTTTATGGAAATTCAAACACCAAAAATGCATTTAGGACTCTGCACAGCAACAGGAGCGTTCGTGCGTGATTTTGCGTGCTGCACACTCCTGCAGTACCTGTAGTAGGGGCACAGAGACGTGTATGGGGAATGCCCCTTGGATCCTCTCCAACACATGAAATTCCCCTGCAGCTCTTTCACCGTCTCCAGTGTCTTCCTCTCACAGGAGAACAGCTCCACCTGACAGCCTGGAGAACAGGATTAGGGGTTGAAAGAGAAGGGATCAGGTGAGATGTGGGGAGTGGACAGGAATGGAAAAGAGAGCGGGGAAAACAAAGAACCGAGATCGTTGGGAGATTTACTTCATTTCACACACAAAACCACGATGATATTATGATCGTTTCCAAATAATTCTCACGCGTTATGACGCGTGAGAATGTCTATACGCGCAGATTTCCAGGGATTTTAACGGGAGTCCCACCTGCGGGTGCGGCGTCGCATAAAGACAAGGTGGTCAGCGTGGTGTACAGGCCGTTGACAGCGTCGTAGAAATGCTCGGCAAAGAAGACGTGGCTCTCCATCGGCTCGCTGGCCAGAGCGTGGAGCTCCTCCCACCTGAACAGCAAATTTACCAACGTTTCCAGAAAACGGTATTTCAAGCAAAAAAAGAAGAATTTTTTTGTCCCAAACCAAATCAAACGAACCTGGGGAAGCGGAGGCCCACAGCAAACAAGACCACGCCCGCGTGTTTGAGCTGTGCCGCCGCCTGCACCACGTTACCCTGAGACTTTCCATCTGATAAGAGGATGAGGATCTGGGCCACGGAGGACGAGCTGCGACCGCCTGGAAAACCCTTCCTCAGGATGTACTTCAGGGCCAGGCCCGTCTGTGTGCTGCCTCCCCTGGAAGTTTGGGGTTTTTAATGTCATGCTAGAACAATATAAAAATAATAAAATGGAAGAACACGTAGAGTATCACAGAGGCCACGAAAGTTTAAAAAAAACCTGCACATCACTGCCAAAGTAAACCGCAGTACAAGTTAGTTTGGTTCTTGGCCTACAAAGGAAGGTGCCTGAGTGTTGGATGAGTTTCATCACCCCAGGGCTCAAAAAGACAATTTAAAACCTATTACACGTTATTTTTCATGTCAATCAGAGCAGGAGCCACTTTCGGCCGTCCCGCTAGACAGCGACAGAACCGCTGACACAAAAGCGGTGATGTTCAGCGGTGATATCATGTTTCCCTTTTGGTTGTCCCTGTTTTCAGCCGTGTCGGCGTGAAGAGCTTAAAACTACAAGACAATAGAGCCGAGAACACAAAGGCCTTCAGGCAGGATTTAATAATCTTTGCTGCCTTGCATAGATTTATGTCAACCCGGGGAACTGGGTTCTTTGCATGGAAGCGCAGTAAAAAAAAAAAAAAGATTTTCTTCCCTTTCTCCTTTCCACAAAATGAAAATAACGATGGATAAAGAGTCATCTCTTGGTTAAATCTGTTACATAAATGCAGCAATTTTCAGTCTCCATGTTTTTCCATATGAAATACATGTGACTGTTAGGAACAATATTTCTTTTGTTCATTTTATCTGTAATTTGTTTCATATTCTTGGCCACATGGTTGGTCAGAGTCACTAGTTGGGACAGTACATGTAACATTAAACGAACCTTTGACTGCCCTGCATATAAATACGTCATTTTTCTACTTGTAGCTGAAAAATGACTCCACATGACATCACTTGGAGGAACCTGCAGAGTTTGTTATTTTGTAGCTCATACTTTTTTAGTTTGTAATTGCTGTCAACCTGTTTTCATAGAGCTGCCCCAGATGACAACATGTGAACCCCTAATGATGGAAAAAGTCCTCCGGGTGATGTCATCTAAAGTAGTTTTTTAGCTAAAAGAATAATTTTGATATAGGAAAGTCAGAGGGAAGTTTAAAAGTATTCATTAGAACTGTTTTCAAAAACCAGCAAACTGGTAAACTGTGTGATACCAGTATGATTTTATGAAACAGAATCCTACAGTATTTTGTTGCATTTAAACTCAAAACACAGAGGCCAAAATTTTATTTCCAACCTGTGAACACCACACACACACACACACACACGATTAAATTACCTGCCTCCTCCTCAGGTTAGGCACTTCTCCAGTATCCAGTGGCCGCCTGTGGCGTGTCTCTAATCTGAAATTAATTGGGTTTCCGGGGAGCATAGGATCTGACTTTACCTCTGGATGTGTGTGTGCCTTTTCTCTGAGCATAGGTTTTACCTCAGTCGCGTCTCAATCACTTAAGTCATCACATGGGCCAAAACTGCCACAAAGAAATGATAAACTAAACCCGAATCTGCAGCACAATAACACGTAAAATACAGTCTGACTCCCTTTTAAAGTCGCTGTATGTTTAGTCCTGACTAATGATGAGCATGTATATAGACCGTTAATATCGGGCTTCTTTCAGGTGAGAAATATTTCTAAAATGAAATACAGTAAATGTCACCACGAATGACAAACATCACCCGTTCAGACCAAAGCAGCTCTATTCATTCTAGCTCTAATACGAACCACCTTAAACATCAAATAAAGGCCCTCACATCCCCTACTGGAACTGGGGCCCCTTCTAGCTGCCCGATGGGCTTCTCTGCACCGTCACTGGATGAAGTCTTATGAATCCCAAAATATGATTTGATTGAGACGATGCGGGAGACGAGGGACACACCTGTAAGAGATTTTCTTGATGTGCTTCTTCAGCTCTTGTTTGGTAGTGTACGCAGTCAGGGCAAACTCCAGATGAGGCGCGGATCCAAACTGAATCAAGCCGACTCTCACCTGAACAAGGGCAGGATTACATGAGCTCCGACGGACATGAGAAGAAGAGGGGAGGAGGCGTGAGGAAGCAGACGAAAAAACACACCTTTTCTGGCCTGATATCCAGCGCTTGACAGAGCTTAGTTGCGTAGTGTTTGGACCTCTCGAAGCTGCCCTTCCCCACGCTGTAGGATCCGTCCAGGAGGAAGAGGACATCCATGGCTGCCGAGCACTGCATCACTTCCCATGGAAACACACACGGGCAGAAGACGGAGGAAAAAAAAAGTTAAACACACTGGATATCTGACTCCAAACTTATATTCATGCGTTCACGCCTTCCTGACAAACAGCTCCCATTCTATTACTGTACATGGGCATTATGGGATTATCCCAGTTGGTTATCTATAAAAATATCTTGATATAATGAAGAGAAAACAGCATTGCATGCCAGAACTCCATTATCTTTTCCCGGGAGCCCACTCACAAAACCATTACCAAGCTAAAGCTCCCTCATGCCCCCACCCTCTCTCTCATGCATGCTTACACTCGCTAGCAGCATAAATAACCGGTGGTGTTGCCGTCATGTTAGAATGTGCAGACAATCATGAAGACGGCCATTAGTGACAGTTAGTGTGTGCCGCCTGTCTGTCTGTCTGTCTGTCTGTCACTTTACGTGAGCGTCAGCAGCAAACAAACACAACCCACCATCTCAAAGATTCTCACACACGTGCAAATCAAAGTGCAAAAGATCCAAGTATGCAAAATATAAATATCTATGGTAAAAACTTTTTATGCGGTAATCAAGACCAGTGTTTCATCTCTTAAAGGTGAGCAACGAATAACATAATCTGAACTGGTTCATCTGGAGGCATTTCTCATCTCGATGCAGAAAGATATTATAATGTAGTGAAGTCAGAGGGAATTTTCATGGGATTTCTTTTCATGTACTATTCAAACTAGAACTATAAGAAAGTTCAACATCGGTTAAGGCGTCCTTTGACATCCTCAGTGTTTAACGTGTGTTTTGTTGCTTTACTCACTTTCTGCCGCTGAGTTGATCTTCAGAATGGTCTCACGGCTGGTGTTGATCTCCTGCACTGAGGTTCCCTGCTGCGCTAAAAGAGACAGACAACATGAAGGTCAGCTGAACATCCACGCCCTGAATATCTAAACACCAACATGTACAGAGTATGAAGCACATAATGTGCACGGTGCAAAGCATATGTCATTTAAGGTAGATACGGATAAACGGTCAACAACATGTACTGTGCATGAAGGCATGCGGTAACCATGGTTACCTGGTTCTTTTCAGCGAAAATGTTATATTTATCATACGCAGTTCTTTAGTCGTTTCCAGTAGCCTTACTGTTGCACAAGCACCTGCATTTTGACTTCCAGCAGACACACACGTTCCTACCCACTTAAATTCACACAATAACTTTACTGTTCTTATTCAAAAACCTTATTAGAGCCTTGGTGATGATGAACAATAAATAACACGCTGTCCGTGAAGCCAGAGCCATTCCCTGACTCCCACTTGATCCCTTCTGCGATGGATAATTGAGTATTTAAAGCTAATGTGAGTGGACAGCTGAAGGAAAGCATTCTTTCACTCTGTTCAGCTGAAAGAACGACGCTCCATTCAGAGACGGGCAGAGGAACACATTATTTCCTCGTCTCAACCCATGTGAACATGCCTTGTTGTCCCTGGTAACAGCGACAGGCCACAGAGACATTTATCCAGCGCAGACACTGCGCTTGAGTGATTTTACAAACACGCATCTCTGCACTGAGCGGATTCCGGCGTCCGAATAGTACAGTCGCCCTCCTCAATCAGTCAGCTCACTCTTGTCAACTTTGATTTAGCATTCCTGAACTACCTTGGAACGTGCGATTTTCTTGTAGTGACTTCTTCAAATGTCAAAAGAGCAAAGCACCACAGCAGGGCGGGAACATGAAGGAAAGGTTGGATTAGTAAAAATCAAAGAGCTGATCTCGTCATCCTGCAGTTCAGTGAATATGGGAAACATTTACAAGAATGGCTTTGTTAAGGAAACTGTGCAAATGTGACATTTAATATACAACAAATATATATACAGTGAAATTAGAAAATCTGTATATGGCTCAAACTTTCTTTACAATATCTTGCATTTTAGCTCAATATGACCAAACCTGATCAGTCTCTCTGGAGTGGAGGCTGAGGACAAATGTCTTTCGTGGTTTCGTTTGCACCACCATTAATGGGGAATGAATCTGCAAACTCTAGGCCACCAGCTTTTTATCTAACCTGAACATCCACTCCTCGTACAGCACTCAAAACACCCGAACGTGGTTCTTAAATATATGCTCACTGATATTGAACTGATTCTTGTGGTTGTAGTTTGACTACATAAATGGCCTTAAACTTTCCTCCCGCTTCCCTATATTAAATATCTCTCTTCTTCAAAATGAAAAGTGGCTAAACATAACATCACTTGGAGGAACCTTCAGTTCAGAGTGTGGCATGTTGTTGCTCACGCTATGAACCAGCATTTCCAGACCTCCCCTAGATAAGGAAAAACTCCTCCAGATGACATCACTCACCTAGAAGTCAGTTCATAAATATCGATGTACATTTACGCCATAAAATAAAGTCATAGAAAGCAAGTCCAAAATTAGTGAAGTCGCCCTTTAATGAGCACAGGGTCCAAAATCTTTATTGATCAAATTTAAACAACAAAACAAATTCACTACTTTATTTTAAACTTCTATTGAAATGCCTCTGACACCCTTAACTTTTATATAAAGTGTAAAAGAAATGTACAAAAATGTAAAAACACCTGCAACCTAAAGGGGCCTTCTCTCTTATTCCTGCCCCTTTCATCTGCCACTAATTCTAAAGTCATTCACGGCCCCCTAGTCCTCTTGCGGGTGAGAGTTTAGATGCTTGTCAAGTTGGGCCCCACTGCACTGAACAAAACCCTCTGTCTGTTTAGTCTGTGTAGCCTGACGTCGTATCTTTGATGTCTGTGAATGAAAACACAGCAGGAAAATCAGGAGCAAGATAAGGAGTAAGAATTTTCTGCTCCGTAATTGGCATCAGGACACAGAGGACATGTTGCCTTATTTTATTGTAGGTTTAAAAGCTTTGTGCGGAAATCACTACTGCAACGTCTGTGTTTCCTGCACAGGAGGAATTTGGGTCGGTTTGCTCAAGTTCAAAGTCTTAAGTTGGCCAGTAATAAAT
This sequence comes from Channa striata, assembly GCA_033026295.1. NCBI lineage: Eukaryota > Metazoa > Chordata > Actinopteri > Anabantiformes > Channidae > Channa > Channa striata. The sequence goes on from CM065186.1 coordinate 5,522,227, forward strand.
AGTTCAGATGGTTCTAGAGCTGTCATTTTCAAAAACAACTCAACGATTATATTGCCCTGCAACTCCTGTCTCTCCCCTGAGGCAAATACCAACGCTCACCGAGGACCGACGGAACGACTGACAATGCTCGATAAAAGCAGTGGAAAAACGTGAGCGTGAGGGGAAACGAGCAGTTCGGAGCACAGGAGGCAGGAAGTCACTTTGAAGAGAAGGAGGATAATGGGAATTCTTCAGCACCGGAGACCTAACGTTTAACAACGGACTCCATTTCTGTGAGTCTTGACTTGTGTGTGATGTTGAGTATGTTGAGAAATGTTGAGTGAGCAGCAACAAAAGCTGCTGGCGAGGGTCCGTACCTTCTGACTAAGCAAAGAAACCTAATGATGTGGAACCGATTAAAAACTGTATTTCAAAACACCCTAAATCTAAAGGCTCCAAATTCCAGAGAAGCACAGAAGTGAAACCAATTCCGGAAAAGTAATAAAATCAACCAACTGACCTTGAAGCAGCAGCAGCACCATTAAGAGGAGGGAGAGATGGATATCGGGCTGCATGTCGGGACACCTGCAACGATCAACAAAGAAACGCTTACAGGTTAAGGCCTGGGTGTGCACATGAAAGTGAGTTCTCATTTGAAGGTTTATTTTTAACACGTTCGAAAGGATGAGCGTCTGCAGTGTGTTCCTCTAAAAGAAATAATACATTTTTAATCACAAACCCAAATGTCAAGCACAAGAAGAAGTCAAGAAATACGGGTTTTGTGCTCATCTGTGTACTTGTTAGTCATACGCCAGGTTTGCCTCTTGAATAAATCAAGCAAAGAGGGAATGAACAGGTTCCTGATGACTGATGCAGGATCTCGTCGTTTAAGTGATTAATAAAATGGCACCTCGGGCTGAACCTGCATTTTAAGAGTAACGCTGAAGTCTGCACATCAGAGTATCGAGGCCCAGTAATCTCAGCCTGCTGTGCATATCCAAACACACATCGCCGTACCAAAAGGTGCCCCCACACACACACACACACACACACACACACACAAACACTTCACACACTGACTTGACACCAGCATGGCGACCAGCCTGTATTTTGTCTGGGCCAGAGAGTTTACAGTGAGCTCAGGCTGGATGCTTTGAACAGGAATGAGGCTTTCTACCTTTCAGTTACTGCTCTACAATCAGCTGCAGCCACAACGTCCTGCAGCGAATCCCATCGCCGGTAAATCATAGAGAAACATCATTAGGCTCCTCGGTGTTTTTACATAACATGTCATTGTTGCGATGCTGACAAATTTCTAATCATAAGCTAAACAAACTGCACGTACAGCAGTAGTTTGTTGACCAGAGGGAGGGAGGACTGATGGTCCTTGTGGACACAGGTCTTCTTAGGACTGTAGGGAACTGACTACACGGGCGACAAATGATGGGGCAATTAACGGTGCCACCCCACGGACCACAGGCTCAGGGGTTCAATTCCACGGTCCCTCCTCGCTATGTGTCCAAGTGTCCTTGAGCAAGACACTGAACTTGCTCCCTGTGGGTCAGGTTGGCACCTCGCGTGACAACCATCAGTGAGGGAATGAGAAGCCATACAAGCAGGGATTTAGCATCTGTTAAATGTTTATTACCGCCGATGAGAAGCTGCACAAAAGGTGTGATTAACTCTGGCTGCTGCTAGGAGTGGCCATGACATCCTGTCTGTATCTGAACTGTTTGGCATGTCTGTCTTTTTTTTTTTTTTTTTTTTTTTTTTAATAATCCCACCCACATAATCCCTTGCTATAGGTAAAGCTGTGTGTGTGTGTGTATTTCTGAGACAGAGATAGAATTGTGTGCAGGACGGAGCTGCTTTGAAGGTGCCCCCCCACACACACACACGTCTCACAGTTGGCTGCTTCTTCACAAGCATTCTTCTGGATCCCCATGTCCCTCATTTGTCTGTCAGTAATCACCTCTGTTCTGTCTGCAGGGGAACCTGTGCACCATCCTTCAGCAGTACAAGTTCTCACATTGTTGTAGTTCGGGCATTTTGGGTCCAAAAACCCATGTCTGACATTGCATGACATAGCTCATCTGATAGTGTGCACGGCCACACCTCATCTGCAAGGTCAAACCATCAATAAGGTACATTCCTAAACGTGTGAGCTGCGTTTCGAATCGGTCGGCGTGTTGGAAAGTGCCTCCTCAGTGTGGCCTGTAATTAGAAAGGAGAGCAAGCTTTTGGACCAGCTTCAGAGAAAATCTCTAACCTGTGGTTGGAGCCAGGAGAAGAATCCCAACACTTTGAATGATGTGAGGGAGAGTCACCTGAAATAGCTACTTACAAAACACGGGAACAAATGTGGAAACGTTTGTCCCCCCACATGTACAGAGGGGTCCGATTAAATGAAACTGGCTATAAAAAGAAATTATGCTCAGATAGTCACACAGAAAAATGTAAAACATATATTTAAATCAGTCAAATAAACTGCTAATACTCAGCTGATCAACATTCAACGAAAGCTTCTGTCTAGTTCCTCTCCAAACATCTGGTCACCTTTAAGTGTCATGGGTCGGAGCAGCCTGAAGATGGGGCCAGAGGTTATGACCGAGACGGGCAACAGAACCACAGATCTGATCAAAGACTCTGATCAAAGGGGGGCTGAGCACTTGAATACGGAATAAACGTTATTAAAGAAACACCTTTCATCACACATTAATCTGATTATTCCCTTATTCTGGGTATTAAACAGAAATGTATTTTAATTGACGTGCGCACTGCATCACATTGGCCCACGTGACCAGGTTTTCCTGAACACAGAATTCACTGAAAACACACGTCAACCTCCAACATTTGTACAAGTCTCATCGGCAAAAGTAACCTGGACCCTGAACAACAGACTAACTCCAGCTTTGCTCTCGTTTTCCTACCATGTGTTGATCAGTCTCCGTCCGCTCCGACTGTCGCTCCTCCGGCTCTGACATCCACGGGCTGTCGGCTCCGGACGGGAGGAGGGCGGCGACCCCTCCCACTCACCGTGACCACGCCCTCGGTACCTGCGCCGGTGGGCTCCAGTGTGAACACAGGGAGGGGCCAAAATGCCTCAGCTTCTCCCAGACTCTCCGAACATGGTCGAAAACACAAGTAACACAGCGCCAGGCTCATTTACCTGGTATTACCGGGTGTAAAACCGGCAAAGAAACGCGGCACAAATCACATCACAGCCGTCACTGTTGGTTTTAGTTTTTTTTCAAATCACAGAACGTTTTTGTAAAAACAGAAACTAATGTCGAACACAAATCACTCAGGTTGGACATCTGACGTGAAAACGCGGTTGGGATAAGTGCACAGAACTAAACAGCAGGCAGCTCCAGATCACTTACAGCAGACAGATGGATAAATGAACATGTCTTGGAGATATTTCTGCCAACTTTAACTTTTCCTTTTTTGTCCTGGAGAAACATTAAAACTTAGTTAAAAACATGAAAAGCCAAAGAACAGTACATGGTCAGTGATCCGAACCAAAAATTAAATTCAAAAGGTCGGTAGCATCTTCAAAAATAAGCTTAACAAAACTATGAGGTTGGCAGAGGCTTCTGAAAATAACATTTGGAGTTGACCAACTTTAGACAAACATTGTCTGGGGGGAAAAACATTTTGTTTTTAACAAGTTGTCGAGCACGACTGTTATGCACGTGATAAATCTTATATCGTCTGCCCCACGATCTGCTTGATGAGAGAAAGCTGCAGCTGCATCAACTGTTCCAGGTGGTCAATCTGTAAAAGGCAAGAGGAAACGTTACAGGTTCAGACGTTCGGACAGTTCAACGCACTCAACATTAAATAGGAGAAAACATTTCTGACCTTCGCCTTCAGACTCTCACAGCAGCAGCTGGAGGTCTGAGGATCTGGAATTCAAATACAGCAGCAAGTGAATGCTAGGTCGCCTCGGAACGAGAATATTCCCAGATTGAGTCAGACAGCATTTAAAACCATGGCATTCTGTTCTATAGCACATACGTTTAGTGGGTGTATTATTCTGGGATACCGGCTCCATTTGCTCAGTAACCGTCCCTGCTGGTTCCTCTGTGGAAAAAACATTACGTCTGCTTAGTTCCTGCACTCACTGTACCTCGCAAGCTATTGATTATTGATTTGGTAAAGACTTGCTGTTAAATCAATCTTTTTCTTTTAGTTGACCAACCACTGACTGATGCTGTTGAAGTCTTTTCATTCTGTTGGGCAGCTGGGGGTGTTGACTCTGGTGTTGTGGTGGTGTCAGTGGTGGCTGTTCCTTCTGGCAGAACCTTTTGGGTTCCAGGTGTGGACTTGGTTTGGGAGCAGTCAGGCACAGCTCTTTGACTGGGAGCAAGTGTGCAGCTGTTAGTTTGGTCGGTCCTCTGAGCGGTGGCGGGGCAGCAAGAACTACTCTTGGACTGTGCGTGTAGAGCATCCAAGATCATGGCGGTGACATCCCCACCACTGTCCTCAGTGGGCAGAGTGAGTGAAAGAACATTAGCAGAGCCATCGAAGGAATGGACTGTGGCAAGCACGTCATTCGCCAGGAAGGATCGGAATATCTGCTGGATTGTCTCTGGCCACTTTTCAGGAAAGTGCTCCTTACCTGTGAGTGGAAGTGGAGGGCCAGAGGGGTGTGTAAGGGGGTGAAATACTGCAACCAGGATAGATCCCAATGGACACTGCTATTAAAAATGTATTTCAGGAAGAAGAAAGAAAAAAAAGGCATTACCAGTGAGGGTGCAGCGACTGATCTTAAAAGGAAGCTGCAGCAGGTGAACAGGAATTGGCAAAATTCGGGACAATGGAACCTTTTCAGCGTTGCCATAATCTCCATAGATGACACTTATCTCATGCTCACCAGCTTCCAGGACTACAGCTCGGTACCAATTGCTGTCAGCTGTAAATAAGTAAATGAACGGTTGGTACTGGGAATAGAACTATAACAGTTGGTTTACTTTCACATCAAACCTCCAGAATTTTAAAAACTGTTTCATAATTCCTTTAGTTGTCAATGTTGAGTATTGACTTTCTTATAAGAGGTTTAAGAGCTGATGGTACGCTGTAGTTTTTAAGATGGGTTAGACTTAACCAACAAACGTTAAACAGCGCTGAAACTCGATTTAAACAGACCCTGTTGTTCATTGACCTCTATGCTGTGTTTAAAGGAGAGCCCTTCTTATATGCGGCTGTGCACAAGCTGTGTAATTACACTTAGCTGCAGACACCAAATTACCGGCTGAGGTTTGCAGGGGAAACAACTGAAGGTGGGGTCTCAAAAACAGTCTGTACACACTGGAAGGGAGAATGAGACGAGGGAATGTATAGCGACAGATTGTGTCCCTCTGAGAGGGACATGTGATAGATGAGGTGATCAGTTCTGGGGGGTTTTGTGTAATGATTAAACAATGTGAGCGACACTGCAGGTGCAAAGGGGTTTTCCCCTTGCTCCATTTAATACAAACAGGATGTAATTTCCTGATAAACTGTTGTGATTTTTTTTTTTATTCAGTGCATAACAGATATTTTTTTGTTTTAGTTTAACAAAAATCAAAAACACAGATTTACATCCAAGTAGATCATGACTTAACCCACTGCTTGTTTTCTGAGTCAGGATGAGAAGATGCAACAATGTTGAGCCAGGTGTAGATGTTTGGATAATGTGCACTTTGTCCCTAAAACCTAAACAGGATCGAACACAGAATTACTGATGAAGATTAATGTGCCATAACTCTCACCAACCCAGCAACTGCTCATTATAGAAGCATGAAGCCATTTCCACTAATAACAGTTTTCCCTTAAATGGAACCAGTGGAAGACATTACTCTTGAAATTTATCTTAAGGACTAATTGTAAAAACTTGCATGCATCAAAAATGCATATATATATTTTTAGCTGTTTATTTTTTAAACCTACAGTAGATTCCAAATGCCATGGCCTAACACTCTGTACCTCTCAAATGTTTGTCTTTATAGACCCGCATATGCAACGTAGCCTGCTTGTCTGAGTGTTTACACTTCTTTGTCTAGTGCAGTGTCCAACAAAGGGCACGCTATTGTGGAAGTGAAACACATGAATGGGACTCCAGCCTATATTTATAATACATGTTGCCCTTGTCAGACTTAACTGAAAAAGCCTTTGCAACTTTAGCCATTTTTTACAATCTCTACAACTGTAGCGCTGCCTTTATAGACTTGTAGGGTTGCTGAAGCTGATCCCAGCTGTCATCAGGCTGTACCCCAGCTTCGGTCTACTGGACAGATCACCAGCCTATCCCTGTTCATTGCTAGACAGGCTATTTTAAGTTTACCACCTAATACTTGACTCGCCATCTCAGTATGAAAGATCACATAACCATCTACTAGTGCACTGTAACAAGAGTAAAAGTAATTTGTTAGTTCCACCCTTTGTATAGTGTGCTACGGTTAAAAAACTTTTTTTTTCTTGCATTTAAAAAAAAACTAACTTAAATAGAACTCTTAACTTTTATGACACATGTATTTGATTAATAATAGCGTTCCTCACCAGAGAACTGGGCACAGCATGCTGCCCCAGGAGCAGGTCTGCTCAGAATAGCAGAAGATAAAGAGGCCTGGTTGTTGGTGCAGAAAGCAGCCACCTCCATCATCAGTTCCTGAAGCTTCTGCTGGTCCACTGCACATAAACACACAGTATTTACACCAAGCAGATGAGTCGCAGCTTCACAATTTGCTTCTCCCTATCACAGACAAGGGCATAAGTGGGTGTTCTGACCCTGGCTGGGACCAAGCAGGTAGAAGAGGGAAGGACTTGTGACAGCTGCAATGTATGGCTGAAAGGTCTCATTGAGAGGAAGCTCCACTGTCTTCCAGTCCACTGGGAAAGATGAGACTGAAACAAAAGGTAAGAGTAGTTATACACACATCACATTGCTGCAAAATTTGAAGTGGGAGCAAAAAAAGTTAACATGTGCCAGATTACTCAAACAAAACTATATTTCAATGCCATTTAGATTTGTGTCTGGTCAAAAAACTACAGAACAGTGTCATGCTCCTAAAATAAACAATATTTTATCTTGATTACTAGCTGACCTTCTGATGGTGTATCAGCCAGCCCTTCAATGGGCATCTCTTTTGGATTTGCTGCTGTCTGGCTGAAAACTTGTGCATTTATTTGGCTATGGTTATTTTCCTTTGTCCTCTTTAGGTGTTCCTCTCCAGAACCGGTGACCGCACGTGTCTCTTTGGAAATCTCTCCAGGACCCTTAGCTAGTTGCTTAGAAATTAGGACAGCTGCCACATTCTGCCCTCTGCTTTCCAGCTCCACACCATATCCAAGTGTGGTGACCGAAAGGACACAAGCAGAAAGCCGCTCACCATCCACCAGGCTGTGAAAACACAGCAGGGCTTCTCTGCTCCACTCTGAACCTAGAGGTTCCACACCTGAAAAAAAAAAAAAAACAAAAAGCACTTCATATTTATTTGGAGAGACAGACATTCTTCTGTCCCAAACACACTACCTGTGAGCCAGCAGCGAACTGCCTGGAAGGGCAGAGTCAGGAGTTTGGGTGTAATAGATCTAAGTTGGCTCTTTTCTGCTTTCATAGTGTAACCATAGTCCACAAAGCTCACAGACACCACGTTATCAGACAATTCATTCACCATAGCCCGATACCACTCACCATCACCTGGAAAGCCAAAAGCACATTATTACTAAATTCTCTGAAATGTAAAAGAATAAAGGTGAAGCTGAGGGTTACTTAGTCTAAGACAATAGAAATTATCTTACTATCATACCAACAGTATACACAAACACATGAAGCATGTCATGTTTTAACAGCCTGTCTAATTTACTGAAAGTGTCCAGCACAACTAGTAGCCCAGCAGACAGTCTCACCACAAAACCTGGCACAACAGGGCTCCCCAACTTTGGGCTCAAACGGTGTTGCCTCTGCCTCACAATGTTGCTTCAATTCATTATCCAGCTCTGTCAGCTGCTGATGAACTGACAGACACACAAATACACAAAATAAGCCTTTCTACACTAGTGGGAAATAAAGAACATCTGAAAACAATTGTTATATTGCAGAGAAAAACAAAAATGCCGTCAGAGGGACTGTGTGAATAAAACGTGAGCAAGACAACATAAATAATAAATGTATTTGATCCTTAGTTGTAACCCTGAAGGAACAAACTACATTAATAAGCTTTACAATATAAAATGAAAACACATTTAAACACAAATGTCAGTGTTATTAGGACAGGTGCTAATGGCACCACTAATGAACCCAATGTTGGTATTAATTTTCTGTCCAACGTCTGTCTGTGGCCCTTTAGGCTGACCAAACAATAATACCTGTAGGATTGTCCATGTGGCAGTAAAACTCCCCAGGGTTCTCAAGACACTGGCTAACAGTGCCACTGTCTGGCCATCAGAGGGAAGCTCAGTGCAAGACCACGCCAGAGGCTCAGAGTTTGGAGCAGGCACTGAGGATTACATTTCCCAAAATAAATAAATATCAAAATCAACATTACATGCAGGCATAAATATACTTTGTCTTTATTACCAGATTATGAGGTGTGCGAAATTTAAATTATTTTGGTACACTGCCCACCTTCTGATTCCACAGCAGCACTACTGTTAGCAACAGGATTAGGTACAGCAAAACCAGCGGAGATTAACAGCTCAGCTACATTGGCCTGAGGATCACTAGCTTCATCAACCATGGCCACCAGCATCTTGCCCTCATGAGCACCCTGAATCACGATGCGCAGTATTCTATTTGAAACCCTCCGCTGCAGTGCCAGCAGGCACTCATTTGACCAGCTCCCCCCAGTAGGTAGCACACCTGAAAAGCAACAAGTTAAGTGGGTGTAAAACAACTGATAAGAAAAATAAAGATAAATTTGAGAAAGAGGTTACAGTAAAACAATAACACAATATATTCGAATACAACAATTTTTGACATTTGTATCAGGACTATAACTGATGAAAAAAACCTGTGATAAAGTACAGGTGAAGAAATCATCAGCTTATGATATGTCAAAAGTTTCTGATCAGTGTAACTATTTAGGTTAAAAGTTGAATAAAGATATGCTGAATATATAAAAATAATTCATTTTAGTTATGCTGGGATTCCCTGGATTAACTCACATTGGTAATATTCTAACCATCCAAATTGTTCACAGTGCATGTACAACCTGCTAAACCACAAGGCATAGCCTGCATCGGAAGAGCCAGGAGTGCAGTGCTGATAGGTCGCAGGAGGCCTAAATCCACGTCCTCGGAGTTGCCAAAATCAAGGTAGCCAACACAAACGCGTTCCTCTGATGAATAGGCCAACACTTTAGCCCTGTACCATTGCTTGTCCTCTAGAAGACAGACACAAAAGTGAGAGCACAGATTCACAAAGTGGGACTACCAATGGAAGCTGCAACATATTACAGATGTAGACATTCTTATTGTAGGATACCATGTCTCCAGACCTGACCATAGGTACAAATTATTTCAAAACCGAGGCAACTGCTTCATTTTTAAAACTGAACTGTCAAGCATTTTCAGCCTTAATGGCAATATAAATATTTTTCAGAGCAAGTGTTGAGAATGATCTTAAATCATAAGACTGGCAGTGTTTCTTCAGTATATAAAATAAACAATCAGGACTAAATTTTGTAATAATGCTCCCATTTTGCAACATATGAAAGGGTTATGTCTTCTCCATATGTACATAATGTTGTACCTGAAAACTGGGCACAGCAAACAGTACCAGGTGCTGGTCTGAAGTTCTGTGGGGATGAGATCTGACAGCAGTGTTCCCTCAGCTTCAACTGCAACTCCTGAATCACTCCTGGCAACCAAAAAGCATTAAGATTGTCCCTTAAATGCTGGAAAATTCATAGATTCACACACGCCTTAAATATTTGAAACCAGATTTCAATCTCACACTTATGCTGGCAAGTAAACAAATGTTACTTACGAGCGTTCTCCACTTTCTGGACAACAAAATCGTTGGGTGACTGGAAGTGAGTGATCACAACAGAAATGGAGTCACCTACAGTCTGTGTCAGTGGCTTTGGAGGCTGAGCCCAGATGTTGTCATCCTTCCCACTGGAAAGACGTCTGAAGTTTTCCAAAGATGCACTCATCATAGCACCTGAACAATTATGAACAGTCTGAAAACTGCACTGGAAAATGGTTATGGCAATCCCTGCTTGTCTATGGGTTTAATTTTTAAAAAAAGAAGCTGAGTTTAAAGCAAAAAGGTAATGCTTACCCATAAAAAACAGCTTCCATTGCTCTAAATGTGCTACCACCTGTTTTTGGCCAGCATGTGTGTGCATGTTTTGATAATTATACTGAGTGAAAATTATTCCAGCAGCTAAGGGTATATTACAGGTTAATAAATTAAATACAAGCAAAACAACATCTAATGAGTTTTTCCATGTCACAGCCCGGCTCTATAAACTGGTTTGTAGCAATTTGACTTGCTGCACCGAGTCTGCGGAGTGTGTTTCAGGTAACCGAGGAAATATTTTGCAAAGGGTTTATGTGATGACGTCTGAAGCCTCGCCAGTGGGGCGTACCACATGACTGGTTCAGTAAGTGGTTTGCGATTTGGCGCACCATTCAAAATATGAGAAATCACCCAAGTCCTACGACTGTTGAAAAACTGTTATTTCTGAACAATAAAAGAATAATCTCTTGCAGCTATTGTAACTTCATGAATGAATGTTACTGACCTGTTTAATTGTTTTTGTACAGTAGATGGCTTAGTATAGGAAATGAAGCCTCATGAAGTTTTACCCTTGAGTGAACCAATTTGATGAAAAACTTCAATGTTTAATGAAGCTTCATCTCGCCGTCACTAACAGTTTGACACAGGATTGGTACATAAATATCAAACTGCTTACTTTTTTCCTGCTCAGTTGGTGTTACATTGGCTGTTTCCTTTGCTGCATAACCATGCTCAATAAGGAATGTGCTCAAATGCTTTCCTAGAAGAAAAAGAGGGTCTTATTGAGAGGTTATGAGCAAATTAACCCCATTAGAAATCTGCTTATGATGGCAAGATTACTCACGTTAAAACTTTATATAACGTACCCATTGAAAGTAAGATATCCACCGGATGGATGTTGTTCTCTACTGATTCCACCACTCTAACACTCACAGTCTTACCAGCCAACATCTGTCTCACTGCAATACAGCACTCGCCCGACCACTTGCCAGCCACAGGCACCAGTCCAGCAATACAGCACTCCATTGCCTGGAAGTAGCAAGTGCTAATGGTAATGTAGGACACCGCAAAATGTCATAGTGAATGTTATGTAAAATTATAATTTTACATAACATTCAATGTTCTGCATTTATACTGTTCATGAAGCAAAAATTTCAATGAGACCGATGATTGCCAGACTAGGTGCTAAAGACAACTGATTTTAGTGGTGAAAATATGGACTTACACATGGACAAAATGGCTGGATATTAGCAGATAGGGGCCTGATTTTTACCAAAGGGACATCCTCTTCATTGCCAAAGTCTATGTAAAGGATGTTAGCCATCTTATGGTCAGCAGTCAAATTCTGGACCAGGCCTCTGTACCAGTTCTACATAAATACAGGTAAACACAAGTGATTCAGTCAAAGATCAAGGCAATGTGCACGTCCATCAAAGTGCTCAAGAAGATCTCTGCTCACCAGATCACAGGAGAACTGTACTGCACAAATCTCCCCAACATGCGGTACATATGTTGACACTGTGGGAAAGCTGTTGGTTTTCTGAAGCTCTTTACTTATGCTTTGCAGAGCCTCCAGAAGTTCTGGAGTTTGCGCGAGGAGGAAAAACCTGCCAGGGCTATAGAACTCTACAACAGATGCCTGAAAAATAAGCACAATTACAACAAAATGATAATGGAGTATTTCCTAACTGTTTCAATCAGTCTTCACAGTTAACATGAACAGGGTGTGTTGTACCTGCAATCTGCCCCCTTGGTTATTTTTGTTGTATGCAAGTCCTTCAAATAGACCCTCTGGGGACGGAAGCATCATCAGGCTTCAATAAACAAGGAAAAATTCTCTTTTACATAAAGCTATCTTGAACTGTGCAACAACAGTGCTTCAAATAGTTGGCTGCATTACCTTCAACATGCTACCCCTGTCTCCAGTCACTGACAAAACTGTGTTCTCTTTTGGTTTCTCTCTTCAGATAAAGAGAAAACATGATTTATTTATTGGGCATTTAAATCTGATTCAACTTCTTGCTGGTGAAGAACAAAACCCATTGTCGACAAAATGGCAGCCGCTGTCACAGCTTACCTTCCAGGTTCTGGTTCAATGGACTTGCACATGTGTCTGTGTGCCTTCCAGTCTTCAGTCTGACACACCACAGAGCAGTAAGGCGTTTTCTTGCAGCGCTTGCACCGGAAATTCCCTACCAAACACCAGTAAATAAGACTTCATGAGAACACTTTATGAAAATAACTTGCATAATAAGTTGCATACCCTATATACCACAGTTTTAAGATGAACTCGGAATATGGCAAATTTCAGGACACAGGACTTTCTATACATTCACTTTTCTAAAAGGAAAACAGTAAAAAAAAAGTTTTTAAAACTATGACAAACATTTAAATTAGTTTGTTCCATCCATGAACACTTATAGCACCAGAAAACATTTATTACAAACACAAAAAAACATTTCTTTATAAATACATTTACAATTGTATGACTTAAACCAGAAATAAAATCATTTCCTCCATAAGCTTATATTATATTAATTTTGTTTGTTGTGTTTTATAAACTAAGTAGTTTGTTCTGGCTTTTGTAACATGAAAGTAACATTACTTTTTACCATGGAATATAGGCAAAAAAGGAGCACTTAAAAATCCACATGCTTGCCTGGTGGCTTAAGATAATGAAAACAACACCAAAACTCTCTGGTAGAAAGTTGCAGGACCTTCATATTTTTAAATTACACTTTTACCTTGTTGACGACAGAAGTTACACAAGTATACAGTCAAAGCTGGTGGGGTGGATCCCAGCAACTGTGAAGGCAGGGGGAAATAGGCGCTGAGAAATAGTCATTTATAACGGGTGAATCTAAATTATGATGAAATGCAACTCTGGCACATACTGCAGATCTATCGCTGCTCAGGGGTGAAGAACCTAAAAAAACAAGAGGAATAATCAGGTTCAAATAAATCATGCATGGAACTTCAGGTAACGGATGAATTACAGTTGTACTGCTGGTAAAACGGTTTTTTACAATTGCCCACATGTGAGAACAACAGGCGGCATGTGTCAGATGAGTGTCTGTCATATTTGATCAATCTGACACTTACAGTTTCTAATGGCGCCGGACTCCGGGCGTGCTGGTGTTTCGCCGGTGGCACCGGCCGCGGCCAGGTGTCTCTGAGGAGGCGGTGCGGTGGGAGCAGCCACGGGGCTCGAAAATGGCTTCCTCAAGGGCAAATTAGGCCGAATTGAGTTAGGTGGAAACCCTCGGTTCATGGTGTTAGCTGTCACTGCTATAAACATAATATCAGTTCACACTGTTTAGAAAATTATATGAGCATTAAAATTAAATTTAAAATCCACTACCATTAAACACAACATCCTTGGCTAGCTAATCAACAGTGAACGCTAAAGTTAGCTAACTTTCGGCAATTACACTTCAAGGTTTACTTCTGAAGTTAGCTCATTAATTGTCTCGATAGATTGACAGAAAATTACTTTGACCAAACGTAAACACCCCACAGTTTGACACATAACTTATTATAAAAATACATACAAAGTGATACATGCTTTGGTTTCTATATTGTGCACTCACAATTTACCTGACGGCACGTGTTGGCAAAAGACGTAAAAGTTCTGCACATGCGCAGTAGCTGACGCGCTGACGGGTCAGACGGCGCAGGGTGAAAATAAATTTAATAAATGTCATTGAATCGCTAGACTGGAAATCTCTTGGAGAAATTGTTTTCCCAGTCAAGAAGAACATTTTGGACATCTACAACGGGATTCTTACTAGGAAAACCCCCCCACACACATTTAAGATGTCTAGAATCCAATCGTTATCAATCATTATTTAAATTTTTGATACCCACAGTGATATTCTTCCTGTCAACAACTGTCATTTCAGACATCCACAGTGTCATTTTAGATACCCACAAGAAACATTAGGGATATCTACAGTAGAATTCTTATTTAGGAAAAGCTCCCATTTAAGATATCTGTAATCAAATTGTAACCAGGGGAAATGTTAATTTTAGATATCCAAGAAAGAAAGATGATAATTCTATGGTGTTTATTCATTTATTTTAAGCACCTCTTCTTACAAAGCACTCAGGTGCGATTCCACTGCCGACTTTGACCTCAATAATAAACACATAGTAGAATTACCTTTCTGACAGTTTTCACCTACAAACAGAGCAATTATAACCTTGGAAAAGTAGAAATCATGGTAGAGCCACTGTATTGGCATTGTATTAAATTGCACAGGTGGTCATAATGCTATGCCTCATCAGTGTATGTGGATAAGCACAGTTCCTACTCATATCACAGAAATCTAAAATTGCATTTTGACTAGTGCTAACAAGAGTTGTGGATATCTGCATTGAGATTGTAACTAATCACGTTGTGTTCAGGATATTCAAAATCACATATTGTGTAATTGTGGCCCAGCACAAACAAATAGCCTATTTTTGGAGCTCTAAACCTAAACCACGTTAGTATCAATCAAAATAAAAATATATATATAAACTACCAAAGCGTTTAGTGAGACTCTCTTATTCATTTAATTTAAATGCTTTTTTCTTGTGTGCCTTCATAGTAATTTGCTCCAATATTAAATAATCTGGATATAAGGTGGAGGTGTACCTGTCGTGTGATGACGTCAGACCACCGTCATTTGTCACTGGCCTCTCATTGGTCAATATCCCTCTTCGCTTTCTCCCGCAGTAGCCATGTTTGTTGATGTGTCATATCAAAGTGACTTGTAAGGATTATCAGATGGGAAGGTAGCAAGCCCAAAGTTCAACCTTATTTCGACTCTCTTCGCTTGGAACTACACCATGGTTTTTTCGCATTTGGTGGGTGAAAACCTAACGATCTTCATCACGCTCTGTTTTTTTCTTTATGTCAGATGGCATCGTTGGCTGTGTTAGCTGAAATGTTAGCGGACTGGTCTTGCAGCTAACGCCTCTCCTATCGTCGCATTAGCATTAGCATAGCTATCCAAAATAAGCGGTGTGTACAGTCAGGCTGCCGTTTAGCGTGAAATCTCATTGAATTAAGTATTGTTCATTTAGTCTGGGTTAGTATGTGCAGCATGTATTTTATGCTAGATGAACTGTTTCCCTACCGTTAATGCGTTATCGTGGCTAACTAAAGCTAGCAAGCTATTGCAGCATCGATAGGGCTAACGTTACAGAGACCGAAATGTTAATACAACCAAATTTACTAAATATAATAAGCACGTGGGTCTGCTGATGGTGTTTTTGTGGTAGACATGCTATTGTCATTACTTTTTACCGTGTAATGGCATGACACCTGTGTCAAGAGCATCAGCACCGTTGCTTCTGTTTTAGCTGTTCTAATTTCACTATTATTTTGGAAGCTACAGTATAAAGCCATGTTTTACTAGCATATTGAGAAAATACTTTCAATTTTTATTTGAAGACACATAAGTAGGATCTTCCTTTGTGTAACGGTGCAGATGGGTGACAGTTGTAGTGAATGCAGAGTAGGTTGAACTGAAAGAGCTAAGGAAATAGTGCTTGGGGAATTCTGGATCGGGAAACGACGTGTATCATGGCACCTTAGCCATTGGATTTTGTAACTCTTTACTTTAAGGGGGTGATAGTTCATGCCTAAATGTTGAGTTTTATGTTGTTTATTAATATTTGTCTTGCTTTTAATGAGCACAAGCCTCCAGGCTGGGAGCTGTACTTCAGATGCATAAGATAAAGTGAGAAAGATAGGTGTTACCCAGCCAATATGCACAATTTATTATTCTCAAACGTAAACATGAGAAGCCCTTTGTGTTCAGTCATGTATCAGGTGATGCAATCTAGTTTTTCTTCTTGTTTCATACTGCCTCTCATGCCTTGAGGCTATTAGGAACACCCAGAAAAGTATCCACATACTTCATATGTGGAAACATTTTATAATCCTCCTCCTTTTAAATTGACGTAATCATCAAAACCTCTTCAGCGTATTAGTATGATTTCTGAAAGGTCTTTGGCAAAGGACCACTTTGAAGACTAATGGCAACCAGATTGTCCCATAATCTTGAATACCACATATCATATTTGTGTGACGTTTTGCACCACATGCTTTCAAGTGTGTATCATAGCTGCTGGCCACACCTTCTAGTGTGTCTGTTGGGCATGTCTTTGAGGTATGCATCTCTTTAGGTAATGAATACCCTGCCAAATCACTTCAATATATGGGTCTCTATTGGGATTGTTAGGCCCAAGTCCAACATTCTACCTGATAACCAGAAATGCGCAACATACAAAAAGCACCGGACTGGTATATTTGTAACATTCAGGGATATTAAGCTAAAAGAAAACCCAAACAGTTTATTGGCCTGCTCCCACTCACTCTCACTCCTTCCTTTGTGTCTCCTTTGTCATTTTTTTTTCTCCCCAGATTTGAGTACGACAGGGACTATGGAACAGCCTGGTCCTGCTTCAGATCCACATATGTTTAAAGCATCAGAGGTCGACTCTGTGTCTGAGGGATCTCCTCCTGCGAAGCAGTGTCACAATAGCACATCCAGTGAGGAAAATGAGAAACACATTTCTCACACCAGTGCAGACCAAACAGATGCCAAAACTGACTGTTATGGTGGAGATTTGGTAACTCCCCCAAACACTGAAGGAACAATAGAAACTGTTTCTGAAGGAACAATAGAAACATTGACTTCTGATGAAGTGAAAGATTCTCAACAGCCGTCGATCTTGGTTAGAAACTGCTCCAATGAACAATTGTCATCTGATGATACCGGTTTAGCTGAGAGTCCATCATCCTCTTCGGTCCAAAACACTTCCAAAAACTCCCCTACCGATTCAACGACCTCTGGAATCTCTAATGGCCCCGAAACCCCTAACTCTGAGACTGTCAGCCCCTCACTTGGTTCCAGCCCACAAACAAGTGCCAAAATATTTGCCCACTCAGATTCCTTGTCAAGCCCCTATGACACCGATTGCAGTCGAAAGCTTATTTCCCAGATCCAGCGTTCATTGTCACAGGAATCTTTGCTGGATGAGCTGGAGTCAGAGCTGTTGGCCTGTCAGCAGCTGCCTGAGGGTGAAAGTGGAGGTGAGAGGAAAGGGAGCCCACCTGTCAATGGACTCCCCAAAGATCAGGAAGAATGCATGGTGGTCTTTGAGAAGTGTGTGCAATACAAGTATGCGCAGCAGGAGAAAGCCATTCAGAGGTAAATGTCTAATTTGACTGTTGAAATTGATATATGCCAGTAATTTACAGTTTAATAAAATGTGTGTGACGTGTGTCTGCTGCATCAGTGTGATGTCCTAGGCCCCCGTCATCACTTTGTTTTAAACTGCTAAGTGTTCAGTACTTAGCTTCAGATGAACTGTAATTGGCTCGGTTTAGTAAGAGATTAACCTACTTGCTACTTGTTATTGTTTTTCTTCCACCTTTATTGCACTAAAGCAGCTTTAAAGTAGCAAACACAGCACAGTATTGTTTTAAATCCTTAGCAATATTGTTCGTAATAATGAAAAATTGAACATTTGGTTGTCCATAATAGTCAGCAGTGTGAGTTCTTGAGTACTTTGCGTGCACTTGACATGAACTGGTCTTGTGTGTGTTTTTTGCAGGTTGCTTGAGGAGAACAAGAGACATCAGGAGTTGATATTGGGTATCTGTTCCGAGAAGGATAACATGAGGGAAGAGCTAAAAAAAAGGGCAGAAACAGAAAAGCAACACATGGCCATCATTAAAAAGGTAAGCTTATTAATGTGTCTGTTCAAGTTGTTTATGGTTATCGTGGTTGAAACAAGGGTTTTCGAAAATCATTAGCTACAAATGTCACTGCAGCTGCATGTTTCTGTCGACAATCTGTTGTCAAGGTTAAGGCTTTTGAAAACAATGGACTTTGACTTCCTGTGGGTGCCAGGCATTGAGTTCTGCTTATTGTGATCCCTTTATACCTGCTGCTTCTCAAATACTTTTATTTTCAATATACTGTTTAATATAAGGGGCTGCTTTGACCTGATTAAACAATATTCTTATAGGAACTTTAAAAATTGATAAAAACAAGCACTGATTACTTATAGATTATTAGTTTTGACTAGCCTTGGAGCAGTTACTTTTGCTTTTTCGCTGATTCATGGCTTTCAAACACACCTTAATGAATGAATGAATTTTCTTGCCAATGAAATCCAATACTGTATTTGTTTGGCCTCTGTTGACTGTTACGAGGACAAACCAGAGGACAAATTACATACAACAGCATCAATCACAGTGAGTCTTGAATTCAATAAAGCTCTGCATAGCCTGTAATTAAAGAAGACAAACAAAGCAGCCTGTCGAAGTGAAGAACAGGAAACGGAGTCTTGTTTAATTCACGTCTAAAATCTGTGTGAATTGTGTCTTTTAATATGTGTATCCTCTAACTTTTGATTTAAAAAGCTTTAATTTTATCTAACAACCAGAACAAGTACTGCTCTGTTCACGTGGTCTGGTTCAGCGTTGCTGTCACCATAAACGGTGTAATAAACAACATAAGAGTAATAAATTCATGCTTTCATGGTAGTGGTGTTGTTTAAGCACCGTACATACACCGAGTGTAAGCTTAAAAATTTAAATATCTATAACAATTGGCCATTTTTAAGAAAAATATGAATAAAGACCATATACAGTTATTTTCTGTTTATCTTGGCAGAGACATTTTATCTTTTATATTAAAGCCAATGACATAGGGCAGTGCTGATCTGTGTTCTATCTCCCTGTGATGTCCACATTTATTTTGCCTCCAATGGTTTGATTCAAGGATCATGTTGTGTAGTACAGCAATGCCATGACCAGCCTAAAAAATGATTTCTGTTTAAATCCCCTTTTTGCAGTTGGAGGGAAGGATAGAAGAGTTGATGAAGGAACTGAAGGAGTCCCGGGACAAATTCATTCACCAGGACCAGGCAGCCAAGGCTGCCCTCCAGCAGATGCAGAAGGAGACGGCCTACCGGCTAGAACAGGTACAACCGGGGACCTCGTTAATGTGAAGCTGCTTGATAAACTGGTCACACAGCATAGTTTGTGCCAGTCAGGCCCGTATTTGCATGTCTGGTCATGTGTTTGAAGCTTGTCCAGTACTTTGCATTTGGATAAAGTAAACATTGTGGCCTAAATTTGTCACCTAGGTGGCACAAATTTTACGTTTTAAAATGTCATCAATGTGCCATACTGGTGCTATACAGCATTTTGGCACAATATTACCACTAACTGGGGGTTTTAATATATAAATATCATATTTAATTTTAGGGATCTTTAACTTTATTATTGAGTTTGTGCAGTTCTACCACCTGTGCACAAAGTGTATCACATTTTGCTGTTTATGAGACGGCACAGACTGGTCAGAGCGCCCATGATGATTCTTGTCCTCTATGACATTACTGGAACCATCATTATTAATGTTGTGGCTGATTGGTGTACAGTACTTTGAGACTGTTAAAATCTTAATTGTGTTGTGGTTATAATGTTAAGTAAATTTTATACTTTGCCCACTTATAGTTATTTGCTTTGAAAATGGAAATAATATTTAGTTTATGTAGCATTCATTAATCCTGTCCTTGAGATTTTGCCCAACAACCTACACTCAGTAATTCATGTTTTTGGAAATAGAAATTTAAAACTTCAGTCACATTTGTAAAGTAATCAGACTCTCATATCAGTACAAGATGGGTGAAGTGAAGGTGATAAAGATATAACGGAGAGACAACAAATGTACTTCAGTGTACTTTTTTTAACATAAGCGGTCATGAGGTCAGATTACAGCTTCTGTGGTCATGGGTATGTCAATAAACCAGGAGCATGTCAGAAAATAATGAACATAAGGAACAACAATCTCAGTTAATAAAGGCGTGTTTGATGTCTTCTCAGCACCCCGAGTTGTTTACAAGATAGTCAAAAAGTTCTGGTACAAGAATAAGTAAACTGAAATACAGTGAAGATGTAGTATTTAGAATATGTTTTGTGCGCTGTGCAGTATTTTGTATTAATTCCCCCATTTTCTGTATCACCATTTGAAAGACTGCAGCTACTTACACCTGTTGCGTCTGAAACATGAATGTTTTTAAAATAAGTGAATACTTATGCATTTATAATCTTTAGCTGAAAAATGATGCGCTAGCTGTTGTGAGCAAAATAAAAGTGAACACATTGGTTTTTTTTATTTTTGCCATCCACTGTATGCCACACGTCTTTATATATTAACACTGTCACCTGAATGGTCAAGGTCTTTGCACAGCAAACTCTTCTCATTGCAGATGTAATGACTTGTTAAGCAAGCAGTGCAGGAAAGCACATTTTTCTCCAACAGCACAAACACCTGGTGGAAACCATCTAGGATTTCCCCTCTCGACAGTTTGGTCACACTTCAGTATCTTTAATTTCACTGTTCAATGAACAGTATGAGGTAGATTTTGTACTTGCTCGTCTTGCTTAGGCTCTTTCTTTGTATCAGTCCTCCCTTGTATTAAGAGGGTGACCCAGTCCTGATAAGATGCTTCCCTGGAGGTTTTGAACAAATGCTTGTGTTTTTTTCTTAGAGGTACTTTGTCACCTACATACAGTAACTGACCATTTCTGGCTTTAAATATGTCAGCAGCAAAAGCAGGGTTCTGATCTTTGTATGTTGCAAAATAGATCCAAGGTCAAACAAGTGATGTTGGAGGTTTTGATTCTGGATAAGATTATCCAGCTATGTTGGTTCATCAGACCAACTTGAAGGGGTTTAGAAACTGTAGAGATGTCCCCATACCACAAGTACTTACATTGGAGTAATTGCCAAACCAACTATAGGTAACAATAATTTTAATAATTGATATGACTACTAAACTGTTTTGTTTCTTTTATGAGTTGCTGGACAGTAAAATTCTCATCAATCCACTGCACAGTCAAGATCAGAGACACTGGCAGTGATGCAGCAAATGGTTGACTATTTTCATTGAGGGAACAGTTTACACTTAAATGCTGTTTCCACCAACTGTGGTATCTTACAGTTTGGAAGGAGCACACACCCGACATCTGAAAGTTATAAGGTAGAAAAATCTGCCAATTCACAAGAGTGAGTTGTCAGCAATGTCAGTTGTCATTAAACACGTGGACAATCATTAAAAGAATGACTGCTCTTGGATCTTTAGAGTCCAGCAGAGCAGAGCTTTCAGTCGCTTTTACTTTTCTCATTGTCACTTATCTTAAAACACCTCAATCACTGTTCCACCTTTACTTGTTGTTCAAACCTGTTCATCCAACATGAAGTTTGCGGCATCAAGTGTTATGTTAGAGAATTTTTACGAGTGCAAGTACACAAGGGCGCTGTCGGACCCAACAATAGTATTGGGACATCCTTAAAAAAACTGAATGCAGATTCAGCTGGAATCTATAAAAACTGCACCATGTCAAAATGAGGAAAGATGGAGGATGGATGGGAAAGTGTCAGAATGTAAATCTCAGTCTTCACTCAGTCTTGTTGAATATTTAGAAAAATCTCTCCACCATAGTTGGAGCAAGTACTGGATGACCGTGGGAAATGTTGAAAGAAAAATATGTAAATTGCATTATTTTTTCATGACTTGCTTATGCATACACATGGGTGTTGATGATTGATTAATTGATATTTCACCATTTATTTCTTTCTTGTTGAAAAGTTGTCGTTTAGGTATATATATATATTGTTGCATTGCTTCGTGCTATAGTGTTATAAACTGATAATAATCCCCTCATTTTCATTGAAAATCAGGCATCGGATGTCCTTATTGGTCTAATGCCATGTAAACCTGAGAATAAATATTCATCTATGGTTTGAGATTTGCATATGTTGGCAAGACAATAAGTTCAACGTGACTTACTGAGAACAAAGGAAATATATAATTGGCTTTGTAGTATTTCTCTCTAGTGTCAGGTTGTTAGTTCTGTAAAAAATTGACAAGTTGACATTGAGGCATTCAATAAGTCATTAGTTTTGCTGTCCACCCACATTGAAATCCCACGGTCCATCTGCCATCACTTGTGCCAGTCGAGTTTGACGTTTCAGTAGACTAAACAGAACATATTGTACATCTTAATGCAGGCATCTATTCCAAGGGAATTGCATAAGTGTTATGTGTATGTATGTTAATGTGTTATTTCTCAGAGCTGACAATAAAAGTACTTTTTGCGATATAAACAATCTCAGGCAAACAAGAAGTGTGACGAGGCACGTCAGGACAAAGAGGCCATGGTAATGAAGTATGTGCGGGGAGAGAAAGAGGCCCTGGACCTGAGACGGGATAAAGAGAGTTTAGAGAAACGGCTGAGGGAAGCGACCAAAGAGGTAGACCGCCAGGCCCTCCGAGGAAACCAGCTGGCTCAGGAGAAAGGTCGGCTGCAGCAGCTGTATGACGCTAAGGTAAATACCCTATAAGTTTCTTTTTATAGCCGTTTTTTTTTTTTTTTTCAAAACCATCTGGGCGGAAAGACTCGATAACTGCATAACCCAGGTTTTAATTGGATTTTGCTTGCGAGTAACTTCTGATGATGGTAGAAATTTTCTGCTGAATACAAAGCACAAAGACATACAGCTGTTTTGGTGTTCATTTGGGCTTACCGCAGTGTGCCTGCAGTGATATGTTCAGCAAATTTTATTAAACTTTCCACTGAAAAAAACACATAAAAAATGGCCCACATCTTAGTTATAAGAGTTAAAGTTAAACCTGATATCAGTTTCTCAGCAGATAGTGTAGCAACCTCTATTTGGTACACACAGATTCTTATCTTGCTAATTTATGCTCTGCACAGCAGTTTTTAGGATGTTTGCCTTTTATAAACATTGTAGGGTTATCATTTAAAGAACACGTTTCTCACCTCGTCCAAATATCTGACTGCTGTCCATTTCTCTGCTGTTGTTTCTGCTTGCCCCCATCTCTGTGCTATAAAGGAAGGCGAGGTTGGCAGGTTTTCTCGAGAGGTGGAAAAGTTGAAGGAGGAAATAAATTCACATCTAATCAAGGTCAAATGGGCCCAGAACAAACTAAAAAGTGAGGCAGAAGCACACAAGGTAATGTAACTATGCTCAAATTTACGTTCTATTTTTTGGTTGTATTAACACTTTACATTTTACGTTGTACCTTTTTGTGTTTTATTTAATTTTTTAAAAATGTAATTACATTTTTCTTTCTTTCTTTTTCTTTCTGTCTTTGTAGACAATTTGTTTATTTTTGGTAATTTTGCAACACAATATTTCCAGGTTTTTCTTCATCGTTTCTGAAGTGTTTTCTTACAGTATTCTGGTCGTTTTGTATCTTCTTTAGACAAGAAACGTATCAGTAACTTAAGATGATCATGGGCCTGTGCCCAGTAGGCCTCTGCACTATTTCTGTCTATTGTAAAAGAACAGATATTTTATCACCAAACCCTTTTTTTTTTAAATTTGGTGTTGTTTTTTATCTACTCCTGTAAATGCAGCAGAAAGCACATGTGTACATGCACGTATGGTTTGTGCTTTTGATGCTGTTGAACATGTGCGTAAGAATCTGAACATGCAACTGTCATGTTCTAACATTGTTGGATCTCAGTCATACAGTTTGTACATTACTGATATCTGTTTGTAACAAATTCTAAATGATCTCATTAATGTTGTTTTTATCTTGGTCTAGAAAACTTGCCTGGTGTTAAAGATGTATGCCTGCTGAGCATCCTCCTCAATCATTTTATCTGCAATCATGGAATTAAAAAAAAAAAGTGATTAGATCAGTGTTTTGACTCAGTGGTAAAATGAAGTGGGGTGAAAATAGTACTTTAATGATCCTGCAACAAAACCATCATTACGATTTTAGCTATTTTTGAAAATGCTTATTATAAAATAATGGTTTTTCTTTTTATTGCCTCTAAGCAAATCCAGAGCTATAAACAAAGGAAAAAAATAAGGAGTTGCTCAAGGCAACTGGAGCTGAGCTGCTAATGTTTCTATTTACATGTACTTACTGCATGCACCTTCAGGAATTTACAAAAAAGGAACCTTTTGCAAACCATTGTTATTTTTACCAGCTACACCTTAAAGTAAATTTTTGTTTATAGCACCATAATTATTAACCACACGTTTAATTATTCTTTGTGCAGGAAACTAAAGACAAACTGAGAGAGACCACGACCAAATTAGCTCAGGCCAAAGAAGAGACTGAACAGATCCGCAAGAACTGCCAGGACATGATCCGAACATACCAGGTCTGTGATATGTCTTGCATAGAAGTATCTGTTTGCTGGTGCAGGGATTAAAACAAACAAACAATATCTGTGTGCCAGAATCATGCCACATGTTCAGGTTTGTTTCTGTGGAAAGGGTGTCAATATAGATGCATGTGTGTACTTAACCCTTATTGTTAATAAAGGCTGCCTGAATCTGCTTCAGCAGAATGGCAGTTTTCATTTGTACCATATGATGGTAGTAAAGCGCTGCCCACGTTTTTTCTGTTAGGTGCAAATATGAAGTTGAGCTACTGTCACCACTGATGTTTTATTGGAGCTTAAAGAAAAAAACATACTAGTGCAATACAGCCAGAAGACACCCAAATATAAAACTTAAACATGAAACTCCTCCAAAGAAAAACATTGTGCATTTCCTGTACTTTTTTGTGTTATTACCAAGAATGTATACAGGTACAATAACTCTCATTTTTATAATTTTTATTTATTTTATCTTCTCTTTTTTCCAGGAATCAGAGGAGCTCAAGTCCAATGAGCTGGATGCTAAACTGAGAGAAACCAAAGGAGAGCTGGAGAAACATAAGCAGGAACAAACCGACCAATTAGAGGTGATGACCACTATGCACACACACATAAACACATATGTGTGTTTATGTTTGTGTGCACATATGTGTTGATACAGAGCTTAACACTACCCATTGTCATAGGTGAAGAGCAGTGTGTTCTGTCTGTACCTTTTTACTGTCTCTACCTCTAACTACAAAATAAGCAGTAATGCAGGTTCGCTATATAATTGCTATATTGTAATATCATACATTTGGCCATTGTTCAGTTTTTATTAATAGGATTTGATGGCATCTCTTCTGGTACAGTGTTTTTTTTTTTTCTGTTTTCATCTTTTTAAGAGGTGTAATTAGGCTTAACTAGGAATGAGTAATATATTGGCACTTAGACTGTGCAAGCAGACACTCATGCACACAGACATGTACTCAGTCTAAACACAATGGCCTGTTTTAATGTCTGTCCTATTCTAAAGAGAATTATTGTCAGCAAATAAATGCCGCAGGAAATAATGAATACAAATATGTGTGTTTCCAAAGCAACAACAACCCATCACCCATTTCTTTGACTGTTACACAGTCTAGTTTGGGTATCTATGTCTGAATTAAATTTTGAAAATGTCAGGCGTAAAAGTAATTTGTCTTACAATTATAGGTTGAATTTTGATATTTATTTCAGCTGAAATTTTGAAAGATTAATAGTTAACTTTAGCTATGTCTTAATGTGGATTCTGTTTCCTAGTAGCTTTTTTAAAGTCGTAATTTACTTACTATTCATGTATTTATTAAATAGTTTTTGCTTTGTAAGACCACAATTTTGGCAGGTATCACTGCCCAGCTGATAAAACGAAATAGTTCAAGTTTTTCCTTTTTAGAATTTGTGTCATGTTCAATTTATGATGCAGCTCAGTCATAAATAATACAAACAGTTGACTTTCCATTACGGTATGGTTGTTAGCATTTAAATGGCATGAGAAGAGATAAATGTAGGAAATAGTAATTTTAGGGGATCTGCATTAGCGGCGTGTTGTCTTGGATACCACAGGTTACTAATAGCTTCTTGGAAAAATTAGGTGGCAGTAGCACTGTACCATCAATGGCTTTGTTTAGACAAAACATTATTAAGCTTTGCTTTCACACACTTAATGAGTGAATAAGCAAAATAACTTTAATGAATGCAGGACTTGAGCTGCCAGGAAATGCATCTACACAATCAAATGATGATACTGAATTATTATTTTTGTTCTATTAAACATAGCTGAGGGTTAAGTGTATGTATAAAACCACAGGACTGTTTTATTAATTTATACTGAACTTTAGAAATTACAGTCCAAAAAATATTTTTTGCATTAAGTATTGATTTGTAATTAAATTCAGAGGTTAACAAGCAGTTGTATGTCCATGCTTAAAGTAAAACATAACATTGATATAAAGCTAATGCAGAAATTTATGCTTTTGGCAGGTCCACCGAGTGAAAGCTAAAGAGCTGGAAGACCTGAAAAGGAGTTTCAAAGAGGCCATGGATGAGCTCAATACTCTACGCACCAAGGTGTGTCAAATGGATACAATAAGTGCATGAACATCTCAGTGTTCGCATGTAATAAGAATGTCCTCACCCTTAACAAGTGTGTGTTCTTATGTAGTTAAAGTGTCTAGAAGATGAGCGTCCACGCTGGGAGGACGAGCTCACCAAGTACAGGGAGATTATCAACCGGCAGAAAGCTGAAATCGGCCGCCAGAGAGAGAAGATGGAAGAGATCACAGTACTCCAGGAGCAGCAGCAACGGTACAAGCTCACGTTCTACTCTGGTCACACAGGAAGAGTTTCTCAAGCATTTCAAAAATGGGAAATCTGAAAGCTGTAGGGGGTTTAAATTTGCATGGTAATACACACCGCTGAATGAAAGCTTTACGTCCACTAATGGAAGACGTAGATAACATGGATTATTTCCAAACACTCCTTCGTGTCAAGTCTAGGCTATATCAGTATTTAAAAAGTTGGGTCTCACAGTCCGTGCATTTAATTCAGAAGAAATGTGAAGGTGTAAATGCACGATTGATCTAGACGAGGGCCAAAACGTTGCGGCCAGAAAGCTCGGACAGAGTGTCTCAGAAATGGCAACTCAAAGCAATAATGAATATCAGCTTTAATTAGTTATTTACTGACAAACCTTAGTTTGGAATGGAAGTCATCCCATCTTCTCCAAACTGACAGAAGGGATACTGTGGCACAAGACGCAGGAGTTTATAATGTTATATGAGGAAAGTGTCACTAGAATGTGCTGTACTAATAACAGTTCCTTTGCTGCTCGTAGCACTTTGGCAAAGTTTCTTATGGCATATGATGCAGTGGTTTGTTTTGTCATTTAGTGCTTCATTTTGAAATGAACACATTTTTGCGGCATGTGTACTGCACAAGTTATCAACAGTTACTTCAAGATGATTCCTCTAGGCCAGTGTGCTGCAAGATAACACAAATGGAGTGAACAACCTTTGTAGCTTTAAATGTCAATATTCATTGACATAAAGTTTGAATAAAAGTTAGACACCGTTGTAGTCATGAGAACAGATGCCTGGTTGTATTAGACGTTAGTTTGACGTTTTTAAAATGTTCCAGGCTTCAGTGATCTCAAACATTCCAATTTTTTTGCTCGGTGTCTACAGCTCTGAAATGTAAAGTGAGCTGCACAGTAGGTGTCTGCATTTACTTGTGGATGACATCCCAGAAATACATTATGACGGACAAGCAAGGCCAGCTAATGAGCTACGTTACCTTAGCTTTTCTGACAGTTTAATTGCTACTATTGCTTCCTGTACACTTAAAACAATTGAGGCATAATGTTGGTGCTGCAAGTTTTCTAGTAGTTTAAGATTAGCATCAGACTGTATGACCAAAGGTTTTATCATGGCATTTTTTTAAAGATTCTGACAGTTTTGAGTGTATCAGTTTTGTTTTCTATTTTCTTTTTCTTTTTTTACATGTCAGCACCTTTATATACATTTTTGCTTAGTCTACTGTCAGGAATACATGAAATATAATCCTGAGAAGGTATTAGACAATGTTATCCATCAAGTCAAGGTGTTCACTGTAGGTATCAAAAAAGGCATTAATGTGCATGTGCATCCATCAGCGGTAATGCGGCCCTGTGATTCCAGCAGGTTTCCTGATGAGCTGAGCTGAAATTGCTAGTGTCACAGCCAGTGGCTACAAGTCTGCTTTCCTGATCTGCCTTGTTAGAGGCCGGCAAACCCAGCGTCTTATTTGGTGGTGTCCTTTTGTAAAAGCTTAGTTAGTTAGTGTTAGAAACTGTTTTGTGCTTTAGCGTTTTGCCATGTTCAAGAGCGTAAGTTATGATTAATTGTGTGACATGACACAATTCGAAACTACAGTTCTTTACTTGTGCACCCGTGTCCCCATCCAAACATAACTGCAGGCAAAATAACCTGTCGATCTTGTCTCTTTTTCTTTTTTTTTTCCTTTTCCCCGAGTACTTTATCACAGCGTTTTAAAGATAGGCCAGGGACAGATATAGCACACAGGGCAGGCAGGGACACGAGTCCCTCTGAGGCTGTGTGGGTCTGCTGGCCGTGTGCACATCACTTAGAGAAACTCTTCCACTTATTGAAAAGCTGCTGTCAGTGTGTGCCACGTTGCCATATGTAGGTGGTGCCAAGCCAACTTGATTTATGCAAAAGCTTCTCTGTTCGTTTTCTTTTTCTGGTTGTACTGGAGGTTTTAGCCACACACAGCTTTTTCTGCCACTTGCACCAACTACTAGGTTGATACCATCAGTTGTTTTGGTTTTATTGCCAATGAAGATTGTGACCTTGATCCTGACACATCATGACTCATTTTTGACAATTCATTTATAGATTGTATCGAACTATCTGTCACAGGAAGTCTTCAACAACTTCATTGGTTTCTTAGAACATCTGAAGAAAACCATCCCCAAATATTGTAGTAACAGTTATATCTGTGTTAGTGGATAATTCTTGTGTTAAAAATTTAATGCCACCATTATATTTAATTCACAGTGACAAACAGGAGATCGCATCTCTTAATGAGGAAGTGGATGGTCTCACCAACCAGATGGCTGACCTCCAGCGCGACGTGCAAGGCAGCAGGGAGCGCGAGGCCGAGTTACTGGGCTTCACTGAGAAGCTGAGCAGTAAGAACGCCCAGCTCCAGTCAGAGAGCAACGCGCTGCAGTCTCAGCTAGATCAGCTCACGAGCGGTTTCACCGAGCTCCAAGGGAAGCAGGAGGAGACCAACAGGCTACTAGATGACAAGGTTGAGAAACCCTTTGTGTGCACATTAAAAAGAGACACTGCCGACGTGATAGAGTGAAATGAACACGTGATGCATTAATCATTAGTTTAATGACTGATTATAACCCAGCAAAGAAAAACTCACCTTTAGTGTGTGTTGCCAGGCTTTGTTTAAAGGAAATTTGTTCAATAAATAAATCTAAACGATGCATTACTAGAGTGTGAATGCATTGTGCTTCAATTTTTTCAAAAAGTCCTCGAATGGTGATAATGTCTAATCGACACTTGAATAAGTGCTGTGTGTTTTTTGGATTCCCATATTTAGTTCAGTTTTGTATTTAGTTTTTTTGGTGCAAGCAACTGTTCAAACATTGTCTTACCGCTATTATCACATTATCATCCTCATTTCTTCCTTTATTAAATTGTTCAGTCGAGGCAGCTGAGACAGGAAGAGGTGCTGAGGCAGCAGGAGGTGCAGAGCCTGCAGGAGGAGCGGACAGCACTGCAGGCCGAGGTGGCCCAACTGAAAACCAGAGTCGACGAGCTTAGGGATGAGCTGGTGACTCAGAAAAGGAAACAAACTGCCAACATCAAGGACCTGACCAAACAACTAACGCAAGGTCAGAAACCATCAGCTTCAGTGGATGGATCCATCATTAATCTTTGGTGATTGTTTGCTGGGCGAACTAGCACATCTTGGTGACAGTGGGATGGACAAACTACTTCGACTTGGTGACACAATTACAATGTCATTTTATATCCAGTTATTTAAAACCGGTGACCCAGGCAATTTTGCTAACCTCAGCACATAAGCCATACAGGTAGAGTTGCAGTCACAGGCCGTCAGTTTGCAGTCAGAAACGCATCTTTTCTATTGAGCATGTGCATGTAAATGGAGAGTGCAGATTTGGACATGAAAGTTAATATGTAGGGGCAGTCAAGTCTTACAGAATACATCATTTTGAAATAAAATATGTCTGTATAAATATAAAAATGTTCCATGTTTTAGCTCCAAATCAGTGTTTATTTTACTGTTGTATGAAATCAAAATGGGCTCAAGTCGTTTTTGTCCATTCAGATATACATTTATCTAGTCCAATTGTCTACTTTTATTTTATCTATCTATTAAAAAAAAAAATGAATACTAGGGAGAGTGCAGATATGTTGTTCTCATGCTGGCAGATTGGAGTGAACTAGCTTCCTTTACTAAGTTCTCTGGACACATATGTGACCTTAAGACACAACGTTCAGTGCTATTATCTCGTCAGCAAAACTCGTTTCACTTCTAGTTGACATGTGGGTCAGTGAGGACATTTTTCTTGCCAGTGATCATTCATCAATTTTGCTGTTAGTTTATGACTACAGCATAGTCATTTGTAAGCCTTTTTTTTTAATGCCTGGAAGGTTTGCTGAGCACACACTTTCCTTCAGAAGCAACCTGCATTGCATTTATTTAAGCAGACACCTTCAGAGTTCAGACAAAGCGGTGATGCTTAGCTTTGATTTCCACTGGAGCTCCTTCTAAATGTCAGTATAAAGGCAAAAGTATCAAATTTAACACAGAATCCATCTTTTGACAGATTTCACTTGTTTAAGTTGAAAGAAACAAAGTTTATTTAAGCCTCTAAACTATAAAGATTTGCTGTTTCATCGTCATATTGCCCTGCCATTTTTTTTAAACCTCTTTGGAGCCTATTGTTCTTTTTGACAGTAGACGGTTCTTTTCTGGTTCTACAGCACGTAAGAAACTGGAACAAGTTGAGAACGGAGGCTGTGACCGGGATGCCAGCAGTATGGGCAGTCGCTCTAGTTCCTCAGGTACTGCTCCTGGATTTGGTTAGTATTTAAGACATAAGGTGTGATAATATTATTAGAAGGTTCTGTTCATAGTCTGGTTACTCCGGTGAGACTGATAACTAAATAATAAATCGAAGCACAGTTCACTTCTAGTCTTTACATACAAGCATCGTCAGATTTTTCTAATTTGATGTTTGTTGCAATCCTCAGGCTCTTTGAATGCACGTCACGGTGGGAACAGCGGTATCGAAGAGCGGTCACCGGAGAGCCAGTCAAACGCTTCGGTTGTGGTCGCGGACAGTTTCCCCGAGGTTGACAAGGCCGTGTTAGTGGAGCGCATTGTCCGTCTGCAAAAAGCCCTGGCTCGTAAGCAGGAAAAAATTGAGTTCATGGAAGACCACATCAAGCAACTGGTGGAAGAGATCCGCAAAAAGACCAAGTGAGTGTCGCGGCCCAAGTACAGGCAGCAGAGAAAGAGAGATGGCAAGATCCCTTTGTAATGGCCTTTTCGTCCCACTGCTGTTACACTACAGCGCTGCATTGTATTTGTGGGAACCGTTTTTATATAAAATGCCAGATGGTGCAGTGGATGACGGTATTTTGGGCTCAAACAATACTGATTGGAAAATGAACTTTTGAAATTGAGAACCAGCAGCAGCACCACCAGCAGCCGCCATTAAACTAAACAAGGAAAGTCAGCACGGCATCAAACCTTGCTCACTTATAAGAAGAGAGGCAGGTTCAAGATGGCTCCCCTGGGCTCTTTAATTATTAACTCTTTTATTAAGTCCTCAAGTCTTACTACACAGCAGACCCGTATTCTAAACCCGAGTATGTTCTACAGCCACGTTTTTTGTGACCTGCCTTCAAATGAGGCAAAGCTCCATTTCTTTTTTACGTTCAAGCACAGCTCTTGATGTTTGGTTTTAGTACATTGAACCGGTGTTGGCCGGTTTAAACAGACACAAATCTTCCATACATTTGCAAATGTTTTCATCACACCAACCTTCATTCCCTGATGCCTCAGTGGACCGTGACAGACAGTATATGCACACACACACACACACACACACACACACACACACACACACACACACACAGTTAATAACCCCTCTGCCTCCTTCCGTGTCTCTCTCATCTTTAGATTCTAACTCATGCAAACAGTGCACTTCTGATTCCAAACATACTTCTCTCAGGGCTATTTATAGTCAAGACAGGAGTGGGGAGAATGCTTAGTAGGGATTCTTAATGGCTATTGCTCCATCTATATTCATATCCATAACCAAACTAAAGAGACAGTAGTGTGAAGGAGGTTTGGACTGTCTCACACGCATCGTCACTTTATGTATATTGTCGGCATTGAAGTTCATCATGGGCCCATGCCAGGAAAAAATGAGGTGCGGAAATGGGCTTTTCATGTAATCTAATTATTGCAGTATGAATGAAAGTGTGTTCATTGATCAGTAAAGCTCACTCAGGCAGCTTGTTGAAGTTGGGCTTTGTTGCCAGACAATATTCCCGGCTATAGACTTTGATTGATTTCATTAGCTGCAACCTACATCCAAGAGTTAAAATCGAGGACGAATCCCATGGTTGCAGGGATAAATTTAGCTCTGTAAATCTCAGCTCAGCGGGGGGTGATACTCTGCCCAGAATGTGGATGTGAATTTGTCCTTTTTGACTTTCTGTCCTTTTCCCTCCAGGACAGCACGGTGAACACTGACAGGCTAAGTGTGAGCACGAAGCAGGTGATGAATAAAGAGGGAGAGAGAGATCGACACAGAACTTTAAAGGACCATATGCAAATGTTAAATTTAAGTTGCCACATCCATACAAATTGTTGTATGTTGGTAGTGTTTTGCTCTTCTAGCTCATTTTCTTTTAGCAGAGCCATCATTTACTCCTCCAGTTGTTAGTCTGCTGATACGTTCTGTAGGAAACGTATGTAACAGTAGAAATTGGACGATGACATTACACACCGTCTTCGAAATTGAGAGCGTTCACTAAAGACATTCAGTATCAGAGCTTGGCACTTTTACATGCAGCACTAACTATGGAGAAAAGGAAACTTATAACAGAGTTTAAAAATTGATTCTGTTAACTTTTCATCAATTTCTGATGGAATGTTGCAGCTCTGATTTACACCTGTAGCTGGCCTCTTTGCTGTAATGCCTCATGTTTATTGTACAGTGTAGAGCCATTTACTGTAATAAACTGAGCAGAAATTCACGATTTCTTGCAAATCAAGGTGAAATATTTCAAAGTTGTATTCACAAACCTTTAGAATTGCTGAGATTGAAATTCCATGTAAGTCAACACTTGACTTAGATGAAAGATAAAATGAAACGTTTGAAATGTATATTTACAGTGCGGAAATAATTCCAGAATATTTTTTTTGTTTTTTTGCACCAGTCTTATCGACACTGATTTCATCGTGTTTTACTTACATCAACATCCTGCTGCCTAATGTTCAGTGTTTCTTAGGGCAAGAATTGGCTAAAATATGCAAAAACTGCCGTATCCTCCTTCAACGACAGTGATGTCTCTCCTTCAACCCTTACACATCATAACAATAACTTGATACGGTCCATTCTTGTGACTGAAAATGAATAAAATGACGCTGATACAGACCAAATGAGAAGGAAGTGCGAGAAGGCGCGGCTTAAAGTTTAGGGGCTGCTGTTAGTTTGATCACGCTTTTTACTCTGGCAGGGGTTTAATCACCGGGACTGTTTATGAAATATCTGTTGAGGGATATTGAAGGTCTACTTATAGTTTATTATAGCAGATCCTTCTGAGGGTTCTAGGTTTTATGTGGCGTGAGCTGCTTTATGTTTCAGTTTTATTATGTGAAAGTGACCTTAATTTTTTTTTAATACTTTGAAGCCAAAACATGGCTTTCATTGAATAGAAAGCTTTCCGTACCCAGGCATATCTTTCTTTCTCTGCATCTTGTCTACCATTCCATATTTTGGGCACCGGGTTCACTCCCCTTAAGGACCCGGCTACGTGGGCTTGTGTGGCCGGGAGCTGTACTCTGGCCAGAATTGCCACCCGCACTTCGTGCATGCTGGACTTGCTGCCCCCCCGTTGCTTATGCTAAAAACTCATTTTCTTGCCTAGTTTCCAACTGACGCTCACATACCGCCACCCCCCACCCCCCAACCCCCACCCACCGCCGGTATGCATGCCATTCAGCTCATTATGTGGCCACATCTTTAATTTCTGTCACTTTTTTTGTTTTTACTAAACACTGTCGTGATGGAACTGGGGTCCAAAATTTGGACCCTTGCAAGTCTAGTTAGAGGTAAGTCTCATTTTGTGTCTGTGTGTGTGTGTGTGTGTGTGTGTGTGTGTGTCTGTGTGTGTGTGTGTGCGCGTGTGTGCGCGCGTGTGTGGGGGGGGGTGTACATGTGTGGCTTAGGATAATTTATGATGGTGTCATCGTTGTAGTGCTTACATAGCTACGATATCAGTTTTTTAGTTTGTCTCCTGCGTCATAGACTTATCATGTTTAACTTAGATTTATAGAGTGTGTATTGGCATATTCAAAAAATTCACTGGCTTGTTTTATGCCATTCCAAGATCTGAATTTATTTCATATCTTACACTTATGGTCTTAATTATATAGTAATTAACAGCAGTAACAGTAGGTGGAAGTGTCCACATCAAGTAAAGTAATACTGTATTTTCAGTTATGCTGAAGCGTCCTGTCATAAACCGCTCAGCTGTACTTCACGTGACTCTAGATAAATACACGTCGTTACCGGGTGGAAATCCTCCCGCAGAATCTCACTTCACGGTCATGAGCGTCCCTTCGCTCAGAGTTCATCCCCGAGTTACGCACCTTCAAAAAAAGAATCGTCTTAGCCGCATCCTGAATTTGAACCAAACCACAGCAGTGAGGGGTTGAATATTGTTGTTTCAGGCTGGTGCTGATTGACAGCTGGTTTAAAGTAATGACTGCTGAGATTACCAACCCATCTCAGGAGGTTTTTACTCCTGCTTCTGTTGGACGGCACACAACCCTCCGTGTTTTAAGAGCAAACTAAGAATATCGTCGCAGCAGCTTTGTTGTTTTTCCCTTCATGATTTTTTTTATCCTTGTTGCCATATGTGTGTAGCTGAGCATCCTCCATTCATAAAAACACGAATCAGCTGCACCCACTAATTCCCTTAATATTACTTTGTGATATGTCCTTTTAATTGCATATTAAGCAAAAAATGGACGAGGCAGTAATAAATGTGAATAATTGTGGTGTCTCTCTCTCTGGGTCTGTTTACCTCTAATTAGAAATCCACTTGTCAGTGTTCTCTGGGCTGTGCTTGGTAAATTTGACAACAGGAAGTATAGATCTGTTACAAATAAATTCTCTTCCTCTCCCTAATACAAACGTAGGTCAAAACTATATTGCTACTGAGTAAAAACTCTATTATGAACATGGAGATTTATCGGACTCGCTCTACTCTCTCACACACACGGCCATGTCGCTTAATTGAATCCTGGCAGCCAATTCTAATTCTGCAGTTTTTTTTTATTACCTTCTCTCTCTCGCTGGCAACTATAATGTTCTAACTATGACTGAATATCTGGTGCACGAGTTGAATAAGCCATCCCACTGAAATTATTATTCCAGTAACGTCTGCTGCATTTGCTGCTGAAAATGGTTTTAGTGCTCTGCAGGAGCGCTCGGTGCTCCCACCTATAAATTCCACTTTCTCAATTTCCTTAGCTCCACAGTCTCCAGCCGATGACACCACGCATCACTTTGTTTCCCCTCGTTTTAAAGCGCTCCGTTTTGACTCATCTCCTCCTCTTCCTCCCCACAGAATTATCCAGAGCTATGTGCTAAGAGAAGAATCAGGAGCCCTCTCGTCGGAGGCATCAGATATTAATAAGGCCCACCTCAGCCGGCGGGGAGGCATCATGGCTTCGCTCTACACCTCGCACCCCGCAGACACCGGGCTGACCCTGGATCTCTCACTGGAGATCAACAGGAAACTGCAGGCTGTGTTGGAAGACACGCTACTAAAGAACATAACTCTGAAGGTAAACTCCGCCCCCCGTAGACATTCCCCTTATGAATTTATCAGTAAAAGCAGAGTTTTCCAGCGTGCCACCGACTTGACTATCATTTGAAGCGAATTCCAAAACTTTATTTTTGTTGGTGGTGTGTGTTTTTTTTTTTTTATCACTAAATTATCTAAATAAAAAGAGAAACTTTTTTGCTTGCAGGATCAGGCTCGGTCTGCACAACATGAAAATGAAATCGATGTTGTCAGTTAATGTCTGCGAAGTCCAATATTGTGCCAACGGTGTGACAGTGCAGGTGTGGATAAGAGTTTTTCAGGGAACAGGAAATGACAGAGCACCCTTTACCATTTGTCAGGGGAGGTTGTCTGGCATCTCTAAAACCTTTTTAGTCAGCCATGGCATGTATCACGTCGTGAGTGACTTTTGCTTCAGTTGACAAGCTGACATCCTGTCAGTACAGTGCGTCAACTATCTCGGCTTGTAGAGAGAAGACATTTTAAATTCTGTATGTGCGTTATTAGCCTGATGACCAGCTTGGTCCAGATTCTGCACCTGCACCCGAATTTGAATTTCAACTAAACCAATTTTCACATGTGTTAGTCCTAAATGGTTGAAAGTGCTCCACGAATCAGCTCTCAGTTTATGAGCATAGGCTGCCTCAAGAGGTGATTCGGACCGATGGCGCCCTGTACCCAGGAGAAAATGTAGCAGCTGTATTTTTCCATTTAATTATGTGCAAATACTTGATGAAATGACTTTAAACACCCAGCTGTCTGAAACATTTGCTACAATGTTCCATTTGCTCAGGTTATCTTTAGTTTTCATGTAGCTATTTTTGGATTATACTTGCTTTTATTGACATATTTTTTGCAGGGCAGTTGAAGAAGTCTACTGATTCGATCAGATTTGTTGTTTTTTTTTTTAACCCGGCATTTATTGTTAGAACTGGATATACAGTTGCAGCAGTGCAGAAGCAAAACACGGGGCTTATTCCCTCCTCTGGAAGGTGTGAAGGGGCTTGTGACGCTCAGAAAATGTATTCACTGTTTTATTGATGCTCTTTTTTTTTTCCCCCCAATGATTTTCCACAAAGTGTGTGTGTCACAACATCAAACTCAGACGTGCAACACCACCACTGGCCGCCACGCTGAAACTGCTTCATTGAAACATGCCTACTGAAAGTAACATACAGTGGATTTTTGCACTGGCAAAATCAACACAGTTAAATTGTGGTGCTTAAAATCTAAATTATGAACTGAAAGATGCTAAACTCTATAGAACAGAAGAGACCTGCAGAATTTATAGGTTTTATTTAATTATACAAAAAACTTTATTTCTGTATTTTAGTTTCTAATTGTCCCACACAAACAGTTTGCATAAAGACCCATAAATACATTTTCCACCCTTTCGTCATGCGTCACTCCCTCTGTCGATTGTCTTCTCTATGCGCTTTGGTGTTTGTGGCCTTTTCAAGTTTATTGGTATTTTCCACACAGGCAGTTTCCTATTGCCTTTATATTGTGTCAAGATGATTGGCGGAAAGCACAAAGTAATAAAACAGAAACACTCATCATTTGTACAATAAAACAAAACATTCTCACAAAGCCTAATTAAGACTTAACATTTACCCTGATACATAATCTAGCTTTGGGGGTTTTCAAGTCTTAAGATGATTGATTTTCATGCTGTGCAATATGTCAGAAAGTTGTTTTTTTTTAATTATTAGCACAAAGTAAAATTTTTGGTCTGCTTTTTTTGTTGTTCACAAGATGGTTTCTAGTGTCACGTTGAAAAGCAGCCGTAGCACACACACACCTCTCTCCTTTATTGTTACGTAAATGTCATATTTAAATTTAGGCCTTTACTCTCTCTGACAGGAGAATCTGCAGACGCTGGGGGCCGAGATCGAGAGGCTCATAAAGCAGCAGCGGGATCCCGAGGATGGAGCGAGAAGGAAGTGACAGGACCGTGTCACGGAAAAGAGCAACTGAAGAATCAAGAACTACTTTGGGAAGCCCCAGCCCCACCATTTTTTTTTTTAAGCAAAATTTGAGATGCACACACTTCTTTAATTCTCAGAGCATATGAAGGAGAAAACTGAACGTTGCAAGTGCCAGTAGCACCACAGGCTGCGATTCGGACCTCCGCTTCTGTCCCTCTTGTGGTTCACCTCTGAACTTACTTGAAGTGTCTTTATTCCATCCACATCGCACCGCCTCCGTTTCCCCCTCCAAGACCCTGCTCCATCTCCCCCGAGCCTCGCCAAGATAAAACCTTTTGGGTTTGTTGCATCCAACGTGAAACTCTAAAAGCCTTTGTAAACTAATTAACTGATGATTTTGAATGTATTGCAAATTCTACCTAGGAAAGGGAATGAAATCGTCCTGTAAACGGTTTCTCACGCGCAGCCGTGTCCACCGTACAGTCGGTAAACTCCGATGATTATTGTCGCCCAGCTTGCTCTTTGCTTGTATCTCAAATGTATGTTTCAAAAGACTCGTTCAGCTTCGCTACCCAACACTCACTCCGTTTGGGAAGCAAAAAAAGGCGAAACAGAAAATTCCTCCCCCCGTGTGAAGACCCTGCGTGCCACTTTTTGAGAAAAGAATTCACCTTTTGCCGTTCAGCCCAGCGAAGCGAGGTCCCTCGCGTCAACAGAGCGACCCGTCACACCTGTCAGTTAAAGAAACAGACTGTGTGTTTGCAGTGTTTCATGAAGCCAACAGCACTGCGCTGTCAGTATCTCAGTTATTCTACTTCTGATCTGGAGTTTGGCCATTTTGAATGTTATTTAAAAAAAAGTGTATTGTTATTTTTGTCGTCACAAATTAAGTTTTTGTTTCCGGTTCATCATAAATTATATTTATTTTTTACTTTCCTGTTTTGATCAAAGAAATATTACGATGGCTTCGACATTTTGTCCCTTTCTTTCACTGTGATGTGGCCCGTTGCAGGCAGGTCCGTTAACTGGCAACAACTTGTCTTAATCAGACTAGAGAATCTCTCCGCTTCCCAAAATCTGGTTTGTTAGCATCATTAGCGTTCGTCACTTCGGACAGTTGGTACAAACCACCTTTGCAGCATTGGATGAGGGGAAAGGACTAAGATGTTTCAATGTTCCTGTCACACTTCAACGTTCATCTGTTTCTCAGAAGTGTCACAGTAATTCCACTCAAACACACAGTATGGAGAAATCCGAGCTGTAGCACAGGAAGCTCTGTGGAACCCACAGAATTTAACCAGGGACAAAGTGCAATGCGTTTTTTTTTTTTTGGTTCGTTTCTTTCATTATGCTCCAACACACTGTTTGTACCTGTATGTCCGTTTTTGAGCTTTGTGCTGCTGCTTAAATATTGAAGTGTCCAAATGTTGTGAGGCTGTGGCTGCATTTGTGCCTTTTTTTTAAGCCTCTCCAGCTTCGGCGTTTACACCTCGTGTACATGGCGTCGGCTTCGAGGGTCCACAGGTTCTTAAGTTTGTCTCATCCACAAACGCACACCTGCAGCTCAGTACCTCTCCGCTAGAAACGACGATGCCTCGGTTCTTCGTTCACAAGCAGTCAGAAACACGCTGGATGAAGGGGACAGAGTTACCAGCGTGTTCCATCCGTCAAGTCTTGTTGCACTTTGTTTGATCTGATTGCCAAAGCTGTCACAAAAGATAAAGCTCTATCGCTTCCTCCCTTTACCATCTGTGTGTCCCTCTGCTTTTACTTCATTCTAACAGATTTCTCTGACGTGGGATCGATGTATAAATGTACTGATCGCAAATCATGAGGTAACATCTTGGTTCTCCTTGATATTAAAACTTTGTAACTTCATAAACTCTTTAAAAACTCCCAACGTTTATGTGCTGGGTTCAGCATCGAAACACACAGTACCGACAGCAAACCTTGCGATAACATCTCGATTCCCCTCGATATCGAAAAGCTCCAGCGTATGTTTTGCAGCTTCATCGCATTGCATTAGAGTTTCTGTTTCTGTCAAGGCAGCGGATTCTTTTAAATTAAACGGATTTTTCATGCATGTGCATGTTGAACAGATATGCAATAAGCTGGTTGCTGCTGGGTTGGTGAAAAATTCAAGCACCTTTTTGTTAGCGTTGTTTTACAGGCAATTTCTCTTAAAATAAATACAATAAAACCTATGCAACACACTCGCATGGGATGTTCTAATTAACTCCTCATTCTCTTAATGTGCTTTTTCTGATTCGTTCGTGCTCATCTGAGATTCAGCACATTTCCTACTGTGTCGAAACAAAACCACGTCGCGGCATTGTACGAACGAATGAATAGAACCTCGTGTTTCGCTACAGGAATATGAAGAAATGGTGTTTCAATATGTGCGAGTGTCAAAATGTGATGTAACGGAGAAATGTGTTTTTTTTTTTTTTCTGTGTGCTTCCTGCTGTGCAATGATTCACCCTGTTCTGTGTGTGGAATATTCACACTGTGATTATTATATACATTTGTAAATATCTCATTCTGTACAATTACAGTAAGATGTTTTTAAAGATTCTGGTTCTGGATTCTGTTTGTGTATATATATATATATATATATGGTGTTTGCAGGGAATAAATGGAGATCAGTCATAGCTTGTTTGGGGCTGTTCCGCAGTCGTCTTATTTTTAAGGTTGACATTGTTATCGTGGTTTCTGTTTTTCACTTACAGTGGAATGTAGAGATTCAGGTATTGGGGCAGTTTGGCGCAGAGATCACCTCTCAATCACACAGCGAGTCTTTGTGCGATGCAGCTTTAGGACCCACTTGAAAAGCTGCAGTATCAGCAGTGCTGGAGGTCACGGACATGACTGCGCCTCTGTCAATCAAACGAGACATTTTTTTCAGATGATTTAAAAACCCAGCGCTATGGGAATACTCCCAAAATACAAATGAAAACAACTCAAGGGTGACGTTTCCTCCTCCGTCTTGTGTAAGCAACCTAGTTTATAAAACATTACTAAAATACTTTTTCATATTAGAGCTGCGGCCAACCATTCATTTCTCTGTCAGTTGTTTGGTTGTTAATTGTTTGGTCTAATATAATATGTAACAGTAAAGTGCCCATGGCAGTAGTTTGTTGTTGCTCCCTTTGGGAAGCTGGAGCTAGTTATGTCGCATTTTTGCTTAAAATGAAAAATCCATTAGTGAAAAATTTGCTGATCAAGTAGTTAGAAATATGCATCACACCTTATTGTGGACAAGTGCTTTTGATGCCTCCAGTGACAGTCTCAGAACAGCAATGGCACCATTCCCGGAAGGAAGAGATTTTTTAGAAGACCTGTTCTCTTCTCGTGTCAGAAGGTCAAACCCGGTGCATCACATGCCGAATTCAAAGATTAACTTGCACTTACCTGAGACCCTGTTGAAACTTGCTTGTGAAAATCTGTTTTGAGCTATCGGATCACAAGTAGACAGCCGAGACACACCCCTGTTACCACCTGTCCACACACGCACGCGCGTCTTCACGTTGTCCGGCAGACCACCTGTGTCCAGATTTTGTCACTGTTGCATCGCTACAGTCCGACTGTAAGGAAGTATTAGTTTCACACCATAAAAGCCATGTGGTCACAAGCTTAAAACCAAGACTGGTTGTAGCTCTTGTCCCATTTTCTTTGATTCGGGTGAAATCATTATAAAATCAGTCTTGTTCAACAACATGTTAGTCATCGTGTAAAGCTGCACACATCATATTCCAGCATCATGCACAAGCTTTTTTTTTTTTTCCTATTATCCTTTCCCACACATGCACATGTGGCGACACAGAAAAACACCCACGGACCAACTGTTTGCACCTGTCATCAGAATAATACATCATTTAGCAGGAAAACAAGACATTCCCCCACTCGGAAATTCGCGTCACGCATGGGTGAAAATTCCCATTTTCTCTCGAGGAGCCGCGGCACACGGCAGGTTCGAACATCTAATTCAGACCAGTGGTCACTGACGGGCTATTTTTAGCTGTCCGATAAAGGATTCTCCTA
Source organism: Channa striata (assembly GCA_033026295.1). Classification (NCBI taxonomy): domain Eukaryota; kingdom Metazoa; phylum Chordata; class Actinopteri; order Anabantiformes; family Channidae; genus Channa; species Channa striata. Next base: position 5,564,275 of record CM065186.1, read on the forward strand.
TCAGCCTAGATGGCCGCCGTTGAATCCTCAACGCTTTGCCTGACGCAGCAGCAACAACGGCAGCGACTCTTTTGGTGTAGAGATAACGAGCCTGTCCTGCTCTTTTATTATATTCCATCCCAACACAGGCCCATTAAGATAAAACCACTTGAATATGAATGAGTCTCTATATAATTTGCATTATCACATTCCACTTAATGTCTTTTAACTTTGCCGTTATGTAATTCTGCACAAAAATCGGCCTTATAATTGTGAATATTCATGCGTCCATCTGGTCTGTCCCATTAGAAAAAAAATCCGCTCTCTTGTGCACGAGGCCGCTCAGTAATGCTTTGATTTGATGCCACGCTCAAAGATGGAAATTAAGAGAGCCGTAGTGCATTAACACGCTAAAATGTCATCGTGTTCATTCAGATTTAGTGTGAACAAAAAAAAAAAGTGCTGAGCGGCAGGTCTCGGCAGCCTCGCTTTGTGGACGTGTTCATGAATGAAATTGATTTCGGTTCATGCTTAATTCCACAACTGACAACATTCTCTCTTAAAATTGTCTTGTGTGTCTCTGTGCTGGTGGAGGCAGACAGGTAACGGAGTTAAAGCCTTGAGGAAAGTTCCGCTGATCCAGTGGAGTCAGCAGGAAAGGCAGCAAGCAGAGCCGACCTTGGGTGTGATGAAGGCTCCTGTTCAGTTTCAGTGCTCGCCCGCTGGAGACTTACGCACAAGTCTGGCGTATTTGCTTGAGTGACAGTGTATTCTTTACACTTTTGTTATTCCTCGATTCTGCACAGGGACACGCGGTTTAATTTCACATCAGTATTATGATCTACTAATGTCAGACTGAGAGCCTTTTACACTTATACCCTTGGCTGAAAAAACACTGCTGTGTTTGCAATTTCACTCCACTTCAAGATTTCTTACATCATTTTTGCTCTCTCTTATTGATAAGCAGGTCCAAAGGTCAAAAGGATGGTGGCCTGCGACGTGACCGGATGGCAAACACTTGAACCGTATCTCCGCGCGATGGGTGAACAGCGAAGAGTGGAACTCTCGATGAGGAACTGGAAGCTGGAGATGGACTCTGGCTGCACAGGTCAATTCTTGGAACGGCAAGTTGTCTTTTGCCTCGCCGCACTTTAAAAGACACCAGACGATGTTCGTGCGATCCTGGACGCCGGAGGCAGCAGTTGTTACGCTTAGCTTAGCACAAATACTGGAAACGAGAGGAAAGAGCTACAGCTGTTTGGCCTTGTAGAAGATAAAAAAAGCTGCTACAGGCCCAGATACTGTGTTGTTACCTTTGGACGGAACCAGGCAAGCTGAGCTGGTTCCCTTTGCTTCCAGTCCTCACGCACCGGCTGGAACTGGAACTATCGGATAGGAGCCCTGGACCATCAAACACAGAATCATTAGCTTTTTGAGATTCAAACGCAAGATTAAGTAAAAAGGTCAAAACCCCCTTTGGCAAAATCGATAGAGAAATGTGAAGTGGCGTTGACTCACAGAGGGACAGTAACTGCTCGTCCAGCTGTGTCAGGCAGGTTTGCTCGTCATCATCAGGTCTCCAGTCAACACTTACTGGCAACGCCGATCATTGAAAAGCATCCGCTGACTTCACGTGTCCTCGTGTGTGATTTGGATTGTCAAGAAACAAACCTGTTCACCGTTCAATGAGAGAATCACAGCACGTGAACCTGCTTGGATTTTGGTCCTTTTCCAGCTTCAGCTTGGCCAAATTCTTACTCATCTATCATAATGTGGCAATTTGATCTCAGTCTGGTCCGGAGTTTGACGGTGGAAAAATGCAGCTCAGCTGGGCTCCGTGTTCTCATTGCAAAGGTTTCTAAATGCAGTTGTCACATGCTTAGTTTGTATTTCTGCAAGGAACCACACGGCTTCGCATTATATCACAGACATACCACAGAAATGCTGAACGCGGCTGACCACGGCCGCCACGACCGAGCCCAGCAGATGGAGACCACTAACTGCCAAGTTCACACGGGAATCCGAACAGATGGACACACGAAGCGTAGCACCTGCTTTTGGCACCACACCTCGACACCCACAGCATGATGGAGAGTGGAAAAAACTACAGGCAAATTTAGATCTCGCGGGGTTACTAGTGGAAGTTGAGTTTCATCAATGTTTTCCATCAGACGCTTGTGCCAACCGAGAAATCTCTGCAGGCCTCGAGAATATCACCCAGCTTCAAAGCAAATCACTTCACCTCTGTTCGTTAATCCACGTTCACAATTAAGGTTTACAACCTTGTTCAGCGATTCTTTCTCAAAACGTCCATTGGATCCATCGCTTTCCAACGCATAGATTAGAATTGGATTGTAAGTGCCTGAGAGGTGCACAAGTTCCACTGTTATCGTCACACGGCATAAATTTAGCATATCCGCCAGGGTCTGACAAGGTTGCAATCATTTGCAATCAGCAATAATTAACTCCAGGTGCTGACATTTCTTGCTTTCAGAAATAACGGTTGTTTTTCATACTCACAGACTAAAACAATCTCCCGTCCAACAGCCTCCTGAAGAAACTCCCAGTATTTGAATTTCATTTTACACCACCGTGTTTTGCAAACATGTTTTTCTCCCTTTCCTGCTGTAATTAGCTGAATTAACCATCTCTGTTGCAACTTTCCCATATTTTGACCCTTTTAATCCTCGGTCCCCAAAAGGAGCTAAAATCGATGTCATTTTAGTTGGATTACTGAGCTTTGAGTGTCTTTTTTTAGAAGACAAAAAAAAAATGGCCACAAAAGATGTAGGACGACTCACAAACTGAGAACTACGCAAAACATTATCTAAAAGAGACGCACAAGTAGAAAAAGCAAAGAGAATCTAAGAGACACAAAACCAGTGAAAGGACCCAAAAAAGACAAAAACAAGACACAACATCTACAAAAATAGACATAAACCAACATAATAGACAGAAATGACCATAAACAGACACAAATTGACCAAAGCCTGACACATAATAACTAAAAGGACACAAAACGACTAAAAACAGAACCATAATGCCAAATAATAATAATAATAACAACAACAATAATAATAATAAAAACCCTCCGCTGTCTGAGCCCTCGGCCCATTTTCTCACAATCTCTCCAGGCCTTTATGTAACTCACCTTTGACTCTCTGTTTTCTTTCCTTTCGAATCAGCATGTGGACGAGTTGTTTTTCAGGGGCTTGTCTGCTGAAAAATATGTCACCAAGCAAATGTGTCGCAGCATTAATTTCAGAGTATGATTCTGAGGAGATCATTAACATTGGCGAAAACATCTCATGTTTTGAATCGTTTTAATTCTGCTGATTATCGTGTTTGTGTTTGTGGGTCTCTAATCAAGCGCAGATGGCTATAGGAGGTGGCTGGCAGAGACCGCGTCCATGATCTGGATTTGGAGGTGACACAGTCGTTTTCGAAACGGAATAAAAACCTCACACCTGTTGCCAGACGGGATCTGGACAAACTTTAAGGCTTTACATTTTTAAGCGCGGCGTGGATGTGGTGATCTGGGAGGTCACACCCGAGAAAATGATCACAGAACGACAACAAAAAATAAGAGCAGATTTGAACATGTCATGAACTAGTCAAATTAAAGCTGTTTCTAATTTTAAGGAGTCTGATCTGTACCTACAGCCGGCAGATACGTCTCGGCCGGAGCAGTGTTCCTCGTGGAGCGGTGGTCGAAAAATAGCCTCCCACTGAAAGTGAAATTGATGCTTTTGTGCTTTGGTTGACATGTTCAATAATGAGCTGTGGAAACATTTGGCAGATTGTGTTACATTTGAACAGAGTCACTTCTAGTCTTTGTGTTACGGTCCTAAGATCGGCGTCCACCTACTCATTACCGCTATTCATTTTACATTTGGGAACACGGAGTTTTCAGGGAAAATGTCCCTATGTTCATTAGACACCATAAATCCAAGCAGGTTTCAGTGGGTTTAATGAGCTAATATTCAAACGTTGCACCAGGAGTCACTTCCTGTTCCTGTCGCCTTTGCTACTGCAGAGGTCACGTTGATATCAGCTCATCTGCTGCTTTCATACAACATCTACGGGCAAAACAAGCAATTTGAAACAATTATTCTTAAAACCGATGATTACCTTCTCCATCTGTGAGCCCGCCGCTAATCGCTCCAAACGCAAACTTCCTGCCAAACAAGCGGTGCTTAATAATGAAATGGGCCCGTGCCAGGAGGCCGTCGCTGACGCTGGCCGCGCCGCCGCCGTCGTCCCATTCACACGCACGAGCTCGGCCAATCGTATCCAAACAATGTTCATTATCCAAAAACAGCTGAGCTCGGTTCCATTCAGGTTTCTTCTCGTGGCCTAATTGAAATGTGCGGCCGGGCCCCTGTGGGAGAGCATCGTTAGCAGAACACATCATGCTAATGCATTTTAAAGACGTCCTGCTTAAGGGCTAATTAATATTCCCCAGAAAGAACTGCAAATCTCTCCTGTAAGAGCCACTCCATAACGCCAGCTGTCGTGATGTTTACTGAAACATTTTCTGTGGGCTTAGCAGAAAATGCGACCACCAAACCATCGCACTCAGGAGGCATCTAATGAGATTATTTTCAGCTGAGAGTTTAAAAATATTTAGGTTATGGATCAGGTATGGACAACGTGGCGATAAATGCTAAACGAGATGACGCATAAGCGCTTTGAAAGTTCCACAGCACTGCATCAAGACGACCTGCAAAGGTCACGCCGGCAGTTTTTCACCTGCAGTTCAGCGTAGGTCTCCCATGGAGCCCCCGCCCGTCCGGCTTGTACAAACACTTTCATATGAATGTCTTTGCTAAAGGTTGGGAAAATAACCTCCAGCCCAAGCTAACACAACCCTGATGACATCACTGCGGCGTCAGCCCGGGTGGTCTCAGACTTTTTGGGTTTTTTTTTTTCGGTGCTACAAAAACTGGATATGCAAGGATTGAAAAATGGTGCCGTTCCATTTGCATTATGGGTAGGATCCAATGTTTGTGGAGCTTGATCCACGATGAGCTTCAGTTTTGGCCACATTAGTAGAGTGACCTCTCTACAACACAACTGCAAAAGACACATTTCAAAATGCTGACGTGGGACAAACGCGTCCGTCTGGCAGCACAGTTCAAATTTGCCTCATTTACCATTGGAATTGAAACGATAACACAACACTTCTCTCAGCCCTGCCCTCGTGCTCTGAGGCCCGAACACAGGCCTTAAAATCATCCAGATGTGCTCCACTGATGCTCATTCACCTTGAATGAACGCCAGGCAAACAAGCACAGAGGTTTTTTTTTTTTTTGCAGAAAACCACATGAATCCACTGTGCATAAATGTGCATAAATCCATTGTTTAAAAAAGCACATTTTCTCATGGCTCATCTCTCCGGGGGCCAATCAGACTCCAGTTGCTCTCAGCACAGTTTAACATCACACCACGTTTGCACAGATCTTCCCAGCACTGTTCTACTTTCAGCCCTGTAAAGTATTTGTGGATGATACGCAGAACATTAATGCACATACGTGGAAGTTGCAAAGAAAGCTCAGACACTCATTAACAATGGAACTTGTTTTTATTTCACAGGGGTTAACAGACACACACACACACACACACACACACACACACACACACACACACACACACACACACACACACACCACGACACCAAGTAAAGCTTCAGTGACAAATACCTCCAGCACTACACTATACTACACTATGTACAGAGGGCGTGGGAGACCGCCCCGCCATTACGCGCGCAGCTGTAAAAGATTAAATACATATCTATATTACAGAAATGTTTAATATAAACAAATACCTGTGGTACAAATTGCACTTGCCGCCGGCTGTGAGGTAAAACACATTGTGAGCACTACATGACGACGGTACAGTCTCTTATTCCGGATCAGCTGGGACGCGTCATGATCCTTCATTTATGGATCGATCTTAATAAATTACTCTCCTTCAAAAAAAAAAAAAAAAATTTTTGAACTGCGGGTCGATAAGAATAAAAAGTTGAGTGAATTCAGTTTTCTGGCAAAGTGCACACAAGCATTAGAGTTTATCACCACGGTTTTACATCCACTTAAGTGAACTTTCGGGGTCGTTTGGCAGATGGGGCCCGTCTTTTACGCGCGCGTCTGGGATGATGCGTTTTATGGAGGGAGAAGAAATGTGGCCTCCAATGTGCATTTCTGCTGATTTGGCCTGATCTTGCGCTTTGTCTAACGCAAACAAATCGGCCCGTTTGGACTCTAATGTCCGGCTCCCGTGCCCCTGGTGAAAGACGCACAACCCCAGACCACCTGGTCCACGTCCCCCTTCCGCCTCCGCGTTGTTATAATCCACCTGTAAAAGTTCCTTTCCCCCTCACAGCTGTGACTCGGAGTGGGACAGCTTCGTCGTCCCAGCCAGGCTGCTGTCGCTGTTGTCCAAGCCGCCGCACTCCGACCACATCCCCAAAGCGCGGGGCTCCAGGGACGAGACGAAGCCCCCGGAGTAGCGCGACAGGTCGCAGGAGCTGATGTGCAGCCTGCGGTCGGCCTGTCTCGGGCAGCACAGCAGCCTCTTGAAAGCCTTCCTGAAGTCCGGGCTGCGGCAGTAGATGACGGGGTTGAACGCCGAGTTCACGTAGCCCAGCCAGTTGAGGAACACGAACAGGTTCTTGTCCACCACCTCCGCGCAAAACACGCGCACCACGTTGACTATGAAGAAGGGCAGCCAGCACAGCGTGAACGTGCCCATGATGATGCCCAGCGTCTTGAGCGCCTTGTGCTCCCGAAGCGCCAGGATCTTGGTGGGCCTCCGCTTGCACTTGGAGGTGAGTCCGGTGAGGGAGCTGTGGAACCTGCCCTCGCACTTGTCGATCTTCCTCAGCTGCTTCTTCGCCTCTCTGTAGACGCGCGCGTAAACGAAAACCATCACCAGCAGGGGAATGTAGAAGGAAATGATGGACGAGGAGATGGCGTATGCCCTGTTGGTGACGAAGTCGCAGCACTCGGGGTCGTCGTAGCAGGCGGTGTCCACGCTGTCCCGGGACCAGTGCATCAGGATGGGCAGGAAGGAGACGAGCGCGGAGATGGCCCAGACCACGCACACCACCGCTTTGGCCCGAGCCTTGGTCAGCAGGCTCTGGTAGCGGAAGGGCGACGTGATGGCCACGTACCGGTCGATGGCGATCACGCACAGGGTCTCGATGCTGGCGGTGACGCAGAGCACGTCCACGGAGATCCAGAACTCGCAGAAGAAGGAGCCGTAGAGCCACGAGCCGCGCACCTCGAGCGCGGCGCCGAACGGCACCACGAGCAGCCCCATGATGAGGTCGGCGCTCGCCAGCGACACGACGAACACGTTGGTGAGCGTCTGCAGCCGCTGCGTCCTGGCTATGGCCACGATGACCAGGATGTTCCCGAAGACAATGGACAGCACGATCAAGCCCATCAGCAGGCTCATCCCCGCCATCCACTCCTCGGACGCGTCCGACGCCTCGCTCCCCGTGCCGTTGCGGAGGTTCAGCGGCGAGGACGCGCCACCGTCCCCCATGACGGGCTGCTGCGCTGTGTGCGGGACCAGGTCGGGGTCATGAAGGCAGCGCCGGGCAGGTCTTTCCAGTCGGTCGCGGTGACGAGAGCCACGGCTCTAGTGCCGTCGCGCACCCAGCTCCATCTGGAGCTGCTCTCGCGTGCGCAGCCTGGGCGAGATGCTGCAGCGCCCGGGACACCAACGGGGGCAGGGTGGTGACATCACCGCCGCTCAGGACCAATCAGGCAGCTCGGCAGACACGTTGTCCCAGCAGCGAAGTTGAGGAAGCAAACGGCACCTGAGCATTCACAAATCACACGGCCAGACTCGGTGTCTAATCACGTCTGTATCAGTGAGTAAGAAACATGAAACAGGAGGGATGAAACAGGAGGGATGAAACAGGAGGGATGCCCCCCGCCCCCCAAACCCACACACACCCCCACCTGAAGCTGTGCGTTATTGTTATCTGGGAAAAATCTGCCACCCCTCTTTGGGAAGATGAGATCCAAATATGGAAGTCCAACATCCACCATGACATTAAAACTACAGGGATTTCCATGTTTTTAATCCCGAGCCATCACAAACAAAATGCGTTTTCCCACTAGCCCAATTTGTATTTTTATCACTAAAAAATACATTCCAGGACCATGAAGTCAGGGCCCAGCCACAGATGTGGTCTCTGCTTCACAGCAGCAGCTCGAAAACTGTAAAACAAGAACATTTGCATCATTGCTGGAGCAGAGTTTCCAGTTCAGCTCCAGGTCATTCGAATCCACGTAAACCTAAAGCGAAGCCAATGTCTTTCCTATAGGACAGTAAAGGACAGGACTTTGGAGTCTGAGGTTGCCGTCTTTGAACCGCCCAACTGCAGCAGGATGTCAACACAGCGAACAAAGGAGACACTGTGGCCGACAGGCTGACCTTATACACGAGCTGCTCCAAAAAAAAAAAAAAAAACGAGGCAGCACAAGAAACGAAGAGGTGCAACACACAGAGATGCTGCCACAATAAGGCAAGGAAGTGGTTGAAACTGTGACAAAGACGTGATTTAAAGTATTTCTGAGCCTGTGAATGAAGACAAGGACAGTTGTCTTGAAGCGTTTGGCCTTGTGAGACACACGCACTGCCCACAGTGGACGAATGACACAGCCCTGCATGTCAGTCTGTGAGCTCACAGCCTGCTCATGAACCTGATGACCCAGCACCAGAGACACGGCGTGACCTGGACCACCGATCCATTATCTAATCTGCGTGTTCTGCTGAGGGGTACCGGCGTCAACCCCAGCTGTCACTGGCTCTCCCCGGACAGGTCCAGAGTCAGGGCTGAAATGTAGACATACAGAAATAGAAGATCATCCACACACCTGTGGGACAGTCAGTGTCACCGGTTACAGAACCACTGCACCACCAACCCTAAGCAAAACCGGTTTCAGACCGTCCCCCCTGCAGCATCTTCTGACAAAGCTGCTAGGGGCATCCGAGAAATGCGGGTCCGCGCAGACAGGAAGGTCACGTGCTCGGTTTCAGCCGAGGGTTACTCATCCAGTTGGCTGCGAATGTTAGTAGATCATTCACTAATGCGGCAGAGATCTGTTATGCTATTTATAGGAGCAGTTTTCAGTTCCCAGGTTGTGAAAAATCTCTGAATGATTGAGCTGCGTGGCTGCTTGCTTTGTGAAACTGGCTGCAAAGGATCTATGGCAACATCCATTATTATGAAGCATTTATTGCTTTGTATTAAACACAATAGACAATTAACAAAGGAATTTTTTTAACAACTTGTTATTACACCACTTGAATGAAACGTTTTTTTAAAAGCTACTAGTTCAGCAACATGGCTCTCAAACTCGTGAAACAGCTTCTCAGCTTTTGCCCGTCGTCCATTTATGGCATTTGAACCTCTTTGTTGAAATTGAACTTCCTGCATTTTTATGCAGTTGCTCTCGGAGATGAGGAGAGCGCCCTTGACAACTGAACAAGCGCCTGTCTCCCACATATCTACGTGCAAGTTTAGCATTTTAGGAAAAAATTTAGGGGTTTAATTTGACTCAGCAGATGGAGAACATAGGTAAACACTGAGACAAAGGTCAAAGTTCGTTTCAAAGGAATGCATCCGTGTTCATGAAGCCGGAGGATGATGTTCTATTCATGACCTGTTCTGTTCATCACGTAATCTATTTTGAGTTGGCATTTTACCTGCAATGTGGTAAAGTGGTAAAAATATTTTATCTCTCACAGCGATAAGATCTTAATGGAGCCCACCCAACCAGAATAAAAAGGCAGATTCATATTTCTGCATTATCCGTCACACGGTTTTACCTTTAACCCAAACGCCCCGGCAAAATCATTTCATAACTTCAGTCACATTTAAATCAGTCCTCTGATTGTGACTTTCAGGGGTCGGCAACAATTAACCAGTCACGGCCTGGCGCATCATATGAGTGTCATAAGAGGCACCGGGGTTACAACCCCTTAAGAAACGGTTCAAAAGCCTTTTGTGTGCTGCTAAAAGTAGCTGTGGGCCCACGGAGGATCTTATCTGATCGCTCAGATTCAAAATCCACACACCTCACTTTGAAAAAGTCATTTTAGTCTTCGTTTCACCACACGGGAGGTGGTACCGTCAAGCTCCTGATGACGCCCCTGACCTGCTGGAAAAATGTGTTCATCCAATCCCTGCGCAGGCACACGGCATCTGGAAACGAAGACAGCAGCCAAAAAAAAAAAAAAACACCACACAGGGTTAATGATGCCGTCAGAACGACAGCGACGGGGGATGGAGGGATAAACCAGCGAGCAAAAACACTACAGGGAGGCAGAGATTCGGTGTTGGAGGAGATGCTGCTCTTCTTCTACTCATCTCTGCTCTCAGTTGCCAATCCTCCTCTCATTATTAATATTTAACATTCTTCATGTGAGAAACGTCTTTAAGAAAGATGAATAAATTATCCACGTCATTTGTTGAACCTTGCACGATTTTCCAGACGCACAGTCAGCCCCTGTAACTCACAATATACATTTTTACAAATAAAGACCATAAGGATGAGATTGATGTAAATTACGCTATAATTTATGCCAGTACTCTTGGGAAATGTTACCTATTTAATCATCATCTTATTTATGATGGCTTGGCTTCAGTCATGTTCAGTTTGCTGCTGCGTCTCATTGCATTTTGAGGTCGACCTGCACTCGGCTATTTCTGCATAAATTTGATTGTGTACTTACAGGACTTGCTCCATAAAGAAAGATTATATCAATAATAATATCAATTTATGGTGGAGGATGATCTAATGTGTGGGGCACAACAAAGTGTCCATCTTGTGCAGCATTACTATCAAACATTTCTGGCAAGTGTTTCTCAGCCCTGCTCAACGGCTTGGAGGAACCTAAGCTCGTTCCTCCCAGCGGAGCTCCTTTAAGGGAAGCTTTTAATAATACCACGCCACGCACAGCAGTGCTGCAATTTCAATTTATTAATTATCAACTGTACTTATGATAAGCAGTGGCAGTACATAACAATCTACCTTCTACCCACTTACAAAGAAGAATAGTTAAACATATTTCATTAGTTTTCTCCTCTGTGCAGTGTAAAGCAGCTGACATACGAACAAGGTCCTAATGAAGCCAAACGCCTGAAAAAGTGGTTGAGTGAGACGAAATCAAGTAAAGAGTCGGACAACGACGTCCACCAGCAGCCACTCAAGCTCGTTATTGTTCATTAAAAATGCCAGGAGGACAACAAGGCTGAGGCAGTTCGTTGGAAACAAATAATCTGTGGAAATACAACCAGCTTCTCCAGTTACATAAATATGCTGTTATTGCTCTTGATGAGTTGACATAATTCATACACACATAAGTCCAAGGCACTTGTGCACAGTGAGCCAAACCCAACCAAGCCGTTTATGTTATGAGACACGCTGATGGCGATGATAATCAAATCATTCTCTGGCCCGTTTCACAACTTTGAAAACCAATAAGGCAAAATGACAATAACAACTTCCACATTATCATATTATGTTACACAACAAAATGCATGTATTACAGTGTCTCATCATTGGATCATCGCTTTCATATTACGTTCCCACCGCAGAGACGCGATGAAGGGTATAAATACTTTGCAGAGAGATTACAATACCGTTGTTTTCTTAATACAATATCCCACAGTGTTCCGAGCAAGCAGCAGTTAGTCGGTGATACCAGTTCACAAGAGGTTGCCGTCTCTTTTTGAAACAGGCACTTCATTATATCGATTCATTTTTACTAATTTTAAACAACAGAGAGCAGACGCAGAACAAAGCTTTCCACTGTGAGTGTAACCTTTAGTTACCGAGCTTTGCACACTTTGCAATGAAGGAACGGCCCAAACTGTGGTGACACATACGTAGACAAATATTTAGGAAAGCTTGGCGGCTGTGCCCGAAGGTACAGCCCAAGCTGACGACACACACATACATGGGAAATATAAGTACAAAGGGAAGAGTTTTATTAATACTCGGATGCCGGACATCTTTAATATATTAATGATGATAAAAAAAATGTGGGTATCTGCATAGATGACCTCTTATAAAGCTTCGTTCCTATTCCTTCCCCCGGCAGAGAAGGAAAAAAAGTTTGAGATTTTTAGTTTCATACGAATAATCTCAGTAAAAACCTCTTGGGATTTCTTACCAAAATAAGAAACAAAAAACAAAACTGGCCATAACAGCGTATTAGCATTCAAAAGCAATACTTGTGCAAACAAAGGCTGAATTAAACTTAGTTCTCTCGGGCTAAATGACATCCCGGTTCCATTCAACTTCCTTTTTTTCTGGTTGCTGCTATGTAATTACTCATGGGAACAAAAGAAAACGTCCCATTAATTTTAATGAGAAATGGGCTCAAACATAAACACAAGGTTCTAACTAAATTTTCACGAGCAGAAATCTTTCAATAATTACTTCCTGGGAATTCCCATCAATATGGACTTTCAGGTGAAACTAATCAGAGACTTTGCCTTTTTTGTTTGTTTTCAATGTCTAAAGTCCATTAAATTCTTTATGATTCTTAAGTGATAAGAAACTTTGATAATCTGATTGGCAGGTGGTGCTGGTGATAACAGTGAGGGTCAGATTTACTACTTCCATAGCAAATCCACACAGATACTTTTATTTCTAGGGTACATTTAGTCTTTGATAAATAAAAAGGTCAATTTCTCAACTTCTAATCAATGTAGTTTTCTGACAGTCTGCCCTAATATACACACCCTGATTTTAGAGGTACAGATTTTTAGGCTGCAGTTGTCTTTTAAGATCTGACGCATTACGTTTCGCAGATGAAAATGTTGAGTAGGTTGAAATGACATTCCGCTGAATATCAGGTTTGTGTGCTTTTTATGTCAAAAGTGACAGTTCTATCAGAAACGAGCTACTGTATGTTCTCTTCTTCCAGAAATACCAACAAAAGAGAAGAAGTGAAACAAATGTCTGAGAAAATTCGGATGCCAGGCAGTTTTAGAAGGCATGATCCAACGCCACAGTGACCTCTTCCTCACAGGGAGTGGCACTTATGTGAAGAGGCTGAGTGAAGCAGGCTGCTTTCATCATACAGGTGTTACCTGCTTCCTTACAGTAGTACACCCACACACTCAGACTGAGGCTGGGACTGACGCTGGAGGCTGTCACAACAGTTGGAAGTTTGGTTGAGATGGAGAGGGGCTTCGACAAATTCAAAATGTCACCAGTAATCACCGGGTTTTCAAGCAGCCACTCGTTACCTGTAGGGGAAAAAAAAGACAAGAAATTTAATTATGAAATACTAATAATCACAGCTGATGTGAATAAAGATGAAGGAGGTGACTGGATCTCGCCTTGTTTTGGACCCAGATCATTCACAAAGGGCAGCATTCCAGTATGTGTGTGTGTGTATGAAAATGCCTCTGTGCTACATTGTCTTGGGCCTGAATATAGCACAGCGTTGCTAGATTGAGTTCTCTAAAATATTACCGAAAGCCTAAATAACCGCACTGAATTAGATGAAGTGAGGATGAGGACATGTGTATTCTGAAACGCCAGGGATATTTTTAGAAACAAGTACGCATCTCAGAAAAGAGACCTGACCGCTGAAAGATAAATGAAAGTCAAAAAGAAACGGCCGGACCGTTCAACTCTGAGACGGTGCCAGCGAGACCGTCAAATTCATGCCAGCAGTGATTAATGAAGCCGATGTCGAATATGAGCTCCCAGAGAAGCCATTTCTAAAAAGCCACTAAAAAACAATTTAGATCTGGCGTGTACTTCCAAGTTGATCCATTAAAATTCCTGCCTCTGCTGATCTGATCAGCGTAAGTCTAGACCGGCTATAATCGTACAGCAGGGGATCACATAACATAGCCCGGTAGCTAATTATGTGAACCAAGGCATGTCGTCTTATCGAAACGTTCTAAAAATAGCCTGCTGATATCACTGGATGCATGCTGCATCGCTCTAAATGATGGAAACACTTTGCTTCCAAACCTAATGAAGTGCATCAACCGTCCCTAGCATGATATCTCGAATCACTTCACACTTGATCCGAGGTCAGACTGCTCTGGGTTACACATGAACCGAGCCCGTGAAAAGCTTTTCGCAGTAAAAACAACACATGCCATGTATAAGTTCACTGGTGCTTAAAAGAGTCCGTGTCTCTCAGCTGAAGGACTAATCCCAGAGCCAAAAGTGAGAGAAGCTGCTTGTTGTACAGTAAAAAAAAATGTGGATGTCGAATATCAAACACAAGTTTGGCGGGAACTCTGTGGTTAACGGAAAAAGTCAAAATAACTCAAATAAAGCATTTTTTCAAAATAATGGAAATAACACCTTTACAAACACAGCCAATTCTTAAAGTGTCGAAATTGATTTTTCTGTAACCACAATCAATTCATCAATTTCTTGTTTCTCTCTTGTTTCCTTTTCCAGCATGTAATTTTCAAGTCTTTGTCAAATACTGCTTCCGTTTCAAAATTCACGTCTGCTAAATTCTCCTGTGACCTGCAAATGTCCTACCACAGCTTAGTTGGACGTAGGCACAGCAGGCCTGTCGGTTTCTACACGTCTTGACGCTGTGTGTGTGTGTGTGTGTAGGGCTCGGTGTACGGAGAGTGTGCGTTAATATTGTTGTAACCTTTACACAGGTTAGGTTAAAGGTCCAGAGCAAGCATGTAAACGTGAGCCACAGACGGTGACGTGTCTGGCTGAAGCTACCACAACACTGGCTAAGTTATTGAATTAAAACGACTTCAGGTCTGTTTACTAGCGCCACGTTTGGCATCACAGTATGAAAACAGTGGTTCTCTTTTATATAAATGTCTCTTATATGGACAACAACAATGTTGCAGCACGATGAAATCAAATCAGATGGAAAACTCTGGTAGGTGTAATAGAATACAAACACCCAGCGTTTATAAAAATAAAAACACGCCATTATCATTGTAAGGAGTAGAACAGTCAGACTTACAGGAGAAATCAGAATAAACAATATCCACACACAACATCTGTAACTATAACTGAACTTTGTCTCACCCTCAGCTGTGAGAGCCCAGTAACTGGGGGCCTCTTCAGTGAGTTTGCTTCCTTCTGGCAGTGACAGAGTGACTGACATGACGAGAGTCTGGCCTGCAGACACGGCTACTGGTGGCATTTGTTTCCTGGCAGCTGATTTGGGCAGTGTGGGGGCTTTGGCAGGAGCTGAAGTCTTTGCAGGCACCGAGTCTGTGCAGCACATGGAAATGGGGAACTGGGCAAGGGAGAGATTTAGGTGTTTGGATTAAAGAAGGCTAAGGAGAAAGGTACCGACACTTACGGCGTCCTTTCTTCAGAACCATTTATCTTAACTCTTCTTGTACAAAAGCTTTTAGCGTAGATTAATTACATACAAAAGTTTTTTACAACAACACACACACAGACGTCTAACCAGTGAGACAGTCTTGGAGACCAGGTCCAGCACTTTGACTTGATGATTGTTGGTATCGGCCACATATAGAAGCTTCCCACCGTTGCCGACACAGACTCCTCCCGGTTCATTGAAGCAGGATTTGTTAAAATCAGGCTCCAAAGTGTTTCCTGCCTCCCCGGTCCCTGCTAACGTGCTGCACTGCTTTGTCTTTGCATCCACCACCCTGATCTGAAAACACAAACAATCGTACAGAACAAAAGCAGGTTTAAAAATACGGTAGAGGCATATTTTGCATAGCAACTCAACAACTTGAAGGAATCCATTATAAGGACAAGAGCATCAACTGAGCACCACAGTGCTTCAAACTCCAGCCTCGTGACAACTCAACAGTTACCTTGTGGTTGTAGGAGTCAGCCACATAGAGCAGGCTTTGTTCAGGAGCCCAGGCAACACCGAGAGGATGCTGCAGCTTGGCATCCACCCCTTTCCCGTCCACATCCCCAAAAGCAAAGAGGTTCTAGCTCAAAGAAAGTAAAACATTCAGACGAGATCAAACAAAGATATGAACATTTTCAGCAACTTGTGACCCCTGAATTTAATCGGAACAGAATATCGGATCTGAATTGCAAACTGCCTCTATGCAAGCTGAATCCTTTATTCTACACCATAAAAGTTCAGTGTCTATTAGAAGAAACAGCTGAAGTAAAATAATGAAAGCAACAGCGGTTTCATTATCGTAGGGATTTCTGAATAATTCATATAAGAACACCGACACGAGAATGACTGAATCTGAAAGAAACCCCAGAAATATGACCTTATCTTTACATAACATGACTGAGCCAAAAACAGTTGCATTAGTCATTTGCGAAATGTTTTAGAAGTTATGAAGAAAAGTAGTGGTAACATTAATGATGCCATTAAATGTTTCGAAAAGAAGCAGTTGTTATTTATGTGGACTGTTTTATTGGATAGAGAAAAGCTGTTTTGATCAAAAATAAATTAATATTAGAGATAGAAATAAATAGCTTTTCATTCAATAAACTGAAAATGAGATAACAATCCCACAAAACGTCTCATGACAGTCTACGGCCGACAGCGTTCACTTAGCAAAAGCAGAAACGCTTAGGAGATATCTGTTACTGCACCAGTGGAGTTGCTCTGAGTGCCAGCGGATTTACATGCGTTCGCGTGTTCGCTTCAAGAGCAGGAGTGTGCCCCTCTTTCCCTGATTGCAACAGAGCCATTAGCAGGGACGTAAAGTCTCTCGGCAGTGAAAAGTAAGTGCTAAAAGTAAGGCTGAAGAATGGAGGAAATGCATTTTGTGGAAGCGCGGTGCTTTGCCTGGACAAAGAACAGAAATCAAAGAGGTCATAGGAATAGTTTGACATTTGGAAAAAAATAAAGTGCTTATTTCCTGTCTCGCAGAAAAGTTTGACGTGAATCTAAAAGAAACTCTCATCACGGCTCTGTGGCACGTACGAGGCCGGCAGCTGGTTAGCTTAGCTTAGCACAAAGAGCCGAAACGGGAAAACTGGCTCTGTTTGTCTACTGGGATTTTTAAAATTTAAGAAAAGTTGCAGAACCTCCATCAGTTACCCGATAAGTCCAGGAAATCATTCTGTCTAACTCTTGGTGTATTTACAACTGCTGTTCCCATATAAGTGCTTGTAAGAACATGGTTTTCTGTTGAATTGTCTTGGTGAAGCAGCGTGGTTGTATGGGCAGCAGACTACACAGTCCATTACCGCCTCTCGTTGGCTTATTGCCACGTCGAATAAACTGTATATGACTCTGCAGTTAATTACTCCCCATTCTCATGGGTGACTACCAGCTTTAGAGCTCTTGGGACTTTCCAAAAATACATCAGTGTGGCAGAAAGAAAAGTACAGCAGAGTGGCTGCGAGGACATGAAAGTACCAAAACAGTATTTTTCAGGCTGTGCTTATTCACGGCTCTTTTTAAACCAATATCGCCTCTGTATAGAAAAATGGCCCTTTGCGCTTGCAGACGATTTGTGCTTTGTAAGTCAGGAAATGCGGTAGATTAATGTGTAGGTCGTGTCGCGGATGAGTTTGCTTTTGATGGATGGTGGCAGAGCCACGTACAGGACGTGCCGTCATTGAACGTGCCGCACAAGAGGTTATTCGGTTCTTGTTGTCTGCTTTGGCAAAGCACTTTTAATTCCCACCACCTTTACAATCAATCTGCAGTTCATCGTTTTCCCCTTAAATAAAACAAAGTGCAGAAGTTCATCCATCAAACGTTCCACACGCACCAGTGGGTCTCTCTCTCCCCCAACCAGCAGTTTGACGGCTCCATCCTTCAGCGACACAGTGCGGACGGTGCTGCTCTCACTATCGGCCACGTACAGGCAGCTCCAGGGCTCCTCTGAAGCTAAAGCCAGGCCGGACGGCTGAGCAAAGCTGGCCTTGTGGGGATAGGCGTTGTTTCGGTTCTCCTCGTTGCCGCTTCCCGCCCACCGCACGCAAACCCCCGCCTTGCACTCACTGTTGATGTATTACAATAAAAAAGGTTATGTCACACAACTGCAACACATGACCGAATCTGGTATTAAATGATGTGGCGAAGACAGAGAGTCTTGATTTGTAAATTCCATCATTTGTAGAGTTATTAGTGCCGTTAAAGTGCTCCTGTTGCCAAGTGGTCGTGGTGGTCACGTAGCAGTCTCTCACCTTCCTTTGGGCAGTTTCCCATCTGCTAGGAACAAAGCCCAGATCTGGTGGGTCCCTGCCATGGCTATCCACAGCACGTTATCTTCAACACCGCCTGCATATGCAAATGAAACGCATGTACAAAACACACACACACACACACACACACAGTTCAGAAGCAGGAAATTTGCGTCATCGCTTTTGGCCGTCTACCAATCGATCTCATAATCATCCCAAAGTTCCCTAATATTTGTCCTAAAGATACAGAGCAAAAGTCTCAAGATAACAGACTAATTTCTTATGGCTGAAAGAAACTTTATCATTTCTACTCCATTACAATAAAACATCTGATTATAAAGATGACTGACTGGTGACAGCGGGGTTTCACACCAGCAGCGGTGCAGGTTGCAGCGACAGAAGCGTGTCTGAGGAAGGCTGTATGCCAGCAGCTGCGCACGGCAGAGACAATACTGTCATCATGACGCTTTACAGACATACAGTAGCTCAGTTGTATTTTTAATGCGGCACACAACTCAGCCCGTTTTTGATCACATGTTGCGGATTGTCAGGAACAGCTGACAACTCTGGCACCTGACACGCAACATCAGTGTCACTGTAGGACGTCCTAGTTCAAAAGGCTTCGGGTGCTCTTGACTCTGTTGAGTTATTTTATCATACGCAGGGCGATTAAATCATGAATATGCAATGAGTGTTTGGATGTAGTCTCAAAGGACAGCGATCGCTGACTTAAAGGTCAGATACCACATCCTGTAACCATGTGGTGATGTTTTATAAGCAACAGGTTGTGTCATCCGGCAACCTCATTAGAAATGTGACAAATACTTTTTATCTCTGTGCGCAATAGCCAAATAATTGTGCTAATGGCTCTAAAATTTCTATAATTATGTGACTATGATCAGTAAAACATCAGCTACTAATTTCTTCTTCTGTTTGCTTTAACTAAGCACATAATATAAAGAGGACAATGAGTCCTTAACAATTCATAGCTCTTAGCCATCTATTGGTAAACAATAATAAAAAAAACAGATGAGCTCAAATAAAGTGAATCTAAAAAATAAGAATTGATCCTGACCAAACCATTAAAAGAATAATACATTTATATAATAACATAAAAATAACGTACTAACATAAATTCAGCATCAATAAATGGCACCAGCATTACTTGGAGAGCAAAAAACATCCAACCAATCAAGCAACAGCTTAGAGGTGTCTAAATTAGAGCTAGGCTATATGCAAAAGAAATTACAATATAAAATATCACAATAATTTTTGAGTCACTATAAAATATTACAATATAGTCAATAAGTCATTTCTCTTTATGTAAAGATAACTGTTGTAACTGTTGTTCCCCTAACATATGCCAGTGATCTCCTCCTTACGTACTGTTGGTTTTTGACCCCGAGAAACAAATTCTATTTACGTTTTTGACCCATTTTAGAATATTCCAAATATGTTTGTGTCCCATTTGTTATTGTACCATTAGCAAACCTCACATGATTTGTGTCAGAAATAATCAACGATTCCTTTGACTATTTCAATATGCAAGCTCGGCCCTCCACCGTGCTTGTTGTCGTAGGCTCATTCACGATGCCGAAGTTACAGCATCTACATGCAGATTCTCAATATCACAACATGACAAATTTTTATCAGGAAGGACAATCGTAACAATAGATGATCCGACGTAGCACAGCCCTAGTTTACATGATTGTGTGTTTAAGGGATCTGCTGGCATCTCTGTGCATGACATCAACTCTTCGCTGGCTAATTCTTAATCAGCAGCCTCAATTCTCACAGATAAAGTCTGATGCAAGACAAGACAAGCACTAACATTCAGAGATAAAAAGTCTGAGAGAGTCATAAGTTTAAGGTTTATAAAGCTTTCTGCTTTGATTAAAAAAACCACCGTGTGACAAATATATTAAAAAAAAAACATTCAAAATAAAGGGCCTTTGAATGCTCAAGGCAAAACAATAAAAGCAGAGCATTAGCAGAGCAAAGAGTGTGAATACGAAAGACCTTGTCAGGTAGTTTACAACGATTTGTGACTTGCATTGTGTCCCCATAATGAGTTTGCAAAAGTACAATGAGAAATATGTTGAGTTGCACTGAGCATCCCCTTTAGAAAAAGTTCCCCCCAATAATCTTGACTTTTCTGTTCACCTCTGAGGATCTCAAAACATTTGTGTATGGATATCTATTCTATCCATAACCAGGTTCAGGGACATTGTTTGAAGAATGAAGGGCTTCCATTTTTTTGTAAATAGGTTGGCCAATTCTTTTTTGTCATCCAAAGCCTTTTTGAAAGGTTACATTTTATGTTTACCGTGTAAATTAGTTTTATTAAAGAGTATCTACATTCACACTGTAAATGCATAAAATATGGAAGGTGCAAAGAATGTATCTAAAGTTCGGAGAAATCTCACATCTAATCTTTCATTGGGAGAGAGTAAGAAGTAGTCGCTTCCTTTACGGTTCCTTCCTGGACCTTCGTCTAAATCTGCCAGAACTATAATCAGCAAATTAGTGAGACCCACCAGGGCACAGCAACCTGAAAGAAAGAGCGGGCCTGACCTCTGTCAGGACTGACTGCACAGCCGCACGCAGAACAGAGCGCATGACAGCAAGGGCAGGCACAAAAGGGGAACGTAATAAAATGTTGTAAATGTGGTCCTTCAAGTTCTGGTCCGAACCATAAAAACTAACCGGCAGTGCCGAAAGTCACATCCCAAGGAGAGCTGATTGGCTGCTGAGGACCCATGGCCCCACCTTCGTTGTCTGTGCCTTGGGCGCCAACTCCAGCCAGAGTGCTGACTCTTCCCTCGGACAGGTCGATCTGACGGAGAGAAGCACATAGGAGACGTTAACACGTGTAGATCATAAGAAAGATTTATTTATTTTTTTAAAATGCAGCAGAGATAAAGGGCCTCTACTTTTCGGATGAGGTGGTTCTCGGTGTCGGCTACATATACACTGTCCCCTTTAATGGCCACACCCTGAGGGGAGTTGAAGGAAGCTTCAGACAAATCACCATCTCGTTTCCCAGCTTCAGGCCCTGCGACAGAAATTATAATGCAATGAACATTATAGTACCATGTGTGAAAAAATACAGAACTTTAATCTTTTTCCATAACGAAGGACTGAATGCACCAAAGGAAAAGGACAGCACTGAAACACTTGTACAGCATGGGCGCATCTTTAAAGACACATCAGCTCGCTGGGTCCCATCAGTTCTATCATCACTGTCACATTACAGGTTTGCAGGAAGTTTGAGCAATTTCAATCTGAATATTTTATTTAAAAAGAAGTGTCTTTAGTCCTTAGCAATAAGGAGATCTGATGAATAGTGTTTGCACTTTACACCAGTCGTGATTCATTTACAAGCTAATGCTGTATGAAACAAATTTGTTCAGGAATAAAAACACACATTATTTAAACTTTTCTTATTACAAATAACCCAACGTTGTTTTATGCTTTGAAACTCTTATTAAAGTCATCCAACAAAAATAAAAACCAATCGTGTGAGCTTTTTATCATTTTTGGTCCACACCGGTCACTGCCAATTCCCAGCATGTAACAGTCCTACTGTTGCCAACCTCTCTGCTGGTCCAGGGACAACACACACAACCATGTGGCTCCTCTGAGGCTTTCTGAGATATGTGTGTGATCCAAAATTCCCAATATTAAATACTGTTGTCAAATTCTACTATTTAAAAAGCAAGGACAGCGCTTATAATACTGAAACTACTTGAAACGACAAATTTGACACCTCTTTTTTAAAATTCCTTTCCTAGAAACGACGAGGACTTTACGCAAAGTTTCCCATTCAGTATATCTCCGTCTTGTATTCGTTCATTCTTACCTCCTACTGCGTATAACAGCTGTCCGCTACACGACACCACCAGAATTCGGTGATGTCCAGTGTCGGCTATGGCCAATCTCTTTTTGCTGTTGTCTATAGCCACCTTTCCAGGAAAGGACAGGATGCTCGGTGGCAAGGAGTCTCTGTACAACTTGATCCCCACTGTGTGAGCCTTCAGCAGGCCCTGCTCGCCGTAGTAACGGAGGGCGCACTCAGCGAAAAGCATCAGCCTGTCACGATGCCCCTCACCCACAAGAGAGAAAAGCAGGTTGCCACGCGGTCCGAGAAGGACCAGCGTGGGCCAGCAGGACACCTCCAGCTCATGCCAGAGGCTCGCCTCGCTGTCGTTCACCACTGGGTGGCGGATGTCATAGCGGAGAACGGCGCTGCGGACGTTGTCCAGGACCTTTGAAAGGTTGAGGACAAACACTGACAAATGAGTAAAGGTATTTTGTAATAAATGAATTTATTATTAACTACTTATAGATTACTTATTTCAACATTTTACGGTCTGATTACAGACTTAATTATTTAGCTTTAAAGCTAGATTGTGCCGAATAATGGGTATATCATTACAAATTGAAGCCTGGGTCTTTGATTTCTTGCTTGAAGACAGAATGGTTGAAATTATATTCATTTGTTGATGTGCAGCTATAACAGATTAGCACACCCAAAAGCAAAGATGACAGCTCACTTACCTTTTCATTGGGGAATTTGGCAGAGTGTACACCAACAACAACCAATCCATCTGAGAGATTGAACAGAGAGAGAGGAAGAGACAAAAAAATTAAATGACAAAACAAAATGCAAGTGCGGTCAAAAGCAAAACCCATCATATAAAAATTTTCCATAACACAACATAGCTTTTTGAGCTTCATTCACTCAGGAAAAAAATTAAAATAAAAAAATCACAACACATTACATTTTGGTTTGTTATTGAATACGAAAGTAAGCGAGAGAAACGAGTGTCTACCATGAAGACTTTCTCTAAGTCACCGTGTCAACAGGTTGCACAGGCCTGATATAATTCTTTAAGAATATTGTTCAGAATTCATTCTTCAGACTGAGCTTGATAGCTGATAGATGTTTTTACATGACTTTACATATACATATACTTGATTTTATTAAATTATGTGTAACTTTGCCCTTTGCAGTGACAGATTGATTACGTCACTGGATAGAAGGAAACTAGTAGGAGATGAACAATCCACTGATGCCATTTAATGGTAAAATGAGCACACACAACACAAAGAACAAATACATTAGTTGTGAAAAAGAAAACGATTTGAATGTATGTTCATATGGGGTTCATATTTTTTAAGTTTGCTCTTTATTTGACAAAACTGGGATGTACTTAATATTTTTTATTAAATTACACAATTTGTTTTTAGTGCACATGATACTACAGGTCACTTCAAAACAAAATAAACCAAATAAAATCCCTGTGATTCTATAAATAGACCCTAGCGGACACTTCCTCAACAAAAGTAAAAACGAGCCATTTGAAACCTTTCAGCTCAACAGTTGGCACTCGGGTAAGTCACCCGTGCCTCTGCCAAGCAGTATAGCACAGATTGTAGTGACGATGGGTGGGTGGGTGGGGGCTGTACAATGGGAATGACTGGACTGGGTGGCTCCCACACCTCACTGACCAGAGCAGCAAACAGAATGTACCCATAGCAGTGCCAGAGATAAGGCAAGTACGATAATGTGCGGTGGCCCCGCAGGTGTGTATGTGTGCTGTGTTTCGCCTGGCACGCAACTGAATTTCAAGCTGCTCGAGCTTCCTCAGATGGTCCCTTGAAGGACCAACAGGATGCCAGAGTCCGTCGGATGCGATTATGCTTTACATGGAGTGGCTCACTGACACTGAAGCTTGGAAATATTTTTAGTTACTGTCTCTTCACAGCTGAGATAAGAGCCTCCATGCTCTTCGAGCAGGAGTGAGGTGAGAGCCAGTGTGGATGTACCACGGCATCTCTGCCCCAGTGAACTTACACATGCTCCTACGACACAAGATGACAAATCCTGTAATTCAGCACCAATGGATTTGTGTCCCTCAGTAATGTCAGACAGGCTTGTGTCTCCTGCCGAACCTACCAACTGTCTTACTTAAGGGATTCATTGAAAAATACAGTCTGGCATTTAGAGGTATGTTTCAGCTTTTATTCATTCAATGATGAGGCAATTGTTTCATTTAAACCTAAAGTAAACTAATTAGCATTTGGGTTAACTTACTTTATTTCCATCTCACCAACAGCTTCACTTTTTAACTGGCCCAATTTTAGTTCTGCTGTGGTTTAACAGGCACTGGAAAGGAACCAGTCATTTCTTGTTTACTGTAGCTGGGCACAACGCCTCACAGCTAAACTGATTCTGCTAAGCTTGTTGCAAATTTGACCCGACTTAATTTCAAATCTGCCACAGTCTGTCTAAAATGTACAACTTAGCGTGTGCAAAATTTTATTACTAAATAAGCAGTTATACTTTCCTCAATCATACAGGAAAATCATTATGTTAAATGTAATTTCATCTCTCAGCCCCTGAACGATCACGATAGCCATGCTGACTGCGGCTTTACGGGCTAAACTCTGAAAGTCCATACCTTTCACAGAGTGTTTCTTCTCCAGTTGGTGCAGGTCAGGCAGGATGTGCATGCAGTTGATGCAGCAGTACGTGAAGAAGTCCAGCAGCACCACTTTGCCAGCCAGTTCCTTCTTCAAAGACAAAGGCCCCTCCGTGTTCAGCCATTCCAAGCCTGGAGCAAATCACAGAGTGGAAAATGATGCTGTCATCTTATTAATTATGTTTAGTCACAGTGTTGGCAAATCCTTTGCAGTGCCCATCACTGTCCTAGGAGGGTAATGGTAGTAGTCATAAAATACCTAAAGGGTATATCTGTCTCAAGCCTGATACATAATTTGTGACACACTGAAAAAAAAAGAAAAACTTGATGGATCAAAGCCAGAACTTATACAGAGCTTTAAAGGCTACAAAATATCATGCATAAAATACAGATCATGTCTGATTTTTTTTTCTCACTTGTTCTTCTCCTTACATGCACTCTGGATCGTGTCAGATAAGGTTATGCTATTGTTTAATACATTTACATTTATATTTTACTGAGAACCAAATTCCAGCATTCTAACTTGTACAATACCCCTTTCCTTTTGTTCACATAAACATATTTGACAAAGCTGCTCTAAATATTATATAGCCTGTTTAAGTGTCTCCATTGAAAAATAATTCAAATTCTCAGTAGCACTTGACCTGGTTAAATGAAGGTTAAATAATTCTGAAAAAGGGGTTATCCTTCTTATTTCCAGCTTTGGGAATGATGCAAGCCCAGATAAAACTTTTTTTTTTAAAGAAGCAGTCGCTCTCATGATTTTGTTATCCTCAAACCTTCATCTGTTAAAAATGATGAACACAGTTTGTGAGAAAATGTGTTTACTTAGGTTTGAGTCTGCCAAAATTACCTCACAGCCCCTGTCTTATTCATGTAGTATAAAACTTGTCCACCATCAGCTTGATGTTTATGAGACGAAGACATTACGTTTTGCCCCATTCAACCCTGTTTATTCTGCTGTTTGATGGCCTACTACTGTACACTCCCATCTACTGGTGTGATAAGTTACTGCTCCTCAACAGGGGACCAAGTGGGAAGTTACAATCCCAAGAAACCACAAGTTTGACTGGACACTAGAGTCTTGTGATTGCCTGTTGCTGCGCGTTATTCAATGTACTGCTTTTCTTTGTCAAATGCCATCATGGCGGCAAACATGAACACAAAATCATTCTCTAAAGTGGCAGTGAGATATAGATTCTCAGCTTTCTGATTGTACCATACTTGTTATAAAGAAAGTGGGTGTTCCCGAAGCAATGGTGTCACGGTCCATTAAGTATCTGCCTTTACCTGAACGAGGGAAACTTACATATTGTATGTGGAATTGTTAAAGATGTAGATGATGCCTGACTGCTATGTTCTTAAAAATGGGTGCCAATATTAAGAGTGCAGGAAAAAAAAAAACTTAATGGTGAAACCCAAGCGCAGTAGATATAAATGACACTCCTCCAGTCTTGCTATTCCTACTCAAACTTAGCTGGTGGCAATGTTTGATGGCTTTATTAACATTGCTCTGACATGTTTTACACTGTTTATCTTATTTTACCAAAATCCCCATCAGACATCAGATTCAAAATTGCAAATAAGTTCTACATAATCTCAAACATACTATCTTTGCGATCCATATAAATTTATTTTAGTTTACATAACTGGTTATTAGCTGTGTATATCTTTAGAATAATAGAGGTAATGACTGTGCATTTATTTTGAGTTGTGATAGTATAACATGACAAATTCTAGTCTAACATTTACACCTTCTTTATGTTTTTTTTTTGCAAAAGGATGCAATGATCGAGCAATATTAGTTGCTAGTCACTAACTATTAAGAGGAACTGCAAATTCAGGTGATCATTCTCCTGTCTTCAGTGACCGCTTTCATGTGACTTATTGCATATAGTACTATTATGAAAACATAAATTTTAGGAGCTTCAGAGTATCGTGCAGTATTTTTACTGAATAAAGGGCAGAACAATACACTATAATATAATATCAAACCATAGACACTGGTGGCATTTTGTACTCCAGAACTTCATCGGTGCTGACATAAACCAGCAGCATGGAGTTACATTCTGCCACTGTTTCTTCCTACATTTTCATAAAACACACATAAACCAGCTCTTTCAAACAGATAAACCGGAAAAAACATTTTTTTTAGATGTACGTCTCCGATATGCTGTAAACAAAACAGTTTCCAGCAGCCCAAGTTTTCTATGAACTAGAAAACTAAGTGTAGCTAGCTAAGTGAGCTACAACTGTAATGAGGTCTTACCTGTCTGAAACTCGGGAATCTTTAAGTCTCCTTTCTCATCTAGTTTCTTCAAGTATCGCAGCACAAGAGCTTCTTTTTCTTGCTGTGTCGTAGCATCGTCCAAGGCTAAATCCAGCTGACTCTGAATAGGAAATAAAGTGGAGAGGCTGCACTGAGACGCCATGTTGCTAACAACAAGCAGCCTGTTACGTAAACACACAACGCAAATTCATATACCCACTTTCGACACATTTATAAAAATGTATAATCCACCAAAAGGCAGTTTCTTTTCAGAATGATAGTTTATTTAAAGCTACATTAATTGTAAGTAACCTTTGATAGCCCTCTGTAATTATCAGAATGACTAATATTAAAGAAGTCAAATAAGACAGGTTTGTGGAAAGCGCTGCTCGCTAACGTGAGTTGCTTTTACTACATTTATTGTTGTATTGTGGCGGTAAGAGCTAATATCATGGAGGGACCGTAGAGTTCGTTTACTGTAAAATGAGCTGTGTATCGTAATCAATAACTAAAATTAATGGACGGTTATCATAGAGACACGTATTTTCTCCTTGTCAAGGACTTTATTTATGTCAACGTTAGCGTTAAGCGGGATGTTCTCGTTCCGGGGATAGCATTAGGACGTTAACCTCTTTCTGTTGCCCCAAATGTCACAGAAGGACGAGTCCGAAAATGACATCTGGGACTATAAACCTCTGGAGAAGAAAAAGAAGAGACACAAGTCACCGTCATCATCCTCATCTGCAACTGTGACAAAAAGAAGATGCGCCCTCAGGATAAAAACCCCAAGAGAGACGCGTCCCTGGCCGGAGTGTGAGGGTCCGAGCGACCGACCGTGACGTTCCTCTGAGCGCAGACGGTCACAGCCGCCATGACGCCGAAGACAGTGAGAAAGCAGCTGAGGGATCGTCTTCTTCCGGAGACTTTTGCCCCGTGTGTCAGATGCCCTTTTCCATTTTAGTGGTACAGACTCAAAGATGGCATGTGGCTGAATGTCTTGACACCCCCAGGGACCAATGCCAAGGTACGGACACACCTGGGAGCTCAGTGCTTCATTTGATACCAGGTGGATAATAGTTAGAATGAAGTGCACAGGTGTTTTTAAGTGGGTGAACTAATTAATATTTGTAGGATTTGAAGAAATCTGCAGGAATAGACCATTTTAATGTTCTGTTGCTGTATTTCTCTATAAATTCTGCTTAACTGTTTATACAGCAGTTTAGCATTTCACTTTTCAATATAGAAACAGGCAAAAAAACAAAACAAAAACATTCAGAGTCAATGGATGAGAACTTATTTTCTTGCTGATTGTTCCTGGATTGATCAAAGCTCTAAAATAATGAATCATACATTTTACATAATAAAACTTGAAATAATTTTTCATTAGGGCTGGTTTAAGATCTTGGAAAACTACTTTATAAATCTAACTTAGAGAACCCTACCTGAAGCCAGTGGTGACAATTGAAAGTGGTAAGGGAACATTTTTGATTTGAGGACATTTTCAAACACTCTCCAGAAGATCATATTGTTACAGTCAGTTATATATTTAAGAAGTGCCACACACAATTTAGCTGTGTTACAAATCTGTTGGCATTAGTTTGTGTTTTGTACATGGTTTCTGGTAAATACATGGAGTTATCTAAACAAAAGCACCATAAAGTCTTTACCTTTTTACCGGTTTCCCAAATTCTGTATTCAGATGTAGTGAATTATCACTTTATTCCATCCTCTAATTAACCCATTATTACACATTTAATCTGTTTATACAGAATGCCCAGATGGTCTCCAGTGCTCCTCCAGCATTCCAAACCATTTCAAGAAATTCAACCACACACTCCTGGCCCACAGTCGAGCAAACAGTGACACAGCCTGCCTCAATCTGTCCAACAAAAGAGAGAACACTGGGGAGACAAGTATAAGTCCCCTCCCACTATTTACAAAGAATGAGGTGGATACCTCACAGGATGGTGCACTCAGTTTTTCTGCCTGCGCTATTCATAATGCCTCCCCGTGCAATAATCACAATGGAACACCTCCGTCTAAGTGTCCAAATGGCCTTTTGTTACTGCGATCTCCAGCCCCTGAAGATTTTAAGAAAAAGAAAGGCTGGGCATGCTCTACGAAAGGCCAAAAATCTATCAATGTTTCCCAAGAAAACAACACAGAGCCTTCCTCAACTCCCATCAAGTCAGAGACTGCAGAACAAACTGGTGAAAGTTCTCAAATAAGTAAACTTTCCCATGACAACAATGATGAAATATCCTACTCTCCTCTTTCTGAATTCCCTGCAGAGAAGGAAGCCAATAAGAGCGATTGTAGAAAATCCCTTTTTAACAACAAGGATGCCTTTGAAAATGGAGCTGATGACTCGATGGTGTTGTTCAGTGATGGTTTCTCAAGTGAAGATGAAGTCCTAACTGAATTTATAGATAACTTAGATACTAGTAGTGCATCACTAAAGGACCAGCCTTCCACAAACACACAGCTGCGGTCAGTTACCTCATCAGTACCCGCTGCTCAGCTGCCTGCCTATAGAGTTGATGAAAACAGAGCTCGTTCCACAGGAAACAGAGAAGTTTATGGAAAATCTACAAGTAAGAGTTGCCCACAGTCTCCAGAGAGTATTGTTTTAGAACGCCTGAGAGAAAATCTTCTAAACTCACGTAACTTGCATTCCAACAACTTGAATGACAGTATTCGATTAGAACCCGTTAATGCAAAATCTCCTCAAGTGGATCCATCTCAAACCTCCACCATCCAAAGGACTCACACCATGCCACCTCAGAAAAGCCAGAGCAAGGCAGGTCAGGCCACCAGTTTTAAACAGACTGACATTGGTGTATTTTTTGGCCTCAAACCTCTCAAGGAGAAAGAGAAAGAAGCTGAGAATGCGGCCTCTGCGCCGACGCTTGTTGAAAACTCCGATCAGAGACGACAAAGGAGAGACAGGCAGAGGAAAAGTAAGGCTGACACGACTGCAGATACCTTGTCGGACACAGTGACTGCACGTAGCAGCGACGTCGCAAATGCTCAGGGACAAGCAGGGAGAAGTGGGACCAGAGGATGGAGGAGGAGGAGGAGGAACCAAGGGATGCCTGATGAAGAAATAGAGTTGCCACGTTGCCCTTTCTATAAGAAGATTCCAGGTCAGCGAGTGACCGTTATTATATTGCTGCATGAATTTGAACCATTGTTGTTTCTAATCTGAATTATTGGTTAAATTTTGTGCAGGCACACCGTTTGTCATTGACGCCTTTCGGTATGGAGAGATCAAGGGCGTCGCTGCCTACTTCTTAACACATTTCCACTCGGATCACTATGGCGGGCTGACCAAGAACTCCACATTTCCAATCTACTGTAACAGAGTAAGACTGCTTTTGGCTTTGTCGGCATTGTAATTGCACTTGAACGGGGCACTGAGTGAAATTAACAGATATAAAGTGAAGTTATAGTTGTGGTGTTTGTAATGCATTTCTGTCTAATGGAGGATGGCGTGGCTTCTCTCCTGAAATTCAAGTAACAGTCAGTGGGAGATTAGACCTTCTCAAAATCAGTTCAGTACATTTGACAGTAAATTCTGATCAGACAATTGTTTTGTTTGTAATAAATCACAATTTTAATTGACTGACAGCCCTACACTGGACAATTTGTTGACTTCATGCATTTAAAAAGTTTTTTTTTCTTTTTTGAGTGTTTACTATCGCTAAATCCTACTAGATCGTAATCCTAAATCTGTTAGATCGTATCCAGCATAAAGTTCTTTGATAAAAGAGGCCACTTCTTCTGTCAAATGGGTCATGATGTATCACTGCCTGTTCTCTGCAGATTGAAACTAAAAACAGACTTGCAGTGACTTATTAGGAACTCTGGGGTTGTTTATTTGGTGGGTCACAGGAAATCCACATGGCTGCCAGGTGGGTCATACAGTAGCCCAGAAAAGTTTGATTTGAATTGCTGAGAATATTTTCCATGTAGATTTGAAGGGTAATTTAGGTAAATGACACAGTAGAACGCAACCGGATGAGCACTGATGTTCATTGAAGGTCTTACCTATGTTAAAACTGAACCTTTAAGTAGAATTTGTTTTTAATGTGCCACGTGTAATTATTAAACTGCCTTTTTTTTTTTCCCCGACCTGTGATTATCCACTGCTATGTCGTATGGTCACGCTGGTGCCTAATCACCATCAATAAACCAAAGATCTGAGTTACTAACGGTTTCCTCTCCTAATCAGATTACAGGGAACCTGGTGAAGAGCAAGCTGAAGGTGGCGGAGCAGTACGTCCACATCCTCCCCATGAACACCCAGGTCACTGTGGAGGGGGTCAGGGTCATCCTCCTGGAGGCAAACCAGTGAGTCGTGCACTTGACATTAATGTCCTGTTGCTAATCAGTGGTTATTTACTTCGTGCTGGACACACTGTTTAAACTTAGAGAGTGCTTCATAGTCAGAAAGCTGGACCAGCTACAGATTTTTGTGTTCAACTTTGGCTTGTAAAGCTGGTAATGAGGACCCACTAATGACAATATGCATGTATGCATATTGTATGCAGGAGGACGTTGATATTAAGTTATTTATTTGCACAGCTGTAATTTCACGTTCAGAGCACTAAAGCTGTCTTTCTGTATTTCAGTTCAGTTTCCTGATGGAAAAGTGTCTGTGACTGCTTTTGAGCGCAGCGCTAAATACATATTAAATACATGTGACTCCTTTTAATGTCACGATTTCTTTAGCATCTTCAATAAAACTTGCTTAATCTTTTACTACACTGTCTTTGTCCCCTTCGGATTTCCTTCTGGACTTTCCTCCCCGAGTTCTCCGTGTCCTCAGTTGTAGTTGTCCAGCTTCATGTTTAATCTTTGTCTGTGTTTTTTGTTTTTTCAGTTGTCCAGGAGCTGCAATGCTGCTGTTCTTCCTGCCCGATGGACAGACGGTCCTCCACACTGGAGACTTTCGAGCTGATCCCTCGATGGAAACCTATCCCGAATTACTCAGCTGCAGGGTGCAGACTCTCTACCTGGACACCACGTAAGTACATACACAAACACAGTGCTGTAGTTTAATGGCCAACATCAGCCTCAGGGCTGTGGTTATAGTGTAGCTCCTCTGAGCTATATTTTTAATCATTAGTGTAAAAACACTCCGTCCACATAGATCAATATTACTATTACATAAACCTACCATGTCAACCACGACTCGATGCCTCCCCAGATTCAGCTTTAGCTCCATTTTATGTAAACTGTGCACAACTCCACGTCTCCAGTCTTCTAAAGAGAACTCTGTAAAGTGAAGCAGTGAACCCTGAGAAAACTTTTGAGCGTAATCTCTCTCTTATGTTCGTAGCTATTGCAGCCCCGAATACACCTTCCCCAGACAGGAAGAGGTCATCAACTTTGCAGCCAGCACAGCCTTTGAATTGGTAACGCTCAACCCTCGCACGCTAGTGGTGTGTGGATCCTACTCCGTGGGGAAAGAGAAGGTGTTTCTGGGTATGTGTTTTAGAAGCGGGTTGATGCTTAAATTATACATGTTCTGCCTCAAACTGTGTGTGTGTGTGCATGTGTTTTTATGAATCGGGTCATTTCAAGATTAGCAGTTTGTTATGCTCTTTCTGAAACACCTCCCTTCCCTAAAAATCAGTGCAAGTCCCTGGTGCCAGATCATTTGGGGTATGTGCAAATGACCAGAGACAAAACATGATTTGAAAGGATGGGAACAACCAGAGTAAAAACTGCTGGAATAAATATTCATGTTCCGTGTGTGTGGAATTCAAATGAGGTGGTGCTGACTGCGAGTAAAAAACCTCTATGATGAGGGTTTATTATTGTAAAAAAAATTTTAGTGAATGGATAGATAGTTTATTAATCTTGAAATAATTCCAGAGTTGTATTTACTTTGTCAGCGACAGTACAGCTAAACATTGTTGCAATTCAGCATCTAATGCCGTGTTGCTTATTTTATTGTGAAGTAAGATATTACCAACACAAACCCAAAACTTCTAAACAAATGTTTTGTAGATTATATCACCTTCTTACCTTTCCTTCCATTGAAGTCTTCAGATAATATGCGTACGTGTAGAATTGACACTGGATATGTTTGAAGAATGTTTTGCATTGTGTGTTTTGAGGAAAAAAGCCACTTAATATTATATTGCCCTAATGTGGAGCCAAACAGTCCTCCGGTGACGCACATGAATAATTGTCTTTTGGTGCGGCGAAGTACTCAAAAACTAATACTGTCCTCACAGATTGAACAGCACGCATTCATCCTCTAATCACCTTTGCTTCGGCAAGCTCTGCATGAAATTGGAACAAAATCGGGGGCTGATTTAATAGATTGTATGTCTGTGCTCATCCACTTTGTTCTCCTCTTTGTACACACACACTTTACAAGGCGGTGACTGTGATACGGCTTATTCAAGTGTTATTGTTGTTGTTGTTTTGGTTTTTTTAAAAATATGTATTTATAGAAATGCATTTGCAGCCATTAGTTTGTACAATGTGTTCGAGTGAGGCTGCTGCTTTTTGTCCTTAAACCAGAGTTCTTCAATGACGGTGAATTTCAGTCTGTAACAGTAAAATGTACAATTTGTCGGCGGGATGGGAAGGCAAACTGCAAGGGGTCCTTTAACTGCAAGTACACACTTTATTCTTAAAATAAAATGACTGAATAGCTGTGCTTAATTTTCAGCATTGGCAGAGGTCCTGGGGTCTAAAGTGTGCCTCTCTAGAGACAAACACAACACCATGTGCTGTCTGGAGTCGGAGCAAGTCCGACAACGTATAACCATGGACTGGAAGGCAGCTCAGGTCCATGTGCTGCCCATGATGCAGCTCACATTCAAAGTAAGTGCAGCGTTACAATGAGAGTCTGGGCCAATGTTCTTTCCAGGGCACGAACATCGTGTGACTGTGATTGTTTGTAGCGCAGGACTGCGTATGTTCTCATGATCAACCCTCAGGGAAACATGTTTAACCCTTAACATTTAATAATAAACTAATGGGGTGGACTTTTATAGCTGCGTCCTGTTTCTCAAATGGTCTAATACCATTTTTGTGAAATCAGTTGACCCAATGTACCGATCAAACATCAACTTATTATCGGAACTTCCAGGTTAGCAGATGACTGACTACCTCCTGAACAACATCAACAAAAATGTGAAAGATGTATTCAATTCAAATATTTCCTATGCAAAATGAAAAGTTCCAGGTCTCTGTTTAATTACAAATATAGAAGCTAGAAATAAGGACATTATGGAAACCAAGGATCAGTGTTTGAATATGAAATCTATTCATTTACCCACCTCTGTTTTCGGTCTCAGAAGCTGCAGGATCACCTGACGCGCTTTTCACGGCAGTATGATCAGCTCGTGGCCTTCAAGCCTACAGGCTGGACCTTCAGCCAACAGGTGGAGTCGGTGGAAGCCATTCAGCCGGAGATCAGTGGCAACATCTCAATCTATGGTACACATGAATCTTTTATCATTTTATTTTTGATGATATTTTAGCACCGCTATTTTTCAGAAGGAATAATACACATTCACATGGAAGTATTTCACTTTTTACTGACAAAAATCCATGATAATGATGAATGATCTTAACATGCCACCATCTTTTTTTCTCTGCTAAACACGAATGTTGCTCACATTGTTGCATTAAGCCTGCAGCTCCCTCCTTTGGCAAATAGAAGATGAGGCTCACTAGGATTGTGAGGATAAACAAAGGCCTCATTCCAGGCGGCTGGACTATGAAGTGACGTTAAACCCAAGTGCTAAAATGGGTCAGGCCTTGATTTGCCACTGCAGATTTAGCCTGATTTCCTTCCTGTCCTATCGTTGCCGATGTTTCGTATATATCCATCAACACCGTCACCCATCTGTTTTGTTGCCTACAATCACCAGCTAGAGGCTTTTACGATGCGCACGCATATAATTTCTTTTGTCCTCTGCAGTTTGTGTGTCAATCAGGGAAAAGGCAATTTACAATCCCACACCGTGCCTCGTGTTTATCTCCTCCGCGTTCTCTCCAGCCATATGTTCCGACGTCTCCTAATGCCGTGGGGGAACTGACTGTATACTTTAACTAGACCTTTTTAAAAAGGCGGCGCACATCAAACCTGTGGAGAGTTGAAGGGAGGACAAATAAGTCGTGAGTCGTCCCGATGAGTCTTTAAAAAAAAAAAAGACTTTGACCTGGGGAAGAGTCTGAGCCTGCGGGTCTCGTTGTGGAGCATCTGATCCCTCTTGTTCCCTGTCTGTCTGGCTTCCCCTTGTTTTTAACATCTGGCACAGTGATGTTGTTTTACCTCCAACCAAATCACTTGTCTTCGCTGTTCCTGCCATATCATACCGGAGGAAAATTATCACACAGTAAAAGGGAAAAACTAAACATGTGGGGTATCTTCAGGCATCAGTCATTTTCAACATTTGTATTTTTTGATAAATGAAACCTTTAGAGCAAAGACCCGATTTGAGTGCAAACAACTGTTTTGGTTTTCTTTCAGGAATCCCTTACAGTGAGCACAGCAGTTTCCTGGAGCTGAAGCGTTTTGTCCAGTGGCTCCAGCCTCTCAAGATCATTCCTACGGTCAACAACGGCAGCTGGACGAGCAGGAAGGCGATGGAGAAGTGCTTCAGTGAGTGGCTCAAGGAAAGCAAAGCAAAGCTCTAGCCTAGTTATAGGAAACATTTCACTCTCAACTCCAGGTGCCGAATTTTAACACTAATCGTTTTAACACTGCCTCTGACAGTATTTCTTAACGCTGACATTTCAAAGTGGAGCAAGGAAAACTTGAAATCCATTCATGACGACTAACATCAACTCTTCTGTATATGATCTTCAGGCAGTTTAACAAAGGTTTTTCTCTGTCATGGACCTAGTGAAATAACATTGGAACGTGTCTTACTGTGTGTTCATTACAGTACACAGCAGGAGCCGCGTCGTCCACAAGTATTTTACATTAGCGTTGTCTGCTATTGTCTGCCTCTAATCTTACCTTATTTTTTGCCAGCCAACCATCAGTTCTATGATAATGTGCAATTCCTATTTCCTAATGTTTTATATTTTTTAAATCAAGGTTCGATGTTGGAATAAATAATTTTTAAACTGTCTTTTACCTTGTCCTTGTGCATTTTCTTCTGTATGTCAGAAATGTCATTGCACGTCTGATTCTAGTGAAGCTTAACATACAGTTTGGATCGTAATTAGCCACTTAATGCTCAACGTGTCTCGATTTTTCACTTGCACAGCCCCACCTCTGCTCCTTTAGTTAAATGCAATGTTAAGAAACAATGCAACTACTGCTCCGAGGCTTTGACAATGCAAACCTTCTTTGAAGAGGGGTGCCGGAGATCTAAAAATAGCTTGATTTGTGCAGCACTTTTCAAAATGACAAAGTTCTTCACAGAGCAGACGGTTATTAAAAGATCTGTCGGTTTATCTCTGAGACGGCAGAGAGGCGGCGTGCAGAGAGAGCACACTTTAACTCGCCATCTCTGTAAAACAGGCTTTTCCCAGAGCCACTTTGTGATTTCCTCTTTCAAGAGCAACTTAAGCTTATCACATCTGCCTGAGGTGTGTGTGTGTGTGTTTGAGTAAGCAAGAAATATGTTAACAGCATCTAGACTTTGAACATACGATTATATATTTATAACATACGATTTTATAATCATGTCTTATTGTACTTGTCTATTTTACATGGTCAGTAAAGTAATAATTATTGTGCTCAAGCAAGCAGTTCATAATAATGGTACAGACTCTGTTATGCAGATTCTTACCGAGCAGATATCAGATTGACGCTGATTGAAATGTCGGTCTCAGTCAGTAGGTCCAGTAGTCTTAGAAAAGAATCACGCATCTCAGATTTGCTCACCTTTTATTACATTTAATCATGATGTATTTAATTTGGCTTTATTAAAATAGACTTCACGTCAAAGTGGAAACAACTCTCCAAAATGATCTAAATTAAAAATCTAAAACGAAAAATAAGTGATTGCATAAAGTTTCAGTTTCCCCTTAAAGTAAAAAGGTAAAATGATCATCATGGCTGCAGTTTCCAGCAGCTCAGTATCAGCAGACTCTACATAGCAGGAGAAAGAAAAAGGTCATTAAATCTCAGCTAGCGTTTGTTTAAAACCATGTAGGAGACTGAAGACAAGTGAAAGAGGTTTCTAAGTTCTGCTGAGACCAAATTAGAGCTTTTTGACCGTCAGACCAGATGCTATGACTGATTAGGAACCTGGGCTGCGGTTGTCGGCTGCACAGTCTTTCCTTTGTCAGCTGATGGAGTCTTAATGGTTTTCCTCTTTTTAAAGGGGGTTTGTGCCACATCGCCTCCATTTTTAATGATGGATTTACTCTACTCCATGAGATACCGTATCTAATGACTAGGAAATGGTTTTGTATCCTCCCCCGACTTCTGCTTTTTCATATTCTTATCGCAGAGTTGATTGAAGCCTTCTTTTCTTTTCATGGTGCAGATTTTGGCCAAGAAACTGACTCACCAGGAACTGGACCTCCCAGGTACAGGTGTAGCAGTCAGGCAACAATCCTTCAAACACATTCGCGGCACTAAGGCCACTTTGGAACGCCTCTGCTTTCACCAGCCATAATTTAGCTGAACTCCTTTAAATGGGGCAAATCTTTATGCTGTTCCTAATTTTCAGTGTTACATTTTTGATAAATTTTCCAAAAAGCCTTAAGAATAATTCAACAATGTGTCAGTGCTGTTAACAATAAAAGATGAAAGCATCTCGATACCTGCTCTGTATCTCATAAGGTTGGTTGGTGCTGAGTACTTAGCAGTTCCGCCTCAGCTCACAGCTTGGCTCATGCTGTGATTTGGGCTCGGCGTGTTCTCCCAGTGGTTGCGTGGGTTTCCTCACATAATTCAAAGAAATACACTTTGGCTAATGACTTTAAATTGCCTGTAGGAGTGAACGTGAGCACAAATAGTCTGTTTTCCTGTGTCAGCCCTTTGATGGACTGACGGCCTGTCAGGGGTCCACCCCCCTCCCCCCAGGTTGTTATATCTCACTTACTTATACAGATTAATTTTGTTTTCTAAAAAGATTATTTATCCACCAATCATATGGAATCTGTCACTTCAATAATACAACAGGTTGTTAGAGTAACAAGTTATACAGATTAATTTTGTTTTGTAAACTAAATTATTTTTGAAAGTCAACCCATACATTGAAAACCAAGGATGATGACAGATTTAAGACGGGTCAAAAATGTTGTTTTGGGAGTTTTCAAATATCAGACAAGACAAAAAACAAATTCCTGACAGATATATGACAATATATGGTTCAATTAAGGGACTTATTTTTATGAATTTTGGTATGAAAAGATCTGTTTTCAGTGCAGCTGCTTCTGTATGTGCAAAAAGAAAAGGTGACCTGTGGAACAGTACTTCATTTATTATATATAATATATTCACAGACGAGCTTACAAGAGAGTGCTTTGACAACGTGGTCAAATTTATTTATATTGGTTTAAAATCAAGACAGATTTAGTGTCTCAACACAGCTTTTAACAACAAAGCCAACACTGGCCTTCAAAAATATTTCCTGAAAAAAATGTCACAGCTCATATTTGTTTCAAACTTGAACACTAACCTCGGGGAGGCTGATTATGTCTCAGTTTTGACAATATAATATTGTTTGTAAGGAGGTCAAGGTCAATCTTTTTCTATTTCATTCATTTTAAACATATGACTGAACAGTGTTTCAGCACATCAGCAAACAGACATTGCATATAATAAAGCTGATGCCGTATTTAGCG
Organism: Channa striata; assembly: GCA_033026295.1. Taxonomy (NCBI): domain Eukaryota; kingdom Metazoa; phylum Chordata; class Actinopteri; order Anabantiformes; family Channidae; genus Channa; species Channa striata. The sequence goes on from CM065186.1 coordinate 5,602,923, forward strand.
CTTATCAGTAGGCATAATTAAAAAAGACTGATTAAACCGCCTTCCAAATTATATTCAAGCTGCATTTCGGCATGGTGTCCTCAGTTGAGTGAGTCTCGACTTCTGTTTCCGACAGAAATGGGTGAACGTAGCCCGAGGTGCAGCAGCATTCTGTCTGAATATTAATTCACAAGTCGTGGATGACACTAAATACTGGTCTTTACATCATCTGGCAACCATCTACCACTAATTACCTTCAAAGAATTCTACAAGATAACTACAAAAATCATTTTATTTCTTTGTTCGGTGTGTGTAACTGTACATTTGTTTGTCTTTTCACAGAGCTTGTATTGCACAATCGTCTTTGTTCTCTCGATGAGGCGTCATTAACTGGGAATGGCTTCACAGGTGTCGCGCACTCTGAGATGAATAAGCATTGTTGGGTGATGGCTTTCATACTGGTTGCGAAATTCTTCTTCCTCTTACAGTCGTAAGATAAAAACAAGGGTTTTAGTTTTTACAGCAATATCTTCATAAGTGTAGAAATTGATGATAGGTACTGATTGGTGGAAAAGGATATTCAAATCTTTCACATCTACATTAAAACTGTTTATATTGCTCATTGCACAGTTTAATTCTAATCTCATGGACGTTTTTTTGCTTTGGGTCCCTGATAATGACTTTGGCATCATACAGGTGGAATGGGGAAGTCTTCTCCCTTTTTGTTTCCTTCTGTGACCAACTTATGAGAACAATCGTCTTATCTTCTTGAAAGTAAATACTTTTAAATCCTGGTGTGGTTAAAAAAAAAAAAAAAAAAAAAGCGTGTCATTGTCTACACACAACATGTTTTTACATAGTGTGACTCATGGTGTGTGAGATTAGTAAATGTCACATCTTTCATATCTAACTTTCACCGTAAATTACACTTTTTTTAAAACTAGTACAAACTAGTAGATTGTAAAAACACTGTTTTCCCGAAGTGGAACAATCCCGGGCAGGAGGAGCCTGAGAAATTGATTTAAACACCCACATACACCGTCTGATCTGTGCGGGTCACTCGCTGCACGGACAGTTCGGGGAATGCAGGGGTTGGCCTTTAGACAGACGCAGGATGGTCACCTTCACCTGAAAAGAGAAACGCAGCGGCCTGTCAGGTGGACTGCGACGTCGCAGACGCCGTCCGTCCGTGTCCGAGTGAAATGTGAATGTACCTCGTTCTTGAGTGACTTGCTGATGAACATGTTGAACTCCTCCACGCTGCTGACATGCAGGTCGTTGACGCCCACAATCTGGTCTCCTTTGTGGAACAGACACACTGTCTGTGGCTGGCCTGTCCACTCACACACACTGTGACACACAAAAACGCGATGAAAAAGTATGTCGAATATTTGACATTTTATGAACAGAGTCTGGCTTTAGTGTACTACCTTTGCACATGTCATGTGGCAGCTGGATTTGTTGTGTGGTTTTAAAGATTTATTAGTTCCACCCATGAATGATACTGTAAATTGTATAGTGTGTATTCTTATGCTTCATGGTATTTATCTTTTGCTTTATGTGCAATTCAGCATTTGCGTGTCGGGTGACCTGCTTCTCAGCTGCACAACTTCTATTTGCATTAGGCTTTAAGACACACACACATAAATCTGTTTTTTTTTTTTTTATGCACAAAGCTATTTTATGGCCAAATGTCGACACAATGCATCTGAATGCTGATGTGAATCGTTGGGTCCTGCAGAGAAGCCCGACGCTTCCTGACTCCTAAAATAAAGACATGGAGCCTCACAGCTGCAACGGCCTGATCTGAGCTGTGGTTTGAAACAAAAGGAGTCTTTCATTACTAGTATAAGGACAAACCTGCAGTAGAACAGAGACGAGCGACACACACACACACACACACACACACAAGCCGTCCAATACGAGGGACTTTTGGGGACTTGCCTCGGTTTCCCGTCCACGTCTGTTAGCGTCAGGTGCTTTTTCACATCCGCCTGCCTCAACTCAACATCTCTCTCCTCTGGGGCACAACGTTCCAGGCTTGAGACAAACAAAAACAAAACCAAAAAAAAAAAATGCATTTATGTGCATTGCATATTATTTTATTGAACATTTCATCGGGTGAAATCGCAGACGCTTGTGATGTGGTGGACAATCGCAGAACGGCAGATATTTGGGGTTAATATCGCCTCCTTCCATTTCACTGGCACGAGTGTCTGCACAGATAAGGACATCTCATTTTCTTTGAACAGCTCATTTACAGCTCTGAGTTATCAATGTTTAATGCTGAGATTTGCTTATTATTATTCGTCTATTTTTAGGCCGCGGTCTGCTTGTGCAAAACCTGCAGAAACCACTCTGACTAGTCGAGCAACGTGGCAGCGCTGGTCCCGGCATTCCTCCCTGGTTATTTATTTAGCTGACTCACCTTCCGTGGGGGTGAAGTCTTTTTTATTTGTTCTCTGTAACTATTACAAAGCCGTTTCTGACTTTTCGCTTGCACCGGCACAGATGGTGCCGCAGCGGGGGTTTCGAGTGGACTATTTATACTGTATGTAGAGCAACTGTTGAACGAGAGCGCTCGTGCTTCACCTTCTGCTTCAACTCATCACATCCCACATGAATCTCTCTAGCCTTGTCAGTCGGTCTCGCTCCACGTTACTGGGTTTATTCGGGGTCGTCCGAGTTGAGGATCTCACCTCTCGGAAAAGCTCTGGCTTTCCGGCGTGTGCGCGTTCGCCCTCTCCAGCGTCTGTTCGGGGGACATGCCATCGATCTCGCTGGAGCTGCTGCTGGAGTCGGATGCATGTGCTTCTTTCCTGCGAGAGAAAGTAAAAAGGATGTGGGACGTTTACGTCAGTTACGTACAGACATGTTGATATGTGAGAAAGAACCTAATGGGACAGTGTGACTTTACAAAAAGGAAGTTCTCGTGTAGCAGGAGGCTCGATCTTTATGTTGGCTGCACGCACAGAGGAAAAACACCATCTGCACATATGACTGTGGGGGTGACTAACAGGCAGACAGCACGACAACAGATTCTGGGACTGTATTAAAAGCCCTTTGATGAGCAAAATTCCACATTTGCCCCTTTGGCAAAAATAACAATGAAGGAAGAAGAAGTGGTTGATGAAGTGTGTGAGAGCGTTTCCTGGTGGTTGTTGTGGTTATGTAAAAGGACGGCCAGATGAACTTCCTGCAACGCAGTTCATAAAAAGCAGCACGACAGATGCAAATAATCCTCCAAAGCACCGTGGAGATTCAAGAGCAACTCTAATTAAGAGCCACTCTGGAAATGTGTCTTTTGACCCATATGCCAAATGCAATAGAGACGATGTTCTTCAGCGTGGCAGCACAGCACTCAGCCACTTAAAAAGAGATCCGACACCAGCGTGAGACAGAACATATCACGTCGTCTGTCGTTACGGCACGTTTGATAAAGCAAACAGCGGAGGAGGAGTATTTTTGTCCTGGAGATGAAGGCAGGGAAATGCAAGGAGAGGAAATGAGGATGCGACCGCCTGCTGTGCCGCTGATGAACCTGTGGGTCTAAGTCAAGTGCAAGGTCGAAAGTAATTGGCTAAAAACCGGCCCCCGGTGAAAACAGAGGGTCTGCCATGTTGCACAAACACAATACTTAACCCCGCCAGCGAAGTTACAGGTTCAAAGAACGGCAGCTGGAATTGACAGACAACATATTTGCTGATAATACTTCACGCCTCTTTCAAACTTAACTCAAATGAAGGACGTTTCTCAGGGTTTGCTTCGTGACAGCTTTAACGCAACACGAAGCAAGTTTTACTAAGAGGAGACAAAGACTTTTCACTCCTCCAAATGAAAAGCTGGCTCACGTTCACTCAAACACACTCATTCTCACTTCAAAAGTATTAAGTATGAGACACGAAGCATGTTTTTATGTTTTCGTTGTGTGCATATTAGTGAGGATGATCCTGAACTGGTGGAGGAATTCATATTTTTCACAAGATGAAAAGATGCTTTTCACCTCGGTTAAGTACAAAAGCAGCTAAACAGGCTCTGAAGCGCTTGCCTAAGGTTCCCCAGTCGTCCTGACTTTAAGCTTCTTCTTGTCAGTCACCGTGGTTACTTCTCGTAAATGAGGAGTCGTGGTATGCAGGGCGCTGAGAAAACACGCCGAACAAAGAGCAGAGGCCAACCGACACCGAAGACAAAGCGAAATCTCCGAAACATCGAGGTGACATTCACCTGTCCTCAGTGTCTGACTCCTCGTCGCACGGCGGCAGCGGGGAAATGTGGGTCTTCATTTTCTCGAACACCTGAGTGACGGACCTCATCAGGCTGCCGTTGATGACCGCAACTTCACGGTCCCTGGAAGCATTCGGAACAATTTACTGCTTCTGTTGTCATTGATTTATTTTGCAGTGATTTGGCATATTGTCAATCCAACTCACGCTGCTTGTGCCTTCTGTTCATTAGATATGACTTCATCCATTGTTTCATAGCTGCAACAGAAAGATATTCAGGTCAACAGACAAGGAAAAACAGTCTTTTCGGCTGTGGTGGTTGAAGTCATGATTCCAGCGTGTTTACAGTGTTCCTTTAATTATAGGAAGCAATAATTAACACTCACACTGACTCCGTTCTGCTGTGTTTCACCGAACCATCTTCTTGATTCACCTCGTTTGGAAAACAAAAATCACATGCATTAATAATTACTACTTGCAACACTTAGCTACATAATGCAGAAGCTGGGTTATATTAGGTATGTTATTGGTATTTATAGATGAAGAAATTAGTTAGAGAGAGAAAAATAATTTTTAGCTATCAATGATCAATTAACCATTTCGATCAGCTTGTGCTTTTTTCTTCTTTCATTCTCTGATTCCCACTTTTCCGATGTGAAGATTTGATGCTTTACTTTGTTATGTGTAAAAATAAATGCAAAATCTTCAGATGTGGATCCTTGGAAAACGTTTCAAGGTTTCAATTTGGAAAAGTATAATTGACGTTTTACTCTATTTTATACGTAAAATGATTAATTGATAAAGAAAAAGAAAAATCTGGCAGACGAGTCAATATTGAACACGATTGATTGTTGCTGCCCTACTTTCAAAAGGGACAAAGGTTTCGGATAATCATAGATTGTATTCACAGGCTCTGATGCACGTCTTTTGGAAATATCTTCTCTCTGCCAGCAAATCAGAAAGCAACGTGACCAAACGTAAAATCAGGTCCATTTTTTTAAATACCCCAACCAGTGAGCCCGGACGAGAGGTTTCACCTTTGGTATTTCAGTGGTGCTTCCCACGGCATTTGCACACGGGTCAGACATGGACCGTATTTTATGTGGCGCCTGGAAAAAGAACAAAGACAGACACACATTAAAGCCGAACACGTACACGATTTGATCATTTTTGTCTCTGTAAAGGAATGAAACAGCCCCAGATGTGGAGTGCAGATGTTGCCTTGAGCTCATGTATCTCAGTGTCCTGGGTCAGACCCAGTGGTTCTACTCTGGTTGAGACGTTTCACTTCAGCTGATACCAGTTTCACCTGAATTACAAACACACCTACTGCCAAACTGCTATAAATTGATTTAATGTTGTCACATCTGATAGAACAAAACTGACTTATGCTTCCTAGATGTGCGTGAGCATTTTTTAGATACTTGCTGGAATTTATTTTTGGCATTTGTGCCTGTATTTGACGCTTGATGGCAAAGACTGTAAAGAAGAGGAGAGAGAGACAGAGGGTGTGTCACATGCAACAAAACCCCACCCAGAATCAAATAGATGCAGCTCGGTGACATGCACTGCGTGACTGATCAGAAACCCGTGTGCTCCTGCAAAAAAGTCAAAATGTCTAAGAAATGCAGTGACATGTCCGTGTGGAGGACGTCGGCTGCAGGGCAGAGCTTTCTCACAAAGATGGATGTCGACGTTTCGCTGTAATCAGCTCAGCAAAGCGATTCACCCAAAGGCAAACTGCGCCTGACTTTGATTGTCTCAGGGCGACAGGATGCATGCATTGAGAAAGATGAGCCAGAATTCATGCAGAGCTGGAGTTTGAATTGGACCAACCTTTTGAGATACAGGAGCTGAGTTCTTTTTTCGAATAATGGGGTTTGAAATAACCTGGCAGAACAGGAAGACAGGTGTGTTTCCAAAAAGTCAGTGACAGAGCTGAGTGACAAGCAACCGCTGGAGCGTCACTTGGATTTACCACGAACACTGAGAGAACTCACACTTAGAACTTGAAGAGGCTGATATGAGAGTAAAAGAATAGATAGGAAGAAAACAGTAGATAAAATAAAAAAATAATAACTACAGCAGAGTTAAGCCAGGTGACAGGTGTGTAAAAAATAATAATGAAGTAAGACATTTATCAAAATACATTTGTTTTCGTCTAAGACATTAGTCTCATATCGGTTTGTTAGCTCAGCTTAGTACAGTGAATGGACAAAGACAGAACAGGAACCATCTCGGACAATCACATTTTTTTTACCAGTTAATCAAACAAGACAAAGATTAATTGTCTTATTATCAAAATAATATTTGTTTTTTTCTAAAAATGTCAAACTATGGGGTGAACAGATGAGAAACACAAATCTTTACCTCAATTGTTTGCTGGTCATTACAGATTTCCTTTAAAAGTGGGAAAACACATCAGATAATAATTATGACATTATGAAAGGCAGCGACGATAAATAATAAACCATAAAAAACTACTAAAGTCTAGATGTACCTCTGTACTGTGAAATGAATGCGGGCGGTTTTTCAGGGCCTCAAACAGGTCAGAGAACCAGGCGTCCACCTCATCGCTAGAAAAAGGAAGGATATGAACCACTTATAAATTGATATTTTTAGAGTGAAAAAATTATGGCCATTGTATTTTATTTAACACTCAATCCCAAAATCGAACACGGAATGGAAGGTGACAATTTGGGGAGAGCGGAGTGGAAGGCAAAGCCATTAAGTTCTGATGGAAATCAGCAACATCATTCATTTTGATTGTATGAACTCTCAAAATAGCTCGGGGGGGAAAGTGCGGGATGACGTAGTTTGGAAGGGTCAGTGGGGGCCTGAGCCTCGATGCACCACCGAGTAACTACCACAGTCCGTGATGCGGACCGGTTTTTCTGCTCATGGCTTTTGCAAAAAGCATTTATGCACAATCCAGATACAGAAGATAAAAAATGGTATTTTGACAAATAAACTGCACAACTGAATTTGTTCAAGACTGTAGATCCCCAAAACCTGCAAACACCAATAGTTACTGTCCCACTGCTGTAATTATTTACATGCACGGAAGTAAATAAAGAAGCTGTAATTTTCATATTTCACAGCCGACTGACCTGTTCTCCCCAACAAGGAAGTAGTCCCGTTCCAAAGCCCTGATGTAGAGCACACAGGATGGGGAGCACTTGAAGCACTTCTGGACCCAGTTCCATCTGTCATGGTGTTGAGGACTCACATACAACACCGAGATACTGACCAAACAACACAAATGGCAAAACGTGAACTTATAAACTGCATATTTTGTGTAAACATGTATTCCAGGTGACAGCATACTCTGATAAGTCGATCCCTCCAAGCGGCCTGTCCTTTTCCTCTTTACTCCTGAAGTACTTCAGTTGATGTTCGCGCTCGCTGATTTTGAACAGCACAAAAAAACGCTTCTTCCATGATTTCTGCAGGAGAAAAACTATTAAATAAGCAAAACTCACGCACGCAAAGATGCGACATATCGTGCCAAATCTCCCACCTCTGTCTTGAGCCGTTTTTGCGGAGGAGACTTGAACAGGTATCCGGATCGGATTTCTTTTGCAACCGCAGCCGGTTTGTAGAACACGGCACTTCCACCTGAGCACAAACAAACAGCCTGTTGTTCTGGGATCGTTCAGTTAATTTTTTTTCCTGAGAATAAGTTGGACACACCAGCAAAGGATTTTCATTTATTTAACTTTTATTTAACGCGTGACATTTTACTCGACACACTACCTGTTCTCTTCTGGCTCTTAAGCATCGTGGCAGCACCTGCACACACACAAAAGACAAAAAGAAACAATGACCAGTATCTGTGTCAGTGTAGAAATATCTGACATTTGAAATGAACAATAGAAGGCCTAAAAATAGGCGCATGACTTCATCAAAGCAGAGCAGGAGATACTGTTTAGGTAAGTTCACGTCTACATGTATGAGTGCACATGAAAAAAAAATAGATTTCATGTAACGTTATCCATGTGCTGATCAAGAAGGGCATAATTTATATATTATAATTTACACACGTCAGATCTGGCTTTTCGAAGACAGAACCAAACGTGGAGGCACGATAACGACAGCAACAATGACTAAATCACAAAGACAAATGGTTCTAACACATGAGTTACGGAACGTCTAGGTGCAAAAAGAACAGCGTGCTTACCTGCTGAGCACCTGCCCAGGTATTCTGCTCGCCTCGCTGGGTTCGACTGTCAGTGTAGCTGCAGGAAGAAGCGTGAGCTTTTTTTCTGCACCTGGCAAACAGTAACAAAGATATTTATACTTGGAACTGGAGTTTCTGGTTCCACGCTCCGGCTGCTCTCCCTGCTCTGTTATTACGGTGCAGAATTTCACTCGGGGAAAAACACACACTTTTACAGTTTTTAGCTTGTGCTGATGAATATTACAGATGCACAATTGTGCATATTGTGTGTTATATCACAACGTCAGGAACCTCCTTAGTGAGAAATGACAATATTTTGTTTTTGTTTTTGGACACATGTCAACACACACACACACACACACACACACACACACACACACACACACAAAATGCATAAAGGCTGATTCACATGTGTATGAAATGCGTTGACACATTTGTTGACAGTCTTTCTTATGAGAATTTAGGACTCGAGTTCTGGAAACAAACAAAATCATAAATGCAAACTTTTTAGATTTTAGACGATCTTGACATTTTCTTATTAAAATCTAGCAGTGTGACTGTCTTTTAAAACAAACTAAAGAACCGGTCCAAATATGAGCGTTTTTTTTTTTATTTTTGGGGACATGTGGTCGGATTAGCTGGAAGACAGAGGATGGACAAATTAACAATAAAACCACATCAAACATTTACTGAGAAAACACACACAGGTTTCGAGCAGGCTGCTAAACTGGTTGCACATGTGAGATGTACAGCGAGATAAAAAAAAGTAAATCAGTCTGTTTGACTGTGGAGAGGACACACACACATAACAGCTCCCCAACAGGTTTCAAGCTCTAAGGTTTTAAGGTTAAACGCCATAAGCTGAAAGATTTTTGCCAAATATACAACAAAGTGACAACACTTTGGCTGCTTTAGCCCCGTGAGTCACAGCCGGTCCATCACATGCCCCGTTCAGCTGTGACACTGTTCCCACGTCCTTCGGGGACATGCGTCAGGATAACGTGGAGGAGGAGGTGGGTCAGTTGGGTTGCACAGGAGCAGATTTGAGGGCTGCTCTCCGTATGTGGCGGGACTGAAATCTGACGTCATCAGACGAAGGGGAGTCGGCCGCTTCTGGTGATTTTTGGCGTCTTGCTGCTTGATCCTTAGTTTGGGTCATCTGTGCTACGCATGTGCAGATCCTGCAAACTTTGTGCACTTTGTGTCGTGAGAAGCTCTTTATTTGACTGCTTTTCCTCCGACTCTGATTTCACAAACTCCTTGTGGTTGAGCACGTGGTTTAAAAACAGATTCTCACACACATAAATCAAAGTCGGCGTCAAGTTTGCCCCATTTATCAACCCAATCACTGCCGGAGACCTGTTCTTGTCCCTTTGTCCTCTTGTCTTCTTACCAAGACACTGCAGGTGATTGGTGGCAGATGTCCACCCAGTTCTGCCACAGTTCATGCATGAACTGAACTTTTTATATCAGTGACACGATTGACATGCTATTTTCTTTTACCTGCATTTTCTTTCAACTCTTTCCTTTAATTTTTCCCATTCTGTGCTTCAAGAGGAAACGCTGCTGAAATATTAGCAGCACCTACAAACTGACCTCGTCACCTGTGCTCCAGGTCAGGCCCTCCTCTATCTGAACTCCCAGGGACCGGAAGTCAGCTGCTCTCTCCACACAGTCACCACTGAGGTAGAATGGTCAAATGTCCGTTTTGTTCATGATCATCTCCTTAGACTTTGTGGTGTTGATCTGCCGACTTCATTCTGTCAAACTTCACATGGGTGCAGGGGTGCGTGTAGAGAGTGTAGAGCGTGGGGGGCTCAGCACTCAGCCCTGTGGGGAGCCGCTGCTGAGACTGAGGGTCGTAGATGTGAGTCCGTCCACTCCAAACCAAGAGGAAACTGTTGATCCACATACAGGTAGAGTTCGCAAGTCCTCAAGTTTCTCCATCACTTTAAATACAGTATCATGTTCCAAAAGGGTCATTGTTCCTAAAATCATGACTCACGCTTTGTTGGATGTGTGGGTCCACTAAGCATTTTTTTTTTAGTTTGTTAAGTGACTCGTCTCCTTAATTTATGGAACAGAAGAGGATCGTGTCCTTGTGCTGCTGTACCGCATTGTCCTCAAAGTTAAACGAGTTATGAATGAAAATGTACTTCTCCACATCCTGTATTGTGGACTTTCATGGTTCTCCTAGCTGCCAAATGTCCTCTGCTCTTCCTTCAGCAAAGCATGTTTTCTAAAAATTATACAGCACTCAAAAGACTGTATGAAAAATTCATTTTTAGATGCTTTATTTGTTACAAATGAATCTGATAAATATACTTTTTCAAAACGGCCATGAATTAACCCTTTTATTTCTTACATAGATTCCAATTTTTCACTGTAAACATGTTATTTTTTAGGGTAAATTGACTATTTGTGGAGTTTGGACTTTTGTTCAGGCTTCAGTTGATGGTGAAAATAATCACTAGTTTTAATCCGACCGAGTTTCCAGTCAATTGGTAGTACAGCATATGACTTAGTATAATTCACAAACATGCAAATCAGACCAAGACTTACTGTAGAGCATCTATACGGTATGTATCTGTATTATTGCAGGACTACAGCTTTTCAAACCTTTAATAACACAGTTAAGGATAAATATGACGACATGAAGGGAGACAGAGAGGACAGAGGACGGCTACATCCAGGTAAACACAGGGACAAGATTGTAAGTTCATGCAGCATTTACAACTATTACGTATTTCATTTTACACGATCAACTTTAGGTCTTGTTATTAATCCTGTAACAGAGTCCTGAAAGGATGAATTTGCATTGAGAAAAAATAAGCTTGGTACAAAAGCTTATTATGTAAAGTGAGGACACTCACTTTCATAGACAGAGTAGAAAGGTATCAGGATGCATCAGTAGCTACCAGACATACCAACCATTCTACTTCCGACAGAAGGGAACTTTCAAAAGAGAGAAAGCGGCGGGATTTACCCGATACCCTGATGAACCTGATGGCCTCTCATTTACCAAAACCTAAAAACATTATCCTGATAAACCACTGTTTCCTTCTCCGTTAGAAAGAGCATTAGTGGAATTACTGAGACTCTGAAGGTGAGACCTTGCACCAGCTGCTTTTCATCAGGGCCCAAGTCTCCAAGAAACAGCTTTGGATAAGTGCAGCATGTACAGTAGAAGGTTCCATTCATTCCTGCTCACGATAAGACACCAGGGAGGGGAAAACACACATCATCATTATTATCTGCAAGACACTAGGGTTTTCGGTTACACAGATGCTGCAGATGTTGACAAGTTGATTGTCTTGCCCAAACGTGACTCAGGCCCCTACACAGACGCCCGGAATTCCCCCAGACTCCCTCCCACTTTGACAACATGCTGCAAGTACAGTATTCTCCGTCAGTGAGGGATCCCAGTGTCTGGACCACGGCAATGTGTGGTGGAGCACGAGCAGGAAATCAGCTCGGGTGCACCTCAGTTAGCTGGAGTTTTGATGTTCCTTCCTACGAGCTGACGTAAATCACCCCACGCTTTATTGCTTTGCAATTTACATCAGGTAATCCCTTAAGATCTGCGATGCTTCCTGAATCAGCTCCTGCTCCCTGACGTGGGGCAGGAATGTGTAACGGGAGGATGAGAGGGAGTTCAGGAGGCGGTCAGGAATGTGTTGTGCTGCACGAGCAACAGGTTCCTGATGACATTCTTAACCTGTGACACAGCAGCAGCTCTGGATACTGAGAGTGACAGGCTGATACGAACGTGAGACAATCTTTCCCACAAGGTCACTAGTGAGTTTCTAACTCCCTGGTGAATGTGAACAGTTTGTTTCTTTCATTTTGATTGTCAATTGGTTTGATTTAAGAAATAATAGAAGCCTCAGATACACATTTTAATACGTATTTGCAAAAAAACTTTACATTTTGTTCCCATTACTTACATTCGAATTGCCCTAGGAACAGACCTTTTTTAAGTGCACAAGCCATGACTATAGGATGAAAAACGTCGCTCCGTGTTTATATTGAACTCTTTAAAAGGCAGGCATGAAAGTGTGAACCTATGCTGTTATTGCTGAAATTTAAACAGTGAATATAGATGGATTTTTTTAAAAACCTTTTAAAGATCTTGTATAGACTGTAGCTATATTTAAATGCCTTTTGTGTATTTAACATGGTCATGAATCAGTACAATGACTCCAGCACTTTCCGTGTGTTAGAAAACCCTCTCAGTGTGGTCTGGCTCTGTATACAGATGTGCAAAAAAAAAAAATTACACAAGTCAGTGCATAATAAAGTCCTCATGTTTAATACAGTAAAATGTTTACACGAGCATTCCTCTGTTTTTAAAGTATTTAAACAAGGTATTGCCACAAATTAAAAAAAAATGGACCAGTCCAAATGTAATTCATTAATTCCTTTTCTCGAAATCTTTCAAATATATTCCTGAGGACAAACAGCATTTAACACTAGAAAGCATTAAAAAATGATTTCCCTTAAAATAAAAAAAAACTTTCCTCCTTCACTTTCATTCCAAAATAAGCGGAGCAAACACTCCTGCCAGCTCAGGTTGGGCACCAAATCGCTAATCAGACATCCACGTGCCGAGAAGATTCAGCAGTCGTGTCTAGTGTTGGACGAGAAGGCATCAATCACACTCCTGGCACCTATAAACGCTATGTGTTGTTAAAAAAAAAATGAATGATGTTTGAAAAGTACAATAAATGAAATGCTCGACGTTCCCTCGAACTGCTGACGAATGTAAAAATGTGAATGTGAAACGATGCAGCGACAGTGCGGGTGTATTGCAGATATGCGGCTTGTGTACAGTGTGTTCAGACTCCGGTCATAACTGTCTTTGTGACTGACAGACTTTAACACAATAGGAGTTTACAGTATTTGCATAGAACAAACTTTGTATAAACTTTATTGATCACCAGCAAAAGAGATTTTAAATCATTAAACCTATTTCATTATAATTCTGCTGAGCAAATACTTCAAATAATACGACACTTGATACCTGTTCCTATGGTGTAGTTATGTTTTGACAATGAATAACGTTAATATACGGAGAATTGATGAGAAATGTGTGCTTTGGGCCCCAGTCCAGCATTACACTATGATCATTTTCAAAATAATGACACAGATGTAGACACTGCTAAGTTCTCTACCCGGTGCTAAAATCCTACAGTACAGAGATAAAATTCTACTTTTTAAAGATTAAAAAAGGAAAATACCTAAACTGACTTGTTTTCTAAATTATTAAATAATATTCAAATACATGAACTTCACCTTAAAGGGATAATGTTGGTTATAAACTAAGAAAAAGATTTAAGAAGATTTAATGTTGGTTTTAACATATGTACAGTGAGTCTGGATAAATGAATAATTTAACAACAAGCAAGTGAAGTCCTCAACATCATGCTTATCATAATGATCCTTTTTGGGGGGATACTTTGGAACTATATATATAAATATATATCATGCATCTGAACCAAATCTCATACAAATAGTCACTACACTGCAAAAGATCATGTCTTCCTAAAATACAGCTAAGAAAAAATGGTAAAATACACTCATCACAGATATGACTGTCATGGCAATATTGGGCTTTAAATTATTTCTTGAGCTTCCGAGATCAAAGAAATAATTATTAGTCATGTTGATGATGAGTGTAAGTAAACTTTCTTACTGTACGTACGTGAATCTCTGACGTTACATTCACCCACTTCATGGGACATGAAAGAACCTGAGGATGCCAGCATGCTGCTATGAACTTAAACTTGCAAACAAGGCCGAGACACTAAACCTTTGTCAAGAGCATCATGACATGTTTCTGCTCAGAGGAGTGTTGTGTTTTTCTTTTGTCTCTTTCTTTTCAGACAACCGAAAACATTAAAACATAGATAGCTGAAAATGATCTGATCCATTTTCCAGACGATTGTTTTTTTGTGTCTAACAATTTGTAATCAAGGCAGTTCTTTCATTTCTCCTACGGCAATCAGAGGCTTTGTAATCAATTTATTCAGTTCGTTCCTCAATTAGACTAAAAAAAAAAAACATGTGAGACAAATGCAACAAATCATAATGAATTTAAGATGTAAAATATCAAGGTCTCACCAGGTGTCCAATGAATTTGACTGTCTAATGAGTATTTTACAGTCTATAGACGCGCTGAGCTGCATTAGAAATGTTTGAAATAATGTCAACGATATTAGTTATTCACAAGCAGAAGCTTTTAGGGTGCAGTAGTTTCAGCTTTTGCTTGTCCTTACTTGCCCTTCTCCACTAGATACGATTTCTTTCAACACCTATTACAAACGCTGGAAAATGAAGAGACGCATATTCAGATATGATTCCCCGAGCCCAGAAAAACTGGCAGCAAATTTTCTGGGCTGGTGGAATAACATGGATATTTCACAATGCCTGTTGACAAAGATCCGATCAAATGTGACGCTATTATTCTCAATGATAACCTGAAGAGGAAGTTTTGCCATCAACACATGAACGCGAGTGCCGCTGTAAAAAATACTTTCTCCTCATTGTGTGATTGTTTTCAGGCCCGGGCCGCACATGCAAACCGTCATATGTGCTCTAAATGTGCAGCGTCCGGTTGGGCCTGAATCATCCCTGAATACTTTAACCGTGTAGTCTTTACCCAGAAGAGTCCGTCAGTTTAGTCAGTCCGTGGCGTCGTATAGTACAGCGAGATTGGTTGGGGATTAGTTGAAATACAGTTCTTTGGTCAGCATGGAAACCACGCAGGGAATCTGCTTCTTCTCGCTGAAGCGTGGGTCTTCAGACCAGGACTCGAAGCTGGTGGCCACCATGTAGTTGACCCGTGTCAGGATCTGCATTATCTCCAGCTGCTTGCCAAACTCGTTGAGGACGTTGCAGAGGGCCTGGACAAACCAGGAGCCGTGTCCCGGGTTCCTCCAAGAGTAATATCCTGGAAAATCAACATAGGTTTAGATTACCGATACATTCGGCTCATATACAGTCTGCAAAAACATCTTTAATTTATTTGGTACTACAAATATACAGTTGCATTTTAAAGTTGGTGAAACCTTAAAAATTCTTTCTGTTTCTGTGTGAAAAAGGGGCGACCTAAATACTAAATAATAATGTTCAGCAGAGAGTCAATCATGCAGCAAGACAACAAGCGCAACAAGCTGTAAGAAATGTAAGATTAAATATCTTTCAAGAAGACAACAATGAAAATACATTTTATTTGTCTCATTTGCTAGTTTAAGGATTTTTGTGGAGTCATATTTAGGATAATATGCAGAAACAGAGAAAATTCAAACGGGTTTCACAAACCTTCAATGTCAAACTGTGCTGTACCTGGTACAGTGGAGTAGGCAAAGAGGAAATCTGCCTCGACGGGGATCTTATGTCTCGGATTTGCATCTGTCTCCAGGGTGTCATTCGGCGGACCCGAATCTGTTTGTATACCATCATCAAATTCGGAACCCCGACAAGCCTGGTGAAGTAAATGAAATGACATTTCATTGTGATCCTGTGTAGCTTTCTCAACGATGACCTGGTGAAGCAATTAAAATTGCATTTCTTAAAAGCTGTCTGCGGGGAGCTTCTGAAAGCCTGCAGTCCTAACAAAAAAACGTCACATTTTCTTTTGGTCAAAAGTGGTAAACCCGATCCAACTTTTAGTGTTAATTCACAACTCTAGCATAATTGTAAATAATTAAACGGTATCTATAATTACAGTGTCATATGTAAATGAGAGTCTTCTGAAGTGCATACCTGGATGAAGAAGAGTTTGGGCTTCCCAACTAAGCTCTTACACATGTCCCCCCTGAACAGCGAGGTCATGGTCTTAATGGGCATGGGTCCGTCTGTGCCATAGATCATGCCCTCTTCGCCATGGCTTAGCAGGATACAGGCGAAACACGAGCTGTCACTATGGTCCTCCTCCGAGGCTGACCCCCACACACACACACACACACACACACACACACAGACACACACTCAACTCTTAGCTCAGCTGGGGCCTCATTAAAGTTCTCGAAATATAACTCATAATCTGAGGAACTTTACGGCCTCCTCTGAAACTCCTGTAGCTATTCACATTTTATCTTCATATTGGTATGAACTAGTTTAAAACGTTCAGGCAAAATGAAGTGTTCAACATACAAAGACATTCTACTCAACAATGCAAATGAAGCAATTCATTTTGAAGACTTTGTACCACGTTAGTTTCTTAATAGTCTTTACAATTTATGGCCAGTCACTAGCATTTACATGAAGTTAATTCTTTTACAACGGCACCACCTGCTGCCTGGTCGGGTGATTTTATGAGACTATTCATTAAGATAAGCAGTCGTGAATGTAAACTTGCCCAGTGAATGTAGTAGACTGTATCAAAATTATTAAACAGCAGCAAAAAATATGTATAGTATCTTTTCCACAACCCATTTTACAGAAAATTGTGCAAAGTTTCTTAAGTGTTACTGTCAAAATGTCATGTAAACACCTTTTCTGGGAAAACCCAACACAGTTCATCTATATACTATAATAAAACTTATATTATAGTGGGCAATTGTTGCTGCCAGTAACTACTGTAGGAGATTTTCTTTAACATTTCCAAGTCGCCAATATAAATATATAGATATATTTCAAATGACTTCGCCCCATTATTTTATGCCCGTGACAGCTGTGCTGGTTTTAGAATGTGTCCAGGTTGGGAGAGGGAGAAAAGCGAGATACACACTTTCCCACTAACTGTACCTTGTCTGAGAAGACGCTCCATCTTCTCACACGTCTGATCGTTGTAGATGAAGACATCGAAGCCCAGGCTCTTGAAGCATTTGAAAAGCTCGCCTGCATCGCGGTCCGTGCCATTGCGTACATTCATCCCTGTTGATAAAGCCTGCTTAGAATACACATTCCATATATAATAAAATTGTGCAATATGAAAAACGTTTAATGTTTTCGAAAGACGTTTGCTATACCTGTATTTTCATCAAAGTTTTTGTTATTGATGATGATACACTTGCCCACTCGCTTGTGGCTCATCTTATACTGGAATGTTGGTGAAACAATTCTGTAATGGCTTTCAGAAGAGTAGTCCTGCTCCCGCGTCTTGCCATCCTTATTCTTCTTACTAATAATGTCAGACAGAAACACAATATTAGTGGAAGCCAACATGTCCATGGTAGTGTTGTATCATTAAAAGAATAAAATTTTACACTGAAATACATCTGAGCAACACAAACATATACCACATATCAGATTATAATACCATATTCTTACCCAAAAGGTCATTTTGTAGTTTTAAAACAAATTAAAAACACAGATCATAGATAATTAGCTATAAAAATTGTCATTGTAACAAAAATTAATCAAAATTTTATTTTAACTCAAACCTAAAGAAAAACCTTCCAGAAAATGTCCTTGACTCTTATGTACCATGACAGTGTATCTTAATATGAAAAGTTTCTACACATGATGGATCCCTCAACATAAGCAAACACCAAGACTTCATATGGAAAGAAGACTCACATGAAACCCACAAAACACCAAATCACTTACTTGGAAAACAAACAGTACATACATTTTCAAATAAGGTATTCATGTGGTACCAATAATCCACCATTGGGTGGAGAGGAAGAGGAAACTAAAACATGTTCACTTAGTGCAAATACATTATATATATAAAAAAATCCTAACCACATTAATGTAGAGTGAGACGAAATCTTCCACGATGGCAATTCTAACAGATCTGACATATTTCCATTCTTTGAAAGATCCGTCCTGATTGCTACGGCAACAGCAGCCCCCGGGGGGGCTCACAAAATCCAGGCCTGTTCCAGAAGAGCCGAGTCATCAGCTTACTTGAGCATGGGAACAATGCCCACCATCAGTCTCACACACATACTGTGCGCTCACGGGCAGGCCGGCCACGTTCTAATCAACATGTGATGAAGCCCCCTCCCACCTCGAAACTGTGCCAACATACATTACCAAACAAATGCCCGAGGGTGGGCAAAGAGCTGCACCGCTGTTTCGCCGTGGGCTGGGCACGACAAGAGCAGAAGCTGTCTTACCTGGGTTCGTCATTAAGCGCCACGCCACTCTGCATCTGAAGTGCGTTGGTTTTATCTCGACTTTTTGTTCCCCCTAAAAACAGTAGGCTTCTCCAGACCTGGCAGCTTAATTTTTTGGCTGTGTGCTAGGATACTGACATGCTCTCTGTAGTGGATGGGGACCTGACTGGGCCGGTGGGTGCTGAGGACAGGGGCAGCGCACTGTGAGCCCCCCTGAGTCAGCAGCCTCGCCATCACACTAGTGCTTTCTAAAGGCCTATTCACACAAGGCCTGTGCACCTCACTCCCTGCTGGGGTCACCCAGGGCAACAAGTTGCTCCTCTGCTGACAGCCACAGAATCCACCTGTACCGGCATACATGATGTAATGAGTTCCACCTCCACCCTCACATTTGATGGACAAAAACGAGAACCGGAAAAAAATGGCCAAAATCCAAGAAGTTAAGTTTTTATCATCCTCATTACCATAATATATACCAATTCTTCACCGCACAACAATCTATTCCAGGCATGACAAAAATTAATTTGTTGCTTGGGTCCAGTGGCACCCCCAAGGGTTACCCGTGAAAACCTTTTGGCCAGCCCAGTGGCCACCTCCAACTTTGGACTACCTCATATGAAGAGGCTGGTGATAAAAGCAAAATCAATTCTTATCAGAGAAGTTTCTGATATCTCTCTGACTGGTCACATAAGATATACTGCATATAAAACTGAGCTCCCATCTTACGTCACCTCTTGCAACAGCCACGCTGCGTGTCTTAAAACACACATAATCATAACTTAAAGTTCACAAGTTTGTGTTGCTAGTTTGTGAATAACAGAGTCCGTGGTCCAGCTGCTGAGAAAAACAACGTAAAGCTGCTGAGGCTGGAAGGAGAACAGTGATCTAATTGAACGAGGACGGTGACGACAAGGTAATGCTCAGTTTAACGTTTGTTGAAAAGTGCGTTTCACTGTTTACCAAATGTGTTTACCCAGCACATACATTCAATTATTGCTAAAATAGTGGTCGAAATGCAAATTAGCCACATGCTGTTGCTTTATGGTAATGAGCCATGTGGAGCTAGTGTGGGGAAGGTGCACTTTATGGAATATATGTGTTTTTAAATTGAAAAATGGGTGGTTCAAAGATCCATCTAGACCTGATGAAATCAGTAGTGAAAATTCCTCAGTCTCAACAATTTCTACATTATTCATTTTACACCTAAATCCAGTCTGAACCTTTCAGAACATTATTCTGTATAGGAGTGAGAGGATCTGGTGGTAGTTGGGGTCATGGTGGCAGCTGGTGGTTGTGATGTTGGTGGTCGTCTTGTTGGGGGAAGCTGTGATGCTGTTGGTAAATGTAGTGGTTTTGAGGAACATTGAAATTTGACTTTTTATTTTAATCACAAATTTCAATCAGGGCTTGCCAATATTTCTTTATTCATGATAAATCACAAAATGGACAAATAGTCACTAATAGCTCTCATTTACGGAGCCCCTGTAAAAATAAATTTTTTTCGACCATGTCCCTTCAGGGGCTCCGTACTCATTTATGCAACTCCACAATAAGAATTTTCGGGAGGCAGCCTTGCCTGAAAAATGTTGCTCACCCAAATTCTGTAGGTAATGTTACTACCCAGACCGAGACGTATGACATATAAAATTCTCATATCCAGTATTTTAAACTCTACTGTAACACATTCCAATTTTGAGCAGCCACTTGAGGACTGCCCCGAGTCACAGTTAGGCTGGAAACTCTTTTAATAATCCTTATTCCACTACTCTAATTAGGAGATTTAAAAATGGGTTTCTGTGTCAAATCAAGGGTATAAAATGTATTTTTATTTTAAGCTTTGTATTAGTTGAGGCTTAAGAGGAATCACTTCCATTGTAATGAGCTGGTATGTAACACAGATTTGAGCACATTTAGTTTATGCGGAGGTGGTGTAGCACCATATCAGTGGCTATACAGCAATCAATCAACAATCGCTCAGGAGAATACAGTTCATTTCAGTTTCCTTAGACAGGCGGAAATGTAATGGAACAAACTGAGCTGCCAAAAGAGAAACAGAGAAAGAAAAACAGGAAAAACTGGAGGCAAGGTTTAACTTAAAGAGAGAATGACGTGGTGAAGAGCAAACTGCCGAAATCAGAGACCTGCAGCCGCCATCAGAGGGACTCATGAAGGAAAACACAGCAGAATCATCTCAACAATCAAAACTGACACATATTAAGTCCATCTCTTTTCAATCCAGGGACGTGCTCCATAAAGGATCCCTGTCTTGCCAAACTATTGAAATGACACAAATGATTCCAAACATGCATATTCTCATACAGGACCTTTATTAAAGACCATCTGGAAGGACTGAGCCCCCCACACAGCTGATCGGCCTTACGTCACCTCCCAAACAGCAGAAATCTCCCCTTCCGGTCAGGCTTGGCGTCAATCTGGTCTCCCATCATCTGTCCGTCCTCAGCTCCACGCCCAGGCGCCTCCGCAGCTTCTCCAGACATCTGCAATTAGCGCACGTATTATTATTATTATTATTATCATGTTTTATTATTTAATATTTTTAGCTTTCGTTTTAATAAACTGTAAGTTACACACTGTTGAAAACGAGCCGAATTTCCTGCTAGATAGTCGGTTGTAAACGGTGCAAACTTTGTAAGTACGAAGTGTCTGAATTAGCCGGTGAATAGTCGAAGCCAACTTTGCTAACAGGATGTTCGATTATCGTTAGCTTCGACACAAACGGACGCCGCTAGTTTCTAACCTCCGCCTGAAGTTTTTCCATAAACTCACCCTGTGTCCAGCAGATATTACGCAAAATTACTACGTGTTGTTTTTTATTTCCCCCTCTTTGGTTGCGAAGTTTCAAACTAGTTTCTCTTCCTTAGAAAAGTAGAGAAACCGAAAAGAAAGTGTGACGTCATGCCGGCGGAGTGCGTCACTACGTCACAGCGCCGCGTGTCGGACTTTTTACAGCCACGTCACGGCAGATTCAGGTGAGTCTCATTCCACCTGTTCTATCAGCCAAAAGCCCAAAATATTAATTATATATGACATAAAACCTGTGGAATCCCCTCAAAGTCCCTTAGTACTGAAGAATAATGTAAATTATTATTATTAGTAAGTACAAGTAATGTTACAGGATATATATATATATATATATATATATATATATATATATATATATATATACAACAATTCTGAAAAAAAATCCTAGTTTGATTAAATACATTTTATTAAAATATGTTAGCTCTGGTTTTGGAGAGGTTTTTTTAATAATGAGCAACCATCTACTGAATCATTTCCTATAACAATTACCACCGAGTATTGTGCACTTATTTCATGGCAAGGAGCCCAGAGTTGAAGTAGTCGTCCAACTCAGGATCCTTGCACACACGCAGTGACATCTGAACCCTGCGTCACCCTGTCCGTCTCTTTTTTTTTTTGTCCCCCTGCAGACAGACAGCTGGACCCGGCCAGTCCTGGAGCGTGGACTATGAAAGGGGGCTGGTCCAGTGTGGCGCACGGTGTCAAGTAAGAGACGGTTTGAGACTCTCACAGTCACAGAGCTGAGTTTGCCACCACCTGAGACACACTATTACGACTGTCCGGTCGTTCCCCGCTGAACTGTTGCTGGTCTCACAGACTTGACTCTTTGTTTTTGGCTGACCTTTCACACCAGTTACTGTCTTCCGATATTTTTCCTGAAGGTTTTCGGGGAGAAGAACAAACATTCACTATGCAGTCCTGTGCCAGGTGTGGGTTTGTGGTCTACCCAGCTGAGAAGATCAACTGCATTGACCAGGTAACATCCAAAGCTTCTGGAAGCTCTCTAGAGATGCTTCAGTAAAGAGTTTAATGTACATTGCACTAGTGTGTACACTAGATTTGATATTTAATATGTTTAACCAACCTTTTATAGACTTGATATACACGTATATATTAGGCAGCTGGAACAACTGCCTAATGAATAAGAACAAAACCATAAAATAGCTGAAAATGTTTAAATGATTATAGTTTTGCTCTACATCAAATATAACACATGACTTAGAGTTTAAACAGATGAATGTATAAAAATAGTGTGAATTCAGATCACGTAATCTAAAGATAAATAAAACTTCTAGCCTAGTGTTTGTAAAATTGAATCTTCTTAAAGTAAATCTGTGTTTTGAACATGACTGGTTGCTGTAAAAAGAAAAAACCTTGTTGGACAAGAAGAGGTGCACAGTTTAACAGACACATAAAAGCTATATTTAAGAAAGCCACTGAGTTATATTTTTAAGAACACGTTGTTGATTGCTGATGTTATTTTGGGGGTGTGTTCATATAAAGCAATTTCATTATTCTGATTGTATATCCTAAGTCGCTTTGACTGAAGTCATGTTTTCTAGGTTTGAGATAACTAATGTTAAAACGGTCACTGATGTTTTCTTCTGTCAGAACTGGCACAAAGCGTGTTTTCACTGTGATGTCTGTAAGATGGTCCTCACCGCCAACAACTTTGTCAGCCACAAGAAGCGGCCATACTGTTCCGTGTAAGTAGACGCCAGTATCAGCGGGTGAGATGACACATTTTTTAGCTCATTCTCAACAATCCCTCTTTACGACGAAAAATGAATACCTTTCCCGTCGCTTCTTATTTTACTTCCTCCAGGCACAATCCGAGGAACAACACATTCACAAGTGTCTACGAGGCCCCCATCAATATCAAAGCAAAGAAGCAAAGCAAGGCAAGCAGTGAGGTAAGATGATGTCACCTGCAAAAAAACACAACGGCAGCAGAGAGAAGACAAAATGTTTTGGCCTTGACCTGAGTCAAGGTGTGCGCTGACAGGCTGACGTAAGTCCCTGTCTATGCCATGAGAAATAGGAGCGTCTGTCATAAGCGGGTTTAAGATGCTATTCCTAGTGTTGTCTGTTTAAGGAATTGATGCATTGTGTTGTGACTGCATTGAGACACTAAATTTAATAAATAGTAAATTGTGCAGTATAAAAATCACACTCTAACAAATTAATTTAACGTTTTAAATTCCAATTTAAACTCCAAAGAATCAGTGCACGTTGACACTGCTTAATTCACTGTGTACAGCTGTATTTTTGGTTAAGCAAATTGTTTTTAAAAAAAAATAAGTGGACAAGTCTGCTTTTCAATACATGACTGGAAGTCACTAGAAACCTCAACCTACAAATACACCTACAGTCCGAAAAGTTACAAGCTGAGCCTACACAGGCAGGGGGATCCATTACTGTCGGATCAAAAAGGTCTCATTCCCCCTTTATGAGTCCGATGGAGAGAGGTGGGCTGCTGCTGTCCCTGGTGACGGCAGCGCTGTGGAATGGAGAGTGCAACTCGGGTTATTTCTGTTCTTGTGACAGAGGCGAGACACCCCCGCTGCTTAGCCCACTTTATGCTCCAGGGGTCTAAAATTATACACGAGCAAAAACAGCCTCACATCCCTTCCTCTCCTCTGCCCTGCCACCTGCTCGCGTCTGTCTGCGTCTGTCTGTGTCTACAGGTCCACGCAATGCTCCCATGCTTATATTAGCAATAGTCCAGCAAGGCCGCCAGCCACTGCTACATGCCACTAAGAAGCTTGTTGATATTTGATCTGCGGTGATCTTAACTCATCAGTCACACTTTGACATGTTAAAGCATACCTTTACTTTTGATGGAAAGTTGTGTTAAATATTCAGTTTGACCCTTAGTGATGATGCTCTGGAGTCAGTCTCACGTCCCTAAGTTACAGCCGTTCTAATATTAGTGTGGAGCTTTTTTTTTTTTTTTAACAGCTTAGGTTCATCATTAGCAAACAGCTCAGAGTTTCATCACTCAGTTTACCATTCTGGATCTGTCCTGGATGTTCCACCTTTATCTTGATCGGAACAGCTCAGTTATTAATATCAGCACACTATTATTACTCCATTGAAGCAACACAAGACTAGAGGGGTGCAGTCTGAAGTCAGGGCAATAATGCTCAAGGCTTGTAGTTTTATAATATTTGTCATTGATTTTGCTTTTCCAACTAAAATAGATCCTGTGGACACACGTCTACCGTAGTGTGCGCATGTGCACATTCCTGCTGGCCTTGGCTTAATGCTTGTCGTCTATGTGCATTTGTAGCTGCAGTATCGCGAAGATGGCGACCGCTTTATGTCTACCTTCCACTATGACATGAAGTCCATGGAGCTGGAGAAGGCTCGTCTAGCCAGTCAGATGGGCAGCCAGGTGAGCTCCCAGCAGAGCAACTGGCCATTCCAGTACACCCAGTTCTAAAAGGAGGGTCAAGCACAAATTCTCATGTTTGGTCAATTCATAAGAGCAAGCAAATCCCTGTGGTTTGAAGTATTTGAATGTACAGTGAGCAACTTCCATGCAAACAAGGCGCTTGTGGCGTTAAAAGCATGAACTGTTCAGCGAAGGTGTGAAAATGACCAGCTTTCATTTCTATATCCAAACAGACATTTCAGTCTCAGTCCGAGTTCGCACAGCAGCAGATGTGGACAGTGACCAATCAGGAGGTAGTAACGATGTCTCAGGCCCAGACGGCTGTCAGCAATGTGAGGACCGTTTTTTTTCCCTTCACGAAGACTTCTCTATTTTATTAAACCTAAATATGGTTATTGATTTTAAATAAATACATTGATGTTGTGCTTTTTGCAGGGAAACTACACAGAGGAGTTAAAGGGAAAAGGCAGCTTCCCTGCCATGATCACACCAGGCTATCAAGCTGCTAAGAACGCCAATACTTTGGCCAGTAATGTGAGTGGCTCTACAAACTTTGAAAGGAAGCAATCATAATTCATAACTTCCAGATTAATTGAACTGTGTCTGTCTGTGCAGCTGGAGTACAAAAAAGGACACGAGGAAAGAGTTTCAAAGTACACAGCGTTTGTTGACCCCCCCGAGGTGCTGCTGGCGAAGAAACAAGCACAAATTGTTAGCGATGTAAGCTCTGCCTTAAGCCTTCCACGGTGACTCAGATATTTGGCTGGATTTTAAATGACTTATCAGATAACGCCTGCAAAAAAGTTTAATAAACAGATTTGGTTTTAGTGTTTGTGAAGGATGGTTTCTGTTCCTCCAGTATGCCTACACGGAAGAGTATGAGCAGCAGAGAGGTAAAGGCAGTTTCCCTGCACATCTTACACCTGGGTACAAGATGTCAAAGAAGGCCACAGAGCAGGCCAGTGATGTAAGCAGAGAATACTTTTTAAAAAATACAGTGCACCACTACAGAGCCCTGATTATTGTTTGCTGATGGTTTTCATGTGCTACCAGATAAAGTATCGTCAGATGTACGAGCAGGAGATGAAGGGTAAAGCTAGCACTGAGGCTGCTCTAGCTGAAGCGACCCACGCTAGAGAAAACGCAGAGAATTTCAGTCAGGTAAGAAACACATTCGCTGTTTATGTTATTTGATCCTTTTTCATTTTTGCTTTTATTCAATAGCAGAACATATCCTGTGGATAGACTGAGGCGGGTACAACTGTGAGAGGCCCCTTATTAGATTGAGGTGCACAATTTAGAACATACCCGGTGTCTGTTTCAAGTCACCGTTTTCATTTTAGACTTTGATTCAAATGCAGGCTGCATTTTGCATGATTAGTTCTCTGGCTCACGCAATTTAATTTCAGCTCAATGTTTTCTCCGAATTACTTGTCTGCAGATTGCCTACACTGAAGAGTACGAGCAGCAGCGAGGCAAAGGAAGCTTCCCTGCCATGATTACTCCCGGTTATCACCTGGCAAAGAAGGCACAGGAAAATGCAAGTGATGTGAGTACGAGCAATTACAGAATTTGTAAATGTCTTCGGCAAATATACATCACACTCTCTGCCGAAGATTGCAGGTGAGGTTACAAAGGGGAGTCTCTATCACTTGTGTAACCATATGAGCATGTTGTAGATGCTGTCACAACATAACAGAGCACAGAATGTAAGAACTTGACCTTCATCCATCATCCGGCCTTGTCATCACTGGGCAAAATAGACGAGGCAACACAATGACACCCACTGTCCATGTCGTCATGCTTTAAACTCTCCAGCACGAGCGAATTAGACTGCGTGCGTGCGTGTGTGCTGAATGCTACAACAACATTACGCATCTGCCGTTCATGCACTAAATCATCTTTTATTACTTTGCAGCTAAAATACAGAAAGGACTTAAACAAGATGAAGGGCACGTCACACTTCCACAGCCTCACGTCTGAAGACAATGTGGCTTTAAAGAACGCCCGAAAGATCAACAAACTTGTCAGTGAGGTGAGCTCGTCTGCCGCTGTCACGCTCCTAAGGTCAAGGCCAGCCGTTAATTTAGCACATTTGCTTGTCATTTGTAATTCTTATTATATCCGGGAAGTCTGACAAATTGCTTTTGTAGACACTTCTAAACCCACACTAAGCATTTCCAGTTAGAAATGTGTCTGTATTTAAGAGCTGGAAATACCGCACACGCTTTGTGTAGTCGCCAAACCTCGCTACCTCAGACAGGAACACAATCAGCAAGTATTCTGAGATATGACGTAGACATGTTATGTAGTAGCCTAAAAATGACACAGACATGTAATTCAAATCAGAAAAATTACATTATTCAACCACAGTAGATTTTACTTTTCTGTGAACAATAAGTTTGAATGTGCAAATAATAAGAAAATTTTGGTATTAAAGAGAAGACAAGTGAAATGGAGCTGAAGTGAAAAAAGAACGGTTAAGATTAAAGGTTTGCATCAGTGGCTCATGTTTTACAGCATGATGGACTGTCAGTGATGGTGACTGATTAGTGACAAGGACTTTATTATATATTTAGCATGTAGGATGAAATGCCAGGGCTTGCAGCCTTGACTGAGGACACAATGAAAAATGTTACAAAGCAGCTGCTTTTCTTTTCCATATTTTTGAACAGGTGGAATATAAAAAGGACCTGGAAAACACCAAAGGTCACAGCATCAATTTTTGCGACACGCCACAGTTTCAGAATGCTGCCAAAGTTGCCAAATTCACAAGTGATGTAAGAGTTAAACTTCTTTTTCAAACATAACATATTTAATGTGTGGTTATATTACAGTAATGAAAATGATTTTTTAATTTGTCATATTTTGTATTTGTAAAAGAACAAGTACAAAGAGAAGTACGTTAGTGATGTGAGGGGCCACTATGAAGACTCTGGCATTGATAAGAAGACCATGCATGCTATGAAAGCCAGGAAGTTGGCAAGTGATGTAAGTCTTGTTTTACTAGAACTACAGTAATATAGAAACGCCATTTATAGTTTCATATTCCTCCAGATTGGTCTTGATATTTATGAATTAATTATCTTCTCTTATGTAGACAGAAATCTAGACGATATAAATAATACATGTCTCATATGCACAAGGATAGAATTAAAAAGCTACATGGATGCCGTGTCCTTGTGCATTTCAGATTTCCTATAAACAAGGACATGAACAGGAGCAAAGTGAGTGCCACTACCAAGCCACCCTCACACCGGGTTATCAAAGTCAGAAGAAGCTGGACCCACTCAAAGATGTGAGTCCATACAAAATGGAACCAAGCTTAGGAGTTTAGTTATGACTTATAATTTGTAAAAAAAATAAAAATAAATGTTTTTCTATATGACTGCAGAAAAACTACAGGCAACACATTGACCAGGTCAAGTACAGTCCAGTGGCCGACACACCTGAGATTGTTCTAGCCAGGAAAAATGCTCAGCTTGTCAGTAATGTAAGTAACCTGCATAAAGCCCACACTTTGATTAACCAAGTGCATCAGCTTTCCTGCTCCACACTGTAATTATGAGCACTTGGTTGACTGCGGTGTTTGAATGTGTAATTAATTTATTCTTCAGCTGAATTACAAGGCAGGCTATGAAAAGACGAGGCACCAGTACACGCTGTCCCAAGACCTGCCCGAAATCAAAAACGCCAAAGCCAACGCGGCTCTGTGTAGCGATGTAAGTCAACACACACATATACTGTGCGTGTGCGGACCTGTTCAAGCTTTTAGAGTGGATACAAACACACACGCACAAATTCTCAGTGAACTTGTGATTTCATGATGTGTTATTGTCATTCCAGATTAAATATAAGGAGGAGTGGGAGAAGACCAAGTCTAAGGCCTGCGATGTTGGCGTGGACGACCTGAGCGTCAAAGCAGCTAAGGCTTCCCGAGACCTTGCCAGTGACGTAAGCAAACACACTTTGCTGCTTTGCTTCAACAATATACACAAGAGTGAAACCGAGTTGGTTTCTGAGCAACAACCGAAATGGGTTTATTCATAGCCGGCAAAGTAAATGAAGTCGTGGGCTTGTGTTTCAGATTAAATACAAAGAGAACTACATGAAGAACAAGGAGAAGGCCGTGGGTGTGAATGTGAGCGACTCCAAAACTCTGCACTCTCTTCAAGTGGCCAAGATGAGCAGTGATGTACGTACACGTCATTTTGTTCAGTACTTACACGTATAACTCTGAATCTAAGACAAACAATTGTCGGACTCAAAAAAAGTCACTTAAAGCTACAAGTCCCCCAAAGATGTTTTCAAAAGCCAGCGTTTAATATAATGCTTTTGCCACTTCAGATTGAGTACAAGAAGGGCTCCAAGGAGAGCCAGGCCCAGTATAACCTTCCTTTGGACATGATTAACCTGAGCCATGCCAAAAAGGCCCAGGCGCTTGCCAGTGATCTGGAATATCGCACAAAGCTCCACGACTACACCGTCATGCCAGACGACATCAAGGTCCAGCAAGCCAAAAAGGCTTACGCCCTACAAAGTGAGGTGAGAAACCGGAGAGACAGAGTCAAATGGTAAAGCAAACAAAAATCAAAAAAATGATGTACAGTGGCTCATGACACATAATTAACGCTCAACAGAACCAGTATCGCTCAGACCTGAACTGGATGAAAGGAGTGGGCTGGGAGACTGAGGGATGTCTGAACATAACTCAGGCTAAGAAAGCCGGAGAGCTGCTCAGTGATGTCAGTAACACAGTTCACATTTGACCCCACGTGTTTTATTTCTCTGCATTATATCACAGACTCTGTTTACCCACTTCCTGTTTCTCCCCTTCAGACTAAATACCGTCAGAAGGCAGACAGCATCAGGTTCACCCAGGTGGCGGACGATCTCTCCATCAAACACGCCCAAAAAAGCCAGGAGCTGCAGAGCGATGTAAGATACCCGCTCCAAATTATTTCCGTTTAATTCTGCCGCGCTCTCACTAATCAGGTCTACCTGCTTCTATTTTCAGCTGGCGTACAAAGCAAACACAGAGCAGATGATACACCAGTACACCATGACAAAGGACGAGCCTCTTTTCCGACAAGCGAGGGCGAACGCCGACCTTCTCAGTGAGGTACGTTAACTGGACAAGCAATGACGGGAATGTCAGACAACATTAGCATATGCAAGAGTCATGTATGTATTGTCAATGCGAAATGAGCTTTACGAATAATTAAAGCAGGTACTGCAGCTTCTTCTTCTCTGTGGCCTGTTCGGTGACCTGAAATTAAGTCCCTAGAAAACAAATTCCTGTTCTGAATTTCAAACTCATCTTTGCATAAAAGGAATAAAAAATACAGTTTTAGATCTACAGTCTACCTCTCACGTTCTCATATGCACCGTTTTTGATTCGCTTCCTTTCGTGACCTGAAAATAAAGCAAATAAATAACTGTTTTTGTTGTATCTTGGATATTCATTTATAGCACATTTGAATAAAAAAAATCTTTATTGAAGAAAGTTCTCTGATGCTTTTTTTCTAGAAAGTGTACAAGAGCAGCTGGGAGAAGCAGAGGGAAAAGGGCTTCGAGCTGCGATTGGACTCTCTCTCTATACTCACTGCCAAAGCCAAGAGAGACCTGGCCAGTGATGTGAGCATTTCTAAAAATGATTTATGTTTTTACATTTCATTTATTTGAATATTTGTAGTTTAGTAGTTTAAAGAGTAAATCGTTTTTTTATTATGTATCAAACTGACTTTTTGTTACAAGTCCGCTGATATTGTTTGGTCTTGCAGGTCAAATACAGGGAGAATTACGAGAAGAACAAAGGCAAAGTTATTGGCATTAAGTCAGTGAGTGACGACTCTCAGATGGCTCATTCTGCACTGGCCACCAAACTACAGAGTGACCACCACTACAAGAAGAACTACGAGGACGCAAAGACCAAATTCAGGTGAGGTCCATTAGGGTTCAGTCTTAATCCGTCACATGTCACGTGGAAGCAGTCGGTCCGTTAAATAAAACAAATTTAAAGTCGTTCTGAAGGTTACACCTGAGTTTTAACAGATTCCTCAGTTCAAAAAAATGCTGCTGTTGCGGCCAAACAAAAGCCGCCTGCAGAAAAGTGGCTGGCATTTTTAAATTACTGATCAGATGCCACCTGCAAAATTGTCCTATGTTTAATGAACAGATTTGGTTTTACATACACGTGTGTTTATGTGTGATGTTGTCCAGGATTATTTTCCCTTGAAAAATTGATTGGCATTGATTCTGTGCAATGCCAACAGAGCTGGTCTTTAATCTTCGTTTCTCCGTAAAACTCCTCATTTATTCGGTGTATTTAATCCTGCAGTGTTTCCCTGGACATGCTGAACATCAGCCATGCTAAGAAGGCGCAGGACCTGGCGACTGACACCAACTACAGAACCTTCCTCCACGAGTACACGACGCTGCCAACGGACATTAACGTTTCCTGGGCTAAGAAGGCCTATCAACTACAGAGCGATGTAAGTCTCATTGTTGCACATTTAACCGCTGTTGGTTTAATCCAAAAGTGATTTGACGGCTACATTACTGTAAAAAAATGTGTGTGTCTCTGTGATGTAGAAACAGTACAGGTCAGATCTGAATTGGATGAAGGGCGTTGGCTGGGAGGCCTCCAAGTCTCTGGATGTCCAGCAGGCAAAGAAAGCCGGAGAGCTTGTCAGCGAGGTAACTTGGTAACCCAGAATGCATTGCTCATGAAAAAGGTTATCTCCACTTTTACCATTTCAGTCCCTGACCTTTACTAACATTTATTTGTATTTTTTCTGTAATTTATTGTATTGTGTTGAACTTGATAACGTTTTCTATTTCGATATGTGCAAATGAGGAAACGGAGAACGTCCTGTGACACATCTAGTGCAGAGTGGCAGCACCAGAATCTATTCATAACCTTCTCATGAGCAGCCACTTATTAAAGGGTCATTCCAGGCAGCGTTCCCAACATTAGACCAGAAAATGACAAACTGAACATAAATAGAACAGTGTCAAGTTTCTCTAGAACAGGATTCTACCTCTTTTCTATCTGTTAGGTCTATTCTTGTATCTATCAGTCAACAATGGGATGATATTTAATTTTCAGTCAGTGCACTCGTATCAGATGTTTGTGATGCTGTTGTGCCCTCTGCTGTTCATTCAATCTAACTGCACTTGTAATGACTCACTCTGGGACAGTCGTTGCATTAGGTTATTTATTACTCTGGTGTGTTTCTGTATTTTTTTCCTTTAGACAAAGTACCGTCAGAATGTTAGTGGTCTGAAGTTCACCAGCGTAGAAGACACGCCAGAAATGGTCCAAGCCAAACTCAGCAACAGACTGGCCGTTGATGTAAGTAGAGCTGCCATTTGTGCTCTTAGTCATTTAAAGGACAAGATAAAAAAAATACACATGTATTTTATTTTTGGTATAGATATAAATATTTTTGGCAAACTTAGCTGGCTACATGCTGTAAATAATAATCAGAAGAATAGATAAAGGTTCTAAGTTTATGGAGACTTGGTTACAACATTGAAACGTGCGTTCTTCTGTACAGAGGCTGTACAGGGAGAAGGGTGAAAACATGAAGCACAGCTACACGCTGAGCGGGGAGCTGCCCGAGCTGGTGCAGGCCAAACTCAATGCCATGAACCTCAGCGAGGTAAAACCAGCACCAGAGCTCACACGTGGACGCATGAAATCCACCGAGCAGACCCCATCTGTTCTTCCAGCACATCTGAGTTATTCATCCGCTGTGTCCATTTTCAGAGCCGTTACAAGGAATCGTGGAATAAAATTCGCGATGGTGGTTACAAGCTGCGTCTGGATGCCATTCCTTTCCAGTCCGCCAAAACATCAGCAGAGATCCTCAGTGATGTAAGATTACAATTATTCCTAACGATCATTGTCAGCGTGGTGTAAATATGCTCTGCAACAGCTGCTGTATCCAACTGTGCAACTGTCTTTACTAGAGTGGAACCTCTATGGAAGATCATGTCTAAATAATTTTCCCTTACATATCCTACATCAGCTTAACATAACATCTTAAAATCAATATTTTGTTGTTTCAGCAAAAGTACAAAGAAGAATTTGAGAAGACTAAAGGGAAGATGATTGGACTGAGGGGACTGCAGGACGACTTGAACATTGCTCACTCAGTTCATGCCAGCAAGCTGCAGAGCGATGTGAGACGCCTCTTAACTCTCATACACTGTAGCTGACCAAACACAACGCTATATTCATCACTTTCTCTCGTGCTGCTATTTGGTCTGGTGCAGATTAAGTACAAGCAGGATTCAGCAAAGGAGCTCTCCAAGTTCCACCTCTCCATGGACATGCTGGATGTTGCGCACGCTAAAAAGGCCCAGTCGCTGGTCAGTGATCAGGACTACAGGCTGACCCTGCATCAGTACACTGCGCTGCCTGATGACATGAAGGTGCAGGCAGCCAAGAAAGCGTACGCTCTGCAGAGTGAGGTGAGAGGGTCCGCACGCTTCCGTGATATTCACCGGCCATTTGTGTTAATTGTTGGTTATTGTCAGTGCTATTTACCGTTATCTGTATGTCTGTGACAGAAAGTGTATCGATCGGACCTGAACTACCTGCGTGGTGCTGCCTGGATCGCCACCGGGGCTCTGCAGATCGAAGGCTCCAAGAAGGCCACGGAGCTCATTAGTGATGTGAGACGACATTTATGTCCTTTTGTTTCATTACTTTCACGTTATTTAGTTTAGTCCACAAGCAGCATATGCTGGACAGGTCTCGTGTTTTTCTGTTATTCGTTGTCAATTTACTGAATTGTGAATGTTGACTTTTGTGTTAGTATTATAAATATGGACTTAATTCACTGTAAAATCTACTAAACAACTCTGTTGTTCCTTCTGCAACAGAAAAAGTACCGTCAGCAGCCGTACACCTTCAAGCACACCTCGGTCACTGACTCTCCAGATATTGTTCATGCCAAAATCAGCGGACAGATCACAAACGAAGTGAGACAATGTCTTTATTTTTGTCTCACATTTTATTTCCATATGCTTCCGAGATTAGATTTTCAGTTTTTCTAGTTAGGTTTTCCCTCTATGTCACGACTGTAAGAACCATTAAATCTAAATTAGTTTGAGTACTACAGAAGAGAAGATTTGTTGAGGATGAAATGTGTCTGTCTCCTTCCCAGCGTTTGTACAAAGAGAAAGGTGTGAACGAGCAGCACAACTACACCCTAACAAGTGAGAGACCAGAGATTACGCAAGCAAAGATCAATGCAGCCAACTTCAGTGAGGTACCGTTAGTTTCTGTGACCTGCGAAAAATATCCTGTGAACATCTGGCACTTCCTCCATTACATGTTAAAGTTAATTCTAATGTTCCCTTCATTCTTTCCACTCCAGATTAAGTACAGAGAGTCCTGGCACACTCTGAGGGCTCAGGGATACAAGCTCACTATGCAGGACATCCCCTTCCAGGCTGCCAAGAGCTCCACAGGCATCGCCAGTGATGTAAGAGGATACTAGACATTATTATTGATATTTATCAAAAAATATGGTGTAATAAAAATATAACGCAACCAAATGCAATACCATGAAAAACTGCAACTGCAATCTGTCAGCCACAGGCCTTACATCAAATCCTCGTGAAATGCAGTAACCTTAAGGAATTACTTCCGTCTCTCCACAGTACAACTACAAACACAACCACCTGCTTGAAAAAGGGAAACATATCGGTGTCAAAAGCGTCGTGGACGACCCGCATCTCCTGCACTGCCTGCACGCAGGCCGACTGGCCAGCAGCCAGGAGTATCGCAAGGACGCGCTGACCACCAGCGGGCAGTACCACCTCACGCCAGACATGATTCATCTGGTGACGGCTAAGAACGCCCAGGCCCTGGCGAGCGATCAGGACTACAGGAAGAGACTGCACGAGTACACGGTGCTGCCTGATGACATGAAGGTCAAGTGGGCCAAAAAGGCGTACAACCTGCAGAGCGAGGTGAGAGCATGAGCTGGCGAGATGAGCGACTGTACTAATGAGGCAGACTCCACTCACATATGTTGTTCCTTTATGTCCAGAAAGTTTATAAGTCCGACCTCAGCTTCATGAAAGGAGTGGCCTGGGACGGCGTGGGCGCCCCTCAGCTGGAGTCGGCCAAGAAAGCCGGACAGCTTTTAAGCGATGTGAGTACAGTATTGGTTTGCAGATGAAATTACATTAAGCCAATATTGTTTTATTTTATGCATTGACAAAACAAATCACATGTGTGTATTTTTGTCTTTTCTTGTCTTGTACATAATTCCACTGGCTGTAAACGTACACTAGATAATTTATTACAAAAAACATATTAACATGAATTAGTCTCAGCCCTCTGTATGTACAGCTGTGAATGTCTCTGCGTTCTTGCTTTATGCAGAAGAAGTACCGTCAGCTGCCCGACAGTCTCAGGTTCACCTCAGTGGCCGACTCCCCTGACATTGTCCACGCCAAGAACAGCTATCAGCAGTGCAGTGAGGTACAGCCGTTTGATGACACCAACATGCTTAAACAATTTCTCATTTTGCTGGAACATACTTGTAAAATCTGTAAAATCATTGTGGAGGTTTTTGAAACCCTGGTGATGTCTTTGTCTTTGCAGAGGCTCTACAAATCTGGAAAGAATGATGACATGCATAAATACACACTACACCCCGATGATCCAGACTTTGTCAGAGCCAAGATTAACGCCCAGCAGATCAGTGATGTGAGGCACAATTCAGACACGTCTTAAAAAATGTAAATGCATGCAACTGTGAAGATATCTCAGTGACACTAATTCAAACATTCTTTTACCTGAAGAAAGCTTACAAGGCATCTGGGGAGCAAGTGAAGACGTCGGGCTACGACCTGAGACTGGATGCCATTCCCTTCCAAACTGCTAAGGCCTCCAGAGATATCGCCAGTGATGTGAGTTCATCTGACCGTTCAGTATATGAAAAAGTCCCTACAGTGTTTCTTAAAACATGTTTGAACCACCAGCTCTGGTTTTTAGAAAAAATGCAGTAAAAGTTGTAGTGAAAAAAGTGAGGCCTCCTAATCTTTGCTTTTGTATTACGGTTGCAGCATAATTAACATCAATAAAATAATTTAATCTAATGTTATTTACAGACACTTAGACTAAATTAAGTGGCAATAAACTAATAAGTGTGAAAACTTTCTCCCTCCCACAGTTCAACTACAAGGAGTCGTACGTGAAGGGCAAGGGCCAGCAGGTGGGGCTGCGCTGCGTGGAGGACGACCCGAAGATGGTGCATTCTCTGGCAGCCAGCAAACTCCAGAGCAACCTGGAGTATAAGCGACAGTCCAAGGAGGAGCGCGGCAACTACAGAATCCACGCCGACCAGCCGGAGTTTCTGCAGGCCAAAAAGAGCCAGGCTCAGGCTAGTGACATCACCTACCGCCACAAGCTCCACGATTACACCTGTGACCCCGAACAGCTGAACGTGAAGCACGCCAAGCAGGCCTACAAGCTGCAGAGTGATGTGAGTTTACTACAGTGTTGGATTGTTTTCAACAGGAACTGGTCGTATCTATTCATGACTATGAGGATTGTCAAATTTTGTACAGCCAAGTAGCCGGTAAGTAGAAAATTTTGCATCTAAACAGGGAACTGTTACGCCAGTTAGACAACCACATATTGAATCCTAATGTTGCTCCACATCCAGTGGATTTGAGGGCCGTGTCCTAATTAAAAGAGCATCCGACCAAGCTACTCTTTTGGGTAGGATACGGGTGTAAACACACGGATTGTGTTATTTTGCTGCAGGTAAAGTATAAGGCTGACTTGAACTGGATCAGAGGAGTGGGCTGGACCCCTCCTGGCTCCCATAAGGCTGAGCTGGCCCGCCGGGCTGCAGAGCTGGGATTGGCTGAGGGATGTAACACAGACGAAGCTATCGCAAAGTACCAGCACATGATGATGGTGAGGGGAAACGCCAGATCGACTTTTGCCATGTTGGATAAAAACAAAAAATCTTTTAAAAATGAAATCAACTGTTATCTCCATGACTTTCTTTCAGCTGCACCACCAGCAGCAGATGCTGCAGCAGCAGCAGCAGCAGCAGAATTCAGAGGAGGTGGAAACCAGCGAGGAGATTCAACAAGGTGTCAACATGGATGCCATGGAGGTCTTGCACGTGAAGAGAAAGAAGATCCAGACAGTCCAGAAAAAGTCCACCACCACCACCACAAGCTCGTTCAGGTCCATGGAGAAGAAGTCCAGCACCGCCTCCTCTGCTCTGCAGAACACAGGCAGGACATCTACGTCCAGTAAACCTGCTGCGATAGAAGACGCGTAAACCAGAGGAATTAATTTTTTTTTTAATAGAGGATAGTATTTAGTTAAAAAAGGTGAACTTTTAATGAGCGATTCACCTCACACGATCTGTTTTGCTGATTGAATATTGTGACTCTATAGTTAAGATGCCACACCAGCGTCAAATGAGCTACTGTAGGTGCAACGATGTACTGTGAAGTAGTTAAACGGTGAAGAAGGTTGGATTAAGGATGTTGAATCAGGAGCGGACACGTCATGTTTAGTAAAACGATTGTCAAAGTATGTGAACAAAGGGAATTCAGCAAAAATATTTCAGTTTTTTTGAACAAAACTGAATTCAGGCGGCAGGATAAAGGTGATACTGTATGAAATGCCATATGGAATGTTTGCATTTTGCTTCTGTATATTGGGAATGAGCGTGTTTATGGGATAGGGAGCTACAATACAGTCAGCACTACAGAGGATTTTTTTTTTTTTAATCTTTGTTTTTTATCCTTAGTGAAGATACTTTGAGATCAGATGAACAGACTCAACATGCAGTTTCCTTACACTGACTGATACTGCAGTGCACTTTGAGCGAGGCTCGGTGAGAAACAAGTCTGGACCTACGTGTGATTTACATTTTGTCTGACAGGTTCAGCTTTGTGAGTTTGTAGCAGTATCTCTTAACTCAAAGCTGGACTGGGAGTAATTGCTTGGTTTTAATCGCCGATATAATAAAGGTTCTTTTTCAAGGCAAACTAAGCTGCCTTCTTTTTTAGTCAGTTTATTGCGAGGCCTGTTGTTCTCTTTCTTCCATCCTGCTCAAAGGACCAGGAGTCACTCTGCTGATCATAGTATTTCCTGTAGTGATAACTAATGTATTTACAGCAACCAAAAATATACATATTTTTTAAACAATTCTCATTAATGTTAAGAATACAACAATGACAGGAGCCAGTAGCCCCATTAAAGTCTGTGTGTAGTGGTGAAAAACATCTGACCACTGATGAAATCAATCACACATTTCACACACCGTCTTAACTTGTCTGAGCTGTTTTTTTTATTCAAACTGTGATCACTGGGAGTGCGATAAGATATTTTCAATGTACAGCACTACAAATAATGTACATAGGGAATGTGGAGACATCAGAGTTGGGATCAGACCACAGTGTCTCTCTTACTGTCGTTAAGCTCCTCATACTGGTAAAATGGGAGCGCTTGTAAACCATATTCACGTCGTTGATCTTAATTCAAATATTATTTTATTGAACACTGCAAATTCTCACCGATGGCTCCACAAACACTACAAACTCGCAACCGATGGATAATCTTCATAAGTGCTTCAAATCTTGTATGGAATAAATGCATTTATATTCATTGCAATCGTTCTAGTGGTGTCGTAAACCACACGCAGGGAAAAAAAAAATAAAAAAATCCGTTCTCATAATGTTACATCAGTCTGAACACGAAACCTTCACATTTCCATTGCAATCTCCCAATGTGCTTTACTTCGAGATTATTCTCTTCAACATACAATCCATTGTCTTCAGCCCCAGAAAATATGGCAAAAAAATTCACAGGGTCTTCAATGAAAGCCGGAGGGGCAGGGTGCAGTTTTCAGTAAGTAAAAATAATATAAAAAGTCTATAAATAAAAAGGCATATGATGCAGAGGAGCAGAGTCAACAGCAAGACTATCAAACTCCATTATAGCAGATCCAAAGTAAATCACTGCGTGTCCAGATGCGTCTTTCCTTTTGTTCTGTCTGCTCGCAGTCGGCCTCCTTGAGGCCGCGGTACAGTCCCAGGCATCAGCCGCCTGACGGAGCGTGTTCATGTATACTCGGATTTGCGGATGTAGTTGGAGGGGACGTAGCCGCGCTGGCCTCCCGCTTCCCCCAGCCACCACTCACTGTTACCGTTCATGTCCTGGAACTTGAGTATCCGCAGTCGCTGATTGGCTGAGATGCTCAGCTCATTGGCACAACGGGCATTGAAGGAGTAGAGAGCGTAGTAAATCTGAAAAACATTAAACATTGATCTTTATATAATACCGTTATGTTAACAATTTTTCTTTTCTTCTTATTTTTTTCTGGTCAATGGCAACACAAAACTAACTGTTAAAGTGTTAAGTTTCATATTTACAGAAACATAATAGCATTATATAGTTTGCAGCGTGGAACAATCTGGTACTGAAATGTGAAGAACATCTCACCTGATGACCATCTAAATCACTCTCACGTTCTGGTTCTGGTTCTGGTTCTGGTTCTGGCTCTGGCTCGATGTATCTGTCTCTGGGGTGAGAAGACCTCTTCTGACCACCGCTCTCCCCATTTCTCCACTGATTTGAACTATAGGATTTGTCTGCTTGTCCATGAAACTGTGGCCGATTGTTCCTGTACGAAGAAGAAGAGTCCGTCTCTGAGACGTCTGACATTTCCTTGTGTCTGCCTGAACTTCCATAATTCGTATCATAGGAGTCTCTGTGATATCCCGAGTGCTGGTATGGAGGCTCGGAGTCTCTGTGACTGGGCGAGTTTCGGTGGGTTGGATCTGCGAAGTCCCTTTGGTGTGAGGGATTTCGGGGTGAAGAGTTCATGGAGTTGTTTTGACACGCTGACTCTGGGTTGGCCGCTTCTCTTTGATGACTCCTACGTGAGGAGGCAGAATCCAGCGACGGGTGTGGCGACGAATGACTCTGGGACTGCGATGTGGAAAAGCTGACGGTGGCCGTTTCGTGGTTAAAGGTCAACGTGCTGTTGCTGTTCTGGCGGGAGATAACAGGGGAGGAGCCCCCGTAGCCGGACTCGTTGGACGATTGGCTCTCGATCGACACATCCGACTGGCTCCTGCGTGGGTTGTACGGTTTGAGGAAGGAGCTGTACACGAAACCCTTGGTAACTGGAAAACAACAACAGCAATGGAAGGCGTGAAAAAGATTTTATTGCAAAGTTGAAGGCTCAGACATACACATATGTACTTGGTTAAAAAATCTCATTCAGGTCTTCGGATTAAAAATGACTTGCCTCCGTTATCAATCAGCCAGCGGTTGTGGCTACCCATCGGGTCCTGCTGCTTGATTACGCCTACCAGGTCCCCCTCCAGTAAAGACACATCCAGATCTTGAGCCGCATTAAAGTTCCTCTCAACCTGGAAAAGCTTCTCGGGGCCGTATTGTACCAGAAGTCCTGCACGGTGCTCATCCGTCTGCACGAGGCAGTTCGCCTGATATGTGTAAGTACAAGACTTGGGATTAGAAAGCTGAGCAGTGGTATAACTACCAATATTTTATTTATTAAAACATAGTGTCCCAAATACGGCGTGATGAACTCACAGGTCCCGGTCGTTTAGCTGTGGTCTGCTTCTCCACAGTCTTCTTCTCAAAGGGCTTTTTTGTCAAAGTAGCTGGAGGCAGGTTCTCCGGGCAGAAGCTAAAGCTTTGCAGAAGTTGGAGAACTCGACCATGCTCTTCTTGAAACTGAGCAATCAGGTTTCCCTCTGTGCTGAATCGGTTAGAAAACTGCATCATTGGGTAGAAGCAAAGGTCAGAATTAGTCCCAATTCATACCAAAACAAGTCCATTACAAACAGGAATCATAGAGCATTTTCAAACTTGTATTTGCCACAAATGTTCGTCGGGAAACGTAAAGTTTTAGTCATTCACTTCCTTAACCCCCACCCCCCCGTACCGAAACACACGGCTTTAAAGACATGCCCGCACTCACAGCCTGCAGGAGCGGCCTCAGCTCTCCCAGTGTCGTCTTCATGAAGTCCTTCTGAGCCTGAGCAAAGGCCCTCACACAGCCCGTGAACAGCTCCTCGGCCGCGCCGTGGAACTTGGGCAGCTCGTCCAGAAGTTGGGCGTTGAGCGCCTCGTAGTTGTTGCGTGCCGCCTGCAGCTCATCCTGGACACGGCGGTCCTTAAGGCGGTCGGCTCGCTCCTTGCAGTTGTCGTAGTCCAGCAGCTTGTCAAAGCGCTTTTGGATGAGTTTGTGCGGCCCAGCAAACATGAGGAGGAGCTGGTTGAGCGGGTTGATGACTAAGGCCTCTGTGCGCTCTTTCTACTCAGGAGGTTGAAAGATAATTTGATATGGTCAGAAGTCGTCCCCACAGCACTTACAGCAAAGAATGAATGAAGACGATAACTTACAAATTCCGTGAACTCCCTGTCGCTGATGCAGCGATGAGCTTTCTGGAAGCGCTCTGGGTCCAGCAGGCTGCGCTCAGTGTAGATGTCACAGAAGCTGATGGCTGCCAACACCTTCACAGATGCTGATTCCTACACATGTTTTTATTTGAACAATTACAACTTGAAAATACAGATATAAAACTTTTTTTTTTAAATGTAACTTGACACATTAAAATGGAAATAAAATCCAAACTGAACAACATATTTCTAATGTGAACACGGAAATGCAGTCAGCTTCAGTGTTCTGCACAGGCACTTTTTAACAGGATTACATTAAGATGGTGTTTGAATAATAGACATCCATATGAGTTTGATTATGTAATGAAAACCAACCCTGATATGCTGCAGGTATAAGGAAATGTCCCTGATAAAAGACTTGATGAGTCTTTCCTGCAGTCGGAACCTTTTCTCTGCGTCGTCAAATGCTTCGTCTTTAACCTGTGGTGGAAAAAACAGGCAGACGTTGGAGCATCGTGTTTCCATTTAAAACAGACAGTTTTCCCCTTTACCTTAAGGTGAACTTTCCCTTAGGATACGCACTTAGCTCAGAGGAGTTATATGCTGTACCTGGGGCGAAATTCCCGTGAGATGTTTGAGGTGGCTGCTGACTCGGTTGGATTTCTTGATAATGGAGTGCATGCTTAGCTTGGAGATCTTGTCAATGAACGTGTCCTCGTCGCCCTTCCTGTACTTCACCACTGCGGAAGGCAGAGAAGAAAAATCTGAGACAGGAAACCCGACTGCCCGACTGCTCACTTTGTTAAGGCGTTAATAAGACAGCAGTTTGGGAGGGGAGGGGCATACCGAGGTCTTTCCTTCGCTTGTACTCGTTGATGTTTACGTTGATCTCCTTGACGGCCTGCAGAGCCTGAGTCAGCTGGGGCCGATCGTGGTGGCTGTCTGGTGTGGCGCCCAGCAGCTCCATCAGCAGGAGCGGGTAACGCATCACGCGCTGCACCGGCTTGATCAGGAAAGACCCAAGGTTGATGTAGTTTGTCTTACCCCTGCGAAAGAGCGAGAGACGGCAGGCAGTGTTTGGGTGAGGGGCACATGTTAAAATGTGAGAGTCACGGCTACTGATGCTGAAATGCTTCTTCCCCAGTTCATGTAACACGTCTCTGTATCATGTATTCCAATAATCATCATACATATATTCTGATGATGAACAATACAGTTTTTGGAGACATAAAACAGGGAAGGCAACAATTAATGAATAAAAGACTGATTTGCTTAGCGTTAATGCAATCTAGAGGACAAACAGCCCACAGCGCTTTAACTTCTCAGTGAACTAAAGCCAATCACTTTATTTAAAACTAAATTACTTAATAGGAATCTTTACAACTTCCTATTATTGAAAAAGTGGCAATTGGTGGCATTTTTTGGGACATATTATTTGAAACATTAAATAAAAATGTCAATACACAAATTTTCTAAATTGGTCGGAGAAAGGAAATGTACAATTTGGCATGTTTATGCTGTTGAAAATGTAATTTCGGTTACTGAATATTTTTTATGTTTCTTTAAAGAGCTGTTGCTGTTTTAGTCCAATAGATGGCATTAGGCGTGTGCCAGGATCAACCGCCTTTGTGCTTATCCATACAAGAGGGGGACTCGCAGTATCACAGCACAACACACACAACACACTGCACACATGCAAACACAAGCATCGGAATACTGTATGGATAAGCCCATCTTAGTACAGGATAACGAAATAAAAAGGGCTTTACAAGGCCGGCACACGTGTTTGAGGTCTTTCACACACAGAGCACACGTAGAACACACGGTAAAAACACACACACACACACACACAGGTAATTTCCTTTGAGGGGTTAGTGAGCAAAGCATGCGGTCAAGATGATTCTCATGCTGCAAACTCATGACAACACTCGTTATGGACACTTACCACTCTCGATATATGGCCCTGTTGTGAAGGGAAGGATGGAAAAAAAAAAAAGGTATAAAGTAAACAAGAACAGAATTTACAAATCTACAACCTGAAGAGAACACACACGGTCCAGTACTTTCCTAGAAGTGTTTCCAGGATTAACTAAATCCACAGAGTCTGGACTTGAACTAAGTCAACAGAACGGTCTCGCTCGCTGGTTGTTATGGTTTTGTTTAGTGAATTCTTTGCTGGACTTGGACAAAGGCCCAGTGTGCCGGGAAAACTTGCCATTTCTAAGAAGAAGCTGAACAGACACGCACTAGAAAAGACGTACAACTAATATTGCTGCCAACTTTATGAGTGAATTATAAAATTATTAGAAAAATAACATTGAAAACAGAACTGCAACAACACAAAAACCAGCAGGGGATTATGAATGTGCACACTTGTGTGTACATAGTATTCTTCCTTTTGTTTACGCTCATTTGTTCTCGAACCACCGTCCCTTTTCTCTATATGGTAGCTTCCTGTGTTTATCTTCAAACATGGGCTGCTGTTTCCATTTTACGGAAACCCGGCAGTGTCACCTTCATCGTCTGAGTCACTGATGGTGAAACCAGACAGGTGAAACAAGGCAGGGCGCATTCTTTGACTGCTCCGCATTACTCAGAGCTGCATAAACACGAGGAAACAGAGCATTTGAACAGCTGTAGTAATGTGAAAGCAAAATGTTTCTTCATTTTAAAAGTTTAAAACTCTCATAACTTGCCCACAGATTGAAGTTCAAAGTGCACAAAAACCCATCATAAATTACAAATGAAAATCTCTGTCGCATTAATGTGCAAAATATTATACTACTGCAAAAGTGTGAGGAACTATTTAAATTTTAAACTCACTAAACTCAGCAAAAATTAACACCTTTGTAAAGTACATTTGTATAAGCGGCCCCTTTGTTTTTCATGCTTAAACCCACAGAACATGCACAGGTTTTTCCACTCGCATGCAACCCGCTGAATTATCGGCTTATGTTAATCAAACAAGTAAAAAAAAACTCTTTTGTCTCTTTCACTTGTTCTTCTCATTGACCCACCTCAGTCTCTCCAGACACTCCGACACGTGGCGCTGGATGTTTTCGTCTTTCTCGTAGGTCTCCAGCAGAGAGATGGCATCATCGTGGTTCTGGCAGTAGAGCTTGTACACCTCCTCCAGCTCAGC
Source organism: Channa striata (assembly GCA_033026295.1). Lineage (NCBI taxonomy): Eukaryota > Metazoa > Chordata > Actinopteri > Anabantiformes > Channidae > Channa > Channa striata. The sequence continues at coordinate 5,647,172 of CM065186.1, forward strand.
TTTGAAGTCTAGAAATACTTGTCCTGGGAGCACAGGGTGCAGAAACATAAGGCCAGGGCTTCATATATAAAACACACATGGTGCAGACAGAAATCTGGACCATCAATCAATAAAAAAAACATCTGTGTTGAGGAATTTCTACCAAAGCATTAGCTTCTACTGAATACACTAATTCAAATGTTGGTCCTCCAGTTGACTTTCTGTTACATTCAAAGTCCTAGCCACTAAACAGCTGGCAGTTTATGACCAAATCCTGAATAAAGCATAAAGTACAGGATGTACCAATTACCAGTTGGTAAAACAATAATTTCAAAGGATACATATCTTTAAAACACGGGCTTCTTACCGATGGAGTCTGTCTCCTGCAGTGTTTCTAAGAGTCGCTGTGACAGGTCGATCACAGAGTGGATGTTGCCAAAGAGACCTTCAAAATCCACATTCTTCACCTTCGGGAAAGACCGTGTTGACATAGTGATTCAGATGTTCTGTGCATGTCATCACCATAAGCTTGACTCTGAAGAGCCTCTGAAGTTACTGGTCATATCTAGTTCACCCCATCAATCTGAATTTGTTAAAAAACATAGCATCTACCTGCTTCTTCCGCAGTGGCTCGATCATCTCCTCGACACACATCTGCAGGTCTTTGATGTAGTCGCTCTCTGTCTGCAGCAGCTCCTCGATGACCTTCGACCTCTTCTCGAGCATCCTTTGCTCAGTGCCCGTACCGGCAGCGGGGGTCAAGTCCGCAGTTTGGGTGGAGTCTAGGGGTTTGGGTTGGGACGACAGGAGCGTCATCTCTGCCAAAACAGCAAAGTATAGACATGTAGAGTCATCTAACAAAGAATGTGTGATCTTAGTTACTACTTTTACAGAGAGCCATTATGTTTCAAAACGTTTCGTTGGGATATGCTAGAATACGCATTAAGAAAAATAGGTCTACTTCTTATGATAAATGTTATGTTTCTGTTCATTAATTATCCAGCCCATGTCCAGATTCCTTGTCATCACACACACTGCAGCCCACCCACCCGGCTCACCCTTTACCCCCCCGTCATGTCTGACTAGCGTTTGATCAATGTCTCTGCTATCTCTCAGAGGGCTGATCTGTGAGGGAGCCTGGGAGTGGAGGGAGAGCCTGGTTTCACGCACTGCTGCTTTTTATGAATGGACTCAAAACTGGAGTGGACTCGGGCTCTTTGTGTGTGGCACAATGGCCTGTGACAGCAACGACAGACATTACAGGCTCTCGGGGGCCCGGCAGACATTAAAGAAGAGGCAGCTGGAGAAGGACTGAGGGAAGAGCGATAACTCCACCGCAGAGTGATGAGGGAAAAACAGAACCCGTGTGTAGCACGAGGATACCGCACACGTTTAAACAAGCTGTCCGTAGTGTAAAAATCTGTGTATCTGATATTACTACTGTGTTTGCAATAATCCATAAACACAACTGTGCTGATGTAGTTTGTGGAAGTGAAGAAAGACTGACGTGACACACCTGTGTGATCACACTGTTTTCAGGATCAAAAAAATCTTATTAAATACAACTATTACCCCCAGGTAGTTGGGTAAAAGAGAATCACACTAAAATAGAACCACATTAACAAAGAACAAACGCAAACTTATTAATCACCCAAACTGCTATTGTACAGAAACATCAACACCTTTTAATACAAAGCAAAAAAATCCTCACTGATGACGCTGCATACTTCAGCACAAATCAAATCTCTGACGGGGAAACAGTGTGTCTTTAACAACGCTGAGGGCAAAGATCCAGCGTGTGCAGCATTGTTTTGATGTGTGACATCCCGCTCGCTCCTTGACCAGACGCTGTGAGAAGCTAAAGAAATTAACTCTGCTTAGCCTGACGTTACCCCACAGAGGAACTTACACTTGCAAGCTACACACACACACAGTCAGAGCGAAGCAACACTGACACATTTGTGCACAAAAGCAATTAAAACCAGTGTTTAGATCACGCCACCAAAGCTTTTCAGATTGGGAGGCAAGTTTGTTCAAAGTGCACATTTTGCATTTTGCCGACAGGAGTTAGTGTGGATGATCCTTCGCCACCTGCCTTTTGTCTGACCTCATCCCCGTCTCTCCCTCTTTCTTCACGTGACTTGGCTAAAGCTTGACTCAAAAGGAGATTTTCTCTTGGCTTGACCGTATCTCCCTGCTGCAGCATCCGTCGCTGCTGCTGTGCCACCTGCCAACACCTGATGAGAACCCACCCATGAGAACTAGGTCACTAATGGGATATTAAAGGCTGTACAGGACACAAAGAGACCGAAAACAAAAGACTTAGAATTTTTATAGAAACAATCGCCTCATTCCCACTTTTGATCCTCTGCACACACAACCGCATCACATGCTCCACTTCACATGGCCAAAACGCGTCGCCATTATAACCAACCTGTGAGGCCACATGAATATGACCCATTTCTATTGAATTCCGGTTTTATAAAAACCTCACAGGCATGTTTGTGTTTGCATGACTTCACAAACACACACACGAACATGCTTCAAACTGTTCAACCGCGTGTACAACAGAAGTGCAATTTATTAGCGATTATGCCGAATCACAACTGAAAGCGTGTAATCACAGGTGCTCGTAATAAAGTCAGGTGTGACAGAAAAGTTGAACAGGATCTGTTTGCGTCACTCAGGTAGCAGCGAGCCAACAGGAAACGCCCCTTTAACAATCACTTAGGATCTACTGAATCACACAAAGGTGAGCCAGCAATCCGAGACTAATCGCTCCGTACTCACAGCAACCCCAACATGGGATCGAGCCAGTAAGTTCAGCTAGGCCAAGTTTCCTAATTAGGTTTGTAAAATTAAGGTTTTCCTCGAGCACAGAGCGAGTTGAATCAGTATAACACTTGTCAAGGAAACATTTAATTTTGTTAATGTGCAGCACAGCTGATTTCTGACACACTTGTTGATTCCAAATTCAGTCTCTGCAATTTAACAACCAGCAGAGGCCTGTTAATGGCGTGGAAACAGAACCATGTTTAAATGCTGACCTGACTCCAAATGAGAGCTTAGAAAATACAACAAGGACAGCAAACGTAATATCTTACATTATGCAATGGGGGTAGATGAACTGAGGGTAAAACAGAAAGCTCCAGATAACAGGGATGGCACAGAAACTGGATTTCTCTATGTAAATATATGTACTGCCATCACAGTGTGAGGCAAAATGGTTGAATTTTCAATTCAAAAGTCCTTATACACACACACAGACACACACACTACAGACACTGAAAATCTCAGTGAATAAATGGTGTGTGTCCAAACTATAAATCACTGTTAGGCACAAGTTTCAACAGGTGGAACTGAGTGTGGAGCGGAGAGAGGCCTGTTCCCGAAACAGGTTCACTGAATCATCTGGACGAGTTGGAAGAGCGACGTCTGCAAATCGCTCTTTTTAGATCAGTTACATGTTGGGAAGATTCTTGGAATTTTATTTGTACATTTATTCAAAGAATTCACTTCTTGAAATAGGAGCTCACAGAAATTTGTGAAGGGCTTGGAACTGGTTCTTGACTCCTTTTGAATCCTTCCCATAATGAAACGTGTTTATCGTTAATCCTAAAGTAAAAATACGCAGTTGTGCGTCTTCCCAGTGTTACTGCTGTTAAAACTTAACATCATCGAAGGTTTAATATCATTTCCAGGATATTCAGCAGTTTTCAGCTGACGTTCCAACATCACTTCATTTTTACTAAAGCAAGATGGATGAAAACATAAACATAACCTTCAATACATCTAAATTTTCTGCTGTACAAACCCCAAACCTTAAAAGAAATGCATTTCCCTCCAGGCTCACTCCTGCACTCTTGTTCTTTTGATAGGTTACACTTTGTTACACAGTAAACGAGAGAAAAATGGGAGGAAGGGGAAGATGATGAGGCTTCACCCACCTGCTGCTCGCTGCTTCCTTCAAACCACTTCAAAAACAAGCATCGCCCCCTTTACTACACACCCACACACACACTGATTCAAACAGCACCTCCCTTTCTAACATAGTTCATTGTCAATCTGGAGTCCAGCTCCTGAGCCGTGTAGAGAGCCGCATGTCCCGCTGCAAAAAGTTAATTCCAGAGCTCCAATTACCATGAGAATGGATGGGAACCCACCATGATCGCACACACACACACACACACAATCACACCAGGCAGGACGAGCATTTTGGCAGGCAATAAAATGTGGAGCTGGACTATAGCCACTCACATTGGACACAGAACAGTCCCAAATCCACGACACAGTACATGCAAAATGTTTTAGTACAATTTAATTTGTCTCTGAATAATCAAGACGCTCCAAGATTCATTTTTGTAGAGGGAGAACTTGTTGTAAGCTGCTTGTGTCATGTCTCACAAGCTTCATTAAACCGACTGAGCTTAATTCATTATTTGTTAAAAATTGGTTAATGTCACATTTAAGAGTGACTTCTTCCGTGCATTTTAATGCTGCAACATTAACGTTCATTTGGCTACAGAACCATTATTGACGTCGAGTCCACTTCTGAGATTAATCTGCTTCACGTTTCACAGACCGCTGGCACATGAGCGGACTCCTCCTCTGACCGTCTGAGTACTATCAAAATGATGAGACTTTGTGACAACGTCCACTTCTCTCCCCCCAGTCCCCCCAGGTTGTGCCTTTAAACTTCTAAAACCAGTTTTTGAGTGACGCTTCACTGAGTCCATGCTGTGCAGTCAGCCCCATTACTAGCTGTGCAAAGTCAAAAGTTTGCCCTGCACTGAGCACTTTCGGGTCAGACACAATCGGTGCTGTGTGTGTTGTGCTCCAAAGTTCACAGCCCAATGCACAGTCGTCATGGCAACAAGAATGGGGGTGGGGGGTAATCCTCATATCAAGCCAAGTTTTGGTGAGCAGGGAGTGGCTTTGCTGAAAATATCAGTTTGACATCTCCCAAAGTGTTCCGTTGGGACATGAAGCTACTTGAGAAAAAGCTTACACAAGCTCCCAGGACCAGGCGAATGCCAACACCAGCAACAATATTTACCCAACAACCTCACAAGTCATGACCTGCAATTAATTGTGGCTACGTTCAAACTAATCCATGACACCAAACTGTGGCTCTATCACACATTCACCTTGTGTTTTAGAGGGTGGCAGCAAAGCTCAAGCTTGAATCTAAACCTTGTGACTGTCTGCAGAAACAAAATGAAAAAGAGACAGAAATCAAAAGCAAAAATCAACACGCATGAACCTATATTTGGCAACAGCCCCGGTCCTTCTGTCTGCATTGTACCGTACAGAATGTGGATATACGGGGAGTTTGTTCAGTGACATACCATCCTGTTTATCTTTTTGGGGTCAAATGTCAAAAGGTCACATTCCAGCTCCTGGAAAAAACGTAAGAACCTTTATGCACCATTGTTGGGTCTTCCTGATAATTACAGCCTCTGTTCAAAACATACAAGTCACTACGTCAGTTCAATTTGCTCTCATACATGCAGCATCCACAGTGTAATATTCTCCACGCCGAATCCTGTGTTAAGCGCCACTGATACCAACACGTCCGGCTCTTCTTGTGTTCACATGGGTAAAATTACAATAAGACCCGCGCTGTGATCTCTGGCTTCCTTGGAATTTCTCATTTCTGTGACGAACAATATGCAATTACTTCAAGAGACCTCCCGTTTTGCATATGTGTAAAGAGAGAGAGCGCTTTAAGCAGAACCAAAGCGTTAAGAAGGGCGGGGGGGGCTGTTCTAATGAAAACCTGTACTGTCTGTAAACTAATGGGTCTACAGGGAGTCACAGTGACAGACTCTGGTGCAACATGGGCCATGAATCCTAATGCTGTTGAAAACTTGTATCACTTTTATTAATGATATGAATTATTTTGTGTACAGTTTTTGTGCAGCCCGATTGCCCAAGATACTGTGACCGTTAGGAAAACCTGTGTGGGAAAATAGTGTTCCTTCAGTACAACCTGTCTGTGAGAAATGACTGAACTTGCAGGATTACATCTGTAATACATCTGGGCAAACTGTAAGACAAGTAAAGACAAAGATTTGCCTCGGGGCTTTATGAGTTTTCCCACAACAACATACGAGGCTTACGTTACCTGCTCTCGGGGGGGAAAAATAAGCCGCTTTTATCTTAAACTACGATCTCACATTAAATGTGTTAGTGCTGGAAATACAAAGGTGAATTTGATTTTATTGTACAAACTGAGCACGTGCACTGGGCACAAACAGGTGAACACTGTTGTATTGCGCCTCTGTTGTGTTAATGCCGATTTACCAACAAGAATAAGTCTTTATTATGCTTCCACAGAGGACAGGAAAATAATCACTGTGTGAACATGGAAATGAATTAGTGTCCAATATTGGTTTAATTACAGCCAAGATCAACACTGGTAACCACTGAGACAGCTTCTAGTTGTAACCACAAATGAATATTTAAACTGGTGTATTTGTTTAAGTGTTGGAGTAGAGCAAAGCATCACGAGACACGACGCTCGGCGAGGGAACGTGGCTGTCGGGGAATGTCAGAGTTTAACTTCGTCTCACGCTCCTATTGAGAGTAAACTTGCTCTGATGAAACACTTCTACAGGAAGACGTACAGATAACGTGTTGGTGTTACTGCGTGCATGCCTACATTTTTTCTGAACATTACGACATCGGCAGGACTATTACGGAGACTGTAAATCTTGCTGTGATTCACCTTTACGCCAAGATAAGACGGGGGCTGCTGTGAACCTCTACATTAATCAAAGAAACGTCAGTGAAAATTAAAAGGCACCCTGGCTGGAAAATCTGAACGTTCTTCAACGAATAAATCCTGGTGTCACTTGCATTATTGTCAGAAATGATAGATAAGATGCTTAAATTCACAACTTTATCGGCAAAGACTATGGGAGGACTCAGTTTAACCAAAAAGAAAAGCGCACGCAGCATGTCAATGTGACTCTGAGTGAGTCATGCAGACTTTTGGACCAACTGACCTTTTTTGCTAAGATAAGACGTCTCGCCTCCTACCTCCCCTGCCCGGCTACCAATGGCACTGAGTGTTGAGGGATTACAGAGGGCAACAAAAGCATGTGCTGCCAGATCATAGCTGGATGATGGTACTTTACCCACAAGCAGATGCTCAACTACACATTTTTTTAAGGTTATGGGTACAACAAAAACTAAAATCCACTTGCACCTACACACATACCTGACAGGTTAACTTAGTCCAAGTTTAACAACTGTTAAGATATCTATTGTTTCATAAAACACAGATATGCACTTTAAGTCAAGTATAGTAACTGGACCTTGAGCTGTCCCAGCTACATGTGTGTCATCTGAAACAGCTTCTGTTTACTAGGCTCTGAAGATTTTTTTTGTCACGGTCAGACAGAGATCTAATAGCTAATTCCTGGATTACTCCCAACGAAAGCACTTACAGATGCTCAGGGCCCATCTCAAAAAGCCTTGGACATCACCTGATTGTCCCTGAATCGCTGTGTACGCCCGACAAGCACTATAAAAAGATGCTCTAATGTTTTTAGCCCTGCAATCAAATGCCTTACTCAGGGCAAACTCCTGACCAAGCTGAAACTGTTTAACGAGATTAACGGATGACAAGACACTGCCGCATGAAGCGTGCATGTGTGTGTGTTTTGAAAAATGGCGTCATCACTTAAATAAGCCTCCAAAGACCTCTGCAACACACACACACACACAAAGAGTATCAGCCTAGTCCTGCTGTGAAGGAGTCAGGCCAGTGCTGGACACAGCCTGGCACCAGACAGACCCCCGCCACTTACTCACCATGCTGACGCTAGGGATTAATACTTGCTGGGGCCAGGAGTGTGTGTGTGTGTGTGTGTTTCTAGGTGACTGGGGGAAGGGTTGTGGGGGCAACCTGCTTCTCCTCAGGCACAATCAAGTGAACCAGAAACCGTGCTTGTTCCCAATTAAACACACCTTCACACACACACGCACTCACATGCAGATGCACCAACTTACTGATGTGTGTATCAGTTGCTTTTTTGCATTTACAGAGTGTGTCTGTTTGTCTGCGCACACAGGTGAACCTTCATCACCTCCGACACATGTTCACATCTGTCACTGGAACCCCTCTGTCCACTTTTTGACTATTCCCACTGAAATGTGATGACATGGTTTTGCGGGTTTTTCTGTACCTCACTTTACTTAGGACATGACCACAAAGTCAAATGCTCGGCTACAATGGCAAGACTAATTTGAATGACTGCAGAACCCGACAACTCGAGTGGTTTTGTATCATCTATGGTGAAATGTGTTCATGATATGGTTACAAAACAGTTCAAACTATCTGTAAAACAGCTACTTCAGTAACTATGGATTATAGTTTAGAATATTAGATATTCCAGTCACGCAAGAACTGCCAAGGTCAGCTGTGGGTAAGCATAGTCTCAGTGAGGCAGAGGTCAGCAGCAAAGAAAAACTTATAGAAGTGAGCGATGGAGAAAATAAAAACCAAGAACCCACAAAACCTGTTCTGCTGGTTTCTTCAAATACCTGACAGTTCACTTTCCTTGGAGACAGCTGATACTGACACACACCTACACACACACACACACACAAAAGAGGCTAGTCTGGCTACAGTCAACATTTTGACGCCCCGCGCATTGATTAGACGAGCACCTCTGGAGGTCACTGATGATAAGAAGTGAGAAACCAAAGACACTCAGACACTCTGGGAATGACAAGAGCACTTTTAGACCACGTGGCCTTCTCAGGATCCCTTCGGTAAAATTTGAGTTGTGGTATGAACCCTCCCCCTTTTGAGATTTTAAAATGATAACACAGACATAATTTTCCCATGCTGTGCAAAAGCATGTGGAGTATCTTCTCCGAGATGACAAAGTTTACCTTTGTTTTGTCTCCGGGTGGTGGCAAACTGGGACTTTCGCAAGGAGCTTGGGGCGGTCTTCCTGTAGAAGCTGTTACGATCTAGCGAACCCACATAAACAGCCTTGCGACCCTGTTTTGAACCAATACTCCCAGCGCTCGACTCATATCCTTTTTCCTGCTCGTCACTGTGCCGGTATATGCCGGGATCCTCAAACGAGTGGACTTCCCTCACCAACTTTTTGTTCTGCTCCTCAACCCATTCCTCACAGTGGGTCTTGCGATCCTTTTTAGGGTATTCCTCATATCGTGAATCTATGGATATCGAACGTAAATCTCGAAACCTGTCCCTGGGGTTGTACTGGGAACGTTCCCCTTCTCTGAGGTCGTAGCGTTCATCATAATCATAGTCATAGTGGTCCACAGGCCTCCGCTCATAGCGATCCTTTGCTCGGTAGTTGTCGCTCCTTCTTTGCTCATAGTGGTCATCTCTCCTGTCATCATCTCTATCCTTGTACTTGTTCCTCTCCCTATAACCCTTCTGTTCGTCTGGTTCAGAGTCGTGGTCCCTATCCTTACTGGTGTAAACGTCCTCACCCCTTCGATAATGGGCATCCCTGTCTTTTCTGATATTTTCTCTGCGGTCATATCGAGCCTCTGCCCCACGGTCGTAGTAAGGGTCCTTTTGTTTTCGCTCATCATAGTAGTGGTCCTCCTCTCTACGCTGGTAGTAGTCCTTCTCTCTATAGCGACGACTCTCGTTTGAGTCATAATAGTCCCTGTCATGGTCATTGTAATGACCAACTTCCCTATATTTGTCTCTGCGAGCATAAGGCTCTTTACGGTTACAGTGTTCTTCAGAGTCACTGTCAGGTTCTCTGCAATCATATTTAGGATGCCTCCCACTGCTATAATACTGCTGCTCTCTGTCATCATAATAGTCATCATATCTCCTGTCATAATGGTCCCGGTACTTGTATTTGTTCTTATGATCATATTCATCCAAATCTCTGTCACTGTAATGGTCATATCGTTCAGAATTACGATCACTTTCTCTCACCCCATCATCCCTCCTTCTTCTATCCTCATCATATCTACCATACCTTTCTTCAGTTCTAAAGTCATTACTGGCTCTTTCTTGTGGCACTCTTCCGTGCTCTTGCTCACTGTAATCCTCTGGGCCTTGGTAAAAACAGTGTTTGCCTTTCCGTTCAGATATTCTCAATTTCAAGTGACCATCTTCGGAACGAGGGTGGAAGTAAACATCGTGGCCTGGAGGTCGCTTGTCGTTGAAAGCTGCCTTGTGTTGGTCATTCTGCTCCCAGCTGGGGTTGTGGCACACGTTGCCCGGTCTAATCTGGGCTTGGTCCCCCCATTGCACGGGCCATGGGGCTGGCACATGCACTGGCCCACTGACAGGAACCATCACACCACCATGTATAGGCACAGTGTAGCCTGGAAGTGGAGAAGTAGGACTTGCTACCTTGACTGGTCCCTGTGGTTGGCCGGGAGCAACTACTCCATACCCAGGATATCCAACCTGTTGCTGGTGAAGCTGCAGTTGGTGTAGTTGTTCCATCTGCTGCAAATGGGCCATTCTCTCCCTCTCTCTGGCCCAGCCAGCATCCCCAAGCTCTTCTACGCTCTTTCCTCGCTTTACCGGAGTACCAGCTGCATAGTTCCAATCAACGGCACCAAACGTGGCTGGGTTGCCATAAACCACTGGGCTCTTCATGGCTCCTGCTGCTTAAACCAGCACACGAGTGCTGATACAGTTTCTTGTTCAATGTGGCTTATTCCTTCTTTCCAAAGTCTTGCATTCCATGACAAAGCGCTGTGGGAGACTCCACCTGTCAGGCATATTGTCTGTAACTCTCCCACTTGTTTTCTCTGTCTCCTCTTGACTGCCTCAGCGGGACTGCCTGGCCAAAGCGCCTCCCAGGCTTCAGTGTAACCAAATCATACCCGCCCCACAGCCGTCTCAGCAAATCGTGAGAGCAGAAGTAGGTGGAGTTTCTGAAGAAATGCCTCCTTGGGTTAATGATTCAGTGGAGTCACATGAGTGGAGGATTAGCCCACGAGCTCCTCCCATTGTTTTAATTGGTTAGAACCTCTGTTTGCAGGGAAAAAGTCTGTCTGGAGATGTTCCCTGACGGAACATGGGGACTAAGTCAGATTGTGAAGTGAGGGCATTCTTTGGCAGCATGTATTTATTTCACTGTTCCTTCCTTGTATCCGGTTTTCTTTGTTTTGCCATTTCCTGTGGGCTTCACTGTTATGTTCACTGGGTCATTGCAGGCTGCAGTCGCAGATGCAATGCCAGTCTGTGTATGCAGTCATTTCCAAACATTAAATTCTGCCCTGTTGTTTTTGGGTAAACTGAAACTGTGCAAAAAAAAAAAAACCTCACCTCAGCACAGAAGTTGGACTTTGCCCTGCACATCAGGGAGGAGCAAAGATTTACATCCATGTGATTTAGTTTGAAAGAGAAAACAATTGAACTACATATCTCTGCAGTAAGTAAAGCATATTTAGTGTGAGTAAATCAGTACACAGCCGCATTAGGCCCAAGCAGTTAGCAAAAAAGTAGCTGGTGTGTACAATGAGCTATTGTTGAAGACGGTCCCCACTCTCCAGAGAGACTCGATCTTTGAGGGTGAGAAAAAAACTCTAGCCTATTCATAAAGCTGCAGTATAATATGTCCTCCCCCTTAAATCTCCATGAAAGAGGCAACCACTGAAGGGACGGGTTTAAAGGATTTATGCACGTGATACACACAAACACACACACACACTGTCAACTGTAGTACAAAACTACAAAAGAACAAGAAAAACTGCCATAAAACTCTTCACGACATTACTTTAAAGCCCGTTTCCAGTGTGTATGCCCCTAAACCTCTAAGGAACATAGACACACAAGTTTCACAAGCAGAGCAATTTTAGTTAGATATCGATCTCTGGTTATGCTAGACTGAATTACCGGTCTTCAAAATCTCAGCTTTCAGTAGCTGAACATGACCGAAACTGTATGTGTGTATGTGTGTGGATTGTCGGAATGTCAAATACAACATTCCTCTCTGTGCTGGCTAAAGTAAATGGAGCCGCCAAGGGCTTGATCAACATTCAGCACATAGAAAACTTGGTGCGATGCCCAGGAATAAGGTCATATATCAAAATGTCTTCAGCCTGAAAGTCTCCCACTTTGCAAGAATGACTGAGGGAAACATGAAGTTGAAATACATCCTGAAAACAGTGTTCAGCAGGTCAAGCTGTGGTGTCATGGAAGCAGGGGGAGGCATTTTAATAGTCAGTACAAAGAATTAAAGGAGGGTGAAGGTCAAAGAGCTGAAAGGAGGAAACACAATCAGGTGGTGGACAGAAAAAAACTACCGTATTTTTCGGACCATAAGCCGCTACTTTTTTCCGACGTTTTGAACCATGCGGCTTTTACAGAGATGCGGCTTTTCTATGAATTTTTCTGCAGCCCGCAGATGGGCGCTGTAGATGGAAGTCAGTGCAAACAAAAAAGCGCCAGTTTTTATTCTTAGCGCATGTAACCCAAGACGCACAACAGCAAACATCAGCACTTTACTGCCGTGTTACAGGCACCATTCAGGTTCAGGTGTATGAATAAACACTTATGGTACAAAATCTTTTGTTGAGGGCAGCAATTGAAGAATAAGGACGTCTTCTCCTTTGGCTATGGAACAAGCCGTTTATTTATAACAAGGACGTTTTTGTCGGCTCTGTACATTCAGCCACACATACACGTAAACGCACTCTTTACCGTAATGCCGGTAAATTACAGAACATCCTCATGCCTACTGTGAACAATGAGTAGGAGCGCATACAACAGATATTATTACTCAGCCTGGATATTGGCGGCTTATAGTCCGATGCGGTTTATATGTGACAAAATATATATTTCTTTCAAATTTTAGCGGGTGCGGCCTAAATTTAGGTGCGCTCTATAGTCCAGAATTTACGGTACACTAGCGTGTGAGAGAAAGAGAGCTGTTGATGGCTCTTAAGCAATTTGCAGAGTCTGCCATTTAGATGCTCAGATCCAAACATTTTTTTAAGCTTTCTGGAAAAGAATCATCCACCAAAATTATAATACAAGTGGCTATTAAAGCTGAATGACTGTCAGCAATTACAATATAATACTGTAGTCTACAAAAAATACCCATATAAGTCAATAAAGTTTAAATGTATGTTTTTTCCCACACTGAGAACAATCATAAGAAAATCTAAGGTATTTGAAATAGTAAGAATCGGCATGTCCACGTATGATCCTTTCTGCTTTGATCTTTGTGTTTAAGTCCGTTTCGGTTTCTGTGATGATTTTGAATTGGACTCTGCATTGCACAGTGTAGGCAGAGCAATCTCAGTGCTGAAGTGACTCCCTGCTTTGTAACAATAAGCCTCCATTGTGTCTCCAACATCACACTCAGGAACACACCCTGCAAAAACACTCACTCCAGGGCGATCGTGCGTGCGCACGGACTCATAGCTGTAGTATGACAAGCGTGATTTTGCAACAAAGATCCCGAGAGTGAGTACACACCTTTCTGTGAACTGAACATAAAACAAAAGAGTAAACTAACATCCTCCCAACATATCCCTCTGACAGCTCGTGTGTCGGAGCAGTGTCATAATTACCATTTAAAACACATTGCAATGGGAGTGTCCATGGTTGTTTTTTCCTTGCGGGCGCTGAATCTCAGCCAATCATGTCAACATCTTTGGTCATTTCCATATCAATCAGCGTGGCAAAAATCTAAAGGAACGCCGAGATTGAATATTTTTAATGTGAAAGGAGGGTGTGAGAGTTCTGTACTGTGAAGTAAATGGAAACTATGTGAATGCATGACCCTTAAAGTCACCTGTAGACAGGAGAACCTGTTCCTGTCCTCAGGCAGATTCCTTTCATTGACAGACAAAAGATAACAGACCCCCTCACAAAATGACAGATAAAATCAAAAGCGGATATGAGTCATTTGAAATCCGCAAAGAAATAAACAACTAACAGAGAGGTTTACATAATGTTACTTCAGCCCACAAGAAGTTTTAAATGAAAATGGGCTGGATCCATCTGGTAGAAATCTTAAAAATGATCTCATTAAAATAACTAAGGAAGAGAAGCAATATTCTAAACTTCGACTTTAGTGTTTTTGAATGACAATCATTGTGAAACTGAAAGCAAATAGAAAGCATTCTGTATTATATATATTATGATGACAGAGAGCAGCAGTATTACAGCAGTGGGAGGCATCCTAAAAAGTATTTCTTCCAACTGGCATGAGATATACATTAAAAGCAGACAACCAGTGGCATGTACAGAGAATCAGCAGGCAGTGATGGATAGCTGTTGGATAAAATGGGAGAATGGAAGAAGAATTTCATAAACCATTTATGGTTAAAATAGCTAATAGACAAAAGGGTCGATTATTGCCTAACTAAGCTAATAAGATTTAGTTACAAAGATAATTTAAGACGTCGAGGTGATAATTAACATACAGTTTGGTAAAAATACATATTTTGGGGGGAGGGTTTATCATCCTATATGACATGAGCAAACAATACCAAGTGCTCACGTAACTGTTTTTTTAACTAATCTTTTAATCATATATATATGAAAAAAATGTTTACAGCACTTTCCCTAATATGTCCTTGAATACATACATGTATAGGACATTCCATCCTAAACTTTCCCAACTGTTATAGTCAGTAGAGGTTGATGGCACTAAACCATCAACCTGTACTGACTATTTACTGACTCGTGATATGTACATGTAAAACCAAAAGCAACTGGAGCAGTAACCTCCAGCTCGGACTGTTTGTTAAATGCTAAAAACAGTAAGAATATTGATATGAAAAAGCAGAAACACTAACCTGAGTGCAAACCCTCCCGAGTGAGTCCAAACAATGGGCCGTGCTAAAGTTTGCCACAACCAAACTTTGGGCCTAGCTCTAAAATGGGGGAATAATCTGTCTCCAGGACTGCAAAAATACCTAAAACCACACCTAGTATTCCTTCAGTCTCTGTGCTCCTTCTAATGGAGAAAAAGGATGAAGTGCGGAATAGGGAAACTATGAGGAAGGTGAAGGAGGCAGGACATCTGGGTCCAGAGTGTGAGACGGAATCTGGAAAATATGGAGAAACAGACCGAGGCCCATGTGCATCGCTTACCCTCTCTCTATGTGCAGGAATGTATTTCGTACCTATGTGAAAAAGTGTAAGGCCACCGAAGAACTCCCAGACAGTATGAGATGGCAAAAACAAATCTGAACCTGTTAGTGTTGGCAGAAAAAAAGTTTTTATCTAAAATACACTCACTGGCCACTTCATAGGCTACAGTGCGGCTGTACAATCTAATGGAATCTAATGCAGAGGCTCAGCCATAAATTCTGCTCTTACAAGGTTTCTCGGTCATAATGATTTGGCCCACTCAGCCTCTGTTAATAGGGTTGCCAAAATGTTAGTACAACATCTAACCGACTAATTAACTAGTAAGTGACGCACAGGACAAGTAAGTGTCCAATTTAAATATACAGATTTAATTAGGCGGAAATGTGATTATCGTAGTGAAATGGGTTTCAACAGTCAGGTTATTGAACTGTGACTGTTCTGAAAGCTTGTACTCAGTTGTTGATTACTAATCACTCATAAACTCGTAAATAATCACATTAACGCTTCAAGTCGTATAATAAAACTTGTTTGCAGTTTAAGTTTCCTTGTTTGTGGGGGGACTTTTGTTAAATATTAACAATCTAATAAAGTCATATAAAGACTTCACACGCTCTTGATGCCCTGCCCACCAGTCTTACCTTGTAGCTGCTGCTGCTCCAGTGCAAGTGTCTCCAGGGTGTAGTTGCAGAACTCCAGATTCTCCAGGGCTTGTGTGCGGGCCGTCTCTTCCTCCTCCTCCTCCAACATGGCCCTGAGTTCCTCCGCGGTGTGTGCATATGCCTCCATGTCGTGCTCCACCTCCTGCAGCCGTAGCAATAGCTGGTACCTCTCCTCTTCTTCCCTCTCCCTCTGACTCTCCAGTTCCGTCTCTCTTTCCAGCTCTTTCTCGGCTTCCAGCTGGCACTGGATGTCGTGTTCCTGAGCGGCTGCAAGGTCACCGAACTCAGCCTCCTGCTCTGTTACTTGGTTGGAAAGGTTTATGTCTGGGTCGTCATTGATGATGGGGTTGCTGGTGGGAGAGTTGCTAGCTGGAGGAGCTGTATTTTGTCGGGGACAACGAGGAGGTGGACGTGGGGCAGGACGCGCTGGTTTGTAAGCAGCTGGGGCAGGGGGATGATGGGCTCTAGGACGAGGAGGAGGAGGGCGAAGGGTCCTGCGCCTCTCTAGTGAGGAAGAGCCAGAGTTCAGCTGCGAGAGGTGAGACACAGGGGAATGCGAGGAGCCTCGGATGATGTCACTTTCATTGCCGAAGTCCAGAATAGAAAAGTGCCGTGAGACAGGTGATTGCTGTCTTGGGTCCGGGCTGGTGTTCGTTTCGCTGTAAGACGCAGTCAAGCTTTTCTCAAATTCAAAAATCTGCTGGGATAGTTTGTTCTCCAGATCACTGGCTGCCAGGGGATCTAAGGTGATGGATGTTGGTATTATACCATTAGAGGGACGCCCCGTCTGCTGGGATTGTGTCTGTGTCTCATTACTCCCCATCGTCACATCAGAATCAGTCACACTAGCGTGGCGAGTGAGCTTCTTCTGCCGATGGCCTTCAACTACGTTAATTAATGTCTGGCCAAGACTGGCATTTCTAACACTGGTGGTGGTGCCATCTGCTGGCGGCCTCTGGTAGTATCTACTGTCTTTAGACCACCCAGGCTGAGTGCTAGGAAGCGTTAGACTATGAGTAAGTCTGGGCTGTAGGGAGCGACTCTTACCATTATTGAATGTAGATCGAGTAGCTCCAGAAGTCTGGCCATGCTGCCTGCGGCTATGTGCAGGGAGGTTAGGCCGAGGAGGCAGTCTGGGCCTTGCTGGTGGAGTGGATCTGGGTCTCTCAGGCCCTCTTTGTCCTGAGGCAACAGGTCTACGTGGTTGTGAATCAGCCCTGCTAGCCGCCTCTCTCTGTCCCTGGCAGCTAGTTTGAGCTCCGGTGCCTTCGCTCTGCCTTTGCTCCTCAGTCCTCTCAAAGTAGTCCAGGTCCCACACTGTATGATCCTCATACGTCGTCCATTCAGGATCCTTCCCTGATCCATTGGGACATAATTGCCCTGAGCTGTAATTCGAAGAGTTGTTGTTCTCCTTGTCTTCTTCTGGTTCAACAACATTAGGTTCCCCTACAGATTTCTGTTCGCCTCCCTCTATTTTGACAAAACGATGAGGAAAGATGCCGCGTCGCCCTTGGAGCTGCCCCTCCAGCCAACCATCTTCCAAAGTGCTGATAACACGTATGCGATCCCCCACGTCAAAGTCCAACTCGCCTGCCTCCATGGCACGAAACTCATACAGAGCCACTCCATAGATGCCACTCTCATCCTCTTCTTCTTCTACTACATCATTTTTGTGCTCCTCCTCCTCTTCTTCTCCTCTTATATCCTCCTTGTGCTGCTCTTCCTCTCTCAGAAATATCTCCCCCTCTTCTACACCCTCCTCCTCAGTCCCTTCTCCTGCATCATAAGGGTCCTCATAGCTAATTTGTTGAACATCATTGATAAAATACTTGTAGTCCTCAGGCTCCTGAGGAGATCGAAGGGGACCAAGAAGCTCTACAAACCCTTCTGGGAAGATCCCCCTGCGGCCATCCAGTTCACCCTGGAACCAGCCCGGCTCAGGCAGGCCCGTGATGATGATCAAGTCCCCCTCACGGAAGTCCAGCTCCTCATTGAGCTGGGCATGGAGGCTCATAAGGGCCCGGGCTTGGCCAAGGGCATAGGGTGGGAGGTCTGAGGTCTGGGCCTGAGCCGAGCGCTCAGACCGCTGCCTGGAGCGGCCTGAAAGGTTCAGCTCCTTTACACAGGATGTGGGAAAAAGACCACGGATGCCCCAGGCATTACAGCCACGTTGCCATATTTCCCTGAGGTCAATGGACCCTCCTGCTTCAACGACTACCACATCACCTAGGCAAAGACAGAGAGGGACACTTCAGCATGTAAAGGTAATGAAAGAAACCAGCTGGTAGCTGCACAGAATGATACAGTAGGTGTTTTATATTCTCTGCATTCAACATTTTAAGTATTTCTTTTTACAAAGAACACGCTTTTAGTGTGCGGGGAAAACACCGGTGCCTGATGGCGATATTTCAGATTACCTTTATTACTGCATTTTTATTAACTTTAGTAAGGTCGGCACTGCTGCTAATGTATCTGGAGAATCAGGGTTAAAGGAATGTTTATTAAGCAGCCAGAAGTCATGGGGGTCACATTCCGAAAACCTGTGGCTCCACCTCCCATTGTGTCTGGGACCAAAACTGGAATACCGCCAATACAACAAGACAAAATCATACTGGAAATGAATGTTTTAATTCTCAGACAGTTGGGAAATGCTGTTTTTCTATGAGCCAGGAAATGTTAATCATCAAAAGCAATATACAAAAACACATTGGAATTTTGTTATTCCAGTGTATTTCAAGATAAGACAATATCTACTTAAAATTATATGGAATGAGTTCTTGATTAATTAGTAATGTAATTTGATGTACTAGGAGCAAAATTACAAGGTAGTTAAAAATGTGCTGCAAAATTGAGTTATTTATTTTGTTATAATAAACTATTAATGTACATTTAAATAAGGCTGATTACAGTACTCTAACTAGTTCAATGACTACAGCTAGTCCTACTACGTCTATCCAACATTTTACCAATGTGCTGGGCTGATCAGTACAGTAGTGTATGCCTGAGAGGTTTAGATTAGATTAGGTGAACAAAAAAAAAAAGAAAAGTTTAAGACAAACAAATGTAATCAAGTGAGAAATTTAAGGAAGGTAAAAAGAACAGTCAGTGAAGACTATGTACAGCATGTCTGTGTTTGGTGTTTGGGGACATCTAGTGGGGTTTCTAGAAATTAACTATATCTATTAACGTTTTACACTTAGCTGGAAAAGTATTAGCACACAAAGATAAAAGCAATTCAGTGACATCCAACAGTACTGCGTAAGTTCGACCATCATGAACTGTTGGTTCAACTGTGTGATGATGTTGGAGGCTGTAGTTTGTGCTGCTGTTAAACTTCAGTGTGTTTCTGGTTTTTAGCTTGGACCCAGCAAAACAAACGGGGTGGTCAAAATATTATAAACAGCTGCCAACATAAGGCAGCACAACTGAACAGCAGAACAAACTAGAAATTGTACAAGAAACTGTTTCTTGACCAGTTTCTTGTATTTCAATTTTAAAAAATGCATAAAGTCATTATTAGGAAAACAAATCTGTGTGCCTTGTCTCCATTACAGCATTTAGTATCATTATTAAACTATGAAGTATATCTCGATTGATTAGGATGTTGGAAAGTCATGACATAGTTCAGTACTGGGGCTTGTTTTTACTAAGCACTTCAGAGATGGAAATCACTCCTATCGGGGCATAAATTCGGTCCCAGACATTAAAGCAACCTACCAACATTCCTCACTTAGAAAATCACTCCCAACATCACCAAACTGTAAGAGAGCGTTGTGTGCAGTTTCTGTGAGAGGAAAGATGTTTTTCACACTTAATGACACCGACCTTGGACAAAAAAAGGACGGATCTGCAGAAGAACGAACTTCATGCTTTCTCCACAGAAACTGAGCTTTAGATTTTTAATACCAGTCAAGATGCAGCTTTTAGTCTGTCAAATAAATTAATAATACATTTAATTTTGACTCCTTGCACTATGAAAAAACACTGTAGTCACTTGCTGGAGTCATCGATAGTAGTGACACAGAGTCCCTCACAGATAAAAAGGCTTGTGGGAATCAAAAACCTCATCACTCAGGAGGTCATAGTACATAATAGATGTGCTCAGATCCACATATGCCTCAGGGGTTCTCAGCGAGTGCAGATTAAGTATTTTATATGAAAATAATGACGTCCCTGTGGACAGAGACACAGTGACTGGACAGAGCTAATGCGGATAATTCATTAATTAATAATGTTAATAACAGAGTCAAATTACAAGCGGCTTTATAATAATTTCCTTCTATGTGCATCCACTGCTCAATTTGTTTGTGTCTACAGGCTTGAATCTGATGCTATTAAGAGTAAGGAGTGTCTTTAAGTTGACTTTCCACACAAATCTTGTGCAATGCTTGACTAATACAAGCCCATACTGAGAAATTAAAAATAACTCCAAATCATCAACATTTATAGCATCTAGTATTCTAAATGCTGCACAAAAAACCCTGTAAGACTGGCAACATTTACATGAAGGGTGGGTTTTCAGCAATTTGTGACAGTGGAGACAAGACGACAATCAGTTTTACCGTCAGGTCACAACACAACTACACTAAAACACAAGAACAACACTTTACCTGAGCAGAGCAAACATCAACAAGCAGCTAAGTGGGAAAAAAACGACTGATTAGAGCTGCCTGCAGCACATATACTGAGTGCACTCGGCAGAGCCAGAAATGAGTAACGGTAAGATCCTTCAGGCTTTCCATACCTCTCTTCAGACACAGGTGGCCTGACTCTGCTGAGCTGAAATCACTGATGCACACATAAAGTTGGTCTCCAGGCTTGGTGCTGGGAATGGTGACCTCTTCCACGAAGGTGCTGGGAAACTGACCTGAAGGTGGTGAAGATGGCACGCTTAGGAAAAACAGCCGATGTAATGGAAAAACATCTGTCTCCTCAAGACCTCGGCTACAGTGACTAAGTTCTTCTTTAGCAAGTCCTGTATTGATTTTATCATTGATTTTATTTACAGACACTATATACAATTTTAGTAACGCGTCAACAAATGTCCCGTGTTTAGATTTACAAGCAATATCTAGAAAGAGAACAAGTGGAGTAAATGTACATGAAGATTAACAACAACATTAATAAATTTAGGAAGGATTGTGAAGAGCCTTAAAATAATCATATCTGTCTGAAAATATGTGTTACAGTGGTCAAAGAGGTGGAAGTAAATTTGAACAGAATCAATGAAATGCAATAAAGGGTGTTTCGAGAATAATGGAACTGCATGCACAATGAAAATGCTCTGAACTTCACTTCAGTACTGTGGATGTATGTCAGTGTATTACTCTGTAACTAGGGCAGTTTAATCTTTCCAGAAAAATCATCCCACAGATGTACTGATATATCTGTGTTGTCCAAGAGGACTGAGGTGAGGGATTCCCCTTTGTCCTCACATTGTATGTGACGTTCAACTCTTGGAATTCTGAGTTTGGCCCTTTAAGAGCAAAGGAAGTGAGGTTAACATTCTCAGAAACACATCTTTCCAAAAAGGCAGTTCAACATTTCACTGTTTTCTCAGCAGGTTATATATATCTGAATAAATGCTGACATTTAATCATTTAGTTAAAGGATTTAACTTTTAGTTTATATCTATGAATTTAATTTATTAGAACTAAAAGGAAAACAAGTTTAATTCTTAAGGTGTTCTGAAGCCCTCATACCCTCTTTGTAAATGCCCAGTTATAAATGCAATGTAATGTAAATCAGAAGAAATAAAGCGTTTTTTTTAGGAACATATGGAAACTGAAAATGTACATTAAAGTTTCATCCAAGTTTCCAGAGGCTCTAAAGCAGAAACTACTGTTCATACACTCGACTGCCAAAATAAACTGTGAGTGGATTTACAGTGATGATGACCCCTGACATCTTACCTGTGACGCCATCTTTGTTGCCAAGCAACCAGAACTCATCAACAACACTGAGCACTTCGATAACGTCGCCGGTGAAGAGTGGCAGCTCCTCGGAGACGCTCGGGAGAAACTCAAACACGGCGCGCACCACCGATCCTGCTTCCATTACTCATAACCTGTAGAGGCAGACGACAACAGTGTTTCATATTAAAAATGCACGACAGCAAATCCCACAGAATGGCAGCTACGACTAATGAAAAGTAAAATTAATTACTAAATGCTGATAGCGTTTTAGTGAGAAAATCTGCAGACATTTATTCTTGAAGGTAATGCAATTTGTTCCACTTTTTAAACAAGGCATACTGGTACTATTCAAAAACATCACCATACAAATTAACAAACGCCTCCCAGTGAAGACAAGCTTCTGTGAAACACCACCAAATTGAAGGGGAAGTGAGAGCGTGAGAAATCTGCAATAGACACAAAAGAACAAAAAAGATGGAGCTGTGCTTAAGGAGCCTGGAGGACATTCCTCCTCAACTCAGTTCAACCCTTCTCGTGTATCCTGGCTTTCTCGCGAGTGTCCGGTGGACAGGGTTGGATGGTGACTACAGCGTGTGCACCCTGATTTGAATATACAGTACGTATTTTACATACACCACTTATTCACGTTATTCAGTCATCTTACGCTGCAGCATATTAGCTTGGATCAACTGACGATGGTGGAACGAGCTGCCAAACTCTGCACGCTCAGCGACCGCACTTTCTAAAAAATTTGTAAACAGAACTCTGCCACATCCTCCTTTTACTTAAAAAAGATTTTTCTTTCTTATACTTGCATATCACGAAACAGAAACACTTCTTTGATAGCACTTTGATTTGATGATCTCTCCTTGGCTTAGATTTTTGTTGCCTTATATCTCAACTTGTAAATGGCTTTGGATCAAAGCGTCTGGGAAATGACTAAATGTAAATGTAATCTGACCCACCTGTAGCAACTTGGGGTTCAGTGTCTTGCCCTAGGACACGCAGCAAGGAGGGACTGGGGATCGAAACACTGACCCTTTGGTCTGTGGACGACTGCCGCCCATGTAAATCAATTAAATTAGTGTACTAACTGAAAGAATAACAGCCATAGGGCTGTTTTTCTCCAGATGTTCTTTTAAATTAATATCTTTATCTTTAATCGTGGCAAAACCAATTGCATTCATCATAAAACAACCACAGTTATCAGCAAAATGAGCAAACGCACACCAAACAACACAACGAGTGCATTTCTTAAAGTACCTCACTCGCCTTTGTGCATCATTATGTGGAGACAGACTAACCACTGGTGGGGAAGGACATGCTGAAAGAGATGGGAAATGAGAGGACTGTAGTTTGCTACAGTCAATGGAACCAAAAGGGGTGGGAGGGGCAGTGTTCTAGCCCGGTTCAGTCCCACCGTCTCTGGGGAGGAACTCTGCTCAGGTTATCTGGGATGGGTGGACTTAAGGAGCAGATGACCAGCAGTAAACGGAAGATGTGAGTGACCTCTGCGAAGGTTGGGCAGTTGTGGTTCTCACTGTTTGCTGGACTAAATGCTACTCGGCGTTAAATCCACAGTCAAACCCAAACCAAGGTGCTAATTAGCGCAAGTCAAAACGGGCGTGTCAAACGAGAGACCAGAGTGATCTTTGATTGATCTGACTCAAGACGCCAACAATGTTCAGGCTTCTAATTCTTTATTTGCACAAATCCATATCCTATGTAAAACAAAACAAAAAAATAAAATGAAATAATAAAAAAGTGCGTTCATGTAGAATCACCCAGGTTAGGATTAGTCTCGGGGCCTTTAATATTGTATCTCTGAGCAGTGTGAAGAACTTGCCCACTTCCCCTCAGTTCAAACAATACAGCAGTCTCGTGCCAGACGCCATGGTGAACTAAACATGCCCTGACATGCAAACAGTAGAACAGATCACCCATCTTAGAGCAATTGTTTCGAATGAGCTCTGTAAATGGACACGCGTTTCGGAAGATGAGGGTTAGGTAGAAATGAAATGCGTGTCTCTGTGTTTGGTGGGTTAAAAGTACAGAAGTACAACTTATGTCGCTCCTGGAGCGTGAGAAACTGCTGAAGACACTGAACGAGAACATCTTGTCCTTTACAATCACAAAACATAGGACACTAAAGGCACTAGTATTTCTTCTGTTTGTGTCAGATCACATTTTTACTCTCTGATCTTATATACAGAGAGACATTGAACCGTGGAGTAAGAAAGAAACTCCAAGACACATTTACAGCACCAACTGTAAAAGCAAACCGCAAGTGAAACCATTTACCCAGAAGTCTTTGCCTATTATTAAACAACATGCAATTTTGACAATTCAAGAAAAACTTGATTAGAAGTTTAACTTGCATCTTCTGTCTCTTGTGGAGCTAAGAACCAGCACCCACAAAACCAAACTGCTTTCTACCTGACTACAGCGCCAGGACCTGCAGAGTCGCTGAACTACTGCAGCGTTCTTACAGTTAATCCTCAGATCTGCATCCAGCCAGACAAGCCTCTTAGCGTTATTTATGGATGTGTCAGTGTGTCAGCGGGAACGCGACTTTTGCACTCTGCTTCAGCAGAGGATAACACAGGACGAACGCAGCTTCAACACAGGCAAAAGGCAAGAAAGTGATGAATTAATGTCTTTCCGTGATAAGTCATATACAGTGTTGTTTCCACTTGTCCAGATGCTAAATTAATCTGGAAATGTTATATGAGCAATAAAATGTTGCTTTACAGTGTGTCGCTCAGGTAATTACAGTGGATTTCAAGTAGAACTGGACACTGACAATGTCCAAATTACAACAATCTACCGAGACATTTTGCACAGACGCCGATTGTGATTAATCACTTTTGGTGGCCCCTTATCTTCCCATCATATATCCTTCATCGTATATCTCTGAAACGAATGATGAGCCTCAGCACGTGCTTTGTGTTTAGTGCCATTAGAAAATGTTCTCATGATACTACACTAACGCAGTAAACAGGATGCACACTTCACTGACTGTCAGCACGTTATCCAAAAACCACTGTGTACACTGTAACTACTGTATCACAGTTACAGACTTTGTCATATATCAAATACTAATCATCATATTTTTTGTAAACTTACATTATTTAAGCCATATTACATGCAATACATGAACAGTAATTCAGCTGCATTTTTATGTATTTCTAAATGAGGCCCAACCGTACTTCAAACCTATTACAAAGTACAAGAATAATTCTTATGTCGATAATTGTAGTTAATTTCAAACTTTGTTTGCCAACATCCCATGTTATTATCAGCAGTAAGTATGAATTAGTGATCAGGGATGTGGATGTTCCCGTGTTCCCAATACCAAAAGACTAACACCTTCCAGGCCTTCCTGAAAGTGATTTTTATGAGTTACAAAACAGCATTTCCATGATTCATCCTTTTTTTTTGTTGGTATAAACCATATTTAGCATTTTTGAGTGAGTCACTGCCTGATTCTGACTCATACACAGCTTTGACTGAAGAGCATTTTGTTTGGATTTAGGGAGAAAAAAAGAACAGGCTCATGTTACGGGTAGCAGTCACGTCTGGAGGAGGCTTTTCCCCCAAGCAGAACAATGTGGATATTTGACTGGCGTCATTTTGAAGTGAAGCGCTAAATGATTACACACCACAGCAAAACGAGCCTTGGAAAAGTATGAATATTAAAACGGGTTGGTCTTTTTTGTGGTAGCCGAGGTCTCGATAAGCAGTATTAGGTAAACTGTCACTTTAACAACACTAACGAGTGGATCCAAGCGAGTGGGTACTGACGTTTTTGAAGCAGTGGGACTGGTGTGTACTACTTGACACAGGAGAAAGTAACAGGGTTACGACAGACAGCTAAGTCAACAGCTGACACACACACACATTTCACAGCTGACGGTGTAAGACAAAGCACCAACTGTGAGAGCTGAGACGTGGCAGGGGAACCATACCCTTTAATAAACTATTCATATGGGCTTATATATTTGTGTGTGTGTCCAATATAGCTGATCAGTTTAAGATTCTTTTTTAGTAATGTGCACTGTATGTACTGTACATGAAGGGAAGTATGTTTTGCAGAAGTAAACTTATATTACACAATTTTAAGTAGTTATAAAGATGCTTTATCTGTGTATAAACGTTAAAAAAATGTACATCAAAAAATGCAACTTATTATGCATAGAAATTGTTGCATGTATTTAATTACACCCAATTACAGTCTGAAGAGCTAAAATGATTAGTTAATTTATCTGTTAGTCAATTAACAGAAACATCGTCTGAATATATTTTGATAAAAATTTATTGTATAAATCGTTTGTTTTAAACCTCACTACATCTTCCTGACGGTGACGATTTCTTGCTTCAGACTTTGCGTTAAGTGCCAGGAAACTGGAAAAACATTTGCGGACCAAATGTGGCTGACAAAAACTGACAATAATAAAAATAAGTTAGTCACGGTCCTATCGGCCCCTGTGCCTTATCTGTAATATGAAAAGATTTACTTTGAACACTTGTTAACTGCAACTATAATCACCGGTTCACATCTGCCTTTGTTGTGAGGCATCGCAACCTTTTCTGTTCATACAGGTACAATAGCAGGGTGTGTGCTGAAACAGTGTATTACTGGGAGTACAGAGTGGAGGAAGTGGGATCTGTTGATGCCTCTCTTTCAATGAACAGAGTGATGTGGTGCCAACAATGAAGCCTGATTATCTGTCTGTCTGGCAGGACCAGACTCGCACCGACGCGCAAACCGTGTGCCATTCATCCTATTCAGATACAGTGAAGTGGCGGACCGGCACGTGGCCGCACTAGCGGAATCCTCTGGAGTGGGCTGGATGGCAGCTGATGCCTTTTGATTGTTTGCTGTGCAGCAGTGGGTTGTCCTGCAACCCAGAATGCTGAGTCCGCGAAAAAGCATTCACCTCAAAACAACATCACCACAGCAGGTGGGAGGCCAGCAGACGGTTCTGGATATTAAGACCTGCGGGACACCTGTTGCTGTCCTTTTTACCATCTAGTCTTCCAGCACATGTGACGGGGGACGAGGAGGGGGACAATGGGAAGGCTCTGTGTGGCCGCCAGTTGTCAACACATGTCATGAGGTTTTCTAACCATGTGGCCATTAAAGAGTCAGCGTCTCCCTGTTACATAATGACATAACAAACAGCCGTAATAAATAATCTAGTGGTCGCAATATTTGAGATCAGAACCAACAGAAAACCCTATTCCCTGTGACTTTATATGTAGAGACACGCAAAAAGCACAGGAAAAAATCATTTATCTTGATGTCAGTTATTCTTTTTACGGTTTCTATTACATCTTGAAGCTGCTTTCTTTGCTCTCAGAGAAAATCAACAAACACAAAGAAACTCCTCAAAACTTATTAGTTAGAAGAATTGTTTTTCAATTGTTAATTGTTCATCAGAATGGCTGAGGACTATATTAGACTCAACCAAATGATTGACGGTTAAATAATCAGTTTTACGCTAATTCACATCTCATGTCATGTACTGTGTTTCAATGGAACTACGGCCCTCCCACACTCCCCGTTTTTGCTGTTCATCTGATGCCATAATAATCCCAAAAGAAACCTCTAAAACATTAAGATACAGTATGGTAACACGTTGCGCTCTAATGCCAAAGCTCTAAACAGGGAACCAGTGCAGACCAGTGAGGAAAGCAGTCTGGCCTTCAAGCACATTTCAAGAAGATGAGGCAGCACTACGTGGCCTCAGCCAGCTGGATGAAAACAACACATCTGGCAAGCTGAGTCAAACGCCGAAAGATGCCAAAGCCTGTTGAAATATTCTGGCCAAGTCGCCTCCTTCCACTTAAACGTGTGAGCAGTAAACGCGTATGGAAACATTGAAAAAGTGCACAGACAACCTGTTTTGAACAATAACATGCAAACTCTGCATTTCAATACAAAGTCATGGGAACAATACTGTGTTGTCACAAAGACGGGCCAACAATTAAAATCACTTACGCAAAGAGAAGAAAAGGACTGTTCGATTTGTTTTAAATAACAGACTTAACTGATTTTATGACAGATTTTATGTTGGGTTTTCTCTACATGTTTGTATAGTCTTGACTTGATTATGTAAAGTGCCCTGAGATGACCTTGTTGTAAATTGGCGCTAAATAAATAAAGTTGAATTGAATTGAATTGAATTAGATACAATCAACCTGAACATTTCTTTACTATTTTACATCTGTGCTGTCTTTCATCTGTGCTGTCTTACTAAATTCAAACTTTGCACACACTATGACACATCACTGTCTTTTGGCCCCATGGGAAATTTATGGCCCTAAAAAACAAACCTCATTTAGCCAAGACAGACATTGTGATGGAAAGCAGCCACTATGTCCTTTTTTGGCGGACAATTCACTGAGTCGGGACAAGACGAGTCCATCTTTTCCTTTCCAAGCATGGATCTTCCACATCTTCTGCCAGTGTTTTGTTGTTTTTGTCCCTTCTGGACAAAAACTTAACAAACAGCTACATGCATTTCTGTATTTCAACAACACATTGCAGATTATGAATAGCTCAAAAAATGCTGTTAATGTCCATAATCTTTAAATATTTGTAACAGGAGACAAAGGTACAAGCAAATAATAATAATTACAAGGAAATCTAGGGGAAAACCAGGGGTGGGATCTTGTCCTGACTGGAAACAGCTTTTTGAGTCATCCATTAATCTAACTGCACCAAAGTGCTTTTGCTTTCCAGCAACTCACAGTTTTGGCGAGTGGACAAACAAAGTCGTTTTTAGACTCCATTTTATCCTGACCTATTCCTTCCTACCACTCGCTTTGCTCCCATGTGTTTCTTCGCTCCTGCACATGGTGAACATCAACAGCTTGTGTGACACACACAAGTATGCACACACACTGGGCGGAATTGCTCTGTTGCATAAACATTTCCACAGTGAGGAGGAGAGCTCAGATGACTGAGCTCAGAGGGCCGAGGCTGTGTTGTCACGGATACACGGGATCTGTTTGGACGGCAGAGGGTTTTCCCGGAGAGGACCCCAGAGCTGCCTGAGGATATGCCACACCCGTAAAACAGGGCTGATCACTAATAGTTTACATATGAGCTGTTGCACAACTGATCTGTACCTTGGAGTCACGTGATGACATGTCTAGTGAAACATGATCAGTTCAAGGGGAGTGGACATGTTGGCTCTTTTTTGGTGAAAATCCACCCAGGGGCAAAATGACGTCTCTTAAATGTTCAACTCAAACCTTCTGAAAACTCAGGGTGAACTGAGGACACTTAAAAGAATTTTGCCAAATGGTAAAACTGGCTGTTGAGTTTTCCTAACTGGACTTAATGGTGCTGCTGTCATGAGTGCGAAGAAATTCCTGGGAAAACTCTTTGTGGGAACGGTCTGGAAAAAGCCAGGCAGATGACTTTTATAGCAGGTCCAGAGGAATTTAACAAAGCTGCCCGAACTACTGCACGGCCAGTTGCATCGACGCTTAAAATAGGCACAGAAAAAAAATCTAAACCAAAGGAAGATGATTAAATAAAGCTTTTAATCCTACACATTTTACTGTCATGGAGATTTATGAGATAAAGCCACGTTTTATTGTGTCACCAAGCCCAAATGTCACGCTAGTTTGTAGAAGGATGACAAGAAGAACAAGGTTAAGATTTGAGTCATGGCAAACTTGCATCTCTGTGTATGTTCCCGCTTTCTTTGGAACATAAGTTGGATGAATTTAGGATCAAGCTGTAGCACCGAGCATGTTGTTTGAAGCATCCGTATGTAACCAACAGCCTTCTTAAATTCATGCTAATATCAAATGTTCATTATAAACGCAAGAGTCAACACTGTAGATTGTTGACTCATGTCGGAGGAGTCTGAAGTTTTTTTTTACCCTTAAACACATGTAGGCTCCCCGCCTCCATGTTTTGTCTAATTCAACAAGATAAAGCGCCGCTGCGTGTTTCTCCATTCTTTCTGAATAATACCCCGAATCGTGCGCTTTACTTCAATAACACTGGCGCCAAAAGACAACATTAATGCGTCAGCTAAGAAGGCTGATGTCACCCTAATCACCATTACCAGACTGCAGATGTGAAAGGCAACTTCCCTCTGACACATCACACATTTTTTTTTGTATCATCTGCTGATATTATATTTAAGTCATCCTTCCTCTTTCACATCAAGTTCAAGTCAAACGAATTCTCCTAATTCACCTAATACCGCTCTGCCGGCAAAGAATGTCAGGAATGTTGTAATTTATTACGAATGAGCCATGCCTTCACATTACATTGAAAGGATGAAAAATTGCACTGTTGTGCATGTAGAGTTATTTTTATTGTTGCTATTTTTCTCTACTTGACATTCACGTCTACAGCTGTAGTTTGCCTTTGGCTGGTAATAATAATTTTATCTCTGATATGATAATATAGGTTGTTGTGCAACAAACACAATAACATTTTCACTGAACTTATGGGGACGGCTGCAACACTGCATGGTGTTTGTGCGACATGCAAACTGACACAAACATCTCAGGTTACTTTGCCTCTAAGATCTGATACAGGACTCTGTTACCAGTGCTTCATAATTCAGTGAACGGGAGGTTTGTCAAAAATCCTGTTAAGGCACTAAACACAAAGGCAGGACAACACAAGAGAAAATGATACCAGCAGTTGATTATTGCTCTGACGGTAGTTAAAAAGCACTTTTCAAACTAGCTTGTTGGCTAAATTTGACTCAAATGAAAAAAAAAATATAGTACAGCTCAGTTGCACAAGAAAGAACAAGGGTTTTGGTCAGAAAATGATATGTCTGAATATTTGTGCACTTCCTTTTTCTATGGATGTAAATATGTGGAGCAGAATGCTGCAACAAGCATGGAGCGTGACGATAAATGTGTGTGTGTGTGTGTGTGTGTGTGCAGTGAGCATTTTTAAGTTGCAACCCCAGGTTAAACTGTCATCAGGCTCTGTCGTTATGGGGAATTTCACAATTTATTAGTGAAATGGAGGCTGTGTGTGCAATAACTGGTGCGTTGTAAAAATCACACCAACACACACAGGCACACTACGTCACAAAACAAGAGCATGCCAAGATAAATGCTGAGCTCATGGATGAATGTGTCATGTTGATGTCACTTTTCCTCTGTTAGCAGCGGAAACTGCGTTTGGCAGATTTGTCCTGAAATAATTATAATGCTATACTATAAGCCCATCCTTGTTAATATCAAAATTAGGTTTAATTCCTACATAGACATGTCTGTAAATATTAAATATTGTCCATGCATTATACGGAGCCCACACAAGTCTAGTAAATCTGATCCTGCTGAGTCAGTTCATAAAACAAACTGGACACAATTCAGCTTCCAACTCTGGAGTCAACTCCACAACTAGCAGGAAAGTTTATATCATCATTAGTTTAGGATATAAAAACGTGTATAGTCATGTCTTACAACGTTGAATGAACAGAGGGTTTGGAGATTATAGGTGACAGTGACAGTGAGATGTGCCGTTGTTTCCATGGTAACTTGGGTGCATTAGGAAGTCAGTTAGCAAGACTATTCTATGATGATAGCAGTATCTTTTCTGTCAGGTATTTAATGTCCCATAAAGTCCTGTTTATCATCTGACATTCCAGAAATTGTACTGACATATTCATCCCCCCTTAAATTTAATACATACAGACGAGAAAATGTATTTGTGTTTTCATATTTTCCTCTCAAAAGTCTTAATGTAAACATTTGAATTTAGAATAGCGAAAAAGTGAGTCAGAATTCTAAATTTAAGTTCAGATTTCTTAGACAGAAATCAGAATTCTAGTATCCAGTATCTAGAATTCATTTGATAGTGTTTCTAATTCTATTCCATAATAATAATAAAAAAAAATGTCCTGTCATAAAAATGAACATAACAGAACAGAGATGATCTGGACAGGACTACATGGAACAAAACACACATAAACCCAGAAAAGCTCACGTCCCAGGACCACCACAGATCAGAACATGTTCGTCCTCATCCCGGGGTTGGACCAACTGGCAGCAGCGGACACGGGAGACACCCAGGCAGACAGCGGGGGGATTATTGGGTCCACTGGCATCAGCCATG
This sequence comes from Channa striata, assembly GCA_033026295.1. Taxonomy (NCBI): domain Eukaryota; kingdom Metazoa; phylum Chordata; class Actinopteri; order Anabantiformes; family Channidae; genus Channa; species Channa striata. The sequence continues at coordinate 5,678,915 of CM065186.1, forward strand.
CAGCTCACGTCCGAAGTCCGTCTTCACAGGGACGCTGTGTGTCTGTCCCATGTCAGCACACGGTCGTTACACGGTCGTCACTCCCGAACCGACAGCGGAGCAGCTCACGGGTTCGGCTTCAACGCCTGGATGTCAAAGTTCGTCTGGCGCTGAACGTAAAGTAGAACCGTAAGGCTGCTGCTTTTTTTCGGCCCTGTCGTACTTTTCTTACCTGGAAAGTGACCGGGCGTCCTGCAGAAAGTCCGGAATCGATCCACTCCGACAACGTCAGATGCGCTGGGTTCGAGCGGCGTCTCCGCGGCGACACGTCGCTCCGCTCCGCGTTGGCGCCGCGCTGGCTGGCGCGCAGGTGTGTATGGCGGACGTTTATCCCTCGGTGTGTCTGTCAGCGGCGGGCTGGGGACGGACGCGGAGGGACACAGGCGGGCGGGCGGGCGGCGAACACTGCGGTCGTGTCGTGGCATCGGCCGCTGTCACAGCAGCAGCAGCAGCAGCAGCTCCCCCGCTCCGAGTCGCTCCATGCCTGCGCGCGACGACGCCGCCCACTTTTTTCCGCGGAGTCCCGCGGCTGACCCGGCTGGCGCCTGAGCGAAAAGACGTGAGAGCGGGGCTAAAAATGTCGGTAATTGATAAAATTCAGAAAGTTCAGCTCGTTTAAATAAGTTAGCACAGTTTTTTCCCCCCGTCACCGTTACTCTCCCCACAACATGCAGGTAACGAAGTACATTTACTCGAGTACTTCACTACAGTTTGAAGGTTCAAAGGAGATTAAATAGATTTTACAGCAGTGACACTGCTTCATTTTAACATGTTAATAATAATAATAATAATATTTTCCCAAAACACTCTTACATTATCATCAGAAAAGGCTCCTCTGTGGTTTTAGCTATTTTATTGTACTGCACCATTTATAAATATTTAGCAAAATTATGGGACTAGCAATAATAGTAGACATATTAATAAAAAGCATTTGTTTTTGTCGTTTGATTGTTTTTAATCTCTTATCCTTTGGGAACTTCAAATGGTTATGGCCGGTTAATGACGTAGCTATTACAAATGATGTTCCCTTAATTAACCAGCTCAGAATATGTTTCTATTAATTAGCAGCTTTAGTAATATCTTCATGAAATCTGCCTGCTTTCATTAGTCAAAATCAACATGAACATTTCCTCGGTTTATTACTTCATTCTTGTCCAGGTCAGCGCAAGTTTGGGCTGTTCTTTCCAACCACAAGCACCGTTGACAGCAATTTGAGGAAGTAAAATTGCACTGGCTTTTTAAAAAATTGAGTCTCAACAAGTTTTTAATTTGAGCCAAATAATTTTGCATTTGTTCACAGCTCTGGTTGGAGTTCATATTGTGCAGAAAGAGGTCTCATTATGACAAATTATAGTTAATAGAAGTGGCACTCGATGACATGGTGCAGAGAAGTTCATGTTTCTCTGGCTCTGAACTTGTGTGGAAGGTGTGAGCAGCACTATGGTTTGTGGCTTTCCACTCAAACTGTAACTGCCGTATTTAGAATCCTTAAAACAAAAACTTTTTTTAGTGTGACAAAATCATAGGCGCTGCACGACAGATTATACGTCTGGTGACTGTCTTGCCAGCTATGATTGTTGCGTGTTGTGGTGTGAAACAATTTTTTTGCTGCGTCTGCAGTAATGACAGCTTCCTCTATGGGACCTTATGTGCAGAACAATTGCTGGAAACTGAGTTGTTTTTGCCTTTAAATGTTAGGAAGGAAAAGAAGGAGATTCAGGAAAAGGTCACAGAGAAGCACCTGAAAACAGCCTCACTCGAATACTCAGATGTGTGTTTATCAGTGCTCAATTTCATGCGCCAAAAATAGTGAAGATGCCCACTATTTATGTTAAATAATGATTTGATGTATCAACAGGCTCCACAATTCTCTGTCATACACCATCTGACGGACAGTATCTGTTCCACTAGCAGGGTCAGTAGGTCCTCATATGTTTGGTTCTGGCACAAAAACCTAGATTGTTACAGAAACTGATTGGGTTAAAACCCATAAGCAACACTGACTGACAGTTTGAGCTGGAAAAATAATGTTTCCTATGATTTGTCACCCAGCATGTGTTTGATGACAGTTTTAAGAAAATAGGCCTTTAGGTGTGAGAGTATGTGTATGCAGCATGTCTATAGCATACAAGCATGTGGAAAAGTATTTGTGTAACAATAATTAGTATTATAAAAGTACCGCTATTACTACATTTTGTTTATGAGTCAGACTAGCTGGAAACAAATGTATATTTTAAAACCTTTTTAGTTCGGTTTCCATTCCTTTTTCGAGTTTATTCCTTCCTTCAAGTTGGGACCTTGAGGAGCCTGCACAGTATCTTAGCTGCACTGCATTCTTCTGGACAGTGATCGCAGATGTTGTTCCTGGAATCTGCTGGAGCCAAACACACACACACACACACACATATATATATATATACACACACACACATATATACATTTAATATGTGCAGTTACATGTATGTAGTTTATGCAGAGACCCAACTTGCATTTATTTTCACCATATTAGATTATACTTTTTATTATAACTTTGTAATGAAAACCATCTCCCCAGAAATATCAACTTTTCTTGAAAAAGAGCCATTGAGATTTCTCACTGATTTCTTTTATCAGTGATCGTTCTGTCATAAACCTCCTCCATAAACTCTGAGTCAGTAAATGTGGGAGATGTCAGGCATTGTAGGACCCTGGTGGGCTTCATTGACGCCGCATTTGGCCGACAATGTCTGTGCATGAAAGCCCCTCACACACACACACACACACACACACATTATAGCTGAGAACACTCCAGATCAGTGGCGCTGTATGAAACGCTGGCTTTGTCTTCTCTCACAGTGGCCACTTTCATTCAAGGGCAGTATGTGGGTCTTTTGTTGTCTTTCGATTTTTGCTGCCAGTTGATCGTCACTATAATGTCAGTGGGCACAGAATACATTGGCTGCTGTACAAACATCCTATTGTTTTTCCTTTGAGAAACAGCTGTGTTGAAGTAGGCAAAAAAAAAAAAATGAACGTGATCGAGGGCAGTTACTGGACTCATAGATGGACTGATGTCAGTAAGGCAGTGACTTGTTATGACACAGTTTGGTTGGATTTTGCATGACTAATGCCAAATGTCAAATTTAAGAAGATGGATTTTTGATTTTTTGTTTTATTGTTTGTCTGTTTGATACAAGAAATATACCAAAAGTCATCAGAAAAATCCTGACCCCGTTGTTTGCCGTTGGTTACACTAAACACATGCCACTATTGATTCGGCTGGTTCATGAATTTTCCCAAGCACATTAATATAAGTTTTAAAGGATAAAACATTTCAAATATCTTATTCCAGCTGTTTTGCCAGGTGCCTCTAAACTTTGGCCCCAAAATGCAAGGACTATGTCTTTTAAAGGGGTGGGTTTTCTGTAGAAAGCAGCTCTCCTCATATTAACTAATTTGTGCGTATCTCCATGTTTGTCTTCAGTCAACCTTGGTGTCGCATAGATTCCCAGTGAAGTGTGTTTTTCCTCTTTCCTGTTAGTCAGACAGAGGCTATTGTTGCGCTTTGTAGTGTTAGTGAAAGGTGCAGGAAAGAGGTGTTTTTTGGCAGCCCACAGTGAAAAATGCCCGGTCAAATGAATTTAAAAAGTTAGATCCAGGGAGCACTAATGCGTCTGTAGCAGACTCTTCAAGATGTAGACTGTAACAAAAACAGAGATACTGTAAATCAGCTTTGGATTTGACACATTACCACATCTTTCCACAACAGTGAAATACATTTTCAATCCAAGTCAAACATTTCTGCCCAATTTTCGGTGACTTGTTCTGAGAGACCTCAGCCTTTCATTTGCTGCCACCTCCAGGAAGTTGAAGCTCAGTGACAAAGAAGCACATTCAGTCTTTACAACAGTGTTGTTCATATGAGCCGTCACATGTAGTGATCAGTTGTTCAGTATGTTACACTTATTCCCCGTGATGTAAAAATGTCCTGTTGATAAGTTCGTAACATGCATGAAATATACTTCTACACATTGGGAGTTATTGCTGTCAAACACTAGACGATAAAAAAGGCAGAGGCCCGTCTTGAAGCAGCTTGAGAACAATTAACATTAACATATTAATTTCAAGTGTGCTTAAGACATTATCAAAACATTTTAGAAGCAGATATTCTCCAGATGGCATATTTTTTTTTGTAGATAGCTGACTTTTTTAACGGAAATACAACAACGGACTCAATTATAGGTTAAAGGCTGCTGTGTTTTTGTTTTCTTGTCCTACAGTGACATCTGCTGCTGCATTTGTTGAGCAAAACCTGAAAAGTTTAGAAACCAGGCAGAATTTCCTTGGAAACATCCCAGAGCTGTTACATATACTAACAAAGATGTTTGTTATTGTTAAACATGAATTTAACATCTGATTTTTGAGCGAAATCAGTTTTTATTTAGATTTTAATGCAGTGAGTTTCACTATTAATCTGAATAATTTAATTACTGCTATTATTAGGCAATGCAAGACCAATAATGTCTGTTATTCAAATGAAATAAATGACATTGAAAAGACAAAAACACAAGACAGATACAATATGAAGAGATAGTAAATTTTATTTTTACTTTCAGTTGTCATCATTATAACAATCAAAATAAAAAAGTCCTTTACAAATGCAGGATAGCTGTGTTCATACAAACCGACACTGCTACAGTACATAAATACACCAGGTTTGCAACAACTGCTTAATAGAGACACACAATTATATTTATGAACGAAAAAGACAAAAACAAAACCACGGGGAAATACATAATGTTGGGACTACAAAGGTAAAATGACATACATACATTATGGTCATTTATCATTTCCATAATTTATATATGCATGTGAGCATGTGTACTGTACGTTTGCATGTGGGGCTTTCAGTGTTGGTGTGTGCATGTTTGCGTGTGGACTAAATCACTGTCCGTGTCTCATCTGGGGCCGAGTTTGAAGGGCGCCTTGAGAGCTGAGAGGTTCTTCTTGTGGGGCTTCACTTTCAGGTTTTGTTTTGGTGCCGTTTTCAAGTAAAAATTAAGCTGTTGGAGAAGAGACGAGAAACGAGGAGTGAGTGAGCGAGGCAGATAATCCCAGCACAGCACAGCAGAACATGCAGGTCCTCTCATACATGTTTGAGGGGACCTGAACCCACCTGAATGGCTTCAGCGGGTCCGACGGTGACAGTGCTGGTGAAGGGGGCGTAACCCGGCGCCGAGGCTGTCACGGTGTAGGTGCCTGGTAACAGGAGCCTGAAATAGTCACCGTCCACCCCTGGAAGAGCAGGTGTGAGAAGGTGAAATGTTAGGACACGTCAACGTTTCTATATTTCAGACCTACTGCATCACGGTGGTGGCAGATAAATGCAGATGCTACGATGTAAAAATACAAGTACAAGCCCTGCAATGAAATGACACTTGAGTAAAAATCAAATAAATAAAGTATTTTCATCAACTTTCATTTAAAGCATAAAAGTAAATGTGTCCACCATTCAGACAAAACAGACTCTGTCAGAGTTTTAGAGAATTAGGTCTAAAAAAGTATTTGCGTATTAATGTTTTTATGTATTTGCTCAACATGCAGCTAAGTTGGGCTGCTAAGTGGCAAATTAAGATATCTTCATGTGTACTCTGCACTTTACACAAATTTAAAACTGCTTTTCTACCTTTTGTCCACCAGAGGATGGCTTGTTCCGTTCCAGTGTGAGGATTTTTTGGGTACTTTCTCAGACCAGGACAATATCATCCTATTTGCCAAAACCCCAAATTCACATATTTCTTCAGCAGAGGCACCGAAGACTACAAACCTCACGGGAACAACGACCACATCTGTATCAAAGTAATAACACCCCTCCCACTGCGTCTCACCGCTGGTCACGTCATGATGGATGCCAGCTACAGAGATCTCAGCATTGCCGATAGCGTTGTTGTTTTCATCATAGACCATGCCTTTAATCCCATGATGCACCTAAAAAAGGAAGTAAAAAAAAACCCCAACGACGTGCAACCATTAATTTTTTGTACATTTTGAACTACCATGTGCAACATATGCTAGTAAATAAGTTACATAAGAGTGACCACTTTTGTGTTTGCATGCTGCCGCAGAATGCAGCATTAATTACAGGCTACGTCGGGTCAAAAACACTACATCTCCAAAGCAAATATGAACCGTCTCCAGTGTCCGTGGTGTGCAACATGCGAAACAAGACCAGAACAGAAGAGCATCCACGAACCCTTTCAGTTGGGTTTGTTTAATCAGGGCTGTGGGTAAAGGTATGCGACTCCCTCGTGACTTCAGGAACACTGTTAGGGGCCACGTATCACTGTATTTCATCTCAGGAGGATAAAAGACATTTTGTCTTCACACCAAGGCCTCGTTTCATAGTTGGTGGAAGGTAAAAGTCAGTTAACTCGTATTTCACGCAGCTCGCTTTGAGTCATTTTATCCACGTAACCCCAGCCAGTATTTACAAGAAGCCAAAGTATTGGATTCTTGACTTCTTGGCACACGTGTTCCGGAGTTTGACTGCACAGTACGTCTGTGTGCCTGTAGTAATTGTAATGCATTTCTTTTGCTGTAACTTTAATCTGCCAAAGTGTGTGTGTGTATGTGTGTGTGTGTGTGTGTGTGTATGTGTGTCCTCTGACCTGCTCCAAGTATGAAACCAGGGCTTCCCGGTTGCCGAGCCATTCTCTGGGCAGAGCCGCTGCTGGAGGAAACTTATCGCAGCTCAGTTCCAGGGTGATCTCAAAACAGTTGGTGTACAGGTAGTTAAAGTCCTGCATGCCTGAAATGCAAATAGAGTAATTTATTAAAAAGTAGACTCCACAAATCGTTTGAAAGTCACACATGCAAAGCACGCATGCATGTAACTGCATAGCTCACGGCATAACAGTTTATTTTAACGGAGTTGTTGAAATAAACACGACGTGCTCCAACAAAATGTAACTGCGGGTGTTTGCGTTTGATTCAAATAACTTGCACGACTCAAGTAAAAAGCTTTACAGATTTACATTCCATAGACGAATTGAGAGCAGACCAGGATTTACACATCAAACAAGTGGCCATTGTTATCACTGCAGTTACACAACGTTTTAATTGAGATTCGACTAGATACGAGCACAGACAGTTGGATGAATTTGATGTTGTTTTTTAAAAATTCGCTGTTCTTCAAAAATGTAATGTTTTTTTAATTCACGGTTATTTACAGGCTTGCTAAGCTGTGCAGCTGTTGGCGAACGGGAGGTGAAGAGGAAGAGTCGCAGAGTTCATGACGACTCTGGGACAGTGGGGGCCCCCGCAAGCCATTCAGGGCACATTGTCCATGCTGGGGACTTTGCCAGCGCCGGCCATCGTCCCTGCAGGTGGCCTTGTCTTTCTTTGGCACGAGAATGATAGTGGATGTTCTCCAACATCCGGATGTTGTGCACACAAGAAGGAATCTGGTCAGGACCGTGCTTCACAGTACTGCCAGAACATCAGGTGGTTCGCTCACCTTTGGACAGAGAGTACCAGCCGGCGCCGTTGGTGATCCCTTCATCGAAGAAGTCCCCGCAGTTCCAGCCCTTGTGCATCCAGCTGTGAGCGTACGAGTAGGTCCTCGCCAACTGTCATAAAATGCAAATCCACAACATGCCCTCATGCACTTGCAACAGTCGAGGATGAGTTCAGACGCGTGTAACACGTGGAAAGAATTTTTAAATCTGCAGCCCACCTGTCTGAAGAGCTTGTCATCCGGGGTGGCCGCATACATGGTCCTCCCTCGAATCCTGGGATCCCTCGACTTGTCGAAGGGATAATTGGCCACCACAGCTCCTCCGTGGAGGTTGGCCGACAGCACGAAATTGTAGTTTTGCATCCATTTTATGATTGCCAGAGTCTCTGGTTCAACCTGCGGAAAATATTCAGCTCATATTGTAACTTTTACAACTGACAAACTTCCAGGATAAGATTTAGGGCGTTTTTTTTACAGACACACTAACACATAACCACATAACAATAACTTCTCACTGCACTGCAGCGTCGTGTTTACGTTACGTCCTTCAGCAGATGTCCAACTCTTACTACTGCTAAATCATTTTTCCCCTTTCAAACAAATCTAACGTCATATTAGCGTATGTCAGACCTACCCCACACTCCAGATAATTATATTACAGTGTTACACATACAGACTTTCACCTTATCCCAGACTTTAACCAAACAACATCAGGGGACTAAAGACATCTGGTTTTCTTTTCACCCAGAACCACTGGACTCTCCTGGACAACTCCCACTTTCTTCTCCTCTCTCATATTTTCTGAGTGACGTTTCCCAACTTAACCTTTTTGCTCTGTTTTAACCTTTCGCTCTTAGGAGACCAGGGTTATTTTTATTGAACTTCATCACCTACTTGTTAAGGCAGACGCTGCAGTTACCATTTGGAAAAGTAAGTCTTGGCTCTGGAATCCAAAGAGTGAGATGAGTTTACAAGATGACAAAGGGCTTTTATTAAAAGCTGCCATGATGGAAACAATAAATCTACTATATGTATGGAAACTATCCTAAAATATTAAACTGTCAGGCTTATGGCTAGTTTCTATGTCACAAAAGGTTGTTAAGTTATTCTTATTGTTCCTATTGTGCATCACATTCTGAAGAAACAGAATCAGCCATCCAACATAAATAAAGAAAACAGCCATAAACTTTCAAATTCCAGTTTAGACCACCATTTATTTATTTACTCCTGCCCATATGTCACGCATGAACACAAGGAATAATACTGCTCCTGGCAAGGGTTATATAGGACAATAAACTCAGCCTGGCTCTGTTCTTTAATATTCCGGCCAATAAAAGCCCTCTGGCCTTGAATGCAGTAATTGTGCCCAGGAAGCGGGACAGGTATTTATTATCTGTTTATCTTTATATACACTCGCACGCGCTTTGCAGTCAGAGCTGTCACCGTGGTGTCGAATAACAAATGAGGGAGACATTACCTCTCTCACACACACACACACACACACGCATATCAAAAACTCAAACAAATCAGCAGACAGAAGGAATAATATCACACCCTCTTACATACCAACACAAACAAATCTGGGGTTTGGTGACACGCACTTTAAGTCGGGTTTCACACGGTGTGACGCATGCTGTCTGCAGACTAAACAATTTCCAGTTTGGCCTTAGAAAAACTCCCGCTGGCCTCCAGCTGTGAGGTGGGCTCGTTTTTTCAGGGGCTGTGTAATTACAGCACAAACAGACGCTGCTGTCAGTCTGTGCATGGCGGAAAACAGGAAAACATGGATTCCAGTTCGAATTACACCATGACAACTGGTGCTAGTCCTAAAACCTAAATCTAAAACTATACTCCTTTGTCACGCAATTTAATAATCTCATTTATTATTAAGTGTAAGATCCGTCTCCTAGAACAGCCCACATCAATCCTGGATGTCATTTAAATGTATTGAGGGTGAGGCTGCTTCTTTTAGCCGGTGAGGACGAAGCCCTGAACCAGCATGAATGAAGGATCTGTAACAGTGGCACAGTCACTCTTTTGTGGATCTCTTTAAGGTGACAGTCATGGGGGAAGACTGCCAGCTTGTGACTGGAGGGACCCGGGTTTCAGTAAAGGAACAAAGAAATGCGACTGTAGCTGTTTAGATTCGATCGTTTATACTTTATATTTGTATATATCCGTTCTGGAAATATGAAGAACACTGGCTCAGTCTGTTTGGACATTTAGATTATGACTAAGTGGTTTATCAGATTTTATTTAGTCACTTTGTTTGCTTATGGTTTTCAACCTGTGCTTTTCTATTTCCAATAAAACAAACATCTTCTGAATGTTCAAAAATAAATTATAACTTTATATTAAAACCACTATTGATACTTCTTGTATGTTGATGATTAGGGATGATTAGGTGACATCACTTTTTAGTTGTTTTTACAAAGAATGCATTGCGTCATAAATGTTTTCTAATACTGGGTTAGCACATTTTAACTACATTGTCTATTTGCATAAATAGACGCAGTAAGTCTAAAAATGTTTATAGTTTACTTTGGATGCATGAAAGAAAATTAGAATATATTTTAGAGACAGTGTTGTCATGCAGTCATAACCCTCAGTTGCCAAAGCAGACATGAGGCGAGGCCAATGCGTTGAAAAACTTCAAGGAATTCAGTGACTTGTGGAATTTCATGGTGAACTCAGTTCGCCTTGTCTGCCGAAGATAAGACAGTAGCAAAGGACACATTCCCAACAATCTGACCTTAATGCTAGTGTACAGGGAAAACTAATGGACTGATGCAGCTGCCAAAAAGTTTTCTCTCTTGAAGGATATGGCTTGTTCACAGAGCAGGGCGGGTTTGCATTATATTTGAGAGAAAGGACATACCTGCGCGTGCAGACAGTTTAATAAATGGGTATTAATGGTCTCGCAGCAAGACGTTTATTACCAACCACAACAGAGATTGTGGAGGAGATCAGTTCAGACTCAGATGCTGGTGACAGAATTCTTATATACAGTAAATCTCATCAGTTGAGTCAGACTGGCAACCTGCCCAAGATGTACTACACCTCTCACCCAGTTACAGCTGGGATTGTCTCTAACACCCCAGTAAACATTAACAGGATACGCAGATGGGATCACGGACGAATGAATATGTTATCAAGTGACCTTCCAAAAGTCTAAAGGTTTAAAATCATATCACACAGCTTACAGAGTGGCTGGAACTAATCGCCCACGTAAAATGTCAATGTCAAGCACTTCGGGTGAAATTAAAGTTGGATTAAAGAATATTTTTAGATGCGCTTCGGTTCCATTTTGTCATCTGAGCTGAACTGTTTTAGTTTGCGAAGACAAAGGGGAACGGTCCCCGTCTGACCCAGAGGGAGAAAAGAACAGTTTATGTGACTACGTATGGCCTGGGCTGTGCAGACACATCCACCCAAACGGGTCGGACAGAACAGGACCACACAACTGGACAATTTCAATTTCAATTCATTTAGTTTACGCGCAAATGGCCTATGAGTTTGTTTCTGTCAACAAAGTTAAAGCCAAGATAACTCAGTCACAGCTGCTCGTGACGCACACACATTTGTACACACACACACACACACACACACACACACAGATAAATGGTGTCCACTCTGTGTGCTGATCCAGTAGCACTGACCTGTTGCTCCCAGTTGTCCGGCAGGGGCAGGTGGTGGTTTCGACCTTTGGTTTTCTCGTAGTAATACATGAGTGCGTTCAAGTCTGGAAAGTTCCGGTTCAGATCAATATCTCTGGAGTTTCCTCGGCCCACCAGGTAGCCGTTGAACTCTGGACCCTGTGTCCCCACAAGACAAAACATCGATTTATTTCAGCAGAACGTTGGTTGTGTCATCCGCTCTTTCGTTTTCCCTAAATTGATAAAAATACAGTTTTGTGGCTTCTGGGTTTTTGTATTTTGAGCCTACGAGTTCACAATGCTTGTAAGTAAGTAAAGCAAAGCAACAAGTAAACTGTTTTCCAAAAGGTTTTCTGTGGTTTCTCACCCACAGTGATTCATCATTCATCCTCATCATTTCTCAGGAATCCAAAACAATACAACTGAGTGAAAATCCCAAGGTGATAAACTACTTGATGAACTCAGGGTGAACTGCATTAACTCTAATGAGCTCTTTGGTTTCTTAACAAAGCTGCTGAACTATCAAACAAAGATGTTCTTGAGTTGCCTCTTTTGAAAATATGAGCATATTCTTGCATAATGTGCAAGTATTTCCATGCAGGCTTCTACAAGTCAGTCTGATCAGCTGCAGCCGACTGATAAACAGTGAACTGACTGAACTTGATTTTTTTTGCGAGAACATAAAAAAATATATTGTTTTTCCACAGAAACTCAATAGCACTGTGCCATCTTGGAAGCTGGAAAATTTAACAATCTTCCCATTGTTATCCAGATGCGGCTGCACACAAACATCTGTCGGTGCAGTAAATTATAGTGTGGCGTGCATGGGTTGCCTGAGCGGCCAGCAAGTGGCAGAGAGAGAGGGAAGGCCGTGTGCGGCTGGCTCCATAAGGACATATATTTAGTCCTGAAAAATTGCATGCACATGTATATGTTTGTCTTCAAAGGATTTGCACGTGCGTCTGTCTGTTTCACAGCCCATAAACGGCAATTACTGCCCGCAGTAGAGAGGATGAAGGGGGGGTTACTGCAGGCTTCAGCAAACAGCGGATGGAAACGACGCGATTGGCTACTCACACATATTGATTTTCAATCAAAACCTACACCTTTACATGTAAATGTTATCAGCCGGAGCTGTTTGATGCCTGCTGGATGGGATTTCACTTACAGGAGTTTCTAGCATTTCCCCCGACACGAACACAATCAAGACAAAATGTGGAAACCTTTTGCTCTATAAGTGGCACACGATTGCTCAAAGATTTTCCCCTGTTTTTTTTTTTTTTTTTTTTAGTTTTAGTTTTTGGCACGCAGAGGCCTGGAGCTCAAATGTATAGCCGGGTGTGCATTACCTGTCTGGCAGCCACTTCGTAGCCGTCGGGGTTCATGGAGGGCAGGATGTGGATGCGTGTGTCGTGGATCAACCTCGTGATCCGCTGGTTTCCTGCCCGGTACTCCTCGCACAGAAACTGGGCGAACTTAATGAGCAGCTCGCGGCCGAGCACTTCGTTGCCGTGCATGTTGCCCACGTACTTGAACTCCGGCTCCACTGGGGAGGAAGTGGAGACACAGGGAGGGGAGGATGAGGTCAAAGGGTCACACACAGCTGCCCTGAGCAAAGAGTACAGCAATGTGTACGCACAAAACATAAAAATACTTCTGGACTGACTTTTTAAATTTGCAGATGATTCTTCATCAGCAGTGCTATTTGCATCGTGCTGATCATATACTTTTCTATTTTCCAACAACGTCAGCGTCATTTGCTTTAAAGACATCATCATTAGGCTGCCTGGCTATGAGCAAGAGGACAAGGATACCAGGCAGGAAACGACACATTTCCTAGCGAGACGTGCTATATCTGTGTTTCCCACTGTAAATCATGAAATGTCCGTGTATGACGAACAGTAAAATGCTTGTGCAGGACAGACATTAATGCTCCCACATCAGTCTGAGACTCAGGTTTGTGGTGCTGGTTCGAGCTTATAGTCTCTGGCCAGAGACAAGGAGGGAGCGGGCTACAGATGTCTGTTAACTACTCTTTTCTTTCTGATTCTACTTTTAGTCCGCTTTTATAGTTTCATACTTGTGTCATCGGACATGACGAACACTGTCTTGAGTTATATCACTGGCAGGAATTTATCGGATTTCATGTGGGTCCCTCTGGAGCCACAAAAGGCTTCATGTGTTTGTTTCACATGTGCAGCGGTGATCTCCAGTGCCTGTGAACAGGCTTTCATGTAGATTCTTGCTGAAAGGACGATCAACTTTATACTTTGTAAGTGAACAAACGTGTTGCCTTTTCTTACGTGTGTGCACAATAATTGTGCACAATTATTATCAAGATTTTCACAGTATTGCCACTTGATAAGGATGGTTGTGACACAGATGAGTGAGTCTGACGACAACTGATTGAATTATTTAGATCGGATCACCTCTCTGCGTATCTTGAGCTGACTGGGTGAGATAACGATCCAAACATTCTCCCTCTTTGTGTGGTGCTCGCCCTCTTCCCGGGGGTCCTTTCATTAATCACACCTGCTGCTACTGCTGCCGCTGCCGCTGCAAGGGCCCCGAACTCTGCCGCTTTAAGACTGAACGGTGGTGTAACTTGAGATACGTGTCGGACATAATGCTGCATCTTTGTATTTGTGACATGAAGGACTAATTGGGGGCTCAGGAGGACTTAGGGCGTAATGTGGGCGAGCAGATACTTCAAAATGTATGAACACCCTGCACCAAATTGCTGCAGGCACCCAAATGGCAGCTTGGCACTGCAATTCCCCTCCATTTCTTTAGGACGAGGCCAGCTGGCGTGGAGTTCAGAAAAAAAGTGTTGGCGCTAGAGTTTCTCTTGAAAAAAAAAAACATGCATGTGACAGCGGCATGTGACAAACCCGAACTTTCTGAAGGATACAAAAGGGGGTTGACCTAGACGAAATCTTGGGTGACTCCTCTCCGTGAAGTGCACGGTTCCTGTTTTTGGACCCTCGGTCACCGTGCAACAGAGCGGGGCCACATCCTTCTATTCTACTGAAGGAAGCCCTTACGTGTGCAAATGCGGGACAAAACTGCAAGCTCAGCTGCAGCCAAAACTGCAATTCCTGCCGTTGTTTTTTTAACTAGCTGCTATCGCAAATGCAAGACGGGGGGAAAAAAAAAAACACTCTTTTACTGCATGTCATTTACGCGATTATTATCATAAGGCCTGTTTTCAGTACAAACATTTGCTACAATGAGGTTATGGTTTTCAATTTGCAACCCGTGTACAAATAAACACCTGAAGAGCTGATTTAAAGGTTAGGAAAGAAGAGGCCGACGTGCAAAAACAAGCAAAGCTTTTGCAAGGAACAAAACCTGCTCAAGCTCTTCTTCTCTTGGCACTTTGCTTTCAGTGTCTTCTCCCCGAGTTTTTTTGCTTTCTCTGTCCCTCACTTTGGATAAAAGGGTCTAAAACGTAAATGTAAGAGTCAGTTTAGGGCTCAAGGCTTGACTCAAACCCAATCTGCTCAGCTTTGAATAACACCGCACATTATTTTGTCAGCGGTTGGATGGCAACAATGAAAATGAATCACAGATGTTGACTTAATTCTTTCACTTTTGCTACTTCTCGATGACTTTGAATTTTCCACAGTCGCCACTGATGTTTATCACAGAAGCCAGCTCGGGATAACTCTCCCTTTTCATCATCGCTTTAAAGCCACGCAGGAATTTCGGCCCCATAAAGCTAAATCGAAAGCTTGCATTTCGTCTCGAGGAGGCAGCCGGCGGAGCCCCCACAGCCGTGTCTCTACAGCTCGAGCTGCAAAACAAATGGGCAGACAAGTGCCACAGGAGGTCGGCGTTAGAAATCCATCATCATTTAAAATCCATTTGCTCCACTGCTGGAACATTTCATCATGTTGGCTTTTGTGGAAAGAGCGTGAGGTCGCTCCCAATTACAAACTCATGTGGTTTCCACAGTTTCATTTCAATTCAGTGTGAAATACGTGTTATTGCGAAGAGTTCCCTGATGTCATCCTCAGTGAAGACACTTTCCTGCACACCGGGCATTCGAGCAACGAATCAGGTGTTACTCACATGCTTCGTGGATGCCCGGGTTATCGCTGAACTCCAGCACATAGAGGTGGCGCCCCTCTACGCTGCGCCCGATGCTGTAGATGCGCGTGACGTACGGGCACTCGTTCTGCACTGAGAACAGGGCTCGCACCATCTCCTCGTATCGGTGATGCTGGAGGTCGGAGCCTGACGCCAGGAGCCCCATCAGCCCCAGCGGGAGAGCGCAGAGCCAGGGGAGAGTCCACCGCTGCTGCATGGTCCCTCAGCCCAAGTTGTGCAGCACAGGAGCAGAGCCGGCTGGAGAGGAGGCTGGCTACAACTATGCAAACACACACACACACTCACACACACTCACTCACACACACACAGACATAGATGTACATTAATGTCTTTACACGCCGGGCATGCTGCTGTCTCCCTGCTCGCTCTTTTCCTCTCTGGCTTCCCTTCTTTCTCCTGCTCTCCCTCCTCCCACATACAGTCTTCACGCTGAAGAGCAAGTAAGGACAGCCCCTCGCTCCGTCTTTGTCTCACCCTCCTCCTCCAACAGCTGCTTCTCTCTCTCTCTCTCTCGCTCTTTCCCTTTGGGTCCTCGTCAAGTACACGCTACTTGCTTTATTGGCGCCGAAAATGCTTCTGCTTCAAGGGGTTCGACCCACAGCCCTCCTCCCCCCCGAGCTCTCTGCACACACAATCCGAATTTTATTCCGTCCCCGAGACACTCATTTTCTATCCCTTTCTTTGTCTCTAACTCTTGTGCTATACTCCCTCCCTGGGAAAGAGGGGTTGTTTCCATGGCACTGCTCTCCCCAACCCCTGCAGCCCTCAATCATCCATTCATTAACTCTTAAGTCAACACACAACCCCTGCGTGTCCGTGTGTGTGTGTGCATGCACGTGTGCTCGAACTCCTTCGATGAATCCGGGTGAGCTCATTCCCATCCTCCGGGCTGGTTTTCTTGTTGTTCATACACACTGCATGGAAAACCTGCATGATCCCATATGACCCAGAAAGACACGACGGAGCAAACGCCGCATTTAAACTTCCAGAAGAGACACCAGTTGATGTCAACTCAACGTGCAACCAGCCCCCAAACAAACCGGCATGTTCAAATACTGCAGCGTG
This sequence comes from Channa striata, assembly GCA_033026295.1. Lineage (NCBI taxonomy): Eukaryota > Metazoa > Chordata > Actinopteri > Anabantiformes > Channidae > Channa > Channa striata. Next base: position 5,695,283 of record CM065186.1, read on the forward strand.
CAAGCAGTGCTGTCAATCAAACCTGCGAGGGGGGGAGGAAAAGGGGAACTTTAAACTTTATTTCTGAAACAAAGATAAGGAGAGAAGAAAAGCAAAAAAAGCAAACACTAAGCTTTACCTGAATATGATTCATCTCGTACACATCAGGCCTTTGACGTCCCAGTTAACGTGATTACTGTGGCACTCTGGCTTTGTCTCTGCCGGTGATTGAGTTTCTTCTGCTTCAGTGTTTACATGTGATATACCTCAAGGCTCTGCTCTACTTGCCAGCCCCACTCACATCTCACAGCAACAGTGCCAACAAGTCTCAGCTGTGTCTTTCATTTCAACGAGACAATTCCAGTAAGATAAAAAAAAAAAAAACCTACATTTTGTGCCAAAACTAAACGTCTCCTAACATCTTTCAGCCAAGCACATAGAACAAACTGGCTCTGAATTCTTGGAAACATCTCCCTCAGCGTTGGAGTCAAAACAGAGCGCATTAAGTCGAAGAATCTGACCTTGAATTTAAACCTCGACTGCATGTGTAAACAGAGCAGCAGGGAGGTTTTCTGTTTCCATGAAAGTTACAGGAATATGTAAGTAACCTAAACCTGTCTGCTACATCCTCCTTTTCCATGTCTGTGATGGACATGGGTTCACTCACTCCGTCCTGAAAAACAGGCCTTTTCTCCTGCAGAAGCCTCAAGTGCTAATGATCATCCTTATGAATGAACCTGAAGACGTTTATAGGAGTTGAAAGTGATCTTCCCACATGCACATACACACACACACAGATATTTGTTGTAAGAACGTGACATCTGGTGGATGTTTAAAGGTATCACAAAGTTTCTCGTCCTGCACAGAAAAAAATCTACTTTTGTTTGACGGGTTCAGCTCAAACTGGCCTGTGTGTAAATCAGAGGGAAACAAGAACTTAACAGTCATTACTGAACTATCATAGAAATATTATTGCCAATTTACAAAATTTATTTCAAAATACATGTGTTTTTTTCCCAAGCCAATTACGACCTGTTTTTACAAAAAGAAATAAAATAGGTCAGATTTTGGCCAGTAGATACTATTCGTGCTTCCAACTGCACTGATTAACAAACAATTAAAAACAAGCCTAAGATATGTCAATGTTTGGTTGCAAAAAAATAATTAACTAGAATGCTGCATTTACAATTGCTGAAAACCAAACAGCAAGCCTCTGCTGAGTAGACTTATATTCAGCTGTAAGACTTAAAAGTTCAAGACTCAATAATATGCAAAAATCATGGTTATCATATTTTTTGGATCTAGATCTACACAAATCATTCAATATCTGTAATTATTTGTTCCAGCCGTCACCGTAAATATGTTTCAGGGCCAAACATGCGGGACACACAAATAGACAAACATTCATTTATCACATTGACAATTTAGAGTCATCAATTAACTAAATATTCTCAAACTAAATTCAAACATTCAAACTCCACAAAGAAAACGGTGGGCTGGGGGCTTGTCAACCTAAGTCAACACAGATTTACTTTCAGCTGACTAAACAGTTTCAGTATAATTTTATAGTAATTCATATTTGTTGATTATTTGATGTAACATACATTTGTGGGTGGTCTGGAAGGAGGGGCCAACCATTTAATAGAATGGGAAGTGATTAAAACTGCAGACATCACTTCCTTTTAGGCAGAGCCAGAGTATTAATGCTTTGCAGATTCGGCCACCACATCAGACATTTTCAAACTCTTGCAAGTCACATGTTTTCTTTTACGAATGGAGTTTATCTGCAACAGCTGGAATAAGAAGAAAATGCAGATGTCTGCGTTACCACCAACTTTTTTTGTCTGTCTCCTGGCATGTGTTCTGAGCTGCTCTGCCTCTGAAGGTAAGCAAGTGTAAATAATATATTTGTATATTAACTTCATGCTTCTTACAAACGCTTGAGTCCAGTCAAAGTTGCATATTGTGACCTAAACACGGACAATCCTGTCCAATCTTTCTCATGGGCAGATTTCGCTCTGCGTCCATCGTAAAACAGTCGCATATCGATCAGAGTGAGTCACTTCCTTGGGTGGTTATCTGTTGGAAAAGGACTAGTTCTTAATAATACTAAGTGCTATTAGCATTATTTACAAAATATACACTAAATACACAAGCTATGCCACAAATCTACTTAACAACCCTTCAAAAACGGCAAGAATACGCAAAAAGGGTCTCTCAAGAAGCCAACATGGCTGAAGAGAAAGAGCAAGTGAAAGTAAAGGCAAAGAGGGGCAATATGCCTTTGTTTAACTCAAACACACAGATCCACACAAACAAAGATCAATTTCTGATACTCAAAATGACACACAACACACAACCGAAAAAGAGCAGCATGCATAACACACGGCCAGAGCCACAACACAAACATCTGATGTTAATAACGACTACAGCCGTCTACAGTCGATGAGCTTGTGTTTGTTTTGTAAAGTAGAACTATCACAGATGATCTGCAGTGTATGAGGACCAACAGTTATTAAAAATGATTCAATTCAGCCTCTGTGACACCAGTTATTCTTTTAGCACAGTGAACCTTTTAACATCTGAAATCAGAGTAGTAAAATAATATTGATTTCACGTTAAAGAAAAGATGAAACAAAAACAATCAGATCTTAGATCAAACCTGTCAGACGTTAGGTGTTTTGGTTTCTGGTTATGCTTTTGTTTCAATGTTCATCTTCTGTTGTTTGTTTGTTTTTGTTTCTTTCAAAATTGGTAGATAGATTTATGTTCCTACATTTGATAGTGAGTGTTTTGTTGCTGAGAATCTATTGTGGCTGGTCATTTGAATTAATTTGGATTTCGCGTTCCTTCACCCATTTGTCAGACTCTGCCTCAGCTGCTGGTGACAGTAGAAATTTGTGCGATGAACAATAGTTGACAAATCTACAAGTTTGTTTGAGAGTCGCTCCCTCTGATTGGCTGATGTGGAAGAGGGGAGTTTTAATTTAACCTTTAATCATTTCTGCTCTGCTTCAGGTCCACTAAACATCAGCACTGAACCTGGACACACTGTCACTCTGACATGTCGAGTCACCACCAAGAACCCGGTCACAGTTGTGGAGTGGTGGAGACCTGATCTGGAAACTGGATCTGGAGGTTTTGTCTTCTTTTACCGGAGTGGCGAGTCTGATTCAGAGAAGCAGCATCCATCCTTCAAGAACCGGGTTGAGCTGAAGAACAAACATTTAGAGGAGGGAGACATGTCTGTGATTCTGAAGAACGTTACCATCAAAGACAATGGAACATATGAGTGTTATGTGGCTGAAAAAGGAAGATCGTCTCAGCTCATCACAACCATCAACCTGACAGTCGTCCATTCAGGTAAGTGTGTGTGTGTATATGTGTGTGTGTGTGTTGAAGCTGCTTCCAGGTTGTTGGGGGTGATAGTGAAGCATCCCAGATCAGATGTGCAATAAATCGTGTTTGAAGAGGAAATGGGTTCCTCACCTGCCTGACACCTCACGCCTCACAAGTCATTCTCTTCTTACAGGTGGTGGAGCTGGACACACTGAGGATGGAGGAGGCAAGGATGGACATGTTGGACTGGCAGCTGGTCTCCCAATTGTTGCCCTTCTTCTTGTTATTGCTGCTATTGTTTTGTTTTATGATCAATAAACACTTATGTACGTAAAAAGTAGAATAGTAAAAAAAAAGTCTTCGATGGCATTGCTGCTCAGTCTGTGAGTGTCCTGCTGCTGATTCTCACTAATAACCAACAAGGTTAATCAAAGTCAGACTGGACACGCAGCAGGTAGTGACGGACCTGTAAACTGGAAAATCAGTGAACAACCCAGCACTTAAATAAATTATTTATTTTCCCTGAAACATCAGCAGGTCACCAATGAGATAAGGTAGAGACAACCTAGGACCAGGACACTAACAGCCAGTAAACTATTGTGTTCTTCGATGCAGAAGAACTGACACACAGCAGCTAACACACACTTCCTGCAAGCTCTCTTCTGACACTACTTAATGGTTTACGTCTTGTGTTTACTCCATCTCAGCTCCATGTGAAATATTGGTATGTATGGGAATCAAATACGTAGGATTATCGCGGTACTGTGTATTACCTGTATTTCAACCTGTGAATTATGAAGTGTTAATGTAACAGTAAAAGTGCTCCGATGAGTTACAGCTTTTATCGTAAAAAAACTGCACTTTTTAGTGACCATAATGCTCTGGATTTTGAACTAATGTTAATAAATGAATGTTTGAGAGTCTCTCATAGCAGCCTGGTAGCTCATGTTGTAGAGATGCTGGAGGGCTCACTGCTGTTAAATGCAGATGATGAATCTCACTGTAACTTGTATTTGCAAATGTATACCATTTCGGTTTCATACTTAATATGATATATAATATATTTCTGTATTTTCTTTGATACCATGACCTTTAAAAGTTTCCTACTAAGTGATGCTGTGACCAGATAAAATTGCACTTGAACATATAAATAAATGTCAATCTGTTTTTTTGGTCTGTGGTTTTGTATGTTTGTTCTCTGATAACTGCACTCAACGGACGTGTGAATGTTTCTGTTTTCAGAGATTTCACCTTGTATTTCTGCCAGTTGACACAAGTAAAAATAAAATAATCTTTATATTAAACAATCATGTTTTCTAAAAATAAGATTATGAGGCTGGTAGTAGGTTTTATTTCATTCACAGCTCTGCTGTGTTGAGGGTGTTTCCCACAGGAAACTGGACGAAAGAGCTGCTCGCTTCTATTATCTTTAACATGTCAGCAAGGTAGCGAACACAATGGTTAACCACAGAAGATGTAACTTATGAGAAATCTTAACAGCATCAGATTATCTTAGATTTACTGAAGAAGATTCATAAAACACATCAACATGCTATTTTCAGCAGGTGATGCATCGTGAAGTCTGTTTGTCTCTAATGTCCCTTTGTTTTCCTCAACTGAATCGTGTGACGCGATCATTTCTCCACACTGAACCTTATAAAGCATGTTAAACATGCTGATATCAGCAATTAGAATCATAGTTATTAGTATGAAAGCTGAAAGCATAAATACTGGAAACATACAAACATCAAGACTGGGAATAATAATAATGAAATTAAGTTCTTGTGATAACCATACATGACCACCAGAGGGCGCTGTACACCAACTCATAAACCAGACACTTTTCTGACTTAGTTTATAATCTAAAAATCAGCTTCTGCTTGTCATTATTAAAATGTGCGTAAATACATGTTCAAATGTTGAAAAGAAAAACAAACAACAAATCTTGGCAGGAAGAATAAAGCTGGTAAATAATAATGTTAAATCCCAGCTGAGGCTGTGGATGCTGCGCTCCATCTCCGCCCATCGCATGTAACAGTGGAATAATGGGGGGGGGTGCAGGGGGGCGGGGGGGCTGTGAGACATTTGACTGTATTTGGACTTTGTGTCGTTTGCAGATGAATTTTTTTTCCTTCTCTCTCTGTTCTCGTGCTCACTCCGGAGCTCGTAGTCGAGCCCGCACCAGGATGGGTGCGAGGATTCTGTGGCTGTGCGCGCTGATCCTCGGCGGAGCAACGCGCGTCTGCGGTGAGTCGTGACCTTATGATTTGATCCAAGCAGCCAAAATATGTCGCAGTGGAAGATGTATATGAATATCTGAGGTTTTCAGACTCAAAATTACACAGAGGGATAATTCAACAACTTGTGCTTGTGACAGGAAATGCTTGTGATGCCCAGTTTTCTTTTCTTTTGTTCCTTACACATCATAGTAAAATCAATACTCATTAAAAATTATTCTCCATTAAAAGTGTTTATTCCTGTGTTTATTAGGATCTAAATGTATGACAGAGTGAAGAGACTCGCCTCACATGACTGATAAAGTTTAACATAATTGTGATGCATGAATAAATAAATTACTTGTAAATATCTGGAACTAGTTTTACCAACTTTTAATACATGTTATATCAATGTCACAAGAAGTGAAATAACTTAAGTAAATTTAACTAAAAGTTAAACATTAAATACTATCAAACCTGAATTAATTTGGCCCTGGGACTGATCAAATACATTACTCTGAAGAGTCATGAGATAATTAATGGAGTATGAAAGCTGGAAAAAAAGATTCTCCCTCACAAATCTGCTGTATTTTCTTCTATTTGTGAACATTTTGTGAAATGCTGGATAATTATATCCAGTTGGGCTTCCAGGAGTTATTGAAATGAAACCACATGTATAAAAGAGAACACATCTTTGTCAGAGCTGCTAACAACTCATCTGAAACATGATAAGGGTTTTTTGTATAAGGGGGTTTCTGATACACCTATAATTTGTATTTTATGAAAACGTTTAATTTGAAAGTAGAAGCATGTGTCATATAAACGCAGCCTATAGTGAAAAGCACAGTTTGCTTCTCTTGGGTGTAGCGGCATAGAACGAAAGTACAATACCTCAAAATTGCACTTGAGTAAACAGACTCACTTACTTTCCACCACATGACGGTATATTAATTTCCTGGAAACGTCTCAGCGCGGTTTTATGGCCAAAACATGACCAAAAGCAAATCATCAAAAAGTGAAGCTTGTTGTAGGCTGATTATGGATTGAGGGTTTATTTGTGTAGAATAGAATTCACAATTAAACAAATGATACAACATATCCACATATTAAAGTTGTTAAGATTATCATGGAAGAACTTTGGAAAACTAATCCTGCTTTTGATTACAGGTTTAAATGTTTGCACCTCCAGAGGGGCCAGCACATGCAAGCAGTGTCTGGCTGTGCACCCCAGCTGTGCGTGGTGCTTCCAGGAGGTGAGCTTGCTTTTACACCTCACTTCACTTCAGCAAAGCCCGGTGCCGGGTGGTACCAGAACTCCTCACCAGCTCAGTAATCTGGCTGAGTGGAATGCGCGGTGAAAATGAAGGCAACGCGTTTTTAATGCTGCAAAAAACTGTTTGGGTTTTGAAGCGACAGCGAACGCCTCATGACTGCATTGGTTTAATCCGGCAACAGCCTTGATTCACGTGTGAAATATTGCCGGGATGACTTCTTTGTGTTCAAAAGCTCTGGTCTAATTATTTTAAGATGGACTCGTTCCCGTGACGAGCCCTGAATGATTTCAGCATGCCCTTTTCTCCCAGCGCAGCTTTACTGCAGATGGGAATTCTGTAAATACACAACAAACCGATTACATTTTTCATAAACTAAAGCATTTCCAAATGAGCCAACATGTTGCTGGAAACTGCCAACATCCCGTCTCTCTTTCCAGGACTTTGGCCAGGGCGTGGCCAGCGCCTCCCGCTGTGACCTGAAGAGTAACCTGGTGGCCGCAGGCTGTGCTCCCTCGGCCCTGGAGTCTCCCACCAGCAAACTGCAGGTGATCGAAGACAGGCCCCTCAGCAACAAGGCGGCGGGGGCCACGCAGGATGTCACCCAGATCAAGCCGCAGAAGCTCCACATCACTCTGAGACCAGGTGGGCCACTTCCTCTTATTCTGTGGTGGAAATACAGATCCAGACAAGCTGACAATGAGGGAAGTTACACAGGAAAAAGCTGTTTATCCCAGACTCACATTCTTCTGTCTTGCTTCAATCCAGACGATGCCAAGCGTTTCACAGTGAAGGTGCGTCAGGTGGAGGACTACCCTGTGGATCTCTACTACCTCATGGACCTCTCCTACTCCATGAACGATGACCTTTTCCGCCTGAGGACGCTGGGCAAAGGCCTGGCTGAGGCCATGAACCGCACCACCAGCAACCTCCGCATGGGATTTGGGGCTTTTGTGGACAAGCCGCTCTCACCTTACATGTACATCTCACCCAAACAGGCTGTGAAGAACCCGTGTTACAGGTAGAGGACAAAGTCAGATCGTGCCTCACTGCGGCAGGCAGTAATGTACAGGATCCATTATGTGACCGGTTACATTTTTCAAAGTGTTATTTTATATATTTTTAAGTGTTATTATATTTTTTATCATGTTTACTGAAAGAAGGAGATTCCACATTTTGACAAAAACACAAAGACTGGATGCAGGGAAAGACAAAACAAAAAAAAATCACTTTTTATTGATCTACACCATATTAAGAAAATCAAAAACGTTGAACTATTGCTTTAAAAAACTGTGAGCATACATATTCACAATAATAATAATGTGCGTTTATTGTGCTTTTTTGCGAATCTAACACTGTTTTTCCTCGCTAATACGAGCCCAGTGGTGTTGACTTGGCTGCTTGTTTGTGTCTGGCCGTCGGACGTAACGTCATTGTGCCGGTGATGTCACTTTCACGAGGACGTGTTTAAACACAACGATGCTCAGGAAAAATTTGGGGCGGCCTCAAAGTCACAGCGCTCGTTAAGAGCTTACGGCGGCTCCTTAGTGCTTGGTCAGCCGCCGTGATTCACACACAGGTAATCTGCTCGCTCCAAAGCAAAGCTGCTTCAACTCCACCCGGAGGCAGCGCTGCTAGTAGAAATGGGTTGTGAAGTCCCTTGGGGTCATTAACTTTCCCGCTTAGATGCAGTCTGGAGATGTAGCCTCCAGGAATGTTTGGATAGGAGATAAAACAAGTGGAAGTTTCGGTCAGCAGTGCACTTTACCCAGAGAAAGAGAGGATCCGTGTCAGAATGACGTGACGAGGAGGAGAAACAGCTCAAGCTTCAGTGTTACGTGAACTGTTTTTTTAGCCCTGCCAGCACCACAAAGTCCTGGGGATAGATTATTGAATGGGTCCACCAGACAAAGCCCTAAGGACGCAAGACGTCAGAAAGCAAAAATATGACCACAAAGAGACACATAAAGGCTAGAAAAGATGAAAAATTACCAGTAATAGACAAATAGTTTAGGGGCACGTTGTTTCATGAACTGTCCATACATAAACCTGGGTAGTGGGGATTACTTGACTAAAACTGGGCTTTTGTCAAGTCCTGGTTGTTCTGTTCATCATGTCAGTCCACAATGTTCTACAAACTAACATCAAATTTTGTACAGACACTCATGATCCTCCAGCACCAAATGTTTCACTTTGTGAATAATCTCAGTATCTATCTAATAGATTTGCACAAAATGTTTTTTACAGACACTTGTCTGATGTCTCCTAAGAACCCTGGTGATCTTTTCTTCACCGCTACTGCCAGCTCAGACCAGATTACTTTAGGTTGGGTTTGTGAAACTGTCGGGTTTTACTGGCACCGGTTGTTTAGCAAATGTTACTCGGCCAAACTAAAACGGTAAAAGTGGCAACAATTATGGTTGTACCTGCTTCAAATCAGCAGACAAGAAATGTAAGCATGTTGGACGTCCCACCTTTGCCTGAGGGTCAGGCGGCCTCCCACATTTTATAGCGGCTCCCTGACGTCCGCAGATTGTACGTTGCAGTTAGTGGACCTTTCTTTGCTTTTTGCGGATTAAGGATGTCTGACCTTTTTTCAGTGGTGTTTACACAGAGGTTCCACCAAATGAATGATGGACCTGAGATCGGTTCTGCTCTGTTCGGATCCCTGATGTCGACTGATCGGTACTTGTCTCTGTTTGCTGGACAGCATTAACACAACCTGCCTGCCCCAGTTTGGCTACAAACACGTTCTGTCTCTGACGGAGGAAGTGGGGCGCTTCACGGAGGAGGTGAGAAAGCAGATGGTCTCCAGAAACCGAGATGCCCCGGAGGGAGGCTTTGATGCCATCATTCAGGCCGCTGTTTGCAAGGTGGAGACACAAAATGCACACGCACAACACTCAGAGACTGGCTTCCAGCCATGTAGAAGTGTGTCTGTCAATCTTTCACTGGCTAATTCCTGAATAGAAATTTGCTTTTGGTTTGTTACATGTTCTGATGGGAACTAGGAGCAGATCGGTTGGCGCCCGGGAGCCTCCCACCTTCTCATCTTCACCTCGGATGCTAAGACTCACGTGGCTCTGGACGGTCGCCTGGCAGGAATCGTGCAGCCCAACGATGGGCAGTGCCACCTCAACGCTGACAACATGTACAGCATGTCCACCATCATGGTTAGTGCGAGTAGGAGACAAAGCATTTCGGTGTTTTTGTGTGCGCGTGATGATCACGTTGCTTCATTTGTCCTCACAGGATTACCCGTCTCTCGCTCTGATCACAGAGAAGATGTCAGAGAACAACATCAACCTCATCTTTGCCGTCACCAACCCTGTGGTTCCTCTGTACCAGGTCAGACAGGTGCAAGTCATAGCGTAGTGAATGTGCAGCACAAAATTCGGAAAAATAGAAATGCATAAATTCATTTTCCTAAACCAAAACTGGTAAGCTGGTAAATCATGATCTGTAATCACCATATTGTCGTGAACATCCTGCAGTATCTTAGCCCTCAAACCTCCCTGGTTTGTGAGAAGAAGCAGGAAGAATGGAAATTCTGATTTTTCACATATATACACTGTTGAAACAAAGCAAGATTTCATAAATATGACACAGTGTTACAATAAGCAGCTAAAAGCCACTACTCATAAAATGAGAGAAGATTAGAGAAATGCATGTAACACTGTCACTGTTCAAATAGAAACTCTTCAGGGATAAAACGATGGACGTGCTTGTGAAGTTGTGGATTCTGCATTTATAGGCAGTGAACAACTGTAAAGCTGCAACACTCACAACTTGCTCTTGCAGTTATGGGAAATATTTTAAACCGACACGCCATCTACAGCATTATTTTTACACTTTTGTGGTTTAGTGTGAAGCTTGTGGTATCATAAATGAGAACCCAAGAGGTGGTGACGATTCCTATGTGCGTTTCCTGTCCTGTTTTCCTGCCATACAAATCGTTACCGAACTAGACAAACTATGAAAAAGAACCAAGTAGCAAACAGAAATAAAAGGATAACTTGGGAAAATATTAACAGCAAAAAGTAGATTATCGAATCAAGGAAGAGCTAAAGAACCAAAAGAGAAGCACACAAACAAAGATCCAAATTTTTTTTTTTAAATTAAAGGGCACAGATGCAGAGGCAAGCACATGCCAAACAATATCTGAACAGACAGACAAGAGAACGAGAACCAGATCAAGGGCCAAAGCACAAAATGAGGCGAGAACGGGGAAACAGGTGAAAACAAGTGGGACTAATGAGATAAGTAAAGAAATCGAAACCAGCTGAAGACCAAGCAGGAAGTGGAGCAAAAGTCACAAACATGTCCAAGATCCTTACAGTTTAGCTGATAAAACAATCTTAGTTAAAGCTGTTGGACAGTGGCAGAACACAAAACTGATTTTATTATTAACTGTCAAAACAATAATAATCAGTTTATAAATTGTACATGATATTACGATTTTATACGGGTTGACAAAATGCTCTGCGTGTTTTGGGATGTGACTTTTAAAAGTCTGTGAATAGTTTCACGGCCACTAACAGTGTAAGATCACAGCAGCGTTCCCGTCTGTTTGTCTTTCTGTCCTGTAGAACTACAGTGAGCTGATTCCTGGCACGACAGTGGGAACATTGTCCAACGACTCGGGCAACGTCATCCAACTCATTCTGAAGGCCTATGCTGTAAGTGTTCGCACACACACACACACACACACACACACACACACTTGGCTAGACAGAAGTTGGAGGAGGTGATGTGTTTGTTGACACACTCACCCACAGTGTGTGAGTCATGCACACTGTCACCAGCCACCAGTGGTAAGTAAAGGCACCTGTTGGCTGGGTTTCACTGTTTATGTTTGATTTATTTATTCAGATTTATTGTGCAAAAAAGCTGAAAATGAGACAAAATTAGCTTTGCCTCAACCCTGACGATGTAGAGTTTGTACAGCTCAAGCATGTGGGTTTGTGTGTGTGTAAAATAAACTTTAAGCTTTTGTGTAACTGGAAAGGAACTTGCAGGTATTGTTCATAACAAAATGACCTGCTGTGAAAATGATTTGATATCCTATTTCAAATATGATTTTGGCCTGTTATAAAGATGCATAACAGGTGTGTGTTTTTTCTCCTGTTGTCAGAAAATTCGTTCCAAGGTAGAACTGGAGCTTCAAGGTGTCCCAGAGGAGCTGTCCCTGTCCTTCAATGCCACCTGTCTCAATGGGGAGCTCATCCCCGGCCTCAAGTCCTGCTCCGGGCTCAAAATAGGAGACACGGTCGGTCCAGCTCAGATGTGTCTGTAAATGCACCCCTGCTCTAAAACTGTGGAATAACAGTCACGGTGGTAGATGATATTTTTCTTACATTTCCCTGCGTAGAAGGATCTTACTTATCCAAGGACGGATGAGAGACAGCTGTGTCTGTTCACAGTCACAGATACTGTGCTATCTTTGTTTGTCTGAACACACTTTTTTCAAATTGCTCCCACAAGATTTTCTTTGAATGAAAGATAAATTCATCATTCATGATTGTTCAAGAAACAAAGTTAGAGATGAGTCTGTAGAGTCTGCAGATTAAAAATACTCAGGGACGACTCACAATCAGGTCCCATTGGTAAAAATACCACGTTAGTTCCATGTCCTTTTTTTGTTGCTGAACGCTGTTTCCATCTTTTTTTGAGATGACAGAAAACAGTGGAGCGTCTGAGCGCGTCCTTCTCAGCGTCCGTCTTTTCACTCGTTTTCCGCCAAATGCATTTAGAACAAATTGCTCGCTTTAACAGTTTCCCTCTGCCCCTCTTTTGCATATTTTCTTTATCACAGCTCCACTGGCTCGTTGCCTCGTTCTCTTCTCACTCCAGGTGACATTTTTTGGCCTCCGCACACTTGGTTCTCTTTGCCGAAACTCCTCTTACTTCTTCCATATATGGCTGTTTCTCTGCAGATGTGGGAACTGCCCACTCTTGAACGTTTGCCAAATTTGGACGCGCTGTTGACTGAGCATTACTCCAACTAAGCGCCTATGGAGGCATTCCTCGTGTCACATCGTTGCTGACAGTGATGACCTGTTGATGTATTTATATGAATTTCTTGACCAGTTTGGAATTTTATAGCATCTGGGTGGTGATTCTTTTGGGTTTTAACAATAGTAGTTACAGGGCTCAGATTATCTTTCAACAAAGTAGCAGTTACAATTTTTACGTTTGTCCTCTCATCCAGGTTTCTTTCAGTGTGGAAGCCAGAGCTCGAGGTTGCCCCAAACAGAAGAAGAAAACCTTTATCATTAAGCCTGTGGGCTTCAAGGATTCCCTCTCAATCACCGTCACCTTCGAGTGCGACTGCAAGTGTCAGAGTAAAGCCCAGCCCAACAGCCCGAAGTGTAACCACGGCAACGGCACCTACGAGTGCGGCATCTGCCTGTGCCACCCGGGTCGCTTGGGGTCACACTGTGAGTGCGCAGAGGGCGACTACAACCCCTCGGAGCAGGACCTCTGCAGCGGACCTGGAGGCTCTGGAGGGGCCCAGTCCGCCATCTGCAGCGGACGTGGAGACTGCGTGTGCGGCCAGTGCGTTTGCCACAGCAGTGACTTTGGGAAAGTGTGGGGCAAGCTGTGCGAGTGTGATGACTTCAACTGCCTGCACTACAAAGGAGAACTCTGCTCAGGTGAGATCATATGAGCTATAATGTGCACCGTGTAATTAATTATGCTCCAACATTTTGAAGATGCAATAATTTCACAAAATTTTGTATAATTATTTTTAAATACAATATCATATTATTTATGATGACTAAAGAAAAAAACTCTTGAGAGACTAAGCATAGTAACCAAAATTATGTTCACATCCCTCATCATACCTAACAAACCGTCCAACTTTAACACTCTCATAAGTCATTTGTCTCAAGTAGGGAGGGAAAACGCACCAAAATGGTTCATACCCCCTGGCATTAAAATGGTTGCCAGTTTCAAACTATTTTTCACCCCCAACAACTCAGAAATGCTGGCTTATATCTGTGCTAACATAGTGGTTTGGTTAGGCTCAGGCACGCAAGCATCAGGATTAGATTAGTGTTAAGGGTCAGGTACTAGGTTGAGTCTGCGTCACCCCGTAGTAACACATTTCATGTCGGTCGGTTTTCCTCACCCACTCGTGCAATGTGAGCACAGTTGCGTAGTGAAGGAGGGTAAAACGGCCCCGCGAACGTTTCAGAAACATTGTGTGTCCATGGTAGAGATGCAGGAAACGGGCTGGCAGTCCTCTTCACCGCACTGACTTGCCATCCACCTCATCTGGGAAGAATTATACAATAACAATGCCCAGGACATGGGCTGCGTTCACAATAAACACATCATGTTGTGTGCGTGTGTGTGTGTGTGTGTGTGTAAGATTGGGTTGCGGGTTTGTATCAGCAAGGCCAGTTTTGGAGGATTTACACTCGTAGAAATTTGGTGTTGGCTTTCTCCGGTCACTTTTTCTAATTGGTTGGTCGAGACTTTAGAACAGCGGTTAAGAGTTTGAGTTTGGGAACAGAAGCCTCCGAGCTCCCTCCTCTTTTAGTACTTCAAAAGAGACAGTGTGTCATCAAGTCTAAACGCAAGATTGAGATTTTCTGAGTTAATTATTAGTTGAGGAGTAGCTGCGTAATGTCGACATCAGACCATGCGTGACCATGCTTCCATCACTCACCCAAGAAATACACATTATCAACAGTGAAAGTTCATGTTATTTGTGTCTTTCATCTCTCAATTTTACTCTATTCATGAGAGTAAAATGAGTGGATGAATACTGCTTTCATGCCATTAAGCTGTGTTCAGTTTATTGCATCCACACTGTAATTATGAGTATTATTTCCCACAAAAAAGAACTGCAATCCACAAACCACAGTCAACATGGTTGCAAAGCCGCCATCACTCACGGTTAATGTGTTTTATTACTTGAATCATTGCAAATATGTAACACATTAAAAATGTCTAATTTAGGCAATTTGTCCCAGTGCAGGGCCAACAGTGAGGCATTCGTCTTTTAGACTAATAGGAAGTCGTCCTGATTTATTCGTCTCCCACACTGAGTAGCAGCATAAGGACAGGATGGAGGGGAAACAGCGAGTCTGGCTCAGTCCAAAAATCACAGATACACCTGCCAAAGAGTCGAAAGCTTACTTAGCAACACATGTTTCTTCTGTTCTAAAATCTGCACTGTTCTTCTCATTTAACTCTTAGTATAAACTGAATATAAAATTCACATGGATAAATGTATTATTTAGCACTTTGATCACGGCTGACTAGATATCAAGTTTTGGCACAGACTGCCTCGGGTTTTTTCATTGTAACATTACATCACTGAGCACCTCGTCTGCTGCAAATGTTGTGCTGTATTCCCCAAAGCCCATAGGTTAACATGAAAATACCTTTCTGCTTACTCACTGACTCAAGTGGTGTAATAAGGCTAAAAATAAATCCCATGTTTGGTCAGAAAAGGCCCGTGTGGGAGAGGACTGGAAACGCTGTGTGTGTGTGTGTGTGTAGAACAACTGCTGTTGTCTCGAAATACATTATTCATTGCATGGATCATTCTTCTTTGCCCTCACAATAATTTAATTAAAAGCCAGTGGTCGTGTGGTCAAGTGATAATGACCGTTTGTTCGCGGATCATCTTTTATTTTGGTCAGACAATTGGAAACAGCTTCCTGTCTCCTTGTTTATCTAGGTATGGCTCAGCAGGGAGAGACCACAATGTTTTCTGCACTGTCGCTGTCTTATATGGCTGGAACACGCTCATACACACACAGACACATAGAATAACAACAAACCACATGTGCAACACAATCATGAAGCCAAAAATAAAAAACCCTCACAGGCAAACAATGAAATATACTGTAAGACACTGCGACTGCATTTTTCTATATCTTTAGCCTTAAATAAATATTCAGCATGAACAATTTTAACTTCATGGGCCTTAGAACTAAGCGTTATTAGTTGTATTGATGCTACAGTCTGCTCTGCCCAGCTCTGCACCTCTGTGCTCTGCTGCGCTCTGCTACGATTTGCTGCACTGCAGCAAGAATGTCAGTAAAATGTTCAAGATTTTATACGAGAAGTTTCAATTTCACTCAAATGGTCCCAAATTAAGTTATTTAGTTAATGTCCTTATTGAGTATTTGCATACAATTCCCAGCATGCTTTGCATTGAGGGTTCAAGTGGTTTTCTCTTTGATCAAATGTATTTCACTCTTTTTATGTAAAATGTTACAAGGATTTATAAAAGGTTTTAAGAAGAATATTCACCTATTTTGACTGGTTCGGGGACAGGAAAAGGAGGATATATTTATACTGCAATAAAAGATCAATTAGTTATCGATCATTAATTAACAATTTAAAAAATGAAAACATAACACTCAACATGTTTAATTAAGAGGTTGGAAGATACAATTTTAGTTGAGCGTGGAGAGAGGGAAGGCAAAGTTATGTCTTCCAGCTTCTGACTGACTGAACACCCCTGATCTGGGTAATTAGCGGTGGGTGGTGCAACAAAAGAGCAGGGGTCCCTGAAGACCAGGATTGAGAACCACAGGGTTAGAAGATACATTTTGATTTTACTGTAGTTTAATCCAGACTTGAAAAACCCCTTGATGCCTTTGCATGAATAAAGTTACTTTTAACGACTAATTTTGTATTTTAGCACTTGGAATGGATATAAACCATTGTAATGTTGAACGCAATGCTAGCTGGATTTTAATAATGCCAGCCAGAGATTAAAATATTTAAGTAAGACAGACGGGGAACTCTCAAGTTACAATATGTCATGACAAATGCCTGTAGGCTTGTGGTAAATTAACTCAGTGTCTCAACAAGCTGCGGCCAGTCATAAAAAAACTGTGTTCACTGTCTGAACATTGTTCAAACCCACAGAGAGTTATTTTCAATTCAATTGGAGTTCCCAAAATTACCAAAGATCCCACATACATTAGACTGAACTAGAGGAAATGGTGCATAAGATTTTTATTGTGTGGAATAGTAAAATATGAAGTTTTTGGATTGTGTGGTTCACTCCGCAAACAGCATTTACCTTTAATGAAGAGGTGATATATGAATATATGAAATGTAAATTGTTTAAAACAAATTACAATCAAGGCAACCACTGAGTGCACCCGCCCTTTTTCTCCCTCTTTCTCAACCCACACCACACCCTTGTTCCCAACAGACTTACACTTGTTCACATTGTCGTCCTGTTTTCCATTGTTTGTTTGCCGCCTCCTCCTCAGTTCACTTTTACTACTGTTCCGTCTGGGGAAATAGAATTTATTCCAGTAAACAATGTTAAAGTAGCTTTGTCAGAAAATTCATTAACTTAGATAGATAAGATATTTGTCTGTCTGTGTGTGTAGCATGTCTTTATGGATAGATAAATACATTTTGTTTTCGATAACATTTATGTGAGGACATTTTATCTGGTCCACAGAACTTCAAAGGGCTTTTTGAGGGTCAAGACTGGGTTTTCGGGTCAGGCTTAGAATTAGTTTTGGTTAGGGTGAGGCGTTCAGTTGTGATGGTTAGGAAAAGGACAAAGGATTATGTCAATGAGTCTCCTCACAAGTATAGAGAGACACGACTGTGTGTGTGTGATATAATTTCATATCTGTTATGAAGATTCTAACTACTTCCGATTGTGTGGGAAGTATGACATAATTCAGTCAAGAGCTGAAACATGATGTGCAGAAAAAAGTAAAGTCTAATTTTAAAACCACCTATTTGGAAAGACGAGATTTCCGGTTGTTATTGGTTGTGATTTCCCTTGTCGGTTTAATTTTTGTAAAACTTCCTTCACAGGCCACGGCGTCTGTAACTGTGGTTTCTGCCAGTGTGCGCCAGACTGGCAGGGGGAGAACTGCAACTGCTCCAGACGTACCGACACCTGCATGTCCAACCTGGGCCTGCTGTGCAGCGGGAGGGGCCAGTGTGTGTGTGGGACGTGCGAGTGCACACAGCCTGGTGCCTACGGGGCCACGTGCGACAAGTGCCCCACCTGCCCCGATGCCTGTACCATGAAAAAGTGAGGCCGCACACCGCACACACATTATGAACCCGCACTTTTTCATGTAAAAGTTACAGTAAATTACGTGACGGCCTGCTGCATGTTTTCGTGTTAAAGGGAGTGTGTGGAGTGTAAGCACTTCAAGAGGGGCAAGCTGTTTGAGGACAACACCTGCTCTCAAATCTGCAAGGATGAAATTGTGCTTGTTGATGAATTAGGTGAGACACCCAACTGACCAAATTTTGGACATGAAACAAAACTGTAAATATCATTACTACTTCCTATTTTTATTGTTTTCTCACTCAGCCAGTGCCACCCATTTTTTTAGCAATAAAAGTTTTTTTTCATTATGGCGACATTCCTTATCATTTTAAAGAAATCCTGTGAAGATTCTGTTGACCCATGACAACTACTGGATGTTGGCAAATACTCCATTATAGTGTAAACATCATAAACTGCCTCAGTAATATCCATTTCACATCTTTAGCCACTAAGCTATTTGTCATACATTAGGGTGTAGCAACAACCTGAGGGGACAAAGTTGAGCAACTGTCCAGTCTATTGTGTAAAATTGTAACTTTGCATTTCAGGAGAAAAGTTTGTGTCATTAAATGTTTAAGAATTGCTTGACACATGTCGAGGGGTTGCAGTGTCTTCTAAAGGTCGCACATTTAAAATTGATAACTGATAATTGACTGATTGATAAAGTATTTTGTCTTGCAGGGTTTCACGATACGAATGCTGTGAACTGCACGTACAAAGATGAGGACGACTGTGTGGAGCGCTTCCAGTACTATGAAGACACCAGCGGCAAGTCCATCTTATTTGTCATCAAAGAACCAGGTAAGAGAGATCCACTTTCCGCTGTTAACCCACCTGAAGTATTAATATTTAAAGCTATGTTAAGCAACATCTTTTAGCTTTATGTTTTGTTCAGCTCACAGCTTCACAGTTTGAGTTTGCCCTCGCTGGTTTCATCAAGCTTGTTTTCAGCTGCAGTCATTTCATTTCCTAGTAAGAGTTCAAAAAAATTCAGCTGTGCACCAAATACCAGACAAACAACAACTGGTACCTGACGATCATAACAGATAATTTAGCAGCTCAAGAGTCAGATATTTCCCCCGAGGAGCTGGACAGGACCAAACCAAAAGATAAACGGAGAGTTAAAGCGGACTTACATTGGTTTTAATGGCCACAAATAAATGCTATGTTCCCCTGTGTGTCCTGGTGTATAATCAGGAAACTGTTTGCTTTGCAGTTTAGTATTTAGAGGATGTTCTGTAAAAAAGTAACTTCACGTACTGAATAAAAACATGAAACATGAATAAAAGGCACAACTTTTATTGATTCTAATAACCCCCTCGCCTTGTTAGAATCACTCTTTTCCTTTTCCCTCAGTAAAGGTTGTCACTTCCTGCATGATCTTGATCTGCTTGTTAAATGCCCAACTAGAAGGGTGTGTGTGTGTGTGTGTGTGTGTGTGTGTGTGTGTTTGGGGGCGGGGGCAAAACTGCCTTTAATGACCACCAGTGCCCGCAGAGAAAGTCTGTCCACAGGTCTGCCTTTAATGAATGTGTGCGTTTAATTTAGGCACGACTGGGTAGCAGAGAACTACACCAGCATTTGCCTTGAACACGGTGCACCCTGCCGTGTCAAAGAGGGTTGTAAACAGCTGCCCAGCTCCTCAAGGAACCTGCTGACTCTACATGTCCTCCGAAGAAAAGCAGGGGAGGGGGGGAGACGAGTGTGGGGAAAGGCAGAGATAGAAAAATTTGGAAACACACTCCATTCAAAGTTGAACTGAGTATATTCTCATTTATAATAAATTCTGGAAGCTTAGTTATAAACAAACTAACATGGTGTGTGTGGAAGCTGTAATATCAGTGGTAGCGAGGATCAAAAGGGTCAGTTCCAGAAAGGAAGGAATTAGGAGAGAGGAAGAGGAGTAAAGCTTTGATGTCAGCTGTAAAAGTTCACCCTGGTTGGCCCGCATGGTTCAACCACGCTACCAGTTTGGAGTCCAGACTTTCAACTGTTGCCTGAAAACGAAGAATGACTCAACTGTGCATGCCCTGTTGTTCCCCTTAGGTTTATTTCAGAACATGCGGCGGTTAATTTGGAAAACAAGTGAAGCTTTGTGTTAATAACTTCATGAAAGAGAGGCTGTCAGTCATCAGTTGTGAAGCCTTCTTGAAACTGGGCAAGTCAGATTCCTGCTGTATTCTGCCAGACCACATTGAGGGGCATGAGATTTGGGGCCTGGCTGTGTGAGGCTACACTATTTTCCACTTGAGCCCATCCTCTTCTCTGCTTTATTGAAAAGTCCCATTTTTACGAGACCTTTGCATCACCTAACAGATTGAAATTCAGTCTAGAATAAAACGCGCTACCTGGTTTCCTGCCATATGCAATATTACCGTTCACTGTAATTCAGTGACACACTCCTGAAATCACAGCTCTTAGTGGAGACGTGAGTAGCAGCAAACCCACGTCAGTACAAACCGTTATGAAATCTGTCTTCCTTTGACCTTGCTTCTGGCTTATCTCCTCCTGCTTGTGCACATTACTCATTCCCGTGTCACTTCCTCCTTTCTTCCAGACTGCCCCAAAGGTCCAGACATTCTGGTGGTGCTTATGTCAGTGGCAGGGGCCATCCTCTTCCTTGGCCTGGCAGCTCTTCTTATATGGAAGCTGCTGGTCACCATCCACGACAGACGGGAGTTCGCCAAATTTGAGGAGGAACGCGCCCGTGCCAAGTGGGACACGGTCAGTGACATTAATGACGGCGGTGCCCGGGAGTCGCACACGCTCAGTCACACAAACAGGCCTGCACCTACGTCGACACTAACAAAAGGCCACACACGCAGCGTCTCACTCTTGTGTTGTGAAGAAGTTTTTTTATTATTTTTGTGGCGTGCTGTTACTCCCAGCAGAACAAAAGTGAGTAAGAGGAAGGGCTGGGCTCAAATTAACCTACGCTAATTAGCCTTTACTGGTAACTGCCGTCTTTATGGCCTCAAAAACTCACCGAAATCCCCTGAAAGTGCAGAGAGAATCAAGGTAGTTTTAAGATATTTGCTGAAAAAGAAGTGAAACCATGAGACACATTTTCAAGATAATATATATGTGTCCAAATACAAGGCGTGGATCCCAATAAAGGAATAGCAATTTTTAACATTCGTTTTTCTATAGTATATTATTTTAGAAATGTGAGAAAAGATTATTCTCTATCTAAATAACTTTCACACCAAATTAGACTTTTCATCTCTTGCTTATTTCCTTTGTGGATGGATTCAAAGAGTGATAAAATGTGTGGATTGCATGTTTGTGGTAGTCATTGTTTGCTGAAATATACCATTTATCAAAATGTTTAATCACAAGAAGAAAAGGCTTGAAAATGTATATGTGTCCATCAAACTTAACACAACTTATGTGTCTTTCTGTGTTTTTGACAAACAGGGACACAATCCTCTCTACAAAGGAGCCACCTCTACCTTCACAAACATCACATACAGAGGAAAAGACTGACGCTACTGAACCAAGAGAACGAAAAGAGGATCAAATAACTGACTTTTCCTGTCATTTGTGGGAAGGCGCCGAATCATGTGCAGACCTCTACTGTCACAAGACAATAATTAATAATTATTTGTTTGTAAATATGTAGAAATTATTGTGAGGACACATTTGTCAGGGATTTGTCATAAACATCCGATCATACACTGATGAGATATTGTTTGTGTAACTGAGAACGTTGTGTAAGGAAAAATAAAGGTTTAGTTCCACACCTTTAAACTTTGCCACATCTAACCATGTATAGTGTTTGTTTTTTAATTTAACAATCACCAAAATCCTGCTAACTGAGATAAATATTTTTACTACAGTAACAGCAATGTTTCTTTGTGTGCCACCTAGTGAAAGTCCTCGTTATTTTTGACACTCGGTGGAAAATATAATCAAGAATTGAATTGAGCAACAAATTTCAAAACCAAAACTTTCCACACGACTTGGACACTGACATTGAAGTGGGAAATTCATATAAATAAGTTATGTAGGTGAACAAATCCTTGAAATAGTTTTTACTGAAGGTCAGAGCTGACAGGGTGATAATGTGTCGCCAAAATTATTTACTGATCCGATTGTTGAGGTTTCCCTCTGCTCAGTCCGACTATGGCAAAATAAAATGTCTGTTACTAACTGGAGTGATAACTGGACATATGATGTAATACAGAATATTGTATAGACACACAAAAAACTCTTTCAAAATCTGTATCAGTTAGTTTTGCAGCTTGATGGCGGTGTGTTAAACAGCTCATGATCGTGCAACATGAAAAGCTACAACATACATACACAACATAATCCAAATTACACATTTCATTACAGGAATAAACTAAAGAGCCAGATGGATAATGATAACTATTACTGTAGCTGGATTTTTGGCTAAAATGTTCAACCAAGACCCTTTTTGTCTGCAATGCTCTGCTTCCATCTCCTGGTCATAAACTGCAAGTAACTGTGACAAATTGTGACTTTACACTGTCTGTGTTAAAGACAAGTGCTTTGGATTTAGTTGGGGTTGCAAAATGTTTATTTTCTAATTTTTTTCTTCTGATTTTGGTGACTCGAACAACCTGCCAGTATACAGCAGCTCCACCATAACAGACAGGCCCAGGAAATCATCTGTTCAGTGAATGGCAACTCAACCAGTTGCAGGGAGGTAAAAGTTTCTTGTGCACATACATATAATTTAACGCAGCAGTTCAGTTTCTTTATGTATCATATCACAACTGAATTTAGTTGCCAGTTGTGCAAATATCCCCACTGCAAATATTTGACACCAAACTTTCATCAAGTACAAAATGCTTCAATAACAACCCCTAGAAATACTGTACAAAGACAAAGGGACATCATTTCTATGTGTTGTCATATGTCAACTATAAAAATCACACAGCAGTTCTATTTACTTAATACGCACAAATAGGCATATCATAGATAGATGTATAGATGGATGGATAGATAGATTAGTCTACTTTAGTCATGCAGATGGGAGATTGCGAAGCCAAACAATAATTACATCATGTTGTGGCCCCCCGAGGCAGGGCCCGCAGATTTCAGGGGTGGATGTTTCGGCTGCTTCTGACCTGAGGACTTCACGTATAATCTGACAAAGTAGCGGATGGAAAGCATCACATAAAGCAGGTCTCTGGAGCCCTGCACGGCCTGGCTGCAGGGGGTTATGATCTTTTATTGACAATCAGAGGATGGACTGAAACAAAGTGGCTAAACTTTTTTTTTTCCCCCGGTGTAAACGGTGCAATCGCTCGATGGTGACAAAGGAAAGACGGAGAGACGCAGAAATGTGACATCTGTCAACGGGCTTCAGAGCACTGACAGCTCCGGGTTTGCCCGTGCGGGGGCACCGAGACGGACGAGGAAACCCCGAGGATCAGGGCCTCCTGTCCGAATGACACCAGCAGGAGCCGGCCGCAGCGCTCTCCTTAGCTAGCATTGGCTAAGCTAACACATGTCTTCCCCCAATTCGAAATAACGCTAATTGTAAATGGAAAAGTTATTTCGAACATCGTCACTTGAGGCGTGTGGGGCCGGGAGTCGTTAAGGAGTTAGCCGTCAGCGGATGGACGGACAACGGGCTTTGTAGGACCGTGAGTGACTGCGGAAGCTGCAAAAGGCTCTCCAGGTGAGACCGTTGAAGCTAACGTTGCCCTTAGCCTGCAAGCGAGTTAGCTTAGCTCCAGCTAAACTAGTTTAGGTAAGGCTAACCTGCGCTGCTAAGTATCCAGAGACATCGTTGCTGTTAATAACACTGGTCACACTCCGAAGCTAACCTTACGTTACAAATGCTGGTGAAAGAACTTGACAGATTATTGAAGCTTTTTGCTAATATTTCTTGGAATGTTTGCAGGATTTCGATTAGCATAGTAGCATTTGCTAGCTACCTAGCTAGTTAGCATTAGCCCAGTTCGGCATTCATCAGTAAATACTCAGGTAATAACAGTTGTAATCTATTCAATAATCTACAGTGATATCAGTAACATTTGCTTAATGATACATGGAATAAAAAACTGAACCTGTCAACTTTCGTCAGGAAAGTTAATAAAATGCTGCATTTACTGACATTGTTGTGATAAAACAAGTTAATTGGCTTGATGGGTAAAATTAACTAGCAAACATGTGCCTGTGCTAAATGATGGCGTCTGCTGACTTTATGCAGTTTTGTGGCTCCGGTTCTCGCTCGGAACCGGTTCTGTATCTTTAACGTTAGCTGGATCCATCTCTCACTGATGTCAGGTGTCAGGAATTCTTGGTGGCAAACGAAGTCTCGCCCTGCCATTTCTTATGCTTTTGCCAAATACAAAGAGACGGGAATTTGTGTGAGATTTCAAAGATTTTTTATATTATATATATTTTATTTAATATTTAATATATTTTTTAACCTAAAGTAGTATTGAATTGACAGTGAGAAATCAACTACCTCTCCCACCAGGCCTAACTCATCAGATTTGGTTTGACATAGTTAATATCTAGTTTAAGTGGCATAGCGGGACAAATTAATATGCAGGATTATTGAACTATTGAAAATAAACACTCTAAAGGATGGGACATTATGTATAATATGATGCCATCTAACCTGGTATTTCAAGAATCAGTGCAGGGGAGTTTTCCTTGAAGGATTTTTGAAAACAGTTTTCTCTTTTTATTTTAAATTGACATTAGTTACCATGCAAAGGGCAGTGAGCCAGCAAACACAGCTTGTTATTGTTATTGTTATTTATTTTTCTTATTATTTTTTTAAGGACTTGTTCACTTTGGAAAATGGACTGTCAAAGTTTCTGACTTGCGCCTAAATTTCTATGAAGCTATGTTGGAAGTTGTTTGTTGGGCCAGACGTCTGCAGTTCATCTGCATCTTGGTGTGATAATAACCTAACCTAGCGTTTTTCATAAATTACTGATTTATACTCTCTTTGTATGTCCCTTTCTAGGCATGATGGAAGGACTCCACAGCCAGGCTATAAGCCTGGACCCACGCAGGCAGGAATTGCTTGAGGCTCGTTTCACTGGAGTTGGTGTTGCCAAGGTTGACCTCTTTTAATATCATATTAGTTGTTTGTTTTTTCAGAAAGATTTGTTATTGTGCATATATATGACTTTACATAGAGTGTGATGAGAGTTGATTTCAGTATATTTCCTTGTTGGTATGTTGCATTGGAAATCTAAAGATGAGATCCTTTTAATTGTTGCTGACCTAAATTTAGAGATGCAAAAAATTAGCCCAGCTCATAGTTTTCTTGCAGCCAGACAGCCCACGACTCCACTGTCGTGCAAATAGAAACATGGACAGTTATGCAGCTCTCTTATGGTGGTCCTGCAGTTTAGAAAAGTCTTCTCTATTTCCAGCATTGGCTGATGCTTTGTGTTCAGAGGTTCTCTCAGTGGAATGACCCCGTCTCCTGAGCTAAAACTAAAACAACACAAGCTCTGTCTTGGCTGACATGGGAGATGGCCAGCAGCTCTTTGTTTCAGTGTTGATGAGTGGCACCGAAATGGCACTGCAGCTGAAGCTCGCAGCGGAGCCTGCGCGCTTACGCTGCAACCCTGCTGTTGGACTGGCCATTACTGTGTGGGGGTGCACATCTGAGAAAATGGCAACTCCTGAGAATGCAATCACTGTGATTCATGCTCTGGTCTATAGTGTCCTTTAAAATGAATTGTAAGGATTTGAGGCTGTGAGTATGTTGACTACAGCGAGTTATTTATTAGGGTATAATTTGAAACCTTAAAATGAATCTTGTGTTGTGTATATGTCAAGAAGAAAAATGAGAGTTTCTTGGTGTGACCTTGTGCAATCCTGAGCCAGCCGGCCTTGAAGCTTTACCCTCCTGCACCAATTAGCCAGCTGCCTTTTCTTAGTCTCGTCAAGCTGTGCAGCTGGCCGTGAATAGTTCGCACGACACCAGCTGATTCTGCCGACTGTAAATCATAAATTCATAGATTATACACCCATTGTGGTATTATTTAAACAGAAACGCTGTCTGGTTACCTACAGTAATTGTAGAGTTAGAAACGTTAGGTGCATGGGTTGAAATTCATACAAAAATAACAGACTTGGATTGGAAACAGTAATCACAGCTGCAAAGTAACAAGACACTTATAAACTACAAAAATGTGATAATAACGTTAAAAGCCAATTTGTATAATTTCCCAAATATTAAAGGTCTTTGACATCCACCCTTTGATTTGTGATTTTATTCAAATGAGAATCTACCAGGGCTACCATTTTCTTTTGGTGTATGAGAATAACCCATACACATATTAGCATTGAGAAAAATATAGTATTTGTTCTAGACATTGTATTTAAATCTCTAATCTTAATTTTTAAAGATTCTATTTAACCAACTATTCTGTTTTTAATAGTAGCACATGACTGTTCTGTTTTCCAGAGTTCAGCTAACAGTGAATCATCCAACCAGTCACTGTGCAGTGCAGGATCACTCAGTGACAAGGAACTGGAGGTGAGTTGGTGGAAAAAGAAAATCACAACAGCAGCTGATTGTGATCTTATTTAAAAGTGTTTTGAGGATGTGTGGATTCTAGACTTTTAGTTATAACCACAGAGATTGTCACTTGGGGGATCTATCAGTCAGTTTTTTGTGTGTATATATTTGATAAAATACACATCTGAACACACAATTTCCGTGTTCAGTGTTTTAAGAAGGGGAAAAGACAGATGATTTTCAGCCTTAGATTCATAAAGGAAACTGAAGTGGCTAGAGGAAATCCACACAAACATGGTGGCATACATATACCTCCTGACAGGAAGAACAGGAACTGTGTTTTAATAAAGCTTGGCATGATTTGTCAGTAAGTACACAATAGTTCACTCAATACTGAACACAGGAAAGAAACTGCTACTGAACACAGGAAATAAATGCAGTAATAATTGTATTACTTGATGGTTAAATGTTTTTCCAGAAAGAAGTGCAATGATATAAAGACAAAATATTTTATTTTAATAATTCTGTCTCTTTGCCACCTTTTTAAATGTGACTAATTGAATCAATGACATGGAGTAAATTTAAATGTGTGCTGTTATACTGTTGTGCTCAAATCAGACACCAGAGAAGAAAGTCAACGAGCAGAGAAGCAGGAAGAGGAAAGGAGACCTGTATGAAAGCAGCAGCCAGGGTAAGTCAGAAATATGTAATGAAACAGAAACAAACAGGTGTTCTATGATGTAGGATCAGTTGATGACCACTTCCTATACGTGTTTTCTGTTACACAGGAAGAGGGAGAGGACAAAAAATAAGTGATTACTTTGAGGTAAGGACTAACTAAATGGACACAATCCCTTTAAATGCATTTTGTAATGTATTAGTCACTATGCTGCACATCATTTCTGATCACTTTCAGACAACAGTTTGGTGTTTCACCCTCACCTTCACACACTGTAGTCCTTCATCTTTTCCTAAATAGCAAATCTTTTTTTTTTTTTTTTTATTATTATTATTATTATTCTGTCTGTCTTCTTTCCACATTCTGTCAACTGTCCTGTGACCAGTTTGCTGGTAGCAGTGGCTCTGGCACCAGTCCTGCCCGAGGCATCTCCATGCTGGTTCGCTCCTTTCCGCAACACTCACTGTCTAATCCTTCGGTCAGTACCAGAATCCATCTTCATAGCTCCACCTCTGCTAATAAAGGATGTTTTTCACATTTTCATTAAGGTTATGTCACAACATCCATATTCATCACAACAGCAACTACACACTGTTCTCTGCACACTGGCACTTTCATCACGTACAAAATATGTGAATATGCTGACAGCTCACCTCCCACTGTGCAGAATCACAGTAATCCAGTGTTTACTGCTTACTGTTTGTTATAATTATGATGGTTGTGATTATTATCCATTATTATTATTATCATTAGTGTATCTGTGGTATTGTATGCATTGTATGAGTCTAGACCACTTGATACTTGTTGAATAAACCTGGTTCTCATCAGGGTGCTTGGGTTTCTGTACATACTTGATGTTGCTAAATTCTGTCACATTTTGTGGCAGCAAAAGTTGGATTTGGTTAAAGTTTTTGCAGGAGGGCTGCTTAGTGTTTTTTAGCTAAAGGCCTTGGGTCACGGTACCAGCACAGTGAAGCTGCTGCGGTGTTGTTTTTTCCCCCACACAGTCTTACACTGATTAATAATGCAACAAATGAGCAAACACTAATGGTGGTTTTATTCTCGAATAGTTCTGTACTTGGAAGATGGATTTTTGTTGTAATTTAGAGTTGCAGTCGTGCTCTCTCTAATTGCTGAAATATGTGATCCATTCCTTTTTATAATGTCCTTGTGTTATCTGTGTTGCATAACTTTGTATCCCCACATTTCTCTCCACTCTTCTCTCTCTGTCTCTGGAATGTAGTTTCAGCACGGCAGTCCTTCATCCACAGGTTCAGCCCACACAGACTCTTCATCTTGCAGCTCTGTTAAGACAGTCCCAACACACTCATGCTCAAACAAAGCTATCCAGGTAAATGACTAACTTTGGTTTTAATACGTTTTTGAGTTGTACCACAATTTCTTTATGGCTTTTAAAAAAGTTTCGTCCACTTAAGCATAATTTTTTAAGTTTTACTGAACTTCTAGGATGACACAATGTCACACCTTTTTATCTGCCATTTAAATAATGACATTAGTCAGCCAAGATGCGAGAATTAAAGGTCAAAAATTTAAAAGGCTCTGCCACCCACACTCTAGTAGATCTGACAGAATCCTTGCAACGCAGATCCAACTGTCCTTGCAAATGAGATTAATTGGCACAATAAAAGGTCAACACATTGTATTAATGTCTTATATCCAAAACACCACTGGTCTGATCTTGATCAAAATGGATGTGTTATTACTGACAGAAGGGGGGGATCAAATTATTGAAGTGGAACTAGATAAGGACTTTGGCTTGTTCTCTTTTCCTTTCCCAGTCAGAACTGACGCTGCTGAAACTTACAGCGCTGGAAAAGGACAAGAACTCTGACCTGGAGAAGAAAGAAGGGAGGATAGATGACCTGCTCAGGGTATGATGATAAAATATTTAATCTGACAAATTTGGAACTTGTGGGGTGGAAAATGGAGACAATTTGTCATTTTGTTCCTGACAAATTTTTAAACAAGTCGATATTTTAGTCAGTCAAGACCATGTTTAAATACAAATGCATATATTCTATGGCCCATTTACAAATAATAAATCTTTAACAGTCACTTCACATTCCTGACAAATTTTCTGCCGTTAGTCACTATGCATGTAGATGTCCAGTAAGTAACCTGCAGCAGGTTGGTTGCGCTTTCTGCTTTTTAATTTTTGGTGTAAACGTCAGTAAAGCAAACTCACACACTGGCAGTTATTGCATTTCTTTTGTGGAACCGCAAAAAAAGAAAAGGTTTGAATTGCTGTGGGAAAAAAAATTAATGTCAGGATGACACCCTATGTTTTGTCAGGCTAACTGTGACTTGAGGCGGCAAGTGGACGAGCAGCAGAAGATGTTGGAGCGCTACAAGGAACGGCTTAACAAGTGTGTGACCATGAGCAAGAAGCTGCTAATTGAGAAGGTATGTGTGCTGGAGAGAAACCACATGATTAAACTTGTTAAAGCTAAAATACAATGTCAAAACAAATCAAATATGTTGTCATTATCATTTATAAATTTAGATATTACGTAATTGGTTAGGTGTTGGTTTATTATGATGGATTCCTTAGTACTGTCGAAGCTAAGTTGTTATTTAATGTGCATGTTAAAATTGTATTTATCTTTCTTCTGTAGTCAAAGCAGGAGAAGTTGGCTTGCAGGGACAAGAGCATGCAGGATCGTCTGCGTCTTGGCCATTTCACTACCATACGCCACGGAGCCTCCTTCACTGAACAGTGGACTGATGGATTTGCCTTCCAGAACCTCATAAAGTCAGTTTGCGTTATGTCACATTTTGTCTGTTCCCATAAGAGTGTCTTCACACTAGATTGTCTTTATATGTTCCAGACAGCAGGAGCGAGTCAATTCACAGCGGGAAGACATTGAGAAGCAAAGGAAGCTGCTGGGGAAGAGGAAACCACCATCCATGGTGCAGACACCTCCACCCAACGTGGAACAGAACAAACGAAAGAGTAGGAGCAACGGCCAGGAGAGTGAAGCGTAAGATCACAAACAGCGCAGCTACTTTACACAGTGCTTGTTCTACAGTGTAGTTTGCAACATAGGCCTCTAAATCAGAAAAGCAAAGTGTTGATGCAGCTTTCCTGACTTATTAATAGACTTAGTAAATATTACATGTCATTATATATACTTGTCATTTTAGATTATTGATAGATTATTATTGATAGGCTGTATGAAAATCTGTACCAAATATTAATTTACATGTGAAAACCTTTTGCTGCTTTTCTGTGTATTTCAGTTTATCTGAAATAATGTGTAGTAGTGTTTAATATTTTCACATCTCAAGCTGGTCATATTGTTATAATTTAATATTTTTTCACACATAGGTTGTCACTGGCAGAATACCATGAGCAAGAGGAGATTTTTAAACTTCGAATTGGCCATCTTAAAAAGGTACCTGCTCACAACACTGAAAAAGATTTTTTTGTAGTACAGTTGTGTTACATTCCTGTTTCACAAAGGCTCAGGCAGATGAGATGATTTGTTTGGTTGTATGCAGGAAGAGGCAGAGATACAGGCAGAGCTGGAGCATTTGGAACGAGTAAGAAACCTGCACATTCGTGAGCTGAAGAGAATCCATAATGAGGACAACTCGCAGTAAGAGGCATTGCTTTTTAACCTGCCATGCACATATTCGTGATTGTTGAATATTAATTTAGATTGTTTTGTAGATTTAAAGACCACCCCACACTGAATGACAGATATCTGCTATTACATTTACTTGGAAGAGGTGGCTTTAGTGAAGTATTCAAGGTAAGTGCCATTATTTGGTTTCTGATCTTTTGAAAACACATTTTTTTCTGGTACTTTTAAAACTATGCTAAATCTTTTTGAGGAACATAAGGGAGGCACAGCCTTTTCCCTTGTCATGGTTGAAATGCAGTGACCCTTTTTTCAGTAAATGGCTACTCTACTCTGTTCAGTGGGACTTAATAGTTATAGTAGACGTCTCCATCTTTCTTATGTTAGCGTGTAATGTTCTTTTTCAGGCTTTTGATTTGACAGAACAAAGGTATGTGGCCATTAAAATCCATCAGCTCAACAAGAACTGGAGGGAGGAGAAGAAGGAAAACTACCGGAAGTAAGTCAGAACTTCTGTTCACAGCCGTTATTTTTCTCTCTAAATACTACATTTTGGAATGTAATTCACCGGTTCTTTTTTCATTGTTGACATTCACACTTGTCTTGTCAGACACGCCTGTCGAGAGTACAGAATCCACAAAGAACTTGACCACCCCAGAATAGTCAAACTCTATGACTACTTCTCACTTGACACTGACTCGTAAGTTCCTTACTTTCCACGCAGCTCAGCTTACAGTGTTCAAAGACACTCTCTTCAAGTTTTACACAGTCTGTGCACTTGTTAGATCGTCTTGTCTCATACTGCAGCTTCAGCTGAATACCACGGTATCCTGTATAGTAATAGCACTTTTGCTCATCTTTGAATGTGTGTCTGTCTTCGTTGGTGATCAGTAATAACATCTTCTTGCTTGTATTTTGTATTAACCCCGATCAGGTTCTGCACAGTGTTGGAGTACTGTGAAGGCAATGATCTGGACTTCTACTTGAAGCAGAATAAGCTGATGACTGAGAAAGAGGGGCGATCTATTGTCATGCAGATCGTCAATGCCCTGAAATACCTCAACCAGATTCGGCCTCCTATCATCCACTACGACCTCAAGCCCGGTAGTTTCTCTGTCCTTACGTTGATTACCGTGGTATTTCAGGAGAACTTAATTTGATACATCTGAACCTCTGTCAAGAGAGTGTTAAAAGTGTGTTGTATACTGTATATTTTAAAAAGGTCCATCCGTAAGACTCATGTGTTTGATAGAGCTCGGTTTGTTTAAACGGTTACTGCTCTGTGAATAGGAAACATCCTGTTGGTTAATGGCACAGCTTGCGGAGAGATTAAGATCACTGACTTCGGCCTGTCTAAGATCATGGACGATGACAGCTGCAACCCCGCAGATGGCATGGAGCTAACCTCACAAGGAGCAGGGACCTACTGGTACACAGACACACTTCACTGCATTTAGTAACCAAGCAACCAATATGCCTTCACAAGTTGATGGCAAAGCATCTAACAGCTTGGTAAAAAAAAAACCATCTTAAAGATAAATAGGAAAACCTGTATTATAGTTATGTTTTGGCTGTTTTGTGTATAGGTATCTTCCTCCTGAGTGCTTTGTTGTGGGCAAGGATCCCCCTAAAATATCAAACAAAGTGGATGTTTGGTCAGTGGGGGTCATCTTCTACCAGAGCTTATATGGACGCAAGGTAACTACTGTTTTAGATTCTTGAAGAGGTGTTGTCAGATTAATTTTTTTACAATGTGAGCTCACAGAAGGAAGTGACAGTTAACTGTCTCCTTGTTGTCTTTTTCAAGCCTTTTGGACATAACCAGTCACAACAGGATATCCTCCAGGAAAACACCATACTTAAAGCCACTGAGGTGCAGTTTCCCCCCAAACCCGTGGTTACAACCGAAGCAAAGGTGTGGTACTCATTCCTCTTAAGCACCTATCATTCACTACACGGTTCCCATCAAACATTAAACAGTGTGTATGTCATTCACTCAGTTTCTTATTGAGTTATAAAGACACATTTTTTCTCATTTGGAAATTCCTGCTCAAACTGTAGGATTGAGTTAAATGTAACAATCAAAGATGCTTTGTGACTGTAAACCAGTGGGATTTTCATTGACTGTTTGATGCATTAGTGATTAAAAGCTCACACTATTAAGAATTGTTCATTTTATGGAGGCCTTAAACATGCAGAGAGTGAGTAGGAACTGTCTATATTTGCAGCTTTATGAGCTGACCATCACCCTCAAAAAAGTGTATCAGCTGAATGGAAGGAAGCGTAAGAACAGATAAAGTGGAAAAAAGTCCAGAAAAAAACATTAAGGGTGGTTTTGTATGTTTATTTTCTCAGGCCTTTATTCGACGCTGCCTGGCTTATCACAAGGAGGATCGTGTGGATGTGCTCCAGTTGGCCAGAGACCCCTTCCTAATGCCCCATATTCGAAAAGCCCTGGGTAGCAGCACTACTTCGACACCTTCTATCCCCTCCACCTCTAGCTGCTACAGCAACAGTGCCTCCGACTGAAACTAGCTAAAAGAAACTGTAATAAAATAATGGGGACAAAGCAATGCAGAGATGTTACACACTCAATGAAACTTCTCCTTGGCCCTCATGGCTGGAAGAGAGCATGATGGGATGGAACCAAAACGAGAGACGAAGTGGTGATGATGTAGTCAATGTACCCAGTGTCATTGCCCAAGTGGTAAAAATGAAGGGCCAGCCTCTGGCTGTGGGCTCAGTAGAACCCAAAGATATGCCAATATGCATGCATCAACACAAAAAACCTTTGTCTCATTTCAAGGGGCTTTTTACGTAATAAAAAAGTAAAAGCACCCAGAAAAAATGCACAATTGACAGGCTGAGAAATGTGCGGTGTGGATCATGTGCCTGTACTCTGGAAGGCTCAAGCAGTAGCACTGCTGAAATTTCATCCCATACTGCTTGAAAAGCATCACCTATTTTTCAGAACCAGAGCGGTCAGCTTCAAATATGTATTCCTATAGGTGTAAACCTTGGACTTTTTAGGATGGGTTCCTGTGGTGAGCAATGACCAAAGCACGAGGCTTGCCTTGTTGTCATGGCACCATTAGGGGTTCATAAATGACTTGAAACAGAAGAGGGCTGATTTTGAAGAGTAACTGGTTTTGACCTATTATTAATATTTTACTGGATAACTGGAAGTCAGCTTATTGTTTTGTGTTAAGTCCATATTTTTTCATGGAATTTACCCCTCAATGTTTTTGTTAACTTTAAAGGGGCGCTGACAATGAGTGAGTGTTGTGATGAGATAAGATTCAACAGAAATAATTATGAAACCATAAAAAAAACATTTGGTTAACTCTGCAGTGTCTCATTTCGGGAAAATCATGCCTTGTGAATCACTCAAAAACTCATTAAGAGTACGGTTAGCAGTTACACGGTGTATGAAATGCATTTGATCTCTATTTAAAAAAGAAATCTCCAAACTTTTTTCACATCAAAAAATGTTTACTCAAAACCAAACCTAAAACAAAAAAAACATCTAAAATAAACCATGTCAAAGTTCAGAATATGAACACAGTGGTGCACCGATACAGCTACTTTAAGTACAACCATCTGCGTGATAACTGCATTGTAGGTTGACAAAATACTGACACTTGTTTAATACTATAGTGTTAATCCAGAAATTCATTGACCATAATTACTAAATTATATGCTGGCAGCTTGTATAATCAGGACTTGATAAAACCCTCGTTCTCCCTGGGGAGAGAACTACAGACGTGTGCTGTACAACAACAGACCAGGGATTCCTTAAATCTGACAGATATACATTTTGAAGAGTGTTTTTTAATGCAGCTAGAAGACATGACCACAGTCCACAATTTAATTTATATAATCTCTACATCGCAGAAAAACAGAAACGACCTCCTCTGTAGAAGATAATCTAGGTTGCATATCTTGACACTTTTCTATATGCTTATTTATAATGAGACGATTTACAGGATGATGCAGACAATTGTTTTCCTTAGTCCAAATATGATTCACAAAGATTTTATGTATTAACACAGGCATATGAAAAGCCCAATATTCCAAAACATTGTCCATTTATCTGTTGTAGAACTGGGACGTGACCCAGGCTAGGCCCCACTTGAGGTTGGTGAGCATAAACTTGAGTGCCTTGGTCCATTGCTCCTCCGAGTTAAACTGGGTTTTGATGGAGTAGGAGCCTCCGCTGCCACCTGTGTCTTCGATCTTGCCTTTCTCAACGTCCATCCTGAGACGAAATAAACCATCAGCGAAAATCGTTGTATATTACAAGTGGCATTAGAAACAATTGTGGTCAAGGCTGAAAACATCAGACTTTGGGATCTGGCATTTTGGAATTCAGTTTTGTAGCTGTACAAATGATAATACAAGATCACAATCACACCTAAATCTATTACATATATATTCAAGGACATATTGTTGGGGTTAAAAGATCATCTCTGTGGACGATTACAGAGTAGGTGCCGTCTTAAATATTTACAACAGAAAGCTATGAGGCTACCACACGAATAGTAGTTCCTTGAGTCTGATTATGTCTAATAAGTTTGTCCAGCGGGTGCCAGCAGAGAAGAGATAATATGGTAATTAAAGCAACAATTATGTATTTAGTTTTTCAGGCATAAATGTTCAGTTCAAATGGGAAGAGGTGCTTGAAGAAGCAACATTTCCATTATGTCACATTTCTTGTATGCAGCTTAAAACTTATTCTTCAAAAATGATGACTCATCCTTCTGGGAAGGCGTCAGAGATTTGATCCAATTACTTACCGATCAAGTGGAGCAGAATACTAGAATAAAATACCTAAAATAGGAAGGAACACGGTTCTATGTGCACAGTTTGATTCATGACGACTGGATACAACATCAGTCCAATTAACCAATTTTGTGTAATTATCAACAATCTGTTGTAATTTTCGTATTCCCTTTTGTTGTTAAAAAAAGAAAAAGAACAAAATTGCATGTATCATTTACCAAACCACAGGGAATAGTCATCTCTAAATGGTTTTGAATTTCTGAACATTTCATTGTGCTCACCAGCACCTTCACTCTGTTGTTGAGCCTGTTGAAGAACAGTGTTATTTGATTATGTTGCTCTCATTTTTCACTGTGGTATATATCTTAAAAACACATGGCACCAGCAAAGAACTGGAAAATTTTTAAGATGGGATGATGCTAAGTAGAGAGTGAGGTTAGGATTTCAGATATGACTGTTAGTTACTATGAGGCAATTTCACAAGCGTATTAGTGAATGATGTGCTTGAGACTTCCCAGAAGGCTTTCCCAGATGTCCGGTATTTGCTTCAACAGCATAATTAAGATGGATCATTTTTCAGCCCCTCTAGTATATGTTAAGATAATGGTTTTTAAATGTTCGTTCAAACTTCATGAATATTTACAGCTTCACTTTAAATGGCTTTAAAAAAAAAAAAAACGTGGTAGTAAAGGGAAAAGAGGGATATGCTGACATTGTGTTGGTCTGCAGCTACAGTATCTGACCTGTATGGGAGGCAGAAGCCAGTGTCTCCTTTTTCCACCTCTTCTTTGAACTGCTGGACACAATCGAGGAAAGCCACCATGGCGTGGTCAAATTTATTGTCCCAGAAAAACCTCAGGCCGCCTGAACAGTACAGTGGAAGTTCCTGGACAAATACGAAACGCAGATAGAAGGTAAGACTGGACCTTGGATAAGTATTTGCTCTGCTCAGACACAAACACTGAACATACAACCTCAGAAACAGCACAGCTGACACTATCATTACACACTAAACACGATTTTACAAGAGGGTTTTTCCCTGCCACAGTGAGATTGATGGCAAAAGAAAAACGCTGAAATATAGTATATGCAATAAGCTTTCACTACCTCACTTTACCTTTGTAATGAACAACATTATATGCAATATATGTATAGTACGCTACTAAATCCTTGTTTATAGGTTTCTTACCTTAGTTGCAGTACTCATTAGATTTTTATCTTAGTTTTTATCATATTTTCCTACACAAGAATTCCTGCGCCTGGACTGTTTGTACACAAATGGCAATGAAAAATCTTGAGTTTGACATCCAGTTTTTTTAAAGGACTGGATTTGGAAAGAGCGCTGGTTATGAGAATAACACATTACCTTGGACTTGTCTGCCAGTGACTCTAAGTACGAGTGGTTTCCATAGGGGACGAGGCGATACCTGACGAAACAGGTGTTATGTGAGTTCACAGGTATGTTTAGCTATTGACAAAAAATTTTCACCCAGACTTAAATTTGCATCCGTATGTATGAGTGAGTATACCTCTGAAAACGCAGGCCCATTTTGTTGGCCAAAGCGTGCAGCAGCAGCACAGTCTGTCCCCAGGCTGCATTGATCTCATTCCACTCCACTGGGACGCTGGGGAGTCGACCTAGACGGAAGTTGTTGATGGTTCCAAACTGCCCACTGTGCCTGGACAACAACAGAAACACACTTTCTTTCTCAGTCAAAAGCCTTTTTTTCCCAGGAACTGTGTTAAAATGTTGCCCAATCATGGCTGATTGGTGAAGAGAAAAGCCATTTAATTTATGCAGTGTACGTGTGCGTGTACCAGATGTGAAAGGTGGCGTTGAAGACATTGGTCTTTTTTAGTCGATCTAGCTGAATCTGGCAGTAACGCATCTGGTTGTCAACACTCTTGAGTTCATCATCCAGCTCCAGCTGCTGCCTTTTAAACTCACTGTATTCTTTCTGGTACCTTAGAGAACAACATGGTGGAAACATAGAAAGCTGTCAGATGTTGTATCATCCATAATTTTCCACTGTGACCCTTCTGGGGCTCTGTAAGGCCACTCACTGGAGCTCTTCTGTGTCCAGCTGCTGCGAGTGGGTCCTGCTCTGGGCCAAGTCTTGAGCCACGGCCGCGCGCTCCACTTCCACAGCCTCCAGCTCCTGGATCAAAGCCTCCTCCTGCTCTTTCAGTTGCTGCAACTCTGCCAGCAAGTTCTCCTCTTCATTTACCTGCAGTTGTGACAGCAACTCCAGACACTGCCTAAAAACAAATTCACACGTATTGTATGTTCTTAGTCTGCATGAATGTAAACTAAAAGCATAACATCTCTCTTTAAAATCTCTGACTGAAAACTGAGACATTGAACTTGTGCTTCAGCTCACTTGTAGTTCTGGCATTCGTTCTCTGTGATGTTGAGCTGTGTGTCTAAGTGGTCCAGCAGAGTATCAGTGCACTCCTCACACAGCGGATGATCAACATCTGTCTGGCCTGAAATGATGTCAAACAGATCACTGGTCACCTAGGTGGGATAGGATCACACACAAAATAAGTGTAAGTTGACAAGCAAGCTGTTTTTCAAATTAGTTATTACTTTTCAGCTAATATTGTACAGTCATAAACGTTTTAGTCATCTGAAACTAGACCATACCTTCAACCTGCGACTAAGATTTTCCATTGTGCCGCCATCAGACGCTTCTCCAATCAGTGTGAAGCTATTTGCACTCTCTGTGGACATCATCCTGAACATCGCGATTCAAAAGTTGAGTTATCGAGCGTTTGATGCATTTTCAAATCCATTAATGCCTCATTAGACAGACTAACATATCAACTGAGGGAAAGTAAGTTATCAATTATCCAGTTATTAGTATCACGTTCAATTTTATAATCGAGAAGGCTGGAGCGCTCACCGTGCAGGAGGGATGTATTTTCTGGACACCCCATCTTGCTTGTTTTCATCAAAAGTCTCCTGGAAGAAAATGTATAAGTCAAATAATTTTTTTCAGATGTGCTTTTTTTTTATACAGGATATAAAAGCAGTTCTGCCCATAAAGGTAAGGACTGTAGCTTCTGATTAAATTGTTATGAGTTGACTAAGTGATGATTATTATTACACTCAGCAATAACCCACCTCTGGTACGGTCTGCCCCTCACTGCCATCAGTCTGCTTGCTGGGAGTCACTGTGACCAACGGAGCTGAGGAGGATAGTTCACACCAAGAATCACTATATAACACATGCACTAGCTCTTCCTAACATTCCATACAGTTCACAGCACCGATTATTGATCCTTAAAAAATACACATACCAATAAGCTCCTGGATAGTGACCCGATCCAGCACATTGAATGACGTGTCCAGTTTGAGAGGCTGACAGCAGCGCTGACACACGAAGCTCACCTGCATGGTTGTGCTCGAAGACTTGGAACCCTCCATTGCTCACGACTACAACAGGACATGTAACGTTAAATAATTAAAGACATGCTGTAAAGATGCATAAGGTCTATGTTGCAGGTTATCCTAAAAGCTGGACAGTTTTTCATGAAGTGTTTTTTTCCCCAGACTATTAACGCTTCACACTGTAGCTTATAAAGCGGTTTGGCTAACAGCTGGCTAGCTAACGTTAGCTTTGCAGCTAGCGCATATGCAACATTTATCAAAACACAAACTGACTTTTGCTTGTAAAAAAACAATAACTACTGTATCATAGCCAAAAGGGAAGCACGTCAAATAATAAGAACTAATTCTTTAAATGTTTAGCGTGTTTCTCGCATTTTGCACCTTGGCTCGCCCCACTCCACTTCCTTATTGTTGTTTTTGGCGGATGTGACGTCAAGTAAAGCATGTCACGTGAAACGCATCTCCGGTTGAGAAAACTATTGAATTCTACAAATTGCAAATAAATTTAAACCAAACATTAACTTAGATTATATTTTCTGCTACATGTCCCCCTTATACTGCTGTTCATTTATTTTGGCTCTGACCTTTCAGGATTTTTGAAGTGAGGTTTGTAATTGCATTGCACTGAAGGAATTAATTTCTTTATTTTAGAAAAATGTACTGTTTGGGTGCTCAGAAACTGAAAATCGCACACCGCAGAAGTATATCACTAACTTGCTAATTTTACTGGCTAAATTTCATACTTTTTGTACTATATTTAAAAACAATTGCTTAAATTCTTCCCCCCAACACTATTCAGTTGTGCTATTATTGTTGTATCTTTGTGCATGTCTACTGTAAATGTCTGTTTGCTCTGAATGTCAATGTGAACTCACTTGATGACAACAAGGTTTAATGAATATTCACTTTTTACTAACTATTGACTTCTATAAAGATTTTTTAACAAAATATAAACTTGATGTCTCTACAATATGTTTGATCGAATTTTTCTAATCATTTAATTGATGGTATTTTTTTTCCCTTGTATTTTACTTTACTGTATTTAACAATGCTTTGAGGTGAATGGTTTATTTGTTATCATATTGTTATTAATAAAGATTTTAAAAAATTGATGAGAAAACAGATGAGTTCATTAATAAAGTACGAATATTACTAGTTAAGTAGCTCATAAGTACTAAGTTTTAATATTTAATGTGCAAAGTTGCAGTCAAATTAAAATTCTATACAGTATATTATATTCCAGGACTCCACAGGCAGATGAAAGGTTGGTTGTGTATAATAGGGAAGCTTACTCTGTAAGTAATTACTCTGTAAGTCGCTTTGGATAAAAGCGTCTGCTAAATGACGAAATGTAAATGTAAATGAAGCTCTTTATTGAATTGACAAGTTCTGACTGGCAAATCATAACCCGACTTTTACAGACTCCCTGACTTGTGCTGTTGTTTCACTTTAACTGCTTCCCTTTTCCTTATATGTACTTTACTCGTTCTTTACTGTGTCATTCCAAGTCCAGAATACATTAAACCTTATACTTAAAAGCAAAAATAACAAACGGGATATTAAAAATGCATTTTTGTCCACGTACACCGCGCCAGCAGGTGGCGCAATAACAACAGCGCCAAAGCGCCGTTCAACAACAGCAGAAGAAGATGGTAGTTGCGGGAAAACTGAAGCGGATAGTTCCTGTGTTCAGATGCGTTCGGGCTTTACGACAGCGAAGCCAGGTAAAAATGCGAATATACATTGTTTTTTCTTTAATGTCACCTTAGTCTGGGTTATTTTAAAATGTGAGATGTATTTTTTTCATATATACATTTTTGTCTCTTGGCGTTTTTGCGTCGATCTTTCCCGGACTCAGAAAGTTAGTGTTGTGTAACCTTTCAAAAACCATAAAGTTAGCAGCCAAGCTGTTGTTCAGCTGATGTTAGCTCAGTGATATTACCTCTTAAAAAGTCTCTACTAGTGTGTTATGCTTCATGATGTTTGCTGTGTGTAAACTTATGATGCTGTGACGTCTGCGGCACACAATAATTCTACAACTTCAAATAAAAATAAAAATAAATCTTTGTGTATGAAGTAAAAAATGCCATCATCATTCCAAGTCTTTGGGTGAATAATCAGCTGATGAAATTACACACTGTATAGCTGTAAAGTTGTACTTTTGATAAGGATGGCTAAATTTTATTTTTCATTTGTAGGTTCTAAAAATAACCATGAAACCCCCAAATGCCACAGATGTCAAAAAGGGGATATCAGTCCTTTGGGAGACTCTGCAGTGTCCTATATGGTAAGTGTCATTCATTGCAATAAATAAAAAATATGGATCTGCTTCATCAATAGTACTAAATTATTTTAATTACTTAATATCAAGATATTTTATTGAAAAGCTGCAATGACCTAAACTTCTTTCATACTTCTATATTATATCACGTGTAGCCTGGACTTAATGACAGCACCGATATCTACTAAGTGTGACCATCAATTCTGCAAGTAAGGAAAACCTCATATATTCTCTTTGCTCTGAAGATTGATTATGTTGTGCATTTATGTTTTTACATGTATTCATCAATATTAAACTTGTTTTTTTATGTTGCACCAGATTTTGTATGATCAAACTTTTGGACAGCTCTAAAAAAAACAGGGCTAACTGTCCTGTGTGTAAAGCAAAGATAACCAAAAGGTGGGGCAAACATAATACGACTTTAAAATGTAATAGAGCCATTTAATGTTTTTAATAGTAACATCATCATCAATAAATGATAATATTTTTCGCTTTACTGCAGGAGCTTGCAGGAGAGCCCTGGGTTTCAGAGACTTGTATCAGGATTGCAGGACATGATAAAAGCATATGAACATGACACTGGCACAAATTGTAAGACTACATACAATATATTTCTAAAACATTTGACGTGGCATTTGACTTTTAATCAACTTTTAATCAATGTTACTCTCACTTTTTCAGATTTCACTGGATTATCCCAGCAAAAAATACTATCAAGGTAGGAAACCTGAAGATTAACATTTAAGAAAGTAATGCACATGCTAATTATTTTGCTACATTAGCTCACATTTCACTCTGATTTTTTTTTTCCTCTGCCCAGTGTCACAGATAGTGATGCTACTAAATATCCTAATGATATGTCATCTGGCGATGCACCTGATACTGACTGTGATAATATGCAAAGTTTGGACAGTGTTGACATTCCAAGATCCCACTCCTCAAGTATAGCAGGTAAGATCGTGAAACCTATTATGAAGGGTAACTTTATCACATCAAGTCAACTACCAAGTTTGCTTTTATGTAGAAACTAGTAGTGAGGAGTGGTAGATATCACTACTTGAAAGAGAGGATGATTTTGTTGTAAAATTAAATATTGCTTCTGCTATCCCAAATTATTTTGTAGCCCAAAATGGATTTGCTAGACTTATGGGACTTGAAGACTCAACTCCTTTGACAACAGAAAATGAAGGCATGGACAGTGGCCTTGGTGATGCACCACCAACTTCTAAAAAGAAAATGCACGTGTCTACAGATAATTTGGAAGCAGGAGAAACAGAAATTCCAGAAGTTGTGGAAAGAACAACATCAACACGAAAAACAAAAGGCAGAAAGAGAATTTCTAAATTAGAAAACACCTCACTTCATCCATTATTAATTCCAGAAGTAAGTGAACATGAACCTTTAAGAAAGTCCTTAAGGAAAAAGCAGGAAAAAGATTTAGAGTCTGACAAGATTCTTGAGCAAAAACAGAAG
Source organism: Channa striata (assembly GCA_033026295.1). Taxonomy (NCBI): domain Eukaryota; kingdom Metazoa; phylum Chordata; class Actinopteri; order Anabantiformes; family Channidae; genus Channa; species Channa striata. The sequence goes on from CM065186.1 coordinate 5,737,837, forward strand.
AAAAGTGTAGAGAAAGTTGCTGAGTGGCTCATGCAAGTACCAAGTGAAGGAAGTCTGGAGTTGGAGAAACCTGACAAAGAAACAGATGACTCTGACAGCTGTTCTTCCACTTTGACCATAGATGTCAAGCAACACATTAGCGATGTGATTCCTAAGAAAGATGACCGTGTTAAAGCCCTTGAAGCTCAGGTGTTTGGTGCCGTCTATAAACGAGAACGGCGACGGAACAGGATCAGCTCCCCTCTACCACCAGCAGAAACAGAAAAACAGGCACATGAAATAGCCTTTAAAAAAAAGAAGAGCAACGCTCTCACTCCTGCAGATTTTTGCATGAAAACCAGCTTTGAAGATGAAAGGGACATAGCACAAAAACAAAAAATATTAGAAGTAAGTGGCACCATTATTAAAGAATCAAAAGAAATTGAGGTCGTGGAGGAAAATGGTATAGACAAATCTGAGGATGAGTTGAACAACATGCCAGAAAGCGGCAAAAATATTGGGAATTGTGAAGGTTTCTGTTCTGTGCCTGACGTTGAGCTGCAGCAACCAGCCACAAAGCTTAAGAAAAGGATGCGTAACACACTACAGGAGGTTGACAGTGATTTGCAGGAGAAAGCCAAGGCAATGCCAGAAAGCACTGAGCAATCAAAAGCAGACAAGAGGAAAGGTAAAAACACAAAGTTAGAAAAAGGCAAGCTCGCAAGGTTGGCAAAGCCACTTGCTCTGGTGGGAGTTCAAAGTGGAGGAACCAGTCCGATGATTAGACCACGATCAGAAGAAGTTCAAGTACAAATTGAAAACTATCCTAGCAGTGAGGACCAAGAAACACCTATCACGAGGAGCACCAGGAGAAGTAGAAGGCTTCAGGTGTTTGCCGAGGAAGTCAAGAAAGCAAACTTGAAAATTAGTGTTCCTGAAAAAGACGGCGGTTTTCCAAAGCAGTCTGAGGAAGTGAGTGGAGGGGCTTTGGACGATACAGCATCACATGGAAATATGACAAAGGTGTTACAAAAAAATGGATGTGTTTTTGATCAAGATTTAGGAGGAATTGAAGATATGGAGACTGTCGAGAGAACGTCTTATTTTAGAGGAACGGAAGACCATAAAGACTCTATTGCTGAAGTCCCGAACGTTGAAATTCCGTCTGAAGCTAGTGCTGCTTGTTGTGTTCCTGTGGTCCCAAATTCTGCAAGTCCAGTTGAGGCAGTAGTGAAAGATTCAGAACTTGAAAGTGGCCATCCATCTGATCAACGCCCAGACAATTTTCAGTTGAAAACATCTGCTGGTGATCCTAAATGTGCTGTAACAGACCCAGAGGAGGAAAAGAACGACAGTGAGCTGGACACAGAGCAACTGCTCAAAAGTTTCAAAGCCACAAAAAGGAAATCTTTCCATCTTGGTGGTCCAAATGTGAAAATGAGCCGTGGATTAGACACAGAACACACGCAGGTCTGTGAAGAAAAGAGAATCTTCATGTTGGTTCTGGCGATGAATTGCCAAAAAAGCAGAACAGGGTACCTGAAGTCACCAACCAAGAGGTATTAAGACATAATGAAAACTCATCTATTGATGATATGATTTCCCCATCAAACTCACCCACGTTGACAAGAAAGATGCAAGCTGCCGAGAATCCAGATCAAATGGTCGGTGAAGCCTCAATCGCTGATATAGGTTGTTCAGGTCAGGACAGTGCTGCTGGTTATGCTCTTTCCAGGACTAGTGTCAGCAGTGCCCTCACTCCTAACAAAGTGTCAAAATATGAAAAAGGAAGTCCTCCCCTGTCTGTTGTGCCTCAAGTAGTAGATTCTGGGCTCCGCTTCACAGCCGTTGAACATGAGGAGCTAAATGAAGCCTCTCAAATCACAGACAATCAGCTTGATTGTACTACGAGGCATGATGACAAAGGGAGAGAGATTAGAGACAGCGTCTCCATAGGAAAACATTGTTCGGTTAGCGCAGCTGAACATATTGTAATTGCGGAGTCCTCTTTAACTCCTGATGGCCTGGTGACACCAGCTGTCCAAATGGTCCACAAAACCAAGTCAAGCCATGGAAGTGGAGAGCTCAGTGCACATTCCTCCATCCACCCAAGGAAGAAGAGGAAGGCTCAGAGGCTCGAGTCTTCATCCGAGTCAGGCAGCAGCGATTCCAAAGAAGAGCTACCGACTTTGACTCAAATTTTCGGAACAGCAGCTCCTCCTCCCACTGTGACCCTGGGTCAGAAAGACTCTAAAAAAGGTCAAATAAGCAAGGCTGCGCATGCATGCGTGCACACAGCTGACGCCGCAGAACAGTCGAGCCATCCGCCCGCATGCCCCAGCCCCGACTGTGACGATTCCAGCCAAGCATCTGTGGACTTGTTTGGCACGCCAGATGAATGTAAGTAGATACTTAGCATCATACTTTCATTTTTAGGTTTGTTACAATATGCAAGCTGCAATACAAAAAAATCTTGTCTTTTCAAAATCAGGAACATGGCTTGTTTCCCAGTTTAAGAATGTATTTTTATGGTTATGAGGAAAAAACAAGCTTTCAGACACAAAGCAATTTGATTAATTGTACTCTGCAGGTGATGCGCCAGTAAATGACGCCAGCATTTCCATTGACTCGTCTCAGTTTTCAAGCGAAGTTCTTGTTACACAGGTAAATAAAATTATTTATTTCAATAATTTTCAGTGCACAAAATCTATTTAACAAAATATTTCAGTGTTCAAGGTTGAAACTATTGAATTTGTGTGTGAATATTACAGGGCTTAAGGGTCTATTGAGATTTTTTTTACAATCTGGGATCAAATCAGCTCTAATCAAAACCCCTTCACAGTCCTAAACTGACTGATATGCACATATTTACCTCAAACATGAGCAGCTTGTGTAAAATAACAATTTTATATGTGCAATAGTCAGAAAAGGCTGTTTCCCCAAAAAATGCTTGTTATAATGTGTTACTTTCAGTTTGACTTTAACTTCCTTCAGAAATAATCTGAAACCAGGACCACATAAGAAGTTAGTCCCTCATCTAATTTGAAAAAATCTAAATATTTGTGTATACATGTCAAAGAAGCACTGAACCGCTTGAGTGCAATAACATTTGGGTCATTTCAGCATGTAATAGCCTGGTTCATCATCAGATGGTGTGTTTGTGTTGTGTTCCTCGGAGAGCACCGTCACATTATGCCCCGCAGAGGGCAGCCACAACACTGTCCTCAACCAGAAGCTGTCAGCTCCTGGATGACAGACTACCTAGCTCAGTAAAAAATGTCCCCCTCAGCAGCTTTCTAAATTGCATTTCATTTACGTTAGAGGAAATGCCGCCTTAGAGATGATTCTTGTTTTCTACCTCATTCATCTTCCAGCGCTCTCGCTTTTATCTGTCGACTGTATTTGACTGGGAGTTCAAGTTCCTTGCCCTGGGGTTTAAAAGGAGCACAGAACTAAACAGAACTGAGAATACAGAGATTTAGTATTATTGTACTGTGTGTCTGTATACATATTAAATGCACTTGCACAGCAAACCCAGAGGATAAAATTCAAAATATAAGTCAAGTGAAGCATGAAATACACCAATAGACTGTAATCTTCCGAACCAGCAGCCGCATTGGGGATAGAGCGATTGTCAGTTGTCTCCCTCACTCTCTGAACTCCCTCTCATATATTATAAAATCACCTTCTCACTCACAGAGTCTGCTGTGTATTCTCATCAATAACTATTGTTCCATACTTTCCAGTAACCACCACCTGGCTGAGCGGAACACCAAATGTGCAGCCAGTATTTCTAGCAAATGTTGCATTGCAGCATTTCTTTCCCTCTTATTCTCCCCTGTGCTGAATAAAGGTGACTAATTTGCAAAGATTTGCAATTTGCTTTACTTTACTTTGTTTTCTCCCTGTTAAGCAAAAGATTGAAATGCAGAAGGAGCTGGTGAGGCTGGAGAAGCTGATGGCTCTGGTGACGGAGGTGCTTCAGGAGAAAGAGGGAAGCCCAGCAAGAGATGTCCCTTCTGAAACAAATCAGGACAGCAAAACCACAGGTGAGGAAAAAAAGTTGTTAGAGACTGACGGCTTTTTACAGCTGAAAGAATTAGGTGATAAATAAAAACCTAAATAACTGATTTGATGTTTTAAATAAAATGCCAGAAATTCACTAGTGTCTGGTCCAGGCTGAAGTGCTGTGTAGCCGTAGTGGTGTTTAACATAAGAGTTTGTCCAGTGTTGGACGTTCATATGAATTATTGATTTTTTTATGTAACTTTAGCCAAATTTGTAGTTTTAATTTTTTCAAGTATTCAACGCTGGCCTAAACGTGATGGTTATTTTATGTGACTGAACACAGGTGCTCACAGATCCCCTCCCTCTGACCATGACACAGACCAAACTTCACACCGGTAAGTAAAGATAATACAACAGGAAACTATAGACATTTCTATTTTATTTGAATATTTTAAATCTTATTTCAGAGGTCAAACATTCTAAATCAAAACTCAAAAAGTTTATTGTGTTGTATTGGTGAGTGTTCCTATTAGTATATTCAGTGGCTTCAGAAATTTGCTAAGCACTTTTGCACAACTGAAATTCTTGTAGATCAACTGTTTGAATAAAAACATCAGTCTGCAACTCCATAACCTATAATGGCAAGGTAAAAGAGTCTTTTTAGAAGCTTATACGTATTTAGTAAAAAAATTAAATCTCTCATTTGCAAAAATAGAAAATTTCTGACAATGATAATAATGATAATTCAGTGATTTGTAGAAGCCCCTTTTTGTAGCTTCCAGTCTTTGGTATGTCTCTACAAGCTTTGAAACTTGGATATGGACAGTTTTTCCCATTTTTCCTGGCAAGCTCACTCACACTCATAAGTTCTGTATATGCTACACAGAAAACTCAGAGCAGTGTGTCATGCTTTGTAACTTTACTCAGAGGGATTCCTGTCTACCTTAAAGTCCTTTAGAGGGAGTGATGCGGTTAGAGTGACAGTTCTTCATCTTCTCCCTGATCAAAGCCCTGTTTACTTACTACAGGTATAAAAATCTCATGTCCTAGTTGTTTTCAACTTCTTCCATTTTAGAAATGTTGAGGCCACTCAAAGCTTTAACAAATAACTTTAGATCATAGCCCTGATCTATTTATTCATGACCTGAAAATTATCTCTTACATTTAGTCATTTGGCAGATGCTTTTATCCAAAGCGACTTACGAGTGAGGTTGAAGAAAACATCAAAGCAAAGTGGTATCAGAATAAGTGTTTATGTTTGAATTCAGCATCAGTCTGGAATGAAAAGGATTTTTCTCATGCTTCAGAAACACCAATGCTTTTCCTGTCTGACTGTCTTATTAAACATTTAGTGATCCGACTGTAGTTTGTTATTGATACAAACTCAACACTTCCTGCAGCTCCTTCACAGTAAAAGCCTTTCATTAAAGGGAGCTGATCGTGTCCTTCACGGTTTCACAGTCACTGCGAGCAGCTCAGGTTGGGTTAGTTAGGTCTGAACTGAGCTTAGAAGTGCTCTAAAAACTGTGGTAGACCAGCTGGCTCAGACACACAGCAGGTACCAGTGGGTCTCAGGTTCGAGTCCAGGTGGTTCCTATTTTGTTTCTCTCCCTACTGTCAGCTAACTATATCTTGAACAAATATATGTAAAACAAATATTCAAAAAATTGATCTGAACCTACATTTGACCATTTTTGTCTCTTTCTTTTAAATGAAACAACAACTTCGCTCCTGTCTGACACTGAAGCCCGAAGTCATTGTTTGTGGTATGCAGAAAATGATTGCGGTAGCTGATAACATCATTGCATAATGATTCTCTGGAATTAGACAGTTGGAAACCAGTTTTCACGTTTTTCATTCCTAAGGAGACAACAATCTTGAGATCTGGAGATTAGATATTTTCTGTAGTCATCTGTCTAATAATATCCTAACTCAAAAATGATAGGGAGATTTGGTCGTCCAGATCTGGCCATGGGCTTTCATTTTCTAATCGTGGAAATTGTCATTGCTACATCAAAAGTACATTCAACTTGAAAGCAGCAGTTGTCAGGTCTATCCATTACATAGGAAACTATCATCATAATATTTGGCATACGGTACAGTTATGTAAATAAAAGTGATCCTGTTGAGTACTACTTTGTATAAACCCTGCAAGTCAGTTAACATCCGCTACTGCACCATCGTTGATGGTGCTCTGATATGGTATGGCTCTGGTATGTCCAGAAAGCAAACGTGAAACTATTAATACGTGGCTTCTAAAGTGAAACGAAAAAAAGTGGGTGGACCAATGATTGTGCAAGACACAGAAAAAGTCTGTCGACTTAAAAACGGTCAAATCAATGCTAGTTATGAATTTAGCTCGTCTAATGGTTAACTAGCACATCACCTAACTTCAGTAACACATGAAATAAATGATATCAGCCTCAGCGTGCTGCATTTGTCTTCTTACATGGTTGTATTTATTGATAATACATTTTAAATGGAGCCATATTTCAATACAGCCACATTGAGCAGAACAATAACTGAGGCAAGTGGCATGTAATTGGTCTCTTTCAGTCTCTAACTGAAGGAGAAAGTTAGGGAGTGTGTGTTGCTAGTTCTCAGAGGGTGATGCATCTCCAGAGGACGGGCGGATAATCTCACTAATGAACCCCGAATCTGCTTATGCTGTGGAGAATAAAAAAGTCATTACTGACTGCATCTTATATGTCATTTAGAGCACTTAGAGGGAAACTTGTGTTGCCACAGCAATTTATCTCTCCCACTTCACTGCTCCCCCCAACCTCTCGCCTCGCAGGGTTCTAAGTGCTGTCCTCCAGGCAAGAGAGAGGGAGAAATGGAAAAGGGCGGCAGATGGGAACACGAAAGGGGTTTAGCTCTACAAGTTCTAAATTAAAACGCACATATTTCATGATCTCAGTGGTGAAACTGGAAAGAATAGTTGGCAGTGGAGTATGTGACAAGTTTCCAATGAGCCGTTATCACTTTGGTGCAGGTAATTTAAGTGTAGGCACGTTGCCAGTTATCTGTATTATTGGAGTCTTTGACTGAACAAATGAACCCAAAAGATTTCATATTCATATGTGCTGTGAAATAGACCGTAGTCTAACGGTAACAAAACACATGAGTAATTGGATATTGAGTTCCTGTCAATAACAAATTTTGATCCAGCATTCAAATCTACTCCCCCAAAGCATCTGCAAATTCACAGTTTTATTGTTTTGGCTTTCAACCAGCATATTAGATTTTGAAATGAAAGTAACTTTGCTAGTTGTTTTTTCCATGTAAGAATTTGTCGGCCCCTCTCTTTTAGTTCAGTACGGCAGGATAATGACTGTAGACACACAGACGCTGTACCGCTGGATGTTTATGGTCAGTCAGCGTGATGTTCCTCATTGGTCAAGTCAATCACATGAATTTAGCCCCATTGATCATGCGCTTCCCTGGAAAGAAGCAACAAGTGAGGATGATTGCAATTCAAAGCAACCAAATATTGTGTAACTAACTATGGCGTGAATACAAACTCCCTAAAACTAAAGTTTTGACTCGGTGCTTTGTGCTGGAACGATTGTCCTCCTGTTATGCTGTTTGTGCAGACTGTATGAAGCCAGACCTGTTTAGACATGTTTGACTTCTGAGTGACATCATATGGCAACATGTATCTCTGTGTATCTTCTTGCAAAGTTTCGTCGTTTTGTCAAGTTGGTGAACAGTTTTTTGTCTCTTTGCATTATGTCGAGCTCTCAGGGCCTCAAAACAGCGGCCCTTTAAAGCAGACCACATGCAACGTCAAATACATTTTAAAAATCAATCAAGCTCTACAGAGCTACAGTGCTGGGGAAAATATCCATTGATTCTTTCCTCAGACAAAAACCTTAGCAAAAAAAAAATGAAAGTTTGAAATCATAATTGTGTTTACCGAAGCAAAAGGTGACACGGTCTACACACTTTCTGGTTTTGGGGGCTATATGTTTTCCATTGTGAAGTTACTGGTCTTGCCATCCTGCCAAGTGTTTTGTCTTTTGCTTCTTCTAGCTCTCTCTCTTTTTTTTTTTTTTAAATCTGTCTTTGCTTTTACTCACCCCAACTGTTTGAGGCAGATAGCAGCCCACCCTGAGCTTGGTTCTGTAAAAGGTTTCTTCCAGTAATGGGAGTTTTTTTTTTTTTCCACTGTCCCTAGTGCTCGCTCATGGGGATTTGTTGTTTTTTTTTTTTCCCAATAATCTTGTACAGTCTCGACTTTATGAAAAGTGCCTTGAGATTAATTTTTGTGGTGAATTGGCCTTATAAAAATAAATTTAATTTAATTGAAAACGGGGGAGACTTGGAACACAAGTGAATCTTCCCAGAAATGGCCCAGCTTTTAAATGAGTCTAAGGGTACAGCAACAGCTCATCTAGAAATCTAGAAAAACTCTGAAGAAAATATTAGGAACTGCAGTCCTTTCTTTACAATGAAATTTACCTTTCATGACTCCACTTTACAAAAGACACAGGATATGAGGTGAAAGACCACCGCTAACCCAGATAAACATTGAGGCTCGTCTGAATTTTGCCAAAACACGTCTACTGTATATAACCCTCAAATCCTGTTGGAAAAACTGTTTGGAATACAGTTACAGACAGAATAAACCCAGGGTTTCATAATAAGGGTACCACATGGGTGTCAGGGCCCAGGGCAATTCAGTCTGTGAGGTGAAACTCAATTGCAATTGGCTTATGCAACGAGAAAATAATTCCCAAGCAAAAGAATACAAGTCAAAATGGCTCCGAAGGAAGAAATGAAAGTTTCCTAATGGCCCCATCAAAACAGCAGGGGGCTCATGTATTTTTCACAGCACTGTATGTGGTAGGAAACAGTATATTTATTTATATTTTGGACTAAGTGCAGAAAATCCCTTTATTTAAACCAACATTCAACAACATTTTGACTTTTTTGCTTCATTATTTAACAAAGGATAATTCAGATGTCACTTTTGCAGGAAATATGCTCCGGATGTCGGAGGAGAGCCTGAGACAAGAGCATCTGAAGGTAAGGGGGGTGGCACAGGTGGTTCAAACCACAGCAGTCTTACAGAGACGGGTAAAACTACAGGTGTGTGGTTGAATGAGCAGAAGGAAAAATGTTCACTGTCTCATACTCTATGACACATGAACAAGAAATGTGTTTTATGTTTTTAAAGAGATTGTGCCAGATCAGATTATGTTGTATGTGTCTGATGACGCCGTCTGTGTTTGATTATTTTTGTTTTTCCTGTCGTTCTCTCTGTAGCTGTGCAGCGATCTGCACACGCAGGACTGAGTGTGAAAAGTACTGCGGCCCCCAAGACACCTGGTTCGGCACCCAGAACACTAAAGGACTGTAGTTCGCCGTTAAACGGCCAGGAAGACAAAGAGAACAGCACCCCTCCAAGAGATAGAGTTCAGGCTAAAATGGTTCTAGTAACATCTGGATTAGGCCCCAGCGAACAGGTACCAGCTGTGAATACATTTAAGTTTGTTCGGAACTTTCCACAGTAGAATACGGAAAGAAACCAGATGTTTTTAACCTACAGATCATGGTGAAAAAGTTTGCCAAGCGAGTTGGTGCCCGTGTTGTTTCCCAGGTGACTGCAGAGGTGACCCACGTCATAATGCACACAGGTAACTACGCTCACGTGCAGACAGTGTAAGGACGTCGAAAACGCTGTTCATTTAGGTACGACTATAACTGTTATGTGTTTTTAAACACCAAATTGATCACTGGTCTTTAATTAATGTTTCATAATTGGTTTGATGAACATTACAGCTGCTCCTAAAGCTCCACTTTTTGCATTTTAAAATATTTTCTTGACCAGTAACATGTGTATTTCAAGAAGTCCATTTTCTTTCTACATGTAGTTACAGCTCATTTTGTGCGTCTTTTAAAATGTCCCTCAACGATAGGCTTTCTGTTCCTCACCCACACACTCTCTCCTCCCCATTCATCCGCTTGTGGCTAATTACCCTCTTTGATAGATTATTTTTCATTTCAAAGCTCGCTGTCTCCAAAGCACCATATTAACTGTCACTGTTTAGCAAGGATTTCTAATGGCAGTTGTTTCCTGGGAAACAAAGCTGGGGGGGGCAGAAACAAGGGCTTCCCTTAATCTTTGTGGGTTAAAGTTGGGGAGGAGCAGGAGATGCCCCATTCACTCTAAATGAAGTTGTTTTGGTACAATAAATGCACTTGACTCTGGCCTGTAATAAAAATTATGGATCATGAAGTAATTATATTATTATTTTATGAATTTGCATGGTAAAAATACTTTATTCATACTCATGTGAACCACCTGTTTATCTCTTAAAAGAAATGATGTCTGCGTATGACCATGTGTTACAGGTTTGAGACTAGTAAAAAATTGATTTTTCCTACTTAGATGATTAAATAGAATAAAACTCCCCACTACTTAAGATGGAAAAATGAAACATTTTAGTAAAATATAACATAATTATGTGTGGGAAAACATTTTAATTATCCTCTGTCCCATTAATCGCCTTGCGACCACTCAGATTCATCTTGTGAGCTGTTTGAGAGAGAGAGACAAAAAATAGAAATTACCTGATTTGCTTGCTAATGTTTTCAAACTCCTAACAACATTATGGATGCCTCATTTCTTTTATTGCTTTAGCCACTTTTTGTCATTTATGACAAATGCAGCCCAGTTGCTACATCTGAAAATGAGCATAATTAACTAGCTACCGTGGGAGATTTATAATGCAAAAAGTTATGAATAAAATTAAACCTGGCTGTTAAGAGAAGTTAAGTGTAGTTTTAAAGTTAAAGTAGCATAAACGCATCACAGACAAACAGCCTTCATTGCCCCTCAGACCTTGACCTTTGACCCCATACAAATTGAAATCTACAGAATAGGTTCATCCTTGAATCCAACTAAATAAATGTTGACTTATTAGACCGAATGAATATATAAGTTAAAACAAAGCTCCTTTATGTTGTTAAAATTGGGCTGTGTGTGTGTATTTGAGTGAAGACACACTCCTGCACATCCTTTCACACTGATCTACTTTGTCTTCTCTCTGTGCCAGATGAACAACTGGTATGCGAGCGCACACTGAAGTACTTCCTTGGCATTGCAGGGAGGAAGTGGGTGGTGAGCTTCCAGTGTAAGTGCGGACTCGCTTTATTGTCAAGCTCCATCACTGAGTTCGGAAAATTACTCCACTCTGGAGTACGGGGGGGTGTTACATAAAACAGTAGCCCTCAGAATAGTGTTTGTGCCTCAGACAGTAACCTCATAAGTTTTTGTTTTTATATTCTCTCCCCAGGGATTTCAGAGTGCTTCAAACAAAAGAAACTGTTAGATGAGGTATGCTCGCCTCTGTGCTCCTTGAATTTGCGTGCTGGTGGTTTCCCGTAACATCTCTGTATGTCTCAATGCTGAATTAAGGCTGCATGATGAATATCTCCTTGAGGTTTGCAGTGATATCTCATAAATTATTTGTCACCCATTTGCTTTGCAACCCCTGCATTTGGTTATTTGCTACACAAGTACAATGCATTGCCAAGGTTTGTTTAGTATCAGCATTAATGTAAAACAATGTCTCCATCGTCCAAGTCGTTCTGTAAGCATCTTTTGCATTATATGGAGTATGTAAAAACACATTTCACACAGTTATAAGATGAACTTTGTCAAACGGAAGAACGTTCAGTGTTGTGGTTGGAGCATGTTTTGGTCATACAATTAAAAATATAAAAATAACACAAATAAAAAAATATATAGTAATCTTTTTCTCAGATGACAGTGAATAATTGTTTCATTTATTTAAAAGCTAATAGCAGGAGGGAAGCTTTTATAATGTTGTGTGTGATGTTCATGTATTGCACTTGACATTCATATGCTGAGGTCAGTCTGTTTGCACACAACAGGGCCCCTTTGAAGTGAGAGGGGACGTGGTGAACGGACCCAACCATCAAGGCCCCTCGAGAGCTCGAACCACTGAAGACAGTGATGTGAGTATTATTACACACGGCCCTCTTATTATATGTTAGATATTATATAATATAATGTTGTATATTATTGTGTATATTATGTAACTGCTACTGACTCTAGAATCTATCATCAGGAGGTATAGACATGCACACGTTTTTTCAGTTAATTATTAATAAATAAAGTAGCATTTTATGTGTTAAAAATTGAAGTAGTTATTACTTTCTGCATAAATGTATGCCTATACCAAGCAGTCAAGTTGCACTGTGCGTGCATGTTTGCCCAGGTTCGCATGGTAATCTTCTAACCAGGTCATACAAAAGTCCATGTGGACCTTTGTGTGAGGTGCGCTGAAATTTCACCCAGGTGTTTCTGAGATATTGCTGCACGGCAACCTGAAAACTAATCTGACCCTTTGTGGTCTGTTGGTAAGGTTTAATAAGACAAATACAGAAATCCGTCATTTTATGTCAGATAAGCTGCGGCTGTAATGTCATTTGTTAAGACTGAAATTCTAACCTGTCCTCAAAACATTCGCAAATACAGAAACTGCTACTACACAAACTACACAAATATTAAATATTAAATTAAATTCTCTGCGGGCTTTTGGAAATAAACATCAAGAAGCCGTGTTAAATGGCTTTTTAGTTAACGAAATAAATCCTTACATGGAACATTTGGGGAGAAAGAGAAAAGCAAATAAACAAAAAACAGAGAAGTTGCAGTTACACAGAACTTTATGTATCTGAAACTGCTGGACAATAAAGACATGAAATCACGAGAAGAACAAATAAACAATTGGTGAAACAAACTGAAGGCAGTGCTGTCAGCCAGAAGGAGAACTGTATATACAGTATCAAATTTTTTTTATTAGAATGAATAACATTATTTTACTACATTATTCTCACTTTATCAACACACTATATACTTGCGCTGAGTGATTGGCTACTGTGGTTGCAGCCAATCACTCAGCACAAGCTGTCAAAACATGTCAAGATCAGTCATCAGGGTTCCTTAAAAAAACAGTTTAAAATGCGTTGGCAGACACTCATCATGATGTGAAAACCTTTTGGTAAGACGTGAAAAGGCAGGAAAGAATATCTCCACAACCACGAACAACATTCTGCTTCTGTGCAGAAATTTAGCACGTGAACCCGTTTCTCATCTTGCACCAGCCTCAGACCCTGTTGCAAAAGCTAATTGTAGTTTTCCTCCTTGAATAAGCTTCTGTTACCACTGAGGGGTAAATTAGAAATGGCTCGATGTTAGTGGTATTATTGCCTTTGAAGAACCTCTGCTAATTGAATTAGTCAGTAATTTCAGGCTTCCTTAAGTGGCTTCAACACAGCGCCAGCACTTTGATGGAGCCAGACAGATTGTCCTGGTTATATTCGCTTCCCGTCATCTGCACCAGTGTGACAAACAGACCAACAGATGAAATGGAGGGCTGAGGAGTCTGTCACCAGAATGTTGATGCTTAGGAAATCAGTCAAAGGAACTCGGTGTTGCGTCTGTGTGTATTTGTGCGCGTGCAGCGTGCACATTATCACATCACACACTCTTAATACATCCTGAAGGATATTAGCTGTTGTCTAAATTAAAAATCTGTAACAGAAACACTTTTTCATCTCACTGAGCACCTCTGGCTCAAGATCATTACGGATGGACAGGAAGGTGTGAGGAATGAGCGTTTCTCTCTTTAGCAGACGTTTATCTTCCTAACACCTTCCATCCAGCCACACACTGTATATGAGGCTGTGATGTGAACTGCACATTTTCTTTTTGTGCTTACCGTGGTTCAAGGAAGCAATTTTACATTCCCATTTCAAGCAAAGCCTATTGACCTTGGGTGCAATAAAACAATGTGTCCCTGGCGCCGGGCAGGTCGTTTTTCTTTGCGTGCCTAGGCGTGACGTTACTGTACCTCCAATGCAGGTGGCTCTCTTTGCTCAGTTCCGTTCAGCTCCTTCCTGAATATACAGCATTACACCGAAAGCAGTGAAATTCCAGAAACAAAGTCCTGCCAATTTATTGTACGCGTTAAGTGAGTCGTGCCTGTTATAAATTGCAGGACGCGCTTGGTGAAGCATTTTCGTCTGCACCCGTCCAACCCTTTAGACGGGCGAAGAGTTCGGAAACACTGAGCTGTAACGTTAATGGCTGTAACGGCTGCTCTCGTGCAGCGCCAATGAACACGGCCCGAGGTTAACTTCCCTGAATTACATTTCATTGTCGATTATTCTAACCTTACCTTGTATCTTCTCTTTGTCCTTAGCTGCTCATGAGGGGCTACAAGATCTGCTTCCAGGGGCCTTTTACAAGCATGACTACAGGTAAACCACCTGCGAACGCTAAAAACTGCCGTGTACTGCATGGATCTAAGAGCTGAGTTTAACACGTAAAAAATCTGCAGATTTATTCTCTGTTATGATGTAATGAGTAAATCTGTGCAACACTCAACCTTCTCTTGAGCAGTTTAGTAATACCCAATTAAATCCGGGCTGATCTACTGTACAAATTGCCTTTGAACGTTAAGTCATCAGTTATTAGCAGTTACGTTTTGACAGGTCACCTACTACCTACTGCAGCAGTTATTACGAGAGAGACGTCGAGAAAACTGATGACATCTAGCAGTCATAAGAAATGCGGGAGCCTGCCAGAGTTGCATTTACTGATGCAATTACGAGTTGACTTACTGAGGAAGTGGTTGGTTGTGACTGGCAAGTTGGGTCAGAAAATACATGGCTGCAGGGACAGACACACAGGGACCTGTACACAGAGGGTAATGAAAGAGAAGCCAGTATTTACAGATGCAGTAAGCAGTTTGCAACACCTTCTCAGCCGCGTTCACAGATCGTACCTGTGTTGTTATTCCAGTGGTGTAGGCCGGGCGTCTTTTTAGCAGGGACACCTGTACAGAAGGAACTGCAGTGAACTAAGAGCACTTTTAGCACAAACATTAATCGTTCTGGCTCTTGTCTTCACATACTGTACGGACACTAAGCAGCTAATGAATGGATGGATCGAATTCTAATAATGGTTAAATAAACTTTGGAATTTGGAAGTACTTAGCAGAAGCACTTGTCCTCCTTCTTCTTTCATTTATCTCCCAGATTGTAGCTCTTTGTTCGTGTTTAGGTGCCACATGAAGTGTGTGAAATGCAGACTTTTGATGAGGCGATGAGTAACTACTCTAGCAAATCTTTTTTTTTTTTTTTATTTTCATTTTTCTTTTATGAAAACATATTTGCTATTACTAAGTTCCCTTGTGGTATTTCTGAAGTTTTAACTCAGTCATGAAATATTATCATTTCCTTTATCTCCAATAACTCAGATCTTCTCTCTAAATCTTGTGCAGTTCTGAAGACAAAAATGAATTTTACATGTTAATTTGCATATTCTTTCAACACAGAAAATTGCTAAAACCCTGGAGTGTTATTTCATTGAAGTGTTACCTTATTGCAGCTGCTCTCCTACAGTTTGCGCTGCTCTGTTTTTTTTTTTTCCAATCAAGGATTCGTTTTCACCACCACATTTATTCAATTTTATTGATGTCTATGTCCTGCAGGACTTCAGCAACCAATTTGCTTTAAAGATTAAAAAAAAAAAAACAATGACAATAATGAGCAGAACATTAATGTAACTCACACATATTTTTAGTCACACAGAGAATAGCTTGAAACCTATGCTGCCCCCCAACCCCTGTGATTTCTGCTCTGGAGAACAGTGACAATAGATTTCTGCATGTTGGTGGATTAAATACGGACTTTCGAGCTGTGTGATTGGTGTGATGTTATCACAGTGCACAGTGGTTGCTATGGAGTCCAAAGAAGGTGGAAATTAGCTTTCAAGTGTTTTTTGCTGTTCTCCTTTTATCAGAATTGGGAAATTCTAGAGTTGTCCTTCCAATGTAGATGAATGGACAGATCATGGGTGAGTGTCTCAAGGGACACGTTGCTTAAAAAAAACCGCAAGACAGCATGTGTTGGTTTCCGTCTTCCCGGAGCTCTTAAAGTGCTCCTGCAGCATCCTCTCTGATGTCTGCTGGATCGATGAAGCTTTGCTAATGGGTCAACATCTGGTAGCTAGTGTGAGTAGCTTAAAGACTTTCTTTTACATGGCACCGGCAGGAGGATAGAGTCTGTTTTCTCCAGCCTGACAGGATTTCATCTATTATTTAATTGCCCAAGTTTGTGTATGTCGCATATAGAGCTTACAGTATGTACAGCATATGCTGCGTATTGATTGGGTTTTCTCACGATAATAAACAAGGGACTTTTTTTTTTTTTTTTAAGATGTCGTGGCTGTGGTATATCAAAATATGAGCCCATTTTCTAAAATCAAGGTAAATGTCTTTTGTCTGACTGTCTGAGATGCACTTATTGATTTGAGCGAAGACTAAATTATTGACCTGTTCAAGTCCATGTGATCAAAGCAACCCCGAGCTTGAAATGTCAACTATATTCCCTCAATTTTAAAGGGATAAAAGTAGAACAAGATGCAGCTGTGCCCATTGAGACTGTTTCTCAGGTTACTCTGAGGGTGACTTATTGTGCGTCACCCTCACAATAGTCAACATTTGTATGTTTGTGTGTATGTGTGTTTGTCCTAGATGAAATGGAGTGGATGGTGGAGCTCTGTGGAGCAGCTGTAGTTAAAGATCCACTTCTCTTCAACAGTAAACAGGTAAGAGTGTGAAGTCTTTACAGTAAAAAAAATTATTTGGTAAAATGATTTTAATACTAAAAATGCATGTAAGATGATGTGATTAAAACTCCTCAAAAGCAACGCAATTTAAGCAAATTATGACCTGAAGTCTAGGAGGCTGTAAGTAAAGCGCGTGTCTCTCCCAACACGGCAACAGCTTCGACTCGTCAAAGCTGGAGCCTTCATAACAGTTAATGTGTACAGTTTGTTGCTTTGGATTGATTTCAGTTTAGAAAATAGCCAATTATTGCAGTTTTGTTTAGCAAATGTCATAGTATAAATGATTAAAATTGACTAATGCTGAAAATCCCCAGATGCTGAAGCTGCCACAGCCTGATCAATGATCCTTAAGCCAGCAGCTTTCAGCCAATATGCTTTGTTTTGCTAATAGATAACAGACGGATGTGGATGGAAATATTTATTTCACTTTGGCTGGCTCGCAGTCTATGTTCTATTAACTGCAAATTAAATCTGAATCTCCACTCATTTCTGTCTTTCTGTTACACAGAAGTCCCATCAGTTGCTTATTGTGCAGCCTGCATCCGAATCCTCCTCACCATACAGCAGTGAGTCTCACCTGAAACACAAAATCATTTACAGTCTTTACCTGACTTATGAAACGGCATATTCTCAGTCTTAGTAACTATTCTCACTAAATCATTGTTGATGATCACACTATTATTACATTTCTTGTCATCATCATCTGGCAAAAAGCAGTTTCTTCTCCATATCAGTAAACTACAAAATGTACAAACCAATCTGCATATGTTTCACTGAAGATGTTTAAAGGGTTTAGTGAAGACTTCATGCCCAACATTTTTACTGGAAGTTTTCTCTCAGAGTGAGACGGAAGCAACATCCCGTTCACTCCCCGCTGACACTGACCTGTGATCTGTGTCTCTGACGTCGGAAAAACCGCCCGTGTGTCTGTCAGCGGGACAGAGAGACAGCGGACTGTCAGAACTGACAAACTGTCTTCACCCGGCTGACTGACGACATACATTTACTGGACAGTAAATGTATTTTCTAGTTTTCATTCAAACTCCACCGAATGAAATCAATGATGTTTTTATGTCCTATTAACAGTAATTTGATTTATAACTGACTGCTGCAGAGGTGGGGAAAGTTCACAGCAACAAACAGACAAATCAGTCATTACAGACAGTGGTAAAAAGGTGGGATCACCTTTTAAACAGATTTAAATAGCTGTGTTTGGCAATTACACTTCACTAAAAGTGCCAGGGGGCTGGAAAAAATAAGCTTGAACATTTGAAAGGTAAAACAAAAGCAGGGTGTCTCTTAGTCAGTTTGACACGTTTGACAAAATGAAATTCCATCTGCCCTGCGAGATGTGCGAGGAGATGAGAATGTAGGAATCGTTTTCTGTGTTAGTGTGTTCAAGTTAACTCGCTCCAGTTTGCTCCAATCCTCAAAAAGAGTTCTCATTTTTGATTTGTTTTGTCATATACATCAAAAATTTGGCGTAATATTTGTTGGGATATGGTGATTTTAAAAAATTGCTTCAGAAGGTAATTCTTATCAATATCGAATTAACATAGCTACGCTGTGCTAGCCAACATAGCCCAGCTGCTTTCAATAGCTTCTATCTACTGATGACTGATGTGTTCTTCTCTTGATTATGTATTTATGCACTGTTTGAATGTAATTATGACTGAAAAGTCCCTGTCTGATGCCACCAACCTTTAGGGAATTTAACAGTGTGTTATTAAATGACAACATATGTGACTGAGAAAAAGTATTACAGCTTGCTCAAAAAACCTTGATCACATTTTACAATCGTTCTCTGCTCCCTGTATCTTTAACAAAGATGATTGTGCTCACGCTTTGCACATGAAAACTGGAAAATCTGCCAGTGTGTCACGAAAATATAAAACGAATAACAGAACACTGGAGCTCCATAATTCAGCAACGTGAGCAACGTTTTCACCACAGCTCGTCCTTTTCAACACAAAGGAACTTGATGACAAAAAATAAATTAACTGTATTGGTCGCGGATCGCAACCCTATGGATGGTCAGATTTACTTTCTGCATATAACGCAGTGAAGAGGCGGTCGTAGCAAAGCATAAATGTTGTCGATTTGCCTGTCTGTGCACCTGTCTCTTCATTAGTGCGCGGATTTGAATGCATTTTTGCCTGGGCCAGTTGCAGAGGGATATAATTGTGACATGGCCGCCGTTGGCAGCGAAAATCAGACAGGTTCCCAACAAGAGCGGAGGGAGTGACTTGCGAGGGAAGTAAGGCAGCGGAGAAATAGCCAAGAGAAAATGTCAGATTGGAGCAGGGGGAAATGTCAAAACAAGTTGGCCACAGAAGAGAGAGGCTGCCACAGCACGAGGATAGCTGACAGTTTGAAACAGAGTGGGAGAAAGTGGCTGTGAGTCCTCCCGCCTCCTGGTCTCCTAATTTGCGCTGCTGCATATTTAATGCGGCTCTCCCTCGTCCACGTCCTCTGGCACTTGTAGCCCAGGTAATCAAGCTGCCCCTCCCCTCCTCTGTCCCCCTTTTATCCTCTTCTTCTGCGCCAGTGATTGAAATCACACACATTTCTCGCTTTGTCTCTCAACCGTCCTCTGATGTAATGAAAATGTGTGACTGCCTGTGCTTAAGAAGATTGTGTTTTTACAAGGGTTCTGCGTGTAAAGAATATTGCATTCAAACTATGGTACAGATGTGAGAAATTTGCATACTTTGAGGTGGCGTTCTGATTCGTCCCTGCTGGAGACTTTTTGGTCAATTTTTTGTTTTATCGCTAATGATAATCATATATCTGCCTTACAAACTTAAAGGATGGGGCTAGTAATTTTCTACTCTGTATTTTTATAAAAGGGAAAAACAAACCAAAAAGCTTTAATGAAAAGATTCACAAGGCAACAATCATGTCCTTTTTCATATCGTATTTATTCCCTCGCTAGGATTCTTCTATTTTTAATTCTCCAAAAATGTCTGCTCTACAGGTCTTTCTCGACAAGCCACAGTTGTGACGCGTGGTTGGCTCTTGGACACAGTTGCAACCTACACCCTCCAGAACTACAATAACTACACCCCATGAGCTGAGGAGCTAGTGCACGCCGTGTCTTCTCTTCTCCTCGTGGCTCATTTTACAAAGCGTTTTTTTAAATGTCCAATACTGTAGTTAAACAGTCCGTTTACATGTTTTGCTGTTAAGCCCTGTGTACTGTGTGTGTGTGTGTGTGTGTGAGAGAGAGTTTATATAAAGTTTAATCAAGACAAGATGCTTGAACTGAGTCTTCTTTTTGTTAATACAGACATTTGTCAGTACAACCAACAGAAAAATGCTTCACATGCCTGTAAAGTAATAATCTTAAAACAGTTGGTTTGAGCCTTAATTGTTATTTGAGCTCACAAATAGTTAAATAACTTGGAATGTGTTTTGTGAATCTGCAAGAGGTTAAGCAGACGTGGCGGTTCAGAACAATTTACACTTATTCCATACCTGATTTTTCCTGTCAGGACTTATTAATATAGGCTCTTAACATTCCTGCTATCTAAAGTCCCCCCCGCTGTTCCTCACGTCTGTGACTGTTACTTGAAAATCCCTGATGTAAAGGCAGTTTTGTGGTCATGGCGGAAAGCCTGTAGGTTTCCTGACTGTGGGGCCTTTATGCTCCAACGCGTTCTGCCGAGTGTTCCTGAATTATTAAACAGCCTGTGTGTGGGAACAAAATCAGATGGATTTCACAGGATCAACCTTGCAAAGGGCACAGAATGACCGCTCTGTTTGAACCGAGTACGAGTTTTCAAGTAACCGGGAGAAGGAAAAAATGTGCGTGTCGGATTTGGCCTCGAGTTATTCAAAGTGGCCATTAAATGCACGGTCCTTTGTTTGTCTTTGTTATTGTGATTCACTACTAGAGTCTCATGAGTTACTGAGCAATTATACGTCCAGCTGGATTTAGACTCGTGCAGTAAGTACATTTTGTGCAATACTTCATATATGTGACAGTTTAAATCCCCCAAATCATCTGGAAAGAGAAACAAAACTGATTTGAGGTCTGTTACCTGCCGGCTGTCACGAGCACTTGACTGCTCCTGTTTTTTTAAATATGCCCCCCCTCATCTACCCCCTCTCGATTTTCACTCTTGTCTCATCACCTCCTTCCATCCACTACATTTTATTGAAGGATCATTTTCCAACAGCAAAATTCAGTGCAACTACAAACGGGGGGGTTCAAGCTTTCTGATGCTGTCAGCTAATTCCAACCTCGTACTGTGTCAGTGGACTCCATTATAAGCTGAGAGGGGTTTTGTGTAAATTATGTAATATTACTAGTGCTTTTATGAGCAGCTATTCCTGGCTTTGTAATGTACGATATTGTGTTATATCTGATTATGAATTAACTGAATACTGTAATGTAGAGGTATTTGTTTTAAAACTGCAGACGTCAGATGGCTGGTTTGTGAGTCATGCAGGACACTGAAATTACCGGTAGTCAATTGGTCTGCTGTACTTTTCCCACTATTACTCCTACTGCTTGTGTTCTTGTCCTGAGAAAAATGGAAATTCAACAGCTATTTGATCTTCCCTTTATTGAATATGACATTACAGCTTTGTGTAAACACTGAAAATAGCTGCAAAAAGGTCTTTCTTAAGCTCAATCCAAAAATTCTCCCAAGTTGTCCTGTTCCTTTAAGACTTTGAACTCTGCGGTCGTTACTTCAGCTTCTACCGTCCACATTCCTGAAAAACGAGATGACCTACAATACGCAGACTGTGTTTCTTCAGCTATTGGCACCTTGTAAAAATGCTTGTTTCTACATTATGCACAACCTTGATATTTCTGATGATGATTCGTGAAATAACCTGAACTAATATTGTTAGGAAATCATATCTACAGACACACTGCTGTACACTGTGTTGTGAAAGTGGTTGATGGGCAGAAAACCATTCTGCTCCTGCCAACAACTGCGCCTCAAGGACAAGAGGAGAATGACTACATCCTCTGTCCCTCCTGTATACGTTGGTGGTGATTACAACTTCATAACTGCTGAAGTTTGTACATAAACTCCCCCAGAACCACAAACTGTCTAGGAATTTGTCTGTGACATTCAGTAGCGGGATAAATACAAACTCTGCATCCAGTGACGACAGCGAAAATCCAAAATCAAACGGCTGAAAATAGAGCCGACGTGAAAGCGTAATGTCAGCATGTTTCCTGCGAGGCCTTTTAAATGCCAGATGTGCTGCACCAGACACCACAGTGCCAGGACACTGCTTTCCTCCAGTCAGCTGATTTTTGGTGCTGAGCCGCAGCAGAACGTGCATTCAGCTTAGTTACTCAGCGGAGACAGAGCCGAGGCTCACTCAGTGCAACACTGTTCGCTTTTTCTGTTACTATACAATTAATGGGATGGTTTTATCCTTCAGACTGTTCAAGTTCAGCTGTCACGTGACATCGTCGTTTGTTTTATGGTAACAATAACCTATAACTCCATCCAACAGTTAATGGAACAAAAATTTGTAGAGGAATGCAAAGTGTTAGTAACGTACAGACGTGGATAAAATTGTTGGTACCCTTCCATAAAAGTAAGCTGAAAATTGACAAAAGTAATAATAAATAAATATTTACAAAAAATTAAACTACTAATGAAAGTCAGACTTTGCTTTTGAATTGTGGTTCAACATAATATTTTTTAAAAACTGACCTGGACAAAAATAATGGAAACCATAAGTTAGTATTTTGTTTTGTTTTGAGGCAATCGCTGCAATCAAGTGATTTCTGCAAAGCTCAGTGAGACTTCTGCACCTGTCGACAGGTATTTGTCCGACTCCTCATGAGCAAACTGCTCCCGCTGTCTCAGGTTCTCCAGACAGCGTGTTTTAGTTCTTTTCTTTGTAATGCTTCATTTTTGCGTCCCTGAACATAGAGCTGATGTGACTTGACAAAGAGTTCCCGTTTCGTCTCCTCTGTCCAAAGGACATCCTCCCAGAAGCTTTGTGGCTTGTCGATACGGATTATGGGAAATTCCGGTCTGGCTTTTTTTTTATGATTTGCTTTCAACAGTGAAGTCGTCAGTCGTCTTCCATTAAGTCCACTTTGGCTCAAACAGCGACGGATGGTGCGACGTGACACTGATGTACCTTGACCTTCGAGTTCACCAATAATCTCTTTAAAGGTTTTCCTGGGCTCTTTGGTTACCATTCATGTTATCTGTCTCTTCCAATTGTCATCAATTGTCCTCTTGCGTTCACGTCCAGGGATGTTAGCTCCACTTTCATGGAACTTAAACTTCTGAATAATATGTGTAACTACAGTGAGCTGCTCAGAGATGCTCTTATCACCTTTAGAGTTTTCTGTCTGGTCTCCTGAGACAACTCTGTCCTTAGCGTCCTGTGGACCATGATACCAAACAGCACAGGAGTTAATTTCATTAATTAATTTTTAGTAAATATTTTTTTATTACTTTTGTAAGTTTCCAGTTATTTCAGTGACCCTTTGTGTGTTTGTCTTCCTTTAATTAAAGGGTAGAAACAATTTTATCCACGTCTGTACATTACAAACACTTTGCACTGCTCTACATAGGTAATTAATGTCAAAGCTGTTCCATTAACTGTTGGATGCAGTCAGAGGTTATCTTGAAAATTCTTTAAAACATTTCATTTATTATAACCATTTTTTTAGTTTCACTGACCACTGTGGGTTTTTCAGTTTTATCCACATCTGTATATATAGATTACTGCATGTTGTGAGTGAATATGAACGCATGCCACTTTGCACTAACAGGCCTGGAATCATCAGTGATTATAAAGATCTCTGATGATACAAGATTTCGTCATTTACATTATTTCAACAATTGTTGAACAGCAGACAGACAGACAGACAGACCAACAGACAGACAGGGAAGCCTGTAGAGACATGCTGCTACCACAACATTGTTACACAACAGGTCATTGTCAGTTTATATCCAAGTGTTTTGTCCCAAAGCAGTTCTGGGTTAGAGTCCGTTTAACACTGTGTGACTAGGTAGGAGCAGGACACTTGTTAAATGTCCACAGCGGTTGATGCCTTTTTAACGCGGAGCATCATGGCTGATATTTTCTGCTCGAGGTTTTACAGAGGACATTAGCACATAACAGTCTGCTTGGCCATCTGGGATTTTACAGTGTGCTTGTTTGTGAAGCCTCACATCTGGGTGAGTGTGTGAGTGTGAGAGCGACAGGCGTTTGGCTCGAACACCTGAGGCCAGTCATTTACCCCCCAGATAAATTTAGCATAAGACCATATTAACATAAATACTAGAGCATGTATTTTCTTTCGATTATTCTGCACCTTTGTACAAGAGCCACAGTTATAGTCACAAACTGTAGGAAGGAAGTTTCAAAATTAGACTCGCTGACTTGTTCTGATGTCGGCAGCCCTCCATCTTTGTCTGCAGCCAGGTTCTCTTTCTTTATGACCGTGCATGGGCCATGTGACGCATGAATTACAGTAAGCTAAACATTATTAGCCAGGTTTGCCAATAGTCACCTTAGAATTTAGGTTACAATTGCACATCTTTGCAAAAATTGCAAAACTGACACCATGACAGTCATTACGCCAAATCCTGTGTATTTGTCCACCAAGATCAAAATGTACAGTCAGATATTAATCTTAATCTCTGACAGACATTGTTGCCTAAATAAACAGACGGTGAATTCTAAGAAGAATGCAGTCTCTGTTTGGATGTGACATTATTAAACTAGATTCAGATATTTTAGATGTTCGTATGGACAGAGACGTCCACGTTAGCAGCCGGAGTCTTCGGAGTTTGCTGCCGTGTTCCTCTTTAGTTCCTGGCCTCTTAAACAGTGGGGACAAGTGTCTCTTCAGACCTTTAAGCCTCGACAGGGGCAGTTAATTCAATGCCTCCAGAACCTTCTCGCTGCTAGAACAAACGATTCTGGATTCACGTACTTGGGAACAAGTCAGTTTTCAGTTTACAGCTGGTCAAAATTTCCAGCAAATGAAAAAAAAATCACATTTCAGAATCGCCACCGTTTTCCTTTTGTGTGTGTTTGTGCCATACGCATGCTACTATGTGCGGCCTCGTTTTGTTTTGTGTACATGCTTTCCCCAGTCTTGACTCAACAAATTTGCTGCCCTCACCGTTGCACAGAGAGAACAGAAGGAGAAGCCTTTCTCAGACACAGGGCACATATATTTTTAATCTCTTCAGTTTTTACATACTGTTTAAATGGGTCCTCAATTTTTCATGACTCCCCCCTCTCTCCTCCTGCCGCGGCAACCATCATCCTGCCGTTGTTGTTGTTGTGTTCCTCGTATTGGGTGGTAGATGTTTGTCGCTGGTCTTATTTTGCTGATTTTTTTTTTTCCTTGTGCAGTTGAAAGCAGGGATTCGAGTAAAACTGAACTGATAATAGAGGAATGCTGTAGGCAATTTTCCACCCTCAGAGCATTAGGCCGTAGTTTTATGACTACTGACACTGTGCAAGCAGGAAAGGCATTAAAGATGCAGAAGGGTTGAGCCTTGGTGGTCACTGATCGGCGCTGCTTTATAGTGGAATAAATATGAAAAATGGACCCCCTGTGAAGTATGTTTGTATCAAGATAATGGTCCGTATAATAATAATGCAGTAAAAGAAATACTTCTAGTTAGATTAATCTCTCAGTTCCTGCAGAAACAAACTTCCTTCCTTTGCAGGAAAAAGCCCAAAGATTTCTTTTGCATCAGAATGACTCGCAGTGAATATTAAACTATGACTGTGTCGGACGTTAATTAACTGTTGCGAGCTCATCGCACAGGCCATGAAATAATGCAAGTCGCATCTGAAGTTGAAACCTGAAAGTTACCTTTTCTATGTTTAGATAGATTTTTTGCCACAGTGCGGCTTGGCCCACCAGCAAAGCCTGCAACCAAACCATAGGCAAAAATGACAAATTGTCCCTGTGAGAATAAGACGTTGTATTAACGTTTGTATTAACCAGGTAGAAGGGGTAATATTCCCATGATAACGATGTTACGTTGATAATAAAAAGCTTTATGTGTAGATCCTTACTAAGTAATAACCAGGTGACAGCTATACATCTAGGTAATGGGAGGGAAACACACGGGTCATATGAAGTACTATGTGCAAAGTGCTACAGTAATTACTTTAATTAATAATCACGAAAGACACGGCTCCCGATTTCCCCTGTCTGTAGTGTAAACATAGACGACATGACAGCTCCCAAAAGTGAAGATATTTTAAGCCACGGTTGCTGTAAAGGTTATAACTGTTCACCTGATATTACAAAACCTATAAAGTAAAGTGTTACTGACTCTCCTTTGCAATTACAAGTGCACAGACTCTCTCTGCTATATTTTTGCACAGTTTTTCAAAATATGTTTTTCTTCCATGAATCTTTGAATCCATGTTATCTGCATAGTAATATTGATGTGACTATCAGCTGGTTGGTCAGTGCACCCTTTGGTCAAAAAAACTAAATATAACAAATATATATATATATATATATATATATATATATATATGTTGGGTAAGTGAAGAAACGGACGTTATTAGTTATTGGTTATTTCCGTCCATCCCAGGGGATACAAGGCTTACCTCCGATCAGAAAACCTTGTTTTTCTGTCTCATTCCAGACAGTAGGTGATGTCATCCATCCACCCACTGTTCTCAACTAAAAGGGTTTCGAAAACTACAAGCGGTGAGTGTTCTCTCTTTGTCGGTCTGCTGTTCGCTTCGGAGGCGTCTCCATCCTTTACTTTCACTTTCTCAATTTTTTTCATGCCTGCCACTACATCATATGCTCTTTAATGTAGGTCATGTATGACTAAATGTAATTTAGAAAAAGAAATGTTGTTCCCAGTTTGTTTTGTGGTGGTGAAAAAAAGGGAAAATATCAGCCTTTCACAAAACTGCCCATATGTTTTTATCTCTGTGGCCTATATATTTTGTTTGCCATTTGACTTCATATTTCTGCACACCTACCCATGTATTTCGCATGTCACTTTTCCCACACATATTCCTTGAACTAAATGGGATGCGTCTTACAATAGCTGGAAATGCTTGGCATTAATACAGCAGAAAGCTTCAGCTGCAGTCTGCGCCGCTCGCTCTGGAGCTTGGCAGTCGAGTGGAATGTCATTGAGCCAGGTGAGGCTGCCAGGACCACGGGGATGACTGTTTGCCAGATACGTTTGCTCACTTCAACATAAGGCTTTGAACGACTGTTAAGAGGCGTCGTGCACATTTGCTGTGGTGTCAACAAACATTTTCTTCTGCTGCCTGAAGCTGAAGTTGGTGAGGCTGCAAGTTTCTCAAGTAACTCAAGTTCACTGATCCATCAAAGGGCTGCGCCGGGTTTGCAGAACACACAGCTGCGATAGAAGGTTCACATGCACTCGTCATAGACGTGACTGTGACGTCATTGTTGAGCCTTAAATTCTTTGTCGTTAGTGGAAAGTTGGAGCTTTAGACCTAGTTAGGTTCTATTGTCCCAGTACAGCTAACCAGCAGAGATTCTGTGGTTATGGTAAAAACATGAATTTGCATGTACAGTAATGATTAATAATACAATAATAAGCTGATTTACTCTAAATCACTATATTCATAATTGCACCACACGACCTGGAGTCATGTGTTAGTTTGACTGGCCACGATCAACCACCACTAGCACTTGTGATCAAATTAATATGCAGACGTTGTCGTGTACTGTAACCCATGTTGTGGACATTGGGCCCGCCGTGACTGGGGGTCTGCTTTGGTCTGGCCTCGGGCGTGTTGCGCGACCTCACGCTCCCTGCGTGCCACCGTGGCGGCAGCGCTGTGAAATGTCACTTTGCTGTTCCTCATAAGAGGCGGCGTGTCGCTGCAGGGCATCATCCATGGCAGTGGGAAAGAAATAGAACAGGAGTCGCAGTTAAAGGTCAGACAACCAGGCTTATGAATACAGTCCAGAACAGTTATAATCACTTTTAAATAGGGGGAAATGTGTCCGTGTTATGAACCTGTGATGATGCTCAATAGTTTTATGTGAGTGTGAAAATAATGTTAAAATAAAAATGATCATTTAAATATGACAAAATGCATCAAACACACAAACCAAAGCCTATGAAAAGTTTTAGGGCTGCCTGTTCATAATAGCGACATGTTGTACATGATGCACAATTTTGCTTGAAAAAGGCTTCATAGTGTTATCATAATAGCAATAATGTATTTTATGAAATAAACGGCCTGTGTGAGCAAAAAGCAGAGTACATTCCGTCCTGTCTGACATGTCCCATGTCCAGCATTCACATTTCTCCATGTCTGGCCTTTGGTTCAGTCTGGTTCAGCCACGAGCAACAAGCAACAGGCATTAACACACTTTTCTCTCCTGTGGTGATTTTAGCTACCTGGAAAATTCTCAATAAATATCCAAACTCAATAAGCAGAGCGGGAATCAGATTCGGATATAATCATTTTAAATTGAACCTCATCCCTAATGACAGACTCTCAAAGAATGCTCATTTCAAAGCAGGAATTTCTGGCACGTGATGTGCACGTAAGGTTGTTTGATATGTTGCCATTGGTGCTGGAGTCGTGATCTTTTCACACTGATTTCTCATTTTACACAGTGTAAGAGCGTTTGAGCTTTCTCAACATGTCACAGGGATTTCTGCAGCTAATCCACTGCGCAGGCCTTCAAAGACGATCTTCAAAGTTCAGTTTTTTTTATTTAGTCCAACACTCGAGTGTACGAAGTGTTGGACTGGTCTCAATGGAATTTGGTTCGGACTCAGTTCTTTTATTTGTCCAGCAAAGCCTTAGTGTACGTTTGGTTGAATTTTCCAATACTCAAATCCAACCGTATTTGTAAGTACATGTATTTACTGTCCTTAAGTACAGTTTGATTTGAGTGTTTCCATGTTTACTTCACACATTGATTTCAAAGACATCAAAGACAAATATTGTACTTTTACTCCACATTCATTCATTTTAGAACTATGTTACTAGCTACAGATTCAGATGAATACCCCAAAATATGCGAAGGCTGTGACCCTCACTGTACAATTTGCAGCGACTTAAAAGGTTGCAAAGAAAATTTAGAAAAAATTTGAAAAATGTTAGATTTCAAACATGATCATCGAAACGGCATCTAAGGTCATTAAAATAAGCTTAAAATAAGCTCTAATATTACAAACCGTGTGATGAACATTGCATCAACCTTTTATTAGTCTTTTCTATGAAGAGTACTTGCACTCAGTGCGAAAGGAGATTATATCTATATGTATATTTTATATTGTTAATTCTGTGCTGTTGATTCAATTCAAACATATTTAATTCAAGTTTAATATCACATGTTGCCCAATAGAAAAAGGGGTTTTCAAGTAGAAATTCTTAATTCTTAAGCAAAATGTTCAGAGCTGGAAAATGCTGTGATCTGAAACTTTGTCCAAGCAGAACAAAAGCTGAATAAATGATAAGACATAACATTTCTTAGCATAACAGTTTAGCATCAATGCTAAATGATGGTGCCGTGAATAAGTTACATGTTTCACCCACAGTAGAGCAAGTTTTTTTTATTTTATTATTACATGTACAACATAACAGTCACACATTGAACTCCCTGTGACTTTCCTTCCCACTGTGGATTATTAGAACAGCATTAGCTTCAAAACACTTCAGTATTATGTGGTGAGTGATTATTCGGTATTTAATATTAAAAAGCACTTGTGGTTTAAGGGAAAAGAGTGTTTTAAGTTAAGTTTAGTGCCCACAAGATCATTTTTTGTTTGTTTTGTCTGTCCAGATTTCTTGTTCAACTTCTTATTGGAAGCGGAATGGCAGAGTTCATTCCCTGACATTTACGGATAACTCAACAGGTTGCGTGCATTGTGTTGTGCCTTAATTACTTAAACACTTAAAGAGAGAATAGCATTTCAAAACAGGAAACAACATAATAGGGGTCAACGGCGGCACTGTTCTCGCTGGGTCCTGCAAGGTGATCTTTGAAATTATTATTCACGTTCATGTCCATTTGTTCAAGTAAACGCATTAAATAGCTTCTGCAACTACAATGACCTCCGCTGATGACAACACAGCCACAGAGTAAAATTACAAGCAGAGTTTTTGCTAAAGATGGACAAACAATCCCTCAGAGAACTCCACGGGACTGCATTCGTTCTTGCTTTCGTCACATTGTCCTTGATGCAGTGCAAAGATCTGACAAGAATTCGTTAACACATTAAGCTCATTTATCGGTTTCACGTCCGTCAGCAGACAGAGCAGGTCGCTGGTTAGACTCTCGTCCTACATGAGCACGCAGCTTTTGGCCCGGTCCTTCCTAATAGCCGGTGGGTGCTCGTGAATCTCAGTCCGAGGCGGCTGCTGCGAGACCCGCTTGAGGCCGCGGCGTGAGCCAGCGCGTTTGAGCTGAGGCCGATGGATCCGCGACACAGACGACAGGGTAGTGACGTGGAACACGTCGCGCACGCTGTTCTCGGAGTACTTGGAGGTGCACTCTGCGTAGGCCACGGCACCGATCTGCTTCGCCAAATTAGTGCCCTGAAATCACAGAATAATGAATTTTTAAAGCATTCTTATTTATGGCAATTTCATTATGAGACTACCTGAGCGCAGCAGAATGTAGCAGAGTGTAGCAGAGCAGGGAGAGGTAGGGCTGGGCGGGGCAGAGCGGACTGATTTTGAACGTCATACTAGCACTAGCTCAAGTTGCTTTAAGTTGTACCTTTACGGTCACTATCTGGCTCCAGCCCCTGAAAGCTACAGCCGCTGGGCGCTACGTTAACCCGAGGCTGTTCCTGGACTTTTTCCACTGAAAAAACTTCCTGCAGCTGACGGGCGTTTGAATGGAAGTGTGAGACTGAAACAAAGCATTAAAGTTTCAGGGTCGTAAAACCAAAACAATAAGTTAAAAATCTACTAATAAAAACAGCAGAGCTGAGGGAACTGCAGAGGTGGCTGCCAGTGATCCCTGTTACATAAGATGTACTTAATTGCTTCATTTTTACAGTAAACATATGGATTTGTGCAGCCGTAAAGGTCAGAAGCATATGT
Source organism: Channa striata (assembly GCA_033026295.1). Lineage (NCBI taxonomy): Eukaryota > Metazoa > Chordata > Actinopteri > Anabantiformes > Channidae > Channa > Channa striata. Next base: position 5,768,540 of record CM065186.1, read on the forward strand.
GTGAGACACAGAGAGGCGTTTGCGTGCTTCTTAAATGCCCTTAAACTGTACAACCTTTTTAAAACTTATATTCTGTGATAAAAACATTTGGTAAATCTGTTGATTTTTTTTTTAAATACTTCATTCACTACTTGTTAATTTTTTGAACTTGGACATTCACGTCTACATAGTTTTGTTCAGCCATCAGTGTTAGTTTTACTGCGTGGTGGGATGAAATAATTTCCTTGTCGATGAAAAATTGTTAAGCCTTGAGCTGTGCCACCAGGGAGGCTGCATTCGTTTTACATTACTGGAAACATCCCAACACACCCAGTGTCTGTTTTGACGCGCTTAAGCCGATTACAGCAATAGTCCCACAGTTAATGTGCAGCTTAGTCTGGTGAACGCGCCTCCCCTGGGAATCCCGTTGGCGGTTTAAGTGGCTGCGATGCAAAGATCCAAGTTTGTGGCCACTGGAAACACGTCCCTTTACAATGTGGGTCATTCAAACTCACACACGGCCCATTTTAAATAAAGCCCCGGCCACTTCCGACCGGGGATTTTCGAGTGGTGGGACTTGAACGCTCGAGTCCCACCACAGTGTTTGTCAGAAATACTGTGCATAGCTGATTAGTCAGTGCATCAAATGAATCCAGTGTTTTTTACAGTTGATTGTTCACCCGTATTAAACATTGTGTGAGGTTAATAAACTGATATAGTCATGCTTTTCACACAGTGTCAGTGGCATCGCTTTGTCTTTCCCCTGTCTGTCTCATTACGTTTGTGAAACTGTAAAGCAACTGTCTACTAAATTAGAAATGGCCAGAAAACATAGTCAAAGTGACAATTTCGACTAGGATTGAATAGAAAAGGCAAAGGGAAATGTGTTAAAGCTTAAATGAGTGCAGTTCCATTCAAACAGAAATTCTGGTTCAGTTGAATGCCCGTGAATTTAGAGCTCAACCAATTTATCCAGGGAAACTAATCTTGAGATCTTGATGGACCAATTTTGATGCCACAACTGACAGCACAATGAAGGTCGTTACCTTTGCTTTGTCTACGCTATGAGAAAATATTAATTTGTTGACAAAAGACTGCCAAGAAAGGGGGGGATTCAGATTTACATGAAAATAGGCTATTAAAATTCATGCATGCCACTGTTCATCGCTCCAAGACACAAAGAAAACAATTGCATTAACGCACATCCTGCTGTTTGTCTCCTCCTTTGTTCAGTCCCTGCTCTTTTATACTCCTTGTGTTTCCATATTTGTGAAAGCTATGATCTGAAGCAAATGTCATACTATTGAATTTATTTTCAGTTTCAAGTTTCGCTTATGTGCACAGGGGAGCAAAGCAACGGGTGCCGTTCGTTTGGGGTGATACCGTGAGTAAGTAAATCAGTTGAACAATAAGCAAATAGAAATCAGTGCAGTGGAAAATTAATGTGCGATTAAAATCATACGTTGCATGTGTCGCTTGTTGTAATTCCGATAGGGCAAAAGAAATAAGTTCTTCACACATGCAAAAACACTTGGTATGACATTGTGACTGGACACAGACTGTGGCTAAAAATGGAAAAGAATACAATCCCATTTATTAAGACGTGAGTGGTGTTTTCCGTTCGCTCCTCACCTGTTCGTGCGTGACAGGAATCAGTCTGTGTTTGGAAAGCTCTCTCATGACGCTGAGGTCCGTCCTCATGTCCAACTTGCAGCCGACCAGCACCACTTTGGCGTTGGGACAGAACTCCTGTGTCTCGCCCTGCCACTGAATTAAAAGATAAAGACGTGTCAGTGCGTGAAAATATGCAAAATATGCATATAAGGAGCAACACTGGCTGTTTTATTGTCTTAATCGTGCCATGGAAGACACAGTACACAAACCCAGTCCTCCAATAAAAGTGTAAGTACTGGCCTGTAGAATTAGAACGTGTCCTATCTTTCGCTCGAAATGTAATTAGCAGATTATTTACATTTTACTTAAAGTATTAAAATAAAAGTACTCCAACACAATCCATTTCAAACAGTCCTGTTTATGAGAACTACGGCAAAACACGTAGAGTAATTAATCATTTAAAAAAAGGGTCGAAGGTCATAAAGGGGGAGCTCATTTTAACATTGTTATGTGCTGACACGTGCTTTATCTATTATGATACTATAGGAATACAAAAAATGTTTTTGAGACTAAAAACACCAGTTGTTGCAAGAAAACCCTGTAAATCATATTCTGCCACACGAACATTTGCCAAATCTCGCTACTTTAGCCACTTAGCTCTGAACTTGGCACATTCCATCCCACAAAGATGATTTAACGCACCCTTGGCCTCAGTGGACCACCACATACCAACTTATACTGCAGCCGTTTAGGCGCAGCACGAGTTGGCGACGTGACGATGACGCTCGTGTTCAGAAGACGGAGAAGCAGAGACAGACGACGCTCGTCACAGACCACGGACGTGACTCAAACTATTAAACTCTTTCTTTCCCTCTGCATCGTTCTCTCTGAGACTCCTTTCATTATCTCCTCACACCATGGCACAGATAACCGCTTTGAGCACTGTTGCTCCATTTGTTCTCGCTTACAAAGAGATCTCTTCTCCCGGATGATTGTGTTGCCGCCGATACAAGCTCCATAGTGTTGTAGTGTTGTGCCGTTGTGCGGGGGGGGGGGGGAGGGGAGAGCTGCTGCCTCTCAACTGAACAGCGCACAACTGGCGAATAGCAGCAATTTAGATGAGTCACAAAGCAGCCGAGAGTGGCTCATTGTTTGCGTTAATGTTAAGAATTGGTGAGAGATTTGCTCTGAATCATGGAGCAGCATGTGAGCTGCCGGGGCCGAGAGCGCGCGTATGAAAGGAGGAAGATGAAGGCTGTCTGTTTTCCATAACTTCGACTGACAGTTCAGTTTATTAATACACGTGCAGCCCAGGTGACTGCGTGTTCAATTCGCACATATCATGTATCGGAAAGGAAAGGCTGTAACAGAGGAATTTAATGACCTGAGGAGCAGTGTTCATTTTGGATCCTGATTTTTTTTTTTATGGAGTTTCTAGGCACAGAAATTATCAGGAGATAAACTTTCTGAATCCACAAACGCCTGATGTTCATTAAATAAGACTTTGAAATAACACGGTAACTCATGTCCATCCCTTGTCAATACTGATTATTTTCTATTGATACAACATTTCATCATAGCTTCTATTTCCATAATTTACCTTTTATTTAGTTTAGCAATGAAATGTAAGTCAGCCATGAACATATTTCATCATAATATTTGTTGAGAACCTGCTGTAGAGGAGTTCAGGGCTGCATGCAAATTACACATGTTGGATTTTTTTGATATTTTTAGCGCTGGTAGCAGCTCCGGTTTGGGGGATGGCACTTTCAGTGCCTCAGTTTGGTTCAGAATGAAATATGTCGAACAGCTACAGCTGGCTCCAAAAGTTTGCATCTTATCCTTATTTTGAAAGGGGAATAGGGATAATTCTTTTTAGCAACATAATACACATTCAAATTTTAACAAATATCTCATGAAGGAACATTGCTAAGTAAAATTGTAATACATTTCTCAAGAGGGATGCAACATTTTGCACCAAAATAATATATTTTTTTATTTATTTATTATTTATAACTTCTTTAAATACACTGAGCATTTTTGTTACTTGTTATTTTATTATTTATCCCAACTGACATTGCTATTATATTTGTTTTTGGGTTACGTTGGATTACAGTCATACACCCTTGTGTGTGTTTACAGCTTCTGGTCCTGTGTATTATTACATATGTTGGTGCTCTATGTTACAGCCTTGGATGTACAGATTATGTCACATAATATAACATAAATATTTGCATTTTCAATGTATAGAGATAAAAAAATAACATCGTACAAACGTTTACAAAAAAGGGGGTAGGAGCGTTAAGAAAGGCAATAGTCATGTAGAGACGGAGAAAACATCTATAAGGTTTAATAATGACAGATGAAAGATACAGAAAACAAAACACAGAAGACTACAATAAGTTTCTGAAGACTGGACTGAAGAAAAGAAAGAATTCAAAAGGGGACAAGAGAAGCGAAAAGGATTTAAGAGATATTTTGGTAGTTTAACAATCCTGAGAAAGAATAATTCAGAAGGATTGGGTTAGAAGAAGGGAGTCAGAGACGGCGGAAAGAAATTGCTAAGCATGTACCACAAGAGCGCATGAAAATGGAGGCTTGCAGATGGAAAACAACATAAAAACAGTCCATGGTAAAAGGAAACGAGACATGATGACACATACTCGAAGTAAATGAGATGCCTTGGAACTTACTTAAGGATACGTTGTCTTTGTTTCTAAACTCTGAATACATGTCATGCATGGTGAGATCAGCATATTCACTAATACTGCTGAGGTCATTTAATAAGGTCAGAGTTCAAGTTGGTTCTCAAGTGGACCCCACCCGTCCCCCCATAGATGTGAGAATTTCTCCAGCATAAAGGTGTTTTGTGTTGTATTGATGCTGTGATCAGTGAGTGATGGAGCTGAACGCAGGAATGTGTGCAGACTGAAACGAGGGCAAAGGTTGAACGCACGGGACGCTCAACTGTCACACGTCTTGTTTAGAAATGTTAGTTCATCAATTCCTGAAAAAACTTCTTTAACAGGCAGATCAAATTACCCTACGCTTAGAGGTTCGGCCTTTCCCAAATCGACCATCGTAGACTACACGTGTCATATTAATTTTGATAAAGTTATTGGTCTTTTAATCATAGTGTGAAATACAATTTGCAATATTCAGCAATTAATTCAAAGTTCTTGTGTATTCTTAGAAATGGCAAGTCCAAAGTCTCAGTTTTGTGCAAAAAAAGTCCAACAACAAACCAACGTGCAGCTGTTGGGATGCAGCTTGAATGTGTTTCCGCCTCATGTTGGCTGCAGTTTAAGTGAAAACATAATGATAATAATGTATTGAATGACAATGTGACAATGCTAATAGTTATGAACCTACAAAACATTTACCACCTGTATCTGCAGGTCATCCGCTTTAATATTGCTCCATACAATAACTTCTGGATGACTAAATTTTAAATTCCTGTTACTCCTGCCCCCAAAAATCTGTTATTGCAGGTTTTACAGCATTTATTATTATTTTTTTACCTGCTGCTGTGTGATGTCCTGAAAGGAGCCTTGAAAATACTCCAGTTACATCATTTTAAGAAAAAAAAAACCATGACACTGATGTTAATGTGAGACTGACCTTTTTCAGGACGCTGTCCAGCGTCTCCGGACGGCTGATGTCAAAGCAGATGAGCACAGCGTCCGAGTCGGGATACGCTAACGGCCGCACATTGTCGTAGTATGCTGAACCTGTGGGCGCAAAAAAAAAAAAACAGACGTGGAGATGAACAAAGTTTTCAAGTTGATTATGTGTAATTTAGTCAATCTGCTGAAGAGTTAACATTTTTTTTTTTAAATCGCAAAGTGAGTCATTACAGAGCAACTTTGGCAGTAATAACTGTGATTAAATGTAATTGCCATGAACTAAGCCACTCTGCGGATGACAGTGAGTGGGTGTGATTCATTGCTTTCGAAACGAACAGAGGGGCCTCGTCCACAACCCCTGGTCCGTTTGTCTGACAGTCTTGAATAAGCCAATAGACAGACATGTGACAGTGATATAATGAACGGCTCACACGACGCGTCACCTGGTATATCAGAATGGCATGTTTTCCTTTTCGGTTGTGTTCGGGGTTTTTTTTGCCTGGGGCACAGGCTGAATTGAGCATTGTGACCTGGGGAAAGGGACACATTCCTGTTCGGAGGGGGACGGCATTCCCCCCGTAGTTTTCCTCATTGTTCCCATCACTACGTGCATTGTGACCACACACAGGCCTTTGGCAACGGACTAAAAAAAAATGCGTCGGACAGAGAAATCCCACAGAACTCAACTGAGTCAGAGTAGCGTTGTAGAGTAGTAGGAGAAAATTAAAAAAACATAATTGATAGAATTATGTTTGTGTATTTTTTTGGCAAAATAAATAAAACAATGTCTTCTTTAGCTTAAAAAACTAAAAGTATTGACTTGTCTTGTGTCCTTGTGTTGACTTTTGGTTCTAAATATTTGTTCTATTCACAGATGTGGTACCTTTCCATGAAAATTGAGATTTTCCCTGATATAACTGGAAACAGATAAAATGTATGAACATGAATGTCATGAAAATCACACTTATTTCAGGTAGAGTTGTGGATTTCTTATTTACATGTCTGTATATAGTTGACATATAACTCACCAGATATACTTTACATTCATTGTTTTTACATAAAGAATGTTTTTTTCTTGTAAACATATACTGGACAACACTCAGTGTTGTACTGTAAATATATTGTATAAATATGTCTTGCCAATTCTGTGACTAACTCCCATAAATCCACACCACTAGCACGGTGGTTAGAGCAGCAAGTGACAGGTGTGTGTCCAAAACCAGGCTTACATTTCCAATCACGTGTGGTTGCAGACAAATTGATTCCTTTCATTTATGAGAGAAGTGGGTGTAGGTGAAAAGAAGTGCACTTCTGAATTACTGTGATTTCCTCGACACTCCATTCTCACGAAGCCATGCTAATTTTCCGCGGAAAAATCAAACCCTTGAACAAATTAGCATTAATCAAAAGCCTATTGAAGTTCTACACCCTCTGGATATTTCATTCACCTTAACATATGCCATATTTTTCACATTAGACTGGTTAAAATGTGCTCTAAATCCAATTTAACTGCGATTTGTCAGGAGAGAATGTATTAAAATCTTATCATTATCATAAGCAATACAATAGATGGTTGAAACTATAGGGGGAAAAAAAAAAGATTTTTCCTTATGATACCAAGTCTACTTGAATTGTGATTATGCAACATCGGCTGACCTGGTGGGAAACGACACCGAGCACGACACCGGCCAAAAAAGCAGCCACGTTTGTGTTGTCCTGTCAAATGTGACCTCAAACTAAAGCCTGTGTTTGTGCGTATGAGTTGCTGGGGTAAAAAAATGGCCACAACCATGTTCCACTGTCAGTCGGACTAAATCCTGCTCCTGGGATCCACACCCACGCCGTTCCTCACTTATCCTTTTGTATTTCGTAGGTTCGGATTAACGTCCGCAGAAAACAAGGCTGATTAATTTATTAACGGCGGGGGGGGGGGTGAACGTGGGAGTGTCCCTATAAGCCATCTGTAGGTCTCCACAGCTTCCACCCGCACCCACTGACATCTGCAGTTCAGCCCCACGCTCTCAGCTCCACCTCTGCATCCGACAGCTGCTGCGATCCAACGTTTGAGTCACCGTAACAATCCTTTTGCGGCCGCTTCACAAATTTCAGGAAAAAAAAAAAAAAACAAGCCATTTTGACACATTTCTTTTTGAATGCTCCAGAAGCCATTTGCAGTGATGCTTAGTCAGCACTTCTGCAGGTACACCAGGCCTATATAGGCTACAGCAATGCAGACTAATGTCTTTTTAGTCAGCTGCTATTGTTAGAACCCGTGCCAGCTATTGCGAAATACTTCAGCGTCTGATGTGTCTGCCCACACACCCAGAGTCATTACTTGTACAGAGACCATCGTAAAATATGTAATTTTGATTGTCCCATTTAAGGAATTAAAATAACTTTACCTGATTTACTTTTATGTAAAAACGTAAAATGTACAGTTGCACACAGTAGACACAGGTAAAACATTGACGGCAGTGGTTGCAAAATTGTTCCATTTAGGTAAAAATTAGCTTTTCAATGTTGCTTCACATTCACACGCACAGATGATGGCTGACATGAAGGTGTTTACCCGACCTACCAGGGCGACTTCTCTAAGGCAAAGTTTCATATTTCACTATTGCTCTATATCAAAATCTAAAAGAACTCTGTTGACTGAGGTGTGGACGTGCACCTTGAGTTATTTCGTTTTTTATTTGTCTTTTACATTTTGAAAAAAACATCAACTAGTATCACGCGTGAGTCACGATGGCTTTTTACTCACTTTACCATCACTTTGTATAAAACATTAGATCAAGACAAATAAGTTCCTCCCAAACTTCCCAAGGCAAAGCAGAGTAAAAAAAAAAAAACATGAACAAATGCATCACGATAATGTAATGAAACTCCATTATGTTTTAATGTCATTTTTAAAAGCTTCCTTCCTTAACGTTAGTTTGTGCAGAAATAATGGAAGTGGATGTTCTTCATAATGAATGGAGATAACAACCGTTCTTAAATAAACTAACGTAGCAGAGCTGTCCAGGGTGCTGATCCTGCTCTGGATTCCCTGCGCACTGAGGGACCCAAATCTACAGACAGCCAACCACGGATTAGATCTGATCCAGCTGTGTGGGACCCTCTCCTGACATTGTCCCCCCCCCCACATAAGAGGACGTGAGCTGTTTATTTAGCCGTCTGTCGACTGAGTTTAGGTGATTGCTTCTCTCTGGCGGATTCACTTAGCTGCTGCTTCTTCGGATGTAATACAGTTGTTTATTGCTCTGCCAGGTCCTCCTCTGTTCAGGCTTCCTAAACCCCGGCAGAATAAACAAGCATCAGGACTCTCCGGAGATTCAGGTCTCTGTGCACTTGAATCCTCTTCCACTCATTAGCTCCAACAACAGATACCTGCCGAACCCAAACTCGGAATAAAAGACTCATTAAATGAAGATGTGGAAAACTTTTGATTTGTGTCGTCAGCCTTGCTGACAGATCGGTTTGTATTAAAAATGTTTAGTCAATACGCTTACTCACTTCTATCACATAAGTTCTTTTTACGAGGTAAACAAACAAAACAAAGCTAGTGAGCGTTAGAAATGGTAATTGACCTTTGACCTCTGGTTGACTCTCGTTATGCCAAGCTAAATGCCACATGGCTTTTTGTAGCACGAAGGGTTGACAGTAATATCAACTTCCTCATCCGAGTCTTGTAAAGAAATTGTTTTAATAAAGCTAATCATGTGCAGGATATTGAGACTCTCATTAAGAACAGAAAGTCGAACTTACAACAATCACGTCACTGTGCTGATAATTATAATATACTGTACTTCAAATTTATGCCTACAAAATGAATAATTCAGTTGGAATATTCCATGAAGAACTGCAATCAGCGTGCTGATGTGTATCGGCTTATCTGCTTACTTGACTCTTTATAAAGAAGCACGACTTCGCACACACACACACACACACACACACACTCCAGACAAGAAGCCTCAAGGTTCCATGATGTCAACCAGTCCACGTTCAGCACTCGAGCAGCTAATGTGTATTGATCTATGAGGTTTATTGACCCTCTCTGGGACCTGTAGTATGATGCCCCTCGTGGGTTAAGGACAGCACAAAAAAACTTCAGCCCATCTGTCTAAAACCATGTGATCAGCAACAAGAGACCTGCATGAAATTAGCTACATCCTAAGTGTTTGTGCTGTCGCTCCTTTACTCCAGTGATTGCACCAATGATACGGAGTAAACGTTGTGTTTGGCATTTACTCACACTCTGAAATATTAATAGGCAAGAAAAGGTTAACACAGAACCGATGTATATTTAAGTTTTGTCTAAAAGGAGCCAATGAAATGTCAACTGTGCGGCTGCCGAACGTTTGGCACTGCGACGCCCCGCTGTGACTCCACATGGGGCTGTCATACTTTTGATGTTTGATTCTTGCAAAAAGCCTTTTTTTTTTCCCTTCTCTTGTCTGTTTAGTCGCTTGCTGGTAAGTATTTACTCTCCACGTCCTCTTGTCATTTTGTGCAATCTGCTTCTGTTGTGTCATTAATAGACATGCGGCGTGCAGTGGTTTTGTCTTCCCTGAAAGACTGATGTAGAGATAATCTAAAGATGTAATACGTGGATGGAGTGTGGCACAGAAAGTCGACAGAGTGGTAAACGCATGACACGAGGCTGCATTACGGTGGTTGCCAGGTTTGCATATCCTGTTCCTGTTAGTACCAGATGGTCGCTTAAGTGAAATCCTTCAAGTCTGCTTTAAAAAACACGAGTGCCGCACACATATCAATTGGTGTCCACAGCGCTCGCTGAATAATTAGATCCAGGCATTATCATAATTTAAAGAGCTAAAAGTGGCACGTTCAAAGAGCTAAATACAAAGTTGTTGTGTTACTATCATGTACAGTGAGAAATTTAGCAACTCCTCAGGTTTCAACTAGAGAAAGTTTGATGTTTTCGCCAAGAAAAGAGCCGCAATTAATCACTCGCTGAATAGCTGATACATTTTCTGAGTGCTGATAAAGCGACGAGCCGGTTCGGCTCCGCTGGAGAGCGGACGTGTGTGGATTGCTTGGAACTGTTGATGAGTTGATGTGGGCTGAGTGTTTTGACGCACGTCATATGTTACCGATGTTTGTTGTTCTTTGTGTGTCAACCAAATTTGTCAAATCACCCACACTGGAAATCTCCGGTAAACAAGTTCTCTGAGTCGTCTAATTACACAGATTAGAAACAACCGTCGTCACGTGCTCAGATGATGGGTAAGAACATCAGTTCAGTGTCCAGTCAACAGCTTGTGTTTAACTACAGATCCACACATTACACAACTACACTCCTATTATTATCATGGACATAAATGTAAAGGGACTTCCATAATATACAAAATAATAATGCTAAATATAATGCATAATGTACCTATTATGCAAAATAGAATTAAACAGTTCAAATATTTTAATAAATTCAGGATTTGTTTAGTGTTTATTCCAAACATTTAAAGCTAAATTATCAAAACAGAGCAAACATTTAAGAATTATATTATCTCTATGCTATTTTAAGGAATTATTAAACTACTTAATGGCAAACACAAACTTCTGAGAGAATAAATATATAGCACAAAATGGATGCAAGTAAGAATTTTCTCTGAACCTGAGCTACAAGGAGCCTATTTGACAAAATAAATGTAATATTAACATAAGAAAGTATGTAAGGAAAATAAGAAAAATAGCTTTAATGCATCGTTTCTCCAAGTGTGTGGATCTGTGCAGAAGGGATGAGTCTAGCAAAAGGCAGCTCCGGTTGTCTTGGAGAGCACATTTAACGCGGGACTTCAAATTCCCCCTTCGATAGTTCAGATGTCGTTGAGTCACTGTGATTTTTGAGGATGCGTCTGCATTTGTTCACTTTCTCCACTCCTTCGTTTCCATTCTCCCTTTGTCTCCACGTGTAAGACTGCGAGTTCAGCTCAGAGGGACACGAGCCTTTTATGAACTTCAGTTTCTTGATGAGCAACCTTTAATGAGCCCCACCAGGCAGGTTTCTTAATTATGAAACGAAGGGAGGCACATTATCTATTCTAAGTTAAATATAGTAAATCTTGTTAGTCTTTTTTTAACGCTCGGAAGATATCTCACTTTATTACACATGCACCGAATGTTGTATTTCGGGAAATTTCTTTTGCTTAGTCAAGCTCTGAGCTGTGAAATAACTGATAAGAGACAATCCGACTGCATGTCGTATCTTCTGTATTCATGGTGCTGTGATTCAGAAGAAACACACAAACACACACACACCTTGAGATGTTTGCACAGAAAATCATTAATAATTCTCTCTTATGACATTTGTGTCTGCCAACTGCCATCATAGCACAGTAATGTTCATTAATATTAAAATCCTGTTTGTCCCAGTAATGCCCTTTTGAAGAAATAGTGCCTTTTTTTGTCTTTTCATCCAAGACCAACTTCCTGAAATCCATCCAGAGAAGGAATGGCAGTAAAATTTAATGCTCTTGATTAATGTATTTTGCAGCCAACACCTGAACATATAAATAATGCTGCCATGGAGATTAAACATTACCACTACATGCTCAGACTGTGTGAAAGCCCAACCCAACCCAAAGCCTTTTGTAATCACCTGACCTACGTATGGGGAAGGAAATGATGAAGACCATAAGATGTGGGTAAAAGCTCCAAGCAAAGCTATTAAGTGGAAATTTGAGTTAATTATTTCTTTGATGATGCTCTGCATGTGATGTAGGTTTATCACTTTTTTGCTTTACCCTGATTTAAACCTGAGGATTAAACAAGCAGCAGGATATTGTCGTAGGCATCATTAACCTCTTCACATTCTATATTTGAGAGAGTGTTTTTTTTTTAAACCTTATTATTTTTGTATGAAAAAAGATTTTAAAGGCTAGTGGTGTTTCTGTACGTCGTAATCAAAAAATATATGAAACTGCCGGATTTACTGCTGCTCATTAAATGTCGAAGTGAAAAGCGAAGTGAACGACAGCGTGTTCAAGAAACTACATGCGTAATTTAATTGAGAGTTTGACTGAATTTTAAAGGTGGAATTAAAGGCTGCGGTCTGCCCGGGTTTGTGAGCAGCGTAATTCCACTCCGGGTGCACGTAAACCATCGATCCGTGTAAGTCGAGTACACGGTGCCTGTAGCCGCGCGTGCTCCTCCTGGAGAATACCAAACAATAGCCCAAAAAGCAGCGTGGAGGGATGAACGGCGCTGCTGCTGCTGCCAATCACATCAAGAAGCAAACTTGTCTTTACACAATGTGACAATAGATTTTTTATACCTCACACATATTCATCAAATGTGTATTTTCTATACAGTGACAGGCCATCGTTAGTCATTTTCTTGCCTATAACCTACAATGATAATGAAAATAAGAGTGCAGGATAAAATTTACTCATCCGATTATTCAATTTTGTGTTTTATTTATAATACTACTAATAATAAAAGCTTTGTTGGATAAGTACAACGTGCTGGTAGTTACAGTCACTAATGCTGGTGTGGATTTCAGAATTCTGCAGGATGTTGGGGACAATCTGAAGTGACTGGGCACAGAGGGAGAGCGCTGCCAGTCAGCACAGTTGCCGTGAATCAGCAGTAATCCAGCAGGATTCCTTAAAATTAATGACGGAGCGGACAGAGCGCCAAGCGTCTCCAGCGTCACAATAAACGTCCCAGCTCCTGATGTGATTTTATATTCTGTCGACGTGTGCGAGCAGCCTTACGCTCCACAGCAACCACCAGCCCCGGTCCTGGGTTCAAACTTAGCGACCGTCTGAACCGTATATGCGGTTAAATAATAATCAAATGTAACAACGTTCTACAAGCTACACATGTGAAATTAAACAAATATTAAACTTTTACTTTAAAGTCAATAACATCCTGTAGTTAGATTTGTGGTACGTCAACATGATCTAAGGGCAATTACTTATATGTTTTTTTGTAAAAGTAAAACATGTCAAGCTTAGATTTAATTTGAACTTAATTTGAACTAAAGTAATCAGTCTGTTAACTGATTGACACAAAAGTAACTGTACTTGTAACTATTTTGCAACTACATTCAAAAAAGTAATATTTTTTAAAATTTAATTTTAAAAACAAAAATTGTTTTAATTTTAAATGTATTATTATTATTTTTTATTTAAATGGAATAACTTCAGGTGATTGGGGAGTTTGTTGGACAAAATAAGACATTTTGACTTAAAAATGGGTATTATAACTGATGGATGCCGTTGAGAATATAATTGCCATATTAACCAATTATGAGAATGATTATGATTATGAAAAATGTTTTAATCAAGACTTTGGAACATGACAAGGGCCACTTGAGCTTTTCCAATCAAGCAGAAACGAGTGAGAACAGAGAAGTCGAGGCGCTCTGCACTTAATCCTGTTAGAGTAACAGTAAATACTATAACACTGAACAAATATTCATAGTTCAAGTGCTGAAGTGAACTCTTTTTTAATGGCTCAACGTGTTGTTTATTAGATTTTTCAGCTCATTTACTCCAGCAAATGAGCCAGAGTTATGAGTTATTATTGAATCAGGTTGGTGCAGAGTCTTCGTTTTTGAGCGGCAAACACATTCTAAAAATTGTGACGCATTTGAGCCATTTGCCATTTGTTGTTTGTTTGTAAAGTTGTGAAATATCAGAATGCAGCGCAAACAGGGGCACAACCACTCCGGCCCCTTCCAGCGCTCTCATAATGGCTCATGTGTTTGGGTTGAACATAGTGGTCATAGCTACGTTGTGCATTATAGATAAGGAACAGAGAGGGTCTTAAGTGGATGGATAGACCCCTTGAGTGTCCTCAGTGTGGTTAGTATCTGAACAAAGTGCACTGGAAAATGTAATTACTTTTTCAGGTCACATAATGTAACAAATAAGCAATTATGGTTTTAACTCCCCGTCTATAAAACAATATATGTTTGTATCTGCTCAGCCTGATAATGTTTCACATTTATAGTTTGTTATCCTGCCAAAAAATGTTTTATTTCCTTAAGAGTCTGGTCTTCACGATCACATGCATAGATTGTACTTTTCGTTTTGTCACGAAGGTATTTTTTCTAATCTGAGGCTTTTTGGTGCACAAGGTTAGAGATTGTAAATTTCAGTTAATGTTACAGATATTAAGATTTAAGGGCATCTCACTTTGCAGCCATCTGAATGCCCCCACCCTCCCTTTCAAAGGGTGAGACATCATCCACAACCAGGCTTAGGCAATATATCAAGTAAGGACACAGCTAGTATTTATTTAACCTATATAATAAAAAAAAATATTAGTCTCAGCATTAATTCCATGTGTGTTGTGAAAGTTTGAAATTTTGTTTTGTTTTCTCCGGGCGGCTGTAGAAACACGGCAGGGGCCGACTCCCCCATGTCGATAAAAAACAATAAGCTAAAGAAAACACAATTATTATTTTATTTTCTGCCGGTCACACATTAATGAAAACATAATTCTGAATACCGAATTCCATTTCTGCTGATAAATTCCTGACGACTGACTCACAGACACCGAGAACGTAAAGCAAAAGCAAACACAGTTACGTGGACTCTCCACGAATGGATCGAGCGTGTGTCGCGCAGGGATTTCTCCAAATAAGGAAACTAATCTGTATTTAGCAGGTGACAGTCTCGTCTCGCAGTCACTCTGCTGTGCAGGTTCTTCCAGACTTCGAGTCTCTTTTAGAGAGACTACTGAGTTACACATGCACCAGTGGCTGAGAGACAGACCGAGCGTCCTCTGGGACTGAGAGTGGAGACGCATCTAGGCCATCGATTTTCGATGTACCGCTGGTCTTCTAATGGGCTGCATGAGCGGACGAGAATCAGACCAGGTTTGCTGGAGCGCAGGCTCACACCGTGAAGACCACGGCACCCATTCAGTCCTCACCCACCGAGCTCTCTCCTGCACATGACTCCAAACACTCAAAACTGAGCACTCCACTTTGACACTATAATCCCTCCGTCTATTTATATATTTTCCCACTCCTCTAATCTCTCTCAGCACTTACTCGCACGCTTTCTCACACTCAGACACACGAGCATACGCACCCCGGCACATGTTCGGCAGAAAAAAAAATCCAACAGCACTTGGACTAAAAACCCAGTTCCCCGCTATCTGCACTCGTGACTGAAAGCCTGGCAACGCTTCAGCAGACTAACACAAACTATTTTCTCGTCTCATTTCTGTCTGGGAGCCAGGTGCCACTCATACGCAGATGCTCGCTCAGGGCACATCTGGGTAGTGCTTTCAAAGAGCCAACGTGTAATTGGGGTCATAAAAGCTGCTCATGAATGAATGATGGATTGTTAAGGCAATCTCTGCCACAGACACTGTCGGCCTGGGAAGGATGGATGGATGGAGGCAGTGGGGTCTTTAAAAGCATACGCTGGCAGTATTTGTACAGTACGCAACAGAAAGAGAGGCATGTGTAAAACCAGCGCGTTTAAAGGCATGTTGGGACATGTTAGTATTGACTCATCAAGGTCTCAAGAAAGTGTCAAGGAAAATTCAGCTCAGGTGTCTGTGAACAGGAAGTTCAAGGCGGCGAACCTCAACGCGTTCCTTCGTTGTTGAGTGTTTCGAGATGCAGGTTGAGCCAGTTGTTTCATTGACTCTTGCCTCATACTTTCACGGGCTCAGCTGTGAAACCTGCGCGTTTTCAAAGGCTGTTTTGTGACACGAGTTTCCTTCAGGCATGAAACGGCTTTTTTGGTGGAGGAAAACACGCCTGGAATTCAAGCAAAACACGCGAGTTCATCACGATTCCAGCAAAGTGACAACAAGCCTTCAAAACCCTCTTACATATGCTACCGCTTCATCGACAAAAGTGTTGAGTGGTTGAAAAGTTGTTAATTATTCAGCATAATTAGTCACTGTGTGACTGAAATTAAATTGTGATCTATTTTAATAAAAGCAGCCTAATTAAAACAACCATTTAAACCTGCAGTAACAGACTTTTTCGGTGCTTGAGGACAACTATCGACACAACAGGGACCTATTATCAGCTCATGGATATGACTAACATATCACATGACAAACAGTTTCTCATTCACACATCAGGCACAGAGCAACATTATCATTTATGTGTTTCTGATAAATATAAATCAATGATGTCCAATTCTTTTACTTGTTTTTGTTCTACTTATCTGAAAAGGTTAAATGTGAAAGTAGCTCTGCCATTTCATTTCTGCCTACCACACAAAACTGACACTGATAAGAGTGAAGAGACTGGACAAATCAATAAAGTTGCAGGTTACATAACAAAAACAATAAGCTGACAGACATAAATGTTCATACAGCTGAGAGAAACTGCAGAGTTGTGTGTCAGTTCTGACTCATCACCACAGAAATCCTCCCTTCACATATTGATTTGCAATTAAAACAATACTAAATATAGCTGCTTAAAAATCTGCAGTTTCTAAACTCATTGGGGGGCAGACAGCGTCCCTCACCCATCTACACGTCATCTACTGCGGTTCCCTTTCCCCACATTTGTGCCACCTCTGCACTTTCATGCTTAACAGGTCGTTCACATGTTCAGCCATAAAATAAAAGATGAAAAAGGACACATTGTGCAGCTATAACATGATGATAATTACTTTGGATTCTAGAGGAAAGGGCCGTTTTGAGGGCATGTTCTTAATTAGCACCAGACGATTAAGTTAGAATATAAAGGTCAACTCTGGAGTCTATATATTAATGTAATTTATGACCTTTTTAAACCCCATTTTGGGACGTAACATGGACCGTTCTCTGAATGCATAAAGTCCGGTTACATTGTGTACGATCAGCTAGAAACTCATCAATTAGCAGCAAAAATAAACTCTGCTCCTATTAGTACAATACCAAAGTGTGAGTAAAGACGTGTAGTTTTCAGAGGGAATGAGAAAAAAGACTGAGTAAGAAGCGAAGGGAGAGACAGATGGAGGGATAGACAAAGAAAAGGCAAGGTAAGCCAATCAAGTGGAGGAGTGCTGAGAGGGCAGCGCCCCGATACCGAGGGACTCGTGACCTTGACTCGCTGGAAATGCGGAGGAAGAAATGGCCTGGTGAGAGGTTGACAGGCCGAGCGGAGATTAGAAAGAATGGATGATATTAAAGAGAGGCAGAGGAGGGCAAATGGAGAAATGAAAACGTTGTTACAGCGCATGAGGTTGACAGGGATCTGGACTAAAGGCTCCGGAATGTGTGTCTTTGGACGGCAACAGCTCCTCACTACACAACCGCTGTGTCATCATAATCATCAACACGTCCGGCGTGAGACTAATTTGGTGTTTTTTTTGTTTTATGGTGACTTGATTTAACAATTGCTTTTTGATGACTCCACAATGTCCAAAACACATTAAAATATTGCGAAAGCTTCTTACAACTGAGAATTTTACTTATTACTCGAGCATTTTGTTATGAGCACAAATCGCTTTGTTCATTTTAAGTGCCTCCCAGCAGGCTTTCGAATTCAAATATATTTCTTTTCAACATCAGCACTATATAGCACAGAACATGATTAAAGTGTGGACACAAAGAATAAAGTGAAGTGGTGGATTGTCGGATAACTACCGTCCGCTCTAAAAGTACGGAAGCAGCCAGGCTAATGCATTTGTACTTACTGTACATCAACGTTTGGATTTAAAAAGTTCAGAATGTCAATTTTACCTTTTGTATTAGATCAGGGGAGCAAAAGTACTGAAACAGGTGACAAGTGAAAACAAATAGTTGGCCTGGTTTGAGTCTTCAGTTTAACTCTCACTTGACTCTGTTCTTCACATTAAAGGTAATATGGAAGAAATATATTGGCAATAAAGGCATATTGGAAGAAAAGTTCCCACAATGCTCAGAAAATAGGCCCTTAAACTTCTCCAATTCTGTGCAGACATGATCTGCTTAAAAAAATATCATCCGACCTGATCAAAAGCCAATGAACTGACTATGAGGTACAGAGGCAGCAGGCTTCGGTATCTCTAGTAAAATCACCTTGGGATTTTTGGGATATTGACAGACTGATTTTGTATTTTGGCATCTGTTGTGTAGTGACGGACGGAAAGAATGTAAAAGTTTGAGTAGATGAAGACATCTTTTTTCGTTGCGTGTTTTGTCACTGTAAGAGGTTTTTTAAAAACAAAATGTGCTTTTCGGGGCAGCGAGTTTTACATTTGGCCTGAAAATGTGACTTCAAAACTGTTTAAGATGTAGTAATCGCAGCCAATCGTTTGAAGTCCACAAACACAACAAACAAGGATCTTATCGCATTTAGTCTAATTGCGAAATTGTGTTGACTTTACTTTCCAAATTTATTTCCGACATGCGAAAACACGAGCACTTTAAACAAAGCCTAGTCTTGTCTGATCTCTATAATACTCTGATGCAAAAGTTGCAACACTGCGATGATTTTATCAGCGAAAGAAAGAAAGACAGAAAGAAAAACGGAGAGAAATAGAGTTTGACTTGGAAAGCAGGGAGTCTGCAACAGGCCTGCTGAGATGTAAGTGAAGGAGGCAGGAGGTTGAGGAGGCAGTGGGTGGTACAGCGAGATGAAGAATAAAAGAGACAGGGGGCAAGTGTTTGGTCGTACAACAAGTGCCTGATTAATTAAATCCACTGTTTGTTTCGGCACAATGAGCGGGCGGCTCGGAGGCTCGTCCTGGCACTTTGCCTACAAATCTCTCCTCTCCGCGTGACAACGCTCAGCTTGCTCCTTCTCGTCTTCTCCACTGTTACCCTCACAGGATCTCTGCCCTTCTTCTCCTCATCATCTGTTTTTTACCATCTGCATTCATATGTTTTGATGCTCTGAAGCCACACGTACCTTTTGTTAAAATTAACGTCTCAATCTGACATCTTGTTTAATGAAATTATCGCAAATTATCAAGTAATTTAATTATATTTGTCTGCAACTTCTTTGCTGAAAATAACTGTTATTGTGGTTTTAAATAGGGCTGTTGTCACTCCGAGCATTATGACGCTCGCTGAAGAAAACCCAACACGTGTTTGTACGATGCTGGTTTGATCATCGCCTCCCTCTCCCCCCTCTCGGATTCGCATGCTGTCATGCAAACTGCACACGCTGACAAACTGAATGCTGACGCTAACGTTTGCCCTCGTGCCCTGTGCACACGCGCCTCACACTCACACAAACAACTGTATGTCCGAACATAAGAAAACCCCAAATGTAAGGACGGACAGACGTTCAAACTTTGGGATTTTGGTGCTACGCCGCAGCACACACACACACACACACACACACACACACAAAGCCACCACTCTAAGCATGTGGAGTGACTGTAATCCACCTATTCAGTCATTAGACAGAAGAGGCAGGTACCGGGGGGGGGGGTATTGTGGTAAAACTGGTGTAAATGCACCTGTCTCCTGACACAGAACAGCTGGCAGTGATGCTGTGAGGCACACACACGTCTTCTCTCAGCACTGAAGGAAGCCAGCTCAGGTCCGACATGGATCACCTGTCATATCAAAATGTGGCTTTCTGACTGAAATCCTGTGCTGATGCTGGTCCGAGTCTGTCTAGAAAATATGAAGCTACAGCCAACAGCCAGGCAGCTTAGCTTAGCGTGGAGACAGGAAACAAAATGCAGCAGCTCGTTTGGTTCCGTCTGTCAAAATAATCCGGCAACCAACTCATCTAAAGGTGTGTGTTCAAACACATCCTCTTGCATCATTTGTGCAAATTTGACAGCTGGTGTTTATTCAGCCAAAAAAGCCAATTTAGCAAGAGTCGCCATGGAGGGAACAGTCATAGGAGATAAAGTCTGCGATCAGTGATTGAGCGGAGCCAGCAGAGTCTCAAGATCCACCGTTGTGCATGTACTGGGGATCTTTAGCTGGACCGGACGCTGCGGCCACATCTGTCGGAGCGTGCGCGTGTGATTTCCTTCCAGCTCGGCCTCTGACTGAACTCACAGGAAGCTCCCGTTTTTTTTTTCTCCTCTCTGTCCTCAGCCTCTCTTCTCTCCCTCTCATCTCTGTACATTTATGAAGCAAATTCATAAATGATGAAGCACCAAGCAGTTTTCTTTACTTTTATTTCTACAGCTTCCTTAGTTGTGGCAGATGGTTCTGTACACTGATAAATTGTTATTATTACTGCTTTATAAATCAGCAGAAATCCATTAATAAAGTCAACATTTGGGCTGCCAGGCTGTAAAAAATCCATTTATCTGATGTACATCCTCACATAAAGCATTTCTTAAGTATTGCTTATTAAAAAGTAATACCGATTTTATTTCCCGGCAGCATGGGTGGTCAGCCAGAAAAGGAACTTAGTTAAATTTATTTAAGGAGAAGGTTTACAGAAACATTGTTGAGCACGAACGCTTATGTCTTATTCATAAACATTTGCACATTCATACCTGGGAGTGCTGTGTCTATTGTGTGCAAGGACAGGTCATTAATAAGACACATTAAAGGCCCGATTGGCACAGGTTTCACCTGCACAGATTAACTGCATTGTTTTGTGTGGCAGAGTAAATCACTGTTTAAGCGTTCCCATGGTGTAATTATTATTCCTCATTCAGCTCAGATGAGAAAGGTGTGTGTGTGCGGGTGTGTGTGTGTGTGTGTGTGTGTGAGAAACAACCAGCAATTTCTGGGGTATGTTGTTCAAACACAGTGGCCTCACCCACAGAGAAGCTAAAGGCAACACAAGCCCCAGCAGCTGCAGCAGCTCTTAATCTCCAGCTTGTCTAGCTGGTCTTTCTGTCTGTCTGCATGGGTGGAGGTTAATGGAAGGCTGCGCATTAAAGCTGATCTCCGGTTGTGTGAGAACAAGTTTTTGGGTGTTGTTATGTAAGTGGCAATGAAATGCGAAAGGGCCTAAAGGCTGACAGAGGGAGAAAGTTAGCTGGCATCCAGAGACTGAGAATGTGGCTGTTTGAGCTCCGCTAAATCCCTCCATGGAGCGTTTCAAACAACTCCCAACTCTGTAGCTCTGAAAATCCCCACTGTGACATCGGTGGCCGGATATCAGCGTAACTACAGTTTTTAATAGCTGCCTGAGCATTAGGAGTGGACGCAATAAACAGTTGTTATTTCAAAATCAAAAAAATGAACAGTGAAAAACCTGCTTCTTAACGTGTGTTTGGTAAATAAGTCGGATAGTTTGACAGTGATAATTAATTCCACTGTGACAGCTGCTGTACGCAGAGCAGGCGAGCGTTGGATGAAGTGGTGTTTATGCTCTCGCACAGCTGATATAGCTGGAGTAGCTGTTCAAAAGTCACTACACAAGTGTCAGACGCACTCCAAAGGCAACAACACCTCACACAGACAGATTTTCGGGTTGTAGATGAATGTAAAACTGCATCTAACCGAGTGGTTGTTCACGTTGTTGACCCACCCATCGGCAGGCCGATACTCTGAATCACCTGTTACTGTGACTCTGTCACGCTCCAATAATGGTTCCCACCGCTCATCGCTTTGGCATGATAATGTTTGCCACACAAAGGCGTCTCTCACCTGACGTGTCCCACATGTTGAGCTCGATCCTCTGCTTGTCGATCTCGAAGCTGGCCGTGTAGTTCTCGAACACCGTGGGAACGTAATTCTGAAATCACACGTTCAAGGCTAAAATTAGATCAAAGCTGAG
This sequence comes from Channa striata, assembly GCA_033026295.1. Taxonomy (NCBI): domain Eukaryota; kingdom Metazoa; phylum Chordata; class Actinopteri; order Anabantiformes; family Channidae; genus Channa; species Channa striata. The sequence continues at coordinate 5,790,374 of CM065186.1, forward strand.
TGAGCGGGGTGAACTCAGGGGAGTTTTACATGGAACAGGCAAATTAGTGTGTTTGTGTGTGTGTTTGTGAAAAACAGATGAGACCCAATCTAAGCTTTGAACTAATTCCAAATTCATACATTTAGGTCAGTGAGCTTTAAATTCTAGAGTTTCAAATGATAATAAGAAAATCTCTCACATTTTCGCCAACACATGTATGTTTTTGCTTTTGTGTATATATTCTGCAAACAATGGCAAAACCACAACATACACTTGATATAAATCTGGTGAAAAAATAGCTTTTATCCAAACTTTTCACAGCTCTTTGAACAAAGTATGATACAAAATAATATTAATTATTACACCCTTAGACATTGGTTGATTAAGTGTGTTGTATTAGTTCTGTGCCTTAAATTTTGACCTATAGTCCAGCAAATTATTTTGCAAATTGATTTCTTCTCATTGACTTCATTAGACATTTCACGTTTTAATCCCATCAAATATATATTTAATTCTTCTCTTCCATATCAAACACACATTATAGACAAAGACGTGTTTATTGAGTGTGTTGTTGCTTCACTGGCTGCTGCTGGGGTCAGATCCGTGATGTCCCCCTGTTCACAGACCAGACTAATCCAGAAACCCACTGCACGGTATCTGCCACTGACCCAGTCGGTGCGTAAAAGCGCACAGAGTCCAAACTGTGGCAGCGGAGTAACGAGCGGGTCCGCGCCTGTCTCACGCTGAACGGGCTTAACGGAAACGCAACAGATGGTGTAAATATTGTAACACATCATACAAATCATATGATAAAGACACGAGTGACTGTTCCAAAGAAATTATTGTCAGACAGCATTTACGCACAGTTTTCAATTCCCTGGTGATAAAAAGTAAAACAGCCTATATTAAAAAAATGAAGATAATTTAAGAAACCATCAGTGAGTTTCCAGCTCAGACGACGGATGTGAGTTTTCAAGTTTTCCCAGAATTGCGGGGTGGGATGGAGACGCCGTCGTGCCGACTGTTTGGCTTCGGGGACTTTACGCACGGGTGTTGCAGTTTTTATCTCATACGTCTATGAAATATTGTGTCTCACCTCTGGGTACGAGTCCTTGGCGAAAACGTGAAGGAGCGCGGTTTTGCCACACTGCGTGTCCCCGACCACCACGATCTTGCAGCGAAGTAGCCCCTTGCTCTCCATCGTGCCCCGTGTATCACTGACTGCTCCTGGGTCGCTGCCCGCTTGTCATTTAGCTCCCGAGAAGCGGAGTCGCGGCAGATCCAAAACGCGTTTCTCCTCCGGAACCGAAAAACTTGCGCGTCCACACGCTGCTGAAGTTCCGTCTACATGCTCGGCGCAGCGCTGCGCTCGTCTGCGCCGCGGCCGAGGCGAGACGCGGGCGACACCTGCAAGGCAGCGTCACGCACAGCTCACTTCCTGTCCAGCGCGTCACAATAAAAGCACGCGAACGGAGAGGAACAGAGCCACGTACAGCTGAGCGTTTATGTATTTTCTGTGTGTGTTATTGAAAATTAATCACACCGGCTGTTTTAGATGCTGCAGCTACGTGATGATCAAGCTTTGACCGCTCAGCTTTGAAAATGTCAAAAAAAGAATAAAAACTGCAGGGTTATTGTTACACCCCCCCCCCCCTCCGTCCGCGACCTCATACAAGATAAGCAGTCTGGTTTATGGATGGACGGTTGAATATTATTATTGTTGGTGGTGTTGTGCTATTATTCTGAAGGAAGGTCACCGGGTTCCGGTCTTCTTGTGGCTGTCTCCGACGGGATTAGTGTGTCATGTCTGAATTTTTTCACAAATTGTAACAATATTACTTGTTTTCTCAAAGAGACAACAAAATAGCACATATTAAAAACGTTTTACATTAATTTTTAGTTAAAACCTCCCACAAAATCATAGACTTATAATTATTCATATTTGTCCATACAAACCTGTTTATGTCATGTATAAAACACTATGCTTAAAATTACATTAAAAAACAGACACAGATTTATCTTACGTTACGTTATTGTACGTTATTTCCTTCATTAGTGACTATTAGTGATGTGTCACTTCTATCCTGGGGGGAGGGGGGGGGCGGGGGGGTCTGCACTGTGACCGGGTCTTTAGCGCCACCTGCCTGGTCGATCTCAGGCAGGAAATTAATTGTACAGTAAGTGAAGTCAGCGCAGGCCGCCTTCAAATGAATAATGCCGTGTATGATCATTTGTTTCAAGATGTCATACTGAGCACAATGGTGACAATCTAAGACTAGTTTCTTTTTTTAGTCATTTTCTAATATTAATATAAACAACACCTAAGATTTACATTTGCATTTAGTCATTTGTCAGATGCCTTTATCCACAGCAACTTACAGGTGAGGTACAAGGAACAAAAATCTAAGTCATGGAGAAAAACATCAAAGCAAAGTTCTGTCAAAGAAGAGTTTCCGTTTCATGAGATGCAAGTAGAAGAAAGAGCAGAAATAGAAGGTTTTTAGAGTTTGCCTCGGTGGCTTCTGTGTGGCTCTGGGACCCGCAGAGGTCGTTTGTCTGTAGACCTGAATGAGGGAGCTGTAGAGCTGGCCACCCTGTAGCTTTTAAGGAAATATAGCAGCTTTTTCAATTATTAACAGGGATATTACATTAATACATTAAATTAATAATTTAACAATGGTTTTGTTCTTTCCCATGCTATACTGACTGATTAACAACCAATGCAGCTTTTCAAACTCTAAGCAATATATTGTCTATTAAAAAAATATTGTACTTAAAGTATCAGGGGTCTGGATTACCGAGCTGGAGACACAAATCAAAACTGAAAAGAGACCCTGAAATAAAAAGACACAATCAGAGACATTGTCAAAGTAAAAATAGATGCAATAATACAAAAAAGAAATACAGAACAATTAAATGACACACAAAGGAACAGAAAGAGAAGCAAAGTATTCAGAGTATTCTGGGTTCTTTAACAACGGTTCTGGTCTGTGTCATATATTATAAGTCTTTGGTGCATTGTACGTGTCAGCAGAATGTTCTTTTAGAGGCAGGTCGAGGCTGTAGGTCCACTAATATCACTGCCTCATACTGTAAAAGGTCACCACAAGTTTTGTCTCTCAAACCGAATCTGCAAAGCTGTGAGATAAGAAAAATGAAAACACGGGTGTGCTGAAAGTAAATGTGCTCAGAAACATGTGTGTGTGTGTGAATGTCTAATGATGCAACCACAGCTGTAAGGGGGATGTAAGACCTTAGGCCACTTAACTGGTCACATTCAAAAACAACCGGGGTGTGACTGTGTATGTGTGTGTGCGAGTAGAAAGCACGGAATAACACTTACTGTTCCACGTAGTCCCACCAGTGTCGAGTGTTTACCACAGTTGTGTATTTCCCCTCTAACACCCTGAGAGTGTGTGTAATGTGTGTGTGTGTGTGTGTGTGCACGCACATGAGCACTGCCTGTGCGTTTAAAGTATTTACCCATCTACTGTATGCAGATACGTGTTCTGTTTTAGCAGCAGCTTCCTCTTACTTCAATGGATTTAAATGAGGACAACGAAAACGTAAATGCCAACTTCTGAGCTTTCGCGTGTCTTTTAACCAAACAAAGGCATTTCCTGCCCTTTTTACAGTCATCTCTGGCTTTGTCACCATCCTTTCACTTCCTGTCTGAGAGACGCCATAAGATCAGAAAGGTGAGGGCGCATGATTGTGTGTGTGTTGGCACAGATGCAAGTTAAAAGGCAACAGTTTTAAGGACAGAACGTCAGATGCATATTTAACTTGACCATGTCCTACTATCAGTGTCCATGTGTGTTGTAAATGAGGATTTTCATTATTTTATATAAAAGCATTACAGTGACCAGCTGTTATTTTTAAATATATTAAATTAAAATTATAATATGTTGTTTCTTTGGAGATGGAAGATAATTTCACAATGATAATTTCAAACGTCAGAAGAATGCACGTTTTTACATTATATTATTTAACTCCTGAAGGGCCGGATGTAGATGGACTGTGTATTTTCCTCCAGCTGTGAACCCAGCAGTCCAGGTCCGTCCTCCCAGGACTCCGGTGTCCGGGTTTTGACGCTCACTGGCCCGCAGCTCGCAGCTTTTTTGTCAACAACACGGATCGGTCACTTTTGAGTTGCGTCAAGTCAGGTGAAAAAGCAAGAGTCATGCCGGAAGTTGTGCGATTTCCCGTCTAAAATAAAACGTCAGCGGTTTAACCGGGATAATTGGGCCTCTGGGCACAGCTGCCTTGCAGAGTCTTAAAAAAGGCATTAAATTTAACGTTAAATAAAATTGCAATAAAAAAATAGATAGTGCCTGGTATCCTTACTCAAGTCCGATTTTTCTTGTGATGGTTTTTTTTCATTTTTTTAACAAATTATCCTGCATTCATTTAGAATTATATAACTATCTATAGGCTAAAGACTATCACGTTTTTTTCTACTTGTTTCGGGGTTCTGAGATGAGGTTGGATCTCTCAGAGGTTAAGGAGTTTTATTGTGATAATCACAAGCGGAAATCATAAGTCACTGCGCCGAGTTGACGCGATCACTTGTTGAGCGCAGCTCACACACAGGAAACCGAGCACTTCCATCTGTTTCCAAAGGATACGGCAGACTGAAGTGAGGAGCATCTTGCTCTTTGAACATTTCCAACGCAATTATTTACATCTAACAAAGTTTTTAATTTATTTTTTTTCCTTTTGTTTTAGAAACGCCAACAGGCTGAACGAAAGTCAGAGCGCGCACCACAAGTGGCGATCATGTCTGACGAGGCTCCGACTCCGACGCAGCAGCAGCAGCAGCAGCAGCCTGAGCAGGAGAAGCCGCAGGACGAACCTCCGCAGGAGTCCGCCAGCAGCCCCGCAGCCGAGGAGCAGCAGCAGCCCGTCTCCTGGCGCGCCGTGGTCCTCACGGGCTACGGGGGCTACGACAAAGTCCGGCTGCAGGTGAAGACGCACGACAAGCCGCGGCCGAAGGCTGGAGAGGTCCTGGTGCGCGTCAAGGCGTGCGGGCTGAACTTCGCCGAGCTGCTGGGCCGACAGGGGCTGTACGACCTGCTGCCCGCCCCGCCGGTCGTGATGGGCATGGAGGGCTCCGGGGTCATCGAGGCGGTCGGGGACGGTGTGGAGGACCGGAAGGTGAGTAGAGGCCTGCGGACTGCGCCCCGCAGCAGCAGTCGGGGCATGTGCTCGGGCGTCGCTTAGGATGGAGGTTGAATCACAAATCAGTGGAAACGTGTCAGACCTGATTGTCTGTCTGTTGGAAACCATCCGGTTTCCCTCAGGTCCTTAAAGGAACATGGGTTCACACTTCGGGCCAAAACGTGCTGTCATCTTTTCCCAACACCGCACAGATCACAGGCTGCATGTGTCCCGAGTTTCCTCCAGCTGAACAGGGAAAACCGTGTTCAAGCAACTTGTGGACAGTTTGTGACAGAAATATTTCAAAAGGTTCGATGAATTCTGTCTCTGTGTGAGCCAACAAGTGATTTTTGGGGGTTTTTTTCATGCAAAGTTGTTTAATATGCAGATTAAGAGCCATTTTAATTCCCATCCATAATGCAATATGGTTTCCAGGTTTGAAAAACTGCCTGGAAAGAGGCTGTAAAATGTAACAATCAGGCTTTACGACCTTTACGCTGCGTTTGATTCACAGTCTGTCCATGAAATGTTTCACATTTACCTTCTGTTTGATAAAAGCCTCGAATCACCGACTTTTACCAAGCTCCAGTAGATCACGTTTAATGAAAGGAAACAGAGTATTTGCATTTTTTGTTGCTGTGCCTACTTTATATTTATAAATTCAAAGTTAAATGTGTTTTTGGACAGGTAGTAACATCTGATATTGCCATTTGTGAGTACCTGTGATTCGAATCAAGGGAGATGGGTCCACACAAAGTCCACACGCTTCCTGCTTTTATAGCACATTTTCCACGTCCTGAGGCCAAAGCCTCCACTGGTTTACATTTTTGTTTTACTACTGCACATTCAGGATAAAACCAAAGTGCTCATTGACCGTGAACTCCATGACTTACTGTTTTACGCTACTATTTTGCTCTTGCACGCGTTCACTCGTGCAGATTGAAGACGGAAAAACGCTCACTTTTGAAAGGGAAACAACTTTTCAGCCAAGTCACTGCGTTCGTACAGAGGGGCGTTATCTGCTCGAATGGTAATCTCAGCAACAGATTGACTCCCAGGCAGAACGCTGGGAGCAACTCCCGCTCTTCATTCTTGCTCTTTATTTTTCTCAATATTATCTTCCTCCCATAAACTAAAGAAACCTCTTTGTTTTAAAGTGTAGATAAGCTGAAGCACAATCTGCCATCCTCAACAAGGTTTGCAGAGAACCAAAGGAGTTCAGCACTGTGCATCGTGACCACAGTGTTTGCTGGGAAGATTTTTTTCTCTACAAAACCACATATTTCTGTTTTGTGTTTTGGCATATGTTGATGAAACATTGCTTTATATCACGTAACAGAATTCTTGAAACACTCTTAAAGGAAGGAATGTCTTGTTGGGACATCCTTGTCTATTAGCGCGCATCCACGCACCATCATGCACATGTGCACAGTCAGCTGTGGTTACTTGTTTCTACGACAGGATCTCTGGTTGCCAGATATGGATGAGTTATGGTATATTATGATCCTCTGCTTTTTCTCTTCAGTTTGTTTTGAGCCTGTTTGTGGTCAATTTACCTTTGCTTTTGCACCATTGGTGTCTGTTTCTGGTAGTTATGTACCTGCTTGCGGTCATTTTTGAAAAAGCTACGTGTTTCCAGACATTTTGTGTCTGTCTTTAGTTACTTTTTTGGTCTGTTTTTGTCAATTTGCCCCTCTTTTTAAAATGGTTTCTGGCCATTTGTCCCTGTCCCTAGTATGTCTGTTCGTTTCACCATCTGTGATGCCAGTTGTGTCGCCCATTTGAAATGTCTGAGTTAAAACTTGGCCAAATAAAAGCTCCAACACAAGGAGCGAATGCCATAGTTTGTTGAAGTGAACCTCACCTATCAGTCTAAATGGAGAGGTAAAAAAATACAGTACTCCAGTCCTCTTTTCATCAGACATGCAGTTTTTGTCTATATATATATATATATATATCTGTCCGGATTATAACATGTGATTATATACTTGTGTTTTGTAAATATTTCTACGCCTCCTCCTTGGCCCAAAGTGTCAGTATGGAATTTCCCTCCTCCACTTACTACAGTCCTATCCCACCCTATCCCACCCCTCTCTCGTTCCTCTCGCCATCCCTCTCTGCGAGAGCGGGAATCCTATGGAGGGAGAGGTGCATTCCAGCACTTCATTTTGGAAGGAAGACACCGCAGAGCGCAGCTTTAAGGATACAGGCAGGGTTAAGGAGAAACATCCAGTGGTGAAGTTTTGGTGGTAAACGGTGGTGCTGAGGCTGGTTTGGTCAGTGTAAGTCTGGGTGGCATCGCTGCTGGATTGGCCAAAACACAGAGCAGCTGATAATAACATCAAGGCAAAGTGATTTCAGATGAGCACAGAAGGAGGGTGCGGCTGGTTTGTAAGATGCTCGGGAAGCAGACCGAGCACATGTGTTCTGCAGGATCCGGTGACAGCTTGTTGTTGCAGATTCCAGATGCTGCGTTACCCTGTTGCAGACATTTCTACATAAGATACACTGACATTCTGCCATTGTGCTTTTTTTTATGAAAAATTATGAAAAATCAATCTACAGTGTCAAAGTACAATTACGTGACAAATAATATAATCTGGTTAAATATAAAAGAGGTTGCTCACAACCGCTTTGGCCTTGTGTCCTTTACAAAAACAGTTGGTAGCTGTCTCCGATGTCAACGTGAGCCAGTCCGTCCCTTTGTAAGGTGTCAGATGAGTTCATTTAATGGACGACTTCACCAATTTTCAGTTTGCTTTCTATGGCTGAAGTTTAGTGTGTAAATGTACATTAATGCTTTAAAACTTCTCTCTGACTTCCATATTTTGGAATATTTCTCTGCTTCTACTGGGAAAAACCCCTCCAGATGACATCACCCGGATGAGTTTTTCATCGTGAGCAGTTCAGATGATGTCATCTGATGGAGCTCTGGAAAAGGAGACAGACTTGTCAGGCCGTCAGTGGGTTCGGCATGTTGAGTCGGTGAGACGGACGGCTCAGATTGGCTGTTGAGCTCAGCGAATCACTGCATAAGAAGAGACAAATAACTGACAACTAATGTGCCATCTAATACTATCAGACCTACCATATTCTAGATTAAATTAGCCAAGTAAACTGCTATGTTTAGGGTGTGTATGTCATGGATGGAGTTTTATAACTTGAGAGCAGGTCAAAACATGGCCCACATTCACTCCTAGAAAAGTTCCCCACTGATGTGATCATTAGCGACCACTTCCTGTTGTGCCATTTAGTTCCCTGCACACATGAATGCGGAGAAAATAAAATAACTCGACAGCTCTTTTAGATTTTAAAGTCGACAATCTAATTCTGATAACAAAAATAGTCAATTTGCAGGGTCCATGAAAGTCAGAAAATGTAAACATTTATTTTTATTAGAACTGCTGCTTTTGCAAAGATTCTCTACGAGAAATCATTTTTGGGCCAGTTGCAATAACACCACTTGCCACTTTGCACAGATTGTTTCCCCGCCCTGCACTGATCGTGGGTGCTCGGTGTATATCCCCACTCCGAGGTGTTCTGCTTCTCAAGCAGGTGCAGAACTAAAGAACTAAAGTATGGCTAAAGTATTTGAATCTTTATGTCAAAACGGCAGCAACAAGTGACTTGTCTGTTCCCGTGTTTTACACTTCATTTATTCAAGTGCAAATGTCTGGAAGTTGCAGTTTGCTTGTTTGCACGAGATTGTGATGACACCATCCTACTTTAAATATAATATCTCTTACCAAAGCTCATGTCCGTTTTCCAGAAACTGAGCTCAGCCTTTTTAAAGTTGACTATCGTGCATTTTTTTTGACTGTATCCAGATCACGGGTTTGAAAGGGTTTCATAACCAGGAGTTGGGAAATGTTGTGAGGTCAAAAAAATGAGCTTGTCATCTTCTTTTAGCTTAAACATAAACTAACACCATTAGGAGTTATCTCACCATGACAGATTCCACACAAAATGTTTTTGTGCGTGCGCACGTTGGTGTGTGTCATCTGTCTATTGTCATGGGTTTGTGTGCAGCAGGAAGGGGGTGTGGTCAAGCTGTTATTGCAGGAAGCAGTGCAGCGTTCACAATCAGATCAGACTTCATTCCTCTGCGCTTGAATTTTGGCAAGTGTGACCTTGTAAAACGGGACGCCTCCGTAGTTAAAAAGAAGGACACTGAGCAGGAGCAACGTTTCCCACATGCCCTGTTTTCTGAGCTCATATCCAGCACGCACAACAGTTTGTGCAAATGCTGCAGGTGTTATCTTATTAAATATATATATGTAATGTGTTTCAAAACGTTTTGTATTCATGATTTCTGGAAAATTAAGAATATTTATGTACAATCTTGAATCTCTGTCAGTAAAATGAAAGGAACCTCATTTGCAACTATCTAAAATATTTACCAGATTAATTATTAATGAAATGATTTCTTGCAGCCACAACTTCAGTCGTTTAGATGTTTTCCTGTTTTCTTCTACTAAAATTTCTGTGCGTTAAACTTACCAAATACTAGAAGTTGACTTCTGTAAAATTATTGCTGTGTCAGGATGATTGTGGCTGTAGCAGTAACTGGCTCTCGTTTTATTCAGCTGCGTGGATACATCAGATGACTTCCTGCCTGCTTGACCTTAATTTGCCTTTTGATGCACGGATGGTGAAAAAACTGCTTCAGTGTCTGACATTCAAGACTAGAGCAAAGTGGCATTGACACGAGACATAAGAGGCCATGGCCTGGCTGGGTGTGAATTCATTTTCAAATTCTTTGTGCTGAACTAGTTCCTGTGTAACTGTGCGCAGTGAGATCTGTGTTTGTTTTTTCCTGAAGAGACAAATGTTTCTTCATTTTTTAGTCGTGGTGGCAGCGTGACTCCGTGTCAGTCATTGTTTCACCACGTTGAGAGGCTTCATCCTACTGACTTCAGATAACCCCTGACTTATCCTCCTGCACGACTGGCAGATCCATGTTTTGTTTATCAGTAAACTCTCTCAACATAGACTCAAATGATTGGCACAAAATATAGAAATTTCATTCAAATAATTTATAATATAAATAATTTGTTCTGCTTTCTGTGTTGCTTAAATCTCGATTGCATTAAATTGGCATTGGAAACATGCTTGCAGCTGTAAACTATCCATGAAGGGTTTGAGTCTTTTATTTTTGACCATCAGTGTATTCTGTTTGTACGTTTATAGGTTGGAGAAACACATTATCATCACAAAGATCATCTCAGTAACATGTTTCTTTCTTTTTTCTTTTTTTTTCCCTCCATTTCTATTTCACTCCCCAGGTTGGAGATCGTGTCATCGTATTTAGTCGCAGCGGCGTGTGGCAGGAGTTGGTCGTCGTGTCCGCTACCTGCACCTTCCCCATGCCCGAGCAGATGAGCTTCGAGGACGGTGCCGCCATCCCCATTAACTACTTGACGGCCTACATGATGCTGTTTGATGTGGCCAACTTGAGGCCAGAAAAGAGTGTCCTCATACACATGGCAGCAGGTAGGACGCACACAGTACAAACAGGATCGACAATACTTAAATACTTAAATCCTGCCAGTTACGGACAAAATTCAACAACTTCTAACATTTCTTCTATATTTGCTCCCTTGTGGTTCACTTCTGCAATTGCATCTATACGTTGTGTGCATGTACAGTGACAACAGGACAAGTCGTTGCACTTTTTTAATAAAAAAATCAGAAGCAGTGACGTTGGTGCTTACTCTTCCCCAATTAATCAAATGAATCAACACTGATCGTGACATTTAATAAGTGCAGAAGCAAAACAAAGGGCTGGTTTCATCTTCCTAAACGTGATCATTAAATACTTTTATGACATTTTAAATTAAATATACTTTCATTTTTCAGACCAGAGTATTGAATATAATATTCTAAAAAAGTAGCAACATATTATTTAAATATCAAGGTAATAGTTAGTTGCAGCCCTACTGTTTTTAATTAAATTTGTTCATTTTAAATTAATTAAAATTATAATCTTTTAGATAAGATTCTACTTACACCATGTTGTAAGGTTGTGACGTGTTGGGAAATGTAACGAAGCCATCAGGCGTCCTCAACAGTCTCATGAGCAGCACACGGTCGACATCACTAATCACTTCTTTGAATGCAGCTGCATGTCTGAGCTGAGAAATCATCAGACAGGAAACTGGGCTACAGGTCAGAGACAAAGATGTCTTCTCTGTGTGTATTCATAAAATGGCAAACCGGATCATAATCGTGGGAACACCTAGCATTTCAAACAGGGGCCCCAACACAACAGCAACAAGTAAATTACTTTTTTGTGTTTGTCCATATAAAACTCTGTTTAAATATCCAAAATCCATTTTGGAGGATGTAAATTTCCCTAAGAGCTGTCAGTCAGATTACACAATCTTGACGAGCAGGTGACTTTTTACAGTTGTCACCACACACTGGATATTTAAATATATATTTTTTTAGCATTTGTTCAACTGCGTTTCAAAGTTAAGGTTTCAGATCAGATGATATAAATAAATGCTCAGAGTGTAGCAGAGCTTTGGGGGGGGGGTTCTGCTGCCACTAGTTTAGTTGCATTTTTGTTATGTAGCTATTGAATGGACCTTGTAAAGGGTTTGTTTTATAAATGCTTTAGCCGAGGCCAACAATGATTTTGATTTGTAATTTTATCCAAATTGATTTTTCATCACTTAAAAAAAAATCACTTGCAGACTATTTTAAATATGAGCATGAGTAGAATCACACAATCGGTCTTTCCTCACACAAGGGTGTGACGACCTCAAAACCTTTTCGATGGAGAGTGAAACATCTTCTAAGTAGCTTCTATGAAATGGGTGTGTTAGGATTTTTGACACCGCGTACTACACACGTTGCTAAATAAGACATTTGAATTTCAAAGTCAGTTCGTTTTATTGCCAAACATTACAACAGAACAGCAATTTCTCAGACCTACAATTGCTTTTTGATCATGCGTTCTTTTAATAAATTATTTGCAACATTTACATTGTAGTAGCTGCTTTTTTGTTGACCACACAACAGACTTCAATAATGCTCCATTGCTCTGAGCTTTTTCTGTTGTTGGATCAAAACAAACATCGTGTCAGAATTAAAGATTAAAACATTATGATGCTGAAGATGGAGTCTGACTACATAGGTCAAATCTCACATCTGCCGTCATGGTCTAGTGCTTTCTACGCTCCCCCTCAAAGGCCATGGTTCACTGTTGAGTGGGTGGTTGTCGGCTGACCTGTATGAATCAGCCACATGACGCCAGGATAAAGAAGAGGTCAGGAAGGATTATTGGAAAGCCCGTACACCCAGTTGGCCGTCGTGTTGGAAAAAACCTTTCACAGTTAAAGGGCATAAAGCTGCGGAGACCAGAATGCTCCGTCCGCCTCGTCTTCCCCACCTCTGGGAAGTAGAGAGTAGTGGCGACTGCTGTCACCTGAGCAGATATTAAAAATTAAGCTCATTGCAATAGTTTTCTCTAGTTAATAACCTTCTGTTTTACTTTAGCCCCTCAAAGCTACAGCTTGCCTCTTTTTTTTGTTTTTTTTTTAAGTTAAGTAACTTAAATTGTAGTTCATCATCTGACAGAAACGTAAACGGCACTAAATGAAGCTTGTGCAGGTTTTATGTTACACACAAGCCTGTATCTGCAGTACTCCTGACTGTAAAAGCCTTACCTGTGTCTCTGTGTGGTTTGTATGTATGATGCCAAATAAATTACCAAGAGGATAACCAGGCATTTCATAAAAATCTGAATGCACGTGTTGTTTTGCTTGCATCCGACATTTAGAGCCATACAATAATCAGTCATCTTAAAGTTGTTATTAACTCTGTAGGAGAAATCGTTAGAAATGCTTCATGGTCTACGTTTAGATGCCAACATTATGGGTTACTGTATTAAAAAAATTACAGACACATTAACTTTACCGACATTATTTATATATTAAGAAGTATGGTTCGATTTGCTGTAATTGACTTCAGGGAAAATGTCGAACAGGTCCTGAGTGAAAGTATGGGTGAAAACGTAATATTCAGCTGCCTTGGCACATGGTTTGGAAAGCAGACTTGAGTCAGCCAGGAAGCAGCTTCGTTCAGTGATTAATTTGATTGGATCAGCACTGTGCTAACGCAGCACTCAAAGTGTAATTTAATTGTTAATTACATCACCGAGTACTTCACCGAGGGATCTCGCAGATGTTGAATGGCTGCACTGCGGAAAAGCAGTTGCTGCTATTCTCATTTCTGTTTGTGCCGCTGTCTGCACATCTGCAGGTGGTGTGGGTATTGCTGCCACCCAGCTTTGTCAAACTGTGCAGGACGTGACCATTTTTGGCACAGCATCAGCTTCCAAACATGAGGCCATTGTCCAGGGCGGAGTAACTCACCCCATTGACTACCGCACCAAAGACTACGTGGAGGAAATCCACAAAATCAGCTCAAAGGGTGAGAAAAGACTCTTGTATTTACACTCTCAAATGCTTCCCTTACCTACCGGTGTCGTCAAGTTCATGGAGTGATGTGAAAAGTGCTTTTTTATTTTTTATATATTATTGTCCCATTTATTCACCTTCGTTCATTGTGTCTCCGCAGGAGTGGACATCGTCCTCGATCCACTTGGGGGTTCCGACACCCAAAAAGGTTTTGGTTTGTTGAAACCTTTGGGCATACTTATAGTGTTTGGTAAGAAACAACATTTAAGAATGGAAAAACTTTTTAATTTGAAAACTAAATGGACTTTGTGCGGAACTTGTTACACTTTCCATTAAAAATAGCAGCAAAGCTACTTCCTACAAGTTGCCGTACAGTATGTAGTTTGTAATAATTCCTTAAAATAAGTATAATTATAATGCAGCCCTGAGATGGACTGTCACCCTGTCCAGGATGTGTCCACCCAATGTCAGCTGGGATCAGCTTCAGACCCCACCACCCTTAACGGGATAATCAGTATAATTGACGGATCATTTTAGTGTTTAGTGTCTGTATTAATTTTCCCATTTTCCATACATTTGCTGCAATTAAATTAAGAACACTACAGTCGTCTATAGCCAGAAACCAAAGATCCTCTTAGAAGAAATCTATGCTAAACCCTAATTCTAACTGGGTTTTGAGTATGTACACGTTGGAAATGTGACAAAAACATTAGAGTGCTGTTGACATACACTATTGTCCCGAGCGACAGGATGGATGAGATACTCCCAGCTGGAAGAAATTAAATCAGGGTGTGGATGATGTTTTCTTTTCGCTTTTCTTTTCTTCTTACGTTTTATTGGAACGTCATTGTCCCAGTTTGATTCCCATTCGGCTGCCACATGTTTTATACATTAAATTATTGTGTATGAACTGAGCCTTGATTTAGTAAAAAGGCAAAAACAGCAACAGGAAATGGGCAGCGCTACAAAGATGTTCCTCATAAAGATAAATTGCATTGAGCTACAACATTTCAACACTAAAGGCGTCATCAGCAGATCTAATGATGATGTAATGTGGAAACACTGTAGTGATACTCAGTAAATCACTTTCTAGGAACATCCGATATATTATAAACACTGAAAAAGGAATATGAATGTGGTGTTATTAAACTTGCTCTATACCATGGATAGATTTCAGTGACCTGAAACTATCCAAAGGAGGAGCAAATTGACTGAGAACAGACACAAAATGATCAAACGTGAACAGAAAATAACTAAAATCAGACATAAAAATGTCCAAAATAGAAATCAAATCACCAAAACACAAAAACAAACACGAGCCAAACATGAGTAAAGATTTAATAATCGTAGGCTCATTTACCCCAAACAACCAAAAAGAAATGTTAGGGGGCCCTTCCTCATCTTTAATCATGATTCATCTATGCTGCATACTGTGCATATGATTAGGATGAATTTTATTATATTATATTTTAATCATTGATTTTCCAACTAACTAGATTTTGTTCTTCTGTGGTTAATTTCTGTTCTGGTTCATTGACTTTTACAGGTGCAGCCAACTGTGTGACGGGCCAGAGGAAGAACCTGCTGGCCATGGCGAAGACCTGGTACAACCAGCTGTCTCTCAACACCTTGAAACTGATGCAGGCCAACAAAGCCATCGCCGGCTTCCACCTGGGCCATTTGTCTGAGGAGCTCGTCAGCAGGACGATGACCAAGCTGCTGGAGCTCTACGTACAGGGAAAGATCAAGCCCCACATTGACTCGCGCTATCACTTTGAGGAGGTTAGTTTGTTTAAAATTTAAGTGCAGATCTAAAACTTCTTTAAACTTTTATTAAATGTTTCCATGTTGAAAATATTCATGAGATAATCGTGACTCCACCGTGGGAGTAAAGACAGGAGGTCCACTGAAGCTCCCTCTGCGTCAGCCTAATAAAAAAAATCCCCCTCATGTTTCCTTCATTACTGACACGTGTCTCTCGTAAAAGATGAAATCGCAGTCCCTCCATCAAATGTGAGGAATATTTATCGGTTGTTGCTAGGCGATGATCAAAATTATGGCTCTGACATTCACTACCAGCGTTAAAATCTGTGTCTTAATTTTCCCCGGTCGGTTTGAAGGATAGAGTCTGCGATGCAGGATAATCCTGGACGCGTGTTTGCAGGAAGCAGACTTTTGCTGAGGCAGGAAATAAGTCATCTGGGCCTAATAATAAGAGGTCCAGACATATTCCAGAGATACACGGCACATACCACTGTTTTCATCTCACGTATTCTTCAACCTCATGACTTAACAGTTCTAAATGTGTTTTCATGAACTAATATTGTCATTTTAAAATGTACGTACCAAAGAAATTGAATCTACATATGTTGTTTAAAAATAAATGCTTAAATATAATTCTTTTCAGAAGCTCTTTAGCAATAAGGTTCTATGATTTTTGCTCTATTTTATTTCATTTCTAACTGCACTGTTTCTTTAACGCCCCTCTCCCCCCTCCAAGCCCACTCTTTTCTCAAGTCTTTCTCAGAATGTTGGTCCCTTTATGGACGTCCGTGATGGTCATGTGTCAGTGTCAGGCGTAAAAAAAAAAAAAACTGGTCACACCCAGTCCAACAAATTGCAAATTCAAACCTGGGCTTTTCACTTACAGAGACCTGTCCGCCTTAACCTTTGGGCCTTTTGCCTATGTGTAATACTGACACTCAGCTTTACAGAAGTAGTTCTTTTACACCAGATCACAAAAAGTGCAGTATGACCTCTTTAAATGTTTTTTAGCTCCTTGTTTTGATTTGAAGACTTACAGCTTCACTGTTTCATTTCTCGAATCACTTAGGCGCCCACTCAACATTCACGGCTTGCCCAGCGAACATATTTGGGCATTTAGCAGTGAAAGTGCCAAAAATGAATATTGGGCACGGATAGGACATGAAATGACTGAGCCGTTACTGCCTCACTTTAGTGCAGATTCATGGACGTGTTTACGTGAGAGATGCGCCTTGTTTTAGAAGGAGGAAAAAAAGCAACTATTGTGCAAATTAATTCTTTGTCTTTCCTTAGGTGGCTGATGCCATGAGGCGCATGCACGAACGCCAAAACATCGGGAAAATTATCCTTCTTCCTGAACCCAAGAAGGAGGAGGAAGAGCCAAAGTCCAATGCCGAGCCTGCAGAAAAAGTGGAAAAAACAGAATCCGCCGCCAACGAGAAGAAAGAAGAAGCCGCAGAGGAAGTTAAAGAGGAGAAGGATTGAGCAAGAGTGTATGAGTGAATGTATTTTTCAAACACTTCCTTAACAAGTTTTCCTATAAAAAGAAAAAAAAAAAGATGAGAAAAGAATGTGCCAGGAAATTTTTGACTCTGACAGTATTTAGAATTGTTCTGTTTTGTTGTATGTCAGTAAAGTGCAGTGTCCATGTTGGAAATGTGTATTAAAAACAGGCTCAATGTGTTCGGTCATCAGATGAATAATATTCTGATTGGGATAACTTAGATATTATGATTCATGTTAATTAAGTCAGTTAATAACAAAACATCCAAGCGTCGCAAGACACGCATCCATTACAATAGGTTCATTCTTTGGGTTTTGATAAATTTCAGATCAGAATTTCACTCTGAGCAGCCTCGTATATATCCGCCCTGCTTCTGTCTTAATAAAAATGTGTCACAGTAAAAAGATTTATCTCTATATTAACCTGTTCCACATTTCCTGAGCTTTGTGTTTTTTCTGCATCATACCTCAAATCTGGCAAGGTAATTGGATTCCAATCCGAATACATTATTGAGCTTTTGGTCATTCACGGAAACCCATTCATAGATTATGAAATGAATAGATTACACTCTGTAATTACCCGCCTAACTCTGTTTATCAAAACTGAGTGAAATGAGTTATTGGGCATATCTGTATTCGTCGTTTATTAGATGGGGATGCACTACTAAAATACTGTAACGGAACATGTTTTTTCCACGTATGAGACGCGGGTGATTGTTGTTGAAACGTGGATGCGGGGAACTTACTGTACTTTGTTATCTCACTTGTTTGTGCCAAATTTAAAGCCGGCTGTCATCACTGCTGTCAGGCCCAACTGTGAATAACAATTAACGGGGACCTCCCTGCTTTGCAACTCACTCTTGGGGTTTCTCTCAAACAATGTCATGCTGAACCGGAGCTGAAACACTTTGGCAAGTCACGTGAATGCAGGTTTTCTTGCCTCAAATTTTTTGGCCTGTGGTTCAGCCGTCGCCATTATTGTGATACTGCCGCTTCAAAAAGTGAGTGACGTTTACGCAACAGAAACATTAAAATGTGTTGCTGATTTCGCAGGGAGTAAGGTCGGAAGGTTCTGAAGACGAACTGGGATGTGCTTTGCTTTATGTCCAAATCATGCTTCTTTTGTAATGCACTTTGTATTTCTGTGAATGATGCACAATACAGTATCTAAACGTATGATTTTTACATGGTAATCATTTTTATGACTTGTGTTTTTCTTGTGTTTGCATGCAACGCCTTTTTTTTTTTTTTTTTTTTTTTTTGCAAATGTATGACCTGATATAGTGGAGCTCGGGCTGAGTAGTTCCAATCTTTTGTCCAGCTGTGGGTGTAATTCAATGCTGGTGATGCAAAAGAGGCTACCGAAGCACAAGAGAGGGAGTTTTCCCTCCATCCACAGCAGACCAGCGCCTCACATTCCTCTGTCCACCCTCTCACTTCTGCTTTCTGTCCCTCCTCTCCCTCGCCAGCACACATTGTTTTACTTTCTGAAGACTTACTTGTAACAACATTTCACAGATAATGCTTTATGTTATTTACATTTGTGGCTTTTTTTTTTTTTTTTTTTTTTCCTTTGGCCACTTGGACAAGTATTGTTAGGTTTGGCAAAGTTTCCTGCTCCTAGTACGAAGCAAGATCTGATGTGGATTGTCTTGGGAACTGGAGTCTAATTGTTCCTCTTAGAAACTCCCACTTCACAAATGTATGTGAAGGTTGTGCCTCATTCAAACGTTTTTTCCAATTGCTCTACTTACTTGTGAACAGCCGAGTGTTTCTCTCCACAATATGGAAACTACAGAAACATCTGATGAATATTTTCACTTCTATTGTTCTTCAGGTGTCAAAAAGCTACTTGTGGGGAGAAGACACGAAAACACATATGTGATACTCATTTCACTTTACACGTATCTTTGAAATGCTAAATGGCTTTTTGTGTTTTTGGTGTGTGACTGCAGTCAATATAACACAACTACACTGTGCCAAAATGTAACCTGCATAATAAAAAAGTGATAATAAACTGTCTGAAATGTGACAAAGGGTTACCTGTAGTGTAATAATATAATTGATGCAGTCTTCACTTGTGCAGTGAGGGACATCTTGTGGTCGGTGAAATGTGGTGCATTGCCTGATGCCGATGCTCGTTTCCAAAATGTAGTGGCCTGCTTGTAAATGTAAAACCAGTCTACACCAACACATGGCACATCACAATGAGACTGTAAAGTTATTCAATTAATGTCTGAAAGAGTCTAAATCTTTTAAGTGAAAATCATTCACATCCAGCAAAAACATAGTCTACATTATTATAGTCTTTTAAATATATGAATATGTGTAATCAAGTATAATTCTTTTTACATTTTGACTAAAAGATACTGCACGTGAGTGGTGCTGCTAAAAGATCTGATGTTTTAGTGCATTTGTGACAATCATAGAACAAACACACTGTGTTTTTTATATGCTACTAACTCATCTATTACCAGAGCGTTACCAGAATTATTAAACCGCTTCCATAAAGACTTAAATGGACTTTGGACTAGTTGATGACTTTCACTGACTTTTGCAAGAAGTCTGAGTTATCTGTAACTGGGTTGTTCTGAGAACGGGGGTCAGCTGGTTCACATCTGATTTCAACATGTCTTCTCATCCACCTCTGATTCATCTTCCTGGTTGCCTAGACATGAGGTCCATACAAATCACGAGGAAGTTCCCATGACCGTGGGATAGTATTGGGAAATTTGTCATGCATTTTATAGGAATTTGGAGTCAGTGCAAGAAGTAGAATTCACTATTCGTATGTAATGTGAATACTGGGAAATATCTCGCTGAGCTGTGGTAAGTTGCAGTAAGTCAGTATCACACGTATATAACCTAACGCTTCCATTTAACTTAGCCTTCCAGCTCTGACACGGTCCAAACGTTTACACTAAGATACAGAAATAATTATTTTCCTGAAAACCCAGGGTACAAATCTACATTTACATTTACTAAGGTGATATGTTCCTTGTAAAAGGCAGAGGTATTAGTGCAATAAACTGTAGTTGTATGTTGTAGGACCACCCTATAGTCATCTCTCTGTGCAAATGACGTGTCATTTGATTACAGGATTATGCGGTTGATGAATTGTCAGAGGCGAGGGCAATTCAGCGGCACGTGACTGCAGTGTGGTTTTAAAGGGTGGGGGCACTGTTATGTTGAGATGCATTGATAACATTCTGTCTTCCATCTCCTCCCGCTATCAGCAGAACTGTAACTCTGCACGTTTATCTTGTTCTTATCACACGCGGGGCCCTTTGTACAGCAGATAGTCTTGATCGATTGGAAGATGTCCTTTGTTTAACCGTCAGCTGCCGGCAGTGGATAATAGTCTTAAACTTGTAGCTGCTCCTGGCACAGGCCTTGGAAACGCCTCCAAGTATTTTTAGATGGACATTTTCAGCATGAGGCAAAGTAACAACTACAGTAACGCGTGTGTCTTCTACTGTGAATCAGCTGTTTGTCAGCCATGACCTACAGTTCTGGAAGGTCAGGTAATCTCGTTGCTCTCGGGTTACATTGACGTGTCTATATTGCCTGTATATTGGAAAATATACAGCACCATAAATTATGTAGTTACATGACCGGTACGGAATTACAACGTCCAATTGCACAAGGCAAAGGTGTAGCTCCAAAGAGGCCCAGTGATAAATGTGGGCAGAGCAAGAAACATCTTGTTTTCAAAAGAATTTGAATGATGATGTTGAGATAACTCTATATGAACTCACATTAGATTAGATTAGTTTTCCCTAATTGTGATCAGAAGTGTCGTGTTTCTCACCAAGTCATACTCTACAAACTATGTTTGTTCCTGGGAAAAACACACTTAGCAAAATTGTTTTACTATTAGAATTTATTAACTCTACTGTGCTAATAAATCCTGGATAAACCATTTTTAGATCAATACATATATATATATATATATATATATACTACTAAAATCCAGCTCAAGGTAAGATTATGTTATTGTGGAATATTTTACCAATGTCACCTTGAAACCGCGTTTTGTGACGTTACTGTTTTTTCATTATGTTTACTTTGATAAAAACATTGATTGTTCTTTAGACATTTGAGATACACTCTAAATGATTTTAAACAGTAGTTTGTATACTGTATATTCATATTCTGTATAGCAAATATATTCCCTGGAATCTTTTCAGAATAAATTACTAAATAGTTGTACTGAACATGCTCTTAAGCAATAATGAACTAAGACAATTCATGTAACAATATATCTGATAGCTATATGGTTTATACAATAAAACTGTTGTATATAGCTTATAAATACATTATAAAATGTCTCTTTATTGTACTCCACTCCATAAAACACAGCTGTGAAATCCAATACTATTCTTCATTTACAGCAATAAAAGCATTGAGGTTTACCAGATACTCAACAATTATATAGGTTAATGTTGAGGTTTGTGTCACCACATTATTATGCACACTCAGAAAAATGTATTAGCAGAGCCAAATACAGCAATTTGGTTACAAAAAAAAACATATTTTACTAAAACTAGTGCAACAGAGCTGTTGCATTTGTACAAGCATACAATACAATACAATAAAGTATATTATTTATGAAGGACAATGTGCTGTCTCACATTTTGCTGATCTCATTTAAAATGTCCAAAGCTTCAATCAAAACTAAAATTCATTTCCTGCAGAAAATGTGTGTGAAACAGCCAAGTTAGAAGTGAAAGCACATGAAAATGAACTTATTTCAACATGTGCAGGTTCACAAACGGGTTCGGATGCAGGTACTGAAGACTTTAAAAGTGAAAACACATAATAGAAATATGTTTTTACATATTTGGAGTTTCGCAAACCTCCACAGCAGCAGGCTGATGAAAAACTTTGGAGCTGAGAGATTTGAAGCACTGACTAGTTGTATGAAATGAAAGTAACGATAAAAAACATATTTCTGCACAATTCCACAAATGAAACTGTAGAACTGAGAACCATCTGACTTTCATGTCTTTCATGTGCGTTTTCACACATGAAAGACTTCATAGACTTCCATGCTAAATAAAGATGAATTCAAACATTTGCATCAATTATATTTGCTATGGTGCCTTCTGCGGGTCCGACTGACCCTTTCTGCTGGGGACTTTTACTTTGAAACGCCGGAGCGGAAGCTCCGCGTGCGCCCCGCCGGACTTGACGCCGCGGCTTTACACGGGAAAACCCAGGCTGCTGCTGCGGGAGTCTCCTTTAAAAAGCCCTGCCGCGTCACTGGGATGCTGCTGCTGCTGCTGCTGCCGGAGCCGGAGCCGGGGACGTAGCCGACCATCGCCGCTCAGCCCTGCGCCGCCGGTAGGCCCCGCTCGGTTCCCTCTTCGAATCGCCCCCGGTATTTCTCACTTTTGCGGTTCGGATCCGTGTTCGAGCCGCCCGGACACACGGAACCCGGTCGGCGGACACAGGCGCGGTAATGACTTTGAATGGTAACCGCTCCACGGGAATAGACGGGCGGGTTATAATTAGAAAGCTTAGTGTGCCCTAAAAATAAGGGAGCTGCTGCAGACACACACACACGCACACACACACATCTATATATGTGTGTATGCGTGTGTGTGTGTATGTATATATATATATGCATGTCAACGTTTGTTAACAAACATCAGCATATGAAAATCCTGATGTTTGTTGACATAGATACTGTATGTTTATGGTCCACTAGGCCTCAGGTACAGTTAGAGGAAACTTTGCTTGATGGAAGCATTTAGGTAAAAGACACAAAATAAACACAACTAAGACGAGCACAAAAGACACAAAGGACACGTCGGTTTGGGACCCATGTCCTTGTAATCTGTCCATGGCGTAATCTGCTTTTTACTTTGGTTGTGTTTTCTCAGATTGCACCATTCATTTTCCAAATTTTTCACATGTTGTCAAATTATTACATTCCTTTGTGTGTGTTTGTTGTTGCCGCGCTGCAGTTCACTAAGTTCAAAACGGCTTTAATCATTTGTTAACATTCTCTGTGTGACACAACAGGCCAACTTGGAATAACTGGTTCTGGTGAAGACCAGCTGCTGCGTCGGCTTCGTCTTGGCCGACACCTTCTGCGCTTGTGTGAGGACGAGAGAGCAGAAACCCGGGGACAGAGTATGTACAAAGCGGTGTTAACGCCCTGTTTTCACACTACCTTGGTTCACCACAGACAGTTTATAACTAATTCTAATCAAGAATTTTTGATTCAAAGTTACAACAACAAGTCATAGCGGCTTTGTTAAGACTGTGGTCTGTTCTCGTGTGATGATTCACTAATTCTCATTCACTGATGGGTCAACAAAGACTGACACCAATTCAACAGCTCGGAAAGATTTGACACTGGACTGTCTTTCATTGATGAGATCAGTTCAGACTATTGTATGTAATTAAATTAATTTGACGTGATCCAATCATATGAAGAACAGTAGCTACTGACAGGTTTATGTGGTACATCATCAGTTACTAAAAAGCCAGAACATTCAAAGAATTTGTGATGACACAATTTTTCCATTACACAAGGCAGTAAAAAATAAATCAAAACTAACGTTAGCTATCACCGCAGTGTGTTTTTATGGCATAACTGTGGCCAAACGTTGTACCTTTTGACATTGTAGTGAAGTGAAAATAGAACAAATGACGCAGACATATGACGTAACTGTATAACATAGTGGAGGAGAAGTCTAAAAAGAGCTCGAACGTCGTCATTTTGTATTACATGTACTTTTCTCCATCTCACCACTGTCATCGTCATTTGTATCTGTTCACATGTGGTAAAAGTATGACAGGATGAACTGTCGCACCTTTTTCTTCACACGAGCAACAGTGCGTCTGCAACAGCGAAAGCCTTGTGTGAAGCACCAGGCTATGTAAATATGGAACTGCCACGGGTCTGGGATCTAGTTGAGATATAGGCCTGAGTAAACATCTGTCTGAGGAGTTTTTTCCAAGCCATTGTGGAGGGATGAAGGAATGTCTGTGTGGAGGACTGCACTGAGGATTTGAGGTGTTTATGACGACTCTTCGTAGGTATATCAGAAGCTACTACAGGGATTCCAGTTTCAGGAAACGTCTGCGTGGCGTTAACGTTGTTTTCGGTCTCTAAGTGTAATGAACATCCTGTTTATGGGTTCCTTTTGTTACGTTTAAACTCTGCCCCTTCCTTTCTACTTGTAAACATATGTTTCCCCTGCAGCTTATGGCCTAATTAAGAGTATTTATACGTTTTGATGTATCCTCAACTCTGCGTGATTCAGTGCTGCACTTTTATTGGATCCTGGATGCAGCGGGATGTTAAACTCTAATTGCGGGCCTCTTGGCACCCTGCCATTAACGTTTTATTTTTAGAGCGTAATAAAACAACAGTTTGCTCCTCGCCATCAGTTGTCCTTGACAAAAACGGAAAAGCTAACAGTGTTTACAATTCTCCCACCTTGTTTTCAGAGAAAGGCGCCGCCCCTCGCCATTTTGTACCACACACCAAAGATGACTGCTTTGTCCAACGACGCCCTTGCAGCTTCGCGGGGACGCCACTTTCTCGTGGTGTTCGACTTCGATGAGACGATCATCAACGAGAGCAGTGATGATGCAGTGGTGCGAGCTCTGCCGGGCCAGCAGCTCCCCGACTGGCTCAAAAACTGCTTCAGAGAGGGGCACTACAACGAGCACATGCAGAAGGTCTTGGCCTACATGGCAGACCAGGGCGTGTCCAAGGACTCCATCCGTTCAGCGGTGGAGAAGATCTCGCCGACACCCGGCCTCTTGAACCTCTTCCAGTATCTGCAGAGCCACCAGCAGGACTTTGAGCTAGTGGTGATCTCCGATGCCAACACGTTCTTCATAGAGACGTGGCTGGAGCGCGCCGGGGTGCGGCACCTTTTCCGGAAGATCTTCACCAACCCAGCTAGTTTTGATGCAACTGGGCGACTGGTGCTGCTCCCATTTCACTCCCACTCCTGCTCCCGTTGTCCTGACAACATGTGCAAACAGGCAATCCTTCGGGAGTATCTGGCAGCCCGGCAGAAGGAATGCGGTGGTGCACCCTTCCAGAGAGTATTCTACGTTGGAGATGGGGCCAATGACATCTGTCCCTCTCTGGCTCTGAGGCCCCAGGACACAGCCTTTCCCAGAAGGGACTTCCCCATGCACAGGCTGTGCTGGAGTTGCAGCAATCCCAGGCAGGCAAGTTTAAGGCAAATGTCGTTCCTTGGGTCAGCGGGGAGGACATTGTTGACTGCCTGAAGAAAATAATGGCGGAGAGATGAGACACACCTACTCCAGTCGTGATGAGCAGCAGGATTGTGCATGATTTTACCCCAGCCACACTTGGCACAACTTAAGGAGATTGTAGCCAAACAGTCTCTGTCTATTTAAATCTCACGTTTTGAAGAAAGAGTTTGACATTTGGGAAGCATGCCCGTTTGCTTTCTTGCACAGGGTCAAAAAAGAAAATCGATGCCACTCTGATGTCTCAGCTGTAAATATGAAACTGGAGGCAGGAGCTCTACAGCATCTGCCAGCACCTTGAAAGCTCATAATTCAGTTTATTTAAAAACAGCAAACTGCTGTTTTACTGCATGAGACCAAGAAATAGTCCTCACCATCCTGAAAAACTGAAACAACCTGCCGTATATTTACTGCACACACTACAGTGGCGCTATGTGTTCTTTCCTGGCAAGAAAGCAATTGACCGTCTTTCCCAAAATCTAGAACTTTTACGCTAAATCTAGAACAGTTTTAATTGTTTATTTCCCACTTAACTGACTGGTATTATCTCTGCATGCAGTATTGTCCTCACACTCGACTGCAAATACATAAGCTCAAGATCATCAGGATCAATAATGGAGATATGCAGAACTGATGATGAAGATCTTTTTCACCAAGGCTATTTCTGGTGAGGAGTCAGCTCCATTTAACACACTACCCCCCGTCCGATTTAAGTGTTTTGCCTTTTAAACATCTCCCTGACATTTCTGAGCAAGAAATGCGGAGAGCTGCTGCATTTTCTGAGGGTCTTTGCTTTGACGAGGTCCGTTTCCAAACGCCTTCATCCAGGGTCTCGACGAGGGGAAGAATCTGTGACAAAAGCCTATACGTGTCATGGCAGGCAGGGACAAGAACAGTGTAAAATGTAATAAGAGACAAAGACTCAGGCACAATACCAGTGCTCTCATGACCGAAACCTAATCTAGGGATTGTTTGTACGATGGTAATCGACACCAGCATGAGATCCAAAGGGAACGCTTTAGCCATATGCCTGCAATTTGGCCCAATTCTTTCATCCTGTGAAACTGTAATGAAAGAACATTTACTGCAATTGAAGGAATGATGTTTCTGTAGTCGTAAGCAAGTTGCTGTATTTTTACCCGGTTAGTTATTTTAGTGATGATTAAATGTTTGTCTGTTTAGGTTGGGGCGGATTTCGATTCTCTGAAAAGTCCAACATTTTCTTTTTAACAGAATAATTGAGTGGTGATGGTTTTAGCCTCTATGACATATTTGCATTATTAACTCAACATGTAACCTCATTTAGCCTCGCTGAATTTAATAGCAGGGACTGGAAAATATATAAAAAAGGAGAACTTGTATTCAGTGATTTTTTTTTAACATCTTAATGTTTTGTTGAAATTCAGGAAATATTGTTAAAACATTATCAAGGAAATACTGTGTTTGCTAAGGTAAGATGGTCTTGCCTCTTAAACTAACAGGGCATGTGTAGTGTATGCGGTTGATTTTTAATGCCTTTCCATATTCATATGTACACAAACACTGATACTGATTCTGTCAAGTGACTTCAGGCCTGAGACACAATGAATAATTGAGTGTTTGTCTTCATGCATTTTGTGTTTTAAACGTGTTCAATAATACAAATCAATATATGTCTTTGTTAAGCTATTACAATAACAATAAGAAAGCGCAGGTGCTAATAAAAAAGGTTTATAGTAAGTAACAATTAAATACTTTAAGCCTTAAAAACAACATTCAGTACTGTCTGGAAATTTACTTTAACCAGTGTTTTAGTTTCTCAGGGAGTAGAGAAGAAAGTGTTCACAAGAAACCGTCATAGTAATAAACTGTATTTATGATTATATGTTGATTTGCACTGTCAGATTTGCTGCTGTAAGAACAAACCATTAAATGCATTCGAGATCAAAACCTTACACCAATTATGTTTCAAGACGAGGAGTCTTCAGTTCTGTAAACTTTAATCTCTCTGATGCTAACTCAATGAACAATGCAAAAGGAGTGTGTGCGTTTATGTCGGACCTTGAACACTTCCACTGAGTTCTGTGCAATGTTTAAATGCTGTATACTTGATATCATCGTAAAAAGGGTTTATGGAGGATAAACAGGATGTAAAACTTGACTTTTTGACATTTTCAGAGATGTTAAATTCAGAGATGTTAAATTCAGAGATGTTAAATGACCCGACATTACCAATGTTTTTAATGCAGATTTAAAATGGTATTATGACTTCACAACAACCAAATGAGCTGTCAGTGCTGTTGCAAGACTAATTGACTTTTTTCGGTTGTAGTTGTTTGCTGTGTCTTCGTTATATGTGTTTTAAATCAAAACTTGTGAATAATGCATAATTGTTCCAGGAATATAAAGCCATTATCAGGTTCAGCTGTGTTGTGTTCCATACTTGTGTTTGTGTGTTTCATAAATTCCTTTAATATCACATATAAATACCACCACATAAGAATCTCATTTGGTTTTTGTAACTTAGCAGATGTTGAGGAATCATGATCTGTTTTCCTCAGAATGTGATGCAGCCATTTCCTGGAAGAGCGTAACTCAGAATCATGAGAAAATGGACAGCAAACGTTCTTCTCAATGCAAATCACAGAGGAGACATTTTTTTCTGCTTTCTTCTGTAAATGAATGAAATAGTCAAATCTTTCACAATCTTTCACTGAGCACAAATAGACCTTTGACCTTTGCTCAGATTAAGAGTAACAGAGTTTCAGTATTTCTCCCTCTGGCTATTTTTCATGTTAAGTTTCTACAAGTGAATCTTAAAATAACTAAAACCACAGGGCAACCTATTTCTAGGCACAAGAAATCGGAAAAAATCTTCATGTCCTCTTGCTCATAACTGATTAATCAATCCCAATAAGGAATGTTTAGTAAGTCTGTTGTCAGGCATTTTCATTAATCTGCTTTATTATAGCATTATTTACATAAATTACATACAGTTTTCCAGCCATTTTGCACTTTATCTACTTTTGTTTTGGCTTTAGGTTCATGGTCACCTGAAGATTTCATCTTGGACAATATTAATTCCGGACACGTAGATCAGAATGTGCTGTCCCTGAAAGAGCCAGTACAGATAAAACTAGGTTCAGTCTTTGTGTGACAAAGAAAAAAAAAGAGTTTTAAAGAGGAAAATAACATAAAACAAAAGAGTTTTTAACACCCTACAACATCTGACAACCAGTTTGGGTCAAGAATGTAATTCTAGTATATACAAGCTGATCATTTGTCAAGGGGGTTAAGTTAATGTTCAGGGAAAGACAATGTCAAGATGGGTTCAAACAAGTTCAAGAAAAGAGAGATTAAGAGGAAGGGGGAGAAGAAGTCTTGCATGACGCAACTGGTCTTCTCAGTGTAGGTGACATGTTGACTTAGCAGAACAGAAGCAGGGGAGGGTGGACAGAGGAGGCCTGGAGTGAGCCGCGTCATCTGAGCCACTGTCTAAAGGACAAAGGGAAGATGGAAGGGCAGGATTAGAGGACGATGAACGTGCAGGCGGAAGTTTGGAGGTGGCAGGGTCGACGGGAAGAGAGTCAGCGGGAAGGGAGAAGAGGGAGGACATGCGAGATGGTGTAAACAAACTCCCACCACGGCCGAGCTGCTGTAATGAATCAAAGTGCCGTGATGTAGGGAGTGAATGAGGTGTATGACTACATCACCAGAAATGCCAAGGGAAGAAAATAAACAGGAAGCTGAGTGGAAATGGAAGATACAACGAGAATATGAGAAATGCTTCATGAAATTTGTGATTGAAGCAAACACACAAGTGCAGACTGTGCTGTGTTGTGTTGTGAATGTGAATGAGAGTTTCTGCTGAATATATACAATATTTGATACGTTAGTGAACTTATTGTGTATTCTTAGGAAGTCCCACTGTTTTCAAATTGATTTTTTAAGTGATTTTCCTAGTACTGCATCTATAATCTGATACTTTCCACTGATGCTGAACATATATGCCGGTGCTGCTTAAAAAAACGATGTAAAACTATTGGATGTATTTACTACATGTTTTTAATCATCATATCAATTTTCATCATAACTAGATAATATTGAGAAATACAGACAATAATTTCTTAAGAAGAGAATAAAGCATGTATGGTTTCATCATCTATCTGGAGGTTATTTGTCATATACACATATTGACCAGAAGATGGCACCAAATCCGCATATTTACGTTCTGTACAGCATCAGGCTTTTCTCCATTCTCACATTATTCCTATATTATACTTTCCAAGCTAAGTTGAGTTTCAATGGCTTCATTTAAAAAAGACGGTTTCTTCGGTGTAAACAGTATGAGTGCGAATTCGTCCAACAGCTCTCAGAGAATATGACAGTGAAGCCTCGAGGCCGCGGTGACGCGGGTGGTGTTTGTTCTCCATGTCATGTCATGTGGGTCTGAGATGCTGATGAATCAGCCGAATAATCTGTGGACTCAGCCTTTTAACTTAAACATAAGTTTATCCTGCTGTATTTCTGCATTTAACCTCCTTTGTGTCTCTTTTTTGCAACTTCTTCCTTTGTAGTTTGACTTGTGTCAAATCAGTTCAACATGTGTGTCAATCTTTGCATCAAATCTCTCCAACATTGTTCTCTCTCCACATCTGATTTCATCGCTATGATTTATCGTGTCACTCTGTCCCTCGGGTGATCGCCTGTCGTCGTCGTTGTCTACCATTATATTCGCTGTTGTCAGTCCGGGACCTCTAATGATAATATCACCAACAAACAGCTGACTGTTCAAAAGCTTGTACTGACTTTTGTTATGCATGTATCATCTTCTCTTTTTAAAAAAACACAAATGATCCTTCTCAGAGCTGATGCTTCAGTTTAGGTCATATTGAGACCAACACTGTTGTCCAACCCAATTTTAAATGACCTCCAGAGATAAATGAATGGATAGAAAAACCCCAATTAACATCAGTCGGTGGAGAACAATGACATATTGTATTTGAGGAACTCAAACGCACCAGTTACAGCCTTGCTGCCTCCTCCCTGTCAATACCCAGATACTAGCTGATTCAGCTCCCCCCGCCACCACCAATAACAGAAATCGCCCAACTGTTGAAATACTTTAAATTGACAGTGCTATCCGCTGATTGGTTTTATGGATAGCCACATAGATTTTTCTCTATCCAATTACTCATCCTGAGGTGAAAGATAACTCGCTTAAGTGACTCGAGTCTTTGTAAGAGGTCACTCTAAATGACAATGTGAGCTTCCTGTGCTAAAACGCTATCAGGCTGATTAAGCTTGTAAGTGTTTCCACTCCTCTGTGGTGATTCTGCCGCTGACGGTTTGCAATGGCAGCCAAAGGTCGGGCTAATAGCTCGGAGCAATGGCTCGGTACCTGAACGAAACAGTCAACAGATGGCGGTGGAAAGGAGCAGGAGATGTGCTGCTGCGCTGATGTTTGTCTGACATCCTTCAGATGAATAGTAGCTGTTGCAAGATGTTTTTGTAGCCGGTCAACTACAGACAATAACCTTTTGAAGTGTGTCTGCATGTACTAATGTCTCACAGAAAGCTCATTGTGCATTGTGAAAAGCGCTCATGTGGTCGTGCTGACTTATCTTATCACACCTGGAGGTGTGAGCGGTCAAGGAAGACTGAACAGAGGCTACACAGTGTGTGATGCACCTGGTTGGAGATACTAAATAAAACAAAACGTATCATTTCTGTCGTGCAGATATCATCGGGTGTATTTGTATGTAAAACTAATGTGTCGTTGCAGTTATCTGAAAATTATTTTCTTGAAACTTTGCAAGGTCACAGGGAGCTGGATCCCAGCTGTTGTTGGGCGAGAAGCGGGGTGCACCCTGACAGGTCAGCAGTCTACCTCAGAGCCGACTGTTCACGCTCGCATTCACACCTACAGGCAATTTTAGAGTAACATGCATGTTTTTGGTGCTGTGGGAGGAAACCGGAGTAGTACTGGAAACTCCACACAGAAAGGCCACTCGCAACCTTCTAAAAGTGAGGCAGCAGCACTAAGCACTCGACCACTCTGCTGCCCTTTGCAAGAAACCTCAATGTACATTTGACATTCTTTGCTGCAAGTGCACAACTCACAGACTTCTTGGTTTGCTCCCTTACTGCTGCTTTATGCACATCCATAGCGGAGTGGTAGTTAGATTAAGAGGCGGATCTGTAGTCTTAAAATAATGCACTCAACTACGACTCCATCAGTCACTGTGATCACTGGGTGCGTATTAGTGGAATGAAAAGCTACCAGGAAAACTAGGTGAGAAACTGGACGACCTGGACGATGAACTGGTTGATGATAATTGAATCACAATCAATCGCTGTTATTCCACAAGTCCTTGTTTTTAAAAATAGCACAAGGCTTTGGGCATTAAGCTGCAGATATAAAAGTGAAATGACATTCGCTGCATGTCATATTTGAGCTTGATTAGTGAATATTAAGCAAAAGAAAACATATGAAAAAACCCCGTATTTAACAAAATATGGCTTTATAATTTACATTGATAGGAGGCTGTTATGTAAATGACAACCTTGCTCAATTCTTTACCTTTAAACTATATTATACAATATGTATTTAAATTATATTGAGCAAGTCTGCCTGTTTGATGATGTTCTCTCTCTCTCTCTCTCTCTCACACACACACACACACACACACCCTCTCGTTTTGAACCAGCCCAGTTTCCAACCTCCGTTCACAATCAAACTCTCTTTCTCTCTTGTCCTGTCTCCCTAATTTTTTTTTTTTTTAAAAAAGATTCGATTTAATATATGAATGAGTAAAATCATAAACCACCTTGATTTGTAATGCGACACCGACGAGTTTTGGCTGTAACTCGGTGATGAGGATTTCATGTTCCCCGAGGACCGGTGCCGAATTTGTTCCGTCAGGTCCAAACCTTAATCTGCCCGTCAGCGGGGAGCGGAGCCCAGTGTCCGTCAGACAAGGTGCGGAGCTCAGAGCAGAGGTAAGAAAACCCGGATGAAACGAGCCGGAGTCCGCAGGTGAAGAGACGGGAAGTGAAGAGACGTTAATGGAAGTTGAGGACTAATGAGTCAGCGGGTTAGCTTAATGTTAATCTGTTAGCTGGCAGGTCATTTTGCCTCTTCTTTCTGTCTCTTTTTTAAACTTTAACTTAACCAACTTTAAAATGTTTAGTATTTTTAGGAATCTTAAAAGAATTTTTAGCATCATACAACAAGTGTTTATCCAGGACACACATAAAAACTTTGCTCTTTTGGTAAGTTTTTGTTAACGTGAGAAAGCTAATTGTTAGCATTCAAAACCATGTCCAGGGAATCTAGCAAGGAAAGCAACATGTTCTTTATAAAAAAAAAAAACATTTTTATGAAACTCGACTAGACAAAAACATATTCACGAAAGACTAGCAGACTTAATCATCTTTTTTCATTCCAGAATCTTTTGAATCATTTCATAGAATTAACTATATAGATTGTGTAAATACATGAATGATAACAAAATTATGTTCTGTTCTGTTGAGTAATTGGCTGTTTGCTACAAGTTATGTTATCCTGAGAAAATAGTGTATCACTTTATTTTTTATCACTTACAGCTATTTATTTACTGTTTATTTAGCTGGCTTCATTTTGTCCTAGAGGGCTAACATTAATATTTTCATGTTCAAGCAGCTAAAATGACATTATTCTGCACTACATCACTGAATCCTTATGTAATAAGATGTAAAACATAAACGTTGTAGTAAACTTTGTGAATTTCAACATTCAATTTATTCATACATCCACTATCACAAATCAATATGAATCAATGAACAGTTAAAATGTCAATGTGAGGCGTGTGATTTAACAGTATATCGTCTGTGTTCAATTTTCAGCCACATGGGGATTGAATTTTTCCAAATTTTGCCTCGGTTAATTTAAAGATTGTGTAGTAAAGACATTAAGACTCAAACACTGAAAATCAGATTTTTTTTATTCACAATCCTCCTTGAAAATGAGGTAGCAAATTTTAGTGTTTATGTACTAATATTGTCAATGGATTGTTTACTTTTATATAAAGGTTATGGAATGAGATGTGAAAGCGAGACTGTGTGGGTTCAACACTGAAAACCCTGAATTCTAGAAGTGACCCTGGGTAAATAATTATGTTAATTCCATGACCATTCATAAGGCACTGAGAAGTTCCAGCTCTTTTGTTTGGTGATTGATTTTTATGTGAACATTGTATGTTTGTATTGGCTTCTCTGGATGAGCTCTCTGCGCTAGAGGCATGTGTCTACATCAAATGATGTCGTGCATACGGCATCATGCGGTTTGACATAGTTGAGTGGATGGCTCACAAAGTGACCCCAAAATACCCTGGGGGCTTCATGTCGGAAACAGTAGTTACAGAGATGAGACATGCCAAGTCTAAAGTTTGGGAAACTATACTTGCAGTTTTTTTTCTTGGTATCTTTTCCTCAAATTTATACTGTTAATTCATCATACGTTTAATTCGTTCATCATCATCAAGCAGCCAATACATGTATGAAATGTGGTAATGTTGGTTTCAGCTTTTGTGTGTTCCACTACAATCCTGTTGCAGTTGATGGTTTGGCTTCTGGCCACAACTGAAATCCGTTACGTACCTTCAAAGCAAGACTCTGGTTTGCTAGTTATTCGCAGTGCATTTCATTTTTGTCTCTGGCAGTGCTCCCCTGTTGTATTTCATCGTCTTATTTCTCCTATTATTCTATTATTACAGTGTTCTACTGTAAAGTGTGTGTCTCATCAAGAAAAGAAACAGTTAAAGAGGAAGTGCAGTGTCAGCAAACTGCTAACGTTTACATTTCCCCTTCACGTTAATGGTGGGTGAGCATTTCTTACTCAAAAGATTACGTTTGGGTGGAGCATCATAAAAAATACTTTAAAGGAAACCACAAACCTTCACACTCACAGTTTGAAGCCTTTTTAGACAGGCGTGCACAGGGCTGTTGATCTTTTAACTTGGGCTCCTCGAATAGTTCTTTTACAGGCACAGTAGGAAGCTGGAGGCTGCTGGTCTGGGGCTGGATCACATCTGGAGAGTGCACTGTACGTCTTTCAGGCACTCGTTTTACACTATTAGCCACCCTGTCTATGGAACTGTGCATTTTATAAAGATATATGCAGGTTTTATTTTCTGGTCCACTTCTCAGTGCTTTTAGTCATTTCACAGAGGTAATTAATATAGAACACATGCCTTCTCAAGTCAGTGGGACACAGTTACAGACAGTACAGTTTTACCTGGTTGGTTTACAGTATTGTGATTTGCTCCATTGATGATTTGAAAGAGAAAAAAAATTAACTCTTAAAATAAAAACAGTAACTAGGGCAGCAGCTGAAAGAAATATTCAGATTGTATGTATTGATTGTATATATATATGTGTGTGTGTGTGTGTGTGTATATATATATATATATATATATATATGGCACTTTCACCTTCCACATCCTTTCTAACTCTTCTTTCAGCCCTTGGTATTTCTTGATTCCTTCTTTCTGATGTTGCCATCCCTTGGATTTGCTACATCTACCACTTCAGCCTTATTCTCCTGTTTGTCCCCAACCACTATGTCGGGTTGTTTGGCCATCACCATTTTGTAAGTCTGTATCTGGAGGTCCCACATGATCTTAGATCGGCAATTCTTAACCACCTTTGGAGGTGTGTCCCAGTTGACTTTGGGACTTCCATCCCATACTCGGCATAGATGTTCC
This sequence comes from Channa striata, assembly GCA_033026295.1. Classification (NCBI taxonomy): domain Eukaryota; kingdom Metazoa; phylum Chordata; class Actinopteri; order Anabantiformes; family Channidae; genus Channa; species Channa striata. Next base: position 5,825,181 of record CM065186.1, read on the forward strand.
TGTACACTATGCCTGCCACTCGGTTATGACATTCCACGTATGCCCTGCCTGCCAGCATCTTTCATCCTGTTGTTATGTGCTGGATTTTCTCAGAGGCATCTTTTCACAGACTGCACCTAGAGTCCTGCCTGGTGTGGTAGATTCTGGCCTCCATTGATCTTGTACTTAGAGCCTGCTCCTGTGCTGCTAGGATTAAAGCCTCTGTTCTGTCTTTCAGTCCAGCTTTGTCCAGCCTTCTATCTGCCGGTGATACATCTTCCCTATGTTCCTCTGGTCTCTGCTGCCTGAGGTATTCACTAAGCACATCATCACTTTGGGCCATCTCAGCCTCCTTCCTTCCGCTTAGCGTCCATACGTTGTAAGAGGCTTCCTCGTCTTGATGTCTGTGGCTTCCATCTCCTCCTTTTGGCCACCTTTGGGCAGAGATGGGAAATGCCCCGAAAGGTGTTCATAAGGACATCTGTCAGCCTGTACCTGATTATCGGGAGGGCGTAGGTGTCGATCCCCCGAACTTTGTTCTTCCCATTCAGCTGACTTCTCAGGACTTGCCTTACTCTTTGGAGGTACTTGGTGCTTCCTGTTTTCCTTGGCTGCGGGATCCCAAGGTATTTGTAGCTACCCTCAACATCTGCTCAACGTGCTTTCACCAAAACTAAAGGCGGACTTATATTATGTGTGACCTTTTTTTTTTGCCTGGCAGTTGATATGCTTATTAAATATATCTTTTAAGATATGTGGGTAAATTAGGGGACAACATCACTATTGAAGTAGTGTTTTATAAATTTATGATGCATTTTTTATGTATATTCCACAGGGATATAAAGGTTAAGTAAAGACCTCACAGTTTTTACTGCACTGCTTCCTTCCTTAGCCCTATTTTATATAAACTATGTTACACTGATAAATGTATTATAGTTTAAATTACATTCATTAAAAATGAACCAATGAATGACTTAAACAATAAATTGGCCGATGCACTTAATGCTTGAATAATCTTGCTTTTGTAGCATGAGATTTGTTTATTTGGATAGACATTAATGACCTAATGTAAAATGCCTATAAGGAATATTCAGTTAACAATAGCAGTTATGGTTAGGCATTCCATTGCTGTCATTACTCTTTACTTTGTGTACTAATGCCAAGGGTATGTTTAGACATGAGCTTCAGGGCACAGCTAATAAAAGAATCGAGGATAGATGTGTGTTACTGTGGAGAAATTCACTGTTTGAGAACCATGTGCTGGAAAAACAAAGTATGTGGACTGTGTTTGGATGAAGAGGTGCTTACAGTTTTACAGCTGGCAGAAGAGCAATGTGCACATAGTCACTTTAATTAAATGATGCTTAAAAACATACGGCTGAAAAGTGTGTCCTGTCTTTATAAAAAAAACTTTTACTTTTTAATCTATTTTTTCAGTTTCGGACCGATATTTGCTTGTTTTCAATAGAAAACAAAGTGTGAATCCTTTTTAAGTATTGATGTGAATATAATAATTTCTGTTCTCTTCACATAGGAGTAACAGGAGGTTTCGGCTGCCTCTAACTGTCATTTCCCTGACATTACCATGAGTTGGAGCTTCCTGACTCGCCTCCTGGAAGAAATCCACAACCATTCCACATTTGTGGGCAAGATCTGGCTCACTGCCCTCATTGTTTTTCGCATTATGCTGACAGCTGTGGGAGGTGAATCGATCTACTACGATGAACAGAGCAAGTTTGTCTGCAACACAGCCCAACCAGGGTGTGAGAATGTTTGCTATGACGCCTTCGCTCCACTCTCACACGTCAGATTTTGGATCTTCCAAATTATTGTGGTGGCTACACCTTCACTCGTGTACCTGGGCTATGCCATGAACAGGATATCTAAAGCAGAGGACAACACAGACAGCCCGGCGGTACGTGGATTTTCAGAGAAGAAACTCAAGAAGCACCATCTTGCAGGCAGAAAGCACAGGGGTGCTGAAGAGGCTGAGGATGACCAAGAGGAGGAGCCAATGATCTATGAAATTGCAGAGGTTGAAAGTGATGGTGGGGGACCAACAAAAGGAAGCAGTGGTGCTGGACAAGGCAAGTTTAAAGTGCGCCATGATGGGCGTCAGCGTATTAAAGAGGATGGACTGATGCATGCTTATGTCTTTCAGCTATTGGCTCGGTTTGTGTTCGAGGTGGGTTTCCTGTGTGGACAGTATGTTCTCTATGGATTTGCAGTTCCTGCCTCTTACGTGTGCTCAGGCAAGCCGTGCCCTAACACTGTCAACTGCTTTGTTTCACGACCCACTGAGAAAACGATATTTCTCCTTATCATGTACTCAGTCTCTTTATTCTGTGTTGCACTAAATATATGGGAGATGCTTCACTTGGGCATAGGTACCATCTGTCATGTTGTACATTCTAACCAGATGCAATTTCCTGAGGATGAACTCTATGGGCTGACACAGGGTCAAGGAGTTCTTAATGATGAAAGGTTAAGGGGAGAGGATTACAGCAGCTATGCCTTTTCCTGGAATGGACCGTCAGCTCCACCAGGCTACAACATCGACATCAAACCTCTTCTGCTATCTTCAGGGAACCCGACCAAAGCACTGCCCATCACTGATCTCACTAATACCAAGGTAACGTGCCGTCAGAACCACGTGAACATTGCCCAAGAGGAGCGCCAGAAGCTCGCCAATAATGATGACAACCTGTGCAGGGCAGAGATGGGAAATGCCCCGAGAGGTGTTCATAAGGACATCTGTCAGCCCCAGAGCAAGACGGAAGCTGACAGTCGGGCATACAATCAGCCACAGAGCCAGACTAATAACCACAGAAAGCCGCACCGTGAACGCAAACCCCGCCAGGCTTGCAAACACGCCTCCAGCAAGGCAGAGGCAGACCGAAGCAGCAGCAGTACCAGTAGCAGAAGCAATTACGGAGTGATAAAGAGCTCTGAGTGGATCTAAATGCACGATATAAGAAGACAGCGCCAGACAGGCCTACGTATTCATTCTATACAGAAAAAGAACAGGGCAGCAACTTCATATTATTTTGGTTCCTTTTCATGTGAACTAGGTAAAATACGGAATGAAAATTTATGCCACATGAACCACTTTGTATCGGCCCGCCAATAGCCTTGTCAGATATATAATTTGTGTCATTCAGTTGGATTAGATTGTAGACAAATATGGACATTTGTTTTTATTAGAATAGAAATGTCAGCTCATATTGATTAAATAAAAGGTTGGTCTAAAGAAAACTTTCCACTTCTGTGTGGGAGAAACAACATGTTTATGTCAGGAGTTCATGTCGTAAGTAATGGCCTGCGCTTTACTCTTCACTCTTCACAACTTCAGCTTTGACAAGTGTGGGACACCAGCAGAACACAATAGGGCCTGTCATTAACTATTTGAATAAGTTTGTTAAATGACTTTTGGTGGAAGATGCTGGTGCTATTTTTGATATTATATAGATGTGTTGAGGCTTCTGGGCAGTATTCTGAGGTGCCTTACTTTCAAAGAGCTGCTTCACACTTTTCAGGACTTTGTGTTTGTCAGCTCTTTTCTACAAAATATCCTCAACAGTATGGACTGAACTTAAATACTGATGTTCATTTGATTACTTGGTGGATGTTTTAGGTAAAGTTTATTGACCCATTAATGTTGTTCAAGTTGTTGTCAGTGACTTGTTGCCAGTTTGTTACAAATGATCTCATATTTAGTTTTTATTCTAAGCTGATGCTTCTCGACTATTACTTTGTTACTTTAAACATTAGTCTATTAAATCAAATTAGAAGCATTTTATCAGTTTTTTTTCCCTAGGCCTGGCGTGAAAAGGATTTTGTTAATAATATTTAATATAACTTTATTTTCATATTTTGAAACATCACGTGCATTGAGCCACTGTTTCATTCTGTAAAAAATACTTTTTGAAGACAAAGTGTGTTTTTTGAATAAAAAAGATTCTATTTTCTTGTCTGGGTTTATATTTCACAGATTTCATAATTGTGATATCATGAGGGATTAATTTAACTTATGCATGAGCAGATGGATTGCAGTTTATTTGATGACGGCAAGTTTCAATGCTGGGCAAACTGTGGAAAGTAATAGTTGAGATTGTAATGTTCTGATAAGTGAAGTATTTTTACTTCATCACTTTCATAAGCAAAACCTGTTTTTCATGGTTAAAATCTGGAAAAAATGTTTGTTGTACATATTAACGGTTTGTCATTTTATTAGTTTGAATTTTAAATAATGCACCAGTTAGATGATCTTCATGTATCTTGTATTTCTTTTGTGAATTCAACCGTCCAGTTAATTTCTAAATAATAAATCCTGTGCGGTGCTTGTAAAGTAGTAGTTAGAGCCGGGTGACAAACTTAGAATTCAATGTTCGCTGCATGATATCGATTTTGAGAAACATCTACGATGGCTCAAACCACGTGATTGCAATAGTTTCTCATGATTTCTCATTTAACAAGCTAAATGCAGCCGATTTTAAAAGCAAGTGAAAGCAACATTTTACCGGATGTGACGTTGCCGTTACGTTCACGTCGCCGCCTGTGTTTTTAAAAAAGCGGCGGTTGCTGCTTCGCCACCTTTTCAGGAATCAATAGAAACAATTTCTTTCAGTTCTCCAGACCAGAAACAAAACGTAAATGAGTCGTTTTACTTTCTTTTTATCCTCGATAACGTGACCAGACTATTAATCCTCCTTACCGAACGTTATTTGGTAAAGCCGCTGTCTATTTTGAGGAACGTTTAGCTAACAACGGTTAGCCGAAGCTAGCTAGCCACAGATACGCTAACCGCTTACTAGCAAGGTGTGAAAGTTGATGACGCTTGTATCGTACTGTATGTACGTTATGTATCTTCATATTTTAATACTCATATAGCATATTGTGACTATTTTACAATAGTGTTTACAGCTAACTGAGAGCTAACCTTTGAGAAGAAGCCAGATGACACCGACAATCATAAGCGTAATCTAACAAACATTTAGTCCGTTAATAATTCCGGAAAAGCCACATTTATTTGAAGTAGTAGTTCAGCTGCTATTTATTAAAAAGGGATTTATTATGCGGGTTCATAAAATTGCATTAACACTTGTGTGTTTTTAACAGGATCCTGGTGTTTTACACTGACGTTTGAGCTCGTGTGATGCACCGGGATCATGCAGCAGCAGCAGCAGCAGCATGCAGAGGAGCACGGCCTTCTGGGCAAACTGTGTCCTGGGGACAAAAAGCTGGAGGGGAAGACCTTTTACTTAAATGGTGTGAAGAAACGTGCAACAGCTTTGCTTTTGGAGGCTATCACTTTTCTGGGAGGGGTAAGCGTGTGTGAAGATTAATAGGCAGAGTGAAAACATGCTAATCAACTCAGTCATCATCTCACTGTTCTGAACCTTTGTCAAAGAAAAGGTAAAGGTCTGACTGAAACATTGTTTTTACTTGTCCTTAAGAGGGTTGAGAGTTTTCTGCACAAGGATGTGAGTTTTGTTGTGACTGAAAGCCTGGAGGGCCTGAAGGAGGAGAAGTGTACAGATGTCAAAAGAGGGACAAAGGGGGCGAATGAAGAAGCCCAGCTTCCTGCTAAGCAGCGAGAGTGTGTCCTCAGCAATAACAGACACCGGCCAGTAACTCCTAGACCAATGGTACTGAACATCTATGAGAACATACTCGTTTGTAAAACCTATGAAGCCTGAATATTTGGGATCCGAGTAAACTAAAAACCATACGCGTTTGTGTTATATCTGTTGGACTGTATAAGTGATATACATTTATATGCCAAATGATGTGTATGGTAGACATTCAAAGTCACGTACAATATCCAACTTTTTACTAGAAGATGTTTTCATTACCATCTGATTCGAATATTATTGCATAGATCTCACTATTATAATAAGCAAAGGATGAAATATACTGAATATCTGTGTTGTATTTGTCTCCACAGGCTTGTGGCAGCAGGGGTAAGGCCTTGCTTGAAAAGGCTATTCGCAACAATGTAAGTCTTTGCCGCCAAAAAAAGTTTGTTGCAGATATATAGGCTTTGCGTGCTTGGGTATTATTGATATATACTGACTAATCTAATGCTGACAAAGTTTATCTTGGTTTTATTTTTGTCGATCTGCCTTGTAGGAGCGACTGCAGGTGAACAGTGTTTTGGCAAATGCCCGGTCATGGGGAGTGAATATTTTGTATGTGAATGGTATCCTTTTAACTTGTAATCAGAATACCTTTAACGTGCAGTGGACCTGTGCTCACAGCGGATGGCACTATTTGCTCGCTTTTGTTTTGTTCTCTGTTCCATACTCTTATTAATTGAAGATGTCTGCTGTGAAGTAGCACAGTAAGATTACCTCGCCTATCATAATCTTTGGACTTGTATTCTTCCTTAATGTACTGTCAGACGTTCTTTTGTATTTGAAAAAGCTGACACGAGAAACCGTCAGTGTTAAACACAAGAGGACAGAGGTAAGGTTTTTTTTTTTAATTCACCAGACATCCAAATATAGCAGTTTCATATAAAAATAATAATGAAGTGATTAATTTATAAATCAGCTAATGAAAGGAAAAAGTTCAGAATTGCCATTCTTAGATCTTGGACATATTGCAATAAGTGTTGATTTTTAACATTTGTGTGCAGAAGACCTACGATAAACAACAAAGTTCTCATGTCAAAGGTTGGTTCATGCGTTTATTTCCACAAAATACTGTATTTTTATTGGTACAAGCGTTTTGACTAATGTGTTTTTCTGTTCTCTCCACTACTTGTCCACAGCTTTGATGTCACCTTATCTAAAAATTGAAGACTCAAGCAGGTGAGTTTCATCGCCTGTTAATTTTTATTTTAATTTTTTTGCAGATGAGGAGAAATTGAATAAAACAATATAACAAATAAAACAATCTTTTTTAACCCTGCTTTTGATTCAAGTCATTCAACAAAGATGAGGCACAACAAGGGGAACTTGCATTTTGTGCCTGTGTTTAGTATGAGATTTTATCCTTATATATTTTCCCAGTGAAAGCATAGTGTAGTACTAGTGAAGTACTGTAAACTGACAATGAGCAGCAGTGTGCTCTCTCTGCGTTTCTGCCCCTATGGGTGCAAGTTCTGGAGGTATTTTTAATTCAATCCAGATGATTTTCCTAATTGAACGTGTTACAGATTCCCATTGTGTAATGTGACAATCCCCCACAGTGATGCTCCCCAGGAGCTCAGTGCTTAACCGGATACGATTTCTATTCGATGAACCTCTGCAAGCTTCGCTGCCTGTTCAGGCAGGGGATCTGCGTGTGTGTTAAAAGGTCTTTTCATTTGCTATCTCATTTCAGTTAATTGAAATGCTTTGGCTCGCTCTTAAGCTTTTGCTACGAGAAACTGTACCCGTGACTTTCCAAACATTTGACTATTAACTTAGCTGGGGTCATTTTCCTCACAATAACTTCTGCAAAGGGGTTTGAAATATTTGCGTTTCTATATAAAATAAAATAAAATGATAATAGTAATACAATTCTTCAATTTTCATTTGTATTTCCAGCATTATTACAATGTCTTTTTTTTAATATTGAAGAGCTCTCTTCTGTTGTTATCATATAACCAGGAAATACAAGCCCTTGCATATGCAGTCTATGACCTTCCCGTCTCTGTGGTACTCGGGCCGATTTAGTCCCTTTGAAACTCCCCATCCTCGGTTTGAAAAAAGGACAGAGCAAGAGGAAAATAAAACAAGGTTTGTCTAAATGGGCTTACGCCCTATGCAAAATAAAATGCAAGCAGTAAGATTCATTAAAACTATAAAAGTCTGTTAGCAGCATTGACCATACTGTGATTGTGGTTATTTGTGCATTAGGAAGAAGAAAGAAGCTAAAAGCAGCAATCACAAAGAATCTGAAGCCCCGTTCAGTTGTAACCCATCACCATGGCGCCCACGCAAAAAGGACCATTCTTACTGTGAATGCTGTCATCAACACATTACTAACCTGGAGGAGGTGGAAATGTTTAAATGTTACTTTTTCTTGTTGGCACTTACATTTTATTTTCCTTAATTTTTACATTTGTGGCATAGACTCTGACCTTATTTTTTCAATACTTTTTGGCCATTGCAGCATTTACAGTCTGATCAGCACCGTGCGTTTGCGCTGGATCCCTCCAACTACAGCGTAGTGGATCTGCTTGTCGTTGACATGCATCCAGAATTTGACCCCAATCCATGTCAACAATCAGAAGAAACACTTGACACGTGAGTTTGATTAATTACTAGCACTGTAATCCAAGTGTGTTTACTGCGTTTAGAGGGTTCTTACTACTTTTTATGTCTTCCTTCTAGGGCACAAACTCCTTTGTTTATCCAAGATGTCTGTGAACTGGAGCCTCTCTCTGACTTTGAGACGAAGCGTGCTGTCCAGGCCCTACGGAGACAGGGTTCATTCAGTACTACCATCTCAAGTTCTACCCCATCCCATGGTCCTGCAAGCCCATCGCCAGGAGTTCAGCTTCCCATCCCAAGTCCGGACACTCCTTCCGCTGACGTCCAATCTTTCATTCCTGAAGAGCACCCCCCTGATCTCCACCCTCGCATATCAAGCCCTGCCATGCCTGTATTGGAAGTTGAAACACAAGATAACAACCCGGGTAGTCAGCAGCCTGATAATCAACATTTCTCCCCTAGCTCTGACTCCTTGTGTCAATTCAGGGACCCTTACCCTCTTGCTCCAGTCCTCAGTCCACAACTCCCGTATTTTTCCTATAGTATGGAGCCGCACAGCTCGTACTCAGAGCCTCCTATGCTTAGTCCTCAATGGACTACAACAGAGGAGGCTGCTGAGGGAGTTATTTGTGAAATGGACTTGGCAGAGTGTTTGTCTGAATCTGTCTCAGCTATTACGTTGCCTATCTCCACCCCACTTCTTCCTACTACACCTGTGACAAATGCAGAAGAAGTGAAGGAAACAAACAATGGTCTCTCGGGGTTCAGTGGGATCAGATGTTTCAGCGGTGGTTTGGGGTGTTATAAACTGGCTTCACGTAGGTCTCGTTCCCTCCCTCGACAGTCATCCACAACCCCAAACCCCAAAAAGCGCTGCCGCTCAGTCAGCCCTGAAGACTGCCGGAGCAAAAGGAGAAGGATTACAGTGGAGTCTAGCTACAATGGTAGAAGGACCGAACAATGTCATAAATCGATAAAACTAGAGAAGGACACTATGGCAAAAGGTGAGGACTGTTTATTTGACAGGCTCTCTTGTCAGATAATACAGTCCTGTTCTAATCCAAATTTCTCTGCAGCATCTAGTACATCCACTGTGGAAACACTTGGTTTAACACAGACTTTTAGCACATTTTGCGTCCCCGCTGCTGAGAAGTTTACTCAGGCACCACATCGGTTTGATGTTTTATGTCCTGGTAGCACTTCTGTTACAGATCAGCCGCTTCAGCTCCACAATATTAAAACTCACAGTCCGTTTTCCAGTCTGGACTCTCAACGTTCACTGTCCCACTCTACGTCCGTGTGCATTGACTCAGCCCTCATCCCAAACTTTGCAACACTCTCTCCATCATCATCAGACTCTGACTGGGACTGTGATCTGCTGTCACGTCTGGCTCATACCTCGGCCGTACCTCTGTCGCCCACCAGGCAGAGCTGTGAGCTCGACAAGGAGCTGCTCCACAGGCCGTGCACCTGGATGCACGACACAAGTTATGAGTCACGTCTACACACTGTTCTTCAGCCATCAACCCCAGCAGCCTCACTGTGCGGGGAAGAAAGGGACTCTTCGGCATTTTCCAGAACTGTGGTACAGATTGTCAAGGTTCAGCACTGAGGATTGTTGTAAAGAACTGGAACTACTACCTGTAGACCGGTTTGGTACAGCAAGTCCTTGTGACTGTGTATTCATCAGGAAAAAGTAGTTAGCACTTAAAATCCTAAGAATAAGTCAATAAAATATTCACAGAATAAATATTTAGGTGAAAACTAAAATGTAATGATCAGCCTATTTTAGAAATGCATTTTTTAATTTTAATTTCTTATTGTAGTAGGCGCGTAGTTGACGCTCCTTTAATTGAAAGTTCGGCCATTACCTTTTTATTTCTCTTAACCGCTAATTTTCCTTGTGGACAGAACCCCAAGCAATAATTCTTAATAATTCTGTCTGACATGCTGACTGCAGATTTTTAGCGGCCGTATCCGGGAACACATGGTGGTAATGAGGCTTTTCTAAAGGGGGCATTACTTAATTGCTGGAAGTGCTGCATCTGGACCACAAGCCACTTGTGCCTGCGTTTATGGTCAAACAGGCGAGGCATCAGAGTGGAGGACCCGCACTTCCTATGCGGAAAACTCTGACTAAAGTTAAATTGCTTTAGCTGCCTTTTGAAGGTGTGCCAAAGGACTTGTTTTGTCAAGGAGAGATGAGTGCCTCACAGGGTGAGCTGCAGCAGTTTGAAGTCTAAAGTCACCTACCATTATAGTCTCAGGAAACCATGACGTTAAAAATGTCATCCTGTGTCTCATGTTAAAGGTACAGATGGATTGTAGTTGGATGTCATGTTTAATCAGAAAAGTTGAGGCACATGACTCATGCAAGGCCAATTACTTCAGGTGCCTTTTGTGTGGGTCCATTTTTACTAACTTCAGAAAGACAGGAACCTCGTTTGGACAAAAACAAGTTATACCCTTAAACATATGTAATTTAAGATTCCCGTTGGCTCGATCTAACTCTCGAGAGCTGCAAACAAAGAGAATGGGAGACTGGCCGGAAAATGTGAACATGCTTCTTGTACAGTGTTTTAAATAAATGTTTTTAACAATCAGAAATTCCACGTGGCGTGCCAACTCTGCTTGTGGACTAAAGAAGAGCCAAAATGCGAGGCAAGGATGTTACAAGGGTAATAGTGGGTCAATGTGTCCTGTTTAGCTCATCAGCCTGGTTTCCTGCTGACACCAACAATATTTGATACCTAATCTCCATGCTGTGTTGCGTAACCCTTAACTGTCCATGTTGGGTGAAGAGATCTGTGTGTGTGAGTGGCTCTGGCGAGCTTGTCACTGAAGAAGACCAAGCAATCCCAGTACTTTGGGGTCTTTTGTTTGCTGTGTCGGAAGGTGGCACAGATGTCCCCTGTGGGCATATTCTCCAGCAGTGATCTGAGGGTACTTGAAGTGCTTTGCACAGGCTCCCACTTTAGTCTATGTGTGTGTGTGTGTGTGTGTGAAGCTGCAGCCTGCGGTCTTGTGTAAATGGATTGTAGTTAGATGTCATGTTTAATCAGAAAAGTTCTATATTAAAGTAACATGCAAGAATGAGATGACATCAGAGAACTTCCCCCTTAGTTGGGCTCGTTAGTTTTATGAGCGCTCTATGACTATAAACGAAGTATCTGAAACAAAGTCCTTTCAGCAGCTGTTGTGATGCTCTCAGTCGTATCATGTAATCTTCCTCAACACATGGTGTCGTACAGTGATTGTGATTGTTGATGTTTAAATCCACATTCCTTGCAACACTTGATGGACCTCACATTTATGTTTCGATAACAATTTCTTTCCCAGCCTCGGTTGTGGGATTCAGCTTCTAACTGCACTGGTATGGTGAAGTTTTGTTAGTTGCACAATTAGAAAACACTTTCAGTTAGATTAATGGAAATGCAGGCAATTTTAAAAATGACCATCAGTTCATTCATCTTCAATAAATGTTATTCTGTATCAGGAATTCCCATTTTTTTAACTTGGCATGCCTTTACACTAGGCAACATGTGGCGTGGATGTGCAACATTGTGCAGATGTGAGGTCTGAGTTTATGTTTTCATCAAACAGAAGCAGGAAAATCAAGGTAAGTTTTAAAAAAATCTAAATCTACAGTTAAAAAAAGTGTAGTTTTGATCAGAGACATTCATATCCCTCTCAGATCTGCCCTTGACCTGTACATGCATATAGAAAACAAATGCGTACTAATAATAGACATTGTTAATCAGGATTACTCATATAATTCAAATGATTTTACACTTGATGTAAATGCAAGTGTTAGAAGGTAATGTAATCATAGAGATGCAGCTGACAGCCATTCCCTGTCTGCTCATTGAGCCCGGCAGTCTCACACTGGGTCCTCAGACCAGAGGTTTGGACCCCTCAGGTCTGCTCAGAGCGCGTGGGTTGGGCCCGTTGAACCCCACGTGCCCCTCGTTTCCACGCTCCCGGCTCTGCCTCCTTCGCCTCCCGGCAGGACCGGTGACATTAGGCCGTGAGGACCGGAGCGTGTGTGTGCGCGCCGGGCGCCGTGACATTGAACACGGACCATGCAGCTGCTGGAGCCGAGCGAGCGGAGCATCGTCCGGTCGCCGTGAACTCGCTGCAGGAGGGCGGTGTTGGCGGTGAGAAATGCGGGCGCCGCGTCCAAAAGAACCCGGCTGTCGTGCTCGTCTCCACTGTGAACCAGAGTCCCGCAGCAGCTCGGCGCACCGCTCCCCGCCCGTCCGCGTAACGGCGCTGCACGCAGACATCCCGGGGACTATGTGAGCACCATGCTCGCTGTGAGATGCCTGCTGTTCGCCGCAGTGTGCGCACGGAGCGCCGCCACAGGTGAGACGCTCCGGGGCTTATCGGAGTATCGGAGCGCGTTTCTCCGCCACTGATTGCAGCCACTTTAACCCTGCGGCGTGTGATGGAGAGAGACGCGGGTTAATTGTCGCATGTGTCTGTGCGCCCTGCAGGTCTCGGGGACCGGGGGAGCCTGGAGGGGAGACTCCCCGCACAGGAGCTGGTTCAGCCCAAGCGGCTCCTCCAGCAGATCCACTCCGAGGAGGAGCTGCTCCACAGCCGCCTGGACACCCGGGTCAAAAACCGCACCGCGGGTTTGCAGGTAAGTGGTTCGGGCACCTGTGACTTCCAAACCACCAGACTTTTACTAATCTTTGACATTCTTCTGGGGAGTAAATGGGCTTGATTTATGAGAAGGCAAAGGGTTGGCTGTAAAAAAATAGGCATAATAGTCCAGAAGTAGGTTCATTCATTGTGGGAATGAACAGAATGTTGGAAGCAAGATTTAATTCAAAATTTTCAACCTCTATCTAAGCCATGACTCTCTCATCATGACTAGATTACAAAAATTGTATGTCTTTATGCATTCAAATGATAAATGACCTGAAGATACTGATCCAGAGAAACATTTACATGTTATTATTTAACGTTTTGTGCTCGTCTTTGTCCTTGAATCAGTTTGGTTTTTCTGATTACAGACTCTTTCTCAGCATCCCTTAAAGATGCACACTGTCTGCATGCATCATTACATAAAACAATAATGAGGCCATTACAATGGCAATAAAAAGAAGTGACTTTAAACAAGACAAACGCCGCTCGTGGATTCCAACTAATTTCACCCCACGGCTGATTGCACCTATTATCAGCACCTGGTTCACCTCAGTCTGTCCTCTGTTTCAAAGTCAGGTGTCTGTCTTACCTTCCCTGCCCTGTGAGCCCTCCCACCAGCACACGGTGACCCACCTTCCTCGGGCCACAACAGGGCAGAAAAAAACCCAAACCCACCCCCACTTCACCTGCCTGCTGCTTTCCACCCCCGTTAGATTATATTTCACACCTCTACCTGTCCTCTCTTGTTACCTTTGCTATTAACACTGTCAGTCAGCGGCAGGCAGGTCAGTGAGTATGACACAGATCTGACCTTGAGCTGCCCTCTGTACAAACCGTCTTGTCTGCAGACTGTCGATGATGTGTCATTGTTTTCCGTGGTGAGGTCTGAGTCCTTGTACTAGCCTTCAAATACACATAAATGTGTTTGTAAGCCTTCTTAAACACCTTCATGAAAATTTAATGTGCATAAAATGTGAAATGTTCTGCTTGTAGTGACACACAGGACGGTTCCGCCTGACTCAGCATTGTCTGCACTGTTTCAGCTTCTTCTGTCTCGTTGTTTTGGTTTTACTGTTCACAGATTGTCTGTTTAAATTCACTCTCGTCCTTCTTGCCAGTCGTGGTTTTTAAGCAGTGGTACAAAGGGGCTTCAACTGCAAAAATTAAGCTGCTTATTGTAAATGCAGGTGTTTATCTCAGCAGCTGGTGGAGAACTAACACACAACGACGTTTAGAAAAGCAGGCTTAATATTGGATGTACATTTGTCAGGTTTCCAGACATAAGACTCCAAAAAAGGTCAATATCACAACTTTAAAATGCCACAGAAACACTCCTTTCCCCCCAAAATTAATTAATTAATCCAGGTGTAAATTTCTGAGTGGATCTTACACATGTGAGGAATGGCTGTTATCACTCACGAGTCTAAAATGAAGATCGTAATGGCATTTGTTGCCCAAGGACAGTGTGTGTTACTGCAAATGTATTGGTGTAGTGTCTAAAATGGAATAATAGTGACATTCCCCATCATCCACAATAATGCTTGCATCTTAGTTGAAGTTGTAACCAGCAAATATTTCGTGTTTATACTTTTTTGTCTTTGCTAACAGGTACCATTGTGGGCCCTTTTATTGTACAGTTTATGGACCCAGTGGAGGTTTTAGATTGATACTAAGTGGTTTCAGAGAGTGCATGGCAATACTAATGAGATCTGGGCAGTAAGTACTGTGGGAGCCATCCTAGAGCTCTGTCGTATAATGTGGGTAGGGTTCACCTTGGAGCAAGGTTAGACGCAACCAATGAGCCCCAATGCAGTCTTATCCCAAACGCCTCTGGGATGGATGAGGCTGTGTCGTCTTAAGGGAGCGGCCACCGGAGGAGGACGTCCATAAAAAAAAAAAAAAAAAAATCTAAGTCTTTGTTGCTTTGTTCTCTATTGAGGCTATAAAATAATTTCAGATTCAACATCTGTCAGTCGTCTTCCCTCCTCCACTCTCTTTACAACATTTTCTGTCATTTTTTTTCCCACACTTTTTTTTTTTTTCACAGATTCCTCAAAGCTTGAAATACTTGACAAATTTATGAGTCATTAGTTGGAGTCAGTGCCTTGGTTCAACACCATGCAGAGATTTAAATTCGAGATGCCCTTATTGAAGATGAAGCAGTTGGAGATAAACTGTGAAAGTTGGCACAAAAATGTGTGCACGACCTTGGCTTACAGAGATGCAGATGTTTTCCTTATTGTCATTCAGCCACTATTGTTGTATTCAACCTTGACAAGAGAAAGGATGCAATCCCTTTGGAGTGATCCGGTTTTCTGCAGTATTTTGTGATGTGATAAGATCCTCAAAATTGCAAGTACACACACTCAATGCATGTAAGATGATAACACACAGTTACATATTTCCGTGTCCTTATTGAACATGACCGTAAAATATGCACAGAGCAGGTGAACCCTTGGATTTAAAAACTGGTCAAACCTCCTTTGGCAGCGGTAATCTCAAACAAATGCTTCTAGTAGCTGCAGATCTATGTACACAACAGACCTGCACAATGCTGAGGAGGAATCTTAGACCATTCTTCCTCAAGATGAATAGTTTTTAGGTTATTCAACATGCATAGTTTTGTTGTTATTCCACAGCATACTGTGTCTGATTCCTTTTTTTACAACCTACATAAGAGCATCTTAACAGCCGATACTGGGAAAAAGTTTTGTGGACTCGTGTAACGAAGGCTGAATTATTCAGGCAGAACACATGCTTTCGCTGTTTGCATACATCTACTTTCCACTGTTATGCGTTGTTCTGAGCGTCCAAGGTTGGTTTTAAATTCTAGTTTCCACACATATCAAAACTGTCACATTGAATAAAGTGATGCACAACACAATGAGAATATGGATTTCCACCTGATGAAATCAGGTAGCTTCAAAAAACACCCGACTTTGGTTTTCATACATCAGTCAATGGTGTAAAAATATCATTTATATTATGAAATGGGATACAATTATACATGATATGAATCTGTCGGGCTGTGTGATGTAAGCCAAAAGTGAAAGCAGCTTATCTTCAGTGGATTTAGTTTAGTTGGCAGGTGCAGTTTGTTGGACATGGTTGTATTCTACTGGTTAGGTAACTCATACTGTCTGCAGTAAATATGAATATGAAACTGGGCCACAGAATCACACACCTTTTAAATAATGCGTAAATAAAGTAAGGTTGTTGATATTTAAGGGTTCTGTTGATGAATCTACTCTGAATAATTACCAGCTTTTTCTCTTAAGTCCCATTTAGAGGACATTCACAGCAGGGACAGACACAAATGAGACTTGATTTCGTTGTTGTTAGTTGCTCAGCTTGTCCTTTCCTTTCCTTTCCATTCACGACCTCCTCCAAACTTTTCTGGCCTTTTCTCTTCCTCAGCCCATCCATCTGGCCCAGAGCAGCTTCCTCGTGGAGGCCTTTGGCACGTCCTTCATACTTGACCTGGAACTCAACCAGTAAGTCAACACATGGCTGCAGAGCCTTGACACATCCACACCACAGATCCTCCACACTATGTAGGTTTTGGTAACAGCAGTCGCCAACGTAACGGCACTTCCACACATATACGTGTCTGTCTTTTTTCATCCATCTCTGCCGCCTACATACTGTATGTCCTGTGTGTTGGTGTGTATGGTGTGTTGGTGTCTGTTGTGCAGACTGTCTGCAGGCTAAACAACACTCTTAATGTACGCCCCCATCCCACTCGCCTGACATCCGTTTTACTCTGACGGCCTCTGTGTACGTAATGCAGATCCACTCCGAGGAGGAGCTGCTCCACAGCATCCGTCAATGGATGTTTGTAGATTTTAGGTTCACTGTGGAGTCAGCAGTTTGTTGCTTTTAACTGCCACGGCTCAGAATGTTTGATGCTGATTAATACACTGATCAGCCACAACACAAATGCCACTTGTTGGTTTTAATATTGTGGTGCAGAGGGGCCAGGGTTAACTTTTCCCATGTTGATCCATGTCTACCCCAACTGGTATTAAAAACTAGTTTGATTCGTGTTCTTTCCTATTTAATAGCATTAAAACATCATGGCCTTTTAATATTTATAGTTCTACTAAGTGTCTTATTTGAATAATTAGAGCAGTGCATAATTCAAACGAAAAGCTAAATGTTGGAATGATTATTGTTCCTCTCACTTTCTTCTCCCTGCTCTCTCCAGCAATCTCCTGACCACGGACTACGTGGAGCGTCACTATGGAGAAGATGGGCAGCCGTCACAGACTCTGGTAGGACTGTCTCATGTCCGCACAGTCGCTGTCAAACCACAGTTAGCAGCACTTTAGCTTAGCATAAAGGCTTTAGGGCAGCCGGGCCTCCTACTGTTGAGGGGTCAGATTTACTTTTACACAACTTTTATAAATGCACGTTGCAGGTTGACTTCACCTCACGAACAGCGTCACACATGCACTTTGTAACAAGCGGAAATGTTACTGAACCATCCATGAAACTGTCACGTTACAGTGTTTTAATGATTTTTAATGATAGTTTTAATTTTAAATGAAAAAATAACAGCCTGTAATGTAATGAGTAATGTAACAATTTCATCAAAGTTGCATCTTAAGGACAATTTTCATCCCATTATCCAGCCAAACATTCCACAAACGGAAACTGAACAGCAGTACAACAAAAATAACTTATCATTTTAAAGTTAGAATAAACTTGCACGGCAAGCTAAACAACAGATCCATCATAAGATTGTATATAACCAGCTCCAGCGTCCTGTCTTATCAACGTGTGGATGATGAAAAACTAAACCTTCACACATCAAAACACAGACCGCATGCAGCGAGCCAGCTAAGAATGTATTTCTAACTGGTCCAACAGTGAGGACGCCAGCGCCGTTTCTGTCCTGGATCCCATTATTTCTTATTGCTCTTGCCAACAAATACAATGCAGTCTGATAACACTCAGTCTGCTGTCTCCTAATCTCATCCTTGTTTCCTCAGAATTTTAAAGTAGCATTTGACAACTTCCAAACAGATTTTATTCCAATGCCTACATTATTCCATATATTTTTGTCCAGTTTGTTTCACAACATGTTTGTGAGCATGTTAATTCCCTCTAAATGAAGTTGAACAGAATTAATAACCAGCAGCAGCAGCACTTGCTCCTCGTCTTCTGGCAGGAATGAATAAAAAGGCCAGTGTGAAACTCCATGAAGCCATTGTGCTTCAGGTGTGTATGCTGTATCAGCCCGAATCTTTACAGATTTGTCCAAATGTTGACACGTCCTCTCTGTTGTGCAATGGATTTGTGCGAACTGTTTGTTCACACGGTCTCAGAGACGGACAGTTCATGCAGACAGCTTGACTCTCAACACCATCTGGATGACGGTGTCTTTCTGTCTGTACCCTCTGCTCTGGTTTTGTCTCCCTCTCTCTCTCTCTCCCTATTTCTATTCCAAAGACCACCTGACCAATCTGTAGATGGTTGCCGCGGTAACCAGCAGTCAACAGCAGCAGCACCACCACGGGTCTACTTTGTTGCGTCGTGAGGGGAATTCAAATTATGCCTATTTGCAGAAATGACATAATAAAATCTTGCATCTTCCTTTTTTGCCCCGACATTTTAATGCCAGATGTGAAATACTGGCTCCATCATTGTGTTTGAGGGTTTTTTGCACATTTTAAAAT
Organism: Channa striata; assembly: GCA_033026295.1. Classification (NCBI taxonomy): domain Eukaryota; kingdom Metazoa; phylum Chordata; class Actinopteri; order Anabantiformes; family Channidae; genus Channa; species Channa striata. The sequence continues at coordinate 5,843,698 of CM065186.1, forward strand.
TAAACAAAACTACAAAATATTGGATGAAGAGAGAAACTAATGTCCTGGGTAAACGGAGACTCATTTGATTTTCAGCTATAAAATAGTTCAGTACATGTCACAAAGGTTTAGTTTTGTTCCTTGATTTTTAAATCTTTTTTTATTAAGTACTGTATGCCTTAAAAACATGAGTAGTTGTTTCTTCTTGGCTCTGTGTTGGACATTAATAATTTATACGTAATGATAAAGTGGTTGGCAGCTATCAGAAAAACAACTACGTTTGTAAGAACTACTGCAACACAAGCCCTCTGATTTACATGCAGACACCCACATGCATCTACTGAGAAATCACACAATACTCACAAATTGCTTATATGCACGTTTTCTTTTCTGCATGCATTTGTCCAAATTTCTCCACCGCCTTCATCTTCTCCTTTGATTTATTTAGGTTTATTGATGTGCCAATAAATTCCTCCTTGTCTTTGTGGGTCACTTTTATTGGTCCCTGTGGATTTAGGCTGTTGCTTTGAGCTGGTGACCGTCAAAGCTTTGGGATTGAATCTGACACACGATAAAAGAGGAATTGATTAAGGAATAAGGCTGGGCTGGATTTAATAAGAGGGGCCTTTATATATTTGTCAATGTCTTGGTGAAATATTTCCTCAATCTCAGGCAAATGTAATGTTATTATTATTTTAAGATATCTCATTGTTTTTAATTTAATAGCTTCAGTGTTGTTCAAATTGCTCAATCTCTCATTGTCCAACAGTGTGTATTTGGAAAAATTATTTGGACTTATTGCTTATGTAGATGTATAAAATACTTATCTGATGCTTTTGTTGCATCTTATCTTTCGCTTTAGCTTCTACTGTTTCACTTCTTACGCCTTAGATCAGTGAAGCTGAGTCAGGGTCCAGACCCGCAGTGAACTCCAGCTTTTCTGTTCCGGTTCGAGCTGGTAAATGTCAAATCTGATCCCCTTGACTCTGCAGGACGTATATTTTTATTTTCCTGTTTTTGTGTGTGCAGACAGTTTTAATTCACTTTGTATAGGAGTTACCTTCGTATGGTGTTGCCTCTCTGACCTTCCACGGCTGCTGATGTGTCAGGATAAATTATAATTTCTTATACAACATGTGCGAGTTGCCATTTATTGAAAGCGCATATACTGTACATCATCTCAGGAAAGCCCACTCAGTCACCCGCAGTCAGTGTGTGTCTGCTGTGTCAGGCAATTTGATTTCCTCCATTTAGCCTTGTAATCCTACCTTTTATTTATTTATTATCATGCCTCGGGCTGAGTGCTGTGGGTCATCTGACTGAAGTTCTTTCTTCCCGAACAGACGAACTGATGCTGAATCTAAATAAGCTTTATAAAATACCAGGATTTCATCAAAGTGGTTATTATTGTTAGTGATTTGTTAGGCTCTATGTTGTTCTAACGGAATACTTTTAGAAATAAATAATAAATTAAATCTAGCATATTCTAATTTTTATATTGAAATTGTTTGCAGGCTAGAAATTAAGTTTTTTTTGTGTTTCATAACTGTCACGAATCATACTTTTTTAACAGTCCCAAATTAAGTTTTTTTTATTACAAATATAGTGTAATAACTAGTTTCAGCAGCTTGTATAATGTCTCTGTTATATTCTGAGTTTATGTCTGAATAAAAATGCAGCGTCTAGCTGCATCATCAGTTTTCCTTACTAGCCTGTAGCCTGCTTCCTTTAGTCATTGGTCATGCATTACTGTTAAAACTACACTGTAAATCCAAACTTCTTTGGCAAACAGTGATGGACGTTTAAACAGTGAGACTTGGAATAGAGCTTCAGTCAGTCCATCATCTCGTAGTATATCCTGTTCAGATCTTCAATCGTTTTGTCCAGCTCAGCAGTTTGAACTCTCATGAAGGAGGATTTACTGCAGGACTGTTGTATTAGAGTGACTTAGGTCAAGTTTGGTGTACATATTAATATCTGACAACTGAATATTAAATAATTAATTTACAGCCCTTTGAAATAAATGTAAAACCTGAACAATAAAAACAACCCCCTATAATAAATCACTGGGTGGCATTGAACTCCGTCCCTATCACACTGTCCTCCTCTGCCGGCTGCTGGTGTGGACTCGCAGGATCCTACACTGTCCTGTTTGGTTCGGGAGGGAGGGAGCTGTGGACTCGGTGAATCCACCAGAACCTGCTCCGTTTTAACATATGTGGCACAGTGGGCTGAATGGTTGGCACATGAAGTACCACACACACAGAGCTGATGAAACTTGAATCCTTAACTGTATGGAGGCTTTTGTGATAATGATCAGAGGCACAAGCTGGGGCCATTGGCCAACAAGCTTGAGCAAGATTCTAATTATTTCTTCACCTGCTGAAGTTGCACCAGTTGTTGTTATGATTTAGGAAGATTATAAACTCCAAATGCTCGTTTTGCGCCGAGTCCTTAAAGCTACAATATGCAACTTACGCAAGTGCAAACATTGTCAAAGTAAATCCACTTTGCCCAGCTCTTCGTGTACTCCTCCTTATGAACTGCAATAAATCATAACGCTCCAACACGCACTTATCAAGTAGAAATAATGGAAATTCTTTGATTTGTTAGAAGGGTCAGCTCGTTTCAAAGCTTTTAGGAGTCAAAATCTCTGAGACACACTTGCAGCAGTGCACTGATTTTAGGTTACAATGCGTAAAGTTTACACACCACCTCATGGCATGTTTTGAAGCATATTTCTATTGATAAAAGCATTTTAAAATGTTACTATTTAAAAAGCACAGTATGTATCTTTCAACAATGAAACAGACCTGTGGATTCTACAGTACTACTACTACTACTACTCTTTCGGCTTTTCCCATTAGGGGTCGCCACAGCGAATCATCCTTTTCCACTTCACTCTATCCTGGGCATCTTCCACTCTGACACCAGCTAACCTCATGTCCTCTGTTAGGACATCCATATTGGTCGTCCTCTTGATGTTCGCCCTCTTGCCTGGCAGCTCCATCTCCAACATCCTTCTACCAATAAATTCACTATCCCTCCTCTGCACATGTCCAAACCATCTCAATCTGGCCTCTCTGACTTTGTTTAACACAGGCAACGGTTGTCCCTCTGATGAACTCATTCCTAATTCTGTCCAACCTTGTCACTCCTAAGGAGAACCTCAACATCTTCATCTCTGCTGCTTCCATCTCTGCCTCTTGTCTCTTTCTCACTGCTACTGTCTCTAACCCATAGAGCAGAGCTGGTCTCACCACTGTCCTGTACACCTTTCCTTTGAGTCTTGCTGACACTCTTCTGTCACACAACACTCCTGACACTTTCCTCCACCCATTCCAACCTGCCTGCACTCGCCTCTTCACCTCTTTTCCACACTCCCCATCACACTGAAACCCCAAGTACTTAAACTCCTGCACCTTCTTCACCTCAGCCCCTGTAACCTCACACTTCTACCTGGATCCTCTCGTTTACACACATGTATTCTGTCTTACTACGACTGACTTTCATACCTCTTCTTTCCAGAGCAAACCTCCACCTCTCCAGCTGTTCCTCCACCTGCTCTCTACTCTCACTGCAAATCACAATGTCATCTGCAAACATCATTGTCCAGGAGATTTCTGTCTGACCTCGTCTGTCAACCTGTCCATCAGCATAGCAAACAAGAAGGGACTCAAAGCCGATCCTTGGTGTAGTCCCACCTCCACCTTGAACTCCTCTGTCTGACCCACGGCACATCTCACCACCCGTCATGCTCCTCTCATACATGTCCTGAACTACTCTGACGTACTTCTCTGCCACTCCCGACATCCTCATACAGTACCACAGCTCCTCCCTCGGCACCCTGTCATACGCCTTCTCTAAATCCACAAACACACAATGCAGCTCCTTCTGACCATCTCTGTACTTTTCCATCAACAACCTCAAAGCGAAAATGGCGTCAGTGGTGCTCTTACGGGGCATGAAACCATATCAGTGGTGCTCTTACGGGGCATGAAGGAGACTTTATTGTCCTTTGTAATTAAATTAAACTGCTGGTGAATTATTGGATGTTTTAAAATAACTTTATAGAAATATCCACTGTGTATTAATATCAAGGTTAAAAAAAAAATCGCAACAAGCAAAGTACAGTAACAAGCCCCCAACCCACATTTAATCAAATGTAAAGCAGCCGCGTATATTCTCTGGAGATTTGAGACGTAATGTTTGACAGATGCACAGACGCCGCTCGATCCAAACCTCACCCAGGCTGGATTTCAGTAACGGATAAAACTCCTCGGAATTTAGCATTTTCAGGAGGACGGTGCTGTAGTTGACAGACGACCAGCTCAGCCAACGATGTCCTACCAACAAAAACTTGGCTTATCGTGTGTGAGGCTTTGCCCCGTGTGATTTCGTCGACTTTAGAGCCACATCGCTGGTTAAGTGTCACAAACAATCTCCAAGTACAGTAGAGTTTAGATCCGTGCGTCTCCAAACGCCTCACTCTATATTAAACCCTCCTTTCGTCTTTGCGGTTACATACTGTGTGTTTGTTGAGGAAATAAGCTCTTATTTGAGTCTCTGGAGCTCTGTTCGGCTCTGAAGTGCAACTCAGAATAAAGGTTGACGAAGCATAAAGAACAGCAGCTCCCAGTTGCCTCTTTTCTTTTTGGTCCGTCGGCCGTGCCAGACAACAGCAGGCTCAGGTGGCAGACATGACTTATTTGGGTTCATTACAAACACCTGAAACTGACCCCTCTTGCTCTCACACACATACATGCACACATTGTTTAGCGAGCTACAAACAGAGACACAGTAAGTCATTTCTATCCACTTTATTAAAAAATAAATAAATAAATGAAGTCCTGTAAGCATGTAACCTGTAAGCATGTGCGCCGTGTGCAATATTAATTTTCCGCCGCTTTTGTCGGCTCGCATGTTTGCACACTTTGCTTGAATGACAGTGGCACGTCTCCTCTCCAGTAGTCGTAATCCGATCGTTCCTGTACTGTGAGAGGCAGCTTGGAAACACTATATTCAAAACATGATCATCCACTTGGAGGCTTTAGGGGGATTATGAATGATCAGGTGAATGTACCTGGAGTGGAGGTGTATAGGTAACACCTTACAGCTGTTCTCCTAAACTGAAACTGAGCAAACACACATGAAACATTTATAAAATGTATAGTTTGTCCTATACAAAGATGTACGCTGCCAGATAACTAGTCAACCTCAAAGACCGACCTTTAAGAAGTTGATGAATGTCTTCTTTAGCCTTTACGAGAACGTTTCAAAAGTGAACTTAAATGATTTTTAGTTTTGCTTTAAGACAAAACTACTAACAAAAAACATGAGTTATTGCATTTGCCTGAATAAATAAGCTTCAAGACAAATTTAAAAAATGCAGGCTCCTACTATATAAGAGTGGAACAAAATGTAATAATACAATAAAATATTAAACGATATGAATAGTATGGAGGTTTGAATTTTGAAATGCTGTCAGAAAGACAGAGATAAGACATTTCATTTGGTGAGAGGAATAAAGGTTCTTTCGAACTCATGTATTGCCCATTTATCGCCCGACTCGGCCCAGCACTACTTTTCTAATAAGGACGAGCACACGATTAAATCACAGTACTAGGAGTAAGAGGTTTGTCATTGTCCAATTTACGGAAAATACAAGTTAAACACAGCAGCAAGATTTCTTCATAGATTTTTAAACATACGATCATAGTGAGGTTTTACATCACTTTCTATTGGATTCTCACAAAAAGAAGAAAAACTGAACTAAAGAAAATAATGACGCAATAAGTCGATTTGACAAGAGGCTTGTTAACAGCGGTTTGTTCAAAGATGTGAAAAAATGGCAGACGGTACGTTGTGTATGTGAAACTGTAACAGTGGTTACCCTGGTAACGGAACGTTCCACCTGAAAATGAGTGCTCGTGGTGGCTCCGCATATACTATATAATGACTTTACTGTTTTTATTACACGTTTCTGGTGATTGTAAAGACTCTTTTCTCTTGCTTCCATTTGCTCAAAAGTAAAATATTGTTTGTACAGAAGTGAGAGATACTGTCATTATCTGTACCGGAGTGACTGTTTGGATAAACCACACCGTAACCTCGTAGTTTTAAATTTTCTCTGATATATTCTTTGATTCTGTGCAGCAGAAAACTGAACTTGCTGACATCACGTGGAGCATTTGTAAAACGGACTGTCGTCCTAAATGTTTAAAGACTCTGGTGTTTGGTCTGAATTCACATGTTTACATATACTTTCTTCCCCGTGAAACCAGACTCTATTGCTCGCACTTGACCCCTGTCCTTCCTGTACCTGAACTGATCTCTCAATCGCTCCCTGCACTGTATGCACATGCAGCTTTTCCTTTCTGAAACTCAACTCATCTGCCGCCTGTGCGGGTGTAGGTTTTCCCGCAGTCATACCACAGTCACCGATATCTTTCAGCCGACCCACCGGGCCCACTGCAGGGCTCAGGCTGACAGCAAATACCTTTTTGTGTATTTAGGGACCAGGAGATCAGGGGCAGTCAGGGTTTTGCGGTCAGTGTGTGTTTCACTGTCTGAAATTTGACATGCTGCTGGAAGGTGGTTGGTGAGTCTCTCATTGTGATCCATGGTTTGTTTCCAGGGAGGAGAGCACTGCTACTATCACGGGGTGTGCGGGGGCTGCCGGGCTCCTGGGCTGCGCTGTCCACCTGCCACGGCCTACGGTGAGTCAGACACTGGGGCTACGTGGTGAGCCATAAGTTCAAGGACTCGCCCAAACCATTCGAAGCTTGTGACGGTAAAACACTTTTCGAGCTCAGTGTAACAAGTATTCAAGTAGAAATTTTGTTTTTGTACGGTGATAATAAAAAAAAAAAAATAATAATTCATTTATTTATAAAGATCTTTATAATTGTGAGCAAATTGTGAGTTAGCTTAGCTTATCTTAGCAGAGCACAAAAGCAGAAAAAGATTTGAAAAGTTTGAAAGCTGCGATATCCAGCATCTCTAATTAACATGTTTTATTTGCTTTAATTTGTACCAAAAGACTAAAAAATATCCAATATGCTGCTCAGTGTAATAAAGGTTCTTCTTCTTCCTCTTCTTCATTGTGAATATTTACCAAAACTATTCCTCCTTCACACAAAAACTCTTACTCCAAAGAGGTCAAGTTAACAAAAATATTTTAAAAAAACATTTCTTAATTTATATTTATTCCTAACATGTCTTAATATCCTAAGGATTACCAGCCCAGCTCCTGCACATTCCTGGTTATTCTAGTTGCCATATTTGTAACCTACTGCTGTGTTTCTATATATTTTCAGAGGGATGTTTTCTGATGGGAAATTCTCATATGGAATCGAACCTGTCGGCCCTGAAGAGGTGAGTCAGAATCAACTAGTAGTAAACACAAGCATATCTATTTCCTGGGTATCAACAAGGTCATGTGAAAAATGTCCCGAGAAATTGGCATAAATATTTGAAAATATGGTTGACATCTTTGCAGTAGGGCTGTGTCGGTGTCTGTCTTCGCGGCGAACTGAAAATCCAGACAGTGTTACTTTATCTATTGGAAAGTATGGAGTTGATACACAATCCTGTCAATTTCTGAGAGCGAGATCCTCTAACAGAGAAGAGAAGAGAAGGGAGAGGACGAAAAATTGAAGACAAACAAGGTTGAGAGGCTTTTTAGAACTTTCGAAATATTCCGATTTGATTTTCGTATGGATGTAGTATTAAAAAGAGATGTTTGACAGAGGGGCCACAGGGAGCGAGAAGAAAGTGTTTGGATTGCAGGAGGCTGAGCTTTTTTCCATTAGGGCCCACGGTAATTGAAGTACAGCTCAATTACACAGACTGGAGAACTGGATCAATAGCCTCTCAGCTCATCTTCAAACTCCTTCACTCTCTCGCTCTCTCTCTCTCCCTCCTCGGGTCTGTACCTCAGTTGGGCCATTTTCATAAAGTATTTATTCTCAGCTCAAGTGTACCACAGTGTCCAATAGTGTTATTGCCATTATGACATCCCAGCGAATGATTAATTATGCATCAGAGCACTTTCCTCCCCGTTGATCCGTCTCTACCTCAGAGGACACGCGGGACGCAGGAAAGCTTTTAAGTTCGAGGATGGAACAAATCACTCGCAGTTGCGTGATTTTTTTAAAATGGTGTTTTTCTTTTGTCTGAGGCGATGTCATCACACATACACGGCTGTAGTTGGTGTTTTGTATATTTAAAGCTATAACCATCCAAGTCATTGTGCGCTTTCATAGGAAAGAGTTCTGTACTTTGTCTTTTGATGGTCAAAGTCTGTTTCATCTTTAAAGGGTAAATTCAGATGTGATTCCTCTTTCCTTTGAGATGACTTTCACTTTTTATCTGGCCTTCTTGGAAGAGTCAAGAACCAAAACTGAACCCTTAGTAGAATCTTAAGTCTTTTTAAAGATTTTTGTGGATAAAAAAACATTGTTTTAACTTCTGCTTTTTGAACATTGGACTTTATCTCTTTACTGTTTTGCAAGTTATAAGTGGTGATTAGTAAGTTAAACATAATTCTTTGGCTTCCTCTTCAGGAGCAGGATGACCACATCGTATATCGTATGCCCGACATTGACCTGCGACCACCTCCCTGTCCAGGTAGGTCCACCATCGCGTCCACGGGAAACTTCTAAATGTTGGTCTTAGGCTTTAGCCACAAGCCTAAGTGACATAAAACCAGCTGCACAAATCCAGACATGATCAAATTTGAGACATACTCATATTTTGATTGAACTTGTGATGTGATTCTCCTTGTTTTGCAGTTAAAGAAAAAACGCATTTAAGACCTTGATGGTTGTTAAGTCAGATATGAGATTATGAATGAATGTGACAGGATGTAGCTCAGGCCAAATGCTGCCTGCCATTACTTGTCTGGAGGCAGCACATCCTACGTGACATTAAATTCTCTAAAGCAATCAAATTTTCTGTAATGTAAGTCGGCCTCTTGGTTGCATCTTACACACACACACACACACACACACACACACACACACACACACACACACACACACACACACACACACACAGTGTGTCCTTGGGTTGTCCAGCTGCCCTCCCTGTCCTTTCTGAATGTCTTATTTGGCCGCATTTCTAATCTACCTCTCCTCTTTGTCTTACACCCATCTCCCTCTCCGGATTTCTCTCTTCCCCCTTTCCGGTTACCCGACCCCTGCCAGCCTCGACCATTTTAGCCTGTTATACTCTCCCCTTTCCTCCCCTCTCCTGCACTGGCTGTGTGATATTGATTTCTGCCGCGTATCATTTGACTGAAATACATGGTTACATTCATCCCTAGACTGATGACTAGCCACTTTGCTCTCTCACTTACACTGCTATGTCTCTCAACCGTGTGTGTGTGTTTGTGTGTGTGTCTCAGGCTGCTCCGTGAACAACACAGAGCCAGAGGAGCAGACAGACAGCCACAGAGAGCGAGACGGAGAGCTGCAGGATGGAGACAGCGGGTCTGAAAGAGATAAACCGGTCTTAACAGGAGGACTGAGGCGGTCAAAGAGACAAGTCAGTTTTCATCCAGCTTCTGGTCTCCCCACACACACACACACACACACACACGGGAGGGGCTGTTAGGAGCATCTCGTGCACTAATCAAAGTGTCAGCACATCTTTCACGTTATGCTTTTTCACACATGCTGATTGCTTGTCTCGGGTTTTCAGCTAATAAAAATAGAATCTTGACGTGGGAAACAAAGGAGAGACGGAAGCGGTTTTGCTAAGAAGCCGCTTAATGACTGACTGACTGGTGCTTTCTCAAGGACAATAGCGTGTTTGTGCGCTCACTTTGAGTAATTGCTTCCCCTGCTGAGTTTGTGTGCGCGCGTTGCGTTTATCTATGCCTGTGTCCTGTGTGAAGGTTATTTTGACAGCGAATCAAAAGACAGACTGTGTGGACTTGTTTTGCCCCCCTCCAGGTGCGGAGAGGCCAGCGCACCGTCCAGACCGAGACCAAGTACATTGAGCTGATGGTTGTCAACGACCATGAACTGGTATGTGTGAAGCTGACAGCTCCGCGTTTTGTTCTTTACCTTCCTGTAATAAAAGATGAGCGCGACTCCGATGAAAGTCACTCGGTGCAGATGACGATTAAAGTAGTTTTTCCCTCTTTTTTAGTTTGTGCAACTCCATCGGTCCATGACTAAGACAAAGAACTTTGCCAAAGCTGTGGTGAACATGGCTGATGCGGTGAGTGATCTGTTAGTAACCACAAAAGTGAAAATGTTGTTGGAGTCGACTATAAACCTTGTTTTTTCCGTCATGAGTTTTTTTTTTCCCGTCGCTTCACAGTGAGTCTATTGTAGGACGTCTCTTGAGCTTACAGGACAGGACAGTTGCCACAATTCAGAGCTTTTTTCCTGCAGATAAGACATTCCTGGCTCGGACAGCTGCCATCCCTTATTTACACAAAGCCACCAGCATTTTTGTAGTCTGATATCTAGTTCATTTATATTTTACCTCTCACTGATTTGACCGATTGTTTGCTGTAACATATGTAATTCGTATTAGTTCTGTTTTCCATTACAAATCTTTCACTCATTTCACAGCATTACTAATACTGATGCAAAGTATTGGTTGATGATGAACACTGGTTTATTCCTTTTGGTTGTATGCCACAAGGTCATAAACATGCATTTTGTCCAGGCTCATATTCTAATCAGTTCATCCATAAGTTTACTTGGATGTTTATGCCAGATGTGAAGAAATTCCACCCAGGCATTCCCAGGATGTCATGTTCACAAGAATGGAAGACATGTAAGATCACAGTGGCCTTGACCTTTTACTCCCCATATTGATTTAGTTTGTGTTTGAGGCCGAGCGATTTCATGTCGTCTGTGATTTTACAGCCAGTGACAAACCTCAGAGCTCTGTCAGCAGTTTGTGCAGCTGATCGGAAAGGGATTATATTCCCAAACTGTCAAATCAAGTGCAGAACATTCCACCCTGTTCTTGCATCAGCATGGGGAACCCTTTACTGAGTGGGGACGAACGCACTGATGTTGGTTTCCATGACAACATACTGCTGACTGCCTCCTCCCACTTGACAGCTAAAGTAGACAGACACAGCCTCCATCTCCATTATTTGTAATATTTAAACCTTGTAATAATGCAAATGCCAAGCCTGTCCTCTTGAAAACAGATGCTGAGCTGGAGTTGCTCACATCCACATAAAATGTATTTTTGTATTGTATTTTTATTTCTGGAGTTGTAGCTTTCTTTGGTATTTATTTAAACACTGGAAATGTTCTTTATTCTGGAAGTAGTTTTCTGCTTCTTAAAAATCAAATAGAACTACTTCAAGACAAAAGCTATTAAATTCATTTAGTTGTTAGAATATAACTGGTCTGATTTTGTTAGGATCTATTTTTTCCTTTGTTACAGTCACATGAAACATTTTTTTTTAAAACAGTATTTTTTCTCTTTACTATATGTGGTTGTGGACATTTTATCTTCAAATATTAGAGTTTGTCTCAAATGTTGTAATTTCAAAATGCAGTTTGCAGTTTATTTCACGTTTGATGTAATTTAGGCTGCCATTTGCCGAAAACTTTTGTCTTGAATGACACAAAATCATCTTGTATTTTCATTTAATATGTCTTCACTTTGCTCTTTTGACCTGTTTGCTTTAGATTGTTTTTTGTCTTTCATCTTTAAACTTTATTGACAAGAACAAATTTCCTAAATGAGCTTGCATCTCTCTTCTTGCTCGTGATCTTCACTTTTGATGTGTCCAGATATACAAGGAGCAGCTCAACACGCGCATCGTCCTTGTCGCCATGGAAACCTGGTCATCTGAAAACAGGGTCTCCGTGGGTGATGACGCGTTGCTCACTCTGCGCGACTTCATGAAATACAGGAAGGAGAGCATCAAGGAACGCTGCGACGCCGTGCATCTCTTCTCGTAGGTTCACTCTCCCAAATTGTTTCTTTTTCTCCATCCTCTGAAATATTCTTTTTGTTCTTCTCCTGCTTCTTCCGCTATTGCTCTTCTTCTTCTTCTTCTTCTCCTCTTTCTGCCTCTCCTGCTTCTCCTCCCTCATCATCTTATTTCATCTTCTTCTTTGTCATCATCTTCTGTTTCTTGTGCTTCACCATCTACTTTTTTTCTGCGCCGCCTCTTTCGCCATCTTCTTCTTCTGCTCTTTCTTCTCCTCCTCCTATTATAACGGCAATGCCACTGTCTTTACCACAGAGGGAGGACATTCATGAGCGCCCGCAGTGAAGCGGCCTACATTGGGGGCATCTGCTCACTCACCAGGGGTGGAGGCATCAATGAGGTTAGAAATGCTCATTACAGTGCACAGTATTAAACAAAGAAACTTTGCAGATCAATGTGTCCAATTAACTTCCTAATTATTATGGTTTCAAAGCTTGATTTGTTCTATATGTCTTCAGTATGGCAGTGTGGGTCCCATGGCCATCACTTTATGCCAGAGTCTTGGTCAGAACATCGGTATGCTGAGGAACAAGGAGCGACCAGCTGCAGGTATGACGAATATACAACACTGCAGATGTTGGTTAAGACCCTCCACAGGGAATCATGGGAGAGGGGCAGGTAGCAGTAAAGGTGTTTATTTTTTTGACAACTTTTACATAATTTTATATATAAAAGTGCATCTTTGATAATATCATTACCACTTATTAAATTAAATTCATCCCTGATAAAAAACAATCGCGTCACCTTAAATAACAACTCCCTCAAGTGGTGAAGGTTCAGCGGTGCAGGAGATCATCTTAAAAAAAGTGTTCAGAAAAACAGAGCTGGCAGGCTGCATTAGGTGACTTATACTGAATCTAGTGCAGTTTATATTGTTCATAGAGGTATTTGTTCATTTAGCTCAGTCTCACTGACATTAATGGTTTTGCAACACATTCTAAAATGACCAGGCAATTAACTCAGCACCTATATCTTTGTTCCTCCGTGGCCTGAACAGGCTCATTGAGTTGGGAGGTGGGAACAGGGTGGAGTCATCAGATGTAACTATAATGACCCTAAGACGGCTCATAAACCCCTAAGACGGTGGTCGGTGGGTGTTGCCCCCTTGGTGGATGTGTGAAGTGGTCTTAAACTTTCTGGGGATGGATGAAAGGGCAGCAAGAAAAATGAAAGACAATCTCTTCTTTTCTCCTCTCTCTTCTCTGAAGAAGCTACTTGGAAAAGTAGTGACACGTTTCTAACCAAGAAGAAAAAAGTCCGGTTAACATGATTCCATCTTTGGTTGGACTGAGAATCTTCAGACATAGAACACTATTAAATCAATAACAGCAGGATAAACAGTGGGACTTTAGTATCAGACTGGATTTGTTTCATGTTGGTACCTAATAAACTGCAAACTGACGCAAATGTTGTTTCTCTGCGGCCAGACTGCAGGTGTCCAGACCCGTGGCTCGGCTGTATCATGGAGGACACAGGGTATGCACGCTTTTTTAAACAAAATCAGAAACCTTTACTTTAAGAGGATTCTGCAATATCAGAACCCTTATTTTTGTGTGAAATATTACAGTAATGCATCTTGTATTCATACGTTTTATTAATATGTTGTGTAATTTTAAAGCACCCTTGTAAAAGTACCCAACCTTATCTAAACTTTGCCAAATTAGATTTAAATTTTAAATATTTTAAGACATTTTATTTAGAAATCTAACAAACAATTCTAACAGTTAGTGATGTCTGAATGTTTTCTGTGCCAATCAGCTACTACCTGCCTAGGAAGTTTTCTCGATGCAGCGTAGACGAGTACCTGCGGTTTCTCCAACAAGGAGGCGGAAGCTGCCTCTTCAACAAGCCCAGCAAGGTGAGAGATGCTGTGTTAATGATACAAAGCCTCCTTGAAGGAGACAGACATTTTAGAAAACTCTTTGCTCTGTTAATCATTATGTTTTAATCTGCTAAATAATAAAGTTGACTTATCCGAAAGATGTATTTCGCGGCAATGGAACAGAATTAACAAGCAGAAAAAACAGACATTGATGTTATTTCCATCCCCAGATTGTCCAGGTTTATTATTTAGCATGCATCACCTGCTGTGTTTAATTTATAGAGTGATTAATTTTATTTAGCTGATGTTTTTTTCCTGTAGCTTTTAGACCCACCAGAGTGTGGAAATGGATATGTAGAGCTGGGAGAGGAATGTGACTGTGGATCGCTAGTGGTGAGTCTCCTCATGTTAACCAGAGGTAGTAGAAGAAAACAAAATTAATACGTAGACAAGCACGTGTCTACAGACGTTCTACGTGCTCAACCAAGAAAAGTCTATTTAAAACATCCTTAAATTTGATGCTGTTAAATGTCCAGATTTGTTCAACAAACTACCTTAAGTTGCAATTATGGCAATTTAATTTTCTACTGAGTCATATAAAAACATGGCACAGATGTTGGATCGATTTAAATAAGTTTACGTAGTGCCAGGTTGTTTATTGCCAATAATATATCATCCATTATAATGATATATAATGTTAGTATTTGTTACTCAGTCATCTACAAAGCTGTCAATTGAATTTAGTGGAATAAAAAACAATAAAACATTACAAACAGTACAATATTTCCTTCTGTATTGTAATAGAGTGAAGGTCAAATAAAATTAAGTACCTACTCAAATATAGTACTTGAGTGATTGCAGTTAGTTGGAAACCACCAAACAAATGTGTTTGGTGGTTTTAATGTCTGTGCGGTGCAGCGGTATTATTTCCATCCAATATAGTAATGGACTTGTAAATATAGGTTTTATCTTTTTATCAATCGCTACAACCTCCACTATAAACATAAATCTTCTAGTATTTTTTAGGGAAGGGCTTTTTATTTGTTGCTCACTGAACTAACAACGCCCCGGTGGACTATACTTAGCACAGAGGCCCTGCTCATTCAGCTCTGCCCACAGTTGAGTTGTGTTTTGTCAGACGATCGGGAAAACTTCGTGATCTGTGCTGTAAATTTCTCCTGACCTGCAGGAGTGTGCACGGAGTGGAGCCAGCTGTTGTAAGAAGTGCACACTTACCCACAATGCCATGTGCAGCAATGGGCTTTGCTGCAGGGACTGCAAGGTGAGCTGCCTCCTCAGACCGCGCAATCTCTCGCTCTTCGTCTCCATTTTGCCAGAAGTTTGTCTCATTTAGATTCTTCCGTCTCTTCCTTTTCTGCGGTTGTTTTCTGACAGTATGAGCTGAGAGGGGTGACCTGCCGTGACTCTGTCAATGACTGCGACATTCCTGAAACCTGCACAGGAGACTCCAGTCAGGTAAAAGAAGCTGTGGGTGCTTCGGAAAAAAAAGACAAAAAAAAAAAAAGACAAATCAATCAGACTATTTAGCAAATCTCCTTCATCTTGCAGTGTCCTCACAATGTCCATAAACTGGACGGCTACATGTGTGAGACAGGCCAGGTAAAGTCAGGCCACGTGCCGAGCGTTTGTTAGCGCTCCCCTTGTGATATTAAAACACTTCTTTGTTTGTCGTCTTCATCATCGTGTCCTCTCTGCTCGTCTTCCTCCTCAGGGTCGCTGTTATGGAGGCCGTTGTAAGACCAGAGACAGCCAGTGCCGGACTCTCTGGGGCTACAGTAGGTTTGCATTCGATATATATGTTTTACAACTTGGGGGGCTGGACTGTTGTTTTGTGTTTGGTTATGGCTCTGAGAACTTGCAGGGTTAAAAAATTTTACACATTTTGAGCGTTTTATGTTTTTTTTAAATGGGCTCAAACAATAAAAGCAATGCCACATGTTTTCGTGGATTGCATAGTGCAAGTGAAAGTCTCTATTCTCAGACTCAGCTGACAGGTTCTGCTATGAAAAGTTGAACTCTGAGGGCACAGAGAAAGGAAACTGTGGTCCAGACTCCAGCGGTCAAGGATGGGTTCAGTGCAACAAGCAGTAAGTCAACGTTGCTAATTATTATAAACTCTTAAGATGCATCTTTGAATTTGCAGCATTATCTTTTCATTCCTTCTTCCTTTCTTGCGTCTGTTAGAGATGTTCTGTGCGGTTTGCTGCTGTGCACCAATCTGACAGCTCAGCCGCGGTTTGGCGAGCTGCAGGGAAAGCTCACCAGTCTGACGATCCACCACCAGAACCGATACCTGGACTGTAGGTAAGTCGGCTTTTCGCTCGTATCTTTGTGAGTTTGAAGAGATCACCAAACGCAGAAAGTTGCTTGATCAAACTGGCATCCCCACTACGTGTAAGTTTAAGTTTTGTATGTCCTTAAGATCAAATGTGATTTCAAATAGTGAGAAGACAACAAGGGATTAAAGGTAGAGTATAAGTAGATGATGGAATATACCTTTAATCCCTTGTCTTCTCACTATTTGAAATCACATTTGATCAGTAGATGATGGAATATAAAGGGAAAAGATTAATTATGACAGAGTATTTAGAGATGCAGGTACCTGGTATTGGTACCAGTTTGTCTATTTTCTAGTTTTACTATTTTTTTAATTTCACTAATAGTTTGAGGTTTAGCTTGGACAAAACATTTTAAAAAACATATCTGAAAAGGCCCATCTGGAAAATTGTGACTTTTCTTACTATTTCCTGACATTCTATTGTGAAAACAAATTGGAATATTAGTTCATCATGAAACTGAAAATCTTTATGGCAACTCTACGCTGCAGTCGGTAAACAAATTTCTTGTGTGACCATGTGACTTGCAGAGGGGGCCATGCTGTGCTGGATGATGGTCTTGACCTGGGCTATGTGGAGGACGGGACCCCGTGTGGACCCAACATGATGTGTTTGGAGCGTCGTTGCCTCCCTGTCAGCACCTTCAACCTCAGCACCTGCCCAGGCTCCTCGTCCTCGCGTATATGCTCCCACCACGGGGTGAGTCTGTCCCACTGTGCCAGATTTTCTTGTTGGATATTGTGTTTTAGATCTTATGGTGGTTGCAAAACAATACAGCTTTATGAATCGCATCAAGTACTGAATGCTTTGGCATGTTTTGCTCCTGCAGACTTGCAGTAATGAGGTGAAGTGTATCTGCGATCCAGACTATACAGGGAAGGACTGCAGCGTGTTTGACCCCATCCCCGACCCCACCCCACCTGACGGCCCAGAGAAAAACCGAGGTAAACCACACTCAGCCATTTGCCTCAAACAACCGAACAGTAACAGTAGTCCTGAGAGAAAATAATATTCTTAAAGGTCATTTGACTCAACATAGCTTTATTTTTTTCAAAAAACATACAAATCATCCACACAGGTCGGCTTGAACTATTTAAATAATAGATGACCAGAATGGCGCCCAACTAACTTTCCAACTACTGAACATATTTGAACAACCGCATGAATAAAAAATGAGACTTTCTAGCATCTTATAAAATAAAATAAATCCTGGGTAGTTATACTTATACAGCTCATGATAAAAACAAACAAACCTTAAAACATGAAATAAAGATATTTGAATAAAAACTAATGGAAAAGCAGCATGTGATTAAAATTGAAATGCTGGCTCTTATTTAATTGTCACTTGTTCTTTGCCCATTAAAGGAATATTTATTGCTTTTGCAAAAGAATATTGCTGTATTTATCACCGTGTAGAACTACTTAAATTCAAACTAAAACCATTCCGCACAAGAAATTAATGTTTACACACCAATACATTATATGCACGTGACCCTCAACCCCATTATTTTGTGTGATCCTCCGAAGTCACTGCACTAATGGCTTCATTTATCATCAAATATTTTTAAAAAGTGTTCGTTTTGCGGATGTCTCCCGCCTTTGACGGCTTTCATAGAGATTCAGTGTTTACAAGATAACCACAATTCATATCTTGTCACACTATTCAGCACTCTCACATGCTGTTTCTGTCTTTACTGGCTGACCCCTCGGCTCCCACAGGTCCCAGTGGAACAAATATCATTATAGGTTCGGTCGCTGGTGCAATTCTGCTGGCAGCGATAATCTTGGGGGGAACTGGCTGGGGATTTAAGTAAGAGCTCTGGCATGCCTCCATCTGTGTGTGCGCCTGCTGTGTCTTTGTGTCCGCTAACACACACCCGCTCCTCTGCACGCTGTGTTAACCATCCTCACAACCAGGATCTGCGTGGGTTTATTAATAATAATGTGAACGTGGTCAGAGGATGAGCGAATGACTGACAGTTATTAACCCTCATAATTCTTTTGAGTCGTAGGCTTTTTGAGATTTCTACTGAAGCATGAAATTACTGGCAGGTGTCACTACTTTGCATGGTATGTGGCATTTAGTGAATATGCTAAAATCTATTTTAAAATGTTAGTCTAAAGTTGTTTTATTAATAATGAGCAGATATGGAATCTAGTCCTGAGAGTTAAATAATGCATTACTTAAATTTCAAAAATCACCAGTTTTTTTTAATGAATGAATATATGAATATTTAGTTTTTGTTACTGATTTAAGCTGGATATTTTTGGAAGTTAGATTGCTCATCAGACTAAACTAGACCTCAACTAAGTGTTTTACGTTTAGCAGACCAGTCGATTGGCTTAGTGTCGCAAATGTTGTCAGTTCTTTAATGTATTTTTTGTAAATTGAAAAGCATTTTGGTTGTTCTCTAATAAATCAATAGACATTTAATCTTTTTAAAGAATGCATTGATTAATCAGGCACCAATTTGAAAAAATCATAATAATTAGTAGTTAAAATAAAGTTGCCCTATACACTGGAAATGAAATCAGGTCATCTCTAGGGTTAAGACTACATTAGCCCCTATTATCATTCTGTAACATCCAAAATGTCGTTGGCATTATGATATTTTTAGGCAGCAGGTAGAATGCATTAATTGAATTACGATATTACTGTTTCTTCTTTTTTATAGTTTATCAACAGGCTGAAAGTATTATACATGTGTATTAATAACTAGCTTGAATAATCTTGGTATTGGCTCCGATGTAAAGATGCAGGTTTCCTCCTGTGCACAGTCCATAAGCTGATGAAGCAGCCGTGTTTATTCGCGTAGCCTCTCTCCTCTTGTTCTCTGCACGGCTGGATTTTATTGCACCTTTCCTTTCTGTAGTTGGTTTGTTCAGTGCTTTCTTCCCTCATCCGAGCTTTGCCGTGGCATGTCTGCAGCATGCAAAGAATCAAACGCTTGAGTGGCCGTAACCTTTTCATTACTTGTCCATTTTGTAAACTACTGCTCGTCCACATGAAGGAAAACTTACCTGTGTGTCACTTATTCTGTCGTTGTCTGCTCCCTTCATCTTGTTCCTGTTTCACTGCGGATCCAGGAACATCCGAAGAGGAAGGTATGATCCCGCCTTTCAATCCTGATCAAAAACCTTTATCCTTAATCACCATCCCTAATGTCAAAGTAATGCCATCTTTTTTTTAAAAAAAGGCACACACACACACACACACACACACACACACCTGTCACGACTCTCTTGTGCATCACTTTTTATCTTTCACACATTTTTTATTTATGGAGTGTTTGAATAAGCACAAGTATTAAGCATAAACCAATGCCACATACCGCACCACATAATTTGTAGCTTATTGTACTTTGCTTTGCCGTTCTGTGGAGCTCAGTTCATCTCAGTGATAATTCTGTTTCTGTGCAGACGCTCATGAACAGTTCAGAGCATCTTTGCTTTATTTTCAAAAATTCAGCTTTATTTTCATTATTTATACTGCATATCCCCTCACTAACGTAGCCTTTATGGAACATTGCGTCTGTCTTGACTTTGTGCATTGTTCATTTCATATAATCTTTCACTAATAAAAGGTTATTACCTCTTAAGTTTCTGTTTAGGGTTATTTTTCTTATCTGCATTTGGAAGATTTCAGTTACCTAATTTAAAACAATTTAAATTATAAAGTTACATAAATGTGTTTTCCATAGATTAATTCAAAGTATCATAAATGATCTTAAAAAACACTTTTTACAATTATTTTTACTTTTATCTTCAGCAGCACAGCTCTTCGCTGTTGCATGAATTGCTAAAATCCTGGATGTGCTTTTCAAATATTTCTAATTTTAATGTGAGACAGTAAATCCAACACAAAGGGGAAAACCTTAACAGTGCATATCGTGTTTAACCCTTTTTCCTTTGTTTGCTGTGAGCTTCACTGTCACGTTTGTTCTATCAGGCTTCTTTATCTTATCCTCCCTCCTCTTTTCCATTCTGTCCCTTTTCTCTTTCCAGATCTGCAGGAGTTTGAGTCATGTCTCTCTGCTGTCCTGTCTTCCTTGCGTACTGTCCCAACCACTCTGAGGAGACAAAAACAAAGACGTCTTCCACCTTCAAGTCCTTAGACTCTATCATTCCCCCTTTTATGACTTTCACAGATGCTCACTCTGTCCGTGTTTTGTCCCATGGGACTGTCACATTTCTTTTGTGGGTGCAGTACCAAACCCTGAGGCCACATTTCCACTAGATATGCTGTAAATGGTTTTCAGGGATTGTTCGGTTAAGAATGTTAACGTCGCCATATTGCCTCCTGATTTTCTTTGCTACTGTACCTGTTTGAATCGCTCAAATTGATCCGAAGGGGACGGGCACGTCCACGGCGAACTGAAGTGTGTTTCCTCCCCTCCACTGGTCACAGCTGGTTCTCTGCCGTGGCCAGTGCTCCTACGCTTTCCCCCTTTAAGTGATTTTAGCGAAGAAGACAGCGTTCTTTGTTTTGCCTGGACTTCTTAAAGGAACCTGTTGGTTTGGAGAACACTCCACCTACTCTCAGTACTGAGACTTTAACTGCAATAGAAGTGTATAAATATTACCAAATAGTGAACGTTGACATTTTAGTTGTGTAGATGAGGGTTATTTTTATGTGCTAGGACTTTACATTCCACAGTAAAGAGCCATAATTTCTCCTCTTAGGCTGCCTTTTAATATCAAACAGTAGTTCATCTAAAACCTGTGCGTCTACGTAATCCACATTAATGTATGAATGTATAGGCGGAACCTGCAAGGAAGCTTGTGCTGTGTCCTTTAGTTCTTTGTGCTGTACTGCAGCCAAGTTGGATAGACAGTTGCACATGTGATGTGTAATCGGCGTACAACCAATATGCATACAAGTATGCTGAACATGGGTGCTGATGTACATAGTGTATCATAAGGTTGACTCATATAGGCAGCGGTGACTCACTGCCACTCTGAATGGAAGCACAAGTCTGAGGCTCTTCCTGCCGCTCAGCCTAAAACTCAGTCGGGAGATTTCATTCGAAAGGGGGGATGAAAATCGTTGCAGTTTGTACGTTCTAGAAAAGCTGGAGTTCCTCTGGACCTCAGGAGAATAAGAATATGTCATAGACTCGAGGGGATTCGGCTCTGAAACGGACGCCATATTTAACACAGGATCCCCCTCAATATGCATTCAATCTGTACATGCAGTTTAAGAATTAAATTTGGCTTCTGCTGTATGTGTATTTAGAAAGATGAAAGGCTTACTGAGCAGATCCCTATGATAAGCAATAAATATGTTAAAGCTGATTTCCACAGTGTTTTCAGCTTTAAAAGAAAAATCACAACAAGTACAAAAGGTCTAGTCATGCAGCTTTTGTGTGCATCCTTTTCCCATCTTTCCTCTCTGGATTGCGGAGTCTTGTATCAGGTTTAGAGGACTATAATCCTGTGATTTTTATTATACACAGATGGCTTGAAGCATCATTTTACCAATAGCAACACTGCTCAGTAGTGCAGGTGCCAGAGGGGATGATCCAAGCTACACTGCCAGTCCACCTCCAGTAGCATCCAAGGAATATGTCGACATTTAAAACGTCACGTTCCAGACACACAGATTTGTCCACCTCTGAAATCTAACTCAAAAAACATTCCTTGTTTAAAAATATTCCGCTAACTTTCAATAGTAGGAAAACTGAACATATCAGTTGAACTTTCTCTTGCATAAACACTATATGAAAATATAAGAAAAAAACTCAGACAGACACGGCTGAAAGCTCAGGTGACATTGTGGTTATCGCCACTGTTTGTGATCACACTTGGACTCTTTGGAAGATTTTTGGCATCACTGAGGATTTAGTTTGATGTCTGCAAATGTAAATAATCATTAGTGTGCTTTAAAATATATTAAAATATATCTGAATGACTGTGATTGTGTGCTACTCAGTGTGTCTATCGTGGAAATAGTTGTTTTTGTTCTCATCTTTCTAAAGTCAGTAGTCAATCTTTTACCATAAAGTCCTGTAAGTGTGTTTGGCATGAAATTCTGTTGACATTTGCGGAATTCAAAGGATGAAAATGAGGTGGTTCCAATGTTTTGGCCTCTCGTTCATTTTAAACAGGGTGGCCAAAACATTAAAACCATTTTTAAGTTTATCCATGTACAGCATCAAAGGAGAAAAGAAGAAAAGCCTATTCTGAGAATCTTGAAAAATAATCAACCTTCATTACAATTCTTCTGTTCAGACACCAAACCTTAAAAACTTTTTAAGAAAATATTTATTATAAATGTTATCATTTTCACCATAAACTGCAAACCACGTCTACTACAAGATGATTAAACCAAAATAATACAATGTATAAATAATAGATTTTGTGTTTAAAACATGTATCTGCAAAGTAACTTCCTACAGATCACCCATTTTGCTCAGGATGTTGTAGAAAAGGTTCAATTTGAAACTGGATTGTAGTTCTTCCTATGATCTAGTAACCAGGAAAAATAACAAAGATTTTAAAATTTACTGGGATTCAGTGACGCTTGCTTAGGGTTAGTTTAGGGACCGCAACCCATAACCTGTTTAGAGTCACCAATTAACCTAACACGTTTGCCTTTGGTCTGTGGGAGGAAACTGGAGAACCTGGAGGAAATCCACACGAGCAAACGGAGAAGATGCAAACTCCACACACAAAGGCTGCACGAACCAGAGACCTTCCAGCTGTGAGGTGGCAGTGCAAAGCCCTCCGTCCCCCTGCTGCTGCTAAATTTGATTTATTGATCATATTTATGAATGCACAGCCAGATCAGTACATTAAAAAAAGTATAGTAGTGTACAGTATGCTACACTAATATTAGTAGGTTATAAGTGAACGGTTTTCATAGATGGAAACTACTTTGATATTATTAACCAATTATTTTTTCTTGAAAGAAGTTTTTTTTGAAAATAGTAGTTTTATTATTTTTTTATAAACAGATTGACACAAATGAGAATAAATGAACTGTAAAACAGCAGATGTATGTGAAGGATTTTTACATTTTCAGCAGCTGTCCTCAGATATCCGACTCCCCGGCATCTCCTTTACCCTTTGGCTGCCTCCAGTTGGCGTAGATAGACTCCTCGTAGTCTCCCAGACCGTTAAACTCTGCATCAGGAGACTCAGCAGCCAAAAGTGCAGCTTCTTCTGGTCCTAGAAAATCCTGTAAAAGTAAGAGTCATTCTATGGTAAATGGCTTCAAAGACAAGACCGGACCTTTCTTTAAGTAGAATATGGAAATTTGTAAAAAAAACCTAATTAAAAGACATTTCTTTAATCTCACCTCGACATCCAGCTGTAAGTATTTCTCTGCAAACGACAGCAGCTGTTTCAGCATCACAGTTTGGTTGTAGTGTTGAAGAGCCTCCTGTTAAAGCACAAAGTAGCTGAGAGGAAATGGCTCAGTCGCTCCTGTGCTGCATATTAATAGGTCATTTGTGTTGCCTTTGTGCATATATTAAACTGGCTCATGAGGACTTCACAAAATTATGCGCATAAACCCAATTTCAAAGTAATTGGTGTATATGTTTGTAGCAGCAGATTGTCAGTGTAAGTAATATTAGGAATTTGTATATTCTGAATGTAGAAAACTGCATAAAACATTAAATTATTAGTGGAAAAAAAGTCACTTTGATTCTTTTCAGCATATTTCCATCTTTCTCTTTGTGTTAGTGTGTAATGTTCATGATTGGACAGATTCTTCCTCTCACCGTCCTCGGAGTGAAGTGGTCCGACTCGAGGCCCCACTGTTCACTGTTGGCTTTATAATGCAACAGGTTGTGCTTCATGACCTGGTCTTCAGGCTCAAAGAGGAAGTAGCTGTGCGCACAGGCCACCGCGCTGCGGCCGTCGTTCACTGGTGAGCGTTAATAAGAAACGTCACACGACAGCAGCGACAGAAGCTCAGCTGTGTTACAGAGCGATGGCCGTAAACTCACACTTGTAATAAGCGTATTGGAGGTAGTGGTAAATGGTGGCCACGAATTTCTCCACAAAATAACCCCCGACGTTGGGCTTCAGGTTTCCCTCACACTCGTGTTTGCACCGTAATACGTCAACGCCGACATCTGAGGGAAAAATCAGAGGGTGTCGGTGTTTATTTTGTAACTCCAGCCATTTAAAAAAAAAAATCCATCCTAACCTGCTACGATGGTGTAAAAGTCAACGTCTGGTAGCAGCTGACCGATCCCTTCGCAGTCAACCTGACACAGCTCGTACTGCCGGAGGTAGAGCCTCAGAGCTTCCTCCATGTGTCCCACGCTGCCGCTGTAGTCGCCCGAACCGCAGAGTTTCACTCCTTTCAGGAAGGAGGCCTGGGAAAGACATTTTGTTTGATTCTCCGAGGAACCTCTGTAACTATTACAGTAAAACAGATGTAGTGACTGGGTGAGATGTTTTCCACACGTCCACACTGAATAATTCATCCGTTATTCGTGGAGAATTTCCATGCATGAACCGATGAATGGTCACAAAGTTAGTTTACATTAACACAAATTATATGCATTTCATTCACATTTCCAACTTCAGATGAAAGAGTGCTAAGGATAAAGTGTGTGTAGCTCTCCGTGTGTTTGTCTTGTGAAGGGCTGAGCTGTCCTAACCTCATACGGTTGCTCTTCGTGGTCGATGAGATAGCCGCTCAGGTCGTACTCCTCCTTGTACTTCTCCATGAGCTGGTGCATCTCCTGGTCCTCTGGGTTCCTCTGGAGGAAGGTGTAGGCACATGGGACGGCCCCCTGCAGGTCATCGAGCTGCACAGACACAGGGAGTCACCTCAGCTGGTGGCAGGAAGACTAGTCTCCTACTGAAAACCTGCACGCTTCCTTTGTCCTTTTACTTTATTGGCGCAAGACGATGAGTAATAAACCAACATCTCACATGTTAGTCTGCTGACTATGCGCGGTCTGCTGGAGTGATCAGGGGTCTGCTGGAATGATCAGGGGTCTGTGGGAATTCTGGCACTGGGCCCTTCAGATGTTGAAGGTTCAGGTTTCTCAGAGCCGACATTTGTGCACACTCTGTATTTTCCTCTTTGTTGCTCAGTTGTTGGTAGGAAGACTAGTCTCCTACTGGAAAGTTTTTATGTTGCACGTACCTCCAAGACATAGTGGAGGGTGCAGTCTTACAGGTAATAGTTTTTGTTAAAAGCACCAATTTCTAGAGTTTGTGTTATTGTTTACTTATATTAATAATAATAACCTTTATTGTCATAAATATCAATTATTTTTCAATGCTGCATCAGCTTCATTTTTCCCTTACATATAATCTGAATTCTTTAAATGCCGAAAAAAAAACCCAGCAAACAACAAAAGAAACAAATGAAATTATGGAGAGTCTGTGAACTTTGTGATCCAGACTCCTCACGTGAGCTTATTAATGGATGGATCAACATAATTTTGCACGGGGGGCTTGTAAACATA
Source organism: Channa striata (assembly GCA_033026295.1). Taxonomy (NCBI): domain Eukaryota; kingdom Metazoa; phylum Chordata; class Actinopteri; order Anabantiformes; family Channidae; genus Channa; species Channa striata. The sequence continues at coordinate 5,869,273 of CM065186.1, forward strand.
CACATAAGAGATTCTTAAGTTTGCAAGTACTTGCTATCAGCTTCCATAAAGTTCTGGCTCAGTGAATGACGTGTATGTCAATGTGTGAAACTCACCCTGGCATAAGCAAAGTGCAGATATCTGTATGGAGTTCTCCTGTTGAACTGGTCCAGGATCAGCCTGCCGGGCAGAGGCAGCTGCAGCGCAGGGAAACGCGCCCTGCAGCTTCTCTGACACACAGCTCTGGTCCAAACGCGCCCGTAGAGCCGGAGGTCCCGGTTCCCTGTGAGGCTCGGTTCGTAGTCTGTGGTTTGGGAACAGCGCAGCGTGCAGAACCTCGCACTGTCTTTCAGGAGCCGGTGCAAACGCAAACTCTGTTCCAGATATCTGATGGATTCCGTCCAGTTCCCCGCCGCGTAACTGTCCAGGGCCAGTCCGTACGCAGCGGCGAGCGGCACGAGCTCCTCTTTGGGGAAATTTCGGAAATGATAATTTTCATATTGCGCGGCAGTCATGGAAACGACGATGATCAGACAAAGCGACGCCAACAACGCGTCTTTAATGGCGCAAAATGAGGAGCGATAAACCAACATCCCACATCCCACTGTCTGTGCGCGGTCCGCTGGAGGGATCCGGGGGTCTGCGGGAGTGATCCGGGGGTCTGCGGGAGTGATCCGGGGGTCTGCGGGAGTGATCCGGGGGTCTGCTGCAGTGATCCGGGGTCTGCTGCAGTGGACCGGGGGTCTGCTGCAGTGATCTGGGGGTCTGCGGGAGTTATCCGGGGTCTGCTGGCGTGATCCGGGGGTCTGCTGGAGTGATCGGGGGTCTGCTGGAGTGATCGGGGGTCTGCGGGAGTGATCGGGGTCTGCGGGAGTGATCGGGGTCTGCGGGGGATCCGGGGGTCTGCTGGAGGGATCCGGGGTGTGTGGGAGTGATCGGGGTCTGTGGGAGTGATCGTGGGTCTGTGGGAGTGATCGTGGGTCTGTGGGAGTGTTAGGGGTCTGTGGGAGTGATCCGGGGTCTGTGGGAATTCTGGGATTTGTGTGTTTTCCTCTTTGTTGCTCAGTTGGCTTTTTTTCAACCATCACCACAATTATGCTGCCTGCAGTGATGCTTTAGATCAATTCACATAAATAATAAGAAATGATTTGCAGTGAAGAATCAGGATCAGTCTGGAAATATTCTAAGTGGTTTGTATTGAGTCCTTAGTCCTGATCAGACGTGGACTTAAAGGAAAGAATGACAGATTTGTCTGTAAATGTCTGCTTCTTTTTTTCTTGACAAATGTTTCCTCCGGGCTCCTGTAGTCCTGCTCTGGGGATTAAAAGTGAAGTCACTTTGTCTCTTGTCATTCGAGATTCCTTGACAACAGACAGGAAGTGACCACCGTGGGAGGTGGACGACGTTGCCTGAACTTTTAGGCTTCAGTGAATTAGATCAAATCTTTGTCTTTCTCGGGACATTTTCCGGCTCCGGAGAAGCTGCTGCAGAGCGGCGGAAGTAGAGGCTTTGAAATTCCACAATAAAAGTCTGTGGATTTTGTAAATGCCAATGAAACTCAAAATAGATGGGAGCCACATTTCCGTGTGTATGTATTTAGCTCCACTTTATATATATTTATTTCTACACACACACACTTTTTCTCTTGGCCCACGTGTTTCTTTCTTCACATGCTTTCCAACATCCCTTTTTATTTTTTGACAGGAAGCGATGCCCTTTTCTTATTAATGTGAATAACTTGACAGCCACTTTCCACTCCCAGCTCCGACATTCCTTCCCTGGGGTTAAAAAAAAAAAAAAAAAACTTTGGAGAAGAACCTGGAGATTGTCCACGTTTACAGCCTTCTCCCACCGCTGCCCTGCTCCACATCTGCCGCGTCGGCCTCTGCGTAAAAGGCGCACGAAGCCGCAGGCCCGACATTCAAGCTCCTTTTGAATCCATCTTATTATTATTTTGACGTGGAAACTGCAGAAATGTTTGTCTGCTCGATCGTTTTTCTGCTGTTCACTACAAGGTTTTCCGTGGACTGTAATCCTAGTCCCGTTTTAGGAGATGTAGTCGTGGACAGATACTTCATCCCCAAAGTCTGCGCCAGGGAAGCGAAGGACGGAGATTATGTCCGTTATCACTATAACGCCACATTCCCCGACGGGAAAGTGTTTGATTCGAGGTAAGTACGAGTCTCATGTCATTTATTTCAATTTAATTAACTTGCAAAGTTGATCATTGTGCTGCAGAGGCCCCTGACGCAAAGTAGGAGACATCCACAGGACCCTGGGATCCCTGGTTCACATGTCCGAACAAGTTTGCAGGAATCTGTCCGTGTTTAACCCTGCAGATGTTGCAGATGTTCACATCTGCGTGAAAGTTGACCCGTTTTGTCGTTCCAGCCACCAGAGAGGAGCGGCCAAAGTGGGCTTGCTGGGTGAGGGTCGGCTCATCGCCGGCGTCGACAAAGGTCTGCAGGGCATGTGCGTGAATGAGCGCAGGACCATCACCGTCCCCCCGCAGTTTGCCTACGGAAGCACCGGCGCAGGTAAGTCAGTGTCCATGTCTGCAGGGAAGTGTTTGTGCTTCATTTATATAAAGCCCAAAAGATTTTCCACTGTGACCAGAAGGTAAAATTAAAGTTCCCCAGTTTGTCCATGTTGTTTTCTTTTTTTTTTTGTAGAATTACAGATTTGTTTGGTGATATGCACAGCACACAACCCTTCCAGCTTCTCATCACATAAAATGTAGAGATTTAATACATTTTATAGTTTGATGTTAAACTGAATGGCCATAAACAAGATTTACACAAGCTGACAATCAGAGCTGCACCGGCGACCGTACTTCATTTCTGCCTCTGAATTCCCAGCGTGTCAGAGGTTATATTGCTGTTTGGCACACAGGTCATAACTATATGTCTGTGTGGAATGAAACACATCTGCCACATAATTCAGGTTTCAACAATAGCTATAAATAATAACAGCAGCAATAAAATGATTTACAGCCATGGAAGCAGCTTTGTGAGGCTGCAGTCAGTGGCGCTTCAAGGTGAATATTACCATGCTGTCGCTTTGCTGTTTGGCTGCATCTCACTTTCATCTCACCGTGTTCTCAGGTGATGTGGTTCCACCAGATGCCACCCTGGTGTTCGACATCCACCTCCTGGACCTGTGGAACAAAGCCGACTTGGTCGTCACCAAAACCATCACCACTCCCAAAGACTGCAAACGCTCCGTGATGCGCACCGACTTTGTGCGTTATCATTTCAACGGCACCCTGCTCGACGGTACTGTCTTTGACTCCAGGTGAATTCTGTCTTGGTGGAGAGGTTTCCTGTTAAGAATGACATGCTGCTGAATGATAGAACAATGATAGTAACTGTGTCTGTAAAAATAGTGACTTTACCTCAGACAATGTTTGTACGTGTGCACATGACCTAAAACAAAGCTGTGTTTGTTCTGTGTCATCCAGGCATGTTGTCTGTTTTCTGTGCTTGACTTTGCTCTTGTATGAGCCCCACGCAGCTACACCAGGAAGCAAACTCACAACACCTTAGTGGGCGAGGGTTGGTTGGTCAAGGGCATGGATGAGGGCCTGCTGGGCATGTGTGTGGGAGAAATCAGAAATATTGTCATCCCACCCTTCAAGGCCTACGGAGAAAAAGGATCGGGTGAGTGCAAATGACAAAGAAAGACAACGAAAACTACAAGGTTGATGTAAATGCAGTGAGTGAGGGTGTAGTGGATTTTTCAACAGGGAAATCACATCTTGTTGACAAAATGAATGTACAAATTACAGACTATACTTCATTGTACTCAAAGCTGTACTGTGAGGAGTCTGACCACTAGGAGCACTTTAGTGTTTTAGGAGGAGGTCCTGGTTTCTTTACATGTGCAGGGACATACATGGATGTGTAAATGTCCGATTTTCAATGTTTTATAAGGAAACCATATAATGATTGGGTCTAACAGTGAGTTTCAATGAGAAAACCATATTCTAAAGAAGCAAATCTCCCCATGGCTACTATAAGCCAGAAACACGAGGTAATTGTTTCAGGATTGCAGGCTAAGTCTAAAGGTAAAACAATTCCATAAGTCGTTTTAGAAGCAACATGCAACAGTCTGTAGCACAAATGCCACACTGTCATGTTAAGACTTGAATGTCTGATTTAGTTGCTTTTCATTCATAAAATGTGCAGTTTATTCAGTTCAGCAGATCAAGTAGATGTTTTCTTTTTCATTTTATCATATTGTGTCGTTTGAATGTAGACAGAAAATAGACTTGACAGGTAATAACTTCTATACCAAACCCCTTTTTATTTTGTGGTTTCAAATTGTCCACCTTCTACTCACCAGGTACAGAGATTCCGCCGCAGGCAACCCTGGTCTTTGATATCCTGTTGGTGGACATTTATAACCCAAAGGACAACATCACTATTGAGAGCCAGGTGATACCAGAGTCGTGCACCCGCAGGTCTGTGATTGGAGATTATGTCCGGTACCACTACAACGGGACCTTCCTGAACGGAGTCACCTTTGACACCAGGTTTGACGAAGATGATTGTAACTGAGTCACCAGTTTTTTTTTGGCATTAACATGTAAACTTTATTAGTAACCAAACCATTTTGGCATAAATGTTGTTGTGCACAGCTACCAGAGGAACAGCACGTACAACACCTACATCGGGATGGGGTACGTGATTGCGGGTATGGACCAGGCCCTGGTGGGAGTCTGTATCGGGGAGAGGAGGACAATCACCGTCCCGCCTCACCTGGCATATGGGGAGCAAGGAGCAGGTGAGTTACTGCCACTTCGGCTTGTAGCAATAGAATAATAGATTTATATTTTTCTCATCGAGGTTGACAATAATGTTCTTTTTTATATATTTGAGCATATTTGACTATTTTCTAACAAAACCAATGTATTAGACAGAGGCAGTCTAATCATAAGCATGAAAATACTTCTACTTGGTATTGAGCAATAATGCTGTAAAAATTTAAGAGTATATATTAAATGTTACATAAATGTCAACCATGAAGTTTAAAAAAAAAGTCTCCATAGAGACAGTAATGTAGTTCATTAGAATGATTAATATTCAATGTTTAGAAGCATAAAAGAATTTTCAACAATGTATTTAGTTATTTACTGTATATACTGCACTATAACTTCTATTTTCAATGAAAATTCTTAAAGATTTAATTACAACATTTGAGACACAATCTCAAGGTGTGAAATCATTCAAGTCTTTTAAAGCTGAAATTTTGCACGCCACCTGATGTCTCTGTACTTGCTTTGCTTTGCTTTGCACGTTAGAGCAGCTCCGAGGAGACACTGAACACAAAGGGCAGAGCAGGTATATGTTTAGCAGTAAGATTAAACTTAATAACCTCGGTGCGATTGTTCCAGGTGGAGTCATCCCTCCCTCTGCTGTATTGGTGTTTGACATTCACGTCATCGACTTCCACAACCCCAACGACACAGTGGAAATTCAAATCACCTACAGACCTGAGGTGTGTAACGACACCACTGCAGTGAACGACCTGGTCCACTACCACTACAACTGCACCCTGGTGGACGGAACTCTGCTCTTTTCTTCGTGAGACCCCACAGAAACACACTCATCATCTACTGCAGCAATTTAAGTTCAATGTATAGTGCAATCCTGCTTTAATTTCACGAATGTGCTTTTTAAATTGTCCTCAGACACGACTACGACAACCATCAGGACGCGGTGCTGGGGTCGGACAAAGTGATTGACGGGCTGGACGAGGGTTTACGGGGCATGTGTGCAGGAGAGAAGAGGGTGGTGACGGTGCCTCCTCACCTGGGCCATGGAGAAAAAGGAGGTGAGACTTTTTCCACACACCAACACTGTCCCGCTATTGCTCAACAAGGAACCTCATGCTCATTCCTATCTACATGTTCTAGCACTAAAACTGGCACATTTCTTAAAAGCCTGAGATATGTTTTTAATTTGAGCTGAGATTATTTCTTTTAGCTAAAAATAAATTACAATTTACCATTCGATTTAAGGAGGCTGTCAGACTGTAGCAATGACCAACAAAGTGAATGTTCAAGCTTCGCTTTAAGATGCTCTTTTCTTTCCGTCAGCCCCTGGTGTGCCGAGCAGTGCTGTGCTGGTCTTTGACATTGAGCTGATGAGCTTTGAGAAGGGGGTCCCACCGGGTTACCTGTTTGTGTGGCTCAAAGACACCCCTGAAGACCTGTTTGAAGCCCTGGACACCAACAAGAACAAAGAGGTTCCACAAGAGGAGGTACGCTACAACACACAGTTTAATTGTTATTTTTCACATTTTTTAAAAAGCAGACATTTACTCCGTGATGCCCAGGCTGTAAGAAAACTAGAATGTTCTTGCAGTTGTTGTCAGTCAATTCATTTTCATTTCTTTTATGGTCAGTGTTTTCTGAAGCTTAATTTTATTTTTTCTAGTTTAATTGCTACATCTTTTCATAACAGGAATTTAATCTTTAAATGTTGAAAAAACTGCAACTGACTGTGCAAAGAATTTCAACAGCTCCTTTATTAGAAACTGCTGATTAACTGGGCTAATACTGACTAAAAGTAAATCCTGGATTAATAATACAGAAATGGAACAACATACTTTAATGATCCAGTAATTTTCTGAAATAATTGTACTGTCCACAATTACACAACGCCAACATTCAAATGTGTAAAATGTCAAGTAAAATCTATTAATTAGGTTCGTAGTCATTCACACTATTTAGTAATGTTTGTGTAAGTAGCATTTAAAATGTTGACCTGTCTTATAGTTAACATTTTACCAGAATTACAAACTACACTAATAAAAATATAGTGTAGTAGTGGAAAGTAAAAAGTATGTTTTGTTTAATTTGATAATTTATACAAAAAAGTATAAATTATCAAATGCAGTTATTGAGGTAAAGGGAACTTGATGTTTTATAATAGAACTGTTCTCCTCATTTAGTTGAGTAAAGTTTAACATCTGAGAGACATCTCCCAACTGTGCTGTGCAAAATAGTCAGCGTTTTCTCTTCCCTCACGACACTGATACTAATCATGACTTTTCTTCTTCAATTGTTTTTAGTTTGGGGAGTTCATCAAACTGCAGGTGGCAGAGGGTAAAGGTCGCACTAAGCCTGGGCTGAGCATAGAGCAGGTCATTGCAGACATGTTCCAAAACCAGGACCGAAATAAAGACGGTGTGATCATGGCCGACGAGCTCAAATTAAAGGTAGAAGAGGACAAGGAACGGGAACAAGTGAGACACGAGGAGTTATGATGAGGACAAAACGCCTTTCATTTCTTGAAAGAAATTAACCTCAACATCTTAAAAAGAAGCAACAAGAGACTTTCCCCACACGGCAACATGGTTTAATATCAGACTCTTTTAAAATGACAAGAAAATACTGCAAAGGATGATTTTTTTGGGAGTTTTGTGTTGTGTAAGTGTTGTGTTTGACATTATGTAATTCAGGAAAAAATAAACAAGCACCTTTATTTGTCCCTGAAAGTCACATTATTTAAAGTCTAAGAACATAAAAGTGGTGTAATTATTTTCTGCCATCGTAATGTTTTCATAAAAACAAGCAAAGACCAAGCTGGGCCTTTTGGAGCGAGATGCAGCGTTGCAACATTTCCACCCAGTGCTCACATTTGAAGTGACTATTAGTCAGGTGTGGCCTTATAAAAATATACAAAGTGGTGGTTTTAATATTTCTATGAGATAAATGTGGGTTTTTTCTGAGGACAGAAAATGCATTTGGTATCCGTAATAGAGAAATATTGCAACACCACAACATCCTGTTATTATACTGCATTGCAAGAAAACCTCAACTTACAGTAAATACAATGACGTTTTTCGTCTCCACTTCCCTGCGTCACAACAAACTACAATAAAAAGCTATTAGCTTAATGTTGAATCCTAACTTATAGCAGCCAGTTGAAAGACAAACATCAGATCGTACCTTCCTTTTTAGGAAACGCTGCTGCACTGAAGCATCGTGCTCTAAACATGTTTGTCTTCACTTTCAATGACAAACACAGAGCGGTTAGACCAACTTCCCTACGAGCTACGTCTAGTTTTCTGCCAGCTGCAAGTAAACTGATTATTCGTGTGTACATAATGTGCAGACCTGAGCATCGTGTACATGCAGAGGGAAGATACAGTACACAGAAACGCAGCAGGGCAGTATCAATATGACAATAAACAACAGTTAGGCTTTTGCTTGTACGTGAGCATATTGTAAGATACTTTAAAGCTGTAAAACGTTTTTGTGCTAAAATATACTGTAATCAATATTTTCAAGAGGCTTGAGGAAAAAAATATAAACTATTCCTTTACTGTGATAAGGTGGTAACTTGCTTTTCTGATGCTTTTTTTCCTATCCTATCATCATAAAACATCGGCCGAGCACAATCTTTAGTTGCAAAGTTGACATAAGTCACAAATTCAAAACAGTCTAAAAACTATAAAAACAGACTTGAGTACAGAGGTACTAGAACTGTGCAGCATCAACCATCCGAGTGGTTGATGGTGCAATATCCCCTTACAAGGTCTGATTTGAGGTATGCAAAGATTGCCAAGTGTGACCGTTCTGCATGCAACACTGAAAGAAGTGAACCAGTCAGTTTGTATTTTCACAAAGTGTCCAGTTCCCTCTTGTGCGTCTTACTTGTCTCTTGATGAGCTAATGTACCTGATAATGGCATTTGGAACATCCATTGTCTCATCCTTCACCAGCACCATGTCAAAGGAGTTGATGTACGACTCTTTTCGTTCTTCCACCTGGGAAATACAGGGCGCACACAGTAAGAATATAATTTCCACCAAACAATAATCCATCCATCCAACCAGCCCACTGCTCACTGCTCACTGACCTGGTCGTTGAGGAAGCCGATAGTCAGGATGTTCTTGGGCTCAGACACCCCGTCAGCCATAGTCAGGTCTCCCAAAGAGTCTCCCAGCAGCAGCACGTTGGGGCAACCCTGCAGCTGCCTGAGACCAGCGGCTTGTGACAAAGCACATTCCCTTTTGTTGAACGTGTGGATCAGTTGGCCCTTGAAGGCTCGCAGCACCCCCTTAACATCAAGACAACAGTGTGAGGGCACTTTTCTCCAATTAAAAGCTAACATCGTTATAATCAAATGATTTTGATTTTTCCTAACACGTGTCCAGGACATTTTTGTTGTATACAATATAGTGTTGACTTAAAAATCATAAGAAAATCTGTTATTTGAATAAAATTTAAAGTTTCTTCTTTTCTTGTGGAAATGAACGTGCTATGAAATGCATTTAAGGCAGCTGTGGTCGGACTCACGGTCTTGTCAAAGTCCATGTAGTTGGAGATTACGTGGACATTGGGGTGGAAGACGTGGTTCTGACGGATCACCTCCTCCAGGACGTCTCCCACACCAGCTGAGAGGATCAACAGAGGAACCTGGTGCTCTGACAGACGGTCAAAAAACAATTTGCATCCGTCCCTAAAGCCACATAAACACTAATCATTACACACACAGACCAGTGACCTCTGAGCTGAGATTTTTATCATATTTATGACAAACAACCAGACTGTTGCCAAAGAAGAATTCTACTGACACTCACATTATAATGAACTTTACACAATAAAGAGGTTTAAATATTTCCACTGCAGAACAGTGTTTTGTCTAAAATGTTATGTTCCTTATGTATGGAGACAATCACATGCAACACAAAATATCAGAAAAGGCCTGTACTGTACCTGTGCATTCCATTTATAGGTGTCATTTGCAAACACATTTTCACTCTTGTATTGTTAATGTGGTAAAGTTGTGTGTACCTGAGCATGACGCTCGATTCCTTGACAGCCACGGCCAGCATGTCCTTCCTGATCTTCTGCTGAATCAGTAGCTCATGAACTTTAGTCCACCTGCAGAGTGCACAAGACAACTTCAGGATTTCACACATTCTTGGCTGAGATTTTATTTTCTCTAAATATCTAGATACTGAAGTTACATGCATTACTGCGTTTTAAAGCTCATCCTACACTCTGATCAGATTACATTTAAAACTACAAACAACTAATCACATTAAAAAAATTCCACAACAGAAAAGTTGTATTTTTATCAATCTGTCTGTTTCTTACCATTCCACCATGAGAGGCAGCTTCTCTTCAGCACTCAGGCTAGCATCAATCTCTATAGGATAGTAGGTGTTCAACAGCTCTCTCATCTACGGTGAAGCAAAAACTACTTGTAAATATCACATACATGCAGCGGAGCTGTAGGCACGTGGGGTCTACGTACATTGTAATGATGCCCCAAAATAGAATTAGACTCACATTTAGCAATTCAGTGCATGATAACCCAAAGTAACCATGAATAGTATGCATGCATCAAACACAGCTGCAGCAGTGTAAAGTGTACATAATGCAAAATCAGTGAGGGACATTTACCTTTTTAGTACAGTTTTCATTAATCAGCAGCTGGTTATCTAGGATGTCTGGAATAAAGGAAAGCAGGATTAGAAAAGCACACATCAGAACAGTGAAGTGACAAAGGACATAAATGCATATTGGATCAAGGAACATATTTGACTTTAGTTTAATCTATTTATATTCAGCTCATTTTATAATTAGAATCCCATCTGGCATAGATGCAGATTGATTTTTTTAATTAATCTAGTAAACTTACTGTGGGTGGTGGGCACTCTCTTGCCATTGTAGGTGAACTTGGTGAGTGTCATATCGAAATCTGAGATTACCTGAGAAAACAGCTCTTTTCAACACCATAGACCAGATCATATAAAACACATGCAATGGCTTTAATATCAAAAATCGAAAGATTTTCGGAGCCTCAACAGAGAAAGGGGAGCCCATCCCCTAAAACGGGGTAGTTCAGGTACATTTAACATTCTTAAGCTTGTGGGTAACATTTGTGCTTATTGAAGTTTTACTAAACCTGCTAAAAACAGTCAGACTAAGTCTGTGCAGACTTAGCAGGTTAAACAGGATAGGCTGAATATGATTTTTACAGCGTGCCAAAAGGTAAATTAATTTTACTGCCTGTAACTTTAATTTTAATCATGGACTATAAATGAAAATACTCTCCGCTTCTGGGTTTACTCACCTGCAGGCTGCCTGCACCTGCTCGCTGCATGGCATGGATTGTCTCCTCCACTCTGCTGCGTTCCCGCATCAGCACTGAACACTTAGCCAGCTCTGGGATCTGAAAAGCAAAGCATGCAGAATTACAAAGAGAGCAGATGATAAGTATGTACATAAAAACTTTGATCACTTTGATCATCTAGCCCACATCAATCCAGGTGGTCAAAACAGCAATAAGTCACGCTTACTTTTCCATATAAAGTATGGAAACCCTCAGAATAACTATGATCTTTATCTTGAAGTCTTTCCTCACCTCTGTTTTGCTCAGCTGATGCCAGATGGCCAGGACAGTCCGCACTGGTGTGTGGATCCAAGGAATATGATATATCTGCGTGTACAATAGAAGACAAAGACTGTCTGTGGTACTAATTTTAGGATAAATTGTACAAAACAGATTCCACATTCACCCTGAGGTATTTTGTTAGTCAGGTTAGTTGAGCATGCAAAAAACAAGTTACATAAAAAGTTGGCATTTAGGTACATGCAACACAGCTGAACAAATACAGTCTAAGGCAACTAGCCCACACTAAATCCTCCTTCAGTAGTGATGAAATGGTTTTGGAGCTGTGTATGGAATTTTGGAGGGTGTAGTTTTGCTTCGGTTTTACAATAAGCTGTATTATATTGCTGATTGCTGATTGAGGTCTTGGTCACCTTTGTGTCCTGTTACTCACCATTTCTGAACGACAGCTTTCATCCTGGTAGTTTTAGATATTTTTCATTTTACTGATTATGCTGAGTTTGCTGATTGAGGTCTTGGTCACCTTTGTGTCCTGTTAACTCACCATTTCAAGAATAATTAAAGCAAACAGGCTGCACCTGAGCAATTTCATCCATTAAAAAGCAGGTTTTAGTCATTTTTTAGAACTTTCACTCTTTATTTTTTTCATTTTTAGAAATATGGATTTCCCGTCCGGTGCAGATTAACTGGTGAATGTGATATTCGCCGTGGGCCAGATGTGTAGTGGGCGTGGTTTTTAAATCGTTAGAAATAGTTTTAAACTCTTGCCCTCATCGACAAAATGTTATTTGTCCGGAAATCAGTGTAACTCATGGAGGAGAAAAAAACCATAATTGTAGCCAATAATTTTCACAGCACACCACAAGATGGTACGTAGTGAACACTTCCAATGACTGTTCGTAGTGATTTCGTTAAGGTGTTGACAATTGTTTTAACGTATATGTCTGTCCACATTATTAAGCTTCTAATATTGTCACACTTTCAACACAGTATTTGTTTAATTACAAGGTTTGCACTACACTTACAAGAACCTACACATTTTCATAAATCAAGGGCATCCTGGGTTCAAAATCGTGTCAAAATACATTTTAACACGAGATAGGGGACCAGGGTTCGAACCACTGACTCTATGAATCTAATAAGCCACACTAGTCATCAAATACATGCTTTTAAACACAGCTGATCTAAGAGGGTTATTCATATTTTTTCTTTCAAGAATAATTAAAGCAAACAGGCTGCACCTGAGCACAATTTGATCCTTATTAAAAAGCAGTTTATTTAAATTTCCCACCGTTTTATTTGTCATTTAAAAACCCCAGCTGCATTCGGACGGAACTTGTAATCACTTCTACTTTCAGAAGGAAATTTACTAATGTCCTGAACTTATAAGAATTGTTTATTTTAAAATGTAAGAATGTTTTCTAAAACCCCACAACTAGCCCATTGTGACCAGTTCCATCAAAGTCAGGGCTTATTACTAAATGTCATAAGGTTTGATTTAATCAAAATCTGATGCTAAAAGAAGGTACAATAACGTCGACAGATTTGTGCAGATATACTTTTATTTTGTCTTTCCTTCCTGTGGTTTAGCTGCACTTTTCCTAGATCTACCTATTTCAAAGTAATATCAGTGTGTATTTAAAAAAACAGTAAAACTTACAATAGATTTATGTTCTTACATACAACCTCGTTCCAAATCAAAACAACGAAAAAAAATGACGGAAAGTGAAGAAAAATTAACATTAGGCTGTTCAGTAAAACAGTTACCATTTTTTTCTAAAACGTATAAACAGAAAAATGCTTGAAATGACAGCAGGTGTCTTTACCTGGAGGTCCTCAGTTTGAAAGATCGTCCAAAAATAACGCAGATTAACTCAAAGAATAAGAAAAAGACCAGTTCGGGTTTGGAGACTAAGGTTTAAACATTCAACATGTCCCACACCAGTAAAACAACAGATCGTGAAGGACACGTAAAAATGTCATTTGGAAAAATGGAACAAATTTGAAAAATAAAACATAACTTCTCTACAAGTAACATGACAATCCGTGGACGCAGATTCGATCAGAGCCAACACCACGCGGGTAACCGTGTCCTTTTTCACTAAATGATACACATTAAACACTCGTAGCAACAGCGAATGTTAATGTTTGCGGAGTTGTTTCACGCACGCCAATATCACCAGATGATCCAACACCAGTTAATCCGGAACACCGGCCGTTAGCTTGAGGAACTTCACGTTGCTCAACAAATGACAGTTAAACTTACCATTTTCTAAAACGGAGAAATGACGCGTCACCGAGGTAGAAACATCGTCCCAAAAGCTAAACATTCAACATGGTAAACAACCACATATATTTGAAAAATCTATAACTTCTGTAGTTCACAGCTGCCCGTTTTCACTAATGTTGTTTACATCATGTGTCGCACCGGAAACACTCCCCCGCTTACATGTACTCAACGCAAACGTTCCGACGCAGTTTGGTCACTTTTAAGATGCAGATTCTATCAATATTATAATACTATTAATCAATGATTATGTGTTATTTGATTTGTAAAAAAAACGTGTAATCCATCCAACATCATTCTGTATAAAATTTAGATTTTAAGTTGCCAGTGCAGCACTTTCATTTAAGTAACGTTAGGCCTTAACTTTTCAGATTTCTGGAAATTACATATTACATACATAATGACAGTTTTGTTTATTAAGGTGATAAATTGCTGAGTTATAAATGGATAAAATTCAATTAGTAAGTCGACTGTCTTTGGGCTTTCATATCTAAGACAAAACCTCATAACTAGGCAACTGGTCCACACAGGATCAGCGTCTTGGATCAAAAAGTAAATGCCAATATTTAAGGTTCTTTAAATGAGGGAACACAACGGCACAGTTGGGACCATTGATTTAATGCCATTCACACATTGATCACAGTGTAGTGTCTTTGTATGAACATGTGCTCTGATTCATGGAGACAAAGCCATGAGTACAAAGTAAATTAAGAGAAGTTAAGAACATTTTAAATAAGAATTACACCTTATAACCATAAGATTTGTCATTGAAGTATTTGGTCTATTTGTCAAACTTTTTACAAAAACTACGTATTCATATTCATTACCCATAACTACTTATCTGGCTTGGGGTCCACCCTGGACAGGTCACCAGTCTATTTCAACACAGAGCGACAGACACGCTGACAGACAGACATCACACTCACATTTAAACCGTATCTCCGGGTAATTTGGAGTCATAAATTAATGTGCGTGTTCTTGGACTGTGGGAGGAAACCAGAATACCCAGAGAAAAACCCACGCAAGCATGGGAAGAACATGCAAACTCCTTTGGAATGGCAAAGAATATTGTGCAAAACTGTGTTTGTCTGCATATTTTAGTGCAACAATGTAGTGAGCAGGCCTATACTTTCACGAGAGGGAATCAAACATAGAACACCCTGTTTGTACCAATATGTGCTTTGCTCAATACATACAAGTACTTTTTGCTACAAAAACATCAGATTCACGATTGTCTTTATCAACTGATGAACACACCACAGAAACTCAATATAGTCAGTTATTGTACTACTTACAATACAAAAAAAAATCATGATGAAAATTGGAGGTAGAAATTAAATTAGGGTAGTTAAAGCTAAATTACAAGTAATGCAGACTAGTCTGCTAGTGTACGTGTGAACATTGAACTTTACTATTACCGATAACTGTCCTAGTTATAGTCTAAATTACGTCACACCAAATATTAACATCGTTTAGTCTCAGCTGTTGACACGAATCACTTATATATAGCAAAGATGTTTAGCAGTGAAAGTAGCAATATTTTCAGAAAATTTCAGCAATCACAGTTTTTCCAGCAGAATAGAAGTAAGGCATAAGCTAATAATGTAAGGCCAAAGCATTAATGCGCAACTAATAAGGTTAGCCACACAGGCTACTACATTTTTTTTCTGCAATGGTTTGATCAGGGTAATATTTTATTTTCTGCAACCCAGAAGCAGGCATGCAGACATGTCACCTCAATAAAGGCAAAAACAAGACAAAGGTCTTGGGATGATAAGACAGTCTTTTATCAGCGGATTAAACCCTGACTAGACGAGGCACCGTGTCAGATTTTTGATCTCTCAACATTCAATCTGGGACTGCAGCTGTCTCCGAAGATTGAGATTGCGCCAGTTGAGCTGCTGCATGTGTTGCATGCGGTCCCGCTGGCGAGCCAGGTTCTGGGGCATAGGGTAGCGCTGGCAGCCGTGAAGATACTGGTATGGGATCCGAACGTGGCAGGCTGCGGCTCGGCATCGAGGCTGAGGTAAAGGTGGCAGCAGCATCCAGCGTTTCCTCTGCGCACAGTAACGGTAGGCCTCTCTTCGATACTGCCTGGCAACGTTGCTGCTGTTCCTCCATCCACCGATAATGAATATATCTTCGCCCAAGTAGCAAATAGCAGAACCTTCCATACTGAGGACTTCTGGAGGGAGGCTGTCGAGGATGTCATCAGAGACGTTTCTGCTTATTTTCTGCTGTGCGGCCTCAACTGTTACGTCGTAGCTCTTGGGGCAACAGGAAGCGGTGTGGTAGAAGTTGGTGGAAGCAACAGCCATTTGGAAACTGCAGTAGTTATCGATGAGTGGCAGTATGTTAACTTCCTGCCACTTGTGGCTATCTGTGTCATAGCAAGTGGTCACAGTGCTCAGTCCATCCTCACTGTCCATGTCCACTGGGGTTCTGGCCATCACGTACACATAGCGGTCCTCCACACTCACTGTTTTGACATCTCGTAGTATCTTTGGCGATGGTTCCAGATTGTACCACTCATCCTGCCCAGGGTCGTAGACAGTGACATCCTTAAAGCCTGGACTGAAGTTACCATGACCACCAATACTATAAATTAAGTCTTTGACCCCTGTGAGGCCAAAGGAGTGCTTGCGCGTGGTCAGGCTGCTGACCTGCTCCCAGCTGTTAAGGCTGGGGTTGTAGCGCTCCGCCATCTTGGCGAAGCTTGGCTCCATGGATCCTGCCACGTAAACATGGCCGTCAGTGACTGCGATGGCATGTCCGTCCAGGTGGTTGTGAATGTGTGGCAGGTTGACCCAACGATCCTCAGCGACAAAGTAGCCCACACACTCACTCAAATACTCTCCACCTTCTGAAACACCACCCACTACCATGATTACATCCATCTTCTGGCCAGGACGAGGCTGGGCCTGCACCGCGTAGGAGGCACACACTTCTAAACCAGGTGATTTAACAGCGTGCACCTCGAGAGCGTCAGACACCAGCTGCTGACAAGCTGCACTGTTTGCCACTAAGGGCTCCTTTCTCACCACCTGTATCAGGTAGGTTGGAGCGATCTGTGGCAGCCGTAAAAGCCTGAACAGCTCCTCGAAATGCTCCTCACGCTCCTCTGTGTTTTGGTGCACCCATTTTATTATGGCCTCAAACAGCTCCTGCTCAGAATCCACAGCGATCTCTGAGTCCGACAGCCAGTGTTGCACCAGGTGCAATGGCAGCATGTAGAACTCCTCATTATGAATAATTTTATGGAAGTTTCTTCTAATCATCGCAGCAGCTTCCAGGGCCAGTCGGTCCAGCGTGTACATGTGGGCGAGGCTGTGCACGGCCACACAGTTGGACAGGCTCAGCTTCTTTATTAGAAACTCTCCACAAAAACTCTTCAGCTCCACCAACAGGAACCTGATGGAGAGAAGACGTCAAAATTATTCAAATGTTGAGAAGTGGCAAACTGGACCAGACATGATTTCTATCAGTTACTGTTCACATTATAAGGATGCAACTATCTATTAGTCCAAATATATGGTTGAAAATATTATTATTATATTATTAGTGAAGTTTACAACCATGTAAAATCTTTTATGGATTTAAAACAATGGTTTGGGTTGGATTATATGATATTTTTGGTCTAGAAATGATACTGTTCCACCAGATGTAATGATATTAGTGTTTATTGGTGAGTTTGTTGTGCCTGACCTTTTGCTAATGGTTAAAAATATTCATCCACTGCACAGTCATGAGGTCTAATTAATTCATTTACACATGGTTCAGTTTGGATATTGTAAACATCATGCTCCCAGCTGCTGTGCTCCTCTCTGGGGGTGTTTCCAGTCGGCTTATTCTCATCACGTGTGTTTTCACTATCAACCTCTTTGCTGTGCTGGATTTAAAACAGCCCATTCCAGTTTTTCCAAAGAGCTCGGACTTCCTGTTACTAGACTATCCTTATGACAACAGGTGTGTTGACAAGGTGTGTCACCTGGGAGCAGTTTGTTTCACTTACATTTACTTGAGGGTCAAAAGTCAATCGTTTTTTAATCTATTTAGTATGTTTGCAAAGAATTTACCCACTGAATGTGAATCATGTGCCAAAATGTGGCACCTGAAACTTTGCACCTGTTTTTCTTCCTTATGGCCTAAAGGAAACACGTCCAACCAGTGTTGCACAGTGTTCCCCGGGTTAATGGTGACAGTCTGGGTGTGTCAGTCACCAGAGAAGTTTGAGTCACAATAACAGGATTTCAAATCACCTGTCCGCAAGTTCCAGCACTTCGTGCACGTTGCCGGTGGTCACCCGGATCTCCCCCGTGTACATGAACTGCAGGACCCGGTCCACGGTGTCTGGGTTGGGTCCGGTTTCCGAGCTCCACTCCTTCAGCTCCACTCGCCCAGACACGGACTCGGAAAACTGTCCGCCGAGCAGCAGCGTGAAGTAGTGCGACGCCGCCGACAGGACGGAGCGGTGGGCGCACAGCGTGCGGACCCTTTGCCCGCTGAAGACCAGCGTCAAGTCGCAGAACAGCCCCGCCTTCCTCTGCTCGTTCTGCCGCCGGGAGAGCTCGGAGCAGTGGGCCGAGCAGGTGAACTCCTCGGCCTCCTCCGGTTCCCCGTCACCTGTTAGCGCTCCCTGTCCCTGCGCGCCGCCGCCGCCGCCGCCGCTCCGGCGTCCGTCCTCCGGCCCGTCCGCCCCCGCCGCCGCCGCCGCCATGGCGCAGGATGAGGCTGCTCTCAGAGGCGAATGGCAGCGCTGCCCGATGTTCGGCAGGAAGTCACAGGCGTACACAGCACACGTGAGCAGACATTCGAACACGGACATGCAGCCGCAGCGATCACGACCTGCGTGGGAGAACAGGAGCGCTCACTTCCGTCTCCGAGCCGGAGCGTCAGTGGGAGGCTCCGAGATTCGACGGCACGGAGGAGCCGGAGGTGTCGGGGAGTTTTCATGCCGTTATGACGCATGAATACGTCTGTCTTTGAGCGAAATCTAACTTTGTTTAAAGGAGGCGCCGCGGCGGCGCATGCGCGCTGCACTTTGTTGTATCCCATAAAATCATCTTTTATTTCCCGGTTTGTTATTGCTCATGTAGGTCACAGTCATATAACCTAGTATATAGAGGATAAATGGATAAAGGTAACGAACACTACTTTTTAATGAGACAATTTATAAATTTATGACTAAATGCATTATATCATAAAGTTCTTGTCTTTTGTAAAGATCATCCTCAAGCAGGTGTCATTTTAGTTTATTATATATAAAATTGTATATATTTGTTGATTATGTTTATTTAATATGTTTAAATCAACTGAAAGAGCCCAATTCTGGGAATGTTTCAGGAAATTCAGGCCAATATCCAATTATAAACTTGTCACTGCCTACAGTTGCCTAAAGTTTAGAAACTGTTTATATGGTGTCTTAATATTTCACTGTAGCATATGCAGAACAGTATTTGCTTGACTTAATAGGGAGTTTTATTTGCTAACAATGTCAATTAATCTTCTATGGACATTTGCATGTGTTCAAACATTCAAAGACGGCAAAGCGTCCTTTTGAAATAAAGGGGTGCAACAGCATCTACGTATATGGATCATGCAGTGGCCTTTATTAAATTGTTAGGCAAATTTATATCACAAACCTGTTGAGTCTTTCAAATCCTAGAGTGCTGTCCACTTTTACTGTGTATTTGAGCACCTTGTTTTCCTGCTATAGATTTCTGAAATCAGTTTTCTGCTCAAACTTCTACAACTCTGTGGGTAGAAATGGTGGTGTGAAGCCATTTCCTTGTCAGTATCAAGTAGATCACATCTGTCACAGAAAACGATCACACTCCTTCACCGACAGGACACACCCTTAAGTCAAAATGAAAAGTAAAATACATTCTTTATTATTATTATTATACTATGACAGCATATTACAAAACAAAGCATATTTTTCCATGTTAAATAAAAACAAAAAACACAAACACAGTGGGGAAATACAAATCATTTTAAAGTGGTGTTAAGCCTTTACACTGCACGTTGGATAATTGGATAATTATTTTACAGAGCTGACAACTGTAATATGTGTAATCCTGTTACCTTCAAGTGAAGAAAACTGCTTTCATGATCCCTCACCAAAAGATGCCAGTAGACGACTCACAGGGCTCATTCACGAAGCATTGTTTCTCCTTCTTTGATGCCAACTACATTTCCTGTCCTAACACAGTGTTTCAGTAAGCAAGAACAGTAATTGGAATTTTTACTTTGGAGTAAAGGCTTGAACACCTCAAAACTGCAACTAATTGACAGTAGCTGTTGAATTTCAACCGTTCGTCAGTAAACAAGGTTTTTCAAGGAAAAGGCAAAAGCGGAGAGAAAAGTAAATCATATTTTTTCCCCCCTTTATCCTACTGTAATGCCGCCTTCTCAAAACTTGAGATCTAGATAAGCTCCACATCCTCTACTGCTGGACCCTGTTTTTTCTTTTACAAAGACATCAAACTCCTAAAAATAACTTTGGTTTATCTTGTGATGACAAAGATCTTTCTCAGTGGGAGAAGGTATTTAAAAACTCATATTAGATCTAGGTTTGCTAGTGTTTAAACAAAGGTGCAATAGTCTGAAAGCCTGCTGAAGCACACTTTTCTGTGGCCCAAAACAATTAAAATTAATGGTCAATTTGTGTTGAACAAGTTTTGCATCAGCAGCCATTACTGCAGATTAACTAATCAGCACAGGAGGCAGGAATGAAATTTGTGCTTCCAATCCTGACCTTGTACCATGTACATAAAACATCTTTATTTAAATGTGCCAATTGATTTTGTGCTCCTGCACTGTTTTGGCTCTTTGTTCCAAACTGAATAAG
This sequence comes from Channa striata, assembly GCA_033026295.1. Classification (NCBI taxonomy): domain Eukaryota; kingdom Metazoa; phylum Chordata; class Actinopteri; order Anabantiformes; family Channidae; genus Channa; species Channa striata. The sequence goes on from CM065186.1 coordinate 5,889,764, forward strand.
TTACATCTCAGACTTTTTAAATAATTTCTCAAAAACTAAGTCTAAAAATATAGTCCCCTTTTTTTCCCCATAAAAACTAGATCAAAAACTTCTACCCAGATCTCTCAGTTTGACAGTACTTCTAATTTCCAGAATCATCCAGCCCAGTTATCTATAGGCAGCTGTTGTCATAACTGGAGAGTACACATATTTCGAAATGAGATGAGCAGTCAGATCTGGAAGTGCATCCAATGCTTTTGATGTGGGGATTACATAGACATATGTTCAGGAAGCACATAGGAGATATCATCCCAGGGGTGGCGGTACAAGCCCTGTTTCAACCTCTTCTGGTCCAAGTAATGGCCTAACGTAAGACACAAGTTAGAGATCTCGTTTTATTACTTGCAACAGATGGTGTCACGAATCAATTTAAATGGGACTCACCAATAAAGCCCATACTCCGGCCGAGAACAAAGATGCCATTTAGTGCACCAATCTCCACAAACTCGTCAGCTTCATCTCTGGAACCAGTTCAACATTCATGTGGTGAACAATACTGCACAGTGTGCAACACAGACAACACACTTCCACATCTGAATTTTTTCAAGATGTTTCTATGAATAGTGATAATACTCCTAATTATAGTTCTAAAAAAAAAGAGTGGCTGTGACCCGATTTCACTGTACAGGTCAACAACTTTAGCAATTCCTGTGGATGATTGTTATTGTTATTCTTAGTCCTTCACTAAATTATCCTTATTTGTTTATATACAATGACCTTCTGCATATGGAAATCTTTAAGTTGTAATAAACCTTTTTGAAAGTATAAAGACAAAGCAAAAATTTAGTTAAAAGGTCACACCCACTCTCAGACACACACAATGACAAAATTAGAACAATTAAAAAAAATTAATTGTGTACAAGACTGACAGTTACAGTAGGAGTTTGATATTCTTACCGTGTGAAGCCACCACATGTCCTAAGCAGGTCCACAAATGAAACACCAATAAAACCATCTACATTCAGAATCAGATTTGGTTTCTGAAAATAAAAGAAGGAGGGAAAAAAATAAACAAAGGAATATAAAATCAGTCCACCTTTGACATTAAGGAAAAAATGTTTCTGCATACTGTCCTAGGGTCAGTTTCAACCTTTTCAACAGTATGCAGGCGTAATTTATGATCTTTAGGACCATTTAATTTTGTCAGAGTTTTTCTGTTTCCTAGGAAACCACTCTGACAAGTACCTTCGATGTGGTGATTTTCTCTACATCCAGGGCGTAGTCGAGTAACTGAGTGGACGGGAAATGCTGCTTAACAAAATCCTTCAGAATCTGCACCCGCATGTCTGGATTGTTGATCTGAAACAGAGATTAACTGTGTTTAAAAAGGGTGTTGCTGCTCGTCCAATTAATTCCACTATTTTAAAGAAGCTCTTGAATGTAACCAAGATAATAATCCCTGAACTTTAAAAAAAAAAATCATTAAAGATAATCTTATCTAGAATTTACAATAACCTGATTGATTTACAGCTTATTATAATTGAAATTTAGATATGAAAATGAAAGTACAGCTTACCGATTTCACTCTGTGGCCAATGCCCATGATCAGCTTTCCATCCTTCTTCATCTTGTTGACGAACTCCATGGGCAGCATGCCACTATCAAATGCTTTGCTGAACTGCTTTGCGGCTGCATCTAAAGCACCTCCAAAACGGTCCCCCTGGAATTTATAAAGAAATCATGTTTTAGTACAAATGCATTAGTTAGTTTAAGCACCTTTAGATCAACATGTGACCCAAGGGGCACATAAAATACATGAAGTGGGTTATTACTTAAAACATTTATGACCAAACAGAAGTTTATTTGTCTTTGACTGTTACACAGTCTTACTGGGTGTTCACACATACAGCTATGATGCTTCTTCCTGTAGCTGGTCTCCGGGGAAGCTAAAGTTTTGGGGAGGTGTTGTGCTGAGCAGGTGATTTACATGCTTTGATTGAGCAGTGCTCTCTCTGCCAACACTGAAAACCAAAAACTGCCTGGATTTCAGGGATTGTTTCCAGGAGTTGTTCTTGTTTAATTGTCTCCCACTAATTATTTAAGCAATGAATCCAGAAAACAAGGGAACTCCAGAAGCTTCACATACTTTCTCTTTTTGTAACTTTGTGGTCTCTGCCCATGAAATTTAGTGACATCACCTCAACAGAGCATCCTGCCAAAAAACTATTCTCACAGAAGACTGAAAAAGTTAATTTATGAAATGTTCAGATTGTTCCTTCATTTTCAGCTAATTCAGCACAATACTGCCCTCTTGTGGATTTTAATGTCTGCTGTGCAAGTATAAAAGGAACACGTGTGGAATCCGAGCGTTGCATCGATGTTTGAGTGTATCAACAGAAGTATAATTCGGCCTTTAGGTTACATATAATGTTAACTACAAACCATTGACAATCAGAAAATGATCACCCTTTTATGTTATAATTTAACCACGTTGGGGTACAAAGAGGACTTTCTGCTTCCATTTCTGGTGTTATTAAAACGCTCCAGATGGGCTGTCATCAAACTGTGGCTGAACTTTGTCAGTGCATTTAAAAGTGAGCTTTTATCAACTTTTTCTGATACAGCTGGGCTCCTGTTGTAGTTGTAGAGCACAGAGGAGGGCACTGCAACATATATGGCTTTCTGTTGACAATGAACGGGCAGCTGCTGCCGCCGCCTTCGCTGTAGCTGTATGTGTAAACACCCAGTTATATTGTGAGGGTGGGTCTAACTTACGATGGTGAGCAGGCCAGAGGTAAGGCTTGAGATAAGGTCTTTGCCAGCTCGAGCACATACAATGGTGTTGTGTGCACCAGAGACAGCAGGCCCATGGTCAGCAGTCACCATGAGGCACATTTCAATGAACTGGCAGGCATAGCGGGGAAGTCTAGGTAGAAACAGCTTAGTTTAGAACACTAGATATATTTTCTAAAAAGTACATGAGTAAAATACCTAATTTCAGTCACCAATTAAGAGCCAAGTTGTTCAGTCATCACACAAACCTGCGTTGGAACCAGAGCAAGCCCAGTACTCCTCCTAAACCCATCTCCTCTTTAAAGACCTCAGTGATGGGCATGCCCGCATAGATTAGCTCCTGGCCTCGCTCATCACAGATACTCGTCATGAAGGACGCTGGCTTACGGATCAGGCCCAACTCCTGTGAATACAAGTAGAGCGTGGAACAAATAAGATGGACAGTGCAAAAGTATTTGTACATTGTAATGCAGAGATCAGTATCAGTGTACACTGTAGACTACAGATATGTTTGAGGCAAAACTTTAAATATTCTACTTACAAGTACTATTGTACACCATCAAATATTTCAGTATCAAGTACAGTTATAATAATAAACAAATGATCATAAATGCTTATTTCTATTGTGTGTTTATTATAAAAATAAATAGTGACAAATGTAAAAAAGTTACTAGCTTCTAATTTAAAAACAAAAATAATTATTACAATATGCACCACCACAACTTACCCTCGCCCAAGAGTAATCCATTGGTACAGTTGGGGGAGGAACCTCCTGGGCAGGAACGATGGTACCGTTTGCCACCAGATCATCATAAACATTCCTGTTTCACCATTAATACACAGTCAGTGAAAATAATTTAATGATTCAATGATTTAATGACTATAATTAACTGTGATAAATTTTTTACTTGATGACATTGCCCAGCTCATCAAAGCTTTTTGGTACATAAGCTCCAGCGTCCCTCAAAGCCTGGTTCTTGGCAACTGCGGTTTCTGAAGCCTGGTTAGCACAGGCCCCTGCGTGGCCAAACTGAACCTAAGGACAACAAGAGTAAAGACTGAGCTCAAAAATGCCAAATTCCCAACTAAAAACCAAATCCAACACCAGCCAACAGACCTCTGAAGCAAACATGGTGGCACAGGTTCCAATACACCAGCACACCACAGGCTTGGTTATCCTGCCTTCTCTTATGCCGTGGCAGATCTTATACTCCTCTGTGCCTCCAATCTGGGTGAGTAAAAAAAAATATGACTGAAAAATGGCTTTACCCACACATTATTTCCACCAAGTGCACATTAATTAAAACAGAACCATGTCCAACAAAGATGAGGAGCTCTTACCTCTCCCAGTACTACTATCATCTTGACGCCTGCAGTGTCTTGGTAACGCAGGACATGGTCCATGAAAGTGGAACCTGGATATCTGGACAAAGACAAAAAATATAGTAACATAAAAAAAGCCTGTGTACAAAACAGTGTACAACTCAAAAGAAAAAATAATGAGACGGTTTACAGTTTTATGTTCTGCATAAATTGGTCATGAAATGTGATCTGATCTGAAGTCACAAACACGCATCAAACAATTTTCTAAGCTGATAAACACAAACAGTAATGGTCTTTTATGTCTTTATTGAACAAACCCATTAAACATACAAGTGACGGTGGAAGTAATTGCAACACTTGGCTTCTGAACAAACTGGGAGACGCACCAAACGAGAATGGATGTGTAACTTGGAACTTCTACTTATGAAAGCACTCAAACAACATCAGAGGGCCATCTTAAAAGCCGTATCAGCTGATGTGACCCACAGCTCACAAAAAAGCTCTCAGAAGAGTTAAAGAAGTCTTTGAGATTACTCTCAGTTCACAGTTTGACAAACTGTCCATAAATAGACATTTTGTAGCCTCCATAAGAGGCTTTTTAAAAAAAAAAAAAAAAAAAAAAACAACACCACTGCAGCATATATGAAGTCTGCTGACATGAGAAGAACTGTTAGCGAAGAAAACTAAGTCCTACGTGTATCATTCAAAATGGACTAAGCACCAGCATGAAATCATGATCCATCAGTGAAGTATGGTAGAGGGAGGATCATGCTGCTTTACTGTCTTTGAACATGGAAAGCTTGCAATTGTGGTATGGAAAAAAAAATCTGCAAGTTTATCAAAGTATCCCACAGCAGCGGTTTTCAATTCTGGCCCTGCTCTGCCTGCTTTCCAAATAAAACTAGAATTATAATTCAGCATTTTGCATGTACGAGAAGATAATGTTCAGAGACATTTGCATGCGTGTTTGATATACATGCAGAGCCAATGTATGTACCCAAAAGGGGGTAGTGTCACATTAAGCAAACCAGAATTTGCTGATGAAGTAGAATTTAAGAGGAAGTGGAAAGTAAATTTCCCACTGATGTAAAGATATCACTATGCTAAAACGACAAATGGAGAGCAGGAGAACAAAACTGAAAGGTTTTATATTGTTGAGTGTGTATATTTTCTAACCTCTTCTCCTAACAGCTTCTCTAATTGCTCCATTTTTGTTTTTGGTTCCACATTTTCTTAATTGTTTGGAGCCAGTCAGAGTTCAGACATCAACCTAATAGAGATTCAGCTGAATGACCTGAAGACAGCTATTCACACCAGATGTGCTGTGAATATGGTTAAGCTAAAGCAGCAGCAGAAGGAAGACTCGTCCAAAATTTATCCTGAATGTTGTGCAGGTCTAATTTACAGCTACAGAAAGAGCTTGCTAGCGGTTAGTGTTGCCAAAGGCTTTTTTTATTAAAACAACGTTGTAATTTCTTTTTAATTAAAAAAAAAAAAAGCAGCCTCAACAGGATCCAACATGCAATTATCCCCAAACCATGAGTTTTTGTACCTGTCTCCTCCAATGGCCACGCCTTCGTAGACGCCATCTGTAGTGCGAGAGATGATGTTGTTCAACTCGTTTGACATGCCCCCAGAGCGTGACACATATGCCACACTCCCAGGGCGATACAGTTTGGAAGCCAGAATGTTGTCCAACATGCCGCCGGTGTTGCCAATCTTAAAACAGCCGGGCTTGATGCCACCAACCTGAGAGATGATGACATAAAAATGAAATGTATATGTTAGTGTTCAGTAAAGAGTTTGTAAAATGCAGAAAATGGAATACATCTATTCATTCTCAGAGACAACTTATGGTAGTACTTTGTAAAGCCGTTTACCGTGGCAGGACCGATAATAGTAACACCTTTCTCATCAGCCATCTTGATCATCTTTCTTGTTTGGGCTTCGGGGATACCTTCAGCTATAATGGCAATGGTATGAATCTGGAAACACATTTAGATTTAAGTGGTCAATACTTGTCTGACTCCAAGTGTCACTGATAAACATATGCATTAAATTTGAACACATTCTACAGCACATCGTTTTACCTGTTGGTACTGCATGGCCTCCACTGTGCTATCGAAAGCTGAGCGCAGTGAAGCAAAGCTGATGAGGACATCTACTTCAGGGTGCTTCTTCATGGCATCGGCCATGTTCTTGTACACAGGCAGCAGGATCTCCTTGTGGCCCCAATAGAACTTCTGCTTGTGATCCCCACTGGGCAAAAGAAAAAGTGGCACAAATGAAAAATGAAGTGCTCTCTGATTCTGCAGGAATGCCAACTGACAAGAATTTGTTGTAAAAAAGAAGAAATGTCCTTAAATAGCTCAGTAGTCAAGACTTGTAATACAGCCAAGGTTGAATGAAGTCTTGGGAAACCTACGTGAATGGGTAGACCATGGCTGCCACAGAGGGTTCGTCCCGGGAGCACACATAGTCGAAGTCCAGCATACCTTGCACAGCTCGTGTTTGCATGCCCCAGACAATGGTCTTTGTGTGTTTGCTGAAGAGTGTGGTGGCTTTGGCTGAAAGAACCAGAGACAGAGAGAGATTCAAGTCAGAATAAGGGGAGAAATGGAAAAAAACATTTGTAAAAAGTAAAAAGGTGGAGGGGTGGGGGCGAAAACAGCAGGAATGGGGAACGTATCAAGCAGATTACAGAGCAAACACACTTTGAGGACACACACGACTTTTGGTTGAACAAAATTTCCTTTGTAAGCTGCAAGGTCAGTCTGACCGAATGCTTTAAATTTTATACACTCCACATGTTCAAAGTTGAATTATTATTATTTTTAAACAGATGCCCAATAATTCTATCTCTTAGAAGAAGTTCTCTCTACTGCAAGTTTGGAGAAGTTGCTGTGTGCCCTGGAGATATTACCTCACTTTACCCTCACCATGCAGAAACACCATGCAAAACTTTGAGTGCTGAAGACACCACTGTCTGCTACTTATTTCCAAGGCATGTTCCTCGTAACACAGCAGTCATTCAAACCAAACACAAATGTTTGATTCCTATGGCCAGACTCAAACATAGTAAAATACGTCACAAATTTTGAGAATGTCAAGTGTTTGATTATGAAAGCAGAAAGTCATGTTAGTCGAAGCAGATAAAAAAATTTTTTTAAGCAATCACCATGTTGCCGTACATCCAGCCTTCCCCAAGTGACTATGCTCACTGCTCTCTGTTGTTACAGGTAACTAACAATCTGAACACAGCTTTTGACTGGTCACTACCGCTTTAACAGAGCCATGGGTGAGGAGTAAGGTTTTTGAGTTATTTAGTTCTACAAACCATGAGAGCTCAGTTTTGTCTACGTCAACTAGCTAATGATATTCTCAAATGCTAAAAAATACCTTAAACATAACAGCATTCACAGAGTTTATGATCAATTTAAGATGATTCAACGCTTTTCAATCTAAACATGCATCTCCAACCAATTTAGGTTCAGTGATGCAGATGGAAACACCTAAGGGAGTAAGCCACTATCCAGAATGCAAAAATAGACAGACTGCATAGAAACACCAGTAAACAGTTGAAAATGGGTAGGCAGAGGAAGTAGACAGAGGGCGGAGAGGGTAGGAAGACACGCCTTTCACACCCTTCCATACCTCCGCTGCAGCCTGCAGAGGCTTGTGCTTCTGTGACCCCAAAGGACCAAAAAAAAAAAAAACAAAAAAAAACAAAAAGAGAAAAGAATGAGTTCATTTGTCATGTACTTTATTGACTGAACAGACTTAAACAGATTGTGGTGACTACGTTATCCCTAAATCCATGCCATACCACTGTACAAAGCACCGCAGAGGAAAGAGCATGCAAAACTCATCTGCTATGAAGCCAGCCTTTACCTTTTACAGTAGCACGTTCACCTAAAATAGTCAATTTAAGTGACTCAAGCCATAATCAAAACTTGTTTACTACATAGCTTGTTCTACACATTTGCCTTCTACAAGCAAAACCATCCCTACACAATAATACACATCATTTTTGTCTTCATTAGAAACCAGATAATGATTATTTTATAAATCATTTGTACAGCTTTCCATTGTTTGTAGATTAATGCAACACACCCAAGAAACTCAAGCTGAGGTGATGCAAACATGTAGGTGTCACACATAGCCACACTTCTTTTAACCAAGATTAGAAGAGGGAAATGGGGCAAAACAATGAGTGCGACAGCCGCAATGTGGTCATGGCACACCCATAACTTACCTTTCCAATCACCTGTGACCACATTCTTCAGAGGCCACAGTAAAGAATGAAGCGAGTCTTAGAGACACAAGCACGAAAGAAACATGGGTGAGCTGACAGTTTATACAGCAGCAGCAAAAAACCCCAAAAAAACAAAGCGGGGTGGTGGGGGAAAGAAATTAAATCTAAATGCAGAATAGCAATGAATGTGGTTAAAAGGAAGAGTGGGAGAAACACGTGAACCTGACATAAGAGAAATGGTAGAAAACCAGAAGTGCAGCACAAATATATGTAGAGCCCTGCTTTAAGACGCAGTGCTACTGTGTTACATACCTGCTGGAAGACCTGCTTTAGACTTTTTTGCTGGGGTGGCATCGTTTGGTGTCCTTGGTTCAGAAAATGAAGCGGTCCTTGATGTAGCTGGAGTCTGCTGTAGAAAAAGAAGAGAAATATTTTTCAAAGCCAGACAGAAAAGTACACAGTGCATGACTGGACTATAAAGTACAACAAAGCAACTCCAAGCATAAATCATTTTTAAACATGGACAAATTATATCATAAATAAGTGAATGCAGTTAACATGTGACACATTTCTGCTACATGTGAACAGAAAATAATACATCTGAGCCATCTTTATTGTGAATAGAATCACATAATTAACTGCTACAGTCAAATTAGTCAACTGGATGTATGAAATGTATTTAAAGAAGCAACGACTAACCATACATTAAATTCCGTAAACAGTACATAAAATGCTATGTATGTCTCAAGCCATACATCTGTAATATGTATCTGCAATGTGTATTAGAGTAGCAACTAGCATGCCAACCACCCTATGTTCCCCCAATGAGTTAGTGAATGAAAATACCATTGCACTGGTGCCAGCATTAAGGAGGAAGTTGGCAGTATGTGCATCCACTGGGGGCTGATTGGGGATTGGCCGGTGGCCTAGGGCCATTCCAACGATAGCAGTCATGTGTGTCTCTGTACCAAACACATGAATAGGAATACCCGTGGTCTTTCCTGCAGAAGAAAAAACACTAATTAAAAAGTGGGCAATTTCTAATTTTACCTACTAATTCAACTCTCACAAAGAAAAGGTTAATTAGCAGCCAAACACTCAAAGCACACAGGAAGTGCATTTCTAAACATGAAATAATCAAATTATCCCACTCGCTGTGATAAGATAATTTGACAAGCAATTGACAAGTGTTTCCACAATAACAATTTACATAAAATTGTTTTTTGTTGGTAACCATGATGTTTAGTCTAATCTCACTCACCTACTTCCCCCATCACCCTTAGTCCCTCCTGGTAGTTGGGTCCACCACGTCGTACAAAGATACTGACCTCATGCTCCTTCAGAGGACCTTGATAGTCTTTTATGGCCCTGACAATGCCCTAAGGTGAGAAAGGGGAAAAAAAGAAAGTCAACTATTTGAAGCGCAAAGCAAGAGCGGCTCAGATACACACGGTTTAGTTTTAGTCAACTGTCCATACACAACTCAAAATCCCAAACTTGTGTCCTTCAAAAGACTTCTGTCACAATGTTCATCCAAACATTCGAGTCAGCATTGTTGGTGGTGACACACACACACACACACACACACATTTGTCTTTTATACTTGTGAGAACACTCATTAACATAATGCCATCCCTAGCCCCTTACCCTAACCATGATAACTGAATGCCTAACCCTAACTAACCCAACCTAATTCTAAGCCTGACCCTAAATGTCAGGACCATTCTTGGCCCTCAAAAGGCCTTTTGAAGTTGTGTGGACCAGCAAAATGTCCTCACAACAATGGTACTGAAATAAAATGTGTCCACAGAAGGCTATAAAGACATGCCCAGGGACACACACACACACAACACTCGATGTTTTCCATTATGAGTTATTTATTAAAATTGTATGCATCTTCCGTGGATTGTGTAATAGAATGTTGTGCCAAATTGAACAGAGGAGGGAAAAAGTAGGCTGCAGAGGTCAGAGCAGTTCATTTAAAATTGACTATTTTGTGAAGGTCAAGTGCTGACAGTCAAAATTTTAAACTGATCTGAAACCATAAGGTACAGATGAATCCGGTTTATGAACTTCCTTTAAAAGAGTACCTCATGCCATCATTACAGATTTTTAGTAACATCTGAAAAAGAAACAATATTGGGCTGGAGTTGTTTTTTTTCCTCTCAGGGCAAGTATTATAAATTTAATTTGCTTTATCACACTATAAAGCCTTGTGATAACATTTAGGGCTGACATAATTTACTTTGCACTCTGTTTTAGATAAAAATATTAATGCTTCACCTTGAATGTGGCTGCTACATTGGTGAAGTTGGCAATACTTCCTCCGATGATCAACACTTTTCCTAAAGTACAGAGAGTACAGAGAGAGAGAGAGAGGTGTAGGTGACTGAAAGTCCAGAAACACACATTATTTTGGTGGAAGCCATATAGTCCACCGCTGGAAACATATAAATTGTTGACAGTGTCATGCTCAAGGTGCAACAGCAGGCTATGTTACAGAAGAATAGCCAAAATTAATTTCCATGACTAAGGCCCAACCAAAATACATAGTTTATATCCCTGCTCCTAGTTTTCAATTTACCCCACAGTCATAAGGACTATGAAATAAAACAAGCAATCTCGTTTGCTGATAACCAGGTGTCCCTGGTAAAAATCAAAGACTTGTCAGTAGTACCTTGTGGATGTTTCTCCCGTGTCATGAGGGAGAGGATGGTTTTAGCATAGTCATACGTTTGCTGTTCACTGGGGGCACCAGAGTATTCACCATAGTTAGCCAGTTCATCTACTCCGCCGAGGTCACAGATGGTGTCACTAAAGAAATAAATAAAAATAAAAAGACACTGAAGTACTGTGCTCCAATTCTGGCTAACATTTAGATTTTTTTAACTAAAATGTTGCTTATAACAGGAATGTTAACAAGGTATTTGTCAAAAGAAAAAATGGTCTTGCATGAGTGAAAAGGTGTAAAATACTTAGGCAAGCGACCTTTGTCACTGTCAGAGAATCCAATTAAAAAGGCAAAACCAACAATCAAATAGAAGTGCTACATAACCATAAAAAACAACAGTAAACAACAGTAGCCCAAACAGAGCCTGTACGGTAGACTGATGCAGACTGGTGCAGGTTCATTATGCTGGAGTCTGAACGTTCCTCATACAGGTACAGAACACCTCCTTCCTTTTAAACCTTTGTAAACATTGTAATTATGAAGAAAAAACAGTGACTGTTTACAATACGAACTAGGTTTCTCAGCATGCAGTGACCTTGAGACACTGTGAAAGAGGTGGCTGTTAATAGACTGTGGAAGTGTTTATAGAAAAACTACACTGCCCATATTTTTTTTAAAAAACCAAACAAAAAAAAACTGTCACCTAACATAATGCCGTTGCAGACTGGTGTGCTTCAGTAGTTTTTGACCCGACATTTACTGAAAAGCTCAACAAGGTTCTGGGTTCACAGATTTTATAAGTAGTAGAAAAGTCATTGCTTTATTATTTTATGGGATTTTGACAAAGTCTAAAAACACTTTACAATACTTTGAAAGTAATGTTGAAAATGACTGCAAGGGGCTACCTGTAGACTACTGAAGCCCCTCCTCCAGCCACCATGGTCCAGATCCTGCCTTTGGGATTCAGCAGGGTCAGCTTTAGACTGGCACCACTTTTTGCATCCAGATCAGCTATGTAGGCCTCCTACAAGAGTAAGAACATATCTGTGAAGGCATGAGCCCAACAAATAAGGCAAACTGAGACATTTAAGTCTTGACCAGTGTTAAATAATATCAGTAAATTTAAGTTAAGGTGCTATTGTAAAGCTTGGCATTTGTCTTAATTTGATTTTTTAAAATGCTTGTCAAAACTAAAAGTCTCTTTTTGTGTTTAAATGTGACTTAGATAAAGATTAGTTATGCTGCAATTAAAGCATCAAAAACATCTAAGAACAACTGACATTTCTATGTTCCATTAATACGCAGATGATCTGAAAACAAACTGAAGCATTATAAACAGACAACTCTGTTTTCCCACGCATCAAATCTTACCTCTGGATATGCTTCTCTTCCGAATGGTGGTGGGAACTCCACGTCCCCCCACTTAGCCTTGCAGATATAATCAGCTGTTGCGTCAATCTTGGCAGCCATGTCAAGGATGTACACACCATTATCGGTGACAACTGGTTAACAGAATAAAAGTTATTTTTAATTTGACATTGACACTTGACACTGACACTTTACTGTACTTCATAAACAAGTGCTAGAGTCTTAATCTGGGTTAAATGTGAACATTTAGACAAAACTATTTATGTGAATAGAGTATTGCATAGTGAAGCTAAAAACTTACCCAGTGGGTTGATCTCAAGATAGGTGAAGTAGAGGTCTTCATATAAGCTGAAGAGGCCCACTATGAAACTGGCCAGGACACTACAAAAAAAGAAAGAAAGAAAAACCAATTATAACAGCATACTATAAACAAATAGTATTTCTTCTTAAAATATATCGCCTGAAAATAAAAGAATACTTATCACTATGACACCAATATTTTACAATTTCACTATAATATAATTCAAAGTGCTGCAGTATTTTGTTCCAAGGGCAGAGCTTGGCAGAAGTGCTAAATAAAACAAAGATCAGCATGTTCTCTGCACCCTCAGTGTGGGATTTGGGGGGAAAAAAAGTAGAAATCTAAAACACATTGCTTAAGGTCACACAGCAGCACAATGACTACACTGTAAAAAGATACCATCTGTATTCTTTGGCAGGGCAAAACATATGAATAAACAAAACAGGTTTATGACACTATATAATCACAGAAAGCATATCTGGTAAATCAATTTTCTTTGCAGCAACGACTGGCTAAACACATGAGGGAACACCTCTTAAAACTCTCTAAAATAAAATTTCATAAGCTGGTTGCTTGGTAGCACCATGGATACATAATCAGAAAACACAAATTGAGGGAATTCAAACAAACAATCATTAATTAATTAAAGCAATTCAAAAATATGGCAAAATTTCATTGCATAATTGCAAGGGAATCACAATTTTAAAAAAGATGCCCTTGTCCTCCAACCAAATGCATATAAAATGGTGACATTGTTGGGTTTTAGAGGACCATTTATGATTCATGCACCGTTCTATCCATATTTTTATATTTAATTTAGGTAAAAACAAACTAAAACATTAAAAGATGTGTATCCTTACCCCTTCTTCTCATCAGAGACGTTTGTGAGGAGCTGCTCTGTGACTTGGCCTTCACTCAGCTTCTCATCTACTGCAACCAGCAGCTTCTGTGCCTTGGAATCCACATCACCCACCTCCACTCCTCCCTCATGGTGGAAAAGCACATGGTCGCCCTCACGCGTAGCATAGATACACACATAAAACTCCTCTTCCTGGTTTAAAGTTAAAGCTATGATTAGTGTAGGCCTACGAAGATTTCTGAATAGACTAAAAAAAGATTTGACGTGGCTTTCAAACATAATAAACAAGATGTACAATGACAAAATCCAAGAAGCCAGCATATGTTACCTGTGTGTGTGGGACAAATGGCTCAATGAGGAAGTTCTTCAGCAAACCCTTTGCCTTTCCCACCTATTCAAGACAAACATGTGATGTCACAAAACACAGGCATGCCAGTCCAACCCAGTTATATATTTATCAGAACAGCTACTGTGTTTGAAGTGAATAACTGGATAGAATGATTCTCCACCCCAAAAAAGAAAGGCACTTCCAATGGGAACAGTTTTAGTCAGCCAAGTAACCAGTAAGAAACAATGCAAAGGTAGTTCACTCACAGTGGTCTCTCTCATGAGACGGCCTTTCATCCACTCCTGGACACCCTGCAGGTCCAGGTTAATGCCCACCAACCCGAGTTTCCCACGTCGCTTGATTAGCTGATCTGGTTTCACCACTAGCCGCTACAGGGGAACAGAGTAGAAGATATCTCAGCTTGACATATGTAAATACTGGTGCCACAAAACAAACTGAAAACAGGTCAACAACTGCACCTGCTGCTCCATTGAATATTTCAATGTTCTCTGTCACAAAGTCACATGATATTGTGGTGGTAACACTGTCAGTGACAGCATGTAATCAGTCTTGTGGTCCCAACCACTTCCCTATTGAGAAATGAAAACCAAGACAGGCTTGTACTTAGCAGCCTCACCTCTGTCAGGAGCCATGGATGCTCCTGTGTGAGGCGTTCCCAGTTGGTCTCGGCATTTACACTGGCATAGAGAAAGCGGTTCTGCACAGCTGCTGAAGTGCAGATATACTTATACAAGAACTCTTTTCCCGTCTGCTCTGAGATGGCTTTCGCCGACATGGCAGCACTGGTTAAACCTTAGGAAAGAAAAATTTCAGAGTTATCATTCATCATCATTGTGAATACTAATACTAAAGGATGCTCCTCACATATTGATATTTGTAATAGCCCATTTTCCTCACTTCTTCAAAAAGACTTGAAATACCTACAAATAGTTCAGAACTAAGCAGCTACGCTCCTGACTAAAACTGGGTGGTTCAGCCACATCACTCTCTGTCTTGCTTCTTTACACTGGCTCCCTGTTCATTTTTGGATCAATTTTAAGATTACCTATAAAGCTCTGCATGGTTTTACTTCATACAAAATGTCTGATCTTTTAATTCCATATGTACCATTACAAAACTTCAGATTATCAGACAATGAATTGTTGTCTGTTCCAACTTCCCTGTTAAAACCAAACTTCAAAACTCTGCCTGAGGAAATTTGGCTGTCTGAATCAGTGTCATCAGTCTCCTCTTAAAATGCATTTTTATCAAACTGGCTTTCCTGATTTGAGAGACTCTTGCTTTAGCATAAATAGTATATTCTATCTATGTCATTTTGTGTATTTTAACTTGTTATTTTGATTTTATTTTTTGTGCAGCACTTGTGTTGTGCTTTGTAAATAAAGCTATTCTTATGCTTATTCTTCTTATTATAAAACCAATAAAAAAACATTTCCAATGCATTCCTGACAGAACATAAATCCAGGTGTTTGTGCACGTTAAGTGGGGTACAAGTGAATGATTACGTTATAATTTAATAGTTAAACAAAGTCACACATTACTGTTTTACATTACAGTAATGTTTTACAAAGTCAGTCTGATGATGGTTTCATGTTATATTGAACTGAAGCTAAGAGGCCTTTAAAACCAGTTTTATAACATTGTTCTGTTTAGGAATTTTACTGTGAAATCTTTCAATACAGGCGTACTCCGAGTTAAACTTTAAATACTATTTCCACAAACATTCAATTAGCCTCAACAATGTAAACGAGATACAAAATTGTCTTTGTCTTGGTCAGGGGTGCTGTTTCACAACTTTTTACAAGCAGAAATATTTATGGTCTAAAACCAGAACAATGAACTGCTCAAAAGCTAGACAGCTAGTCTTTATTTTGTCTCAAGTGTGCATAAATGTCCTTATTTATCTAGGAATCATTCTTGTGTTAGATTAAACACACAAGATTTTGGCTGATGACAGCTCAACCATTCTTTGTTCTTTATCTACCTTGATAAGTCCTTTTGCACCTGCTGAGTATTGTTTCAGTAATGTGACTGTGATGTCAAACTGTCATGCAATACTTTAAAAGAATAACATGACTTTTTAGTGTTTTTCTTTTCTATTCTATTCACCACTGAAGTTTAAATGTGGGACAAAGTAACATCCAAACATAATAATAAGCTCTACACCAAATCACTGAATAGTATGGACACAGCTAACACTAGTCCACTTCTTTCAATCAACAAAGTAGCCTGTGCCCAACATGTGGTTATGATAAAATAGAGAAGAGAAACAAATTACATTATTGTTGGGAGGAAAGATGTGGCACTGAAATGACAGAAGATTCATGGCAAATTAATTCTAAATTAATCAGGAAATATTTTGAAAAAGTCAGTTAATGTTGAATAATTTTCTTCAAACACATATGCTCCTTTTGTCCCAGCTTCTCAAATGAGCAGATTATCTTTGTGTTTTCTTGGGACAAAGAAACAAACAAACGACCACCTTATTAATCATTGATATTAATGTTTAATTTCAGCTAATTACAGTTATGCTGATATATACCATAACATGGTTGAAAAACAACAGTACATGTGTCTAAGAAAAAGGAAAGATGGTATGAAGGATCTGATCAGCCAAAACAAAACAACCCGCTGCACTGACAGTGACAGTGCAACTTATTCCCACTGCTAATGATTCTAAACTAACATTAACATTCATAAGATCACGTTTTTTTCTTTATCTAAATAGCAAATTTAATAGGATGCTAACTAAATTATGACGGCTGTAAAGCAATGTGGGAACCGCCTAAACTAGTCCATAAAGTGCCTTCATCTCCTCCACCACAAACCAAACAGTGGTAAGCAGAAAGTCTTGATAACAGCCATGTTATCATCTCTGCTTACGAGTTATTGATAAGGTTTTATGGTAGATTTGTTTCAGCTAGTAAAACAGAAGCAGTGGCATTTTAGTAGCAGCTTCTGTATCAGTCTGACCAGGATTTAGCTTAGCAGGCTACCCTGTCATGCAGATGTCCCAGTATTTAGCCTGCAATAATCCAAGGGTCCCCTCCATTGTTTGGAGGCTATACCGGACACTGTGCGGGCTCCCCGGATTTGGAGGCAGCAGCATCACCCGCAGGTGGCGACGGCGCCGCCTCCTCAGCGGGTCCTTCAGCATCACTTCCCCGGTGCCACCGCATGTGAGTCAGGCCGGCGTTACGTTATGTGAATGGGGCCGTTGTACCAAGTACCGCACCCAGCCGAGCCAGCCCGGCAAGTTTCACCAAGTTTTAGCGTGGCTGCGGGTAAATAAGGAACAACTTCCTGGACCAGGACCAGGACCAGGACCAACGGGGGATGAAGAGGATTCAGAAAGATGAACACTTGAACAAATGTCTTTTTACAAAAGATGATGTAAGGTGAAGTCAGCCGGGGAGAAATGACTCAGTTAATTTCACTTATGAGCATAAACTTTATCACAAAAAGTAACTGCTAAGAAAACCGAGACAGAAACCCACTGCACAGGTCTCCGGGCCCGGCAGGGGGACCGGGTCTACAGTTTTATCAGACAGACCTCGCAGCATCACCCGGCCGCGAGCCCCCACGTCCTGCCCGACAGACAGACAGTCAGAGAGACAGGCGGACAGACAGGCGGACAGGCTAACTGCCGTAGCTTCTCACACCGCTGCAAGCTAGCTGACTGCTACAAAGGGAAGCCGGCTAACGCTGCGGTTTAACCGGCCGGGTGAAAGCAGTTACCTCGTCGTTGACAGCGGGTCTTTGGTGAAGCACAGACGTCGTGTCCGCGGGGAGAAACGACTCGGCTGATCGGCCACTGGTTCCTGCAGCACAATGAGCTCCGGGCCGGGCGGACGCCACCTCCTGTCGCACTATAATCTGGCGACTCGTTACACGTCGATGCTGCATCCAGATTGGCTTAAATGGGATCACGTGACCACGCCAGTTTACGCCCAGATCCTTATAATGAGGAGTAACCCTACAAGAAAACCACGAAATAAATAAAATATATATATATATAAAGCAGCAGGAGTTATACTGACCCTCCGTCTGAACATTTGTATTTGGAAAAATGCAATCTTAATTCAGATTGTTAAACGCTACTTTTCCCATTCATGTCAGTCCGTCAATTAGAACTGAGGCCATATATGTCTATGAATATCCGTGTACTCAAATTATGCACAACACCCTAAATAACTTTGAGTGTCACACGTTGTAGTACTTTAAAACCTGTTAAGAGGAAAACATTGTGGTTTGACCCCAATACATTTATTGTACAGCTTAGATACTTGTCAGTTTTTTGTGAATTAAGATTGTTAATACAAAATAGAATTAATTAATAAATCATGTTTTGTAAGCAATCAGCTATTTTTTTAATCAAAGGTTTGAGTACCTCTGCGCCTTATTTATATTTAAATATTTGCTATTTAGAGTGTGTCAAATTGGACTAGATGAGTACTGGCACCTTGTAGTGAATCTTGGAGGATGTACTTTAGTGTTTCAACTCAAGCAAAGACTTTGAAACAGTACTTCTACTTGTAGAGGAGTAAAAGGGGATATAGATTTTTATCATAAGGCTGTAAAAATGCTTTCACTTTTACATGAGTACTGAGTGTGTCTAGTTCTACCACCTCAGATACTTTAAAATATACCTCCCACTGCTGAAATCTGTAAAGTTAAAAAAAAAAAAAAAAATTCCATAAGATAAAAGTCTAAAAGTATAGTAGAACATGAGTCTTTATTTCTGCCTTAAAAAGTGTGTCCTGTTATTACTGTGACATTTATTTAAAAAAATGACACATAGATCAGAAACAAAACAATTAGCCGTAAAAGCTTCCAACGTAATACCAATGCTTCCTAAACAGGTGGAACAAGTAGGGGAAAGGCTGCACTGACCTAACGTGCATGACAAGTAGGAGACAGCTGGGTGTGGCCGATGATGAAATCTTGAATCATGAATTGAAATTTAGGTCATGTTTGACACGATGAATAATTCACCTGGAAAATTCAATTTACTGGCTAGACGTGAGGGTTTTCCTATGGAACACCACAAAAATAACAACATGCTATACGAGTGTAAATGTTGCCTTTTGTAAATAGAAAGTGGCTTGGGTTCATTCTGCTAAGGCACCACTTGAATGGGGCACGCGCGTTTTGAAAAACTGTGGGTGTGTGTCTGCAAATTTTGGCCTGGAAAAAAAATGAATTTGTACAATTAGAACAACCACAGTGATGTGAAAAAACATTTACAAATGAATCCAATAAAAAAAAAAAAAATTAAAAAGAGAAGACGAACACGGGTCATTCTGCTGCATACACTTTAGAATATACAGTACAATAAATATAAATATACCGAGGGAAGACTGAAGAAGAAATATTTTATAGACACAAAACACTTTACATTCGAGTGAAATATACAATGAAGCATGGAGAAGAGGAGAATAAACAAAAACCCTGCAAGGTGATTCTACAGTTGGCAAGTGAGCCAGTAATACCTGGACATATTTTCATACGCGACCAGTGTAGTCCTGAGGTCAGTTTAGACATTGAACTTCAACAGTACATTGACACTTGTAGAGGCATGCTGTCCAAGGAGAACCTTTAACTCATTTATGTCATCTGTAAATTGTTTACCATGATGCTTACGTTTTCAATCCACTGCTCTTCACTGTCATGAAGGTTTGAGGCAGTTTTGCAAGAATAGATGTAATGAATGCATGTTTATTTTGGCAATAGTGATGTGCTCTGATCAGCTGATATAAACCTTATTAAAAAAAACTCCAGCTTGCTTGTTTATCTACAGTTTTGATAAATTAACTCAAGGCTCTCAATTATCTTTCCCTGATGTGTGTTAGCATCAATATAAGGAGTGAATTCAGGAGCGAATGTAATAATTAAAAAAAAAAAAAAAACATGTAAAGAAGAATAATGGGCAAATTTCGCAAGACATCCAGGAGTGAGAGCATCAGGAAGTGACATGTGGGTCCAATTTAACTTTGTCCACTGCAGGGCTGCATTTCCCCTTGGGAGCTCACTTTAGCCAAACTGGAAAAAGAAATTTCCAGGGCCAGAGTCTGGAAAAGAAAAGGAAAGTAGTAATTTAACAGAATGAAGTTTATTATTATTATTATTTATATGTATATATTTGTTGCTTCAATAAGCTAAAAGACTTCTAAACCTACCTTGGTTGGAATCGAAGCTAAATCCACCCCCATGGCCACCAAAGAAAGCCCTGAAGATGTTGTTTGCATCAAAATCTAAAGAGTAGGGTAAATAAAATGTGATTAGTTGGTGATGGCAATGTATGGCCAGAACAAAACACGCTGGAGACTACAGATGATTGTTATTAGTTATTAATACAGTTAAAGTTACTGATGCTTATAGATGTTACTGCAGCTCTCTAACAATGATTTCCGTTTCTTATTTTTGAAGTGTTGGCATGTACATTTCAATCAGTATGTGGCACTACCTAGAGGCATGTCCTCAGACTTTGTAGGGACTGTCATGCCTTTTATGTGAGTCACACTGGCATTTTCACATTGTATAATCTCATTAATTTTCTTTTTAACATTAACAGTGTTTATGTTACTGAGTCTTTGGGGGTGGGGTGGGGTTCCAGAAAGTAGATAAAGAGGAGACTCCGTGTTGTTTAACCCTGCTTTGAGGACAACTGGGTTTTCAGTGCTAGAAATAGAGATGATTTAAACTGTGGGTTCAGTCCCGTGTAACTCGTTCCGCAAAACTAACCAGGCAAGTTTTCTTGAACACGTATGTCTCATTCTTTCTGCTCAGTCTGCAGAAATGATCTGACACACATTTTATTTCCTCATTAATATAATGCAGATCAGAGCACATTCATCTTCTGATGTTGGGAGAAATGATAAAAGTTACGGTATTTTATTGGTTTATTACCCAGCTGTCTTCACTAACGTGATCACTTTTATGATCAATTACTCATCATTGTAATGACAAAGACAGCAAACTCCGTCTCTGTTATCAGGATGTAGTCTCACCTGCGTTGTTGGAACATTCTTATGATAGATACGTCATCCTATCAGAAATTACAGGAATATTTCTGAGTGAGGATGACTGTAATGCAACTGAGTATTTAATTTTGTAAAACGTTAATTAAAATTTTTAAATGGTGTCAATAGACCAAATAAACCTAGAGGTATAATATGGTTCACTTGTGTTTATTTAAATTAGGGCGCAAGCAAGATTTTTTTAACTGTCACAAAGTTTTTTCTTACTTTAAATCTTTGTGTTTTTTAACCTCAATTAATCAACATTTCTATTAGTCACTATTCTAGACTTAGTTTAAGTTTTTTCCACACACAACTATTGTTCTATCATGTTAAGCAGAGTAAGGAGAGGTGTCCTAGTACCTTGTGTACAGATGTACAGTATTGGTTATGAGTATTTTTAGGATTTTTTGTTTTGAATGGCAGTCTATGGGAATGCCACCTGCTGGGACGTTACGAAATTGCAATTGTCTGTCATGTCTTACATGTGTTTTCACACATGACAGACATGAAAGAGAGGGCTGCTGTTTCAAAACACATGACAACTGTTCATGACATCATAATTGCATCCATCAGTGGAACTGCAATTGTGCAAATTAATTTAATTATTACTTTAATTTTCAAGTTAGTCAGTGCTTGAAATCTCTCAGCTCATTTTAATGTGCTTTCACTTCTAAATTGTTCAGGGCTTCCAGTCTCGCAGCGGCGAAGGCTGCGAGCAGCTGTAGCAGCTGGCTTTCAGCAATCACACGCTTTTTGTTCAAGAAATGACAAATTCTAGTTGTTTGTGGTATTTGTTCAAACCTAGAGAAGCAGTTTTGTATGATCTCATAAGTTCATCAGTCATTCTGGGACAATGCCTCCCCTCAAGTCACTTTAAAACAAGTGAAACTGTTTCTTGCAGCTCATCCTAAGGGATCATTATTTTAAAGTAAAGACTTTACCTCTGCCATCAAAGCAGCCATCATCATCTAGATCATGTCCATTGTCGTAGCGGATCTTCTTCTTGGGGTCAGACAGCACAGTGAATGCCTCACCCACCTCCTTGAATTTCTTTTCTTCCTCCTTTTGCACCTCTGGAGTAGCTGCGCTGTGGCGGTCTAATACAACACAGCACACACCCAAAGACAAATAATTATCAAACATGATCAAAATATATATACCTGCATATGTGCGTGCGTGTAAAAAGCAAATGGGCTACCTGGGTGGTGCATGAGGGCCCGTTTACGATAAGCTTTTTTGATCTCCTCCTCTGTGGCATTCTTGCCGACACCAAGCACCTTGTAATAGTCTTTCCTCTTGCTCTTCTTTAATTCCAGCTGTGCTGTCTTCAGCAGATGTTTGTGATCTACAGTCAGAGAGAGCGGTATATAAAAATATGCCCATAAGTAAATATGCATAATAAGTAAAGCCACAGCTTACCTGATGTTTTTTCTGTCTGGTAGACTTTCTCATAATCGCGTACAGCCTCCTCATACTGCTCCATGTCCATGTAACTACGGGGTCACACAAAGTCGCTGAAAAACTGCACAATGCTAAAGAACAAAACTTACAAATGAGGAAAAACGCGCCTCGGCTGATACAACGTACCACTGAGCTCTTCTTAAATAGGCCTTAATGTATGTGTCATCTAGTTTGATGGCACTTGTGCAGTCTTCGATGGCTTGATTAAGTTTCTTCAGCTGTGGACAAGGAAAAAGATAATGAGAGTGAACTGATTGGACACACACACACAAAAAAAGAAATATATAGCAAATATTCAGACAGTGATATGGACCCAGTGTCTGGTAAGGTCTATACCATACAGTGTTAGTTTCCATGATTTCTATTTTCTCAGTTAATTTCCAGACTGATGGGAAAAAAAAAACATGTGTGAAATAGTTTGCGGTATGTAATATAAGTGGAATTGTTGCTTTTTACCTTTGCTCCTGCCGTGGCTCTGTTGCAATAAAGTTTAGCATTGGTCTTGATGTTGTTGGGGTCTATCGCCAGAGCATCGGTATACAAGTGATAGGCAGCTTCAAAGTTGTTGTTCTTAAATGCCTGGTTGCCCTCCTCCTTCTTGGCTTTTAAGGCTTTGGCATTCTGAATTAGGAAGAGAACAAGTACACGTTTGTTTTCAACAACAAAACACTTTAAGCCATGTAAAAAGCAAGTTCTCTTCACTTCAGCATGTCTTGAATCACAGATTTACTGTAATTAAGTGTTTTAATCAATCAATCACTTGTCAAGCACAGCTTGTTGGATTTTTTCTAAATAATTCCAGATAACTGTTCCTCTTATTTAAAACCAAAATACAACCAAATGAGTGATGTGACTTTACTGTTTTGATTAGTGAAGTCTCTTGCTCGTCAACACTAGGGTTTGTTTATGATGATGTAATTTCACTAAAATGTTCTTATTGCACTTATTGAAATTATTGAAATCGTTGGTCACACACACACAATGGCCTTACCCTGCAAGCTAGCCGGGCCTTTTCGTGGTCAGGTGCCATGCGCAGAGCCTGCACAAAGAACTGTACGGCTTTATCGATGCAGTCCTCATAATAAAGACACAATCCTCGGACGTACAGTGCATCTGCATTCGTGGAATCCAGTCGCAGAATATCACTATAAATGTACAATAAAATAATGAGCAAGGCGAAATGAAATTCCTTTAAAAAAAATTAAGAAAAATTAGCAGGCTGTTAACACCATCCCTAAATGCTCCCACCTTGCGACAGACTGAGCTTCTGGATAGCGGCCCAGGAGAGCGAGACACTCAGCCTTGAGGATTTTGAAGCGGTGGCAGGCGGAAGCCAGTGCCAAGGCACGGTCCATGCAGTACACCACCTGGTGCAAGACAAGAGCCAAACTTTGTGTTACACTTTCATTCATGCAAGAAATGCAAAGATAAGCTTTGTAAAAACATTTTTATATGCAACACAGGTTGGCTTTTTAATTGAAGAAGTTGTTCTATGTTTTTAACGGGCCGTCAATTACAAGAAACACACGATTAAAAAAATACACATAAAAAAAAATACTCTTTTAAATATGTTTTTTTTCTTGTTTAAAGAAACAATGTTTTGCGTTTTTTTCTTTTTTATGATTGCAAGTTCACTATAGGTATGATAGGAGTCCTAGCTGCACGTGAAAGACGTTATATTTTAAAGAACAGGGTTGGTGATTTGTGGACTGAAGAATGATAGACAAGACCAACAGCTGATCACATGACAAACTCAGCAACTTCAATTCAAAACTTTTTGTGAGCTTAATGAAAATTAAAAAGGTTTTATTTACCTTTCTGAAATCCCTTTTTTCAAAGCTGAGCTCTGCCATACGCTCATACTCCAGTAGAGTCATTGAATTCTTTTCCTAAAACAAACAAAAGAGAGTAAATAAGTCGTGCATATCCTGCTCGTAGACCGTTCACAATTTGCAAACCAACACAAAGCTGGTTTTACACAGTGCTGTGTGTCATGCAAACGTTCAGGTGGTCCCCACCTCCTGCTGGGCCTCTCGGCTGCTGGGCTCCAGCTCCAGAACTTTTTGAAAGCAGCGACTTGCTGCCATGGCGTTTCCCAAAGACAGGTGGCACTTGCCCTCACGTAGATGCCCCTGTGGAAGAGAGACACACATCCTTCTTAGGAATTACGTCTACATGGATCCTAACTCTGCAAATGCAACCATGTTGAGACCGTAAGTGGTGTGCGGAGCAGAAACTGATAGTTTTGAGATGTTTTCACTGACCTTCATGAAACAGTCATCCAGCCGCACAGCCTGCTGAGAATCTTCTAGGGCCTCTCGAAAGCGACAGAGCATCATGAGGGTGGCAGCTCTGTTGCCGTAATAACTGGCATTTTTGGGGCATGCATCTTGAGATGAATAACAAATCCATATCAGTGAGGCAAAGAGAAAAATGGCATTTGATCGCAGATAAATCACAGAACCGTTTCTTGGCCCAGGCAGAAGCAACAGAGCTGTACTTGCAATATTCACTGAGGTTCAGTTGGAATATATTGTTTTAAAGAGCAAATTGGAAAACGAAACATAATATGTTTAACGGATCCTCGGAGAGGTTGGAAGTTAGATGTGATGGATTTTGAACTGAGAAGTTACAGTTCCTGTCCAGAGCACAGTTTAAACAATATCTGTCCAGATAGGTGAAATCTGTTGTGTTTTTGATTCTAAAGACTGATTATAATTTTCCGCAAAAATCCCTGAGGCAAAGGTGCATAAGATAAACACCTGAGTGTATACATCTTCCTGTTCTGTTGACAAAATTGGAGTCAACTACGGACAATACTGCTGTGATCTTTTTCTATACATGGATATTTAATTAACTTGATCCTTCAGAAAAGTAGCATCTATGACTAAAAGAATATACACAGGTCATGTTGGGAGATGCTGTGAATAAACAGAAAATAAATTTTACTGTTATTTGTTTTGCTGGGTGGTGTGCAAGAAGTAGAAATCATAAGCATGTCCCAACATGACAGAAGAAACAAGCATTAGTCAACAAGTGCTCAGTACACTTACCAAACCTTTGCATAAACATAGTTGCAGAGATAAAGTACACTGAAAAATAATCTCACCTATCGCCTTTGTGTAATAGTTGAAAGCCTCTGAGTAATCTTTTTTGCTGTAGAATGCATTTCCTTGTTCTTTGAAGCCTTCAGCCTCACTGGAGAGAAGAGTAAAAAGAAACCAAAGTCACAATGAGCTGGATTCTTTACCACAACAAAACATTAACTGACTAAAACGAAGACTAACTATTCCTAATTATGAAGCAGTCAATCTGTTGTTTGTAGCTGTCTAGGAATCGCTCGCTATGGCAAAGACTCTGAAGGACTCGGATGCACTACATCTGGAACTGGGACAGCAGATCAGGGTACACAGAGACCTGAGAGCTCCAGTGCTAAACATAGCAGTGAATTTCACCTGTTGTAGTCCGATAAAAGCCCTGTGGGATATTATACGAAGAAACTACTCCTGTTCTTTACTTTAAGAGGTGAAATATTTCACATGTGGCAATTCAGGCCACATCTAAAACAACGGGGGAATGTTGTTTTCCTTCAGCTGATATACTATCACTTGAACTTTACCTTCTGAGGTTAGATGGAAGAGGAAAAAAATGCATATTTGATAACTGGGTCACACACCAAGACTTTATAAATGCTTCTGAGTTAGTATATAACTGACACGTCGCTGACAAAAAAAACATTTTAGCATTCTGCTGTCACATATGAGAATATGAACCCAATTTGAAATATGGTCCTAGCACAAGAACTAAAAGATACACTAGTTTTAGCTTTAGAGAACCAAAATTAAGCCACAGTTTAGACACAGTGTTGTGGCAATTTAAATCTTTGCATTAACTCACATCTGTCTACAGTCTGTATGTAAACGTGTGTGAAATTAGCCTGTAGAATTACAGCATTAAAAATTGCTTCACTGGCTTTTTAATAGATACATAATATCTCACTAACATGAAGAGGCACCAACCAAGATGTTGGAAACTAAATATACAAATACAGAAGTGACAGATCCATTTCAATATGTTAACTTGTTTTTAAGAATACAAAAAGATAAGATATTATTAGATGTGAACAAGAGCTTTTTAATGTATCAAACTCTTTGAACAACACTCGACTCTGTTTTTTACGTTTTACTTTACAGTTGCTTTCTAGGTCTAAAACTTCGTAAGAAAATAATTTTTGCTGACATCTACTACTGAAAAATGTCCAGGTCAACTCTATTAACATGTGATACGTGGTGATCACCGTTTCTGCAGAGGGTTGAGTGGCTCATATGGAAATATCTGGAAAAAAGCTAAACACGGGAAGCTAGTGTAGCTAGCGTTAGCATCGGGAGGAAACCGATCATTTTTGTGTCTTATGATTCGAGCTGTAAATGTGTTATAACGTTTATTGTATTTGCTAACCAGCAGGAAGCCCCAGTTCGATTTTACGAACAGTAAAACCTTGGTGGCTGTAACTAAGCATGTGTCACGAAAGGCGAATCACTTGGCCTAAGCTAGTTCTCTTGACCAAGAAATTGGGAAGTTCCAGCCGTCCAGCTAACAGTTGAGCGGATTTATAAAGTTTATAAGTAGATGTGGAATCCCACCGATCGGGACTGTGAGATGGAAAAACACTCAAATCGACGTCTTCGTCAGGTCGGCAGACACCTTCGCATGCTGCGTCTCTGCCATGCTAACGGTTAGCCTAGCTAGCTTGCACCGGGCTCGTAGCTCTGTTGTTTCCCGACATTTGTCAGCGGCTGAATTCATTCGGCTTATTTTCACACGGCAAACGTGGGACAATAAATCGCAGCTTATTTTTATATATTTACCGTTCCAGGTCGTCTGGATCGCGGATCTGGGGATCTGTTTCCACCGGCACATCGATGTCAACAGCCGCCATTTTTTCTGGAAAGGGCGAACAAGAACGAACGTCATTTCCGGCGACCGACTGCTTTCTTTTGACCACGTGAATCTAGGTCACAAAAAATCGGTTCCTATTATCAACATTATTATTATTATTGTGTTTTTTTTATCTCTGCTTCCAACCGTAAAACTGTAGAGGATCTATAAATGTCCACCAAGGTATGTGGTATGAGCACTAAATTAGCTCCTTCAGATCCCCGAAGAAGCGTTTTAGAGGACGATTAATAATAATAATAATAATGATAACAATTATAATATTATTATTTTTTTATTGTATATATTATTATTATTATGGTAGTGTTTTTATTATTTTAACCTGTTTTTGTTGACCTGTTTTCCAAAACGCCACTAGAGGACAGTAGAGCTCAGAGGTTTTCTGTGGCTGTTCGTCAGTTTCCACATGAGTTTCAGGGATTCGCCACATGCAAGTTTCATTCATGTGCACAATTTGCGCACAACTAAATCAATAAATCAAGAATGTTCAGTGTAGCAATATAACTACGACTATTAGCAAAAAAGACTCATCTGTGGACACCAAGGAAGAAACAACCACACTTGCATAAAAACAGTACTATTTATAGTTTTTTTTTAAAGAATACAGCATTGACATTTTCAGCACATATTAATTTAAATTATTGCAATTGATGCACAGTTACACTAGTCATTAATTTTACCAGATGACACTTCAATAATACGTAGGCCTATTGCTTAGGATGACTCAGCACAATGAGATGAGAAATAGATTCTTAAAATGAAAGCACACAGGTATTTTAATACAACTCTGAAAAATGTCCGGTGAAATAAAGATTTAAGAGACATTTTTAAAAACACGTTAAATCCTTTAGATTTTAAATCACACATCAGCCTGTTTCTTTATATTGCACAAACAGCATCAAGCTGCTGCAAAATCATAACTCACTGTATTTATTTAACATCACCTGAAGAACTTGTAATAATGGCTTCTGCCAAAGAAACGTTCAAACGTTGAATTAAAACAACTTATTGTAAGCATCGCATGTAAGTCTGTCTCTGCGGCATTCTTGGCATCATATTAGTGTGGTTGATTGTCACCTCATACCACAGACATGAAAAAAGTAATGATTTTATTTTAAACAAACAAAAGAAAAGGCATCTTTATCAAACATATGTATGTGGGGATGCAAGATCCTCAGGAATGCAAAGTTATAGGTCTCTTGTCTTTTCATAGTTGAGGGACAGTCCGTTGGATGGAAGTAGCCAGTTTCATGGGAGATCAACAGTATGGATTTTCTTCCTTTAGATTTGGTTATGTAAAGTAAAGCAGGGATGGAGAGGTGCATCTGTTCTCCCAGAGTAAAACTATAAAGCTATTAAAATAAAACAATTTTGGCAACAAACACAGTCACATTTACACACCCTAGGGCATTTTACTATTATAGTAATACAAATAACTAAAAGATGCTTGTCATTATGGCTTCCAGAGGGGTCCAGACCCCTGGTAACACAACAGCTGAGCGATGGTCCTTCCTTTTTTTTTTAGGGGACAAGACACTGGTCAGTCAACACTGAATCTTAATCCACACTGGGGTATTGTGCATCCGTGGACCTGCCAAACTTGCATTGCAGATACGCCGCCCTTGCTGTCACTGCATAGTGTCCTGTTGTCACTCAGAGGGTGCCCTGTTTAGTCCAGCTTTGGCTTGCTTAGGTCCACTCTTCTGTAGATCTTCCAAGTTGTGCCTGGCTCAATGCTAGTAAGGAGAAAAGATAATAGGTGCATGTGTGGCCCTCAGGGGTCCCGGTGCAGGCCTAAAGAGCGTGGGACTGATCAGGGGACCCTGGATGATGGCTGTGGGACCAGGTGGCAGCCGTAGCGCCAAGGGTCCAGACGCCATGGTGCACAAGGCAGCTGGATTGAGGGGGCTAGTCAGGAACCCTGCCGGCAGGGCTTTGGACAGCTGCTTCTGCAGAGCCAGTTTAGTCTGAAACCACAGACAATTGGCATTTTTCATCTATACAAAACATGTTGCAAGAGAAGAAGTAACATTTCAAAATCTGTAATGTGACTAGTTGTGTTTTATAACATGCACTGCTCCACCACCCCTCAATTGAACAGAGAAACATATTTGAAAATAGCTCATAAGGCACAAAGTCACTTACTATTTCATTGTGTATGTATGTATGCTGGACGTGTGCTTTAACAACCACAGAGGCCAATGTTGCGGATAAAAATAAAAGCTGTTGAACGTGTGACAAATACTTACTGCTAAGACAGCGCTGGGCTGTAGTTTATTATAGGGAGTGAACTTGGCCTTGACAGGCTTCCCAGCCAAACGCTCTTTGTGTCTCCTGCTGTTCATGTGCTAAAAGGGGGACAGAGACATAATGAACAGTCGTTTAGTCAGACAGTTCTGAAACTAAAGAGCCAACAAACCAGGCAGGTTACCTAAAGGCTAGACATTTTGAATTTGTTTTTTGTACATTGTGCGCATCGGGTAAACCCAGGTACCTGCTTCAGCTGTGTCTCGGAGTTGACAGACACCTGGCACAGCTCACAGTGGAAGGGCTGGTTGGATAAGCAGACCACTGCCCTCGTCTTGCTGCCCATTCGCTGCTTCATTCTGCAGGTGGGTCTCGGCGACGACGTCATCTTGACTCTACGTTGTAACTGGCTGCTGTTCTGACCGTCCAGCATCTGTTTGTGCTTCGAACCTAATTCAGCCAAAGTAGATAAAATATACAGTAGATAAAAATCTTGAACAGTTTTGATTTAATTTGCTCAACAGCAATCAAATGCCAATTTAACTACTAAATACACACCACTGCAATGAGCGTCCAACTGGGAACTAGAGTTGACCGTCACTTTGCACGTAGGACAGTGGAAATGTTTTTTGTTATTCTTGGCCTCTTTAGTCTCTTCCACCTTCATCATCTCCTCCTCACCTGCCGGGGGGCTTCCCTGGAGGTCAGACTGTGGGGCTGAACTGGTGGCCAGGCTGGGCCCTTCTAAAGGTGGACTGTCTGGAGTTTGATCACAAACCTGAGACCCGGCAGAGATTTGCGTGGAAAGCTGAGGAGAGCCCAGGGAGGAGTTAGAGTCTGTGGATGAAGGCTGTGAGGAAGGAGCCGGTGCCACCAAGCTCTCCGGAGCAATTTCTAGTTGATGCCTGATAGGCTGGGAAGAGGTGCTTGGGCCTATGGACATGTAGATAAAGACAGACATTAATCTGAGCCAATTTGTTTTGACAATAAACATTTTTTGGTGATATTTTATTGAGATAAACATCTTTCATAGCAAAGGATGATATTATATTGTATGGACATTACTATTGGGTGGTGCAACAGCTAGTTAGCTTAGCATAAAGATTTGGATCAGACGAAACATCTGGTCTGACTGACAAAAGTAAAAAACATTAAACTAGCAGTTTAAATCTATTTGCCATATCCATGTGCTACCCTCATCTGTCTACATAATTTTTATCATCTTCGGCTTCTTTCATATGCTCCTAACCTTGTGATTATAATTTTTCTCACCCTCATCTACTTTTCTCTTCTATTATCTTTCTTTAATTTCCAAAGCGCTTTCCTCTCTTTTTTTCCTGCCATCTCAATCATTCTTCCACTGTTCGTCTGTCACTTGTTTGGTCTCTCTGCTGAAGCTCGCTCTGTCACCATTAATCAACAACCATGGCAACTGCTGGATGTAACAAGCTTATCATTATGTGGTTAAAGGGAAATTGATAGGTGCTGGAAGAAAATGGGAAGTGGGAGATCAAGAATGAAAAGGAAAGCTAGACAGAGCACAGAACGGAAGGAATGTTTAGTAAGTCAGGCAGAATAAATTTGGTTCTTTTGTTGTGCAGGATTGTGGAAAAGAGCCAAAATTTAAACAAACAAATAAATAAATAAAACTATTTAGCAATTTAGCTAATGAATAAATAATGTTTTTATAACATTTTGATTTTAATATCTTTTTGTTTTATATTGTTGGATCATACAAAAAAAGATTCCATTAACAGCAATTCTTAATTTTTACCTAATAATTTCGAAACACTATGAAAAATATCTTTAATTTTTAACATGAAAACATGTAGGCGCACATGACTAATGCTTCTGGCCCTTTTTACACAACGTTCTTCAGCCTTTGACGTGTCTTGACTTTGACATTAGCAAAATGACAAGGCATTTCATAATGTGAACAGGAAACTGGAAGTGGGAGTTGTGTTCGGCTTCTGTTATAAAACTCCGAACCACAGAAAGTAACGCCACTACACGTTTCTGCATGTGTCTTCTGTTTTTAGACGCTCTCTGAGGCTCCTCATCGTTGCAGAATGCCATTGCTTGATGCGAGTAATTACCTATCTGACAAAGCCAATGATAGCAGGACAGGTAACAGCTGGTAATTAGCACGCTGAGTGGCAGCTACCAAGCCTTGGCGCTTATGTCTCTTCATTTACCGCTAATTACTCAGAGGATGCATAAAAGCAGCCTTTAAAAAGACAAATTTATACCTATTCTGTCTTTCAAACGCAAATCTGTTGGTAGCGTCCCTCCGCCGATCGTCACCCTCTCTCTGTCTCTGTCTTTTCCCGTCGTAGAAGGATTGTGTCCGTTCTTCTGCCGATTCCTCTGCGTCTCCAGGGCTTTTAGCTTGCGAGCATGCTTGTGACCTTTGTAGTGGGCTTCAGCCTGGGTCTGGGCCGTGACACAGACACACACATGCACACACACACACACACACACACGGGCAGAGCAAAGAAAGCAGAAAATCAGCATACAGTGCACACACAAAAAGACTGATTAAATTACTGAGAATCAGTAAAATTTGATATTTTCGTGTGTTCCATCAATTTGGCTTCACATGTTTCCATAAAGTTGGGGGCAAATTTTTACAAATGAGCATTTGCCTCGGAGGATGAGTCACATCACTGATCACCATTCTGATCATTATCATCATCATTGCTGTGCACAAATGAGCATCAGTCGGACTCATGGCGTCTCATGACCATGCTCTGAGCTCACTAGCTCATCTTTCCACTGATTCGTTCTGACACAAATGGCCCGTGTCTGTTATGCTGTGACACAAAATGACCTCCGTGCCTCCCCCAGTGAGAGAAAACACATTTGTGGCAATGTGACAGCAGATGCATGCAGATCTGGGATCCCCAAATGGCTCCGGATGGCTGTAGATAAAGCAAGACATGCTCTCAAGAGGAAGAGTAGCTTTCAGTTCACTAGTAATTCATATACTCATTAAAATCTATACAGTTAATGCACCACTTGCATCACAACATTGTATTTTTTATCAGTGATAATGTCATGTGTAACTGGCTAAGACAGGGGCACTGCTGTTATGATACTGGAGGAAAAAAAATAAAATTAACTAAATAATTTTATACTGATTTACAAATCCATACATGCACTGTGTTGAATTATTTGTGCTTGATGGGAGAAGAGTCAGCTTCTTAGTTTAAAGGCATGATGTAAAACGTATAGAACAAGCAAAAGTTATATCGGATAAGTCAACAATTCAACAATGAATTATGTCTCTGCAAGCTGAAGACTAAAACTGCATCTCCCTCCTGTTCCAAAGAGCCTCGTCCAGTAAATACAGGAGAAACAGTAGAACACATGTTACTTCACTAGGATGAACATGGACACCGTAGATATAAATATGACTCATCTAATGGCTATTAATGACACTGAACAGCAGATTTAGTCGGTAATTTACCCATTCTTAAATGAAACTACACACTAGTCTTTCTGTGTATGAAACACACAAATCAACAGACCATCTGAGTTTAAAAACCAGCGAAACAAAACGTTTAGTACGTGGCTTCACGTGAGGCTGTTAGATAATTTGTCATTGCTCAAATTATCCTCGCGGGTTCCAGGCACACACAGTTCCACCTGTGCTAATGCACATTCAAGCTCATTGTGTGCACAGGTGAGCGTGTGAGCGAAGTGTCCCCATCAACACTTTGCATAAAGCGCAGACTGCTACACAAAAAAGGAAAGGGCATCGCCATGAGTCAAAGTGTGTTGGGGAATGCTGGGTCGGGCAAAGGGTGTATGACCCCCTTGGCTAAATTGAATGTCAATGCACAATAACCATTCAGCATAATTTCAAACTGGGTCAAAGGAAAAAAAAATCTGCTCTCATATACGTGGCATCTAGCATGCCAGCGTGGTTTAAGTTCACTATGTTCCACCATAGTAACTTTAAAGGGTCACAAGTGTCTCAAAAAGGTGAAATCCAGATCGTCGGGTGCGGACCCCTAAAGGTCACTGGTAGCACTGCTTGACCTCTGCCGACCTTGATTCAAGCTCTACTTATTCTCACACCACCGACACGCAAACGTCCATACACTGCAAAGAACATCTGTCTTCCACACACGGGCAGCAAAATAAGAGCAGAACATGTGATCCTTCAGGCCTGAACATTTTCATGCTTTTACAGTGAATTTGAAGACCATAAAGGAATAATTGAGATTTTTTTTTTGGTCTATTCCTTTTTTATATACACATTTAGGTATAGGTTTCAGTTTTCCCCACCTTCAGCTTTCTATTATCTAGACATCTGCTGTAGCACACACAAAGCTCAAACGCCATTTATCTGGAGTCATCTCCTTTTGGACATGTTTTAAAGTTACTTGCATACAGTATACTAGGTAGCAAATTGTTTTTAGGGCATATTTAATAAATCCAGCTGCCTGCTGCTAAAATGATACTATGAGTGGACTGAGACTGAAACAAAACAGTAAAGTTCACGGCTCTAAAATCAAAACATTAAGATAAAAGGTGCTAAAACACATACAAAGTTTAAAATGTCTTTGTAAGTTTTATACATAGTCATTTTATCAATAGTTAATAGAAAGATATTGATTAAAGCAGCCTTAAAAATGACTTTCTTGCCCTTGTGACCTGCTTTTATGGCATTTTTTCATTAATATATCCAGTAAAAACAACTATCAATTTTAACGCAACAAATTTCATGACAGATTATTGGCTTTGGCTGAACTCTGAAGTCCTTTTTTTCCAAATACTTTCTATTTTTCTCTTAAAACAACACTCGGCTTTGAATAGTGAGCTGAAGCTGTGTACATAAAGATATAAATACGGGTGAACCAACCGTCATGGGAAAACGAAAGCCACTATACCTATGTCCTGCACAAGCAGTAAGTATAAAACACGAATAGACTCAAATATTCGGAACTATTCCTTTAATCAAGCGTCTTTGGGGAGTGAGAATTCCAGTCGCTCAGTGCTGCCGCCTGATGGCACCTGGTACCTGCCTGCAACCTGGCATCCGACTCCTGGGTCAGCCAGCAATCTCAGCTCAGCTGGAGGTAACACAGAAGGGGGAAGGAGAGAGCTTGTTAGCTAAAGCCATGTCAGCCTCCCGACGACACGAGCGTGCATCCGCAAATGTAAGAGCAAAGAAAAGTAAAACAGCATAATGGTGTCGCACCCGTCTCCCGCTTCCCTTAAGTTTCACGCTGCACACAAAGCAGAGTCATTGTCATTCTGCCAGGTTTCTCCTAACAATATAAATGCAAATATGTATAAATGAAGTCCATAGGAACGGGAGCCAAATGAATATGAAGAAGATAAGGAGGAAAAAGCACCAGAACTGGCTGACTGGCTCCTTTTATAAACTCAATAGACGATTAAAGAAACTGAAGAGGTATAAATAAAGCGACCGGACTCATATTCAACTTCAAGATTGTCTTCAGACCAAAAATATGAAACGTGTTGTAGCCGTGTAGATGCTTTAAAGTGAAAAACAATATGACCTTTAGATGATAATTTGTTTGGAGCCAGTTTAATGTATGCTTCAAAAAGGTCAGGGAACCTCAACATTAGGAAGATAATACCGATTTAACTCTGATTCTACAGAAAACAGGCCGGTGGTAGTTTTGTGCCTCTACGCAGACGGTTCGGGAGTTTCACGCAACGAAAGCTCGGGGAAGGACATTTACTGAGTGTCGGACTCACAGTGGAGTTAAAGCGCAGGTGGCAGATGTTACAGGAGATGATGGGCTTCTTCTTAGGTGGAGACACGCCAAAGGTGTGGTTGATCACGGCCTTCTGCACTGGGTCCATCTGCAACATAGAACACACACAATGAAACATAAGAAAAACTAATATATAATATAAATGTATATTTTACAAGTCATTCGACTGGTGTTCAGGTTCTGACTGAGCATACATCCATAATCATCTTTTAGGTGACCGATGAACGATTTGTCTGGACTCATTCAGGCATTTCTCTTTTCATAAACAAGATATTTTGCTTGCACGCGCTCTGTGATTGGTCGGCCTTTCGTTAAACACCTTTTAGATTAGTTTGACTACTCCTCACAGCGTAAAGCATGAAGGAACAATGTGTGTATTTGTCATAATAACAGAAATAACCCCTTTTCCGTTCGTGTTGTAATACTTTCATGTGTTCTTCGAGTCATATTCTTAGGTTTAGGTGTCAGACAGGAATCTTTTCCCATCCTCCCACATGCCTGTTACATTTAGCACCATCCTCTGATTGGCCTCATTAACGGTTTCAGATTAATGTAGACTATAAAAGTCTACTGCTTTATCATTTACAGCCAGACTAAACACGTGTGTGTGTGTGTGTGAGAGAGAGGGAAGTGTTATATTTGGGATTTCTCGCTCACATTTTTACCACTGATTGCAGCCAAGTAATATTTAGACGCTGCCAATGCAAAACTAAAACCATTTTTATATTTTTGTGTACAGAATTGCAACAAAGTGCACATTTCAATTAATAGAAAAAAATGAATACAATTTCCTCAGCAGGCTGGGGGTGTATTCAAGGACGGTAACAAGTTAGTTCATCTGTGATTTCCACTACAGGCTTTTTTCTGGTCCACCCCAAAAAAATTTCACTACATAATTTCAGTTCAGCACGTTGCCTGAGCACAGACCAGGCTGGCTTTGATTAAAACATTTTATGTGTATTATTTTATAAATTTGCATTTATTTAGCTTTTCGTATTTTTTTACTTTTATTTTGCCTTATTTTTGTTAATGCCTTTTCCTTGTTTTTTCATTATTGTTTTGTTGTATTGTCTATTTTATGTATATTTATATCTGAATAAAATTTTGATATTGGCTTTTATCATGTTTCGTTAGTTATTTGTTCAGGGCTAAATATTTATAGTAGACCTTTACTGAATAAACTTTAAAATTCAATTTCATCTTGTCATTTTAGGGCTTTACTGGGGTTTTAAGGTGACTGTTGTTAGTATTGCAGACATTTTAAAATTCCAACGCCTGTAATTTGATGTGTAGTTTTTTGTTGACTTTCTAAAACATATGTCATTTTGCTGCTGTTTATAACCTCAGGTGTAGTTTAATGTAACCCCGGGATTGTAAAAAGAATATTTACAGAAACAGCGTGTGATCATGTGATGTCTTACCGTGCTGAAATTGGGGAAGAGGCTGAGCGGTGAGGAGCTGTTCACCCTGAGTGGCAGGAAGTGCTCCAGCTGGGTGTGAGTTTGGGGCTGGAGGGGTCGACCCGGCAGAGGCAGGGAACCCAGGATCGGGTGGACCTGGCTCTGAGACAGTGCACCTACAGCCAGGGTGAGCACATTCAGTTAAACAACATCATCAGCTGTTTTCCATCACCTGAAACACGACGTCTGTGCATATGTGGAGAGGCAGAAAACTCCAGCCTTTTTAGTCGACCAAAGCAGAACATCCTCATACACAGACAAGAGATCAGGACCTTTTGCAACACTGAATGGGTGCCGCAGTAAAGCTTTAATGACTTCAGTAATAACAGGGGATAAATAATGAGAGGCTTTGTGTGGCCTTTTCCGTCTTTGCAAGTCCATAGTTTATCTTGATAAATGTCTCTGGCCTTTACACACAGCACTAGTGGGTGTGATTGTGTGGATTCACCCTGCAAAAGGTTTAACGTGTGTGGCAGACATGACATGTGCGTGCATTTTAAATACATGCAGTTTATTTTTACTCCTCACATGTCTTCTTTCTTGCATACCTTCCTACTGAAGCTTGGATTTATACACATAACACACATTTCATTTTGCTCCACAATCTCCTCCCACACGACCTCTCATCTCACCGTGCTTAATTTTGGTCCGCCTTAATGCTCTCGGATTGCTCACGCCCCAAAGACACTGACCTTTGTCTAGACCCTGAGTAAACATTTGTGCGCTCACATTAAAATGCATAATGTGAATGCAAAGTCTTACATAAGCAGAATATTTGTACAGTAATGTCTGAAGGTTGCAAAGTTGAAAAAGGCTAGATATGCACCTATGAAAGAAAGTAAGTTAAAATGAAGTCAAGTAGGTATTTAGCAACTTTAGCAGTTTTAAGGTGATGTTTTCTTTTAGACTTTGAGATTATGTGTTTCAACAGGAATGGTAATATTAAAGGAGACATTTATCATTTACTTGGTGCACGGAAACCAGACGCTCCCGATATTTACAGAGGCTGATATTTAAAGGAAATGTGTTGAGGCTAGAAAACAATACTGTGACAGAATTATGAGAGCGTGCATACATTCATTTGGTGAAACCAAGAATACGAGCAGTTAATTCCACAACCTGCTGTGCTTTGTGCTGCTGAAACAAATAACAAACTCAAAGAAGAAAATATGTCAGTTTCGAAATAGTTGCCTTTTCCTCTGTTTCTTACGTCTAACTTGACTTGGTATGGATTAAAAATTAGTGGTTAGTGAAGATGGAGGGGAGATCTGGGCTTAGCAGGATGGAAAATGTCAAGAGGAGCGTGACGAGATGGCTGAAGGAAGCATTGGCAGGTAGGTGGGGACTTTTGCATATAAAGCTGAATGAAACGGACTAATGAAGCCAGAAGTCTCAACACGCCAGATGACAGATGATGGACGATGAGATGACTCACTATTTTTGGTTTAGGAAAGGAGCCCACAATGTAAATACTTGCCTTTGGTGAAAAAATTAATCTGCTTTTAGATAAGATAAAATTCTTCTAAATCTAAGATCTAAAATAAAGTTGTATGACATGGGTTTCAAAGAAACTAAAAGAACATATTATGTAATAAATGTCATTGTCACAACATAAGATGTCAAAATGTTGTGATGATGAAAAGCTAAACCTTTAAGTTTTTCCATGCACAATTTTCTTTTTTTACCTTTGAATTTCCATTTTATCTCTGGGGTTGAGGCTGGTTTGAAAATCACTGTGCATTAGCATGTTTTGACTAATCTGCTGCCATATTCTTAGCAGAGCGGAGAGAAAGCACGGGGGAAAGAGGAAAAATAAAAACAACCTTTACAGATGCAAAACATGCTTGAAGAACTGTTATGAACGGTGTTCTCCAGAGAAAACATGCACATGATTTTAAAAGTCATAAAAAAAAAAAAAAAACATCAGCAAAGCCACAAAACAGAGAGAAACTAATTCAACAAACCAAACTAACCCTCTGGAAGAGTGAAAAAGCAAACACACAAAGCTAATTTAAATTCCGTTAAAGTCAAAGCCTGGAATGGAAATCATCAGGTTTATCTTATCATGACAGAGAAGACACGGATGTGAGCTGAATTGCAGAAAGAATCACTTAAAATGATGAAGAACGACAGGAAGAGGAAAAACTACACAACTGTTGATGGACACGTGACAATCAACGTGTAGAAAATGTTGACTAGTTGATCTTGACTTTACTTTACAGTAAAAAGAAATAAAGAAATTCTGTTGGAAAAAACGCCATTGCGCTAAGCATCCAAAATACGGAGGAAAAAAGCAAAGATCTACTCGTAAAACCAATGCATTTTTTGTTCTCTTGTGTTGTCTAGTGTTGTGTTTATTCAGTGATTTACAGCCACTCCAGAATATGCCCGTGTTTAGGATGGAATTTGTAATGATCATCATTACGGTTTGCGTAATGTGCCTCACACGTCCCCCTGGAAAACACAGACGCACGCAGAAGTAACTCGTGCTTGCTGATTTGATTTGGTTTTTGATGAATTCCAATTTCATTTAAATGCTCCGCCAGGACTCTTCCTGTACCACTGATGCCAATAAAGTGTATTGAATTGCTCCGCACTGAGCTGACGGTAAATGACAGAGTTGCAAGAAGTGAAAGGAAGTGAAAGAGGAGACTGAGAAAGACGACAACAGGCAGACGAGACCCTCCTCCAGCCCGATGTGCTTAATCTGCCTGCCGGTACGACTGTTAGGGACAATGATTCCCTCTCCAACACAAATCTGAAATTGATCTCATTAATATCTTTCGCATATACAGTATTCACAAAACACAGCAGGGCGAGAGGTTTAATTAGCTGCATTTTGCAGGAAAGGCCAGTCACCGCGAGAATTTGTGCAACATTAGGCAACATATGGATCTTCTGACAGGACTGTCGCTACTACGTTAGCCATCAAGAATGTGACACGTGACAAGATTTATTTCAACAAATGTGAGATTGTCTGAAGCTGCTATATTTGGTTCCGACAACCATGTTGGGAATGTGTAAACCAGTTGACCTTGATTGTTTTTTATTAATAGTCACTCATGAAATCAGAACTTTGTGAACTCAGACTTATGAACTCATTTCCTGCGACCATGACCTAAAATAATAAGGCTCCCTGAAGCTTCGAGTTAAGTTTTGCATCACATGTCACAGTAAGTTGTAATCTTTTATTCACTTCCTTTTTCCTGCTCCCTTTTTCATGAAGGCTGGGTGTGTAGGTCACAGCAACCCACCTTCCCGTATTGAGAAGGGATAAAAGATTAGGAGCTGCAGAAATTATAGCACATTGGAAAAAAAAAACTGGGGGAAAAAGCTTAATCTCTATTATTTTCAGGATTAGTCTCCCAGTGACTCAACATCACAGCAATCACAGAGGAAGCGAAACGGGCATCTATTCATGAAGGGTGGAAAAAGGGAGGTGGGCTTGGGGGGGGGGGATTTCATAGCGACAAATCAGAGCGAAAGCATCGGAGGAGAGGATGCTTTGGCTCTTTCCAGGGCGAATGCAATTCCTGGGATCTGGGCCTGAGCCAGGCTCTGAACCGGCACGGCGGTGTGGTGGAGCCCCGCTCTCATTTCTGACACAGCTCCCTGTATCCCCCCGATGAGCCGTCTCTGTTGGGCGTTAATGCTTTGAGACAATAACAACTGTATCAGGGCTAATGTGAAAAACGTCCAAAAATGTTTGCTGTAATGTTGCCAATCATTACGCGCTGATGAATTATGCACTTCTGGAAACTGATTCTAGTCTGGCAGCAAAGCAGCTCCAGTGCCAGTGCGAAGGGGGAAGGAGAGGAAAACAGAGATCCTGTTTCTCATGAAAGCTTTGATTCTCAGCCTGACATGACCACACAGGTGTGTGACAGGATGGAGTCTAATCGCTCTTCATTCCCTCGGGCTTGAGCCAATATTCAAGATTAATCTAAAAGTTAAAAGAGATTTTTTTTTTTAAAGAAATGTTCTAAGCTAATCAAGTACTGCAGCGTCTAAGCTCGTTATGAGGTCAAATACAGAACTGAAAAGAGCTCAAATTTATTTCTATTCATTTTGGAAATGACAAATCCGGAAATGTATAGCGGCAAGATAATATGACTTGAATTTGTAATCCATCAGAATCTGATTGTGATTTTAACAGTCTGAGCTTACTGAATTTAACGCTGAATTAAAACAATTATAATAAAGTAAAATTAATAGCTCACTGTTAGTACTACTGTATATATTAATATGCTGCAGCATCACTGCATCTGCAAGCATATTAGACATCAAGGACTGTGTAATTCCAATATGCTACTTTTATTAGTCGCCTTTCCAGAATCTAACTCCGCAATAACAAATGATTGGAAATATTAGGCACTAAGCAATGCAAAAGTGGCATTGTCTTTCTGTTAGGCTGGTAAAACACATGGTCGAATAATAAAAATTGAATGGTATGTTTCCCGTTCCATAATGGCATAAAGCACACAGCTTCTCTGAGTAATAAAACAGAAGTGGTTAGTGCGCCGCACTTTTGCAGTAATGATGATGGCATTCAATGCTTACACAACAGGCAGACAACTAGACATTTATGATGAGCTCTGGAGGATGAATTAGCATCCATTAAAACTGCCATTGACAGCTCCGCTAAGCTCTCTCCGCTGGAAACAAAAAGGTGGAGAGTGAAGGCCTAATTTCCATGATGGCTTAAAATGCTGCCCCCACCTTGCACCGTGTGGTCTTTAAATAAATCATCTTTATTGTGACAAAGTACATTTAGGCCACAATAGGCAGCCAACAGGCAAACGCTCCTGCCGGCTGTCACCGTCTACTTAAACTCGCACTGCCGCAGCTGGCGGAGACGGTGGCTTCATGAGAGTTTCTACCTGCAGGGCTCCGTGCAGCCTAGATCAGGCTCCCTGCGGTAATCTGTCCTACTTTCAACTGGGGCACGGAGGGCCCATTTTCACCCCGGGGTCTACAAACCTCTGTTCAAGGTGAAATCCAGGTGTGGGGTCCTTTGGTCCAAAAAAAAAAAAAGCGACATGTCAACATGCCATGAGACAATGAGACTCAGCAATTAAGAGCTACCACTGCACTGAACAACACAAAACACTTTATTTATTTAATGCTTATCGACAAAAATTAAAACAAAACACAATAAAGCAATAAATACAATGCATGTTCCTTCAATATAAACTTTATAGGAGGTATTGTATTTAGCCTAATGTCAATACTGGCCCCAAACTACTAATGAAGGAAAGTAATATTCATGGCGTCTTCTGGTCATTTGAGGTATTCTCATTCATATAAGAGCAGAATGTCTTTTAAAAGACCACAAAAAAGTAAATGCGCCCGATGTACTTGACCTTTAACATTTGCAGTTCTGATTCTTTTTCAAGGTGGTTATAATGAATAAACAAACACAGAGATAGAGCCGATCTGTGGGGAAATGAGCATAAATGGATTATTGGTGCTGCTCGGATAAAGCAGCGTTTGTTGTGTTTTGTTCCCTTCCCTGAGCCTCTGCCCTGCGATAGCGTTCGGCACGTCTTTATCAAGCGCACTTAAAATAAACTGCCACCATCTGCCTAAACTGAGATAAGCCTGAGTCCAATCAGAGATGCCGAACGGCAGTCAACAGATGTGCAGCACTTGCTGATATTTAAAGTCTGTGCGCAGCTTTATCTAACCCATGAACTTCATAATTAGCAGCTTTGTGTCTCAGTGCTCCTCTCTTCTTGGTGAACTGACTGAACATTACATCCTCGGAGATGAGAATCAAAGGATCTTTTGCTTTCTGGTGCATCGTGCAAGGTGTTTATCAGGGGACCTCAACGAAGACAAGCAATCACCAGAAAATGTATTACAGGGGTCAGAAAGACAGTGTGCTTAAAGAAAGCAAAGTTTACCAAAACAGAAATTCTGGACAATAACCAAGTTAATAATTCGAGCTGTTACTGAGGTGACTGTAGAGTGACTGCAGCCCAGGTGTAACTGTAACTAGGCTTTCTGAATGGGCTATAAGAGTGATAATCGATATTTAAAAAGCTGGGTGCATCTTAGGGTATTGGAACACACATGAAAGGAATATTCACTCTTTATCTTACTGTACGTGAGCTGCAAATTATGTCCCGAAAACAAGATTAAAACCTTGTAAGATAGCATCACAGGCAACATTTTGTTTAATAAGGACCTAATCTCTGCTCTGCCTTATTTAAACAACGTGTCCTTATTTCCATATTTCCGACACTGATCATCAATGGATGAGGATGCAGACTGTCCTGTTAGCTTGGTCTGTTGACATCACTTTAAGTTCATATTCATAAGATCTATTTTATAAACACAATGTATTCTCACCCATCTTTGAATGTTCTATTTCTAGTTCTATGTTCTGCCATTGCTTTAAGTTTGATTGTTGTTCTCCTTCTGTGTGTACACAGGCATATGCTGTGATTGGCTCTACAGAGTTTTGTCCAACAAGGACTGGCCAACACTATATTGAGTATTATAGTTTGTTTCATATTTGCTATAGATATTCTTCATAAATATAAACTGCCATTTGTGACTACACCTACTGACCCTAGGCGTGACGTCTTTGTTAAACCGTCAAAATATAGCGTAGAAATATTATATGATCCCACAAAGGAGCGTCACCGCTCAACTAGAGTTAAATTGTTCAGAGCATCTTGGCTACTTCACGTCACCGTAGCTAATGCTGTCAAGCGAACAACTTAACAGCGTATGACATGAATCCTAATGGAGAGCACTCCACATTTTTGGGCAATGTCATGTTCTCTGGCAGCTGCATATTTCAGCGGGTTTTACATTTTCTGCTTGATTTCCAAGGCACGTAGCCGGATTTGGAGGCACAATGTTTTTCATTTACGTCAGCATTTCAGCACAATACCAAAATGTGAATGCGTTTCGCTGACAGAAGGTGTAGCAGGGTGTGTGCGCCTGTG
Source organism: Channa striata (assembly GCA_033026295.1). Taxonomy (NCBI): domain Eukaryota; kingdom Metazoa; phylum Chordata; class Actinopteri; order Anabantiformes; family Channidae; genus Channa; species Channa striata. Next base: position 5,933,523 of record CM065186.1, read on the forward strand.
TTCATGTGTGTGTGCCTAAACGTGAAGATTTAAGTCATTTGAGAGATTTAGCACGAACCGACCCCAAATGTTTGTCACCACGTCCAATGCAGAAAACAGAAAACATCCTCAGTCAGCAGCCAATCACACACGGAAGCCAGCAGGAGGTACAAAAACTGCAAACTTCATGCTTCATGCGCATCAAAAGTTAGGAATGTTCCTGACGGTTAAACGTCTAAGAGGAGAGAGTTTTTCAGTAATTTTTGCACTTTACAACACAGTTGTTATAAACAGCTGGTTCCTGTTTGAAATACGTGGACAAAGTGTCTGTGCCAGTTTTCCTCAAAGTCCATTCCCCAGTGGTGGCGACAGAAAAACGTTTTTCAACACAACAAATTATAATTTTGCTAGAGTTCTGGATCCCCTTTAGTCTTTTTAGTTTTGTTATTGAACTCGACAGACTTTCTTCATATGGCAGAACTCTCTCCCAGGAGGACAGCGGATTTTGTCAAGTAAATGCAAATAAAAACTGAACAGAGACGTGACGCATGTGTCCAGTAAATCTCACATGAATTTGTTGTGCACAAACTCAAGCTAAGCACGAGCCAAAAAGGAGAACGTGTAGGAATCAAATATGAGCAGAGCTTTTCGTGAGAAGTTCTGGAAACACAAAATGTCCGGGACGAACTTTTAGCCAAATTCTGGCGGAAGACAAAACGGGACAGGATGTCACTAGAGTAACGCTTGGCACCGTCTGTGTCCACACTACACGGAGTGTACGTCAATGCATTTACAGTCTGAACACTGCTGACACACAAAAAACAGCCCCACTCGCACATTAAAAGAGCAGGAGTGACTGTTTCGAGTTTAGTTTATGCTCTGTTCTGTGTTGATGCCCTATTTTGTCCGTCTATTCATCTCAGCAATGACGGTGATTTTTCAGCAGAATTCCGACAGATTGTCGGTGAGTTTTGACTTCAGTCAAAGGCGGATCTTAAGCATGCACACAAATATCACAAACAGTAAGTTGGTCAACTGTGGGTCATTTTCATGCCAAGTTTTCGTGTTAATAATCTGTTACTGGTCGCCTGTAATATAAACAGGTGAGGTCACAGAAAACTACAGTAATATGGTTGTTGTTTAAGCCGAGGGTGATCAAGACCGCAACAACGGTAAGACTCTCTTCCATAGTACATTACTTCTACACAGATTCCATATTGTAAAGGTTTCATTGTCCATCGGAAATTCATTATAGGCCAAATGACCAACGTTTGGAAAGATCCAGCCATTGTCAACAGTGAGGGAGGCTTTGTTAGACAGGTTAGGTCCTGGAGTCAAATCAGTCAGAAAACAGTTTCTCCTCTGCATCTCAGTCGTGCTCTTCCTCTGGCACCTGTTATCAGATTTTAGAACAAACCTTAAGGAAACCTCTTATCTGTGCCTTTTTGAATCTAGCTGTTATTTTCAGGGGAAAAAGCTGAGACATTCGGTAATCTGTTTTGCATTAATGAATCCTTGCGTGTCCTCTCTGACTGCCCACATTGGCCGGCCTCACGCAGGACTGCTGCAGATCTCTTGAGGCTCTGTGCGCTCTTGGCAAATCCAGAGTATGGAAGAAATCGATGGCACTTGTCAAAACCAGTAACATGACTTAATGAAGTTGGTCTTGGCTCCGTTGCCTGGACACCTTTGGAAAAGTTATGCCATCGCTTTGAGGCAGGTTGTGATTCACTCATAATTTTGAAAAGAAAATCACTGCATAAATCTTCATCTTTAAAAGTTGTTGATGCTTTTAGATTCAAGTACGCCACTGTTAGCACGCTTACCACAGATTCACACGAAACAGTCGACACGCAGAATGATTCGAGCACATCCAGCGATAGATATACTATGCGCCGCCTCCAATTTACTACGGAGATCCCGATCAGAAAATGAAGCAAATATGTTTTCAAGATAAACTCTCATCTCATTTTCACTCTACAGTGAACTGCATTGCACACACAGTCAATTATCAAAGACATCCAATCCGGCAGTCTTTGCCATTTAAACTAATGTCACCATTCACAACGTGACCGCAGAGGTCATGTACATGTGGTCCCCCTCTCTGTTCTAATCTCGCTCTATTGATTATGATTCACCACCGGGGAAATGTAATGCGTGAGAGCGGGAGAGAGCGGCGTGAGAGTCAAACTGTGGGGATACGTCCCTCATCTGGGGACAAACTGAGGTAATCAGAAGGTTTATAAAATGTTTAATTTTAGGCTTAATTGACAGATACAAGTGTGTGTGTATGTGTGTGTGTGTGTGTGTGTGTGTGTGTGACCTCACACAGTCATTACCAGTCAGGCTAATCAAACTCACACTGTCAACACTCTGTGATTACTGATTGGGGGCTGTCGGTGTTGGCACAGTTCAGGTGCAGGAGGCCACACGTGCTCTCCATGCACAACAGATTAGCTGGTGATTTTTATTCATTCAGACTGAGCATTTCTACTCGACTCAAACGTTGACCTGAAATGTGAACGCGGCGAACGAAGTGTCACGTGTTTGAATGTAAATATGGCATACGCTGAATATTTCCAAGAGACACGTGCACCTAGTTTGAAATACTGTGTGAAAAAGGGTTTAATTCTCAGGCCATGGAAACACGTTTATGCTATTAAAACATGCAAAGCTGTTATAATAGGTCTAACTCGTTGGTAATTACATCCCAAATTATTGTCTTTAATCTGTGCTCATTAAATTCATATTCAATTCAACTACTGTACATTGTCACATACCTACAAGCTGGTATTCACTGAGATTAGTCAAACCAAACGCGGCGTCTCAAACTTTATTTTGCACTAAAACCAGTTTAAAGAAATGACACAAGGCGCTGAGCCAAAGTACAGTAGTCTAATTAAATTTGTTCTTTTAGATAATCTGCACTACCAATATTGCAATTAAAGCCATACTGTGCCATACTCATTACCCTTCGATTAGAATAATTTGTCACTAACGCTGCTGGAAAGTGAATATGAGCCCCAACAGGAAAATTAATGGTCCCATCTAAACTGACTCATGAACTTCTGGCTCTTGCAGCACTTTGAAAAAACATTTCCAGAACATTACAAGGAAACTCGCTTCCTCCATTTCTCTCCACGCCCACAGAACCCAGATTAATGTCTCATAGCTAATATGATGGCTCATAAAATATCACACTTAATTTGCATGGCCTTAATGTTATGGATCCCTAGAAAACAATTTCTAGCAAAAGTAACGAATAACAACTTCAGCTACGCACAGAGATTTTATTTTTTCAGGTGCCTCTGAAAACTTTCCAGTTCCACACAGCAAGTTTATTGTGATGTTTATACATAACTTAAAATTGCTTTAGGCGTTTAGATAAAGGTCTAAATGTTAAGAAAGTACCAAATAATCTTACTAACATAGCTTTGTAAGGAAAATGTGCTGTGAGAAAATACATAAACTAGTGTTTAAATAAACAATATTCAACCAGCTTCAATAGGGTAATCATGAAATATGTTTTTTTAGGCAGCTCTGTTCTTACTAAAAGGAAAAAATTATGGCATGTAATAGGTAAAACAAACAACAAAGCAAACCCAAAACACAAATGCACATCATAATAGCAACAATTGAGGTAATTTATAACCTGCAGTAGGTTATTTTAAGCTGATGAGACAAACATCATTTGTTGCATTTTAATTCAATCCCCTGGTGTTTTCAGCCTCTGATGCTTAGTAAATAATTTCTGTGTGTGTGGGTGGTAAATTGCTTTTCAGGGTTTGTTTCATTTATTTATTTTTATTATTATATGACAATGCACAGCAGGGCTTTGCACAAACACAAGTGGGATTTTAGTTTGGACTTTAGCAGTTTTAGTTTGATTTGAAGAACAATTTTGTTTTCTTTTTTAACTAAAAAACTATACAAATATTCAAATAAATATCTCCAGCCAGACCTTAACCAATACCAGTGCAGTCACATGTAAGAAGCAGCTAAATTCAGATTTTGGTTGTACAATGATGCTGTACAACAAATTACATAACACTCACCTTTATCATAGACCATCATGCCAAATTGAGTCTACCTCAACACAGAAATACCAGGAAGAAGTAAAGTTAGTTTTATTTAACTCCACATCATTTTATTTATTTATTGGTAATCTGGTTGATGCGACGCTGTGCTTGAATTTGAGCAGAAGGAGTTTTCCTCCATGACGCACTGATAACCTGGACGGATTCTCATCCTACAGCTCGATTCTCAAAACGTTCAAGTGCAAGTTCGTCACTTTGATCCACAGTGACCAATAGATGAAGTCTTTTCATTATTCGGTGATCTGCTGTTTTGTATATAATTAACTTCAGACGTGAGTAAGTGTCCCACCTGTAGTGATGCTGCTGAAACTCAAAAATTCCATAAAATAAACCACTCAACAACAAAAAATTGTAGACACCTTTCAATTATCACCTCAATAGGACAATATTTGTATTTTTTTTCAAAAATGTAGTAACAGCATTGTGATGCTGGACTTATCCTGAGCACCACCACCTTGTTTCTTTGTAGCTGCTTCTGCCCGTTTGCTGAAGATCAGATTGTCACAGCATGAAGACTTAAAAAAACAGAGACACACATATTGAACCTGCCGCTGTGTTATGGCCACAGATATTTTAAAAAGTCACAGAAAGCAAACTACATTCTTCGGTTGTTTGGCATCTGAAAGCCACAAAAAGCGAAAGAGACAGAGCTCAGGGTAAACACAGCACGTCCTACAGCACTGGATGTGGGTATTTCTAATTGTGGTGCGACTGTGACGGCGTGCACCACTGAACATATAATTACAGAGCCAGTCACTGTACCGAGCTGTAGGTGACTGGGTTTTGCATCATGTGACAGATACGGGCCAAACAAAGCCTCCACTTTGAATCGTTGCACGGTAACACAAAGGTTATCGCGGTTACAAACTGCACGTTTTATGACTGCCACAGCTGCAAAGTGTGTCCATCACGTTCTCATGATGTCACGCATCCTGCAGAACACACTGAGAACAGAGAGGGAAATTTATATAGACGCCCTGTTACTGCTGGTTTAAACTGGAGCTTCTAATGGGGGTAGAAGGGAAAGGGTGGGGGGGGGCAGCTGCAGCATGGCCACCAGGCAAAACTCTTCAGTTATCTCCTCTCCAACTGTTTCCCTTTGATCTCCCTAATCTGCCATTAAAAGAAGAAAGAACCCAGAGCTGCCACACAGACACTTCGTGGTATGTCTACCCAGGCACGCTGTGCACTGTGTGTAGTATTTCACAAAATCATTTTGTATATCACAGCGTTTAAACGTGAGCTTTGAACGTGAAATAATAATTTCTCATCCTTATCCTTAATAACAACACATTTTAACACCTTTAACACACAACGCATTTATAATGTTGATATAATAAGATGCAAATAAAGGTTGATTATTTTCTGGAATTTAACCAATAAGAGTGAAATTTGAGGCCAGAGACCAGAAATTCTTTGTTTCATCAAATACAACAACAGTAAATGGACAGTCAGTTAATTTTCATATAAATCATATAACTGCAGAAAAATCTTATTTAAAAAGCGGATACGTACACATTTTTGGGGGAGGTTGATTGAAAAAAATGACAGAAACGATTAAATAAACTAGATGCTCTTAAATTTTCTGTCTGTCGACTAACTGAATGATCAGTGAATGTTTTCGCTCTGCATATTTATCTTGTTTACCATTTCATTTGCATCCATTTATCTAGAGGTCAAACTAAAAACTTGAATAATTCAACCTGGCATGACCGAAATGATTCTAAATTTAAAAGCCCTAAATGCAATAAACATGAGTTTTGTTTGCTAAAAAAAAAAAAAAAAAAAAAACGCCAGTGACTAAAAATCCGCATACTGCCTTTATCTTTAACAGGCTCCAATTATGTGAGCTAATCTGGGCATATTTCCCTCGGGAGGCGAAGACATAATTGCCAGCAATCTGCACAGTGATATCAAGCGCTGTTCTTGTGTGGCTTTAAAACGACTTGACACATCTGGGACCGACAGTGTTGTACGGGTCTGCGCTCCACACTTGGCTTCATCAAAAGGGGTCAATTAGAAAAACTAACAGGCTGGGGACTCGTGCTGGATGCAGAGGATCTGAAAAAGGGGGGCAGATGGTCTGCGGGAGGCAGATCCTGCCCTTGAGCGACGATGTTGGAGTCATTGTTGTACGACACACACACTGCCGGGAAAAGTGCTCACATTCACACTGCAAATGAATGCACGGCGTCACACGTCAGGACAAGTAAAAGTTAAACCCTTGGCCACTCGCGAGGCCATTGTTGCGTTGCCAGGTTGAAGTGGGGGACACACACTGGAGCATGCAAACAGTCTTACCTAACAGCATCTCCACGTGTTTGGGTAATTCTCTGCTTTCCGCTCGCTCCTGTGTCTGACTTAGGCGTCTCCTGCCGGCTTATCTCCCATCAGGGAAGTTAAAGCAAAAACCAACAAAGTGCCACCTCGCAGATAACATTTTCCGGTTTATCTATTGTTGCCCACCACCCCCTCCCCTTTCCACTTTGATTCTCTGAGTGAGGTGGGATGGAAGTCGTCCCCCGTGTTAATGACACGTCCTGGCTCGGATCCAAACTGGCGCAGCTGAAGAAGGAAACATACGTGCTTCAATTAAAAGCCTCATGCTCGGCTGGTCGCGTTGCCCTTTGCGAGACGAAAACGGGAAGAGGAGAGCGAGGCGGACTGAGCAGAGGCTGAGTGTGTCTGAAGAGCAAGTGTGTGTTCTTCTGCGTGCATGAGTATGTAAGAGAGAGCGAGAGAATGAGTGAGGGGGGGGGAGAGAGAGAGAGAGAGAGCTGGCAGAGGACTGGCTATTAACAACATGAACGTCCCACGTCTCCCCTTTTTCTTCTGCTTTTCCATTTTCTGTTCACGGTTTACACCTGCAGTCTCCCTTAAGGACAATGAAATGTGATTTTCCTTCCTGGCGTAACTTCACAACAATGGGAAACATTTAGGAATTTGTTTCCATTGTGCTTCCGGTTCTCCTTTTAAACGGAGCCGTGCTTCTTTTCAACAAAACAATTTCAAAGCTTTCGAATCACGTCCACATACAGTCAGAAGGCTGCGACTTCATAGTTTCGTCCCGTGTTTGTAACAAGCGATTGATTCTCCCGTTTGATTGGAATTAATTATGTCTACACTCGTATTTACATTTCCAATAGGTTGAGTGGCCCGAGAGGTTTCAATCAAAAGGCCCGAGTCACTCATGCAGCACCGAGTCATTCATTTCTTCGCCACCACTTCAACGTGACTGATCTCATCGTTATCGTCATTAAACAGCAGCCGTTTAGTGTCGAGTCCGAGCAAAATTCACTCTTTGAACTACTTTTTTTTCCTCTACAGAAGGACCAAAGTTGTGCCTTCTGAAAACTTAACTGCATGCCCTATATTTTTCATCACCACACACTTTGATTTAAAAATAAATAGAGCATTTTTGAGGTGGAATGTGAAGCAGAGCCACATGGGTCATAAGCGGCGACGGGTTTATTTGCTATTAAATCAGATAACGGAGCAAACTAGATATGATTTGTTTAGGTAGCATAAGCTATTGTAGTTCATTTGCATATTTTAATGGAGTACATGCAATCACGGTTATCTAAAGGAACATAAATTCATACTGTACAGTGAAGGGTTAGCACTCAAAATCAAAACTCAAAACTTGGCATATTGATATTGCATCTTTCCTCATGTTGTGCTAAATTAACCTATTTGAGATTAAGCCACCACACGCGTGCAGCTCTAACAGACTATTTAGTTTAATGAGCAGGTGGGAGAGATTATCGTTCACCTAATAGCCTGTTCGCTTTCCTAAATAATCTTTCAGTGATTATGTCACTGACATGCTGCAGAGCAGTTTTTGACTCTGGATCCTGTGTTGCTTTGTCATGCACCACCACTATTCAAAACCAATTTTTTCAATCAATAAAGCCTCGTACAGGCCTGTGTGACGTATTTATATGTGACATATATTAAATACAGCAAAGGTCTTGGCATTACAAATGAGAAATGATCAAATACTTCTCGAGAATATTGCATCCAACAGTCATTTAAGTTGATCTGTATCATCTTCAGTTTGTAAAAGAAAGGTTTTTCCTTCTATTGGGGTTTCACACCTGCCTCTGTGTTTGGCCAGTCCTCTCATGTCCTGCACATGATGCATATAGAGGTATGATAAATATTAGAGTCAAAGTACTTCCTACAAGTTATTTACGCTGTATACTTGTAAGTGCTAAACAGCAGGACTTTCAGCGCATCTGAAAACTTGACTCACTCCAGAAGCTTATAGTTAGATATTTGTAGCGGCCACACAGAGGCTTGTATGCTCCACCGGGGACGGCAGGCTTTCAGTGCATTGTTATTCATTCCACAGTCACTATAATCACGTCAAATAAACACAATTATTCTCAGTCTCTACCCTGAAACCCTGGCCTCAAATGTCATACGTGTTGTCACACACACACACACACACACACACACACACTGTGTCTGCCCTGTGTGCTCCTTGCCGGCTCCTTGTCCACTTGAATAAGTGTGGTGTGGAACCACGACACTGACAAACCCTGACAGTTTTACACTTTATTTCAGGCTGCTGCATTCAAATGAAAGTGCAGGGATACGGCCCCGAGCCAAGCGGCTGTATGTCGCTCCACACCGCTTGGTTTCATCTAGTTATGAACCTACTAAACACCGGCTATACATATCTCTATATTTCCCTATGGACGTTTGGCGAGTGTGAGTGACGTCGTGTTAATGGGGAGGACGGCGAAACAGAGGGAAATCATTTACAAACCTTTTTTTGTCGTGTGGTTCAACCGCAAAACATTTTCAAGCAGTTCAGCTGCGTCTCAGCCCATTACATTAGGTTTTAATACACTTCCCAAACAGACGTAGGAACGTCCTTCGGCCAAATAATCCCAAATAGTTGGGATTCATCACTTTCCAAGTATTCAAATGTATTCACTGACTCTTCAGCCCACGTGACTCGGCTTCACAAACAGGATAATGACTCATGTTGTCACAAACACAACCCGGCTGCACAGCCATCTAGGACGTCAAAAAATGAGCTATTTGCTGGTTTTATTAGAGTCTAAAATCCAGGTACGGCTCCCTGGGTAATGTGTGACCTGTTTAGATGACACAGCCATTTGGAATTGTGTGAAAAAGGTGTGTGTTTTAACACTGTCACTCCCCGAGGGTTCTGCGCCCTATCTGCCAGACACTGACTCACAAAAATTGGAAAATGGTGAATGAGCCGACATCATCCTCTTTTTTTTTTTATCTGCCTCTGCAGCTCCGGCTTACACTCCTTCCTGCAGGCCTTCAGACTGTGCAGAACGGCTGCTGACGACAGACCAAGTGACACGTTGAAAATGGCTGTTTTTTGCTCAGCGGCTTCTGCTTTACAGTATGAAATGGGGCCAAGCAGCACACGACTCCAGCTGATTAATGTCCCATTTCTAGGGATTCACCAATGCCGATACTAGTGTCGGGTCTGATACTGGCCACGGTGTACTCGTTCTTGTCCAACACAACATGCCGATACCATTTACAACTAAATTATTTTGACCTTCGCCAACCCGTGCGTAGGTCAGTGGGTTGAAAATATTTTAAGTGAAGTGACAATGACAAAAGTAAAGTCATCTACATGCTCTACTTCCCTGCGCTCTCTGATGGAGAGGGAGGGGTGAAACAGAGCAAAGATGAAGCGGAATTTTTCTTGTGACGACAGAGCTCCTTATGTGCAAAAACAGCCACCAATAAATACAAAATTATCACTTTGTTTAAATCACTTTGTTGACTCTATAAATCTATATGTCTATAAAAATGATTTAAATTCTTGTATAATTTAAAGCTGAGCCTGACCTGTTCTCTGCAGCAGTGGAGAAGATGATGATGCAAATCAATGTGCACATTTAAATTCTTTAAGAAGAAACCATCTCTGTGTTAAAATTTGTTATATACTTATAATATTCAGTCACATAAAAGTTACACTTAATTAGAAAAGCGGCAGGGCCATGTTTGTTTGCACAGAAGTGATCCCGACTATTATATATATTATATAACTATACAAACTTGAAAAAAAAGGGTATGCCTGCCCATTTCTCCACTCTCACTGTATTTTTCAGTGTACAGTGTAGGCTGTGTGTGTGTGTGTGTGTGTGTCTATCTGCATCTGAACACACACTTGTGTTACCGTGCATGTGCACTGTGTGTCTGTGGTGTAAAGGAGAAAGAACAATTCAACCCTAAGAAAAGCATTAAGCCCAGTCAATCTTGTGTGAAGCTCCATTTAAAAGCTGCAGAGATTTCCCATTACTGCGGGGAAGCTTTGTTGCAGTAAGAACAAAGGCTTAATTTCTGAGGGTTTGAGTTAGTGTTTGAACAGTCGGTCCGCGCAGAGTCACATCAGGTTACGGCTGGAATTTCAGCCAGAGGCGTACAGGTATAACACAGTGCATCCCCACCTTTGGGGATGAGGATTAATGTTACACCTGGCCAAAAATATCTAAACATCGGCGCACAGATCAGACAGCAGACAATCATACACTCTCTGTGGGACTATAATCTGTGGCTACATCAGTATCCCTATATAATAACTGTGTTGAAGACAGAAATCTGCAAACAATAAATGTTTCCATATCAGCAAGTGCACTTGGAGATGTGAGGTGGAGGAGACAGGCCTGAGGTTAGCCCCACACAATCCTAACAGTGCGACTTTCCACCACTAAATATCACGTTTTTGGGGTTTTATGAGGCTAAACTGGTAACGGCACGACTTCTTCTGGTGCAATAGGTGCAATATCTGCCCTACCTGCACGTCTTCATTACGTTACCAAAAGAAACAACCCGGACCACCCGGTGGAGACACTTACTATATAGAATTCTAAAACGTGCCAAGCTTAATGTAGACGTAGTCTTAGGCTACGTCCACACTACTGTAGAATTTGTAACTGCCTTTTTCTCTTCCGGCCTGGCCTCTACTTCAGAGCAATGCTCGGTTTCTCTCCCTTGAAAACGTTCCTGGTATCAGTGTGTTCAGGGAAAATGACGCTTTGTACAGTAATGTCCGATTAGATTGTTCCCGCCCATGTGCCACATCACCGTTGCATTTTAAAATATTTTAACAATCATCGTAAGAGAGAAACAATCTCTGCACACCGATATCAATGTTAAGATTTGGTTTTTTAATCTTCAGCGGCGCACAAACATTGACTTGTAGAACGTTACGTAAAGGTAGATGTTAGAAGTTAGCATGTACATATGGGTGAATAGTGCTGGTGAGAATTTGTAGTTTTATGATCTTGGTTTTGTTTTCTATTTTGCTTGAGTTGCACAAGAGAAAAACTCTTCTTACACTATTACTTTATTTAAATACATTTTGTGATAATATGTTTAATTATTGATATTGGAAAGTTGTAAAATATATTTATTGGTGCTGCTGCAGCTTTTATATTAGTCTTATTCTGAAAAAAAATTTCTGCTGTATTGAATGACACTGAAATTTTACTAGGTCAGATGTAGAAAAATTGTTGTCATGACTATTATGTAAAGACACCAGGATGCTTCATCATGTATAAGAAGGACTTGTGAAATTGTTGCCACATAAACAGAAAGAAAAGCACATCTAACAGGGTGTTTCATCAGTTTTTTATGCTAAATTTTATAAATGTATATGGAAAATGTAAGAACACGTCATACCAAAAATTTGAATATGAAAAACACATAAACTAGAGTGAAGCCACAGTGGTCCAGAAGCTGAGTGAGGAGTGCAGGAAGTGGAAAGTGCTTTGCTCCGTTCCCTTTTCAAAAGGCCCCCAGTGAGTACCACCCTATTAAAATCTCTTTTCATTTTAGCAAATCACTTCATGAGGCTAAATAAAGGGAATGCTAGTTCAGCTGTGGGAAGGGAATGGGTATTATTAGGCTGGTTTCATCACAGATGGAATTATACCAACAGTCACCTTAATCGGCTCTGCTCGTCCTACTTCTCTTCTCTCGTACGCGATACAAACAGGGGAACAATCTGCGTAAACCACTGAAATCAACCTGTATTTGTGTAGGACTGTGCGCAGGAATTACTCCAGTGTATTTTCATAAAGTTGCTCATTTACTGTTTGGTTTCCGAGTCTATAAGCGGCTGAAGACATTTATTGAGAAATCGTAGCATAACTTAAAGATTAATGTTGTAAAATAATCCTAATTGTAATCCTAATCCTAAACTTTTATTAATTCTAAGAATCAAAGGGATGGAAAAAAAAGATCAAAGCAAAATGATCTCTTTGTACTTGCCTGTTCATTGTTTTGAATATATGTGTTTTTGCTGATGACTACTTTGCATTTTATTTAGTTATAGTTATTTCAGTGTATTACACCTCAGTTGTATTTGATAGCTGCACAGTGATGATTCAGTTTGAGATTCATACAGTCCATATTGAAATGCTAAAGCTAACCTGTAAATGTAAACTGTGGAGAGATGACAAAACAGTTATTTGAAATTGCTAAATTTAAAAAAGAGACTTGATCTGCACGACTATGAGCACATTCTCAGCTTGACTTCTTGTAAACGACTTAACTGTCAGCACAGCAATTAGGCATTAGCCCAGTAGACAGACAGAATGGGGTCCTCACCCACCAAGTCCACATACCCAGATACAAATATTACAGACTACACATCATCATTACAGCAGAAGACAAACACATAAGATACACTCCTCTGGTATAACATTCCCTCCAACCCAAGGCCGCAGGTTTGGTCTCAACGGGGACCCAAACATCCTCAGTTTGTCCATTTTTCCACATACATTTCGACCTTAGGTCAGAATAAAACTGAGGCAGAGAAAAAAAACATGATTTACACTGCCGTCCTCATCATCACCTATTTAAAATGAATGACGTGGCCAAAACATTAGAACCACCTCTTCAAATGATCTTACAATGTTTGAAAATGGGTCAAATAGTTTTTGGTTCATACAGCCAGTTCGAACATGCCAGGTGTGAAATGACGAAGCTTCACTCCGAGGGACAGACACAAGCTGCCCACTAGTGAGTCTCATTTTAAATATCAGCTAATGGAGAAAATGGATCTGACACTGTGGCCTGCAGCAGATCTGCTGTTCAAACTCTGTCCCTGCCGGCGCTGCTATAATAATCTCCGGAAGTGTACATCATGAAAGCACCCAATTATGGACGCATGAGGCAATCTGTTTGCAGTCCAAGAAGTGAATTCTGACAAAATGCTGTTTTGACAGACACAAGTAGAACTATTTCGCAGTATAGAGAACATGAAGTAAAGTCACGGTGTGTTATCGTGGGCGACGGGGGCGCCATCTTGTGCGGTATGAGCTCAGTCTGCTGTGGTGGTCTCCGTGAAGATAAAAGTTTAACACGTCAACAGAGACAGGTAAGCTACCGGAGTGTGACAATGATTCAGCATCCATAAAAAAATTGTTTTACATGTTAAAATGATGAATAAATTTATACAATTGAACAGCTCCATAGCCGATAAACTAAATGGAACCATGTGAATATTCTAAAGCATGTTCCCAAAGACAAGAATGCAAACATACATGCGGTAGTGAGTGTGGACGTGCAAAAATAGTGTGTCAGAAGTGTGTGTCCACCGTGAGCATCATCAACACATTTTTAGTCCTGTGAATACTGATCAGTACCTATCGAGTCTGTCAACAGGCTCACGCAAAGCCTGGCAGATCCTCTGCGTGGTCTCTGTCCTACTCTGTCACGTGAACATCAAAGGATGGACTGTGACGGTTTGGAGTCTAGTCCACTTGTCAGTTTAAAAGAAACACGTTTCAGAGACATTTCAGTGGACAACAGAGGAGCCAGCTATAGTGGCAGGCTGCAGAAATGCCTGCTGTTGGTGCCTATTGTTGTTCTCAAGCAAACAGTGAACAAAATCTGTCTTTGCTAAATAGTTATGATTTCATAAATTTCTTTTCATAAAGGTCTGAAATCTCACTAAACATTTCCCAGTAAAGCCCCTTTTTAAATAGACAGTATTACATGAATGGATAACATAGTGATTCTTGTCAGATGGCTCCTCTCAGCATACTCCCTCCTTCTGTTGGTCTGGACAGCCACATGCTTCCTCCCACATGGAGTCACCAGTTTCTCTTTTTTTTTTTTTTTACCTGCCTAGGTGACAGTTGGCCACTGACCCAGATCTCCAGATAAAAAAAAAAATCATTCTCGAGTTCTGATTCCACATCGGTGAGTCAGGAACTTATAAGTTCTGCCGACAAAACCCAGAATGAGACCACAGTCACACACACACACATTATTCAGGTCCTTTGCTCCCAATCAGTCCTGCACTTTTAAGTATGAATGATGATCGGCAAAGGCTATTATCTGACACAGAAAAAGTCAATAACGTTCTCATGATAACAAAATGAGGTTGAAATAAGGGAGAAATTAAACAACGAATGGGTACATTACCACTATAATTTAGGGATCTGTCTTTTACGGGTAAGCTGAAAACGTGTGGGTGAGCCTACGGAGAGCGACAGACTCATAAATCAACATTAAAATGTGCCACCTTATTGGCTAGTTGTTCACTGCAGGCTTTTATTTCCTGAGTGATGATTGATCAAGTTGGTCAGCGTGGCAGAGTGACACAGGTGGTGCTGAGTGAAGGTGATTAATGGTCCCCGCACTGAAACAGGTGCACAGAAAATGGTTGGAAATGGCAAGAGCCTGTGTGTAACACTAAGTATGTACTGAATGCCCCCTCCCCCTTTATGGTTTGCAGAGGTGAACATTCACAAGATCAAAATATATAAGCATCTTAGTAAATGAGGAATGTTAAATGTACAGTGTCCAAGTGAAAAGAATTATGATTGTGATAATTTCTCCCACCTTTTTACCAAAAGCACTGTGCAACTTTTTTTTTTTTACATAACTTGTGGGAACAAAGCTTTTCTTATTTTTGGCTTTTTTTCTGTATCAGGAAGTCTTTAAAATCTCCTGTCTATGCAGCAGAAGAACCGATTGCGGTGTAAAAGCGAGATCCACTGCCTGCACCATGACACGTGTAAGCACTAAAGTGTGTCCTGTTATCACACTGGCGCACCAGGAGACACGAGATTCATAAAAAAAAAAAGTAACTAAGCATCAGTTTCTTGGACACCCACCGTCTATGAAGGAAAAAATGATTAAAACACTGCTGGTGACAAATAACAGAGCCACTAACACTGTGGTAAATATCAAATTGAAGGTCATAACATTGTGTTTTTGTTCAGAGTTGTTGATTAAACCGTGACCATTTTAGTGGCGTTGAAGAAACTACAAACTTATGAGTCTTTCCATCAGTGTTGGTGAGAGTCTCCATATTGATCTGAAGTAATAAGGGTTAGATTGTCCTTTGACTCGGTTTCCATCAGATAAGAGGCACAGGTGTAATTAATAACAGAAATAATGGCTCAGCCCCATGTAGATGCTCCAGTGGCAGAGCTCTGCTGCCGTGCATGAAGGCACAGCAGGACAGACGTCATGGAGCCGTGATTAATTTCATTAATTACGCCTGTGGCTTTTCTGCTATGTGTGCTGAGGTTGAGGTCCCATCATGCGGCTTGTCTCACCCAGTATCATTCTTAAAGTGATTATCTGCCGAAGCTCACATACAATATTTTCTTATTTGGGATTTGATTTTAAAGTAATGACTTTTGTTGCTTTTATTTTGTTTATTAGCATAAACTACAGCTTTAAAAGTGACGACAGAGTAATTTATATTACTTCATTTCTCCAAAATAATTAGGGATTTTTTTTATCAAATTTGCAAAACTGAATAAACTCCACTAACAAAATGAGAACAAAATTAATATTAAAAGCTTTATTTAAATTTATTTGGTATCCCAGTATAGGTTTAGTTACTGTGACAGTATATTGTTTTTAATAAGATCAACTTAAGTAATATCTTTGCAATTTGTATTATTCATGTTTTATTTTTAAGTTGGTGCTTTGGATTTTACATGACAGAGGAAAATTTCACCTATGGAGACAGAAAAGTTACAATTTCCTTTAGATTGGTACAATTAAAATGACAAAAGTATTGTTGTACTTTCTAGCTTTTGGATTCATTCAGGACTGACACACGTGTGCCAGCTGATTACTCCGGTCGCACATCAAGGCAGATGGTGTCACAGGTTTTCACAGCTTGCGTGGTCACAAATTCCTACATTTTTTTGAAGACACGTGTTTTTGGGCTGATTGCAAAAACCTCTTTTAGTACGTTCCAGTCCTTCACAAAACAGCCTAAATGGCATTGTCCTCTTCTTGAGTATCTTTGCTCTTACATGTGTTAAGTGGATGGCAGAGTCATTGAAATGACAGGTGTGTCCCTACCTGTGCTGACAGCCTTTGCCAGTCGCCGCAGCCTCCTCTGATGCGTCTTCCCCTTGTAGTGGATCTGGGCCTGGGCGCTCGAGTTCAGCTGTATGTTGCACACCTGACACACAGTGGCGCTGCCGCTCACCTGGCGGCGCTCTCGCTTCGTCCTGGGCCCCGCACCCACTCTCCTCTCCTCCTCGTCTTCCTCCTCTTCTTCCTCTTCCTGCCCCTCCTGGCTTTTCGGGGGAGGGCTGCTCTTCAGCCAGTCGGCGCTCTTGGGACGATTCATATCTGGAGGAATGCAACAGGTCACGGAGGTCATTTAGCGTGAACTAATGAGACCTTTATGCGTGTGATAAAAAGCGGCGTATTCCCCCACACGAGGCATTTCATTCAAAAGATGAAGTATGTATGTTTTTGAAGTCTCCACAGGAGGGCAACAGAGCAGCACGACTCCACTGAGAGCAGAGAGGTGTTGCTTTTCCTTAGGTGTGATTCAAACTGCAATTTTATTTGTGCCGCCATTAAAAAGCTGTTGTTGTGTTTTTTCCACCGCGTGAAACACTGAGATTACATAGGTACACAAGTGATGCTCACCAATTGGATTTATCTACGTCCTTTTCACTGTCGGCACACGTTTAAATGCATTTATCAGAAATGTTTGACATCCCATTTAAGGCTTGAATTAGACACCCATTAGCGGAAAAGAATGGCGTATCTCTGGCGCACATCACAGCGTAACTACAGTTTCGCCCGCAGATAAGTATCTCGTTCCAGTGTTTCTCCATTTATCAAATAATAAAAGCTGATTACTGGCGTACACAAATCGACATGTTTCTTTGTGAGAGCGCACGGCTTTAATACCTGTAATGGCTGAGCGATTATGGCAGACTGACAGCATAAATCAAACTGCAGCAAAATGCAAGCGCCGCTGCTGTGACTGTAGAAATGTCACCCAAAGTCTAACTGAATTCTTTGTTTTTAGTGCTGTTCTTACGATAATGGCATCAATTAAGTCCTCGTGGCGTTGGACATTTTATCCTCCGCCTCGCCGAATGCACCCCCCACCAGCCAGAATTCATTTGTAACCATCATTTGTAAAATCTTTTCTGCTCTAAAAATTCAATTTCACTGGTGGAAAGATGAAAGTGGAATGGAAATGTGTTCACTGGAATTCATCAGCCTCCAACCAGGAAAATGCACTTCAAAGCTGCAGCCGGTCACCGCTGTTTTCGAATGAAAGTCCGGCAGTGGAGCACTGGTGAAGATGGCGACGAGTAAGGGCTGTTTGACACAACCAGGTGCATCTTCACCACAAAATGGACAGATCCTTAAATCCACAAGGGTAAAAAAATGGCAAATTAGCAAAACCCGAGGACAAGTTAGGACCATATAGCAGCACTGACACGGTCCTTGACTGTCAGTTAATATTTTATGTAAAACAAGCTCAGAATTACTTTAAAAAACCTGTATCCTAAAGAATACTACATCTTTATATAAACCAAACTGCAATGAGCAATAGTAAAATATACCAGCTTACAATTTCAGGTAACATAATGTGGAAATATTAAAGTGAAACTTAATTAGTTTTATCCAAAATATCCAATATTGCAGTATAGTAGTTTTAGACACTAGACAGTTTTTTGTCTCGTATATCAGCTGCAACAGCCACCTGCCTGAATACTAGTACGCTTCACTTCACTTGTGCCAGCAAAACAGCTCGGATCCGTTGAAACGTGGACTCCACAGGACCTTTAAATGGTGTCCAGGTAGCTGACAGCAAGACGTCAGCAGCAGATCTTTCAGGTCCTGAAATGGATCTAACCTGTTTTTCCAGCACATCCCAGAGATTCTCGTGTTGAGATCTGAGGAATTTAGAGGCCAAGGCAACACCTTGAACTCTCTGTTATGTTCCCCAAGCCATTCCTGAACCTCTTTGCACCGTAGCAGGGCTCATCTTGATGAAAGAGACCAGTGTCATCAAGGAATACGGTTCATCGTGCAACACCGGTTCCAGGAAATGGGGTTGCAACAACGTCTAAGTAGGTTGTGTCAATGCAAGGACCTAATTTTTCCCAGCAAAAATCAAATCTGCACTAGATTCACAGACAGGAAGTAATGTTCAGATCTAACATTGTGAATTGATCGCTCAATTTTGTTATAAAACACGAACCTAGATTGATATTTAATCTCCAAGTTGTTCAGAAGCAACTTTTCTCACACAGGCATATGCCAGACATTTTTTAGGCTCAAAGTAATTTTGAACAAGTAAAGTGCCATGTAACATTTAATCGTGCCTTTTAGTTGTTCGGCTACACTTCAACAGTAATTTTGTCTGAGTTTTTAATATTCAGAAACTGCACACGGCCTTATCGAACTCAGGCGCCAACTTTGTGGGGTGTTCAGAAGTATTTTTTCTAACTCTCCGGGTACTGAACAAACAGTGGCCCTAATTTCAGCTGCAGTTGTGAAGAAGGGTTTTCTCGCAGCAAAAGAAACAACAAGGACGTCTGAAAGAAATATAATAATCAAAACAACATATTGTTTCCAGGACATGTAATTATTTTTTCTTTTTTCATGACCTGAAATCTAAGTCTGATAAAAATCCAAGTTTTCCAGGATATGAGAGAACACTACATAACATATAAAGACAAATTATTTGAGACAACACGGGAAAAAACCTTTTGGCTTGAGCACATCTAGCCAGTTGTGTTGTCTGGTTGCCAGTCATGCTGACACAGTATAACACATGAAATAATTCTGAGCTTTATGATGTTTTCCACTGGTGAAAAGGATGTAAACAACAGCATCACATTTAACTTCATCTATCTTCTATCTGAATGTCACAAAATCTGGTTTCCCAAAATGGGCTGTTTATATTATTCAGGCACTAACACGACTACAAATAACGAAAAGTACAGATTCTCAGTTTGCTTCTGTTCAAGCACCTTGTCCATTCAAGAGTAAATCAAATATTCAACATATTCAAGATAATGTATGATGATATGGAGCAGAGAAACTTGTGTTTACCTACACAATTAACCAATATTCACCCTGCAGCTGAGCCGTGACATTGTTTAAACCTAAAAATGACATAAACAATTAGTCCACAACATACTTATTGTATGTACCATATTGTTCAGCACTACTTGGACTAGGCCAATATTAATTCTTTGCCAACCAGTTTACTGTTACTTCTGTGTATCATCAATAAATGCAAGTATCACAATGCAGGGATTGTTTTTCTGCTCAAACATGCCCCAGGGTGGAGGCAGAAACATGCTGCGGATCTCCAACGGTCTGAGGTGGAAAATGTGTCTCAGTTTTGTCAGTCAGCTGCTGGTTGAGAGCTCAGACTTTTTATTCTCACCTCCAAAGTCTTTTGTCAGTAAATGGTCTGCCATCAAAGAACTGTGTTGATATGTATTCTAATTAGCAGTGCTGGTTAATGTGAATTGTTCCCTATAGATAAAAATATTATTTGGCTATGAGAATACAGGCCACTGTAACTCTTGAGTGTCTGACAAAATATCTTTACATATCAGTTTTTCCAAATTTCATTTGCAGACAGAAACAAAGTGTGAGTGAAAGAATATAATTTCAACAATCGGGACGATAAACTCTGAGATAAAATACAAGAAATACCACTAAATAATAAAATAACATTTGCAAAAATATGTAAAAATGTATGGTAATAAAAGCACAAATATTCCACACATACAACAATATTCTGTAGACCTTATCTGTCATGTGGCCCAGCAGTTTTTGCATACTTGTATACTTACTAGTTATAGGGTTTTATTGTGTCTGCCATATTTTATTTGTGATTCCTCAGAGTGAAAATTTTCCCACTAAAAGGTGTTTGCAAATGACCATTTTAAAATGAATAGCCACAGTAAAGGGGCATTTATCTACAAGCGGAATGTGCAGGCTCTTCAGACCATCGCTCCGAAATGCAGCTCTACAGTATATTCCAAGTCGAGCACTGATTTGCTGTCGACAAACACTGATACCACTAGTCTAGGTGTAAACCCTCCATCGCACTGGAAGCATCAGGTTTCTGCACTGACTCATCTTTATGTGGTCGTCAGCAGATGACACCTGAACAGCTTTTAAGAGGTTGCTGGCCAGCAGCTGCTGCTATCTGCTGTACCACATCCAATCCACTGCCCGTTTGGCACCTGAGTGTGAAGCTGGGAACGGACCAGTTCTGCCACAAACCAACTGGCTCAAAGGGCACGGCGTACAGAGCAAGCTGCGCACGAAGGTTTTAGTTTTAGCTCGAAATACCACCATTCACAAATCTTACGGCAGCTAAATTTTCATTGTGTCAACATCTGCAGGGTCAACATCTAAAAGATGTCGGCAAATGTAACGTGGCGTATGTAGAGCTATGAGTTATAGACAAAGTAAAATAGTCACACAGATAATTGTGCAGTTTTGGTTTTTAATGAAGCAGAGAGCTATCAATCTGTTTTAATAAGGTAGGATTATAATTTTTATTGTTCCAAGCCAAGTCCTTTAGCATCTAAGGTAAAGTTGCAGGTGATTTCGTCATAAACTGCAAGTCAGGTCAGCTCACATTTGTCACCACATATTACAGAACAATGTGTTTGCAAATTTGTTCCAAGTAATTACATATATTAATGCATAATATTTAAAAAACTTTCATCAAGCTGATTTAATATTTACAGCCCTAAACACAAGACATTGTGAACCGTTTGAACTTTCAAGTAAATTATATTACAAGTAGAACACAGTATAATTACATGCACATACCCCAAAGTCTCATTTATGTGGTTGAATGTGGTTGGTTCAGTTTAAAGCTGGGAATCAGTCCTTCTGCTCAGCCCACCACTCTCATTTCTCTAACACAGTTTTGCTTCCCTCTTCAAAGTCTGTTACACTCTACACGACCCCTAAGTTCACAGTTCTCAAATTCAACAAATAATCACGCTAATAAACCTACTAAACAAGCAGAAAGTGTTGCTCTTTTCTGATTGGTCAGATGGCTGAGCCTCACTAAAAACCTTTTTAAAGGGACATCTCTGTCTCGTTCAGTGTCATGAGAGACTCTGACCTGATACCTACAATCTATTGAATGGAGTTTGGGGGCATATTTCTTTTAAAAAATGCATGAAAAATGTGACACATTTTAAGCAAAAATAATTACACTGAACTGTAGCTGTTCCTCAAACAGGTTATTATGATAATGCAAATATCGAACTAAAAATGAAGACATGCACAAAACACATATATCCTGCAAACCACTTAAAACATCTACTTATTTTACATTTAAAATATTCATAATGCTTTGCACACTGTCTGTAGAACACCGTGTTCTCAACGTCTTACGTGCAGTATAGTGTAGTAGCAGAATAACTACTTACTGGCATCCATACAGGACTCACGAGCCCAGCCTATCGTTGTTGAAGATAAATCCCAGAGAGACGGCATGAGGATCTTTGGGTATCATTGAACTGTTTAGTTTGTTAAAGAGCTTCACGATACCGATAGAGGAGTTCCTGCATCACAAGCTCAGACCCTTTATCTGTAAACACAGTATCTGTTGTCCTCCGAGTAGTGAGTCTATCCCCCCACAGCCTCTTTAAATACCAGCACTCATCAGCCTGTCTGGCTCTTGGTCCAGGATGAGGAAAGCCAAGAGTATAAAGCTCAAGGGCTGTTTTAAGTTCTCTCTCTCTCTCTCTCTTTGACCTAATGCCCCGTATTGGGTTTAAAACATTTAATCAACATGACACAAGGTCCTACATGCAGCAGCTATTTGTTTGCTTTTCAGAAAGCATGAGACAGTTTATGAATGATAATGTGTCAAAAAGTTCACACACAAAGCAACATGACTTTAGGAATAACTTGGAAATAAGGGGTGTGGAAAATGCGAGACAAGATCCTCTACGATGAAGACATCTCACTCTGCGGGATTATTAAGAAAAAAACAACGAGTTGATTTGAGGTTGTACAATGGTCAGCGCCCTCACGTTCACAACTTGTTCATGAAACTTCAGAAACACCAGTTTGAAGCTTCAAGATTTTGGTTAGAATAAGCACAAACGCATGATTATTATCAAAACTAGTCGAGTAGGGAAAGTGTGTTTCTATACTTATTCCACACTGTGACATCCTGCATCTGCAAACATTCAACAGCAGCAGATATGAAACATATTTTGCCCGCCTGTAAGTCTGACCTCTTTGTTTAACACTCTACTAACTTCCCCAGCCAACAGCATGCTTAACATCTTTGCTTTATGATCTGAGGCAGGTGCATGGAAATGACCTGTCAACTTCATAAACTACACTATCAGGGGACTCACTTGCAGCTGCAATTTAATGTTCTCCACATGGGTGACTACATTAAATGAGGCATCATTCATTTTGCCCTTTGACAAATACATGGTTATGGTCATGGGGTAAATCTAACACACAGTTTTGATGTCTTTGGTACGACGAGTGATGGAAATGGTCATGTTGAAAAAGGCAAATTTGTCCAAAACACTTGCCCGTGGTTGATTCTAATTGCTGATGTAGAATTTCGAGGACCCAAGTCTGGAAGGATTTTGGTTTTAAAGGGAAGTTAAAAAAGAGTACTTCAAGGTGTTAACATGCAATTTCAACAAAAACACAGTAATTTGCAAGTTCTTGATTTAGCTTCACCGCTAATTCTTGATGAATGCCTCCTGAAGGTAAGATTGCTAAATGCGTGGCTAACAACTAGCAGCAGCTGCAGCTGAATCCAGTCCAGCCAGGTGGGCACTAGGCTGACATGCAGCTACAAACCTGGCAACCTGTTTGGCCTGTTCCCCCCAAGCTGCTTTGCCCATCTGTATGATGCGCTGCCTGCCTCAACGTGCTGTTGTTTCATGCCGGGAGCCAGCGTTTTTATCGCCGAGCTTTGACAAATGAGGGGCTGCCACGAGAAAAGCTTTGGCACTTTGAATCGAAGAGTTATGTGGAATAATACACAATCACAGGGCTTTTTGAAATATGGATTTTTTTTTTTGCTCCAGGAACATGTACAGTACATTCGCACAATAAAATGTGGCAAAATTTAACAGGTGCTTTGCAGCTGATAAGGCTTTCGTTTTGACTTATGCTCAATATGAATTTTACTCCACTGTTCTACCAAATTAATAATAGGGTAAAATCACTTGTCAGCATGTGAATCACTGTCCTATATTTTCTCAAGGGGACACTGTACACCATGGAACTTCTCTATATTTAGCTGCACTTAATTCCCTGCAACAGTATACTGGATCTATTACACTATAAGGGCTGCGTGGCTATGTAATGTTTTTTTTTATGTTGTTGCCTAACTGTATGCCATCTGTCTCTATACAATCAAAGCCCGCTAAATCCATCATAATCACAGGTGGAAAAAAGGTGGCCTAAGATCATTTTGCTGTGATCTATTGAACTTCCTGGAATGAGCAGATCTAATCCAGATGTGTTGGGTGGTGGACTAGGGCCTACAGCACTTATATGCAAAACAGCTGTGAATGGGATTGTGAGCCATATGCTCTTTTAGAAATGTCTCCAGACACTGAGGCCAAGACGATTTCCCTCACTGCAACACCTGTCATCACTGTTCCATTACACCAACACCAGCCGATGACGCGTTTGGCCTGACATTAAAAAAAAAAAAAAAAGGACAGCGGAGGAAGATGAGTAATAATCTTGTTCTTTAAAGTTGTCTATATTTACCAAGTGCAAAATTTCAGACGGGGATTATTTACAAAGACTAGACGACACACAAAATGCCAAAAGGTTCCGTTTTTTTTTTTTTTTGCCTTGACAGTCAAAATGAATACAGAACAACTGCACAACAGGTGGACTACAATTACAGCCGTGTCGCTAGGCAACCCTGCACATCCCGTGTGAAGATGAATTTAAACCTTTTCCACACAAATTGCAGCGCAATTATGCCTGTAATTTGTGCAGGAACGAAGAGAAAGGGGACAAAAAAGCCACATTTTGTGAAATAGTGGATGAAGAAATGTGAGCAACAAATGTTAAAAATCTGCAGAAGGCTGAAGGAGAATAAAGGCTGAAATATATTGTATGATGAGTATAGAATAATATACACTACAGGTTTTTTCATGTTTTCTTACGACTGTCAGGTTCTTCTTATACTGAACCTTACATCAGTTCAAAAATTCTAGCTGCAAAAATTGGTCTTCAACAGCCATACACCGTGTCTGAAATGTGCTTCTTTTATAAGAAAAATTACAGGATGGGATTTGGACTTGCATGAACTGTATGTCTCTTGCAGGAGAAGCACCAGGCAGACAGCCCCGAAGTAGACAGGCTGCCAGATTCATTGAATTCTGCACGTTAATAATAAAGCAGGCGACATTTTTACTAAGAAACAAGGCAAACAAACAAAACGGAAAACACGAGCGCGTCCATGCTAAAGTCAAAGTCAAAATCTAATTCAGTTGTGTAAAGTCCAAAACAACGGGGCAAGCGGAAGAGTCTGGGAAATATATGGTTCGAAAACAGGTGAGAGCATCCAAACACAAAAACCATGGAAAACAGGACCAGACAGGAATGGCTGGACAATATGAGTTGGATGGACGACAGATAAAGTGGCAGAGGGACTGAGGGAAAGCGATGCACTGAAGAGCGTGATTGCTGAGTGGGAAACAGGTGAGGCAGCTGACAGAGCAACGGGGGGGCGATCAGACAATGTGGGTCAGGGGTGCAAGTAAAGGTGAAGACATTAGATGGATGAAGTGGAGATGATGGGATGGAAACAGGATAGAACTGTGACGTCAATCAAATCATTTAAAAACAAATGACAAATTTATGAAATTACAGATGAAAACCATGAATCAAGAGACTTGTCTGCAGGACATCTGCTGAGAAAAATCAACCCTAATAAACCAAATGAAGGAGCGGGATGGGATGTTCAACATATAATACGACATACAGTGAAGTGCAGTGAAGATTTTTTTTTTTGTTGTGTGAACATTTCTCCTCTAAAAAACAGATGACAAAGAGCTCTTTACTTAAAATGGAGGACTCAGTGAAGTATAAATACACCCGACTGAGATCCATGCAGTGACACACAGGTGCGTTCAAGACATTAACATGCAAAAAAACCCTTTAGAACAACATACACACTCACACACACAATATACACACTGTATATCAGACATACACAACTGTGTCGGCATATATTACCCCCCCGGCACAAGTGGTCCTCTGTGTGTCAGATCTCTATGACAAGGTCATTTGCAAGTGTTCCACTCATATAATGCAGTGATTCACTGTGTTAGGTAAGTGAGTGGGAAGCTGTTAAGAGCTTGCATATTTTTAGTCTCCACATTTCCCTTGGACTCAACCGGTCCTGGGAACATACTGTAGGCCAGTGACGCTGTGTTAGTGCATGCTTGTGTGTAAAACTGTTTTATATTTTTAAGTTCAATGATCCCTGGAATACAAAAAATGTGACACATTCATTGACCCGGTCAACAAAAATGGGGCAATAAAAATACTAATACCACAGTTAGTTCTGGTGTTTTAATATACGTAATTAGACACCAATTAGATCACGTGCCTGAGATTATTTGATTATTCAGTGACACAGAAATATCTATAAAAGCAATAACACGAGACGCTGCGGACACACACACACGCACGCTTGTCCAGGGCGGCTTGGCTCGGTTCCCGACAAACGTCTGTGCACGTTTGGCATCCATCTTGTAGACACTTGACAGCAATCGCCAGATAACACACGCGCGCGCACAAACACAGCGCTCTCTGTGGCAGGAGATTAGGCCCAGTGTTAAACAAAGAGGCAGAGCAGGTTTCTGACATGCCAGAGCTTTAATTAGACCACTGCTTTTAGAGGACACACACACACACACACACACACTGTCTATTTTAGAAAAGCTTCAGAATGTCTCAAGAACCGTCCGTAAGTGAACTGTGTCAAACGTGCTCATTTCGACGAGCTCGTAAACCCGCCATGTGTTATCACGCTAAACATCGCGGCTGTTAATGTTACTGTAAGTGTTTGTAATCCAGGCGGTTTGTCTGTTTAGTGTGTGCCGCGGTAAGACGGTGCGACGGCCAGATAAGGGGTGAAGCAGCCAATCAGCTGTCACCTTCTCTGATGTGCTGGGAGTCTTTACAGGATCAGACAGTCGTACACACCACCTCTTTGGCAAAGCCTTGTGCATTATTTGCCAGCAGGCTATTGAATGAGCCCACAGGCTTGCTGAATATTTAAATCCATTTGCTAGTCACTAGATTAATTGAAGATACACCGTTTAAAGCGTTACCGTTTTTCAGTGATGTTACACATAAATCCTTTTTCTGCATTCCATTTTCTAATTTAGATCAGAAATAAAAATCACACAAAAAAGTCAAGACAGCATTGCCACAGGAGGATTTCACCAATGCCCATTTAAAATTACAGGTGGGAATTTGTTAGCGGTTGCAAAACACTCACAACTAAATCCAAAGGCATCTGGACATAATGGAAAAACAAACATCGGTCGGAGCGAGACTCATCACGGCGAGCAGCTACAGGACGTTCGGTGGAGTCCGTCTCTTTGATCCTTACAGGCCACCATATATTGTGGCTTAGATTGATGAGGTGCTGTCAGCTGTCATTTTGTCTATGTACAGTACAGTGGGATAACTTTCTGTCAGTGATCTACGACCTTGACTTTAGAGAAGCATAAGCCTGCTGCACATTGACATTAAGTCCCCGCCCATAGTTGGAGACTCGTGAAAATGAACTACAATATAATAAGAGATGAAACTTTTCAGATACCACAGCACCTTAGCTGAAAGAGCAATACAAGAGAACTATAAAGTTCAGGCAGCTCATATTTGCCACCAGTAATTCCTAATAAAAACATTTAGAGATTCTAATCTGTATCCTAAGCCTTTTTGTTTTTGAGAAACTGTTTTATGTTTTTGAAAAGGACAAATTAAAGAAACGTCACTGGCCTTACCTATCGAACATGATGTCACTCTCCTTACTTTTAATCTTTCTTTTTGGAACCGTTTCACATTCACATAAAGATAATTTTGTGTTCTAAAATTGTTGATGTCCTTGGCCCAGGTGAGGTCTAGCATGTGGCCTAGTGAACAGACTGGAGAACTATTACATTTTATCATGGTATTTTTACTTTTTAGTGACTGTGTTAACACACATTCTAACCGCAATGTTGAAAAAATATATATATTTTAACTGTTTTACTTTACTGAAGCCTGTACTTTAAATTAAGAATTTATAGACACCAAACTTGCTTCTGTGTTTTCATAAAATAAATATTTTGGTAATGCAACTGAAAATGCACTTTCATGTGTAACTTCTGCAATACCCAAACACGCCACTGTAACCTGACTTTGTTCTCTGTATTTTATTTTCAAGTCTTTACAAGGTTCATTTCACATCACATGGAATAAATAAATGGTTTAAAACTGGTTGTATCTCGCAAAGATGAAATTGCTAATTAAAGATCATAATTTGCACTTACATTTATTTAAAGGAAATTCCCCTAAAACATGCACAATCACAGGTGTGACAGTTTGCTTAAGATTAAGCAGATTTGGACAGGGCCTCCTTTCACCACAGTTATTAATACTGCCAAGATTATTCAACGTATGTGTCTGATGAGTTTGCACCAGTGACAGGACATGAACAGACATTAGACAATAGTGGACATCTCACTGTGGCTAAACCCTTTACTAAGCACTTAGCTCTTTGATTAAAAAAAAAAGAAAAGAGCAGCGGACATGAGATCCAAGGACAAAGGATGGTGCAAGAAAAGGGAAGAGAGGGGGAGAGAGGATGTTAATAAAAACTGAAAACTAAACCCACTGGCCTAATTTTAAAATATAAGCAAAGTAAATTCAGTAGGTGGACAGACTGACACACATGAGGGAAGAACCCGATAGAAAGTAAATTACGAGCTAACGTTGGGGCAGGACAAACGGGAAAACTGGGACATTTGAAGGAACTTGGGAAGGACAGTGTCTTTTTTTAACTGGAGGGAGGGGCCACACTCCAACCAAGGGCAACAGCAATTGTGGGCATCTGTTATCAGCCATCTGGGAGAGTCCTAAGGCGGCTCCGTGGACCAAAACAAATGTGACCTGAACATGAATGACAGCAGCGTATTATAACATTCACAGAGTTTAAGACACATGCAAACATAAAAAAAAACAATAAGAAACAGGTAATGGGGAACAATGGGGGGAAGAGGATGCTCAATATCTGGTGAAACGGTCATGGTTCGTTCTAAATTTGATGATTAAGGAATGTCTGACGTTTTCTGAAATATGATTACATGCTTTCTAGACAAAAATCAGATCAGTTGCTTGAAACCACTGTCACAATGACCTGTGTGGTAGAATTTGCTGAAATATGAATAATTACTAAACCGCTGTTCTTAGGGGTCATTGTAACCTGTGATATCGGACTGTCCAGTTGAAAAGAGTAGCGTCTCAGTGCTTGTGCTTTGTAATTCAGCAAAAAGAAAACTGATGTTTATTATATCCTTTGGTTTTATATGTGGGTGGGGGAAAGGGATGGAGGCCACAGTCCGTTGGCTCTGCTGGAAACGGGAAACTCAAGTACAATTTTGAGGAATTTCGCCTTTACTTGGGTATTTTCCACAGCTTTACACATTGACCTTACTGTGTTTTAGAAGCAAATATCCACTACACCCTGTATTCGATTTGATGTAATTACTAATCCAATCCAATATTATAAGATTTACTAGTGTCAAATGAGCTTTTCAGCATGTTACTTTTATAATTTTACTCTTCTTTTACTTGTAAACAAATTTTTTTTTCACACAATGGCATTAATTTAGCTAAATTACAAGAGTACCCTCGACAATCACTGCTGAAATGCACCAAATCGCACGGCTTTAACATTTGAATGTGATTAATTTAACACAACAATCCTAATAACTAAGACCAAGGCGTCACTTAACAAAAAGGATATTATCTGAAATTAAAGTTGAATAAAAATAAAAACTAACACCAGAATATGAGGTAAAAGTATGTGGCAATGAACAAGGTTTGATGACAAAGCTCTGACAAATCCCCTCTGTCAGCCGTCACTATGTGTCAATGTGGACTTTAAATAGTCCAATGAGGCAAGAGAGTCTTGATAATAATGAGGTGGATGGAGGCAGTGGGACAAAAGTGTTGTTCTCCTTTTTCTTTCACGGAGATGTGGACTGTAGAGGGATTGGCCTGCAGTCAGCCGTAATCCTCCTCTTCCTTCCCTCCACGCTCAAAACAAGACTTGACCTAAATTTCCTTATAGTTTTAGATATATTTAACATTGTAATGTTTACTGCAGGAATTAGCAAGACTATGTGGTGCCAAAAAAATGTGTGAATTCACACAGTATGTGTTGGCAAATATCAGGCTATTATGTTTCCCCTGCTATTCATCCTGCTAATAACAAGGAAATAAACACACCATGCAGAGAATTCATGTGCTTTCTTCACTGTATATCCAGAAATGGTCTATATATTTCTTTTGAGACATACAGGTTTTAGGTCTGCTGTGGTTTTACATAAATAAATTATACTACTAGACACAGACATTCACACCAGTTGCCTGCTGGAGGTCATTTTGCTGTCCAGTGCTCATCCTCCATGCACAAAGCAGCAGATACTGGTCCTTCTACGGCCTTGTCCAGTTCATCTGGAGTAATTGCCAGTCTCCTGGAATCTCCTCAGTGCTCTTGAGACTGTGCTGGTAGACAGAGAAAACCTTCTGGCAATGGCACGTGTTGATGTGCTGTCCTGGAGGATCCAGCCTGCCTGGGCAACCTCTGTGGGTCCGGGTATCACCTCATGCTACTAGTAATGACACTGACCCAACCCAAATGCAAAACTCTATGTGAAAAACATCCTGAAAAGATGAGGAGGATGAAATGTCAGAGGTCTGCGCCTGTAAAACCATTGCTGTTTTAGGTTTTTGTGTCACTGTTGCCCCTCTAGTGCGCCTGTTGTACACCAAAACAGCTGGAACCGCCTAACAAACCCCTCTGCTACATAACTGGCCAGAACAAAAGTGTGTTCCTTTAGTTCCCTTCCTTCTCCTCAAAGACTCAGCTGCTCTGGATGCTCCTTTCATATCCAATCACTAACCTGTTGCCAATTAACACCATTAGTACATTTTTTATTAAGTGTTGTTATTATAGCATTACAAAGCTTTTCCAGTCTAGTGTTCAAGATGAGTATTTTGTTTCTTAGTTTCAACGTGTAATGTGTTGTCTCTGCACTAATTCCAACCAAAAATGGGTTTCAAATAATTTGCAAATCATTGCATTCTTTTACATTTTACAGTGTTTCAGCAATGGGCTGTGGTCTAACTGAGTTTTATTGTTTGGGACGTAACAGTGACAGTGACAGTAGTAGTTATAAGTCAGAAGTCTTTACAGACGGTCAACCCTTTTTCCTACAATTTTATCTCTTTCTATATTATGAAGTATCCACTACACACTCATAACTGCTTCAAACACAAGCTTGCCAAGTGTCTATTTTGAACTGCCATGGTAGTGGGCAGTAGTGTCCATTAATACACTTCATAATTTAAATTCCTAAAATAACCTTGGCTTAAAACTTGGCATTGAGAGCAACCTCAGCAGCTATTTGAGGAATTCCAACGAAAGACTATTCAATTATCCTGGCGCTGACACTTGAGTGCGAACATCTGTTTACACTGAGAGGGCCACGGGGCAGAGCGAGGTTACGGCACCGCTCGCTTGTTTTCCCGTTAGGCTTTATGCTCCTGGCAGCTCTGAGATCAGCGACTGTGTGACACTGATAACACAGGCTGAGGAGACATCTTAATCACACGCACGTGCACTTTTATCTCCTCCCTGTGTCTTATTTAGCTTTGGCTCAAAGTTACATTTTCTCTTTTTCCTACAACTTCAGCAAAATGCTGAATATGTTTATGATAAACGATGGCACGCCAGACAGAAAATGCTGCCATTTGGAGGGGAAACGTATGCTTTCCATGTGGAGTGATAGCAGGAGGTGGGAGGAGGGAAGCACGGAGGCAGAGATGACTAATGACGATGACTAAGAGATGTGTTCAGGGCGCTTTTCCATGTCATTTGTCTAGGTCATGTCTAGCCCGTCATATGATAAATATACATTGTGGGAAGTTGATGCTGAAACTGTTTGTTCTTTATATGGATGGAACAGTGAGAGCAAAGAAAGAAAAACAGGAGAACAAAGGAGCCAAATATACTGCCTGGAGATGGCCAAACCACACACACATATATATATAGCTTTAAAATTTTATTCATAATTGATTCATAACTTTGTCAATAAAGAGTGACAAATATTTTCATTAGTTACCTAAATTGCATGGCAATATCTTCTAATGTCTTTTTATTTTAAATCATATGAATAGAGAGTAACAAGAAGCAAGGACTCATAAATGTTTGTAACTGGGAATGGTCGTCTGTCTACGAGACAGACTTCCCTTCACAGGATAAACAGTCGACCGGGTATTTAAATTTGTGGAAAAGGAACTGACCATAGAGCACGTTGTTTTAAAGACTCTGACAATGAAAACACTGAGAGCAGCACATTTTAGTGCCTTACTCACTTGTGATTGGCTAATACTAATAACTAACAGTTGGATCACACCAAAAAAAGTTAAATATAGGAAAGCACAAGCTCACTTAACACATTGATAATGGCTGGTGGATTGTGTAAACACCAGGGACAAAAAGGGTTTCATCATTTCGTGTCTTTTTTTAAAAAAAAACACACAAAACGACACTGGTTTGCTATAATATAGTCGCACTTTCACGATTGATGCTGATTATTTAGCTGTTGTAAATTCAGCATTGCAATTTGACGGCGACAAACGCTGAAAAAGTGATTGACTGTAGCATGTTCTCAAGCACAATCTTTAGAATGCAACAAGAGCGATATATAGCATGCAAAAGGGAAATAATACAAAAAAGGAATTGTACATAAGTCACAACTGCATCATTGCACTTACAAATTGCAGTTTGATGTTTTCCCTCTATTGTCCAGCCGTATTCAGAAAAACATAACGCAGACAGTAATATCTCATATGATATATTTAGGGAAGTTCTATTACTGTCAACAAAGTGAACTTCAAAGAAGATAAACAGTCCCAGAGCTGCTCAAACCTGCAGTGGCAGAAAACCGTTCGAGTTCAGTGCCTGAATGTTTTAGGTTCAATGTTTTATTAGGCTGACAGTTTATTACCTGCATTTGTAATTATCCAAACAGACTTTAGATTAAATTACTTTTCACTTCAGAGAGAATCACTGAAGTATCTAATCACATGGTTGAAAAAATTCAATGCAGGTTTTATTTGTGGACCGAATCGTCCCAGCACTGACAGATGACTGCAGATAAGATCGCAGCTCTTTCTCTCTCCCGTTCCCCTAATCATCCATCCTCCATGTTCTTATCTGCGCTGACTCGTATTGGAATCCTGACAGACTAAATTGGATTGACTTTTAATTAGGTGCGCTCTCAAGGTAAAATAGGTTTAATTGCCTGAATTATCCAACTGTTTCCTTAAGGTGGTAAGGTGAGAAAAAGAACTCAGATAACTTTTTCAACAAAAAAAAAACAGTCAATTTAAACATTTTTCTATCCAGCCTATAAGAAATACTTTAATTTAAGGTTGCTGCTGCTAATAAGTATTATCTAAACCTTTTATAGTCTGTTTAATTTAACTATTACCACTATATCATTCATTTAATTGATTTTCAGTTTACAAGAGTCAGTTTTATTTGTATGGACTGTGCTGTACATCAGAAGAAAAGTAAAATGATTAATAATAGTATAAACTGTGCCTACAGAGTTAAGATGCATTTATACCTGTTGCAGGAAATTATTGGCATCTCTTCCAAGTGTATTTACAGCTTATGTTTAATTTACAGATTATTTTATAGTTATTGCTTAGAACATAATTATTGCTCTTTAATTAGTTTCTCCTTGCTTTACAAAAAAAAAAGCACACAAGTTCATCCTAGCTAAAAATCACCACAGGCTTCTGCCCATTAGCATTTTTAGATTTCTTGCAGTTACCTCGCTAATACCGATTACGCACAAAGCATTTACTCTATTATACAGAAGCAGAAAGAAAATGGTAAACGTCGCGGGCAATAATCACTGGGTCGTGTTAATAAGTGATGTACTTATTTCCCAGTAAGTCATCAAAAACTGGAATATGCGAAACAAAAATGCTGCAAAACAGATGAGCGATGATCATCACTTGTTAGTCCAGGGCTTCGCCATCGGTGCCCTGATTCATTCCCGTCTAAAGCGGCAAGCACGATGCAAGCAGCAGAGCTGAGCTATAATGACTCCTTCGATTAACGACCATTTGATTTGGCCTGCTTGAACGGGCTTTTTGTGTTGAGCCATTAGAGAGAATATAACGCCCCATTTAATGAAGGAACAAAAAGCTAAATTATTTAGAATAGGAGGCCACAGTACACGTCAAATTATGTGCAAAGTTATTCGATTCACAGAAAACTGTGGTGGATGGCGATGGTTTCAAATGGCCAGGGTGTTGACTCTACATAGAGTGATGCAGTGAACGGACTATATAGAGCTCTGTAAATGCACGAGACACCAGATGATCATGTAGCAGCAATGAGCATAAACACCAAGTGCTGTTTGCAATGCTAGAAATAAAAAACTTGATTAAAACATATACTGAGGGGCAGGGAAATCAGCCAAATTATGAACTGTTTGGCTTTTGAAAAGTGCTTTAAAAGTTGGGGGAAACGTGTTCACATAAGAATATAGATATTGCCCATCGCAATGAAGAGCCTGAAGGTGCACATTATACACTAGTTATCTGCTAGCTGTGATTCATTATTATCATTTACGTTTTAATATGGTTTTGTTGTCAATGAAATCTAGTTTTTGGTTTTATTTTAATTCTGCCCAGTTTTCCGTTATAACAAGTTGGGGGCACACGGACAAGTGTTCTAAGCGGCCTCCCTTGTTCTGCAAAGTTGACTGTAAAAAATACTAAATGTAAATGCAAATGTTAAAGTATTAGCTTTAGTTAACAAGACATATTTCAATATAGTTTTATTTTAGTCTTTATAGTGACTTTAGTTTTAATTTTACTTCGGTTAACTAAAATAACCTTGTATACGTATGGAACACCAGAATTTTCACTGGTATAAAATTGCAGCGTGTTTTTGGGGATTTTACTCTCTCTTTATCGTTTCTTTAAAATTTAAACATCAATATTAAGAATTCGTATTAGTTTTAATACACAGCGCCAATCTTAAAGCTTTTTACCAGGAGCCAGCTATATTACTGCAGAGCCACCTCGATGTTGAAACACCTTGTCTCATGATCATCTTTAATGTTAAAATCATCTTTTCACGTCTATTAGAAAGCACATTTTCTCAATACCCTTCACACTTGCGCGCATCCTCACAGCTGCACATGCCAGCGGATGAATGTGCACACGCGTGCGTGGGCGTCCACACCTATGTACACGCAGCACACGTGCACATGGAAAGAGGCACCATTTCACCCTGCTGCCTGCTGTGTTGAATGGGTACCTGCAATGCAGCCACAGGGGGATGGAGAGGTAATGGACCAGACAAAAATTTTACTTCCCACACATCCGTCATGGCGTCTGTCCATCCCTCTGTCGATAAGAGGGGGAAAAAAAAAAAAAAAAAAAAGGCAAGTATCCAGCAGAGCTGCTACGTTTCATACATGAGAGTCTTTTTGCAGACATCAAGAAGCCAGCGTGGGCGTCTATATGTAAGCAAACATAAACCCTTTTTTTCCCGTGGAAGCGTCCATGAGAAGACAAATAGATGCAGGTATAATGTGATGCACTCAATAGCATTTTTTGTGTTTTGAGAACCCACCCACCACCATTTGTGAAAAATACTGTGGCAGCAGCAGCATGTGCGGCATTTCAGATGTGACGTTCGGGTCCAGAAAAAAGGGGACGGAGATGAAGAAATCAAGGCAATTTCTATGCAATGTGCCTGTAGTGTATATATTTTAGCAGCTGGGTGAGTTGATATTACATGAAATGTTGACAGAAGCCTTTTTTTTCACACAGCCGTGTATTTTTATATGTTAGGGAGAAGAAAGAGAGTTTGCATGTGGTATGTTTCTACCTTGTAAGGTTCCCTGTGTTTCAGCCACTTGCTTTTGTGGTTTTACCTATACCGAGCCTGGCAGCTTACAGGAAAGAAGATGATTGAAGATCATCAGGGCAAATGAGTCGCACAGTCAGTGAATCGAGGTACAGTAAGAGTTGTGAAACTACGTAACGTAGGTGCAGCCAAACATTTAACTTTCTCTTTGCAGATGATTCCAGCCAATTGTTAAACAGCTTGTGTTTGTCCACATTTTGACGTGTTGGCAGCACCCTGAGGGATGGTTTTTCCATCGCGGACTGTAGCTAGTCGTGCTGGGGGCTTAGTGGAGAGTGAGGGAGGTGGCTCTGTCCTGTCCACACCTCAAAGCAGCCAAACAAAGATCATAGTTATCAGTTCGGAGCCAGGTTTAAGCTTCCAGTGTGTGAAGGAGGCCGTCGTCTGACTTGTAATGACACAGCCCGAAAGCCATTACATCTTTGATGGGAGACTTAGGCAGAACTCCATTTCAGTCTGTCTGTGGCTTGAAGGGTGTGTGTGTGTGTGTGTGTGTGTGTGTGTTGGGGAATTGGAATGAGCAATCTGTTGCGAGTATGTTGTGATAAGGTGTACGCGGCACATGCCATTTACTGGGGAAAGCTTCCATTGTAGATCATGGCTTGTAACTTGGCCCATAGTCCATTTCAAATTATATTATTATTTTATATATTTAAATATATTTTTTGGCACATTAGGAATGAAGACAAAATTGTTTTTTTTCTAAATATATGTTGTAACTGTTTCCGTAATATTATCAGACATCTGCAGAGGCAACAATTCAACATTGAGCAGAAAATGGCTTCCAGGGAACATTACGGTAAATGCACAACCACACTCTCCCTTATATTGTTTATCAGAGCTTTTCTATAAATTCAATAACATAAAATGTAATATTCAATGACTTGAATGCCAAAAAAGGTTATTTGCTTCTATCTCTGAATAAGCAATAGCACCTTGGACTTGGCAAATTGTAATTTGTGATTCAACATTAATGATGATGTACGAAAAATTATAGCAACAGAAATATCTATTAGTTGCATTTCTAATGTCCATAAGAAATAGCTCCAAAATTTCCTATAATTTGTAGTGGTTATATTTAATACAAAAATTTGCTGAAATTTGAAAAGATTTCATAAATCTTTGTTGCGGGCTGGGAATCTTT
The DNA here is from genome assembly GCA_033026295.1 of Channa striata. Classification (NCBI taxonomy): domain Eukaryota; kingdom Metazoa; phylum Chordata; class Actinopteri; order Anabantiformes; family Channidae; genus Channa; species Channa striata. The sequence continues at coordinate 5,970,280 of CM065186.1, forward strand.
GTCTTTAAGTTACGACAAGTTAAACATCAGGTTTACACTTGAAAACAAAATGATGAAAAATGATTTTAAAGTTGAATTAGATAAATTAAAGGGTTTATATATCCACAGACTGAGCACTGAGGAGATTAATGCAGCAGTGCTACGTGTGGCCTCATGGCCTTTTCTTGATTTAAGACCTGAGAGGTCCTGATGCCACAGAGCAGTTGGTTTACTCCATCTGCACATTGAAGAGGCGGGAAAATAACCTTGTTTTCTGTACAGAAACAATTTACTGCAAAAGGGGTAAATGCCTCTGAATATGTAGTATGTTGAAGTATTTCTCATGTAGTTCCAACTCACCCATCTTGCACTTACTTATTGTCAGGGAAACACAATAGTAAAGCTACAGTATGTGACTTTTTCAAACATTTTTGAACAAAATATCTAACAATAATTACTGTCAGTGCTTCCAGTCAGACTCATAGAACAGGCTTGAGGTGACACGTATCCAATAAATCACAAATCAGGTCACGTCATGGGTCTTAGGTCACGAATGTGATCTTTTTTCAGGTCGGAGGAATTATGTCATTATTATGTAATTAAATAATCGAGAAATGAAATGCATGTTGTAACTTCAAGACTGAGCATGTTTTGTGATTTTTTAAGCACTATTAACATACATTTTTCTTAGAAGTAAACACATATTGCAGTATTTGTTGTTGGAGTGAAATCAAAATGATAAATATTCATAGCCCTTTGTATTCAATAAATCAAATCAGACTTTTCCGATATAATTTAAGGTCAAACACAAAATAGATGCGAAACCAGCTTAAAAACACTTATCTCTAAAGTGGTCTCTTTGATCATTTTTATGTAAATTTAAAGCATCTATTTAAGAACATTAAGAGGTGTATTAAAATATTATGTTTATTTAGCACCATTGACCTGGGAGCTGTCAATTGTTCTTTAATTTGTTTTTATTATTCAGAATGTAAAAAAAAGTTGCTGTATTATAGATATTAAATAAAATAGCTCTGATAAACAAACTTACTACTACGACTCATTCATTTAAGTCAGCATCATAGCAAGTATTGCAACTGAAACATTTTTTTATTCTGATCACAGTCCAGCTTGATAATTTTTTCAGGCCTAATATCCCCACATCATTCCTAGCAGAACTTTTGAACTTGTAATCTCAACACATTAGGCTTAACCTCTTTATCTAACAAGCTACACCAATAATTTATATCATAGTACAGCCAATGTTGTTGTACTACCACCATTTATATTTTAAAATTTCAATTTATTATATCTGTTCTGTTGTAGCCACTCAACAGTGAGTGTCTTTTTGCAATTTCGATTCAATTTTTGATTGTATTTTTGATACAATTTTTGATTTGATCTTTAAACTAGTTTGTCTACTGGCTTAACTACATTTTATCTTGCTTACTGTCATTGGTAAAACTTAAATTATTTCTGAATAAAATTTTCAGGAATGCTACACCCTAGCATCCCAGGCTTTGGGACACCTCCTCAGTGCCTGTTGGAAACTACTCTGGGTACTCGTTGGCCATTGACCCTAAAGACCTACGAGAGATTAAATCACAGAGACATAATCTCCGCTAGCCGTTCAATTTATGCTGATGACAAAAAGTTATATTCCCCACACGTCAACAAAACATGTTTTGTGGCTGATTTTTCCACCCTTGGTGGATTTTATCAGCAGTCCACTGACAGTGAAGAAATGGAGCTCAAGCTGCTCCCATCCCAATCTCGTTCCACATGATTATGCTCAATTTCACAGCTGATGGTTTTTACTGAGACAGACTGCAGCAACCAAATGCCAAAGTACAGAGGAGATCACTCTGAGGTGGGGGGGAGAAAGTTAGAAAAGGAGAAAAAAGATAGACTGGTCACTCAACTTTATCATCAATGTTTGAGATAGAAGTAATCTGTGAAAGTGACCTATACGAGGGGCAGGGCGGCAAGGGGGATGTGGGGCTGTTTCTTGATCTTGGGTCTGACAACTCGAACCCAGTCTCAGTATGAACCAGAAGAACTGAACACACTCCAATCCACTTTTGTGAAGTCCTGACTCTGCAGGAAAGCTTCCAATAAATAGAGAGGAATCTGCACACTCAAAACTCTGATAAGCAACATCTCCATTCATATCACATAAACCTTAAGCATTCTCAAACTATTGGCAGAGATGCCAACTTTAAAGAATACGATACTGAGAGTAATAGATGACAATCTCTTACTACATGAGGTGCTGTGCAGAGCCTTTCATGAAGTAATATGAGATATGGCCAACCAGTGAAAAAATATGACATATTGCCAGTATTATCCTTTAACGTAGCCCAAAAAAATCCTATTCCTCAATTTCTAATGCAGACGCACCACCAACACACCTGAAGAAATGAACATGAACATGTGTCATCAAATTTGAAACAAACTGAAAGTCACCTGGGTTTTTTATACCGACTGTATTCTGTCTAAATCTTAAATTATTCCTCATTAGCTCAGTTGATTACATCAATGGACGTCAGAGTCAGACGATCAACTACCAGCTCCTCTTGGACAAGACGCTGTACACTGAACCCAGAGCACCTCAAAGCTGGAGCTTGCTCATTTAGCTGGTGCCAATATGAGACGCTGAATCGCCGTCTCCGTCCACCTCTGCCTCTCACTGCTAGGATCCAGCTTTGCTTCACTCTTTTTGAGCTCCACCAAGCTCTTCACAACCCTTCAAGCTGTCGTAATTATAAAATTACAATAAATAAGAATGCTAATACTCTTACTAATGAAGTGGAAATTTCTGCTTCTGATTGGAAAATATCTGCACTGCTGCCAGTGCTGTTCAATGAGTCTGTGTCACCAGAGGCTTCATATGAGGATGGAGCATATTTATTTAAATTAATAAAGGGGTTTCAGTGTTTTGGGCCCATACAGTACTAGCGACCTCCTCCAGTTGGGGCACTTCAGACACGCGTCTGCACACACAAGTGTGAATTAAATTAATAATCCTACTGCATTTCTGATTTTATCCAACAACTCCTATACCTAATGGATCAAACTGTAAAAATAATAAAAAAAAGTCAAGTCACAGGGTTTGTGATGCTCAGAAAAATGGGTTCACTACTTTTTAGCTCCTCCTTTTATCCAAATTTGCTTCACTGGCCAGCGCTGATGATGGGGGATTGCTTCTCACTCAACTCTCTATGGCAAATCTAATATTGAAAGAAAACTGATGGTTAAGCAAACCTGGGGATTTTCACACAATCCCCGGCCGAAGACCGACGAGTGATTCAATCACACCACACAATTTGACGTTATAGCATGGCTGAAGTGCACCTTAAGAAAATAGTTTACAAAAAACGGCCACATCTTGTGATCTGCTTTTGTTATGTGAACCACTGAATCCCCATAGTAAAAATTACAACAGGAAATAAAGAAAAAGTGTGAGACTGCCTTATTTCTAGGTTGCTCTGGACTATTTAATGGACTCAAAATTTTTTGTCTAAATTTAAATTCTGGTGAAACATTTTCAGGCTCCTAGTCAATGAAATTAGCTTTGTGTAGCCTTGAGAAACAGTTTATAATTAACTTCAATTACACTCTAGGTATGTTTGACTGTTGTGAAGAAACTTATGTCAATTTCGTTAACATTTTATTGCACGCCAAATTTATACTTGTTCTATATAAATAGATTGCTTTCGTTTCTCTTTAGGAAGCTAGTCTAGTGAATTTGAGTCTTTGTGCTGCTTGGAGAGTGTGTCTCTGTCCCGGGTGTGTACACACCTGAATACACAAGGCAGTGGAAAAAAAAAAAAAAAGTCTCCCAGCCTCACACAGGAGGAGTGCTAGTGAAAATTACAGCATCACTCTGGGGAGTGGGCAGTAGGAGGCGCAGGATTTGATGAATCAAGGACCTTTTGTTCACAGCAGAGATGACGGCTTGTATGCAGCAGAAAAGAACATCTCTTCTGCGGAGAAGCCGGGTTTGGCAGCCGGGCGTGTGTCATTTGGAGCTATTTAGGTTTTTTTTTTTTTTACGCCTGGCACAGAGGGGGACGGAGGAGAGCAAGGTCGTTTAAAGAGGATGCAGGAGATGATGATGTGGCCGGTGCCGGTGGTTGAAGTGGGTCTACTTACGCTGCTTGAATTGAGGAGCAGCTGAGTATGCCATGGCAACACTCACAGCAAATGACACTGTAAGACGTGTACAGGAACATATACAAACTGAACAGAAATGCGACAAGTTGAGACATACGTGACAAAATAAAATCTGCGGCTGAATGTGCACAGTCGATTGATTAGCGACATTAAATACTTTAGGTTTGGGGCTGCCAAATAAAAAATAATAATCTGAACAATACATCAGACCCAACAAGGACAGAACCACCAACCGAACTACTAGAGCAGTTCTTTAAACACGAAAGTGGCAAAGGATGAAGAACATGTTCTTGCCTCCCAAGTAAAGAAGCAAACAATAAAAGCAGATATGACAGGGAATATTTGTCAAATGGACATCTGAAGAAAGTTTGAGTGCATTTTCTTTACCATTATGGCCTTTATGAATCTGTTTCTTGTCATTTCCAGCTTCAGGTGTTCAACAAAGACTTAAAAAATTCACTTTACAACCACTTATCCAACTTAACGCCTTTGACCTCCAGAAACAAGGGAGCCAGTTTACGAAATGATAATGTTTGTCAAAATAACTTCGAAATATTGATTTTCGACCCATGCTGTTTAAAATGAAGCACAATAACCATTGGTCTATATCGGCAACTTACTTCCAGCCACACGCGTTAACCTATTTCTTTGTATTAATGTCAGGACATAAAGACTTCAAACGTCTCAGGAAAGTGATGTTATGGACGTTATGCGCACGGACACACAATCATCCTTTCCGGAAATGTTTTAAAGTGGTTTCTTGTTAGTTTCTTGTTGGTGTCCACACAGAATTTGCAGCTTTGTGGCAGCTTCAGTCAAAGCCGCTGTGTGTCCACCCCGTGACAAAGAGAAGCCGCAGTCTTAGCCCCAGTGTCCGACCTGACACACAAACGGACCCCCCCAAAAAACCGCGTTCCTACCTGGGTCAGACGGTCCCTCCGCGGCTCCGTCCATGTCCGGCTGTCCCCGATCACCGCGCGAGCTCAGCGACGAGCGAGGCAAGGCGAAAGCACGCGGGCGACGCGCGCGCGCACCTGTGCCAACGCAGCCGGCTGCTGCCGCGCGACGACGGACGCGCGAGGAGGACGACGGGACTGGGTGAGCGAGAGAGAGAGAGAGAGAGATGAAGCTGCGCCGAAACCAACATCTGTGCAGGTTTGTTCACCCGGTAACTTACGTTTGTTACTCAAAAATTACATAAGTAAATAACAATAATGATACTAATCCGGGGCACGTGTTTAGGGTGGAGGTCAATTAACGGTCACGTTCCTCCAATAAGAACGAAGCTGGAACCGTGAAACACGTTGTGCACATGCAGCTTCAGTGAGGCGGCAGCTGAATGTGAACTTATGAAAATGATGAGTGAGTTTTTGCTTTGGTGTCACTGGGTGGAGGCTGCAAAATAACAGCATCCTCGTTCCCAGACTACTGATGGAATGTGTGACTGGTTCTACCTGTGGCGCCCTGACCTCCTGGGTCCGGATGAGGGGAGCGTTTAAAAGTCACAGAGCTCAGTTATGAGATGGAAAAGAGACAGAAAATGAGAACAAACCTTTTCAAAATCACCAAGAAGAGACACAGAAATGCACGTGAAATGGCAGCAAACCCTCATTTTTTGGGTTTGTATTTCAGTCTGGGGGCCCATTTATCCTCACAGATAAAGAAAATTAATGTGGTCTTAAAATGCATTTTATTTTCTTTCTAAGACAAAAATCTAAACACCGCCACCTTATTTTTTTGTTTCATCACTGGGCTTCATCAAATCAGTCCTGCCCTGGGGTGGCATCTGTGCTATGTGAGCTGCTTGTTTAAAAACTATATATAACATACATCTATATCATCTATATCCTCCGGGAATTATTGTCCCGTCTGGCACTTAATAAAGATAAAATTAAGTGTCTGGCCAGCAACATTTACACACCGGGTGCAACAAAGCCACTGCAGTTTTGTTGTGTTGACAGATATGTAGTTTTTAAAATGTGAAAGTTTGATGACTGTAGTTCAATAGATATGTAGTTTTGTGTAAATAATCTCTGTGTAGTTAAGCAAAGTGCAGAGAGGTGCTGCCCCCTCCAACCTGCACCCTACCAAGACATATAGTATTTAAACATTTGTATTTTACTAAGCCTAGCATGAGCTATTTGAGCATTTTTGTTGTTTGTTTGCTGCAGTTATGTGTGAATCAGCTGTGAATGTAAACCATATTCACAATTGTGCCTTCTAATATTAGTTATATGAATTTATTATTATAGAAAATATTTCAAATAAGCTCTGTACTATTAAATGTCCCTTTTTTTAGAGCTTAAGCTGCGACTGAGAAACTTTTTCCACATTTCTGTCTTTTAGCGTCTTTACCGTGGCTACTCAATAAGACATAAGCAATCAAATGAGATGTCACAATAGAACTTGTCGCACATTTTAGCATCAGTGTAGAATATAAATCATAGACTGAATTGTTAATTATGCAGCAAGTACAGGAGTTTTAAGCAGGTGGGTTTATTGTCAGCAGCTACTTCATAACTCCTCCAGTGTACACCCAGAACAGGTAATGACAGGTTTAAAAATATTAATTGTCTTCATTGGGGAAATATTTGCTGATAAATACTTATCTACAACTCCTTAACGATAATAAACATTAATGTTGCTGCGCACGTCTACACAATTTTACATTATAAATTGATCATAAAATGTTTAAATACTGCACTTAAATAGTTACCGTACATACATGTAAATGTTACATATTACACGATTTGCACAAAAATAGTGAGAATTAGAAGATGTAGTTTTAAAACTAATACAGCAGAGGACGAGTATTTTGGTTTCAGTATTGGTCGTCTATCCTTTGATTCTACAGAACTGCCTCTCCTGAATGACGTCCACACCTTTCAAACCCGACACGTGCTTTGCGCTGTAACATTTCCCTTTAAAACATTCCTCGTTCTGTTGTTCCAGCTGCTGTTACTCCGTATTGTGCACAGTGAAAGCACATTTATTCACGTGACCTCACTTAAAATCTTTGTAAAACACATAGTGGCATTTTTACAGCCTCAAACACAATGCTAATGTTTATCTATAAACTGTTCTATTAAAAACCCATTTCTGCACAACAGCCAGTCAGAATAAGACAAACCGGTTGAGAGGTCAAAAAGAAAATGTTGACAGGTCAAATCCCCTCCACCTTTCACCAGCGATCACCCCCCCTCAGCCCACGCCACTTTAGATCCCTTCATTAACATTGTTGGGCTGTGTTCAAAAGCAGATGCCTGCGGTTGAATTCAGGAGTTCAGTGACACTGGCACATGCTCGCATGCGGCGCGACCAACCTGGTGGTGTGCGTTCGGGCCAGCTGTCAGCCAGACGGTGATGGATGCACGGTGGAAACATACTTGGAGTTTGAGCTATGTCCTTCTCATTGAAGTCCTTTGGCACCCAGCTTGACCCCACCGCAAGGCAGCCACCCTAAAAATAAAAGGTGCACATGTGCCTGTGGAGTAGCCACATACAAGCAGAGACAACGGTGTAAGATATCAGCTCATCAAGAGCTCTCGGCGTTTCTGGATACAAAAGAAAACACCACACAGTCAAACAGCTAGACACATATGCGCAGAGCTAGGTCAAACCGGACGCTCCCACAATGGCAGAATCAGCCGCCTCTTGTTAGGGCTGGTTCAGGATATATCGGGCATATTCCGTTGGTCACTTTCCATGAAGCTGGAGTCCAATCAACATGTTCCCTGCATCAAAGTTAATGCCAGTGCTCAGCTCCGTCATCATCTCAAGTGCTTTCATTAGAGGACATTTTTTATTCTCCTGGCCTCAGAATTATCGAGAACCAGGCCGCTCCGCCAGAGCCGCACATTTCAGTTTAACCTGGTCACTATGACAACGTTTTAAAAAGAAAAAACAATGTATTCACCGTGTCTTTTGACTTCACAGTTTGATTGAGACGGCAATTGAAGGATGTGAGTGGTTTTATTTGAAAAGATAGAGTGAAAATGTGGAGGAGAAGAAAAGCGCCATTGTGAACGCTGGAGCCAGATAATGACTGCAGTTCGCAGCTTGGAACAGTGTAACCGTCAGCAGTAAAGGGTATTTGAGCGTGACTTCAATATCCAACTCCTGACGCAATTTGGCATACAGTAGATCTACTTATTAGTTCACTGCACCGGCTGCAGAAACGTGGTCGACCCATAGGAGAGAGTTCGAACAAACATTTCACGTCCATTATCGACCCCTCAGCTGTCTATAAATGTAGGATAAGACAGAAAAGCTGATCCTTTCTGCTCTATTTGACAAATGTCGGGAAATTTAAAGGACACTCTGAAACAGCATTGTCCTTTCTCCAAAGTTAAAAGTTTGAATGAAAGAATCAATAAAGACCTAAAAGAGATCAATGGCAATTTCCATTTGATGCTTTTCTTGGTGTGGAAAAAATAAGGTTTGGAATATGAACTGCAGGGCTTCCCCATATTTATGTTCTTTAAATGTCACTTTCAATGTATTTAATCAACACTTCATTATTGCTGACTTTTTTTTTCTTGTTTGAAAAAAAAAACATTTTTTACATTTGTTAATTAATTCCAACCTATATATGTTTGTTGGAGTTTCAATACTTTTGTGAATTAAATGTAAAAATGAAGTGAATTCAAGTATTTTGTCAAACAAACCTTGATGTACCCAATGCTGGTAGAGATCACGGCCAGGAAATATACTTTTAAAAACATTTTATAAAAACATAGTTATAAAGGAATAAAACTGAATAATCTATGACCTATACTTTAGATGGTTTATCCATAATATATGCAATTAGTTCTTTTAGGTCCCTTGATTGCATTTTTATTACAGATCCAACATTCTATCTTCTTTCTTCCGATTCAGCATTGTGAAATCATTATAATATAAAGTTAAATAAATTCAAGCAGTAATTTCTGCTATTAGCATGTTAAAAATCACTGAAGACTGTGAATGACCCACTGCTTTCATTTATCTTTGCAACAGACTGAAAAAAACAAACCTGCATCGTTTTCACATGTGGACATTAACATGGTGAAGAGAGGAAAGTGCACGAGCATTTTAATAACAACAATTCGTAGCGGTGGTGAAGAAGTAATAGTTCGAAAGAGATGATAGCTGACGATAACAAACCAAGTTATCCTTGCTTTGTGATACTGGGCTATATAAACAACATTTGACCTGACTGCTAACCAACAGACAACATGAACAAATGAAATACTACGGTGGGAGCAAGTGCATTGAAATCATTCTAAATGCACATAACACAAGACATTTTTTTTAAAAAAAGACTATATTTCCAATAGGTATTTTAAGCTTTTAAGTCTAGCTCCTTCCTCACCAGAATCCCAACCAGTGGCAATAGAGTCGCCGTTTCATCTTAGATAAGAGACAATTATTGTACCGCATCACACATTCTATCGCTATCAGCAGAAATCTCAAACTGCACCGCTGAACGCAATCCAGATACTGTGTGTCCCTGTGCCCTTGGTATTTAATGACATTTCTTTCTGTCCAGGAAAACAGAAGTCAATCAGAGCGAACGTTTGGAAATGTTTTACTGTTTTATTTCTTTTTGAGCAGGGCCTCGGCTGTAAAATTGGACCAGTGGTTTTTCAAGCAAAAACACATTTACTGTATTAAAGCTAATCCGAAAATTCTTGTTGTTATGACAACCAGACCTTTTCCAGACTAGGCTTTGGCCACATTACCTGTTTCATTTGTACGAATGGGAGAGACACAACAAACATTACTGGAACAAAATGTGAACGTGTAAACGCTTTCAGACTGAATTTATTTTCGGGGCACATTTCCTTTATTGTGTAAATCTCCGCCTCTAAACACAGTCGATTTCAGTGCAGCTCTCACACCATTATTATTCACAGAGGCCAAGTATGAAATGAGTTTCTTTCTTGACATCTTGACTGACAGCTCAACAAATGAGAAATCATTTGCTGTGAACAGAGCAGCCGCCTGCCTTTGGCAAAGATGCCGCCTTCTTGGAGGCAAATGGATGCCTGTGTGTGTGTGTTCAAATGGCTTTAAAAGCAGATTTGATGCACGGTCTGAGGCATTAAAAGCACAAAGCAGGTCTGTCAGCTTCAAAGACAGTTTACAATATTTCTACTGTAACTATCTTTACATGGTTATAGTCTTTGAAACATTTACGCAGATGGTCAGACCAAGACACCAGACATCTGCCAATAAATATTATACAGTAGCTGACTTGGATATGCTAGTTTGGTGTGCGTGTAGAAATAATTCACAGAGTGAACCATCAGTGCAAACTTGTTACAGGGTGGAAGTTTTTATGACGTGTTGCAGGGCAGCAACCACTGTGGCCAAACTGGCCATTACAATACTGTTAAATGCTAATAGACAGTGTAGCAGCAGCGCTAGAAGAGAGGAGTCATCAGTCAACACACTCAGCGAGGTCAGTTAAACTGCAATAACCAACCTGCATAAAGTTCATTGCTGTGCCTTTTTATACAGGTGTTTATTATGCACATATAAAAAAAGCTGAGAGGAAACACTGAAAATTAGAAGAAAGCTTAGGACTGTTAAGTCTACGTGTTCTTCTAAGCCACTGACTCTGGCAGCCTGCTGACTTTTAGACTTGCTGCCCCGGTTTGCTTGCACAGCTTTCAGTGCCTCTTATTACAGTATTACATTTGTCTTGCATTTTGATTTGAAAACTTTCATTATCTGCAGATGATTTCTAATATCTGCTACTAGGCTACAACATACATCAACACGAAACGTCGTGAAGCATCAACACATCAGTCACTACAACATTAATTAGACACTCTAAAATGGATTGACAATGTATTATCCTAATAACCTCCATACAAGGATGGATACAGGATGTCCTGCACTTTTTTGCATGAGTTTTGGCTAATAAGCAAAGAAGAATGATTGGGTCTCCACTATCAGAGACCGACAGTTGTCCACAAATCTGAAGAAACCTAATCACAACTGCATTTATTGTTAAGAGTAATTTCTATGAGTACAGCACACTTAGAACCTCAGAGCTTCAGACATACCTATTGAATGGGCAATATTCATCACAATAAAGAGAACCGCTGCATTAAGCTGCAAAAAACCCTGTTCTAGAACAATCAGGTGAGCACAAATTAAGTGTAGCACATCTGTGCCATTCGCCTGCAAAGGAAGCATGGGAGCGGCTCACTTTGCCAGTAATGGCTTTTTGAGTGGTCAATCTACATATCGTCCACTTTCACCATGCACACAGATACTCGTGCATACAAATGCACACAGTGCATGTGTACTATACTGTGGTTATTTAATAAAAAATATTAAATATATGTAGTATGTTCTCTGTTCATTCATTTCAAAATAAATATTAACGACTACCAAAGAACTACATGCACATACTGACTATACTCAATTATAAAAATAGTTGATCAATTTTATGTTAGTCATCTAATCATTTAAATAAATATTTCACCTTATTTCATGCCAGTCGTTCCCCTGGCTTGTGTAAATTAATGGGCCATGAAGGTGATGCATTTGTTTCACTAAATCTCTTTGCAGCTGATTCAGGCCTGATGCTGACATCTAGTGGCTTGAAACACTGCTGTCTGTTCCCTAAAAAGGCACGTTTTAGTCACTGTGGAAGTAAAATGCTGAATAATACTGCATTAAAGAAAGCGACAGAAATGTCTTTTCTTCCAGTTACTGTAAACTGCAGGCGACCCTATCACGATAAGGGACAGATTCATCTCTGTATCAGCTGCCAGACAATAACAGTAAATAGAAACAAAATAAGAAACAATTAAAGCAGCTTCACTATACAAGGCAGATATGAAGAAGCTGCTAATGTGATTTATACATGTTCTTACTGTTATATGATAGATAGGCAACTTAAAGGTAAAGTGAATATAGCAGATAATTTTGATACAATCAAGAATGTTTCATCGATGAATGCACATTTATCATCACATGCTGCCATTGCATATTTGCATACCATCAGTACATCATACGAGAAATTTGGACAGACCACAATGAGCCACATAAAGGGCAATGTTGACTGTAAGATGACCTTTTTACTTTTTGCACTAGCTTAGATGGATGATTCGTAGTACTGGATACAGTATTTAAAAGGAGCCAGTTACATTGTAGCTGGCTCCTTTTAAATAACTTTTTTTTTAAGCTTTTATTTCAAGCTTAAATCAGCCGGGAAATCTGGAGAGAATCAGATTCAGAGGATGACTGCAGAATCCGTGTTATTTTGGCATGCAATTTCATACATACTACTAATTAACATACTATAGCTATTCTACATAATAATCAAATTAACCCTGTACATCCCACATCAACCAAAATGATTTGCAGCCATCAGGCAGTTGAACTTTACTGCCAACAGATTTAAAATCATGTAAAAGTCATTGGATATGTCCTCCAATGCACCGCAAAACAATTAAAATCCAAATTAATCTTGCATGTTATTTATTACTTTTTAAGATTTACAAGTTATTTTCACATTTCCTTTAAAAAATACTAACAACCATGTTACAGGAATGAATACACAGTGAATGCAAACAACTGCATTTGTCGCACAGTTCAGAAACCTTTTAGATGTTGTACCCAAATTTGAACCAGGGCCTGCTTTATTAGGCAAAGTGTTGAGCTTTCCTTCTAATTGTGTCATGTCCAGGTCCCTAACAAGAAACATAACGCTGTGCTATAAACTCCAACAAGACAAACAGAATTATTATGTTACCATTTGCAACTATTGTGTGAATATTGTATTTGTATCTATTGTAAAGTTGATGAATGTAGAGGGAAATTACAGCAGTAGAATAGAAAGGTATACTGTATGTACTATATATACAAACAAAACGCGCACACACACACACACACACACACACACACAATTAGGGAAACAACCTCAGTATTATCATTGAAAAAGATCATTTAAGACAGACGTCAATCAACTGGAGACATAGGCTGAAGATGAGCAGGGAGGTAGATAGATACACAGGGGAAAGACAGAACAGAAATAGTGAGAGGTCATGGTAATTCCCTCTAGCTTATGATTCTTGTTAAAAATGGTCCTTTAATCAAAGAGGATCCAGATAATCTCATCTGTAATCTCTGTTAAAGTGCAGGAGTGGCGAGTGGCTCTGCCCTTTCCTGCCTCTCTGGATTTTAGCTGTCCTTAAAACGATGTTCAAGGCTTGCTCACTCACTAAGTTCATTGTTCTGTACTTGCTAATTGCCACCGCAGCACTGGCCACTGCGGCTCTGAGGGGCAGCTTCATGTAGATCCACACCTGACCTGGTCCGTCCCCCTTGTCCAGCTCCACCCTGAGGATCACTCTTCGGTAGTTTCTTTGCTACAGAGAGACAGATAGAATTTTCAGAGTAGCATAATGACTAGCAATAAACATGAGTTATAGCAGTTGTTTCTTACTTCCCTTTATTCTAATAAAGAGAGGAACTAACGACTTGTGATTAGCCACATTTAGATCAAACCGTTGTAGGGACTACCCATAGGGGAGCTCTCCCTAAAAAGACACACCTTAATTTTTTCCCGTTTGCATTCATACTACCAGTAGGAGCGATGAACGGACGTAAGCCAGCCAATGGCTGCATGCATTTACATTCCAGTATTTCTGTGCTGGTTTGTGGTGAGTCCACTGACCTTTATAACAACTAACTTTCCCTCCAGTCAAACTGGCAGTAACACGCCACATTTTGACTACCACGTTTTTCTTCCAGAGTGAACTACACAACATCAGCACACAGCTTGAGGAAATAAAGCTCTTTACCCCCTCAGGAATGCTCAGTAACAATGAAAGGAAAGGCGTTTAAGACAGTGGTGAGACCAAAGAGGCCGTTTACGGATGTAGTGACTGAGGACATGAGGTTAGGTGGTGTGAGAGAAGAGGAGGCAGAGGACAGAGTTAGATGGAGGCAGATGATTCCCTATGGGTGAGGTCGACCTTGCAGACCTTTAACAGCTGTGTCAAAGAACTACAATAAAGTTCCTTTAATCCAAAAATGTGCATTAAACTATGCAATCTTTTGATTAAAATTTTGAGGTACTCTTTCCAAACTACTGTCAAGTTATTGTAACAGAAGCAACTGAAGTTATAGATTCTTATATAGTTTCTCTGGGCAGTTAGTGAGGAGCAGTGATTTGTTTTTAGAGTTCAGTGCCTACAAATCCATTTTATCAGACACCAGCCCAGCCTGTCTTGAATGAGCTGCTTGGTTTTATTAAACGAATTATATGTAAACTTGTCTGCACACATGACAATTATTCCCTATGACAAAGGGAATGTCAACCCCCATACCTGAAGCTTTTCTATTGTTAGGCTGTGTTGAAGTGCAAAGGAGTTTAGCATCTTATTACTGGTACCATCTTACTGCTCAGGTCCGTTCAGGAGAGCGGTTGCCCAGCCAGCCTGTTTAATTAGTGACTAATTTGAGTGTTATACTAAACCAAGGCCTAAAACACCTGTGGGGGGGAAAAAAAAAAAAAACAGTTTCTCATGTGAATGATGCACTTACCAATAGCCATAAAAATTTCATTGACATTCATGGCAGTCTTGGCTGAGGTCTCCATGAAGAGTAGACTGTTGTCATCAGCATATGCTTGCGCCTCCTAAGAACATTATTTAGGTATTGAGGCTCTAGTATCATAATCTACTACAGTGACAAGATCAATGCACACGATCAATTTAGGACAAAGGTTAAAATTACTGACCTGAAAAATAAAATATGTATTCTCTTTAGTGTGTTTTCATACCTGAAGCTCCACAGCTCTCTTGTTTGCGATGTCTGCTTTATTTCCAGCCAGAGCAATGACTATATTGGGACTGGCTTGTCTCTGCAGCTCCTTCACCCAGTTTTTAGCTCGTACAAAAGTATCCTAATCAAGCAACAAACTTTTAAAAAAAATTGTTTTCCCACAGACATTGTTATTTTCAACATTTCTACTTTTACACATGTACAAAATTAAATTTAAGAGGTTGAAGACTAGCTGACATGACCTCAAAATCTAATTTTAGACGATATGTCATTCAATTTCACAGAATCTATGACTGCAAGAAAGGAAAGAAAACATTCAAAAGACATTCTACAATTTTCCTCCAGTCATCAAAATAGTTTGTCTTACAACTTTAAAAAAAACAGAAGCTTTTTCTGCCGTTTTACTTAAAATAGATTCATTAACTAATGTGAGAACGACGACGACAGAAAAATTTTAAATTATATTCAAAACAGCTGCTTTGGCAACAACCTGTCTGAGTTCACCATGTTGCTACTGACTGATAAGACACTACAGTGTTCCGCTGCAGGTGAAACTCACCGTGTTGGTGATGTCATAGACCACAATGGCTGCCTGTGCTCCTCTGTAGTACATTGGAGCCAGACTGTGGTAGCGCTCTTGACCTGCAGTATCCCAGATCTCAAACTTCACGGTGGTGTCATCCAGACAAACAGTCTGAGTGAGGAAGGCAGCTGAAGCGAGCAGACAGATGTAGATCAGTGTTTTAACTTTCAGTCTTCCTGGAAGATCTGGATCATGTGTGCAGTATGCGAGTGCTTGTCACTTCAAACCAACATCACAAACATATTTTTGCTTGTTAGACCTGTTACAATAAGGTGCAAGTTCTTGGAAGGTGATTCAGACGACTAGATAGAATAAGCCATGTTTTTTTAAGCGTGGAGGCATTTGAGCATTTATTCACTAAAAACAATTAACCTTATGAACAGTGTGTGACCCAATAATCCCAACTCAAAAGTTCCAAATGCTTTTAAAAGTGCCAGAAATATACTAGCAGGTTAAAAGTAAATTCAGTTTATCTTGTTTTTACAAGTCACTTATTTGTTTCAAAAGCTCTTTTTAATACCCCAGATCAGGAAATTTAAACTTATATTAAGCTACGCCTGGAATAAAACAGCAAACATAGACAATTCTTTATTACTTCGTAAACTACACCTGCATTTTTAAATTTAGCCTTAACGTCTTTGCCACAGCGTTTCCTATAGACCTCATTGTCATTTGTGCCTTGAGGTGGTTTTTGTAAAAGTTACCGTGAGACTGAAATTCCCCTTTGCGATCTATTTATCTAGTATCTATTTATACTGAGTACTGAACCTCAATACTGACCAAAATTTGCATATATGAACAATTATTAACAACATAATAAGGAATCTTGCATCAACTGTAGATTTAAATCTGTATCGTTTTCCATGTTCTTTGACCAAACAATTCTTAAATTTACTCAAACTTTTGCTAAATTTTAATAATTAAATTTACTCTAAATAATTGTACAGCTGGTCATTTTTAGATACTTAACATGGGAAAATGTTGGCTTGTTTTGCCAATTTCAATCACGTTTAAATATCTAATGCTGCTCACATTATTTTTTCATGAATTACTTACTGAGACAGATAAAATTTAGCAACACATTTCTATCTTACCTCCAATTGTACTCTCCTGGAACTCATGAAACTGGCCTTTGACAAAGCGCAGCACTAAACTGGACTTGCCCACTGCAGACTCCCCCAGCAGCACCAGTTTAAACTGGCAGATTTTGTTTGTTGCTGTGGCACCATTAGGCCTAGTCGATCCGCCACCACGTCCAGCCATTGACAGAAACAGACACTGTTATAGGTGAGATAGCCTTTAACTACTGCGTGCAGTGACGGGAGCAGAGTCTTTGGGACCCTCAGGCACTGATGGTGAACGTGGATGAAGATAAACAACCAGATAAGTCAGACAAAGGTGGAGCAACCCAGTTTACCTTTAAAACATTAAAAGAAAAAACAGACACAATTATGAGAAAAATGCTAAAATGACTTGCTCTTATTGCAGATCTGCTTGATATGTTAAGTCATTTAGTCAATTACAGCCCTACTATTTTGTTTCTGTGTTGCATATGCATCTATCACTGCTTGCCACATTTGGAACTGTGAGATTTTATAAGTTTAAATAATTATAAAATGGAAGTCATGATAAAAAGCATTTTACTGCACAATTGCAGTTCCATGGAGGACTGTACAGTGGCTACAAGCTGTTAACGAGTTCTGCTCAAACGTACAGCACTAGCCACACCTGTAAAGTCCATCCTGTAATATGTGAAGCATTTCATCATGGGGCAACAGTCCACAAGGTTTCATTCCTAAATATATTTATAGCAATAAAGATAATGTACACTAATAGCAGCCCTCTCCTCACAGTCTGCTTGCAGCCTCGTCACAGTGACATTGGAAACCCTGAACTCAACAAGCAAAAACAAATGGGGGAAAAAACATTTAAACAAATGCAGATAGACCTCCATTCAAAATAGAAATTCATTCAAAATAAAAATCATTTTCAGCAATCAAAGTAATTATTATAATAAAGTATTACTAAAATAGCCAACTTCTAAAACTCAATTCCTCAACACAGTTTTTTGTGGTACTGAAACTTTATGGCTTAGGTTTTTTTTTTTAAAGAAACTGTTGTCGTCATCCTTGTACGTAACAGAGAACTGATTGGTTTAGCTACGGACATAAAAATAAAACACCTTTAAAAATAATCTGCAAACATAGTTACTAAAGTTGGCGTCATGTAAAACTTTAACATCAGCAAATTTATCATTACCACAGTTTCCTAAGCCCTGAGATACAGATCGCCTATTTTTACTGACCTTAGAAATCCAACACTGATCTACATGGAAAAGTTAATATTTTATTATGAACTTTTCCATGTGGCATATATCATATTTCAGAGTGCTGTGACTAAAAATCCATCAAAGGCCTTTAGATGATTAAAAGTGGACCAAGCCGATGTGAACACGCACCTTGTATTTTGTCGTGTTAATTGTCATGTTTTAATGGTCAACCTTAAATTCCACATACAGCCTTTATTTTAGGACACAGCAACAACGAGGCCCAAACAGACAGATCCCAAACGTGCTGATCGTAACTTTGACCGCTGCACAACCGGACAAAAACAAAACCAACAGCAAGTTAGCTCTGAGGCTAAGGCTGAAGCTAACAGCAAAGCTGGCATCGGCTAACATGGGAAAAAAAACGCTACAAGGAAACTAATAAAACGTTGCAGCTCTTACCGGCGACAAAAAGCAGCCTCCACAACGTCCTGTTAACTGTCAATGATATCAGCGTTGTTCTTCACGAACAGTATTTCTCTATTTCTCCCCAAAACACTTTCAGCTTCAGAAAATTAGATGTTTCCGCCTTGTGTAACTAAATCACTTCCTCGATCCGACTGTCATGTGATGGAGACCACAGCCAATCAAATGAGC
Source organism: Channa striata (assembly GCA_033026295.1). Lineage (NCBI taxonomy): Eukaryota > Metazoa > Chordata > Actinopteri > Anabantiformes > Channidae > Channa > Channa striata. The sequence continues at coordinate 5,988,732 of CM065186.1, forward strand.
AGAAAGTGGAGCGTCACAAGAAACCAACTCGATGCCACCGCCGTCAGAGAGAGGTCACACCCCTTCACTTTCTGCACATTTTACTGTTGTCAATTTAATTTAATAAAAAAGAAAACTAGTAAACTGTCTACACCACACACGCAATAACCCATAATGGCAAAGTGGACACATATTTTTAGAATTGGTAAATTATTGTCTACTTTTAAAGTCTTTGACCTACAACCTTCCCACATCTGGATCTGGATCTCATTTTTCCCCATAGATCCTTTGAAGCTCTATCAGATTGAAATTAAGCATTCATAGATCTCTATCTTCCGGTTCTCTTTACTGATAATCTGTGGCTTTGGTTTTGTTTACATACTCCATGACAGAATGGCATTCAGTTGATTTCTCTTTGACCCGGTTATCCCATATCTCCAAAGAACATCTGAAGCTCCACAGCAGATTGACTGCTGGATTCTTAGGTAACAAAGAGTCCTGGTGGGTTCTATTTTTTTCCAACTTACAACTATTGTGCTCCTGCTAACTAATCTTTATTATTTTTTTTACACTCTTGCCCAAATCCATTTGTCATTGTGGAGGTCTACAGAGAATTATTTAGACATTGTGACTTGGTTTTTGTCATTATTAACAGTGTGAATTGTGGGGCAAATGTCCAGGCAATCCAGAGGTGTCTGAGACACATCTAAAGTAAAATTAAAGTAAACAGGATGCCTCTTATCATAATTTGGAGTGCAACAGCAAAATACCTACAACGCCATGCAATGTGCCAAAAAGGAAGTGTCTGAATATTTTCTAAATCAACTCTCGGAAATTCTCTGAAATTTAGATCTAAAATGTATTACTTGGAGCGTCTCATGATCGAAAACTAGAAATACCTGTTCTGTGTTTTATTCAAACCCCTTATTTTGTTTAGTTTCATTTTAATTTTTAGGTTTCTTCGTCCGTATTTGTGTAATATCTGGAGCACATATTATAATGTTAATAACTGGAATATAAGCTGATTTTAAGTTCCTTCTTTTTTAGTAAAGTTGAACATTGTTATTTTATTAAAAATCTTTTTGTTTCCAACAACAACATTTAAAATCATGTGGTTAATCAGCTGTTTTAGTTGTTGGTGAGACGTAAGAGATTTTATTGCGATACAACATAACACAACAAAAATTACAATATTCCCATAACACCCAAGAGTTTGCTGTGGTGTTTCTGGTATTTGTTTCTAAACATTTATGTGACCATCTGACCCCCTAGCTCAGCGTTTATTGTGTAAGTGTTGGTTATTTTATTTCATTTTCTAAAAATAATGTGAGACTGTTAATATCCAAGAAAAATAAAGTATTATGTTAGCGTGGAGATCTGAACAGACGGTAATATTTACTGTGTATCACTGGTTAATTAAATAAGGGAAAAAAATGTCATATTATTGCCAAAGACTGAGCACAAATGTAGATAATATAAAATGATTTTTTTTTAGACATGCAAACAAAGACCCCTTTTTCTATTCTGGGACTCGTTTTAGTAACTTATCAACCACAAGATGGTGCAATGTGATAAAGAAACAAAAAACTTAGCAGCTCAAGACTCATAGAACAACCTGAAATCTGTGTCTCACAGGCTGCTTTAGTGTCTTTAAGAACAAAAGTCCAAATAAAAACTAAACACTTAAATGCAGTAGTTTGAAGCTTATAGATTAAAAGAGAAGAGCCTCCACCATAACTGAAAACACAACAACAATATGTAAAAAAAAAATCTGATAAAATGGGTGATCACCAAAACATTTTAAGGGAATAACTAGACAAAACATATTTATTTTTAGGTTACGAGTTAATTAAAGAAGAGTTAAAGGTTATTCAGAAATGTGAATATTTCTGTTATGTGCCAGTTGACCTTTAGTATTAGGTTGTAACTTGATGGGAATTGAAATGTCTTTGTCTTTTGCTAAAACCAGAGAAAAGTATTTCCAGAATAAAAGTGTCATATCTTTAAAATACTAAGTACCATATCATATTGATAGTAATAAATGAAAACGTGAAACGTGAAAAAGTTGCAACTGATTCTTTATTGTAAAGAAGCAGAGCATTGTTCTTTAGAAGACATGTCGTATGAGCTTTTTTAGTTGTTGCACAGGTCGAACTTGCAGCTACGACACGATGCAATGCCTGGCTGATTCAAACGTGAGCAGTCCCATGATGACATGCAACCCTTGGAGTGGGTGGGCCCTGGTTCAACATGGAAAAAAAGATTTCTTCTAATGACATCTTTTCTTTTCTTTTGGGTGCACAACACGCTGAAAGACGTGCATTTACTTACTTGATCCGACGTAAATAAGGAGGTTAAAACAGGCATCAATTGAGGGGGAGCAGGTCTCAGTGGGACCTGAACACTGCCGATTGCCTCCACAGAGACATTTCAAGCCTTCACCTGGTTAAAAAAGACAACAAATAAAAATTAGTTAAAAGTCAAAAGTTACATATCCTGCCTTTTTACTGCCACAAACAAGTCATTTGAATCATTAAAAACATGTGCGCGTTGCATAAATGAAAACCTCAGGTAACAGATCACAGTTGCGAAGACGCCATACTTGGGTTTTTGTTGGAACAGAATGTAGACTTGGAGTTTTACTCACTCTGGCTGAGAACAGACAAAACCAAAACAGCAAGAATCACAGTCTTCATGTTTTCACGTCTCTGCTCACAATTATCTGTACGAACAAAGTAAAGGTGGCGGAAGCAAGTGTGCAAAAACCACAAAACTCTTCAAATCAGGAACTGGGACAGATCTCACGGCTATATTGTCCTTCTGTTGAATGTGTGCTACAGTATTAGGTTGCTGGCGTCTTATTTATCTGGTTTTGTTACACAATCGCTGTATTTCCAGTATCTCATTAACTCTAAAGTGGCCATCTGGGTTTTTCTCACACATTCCTATCAAGGTCACTACTGGGTCCTAGGCAGAGACAATATGATGCCCCTGATTCCCATGTGAGAACACACTACTATTTGTCATATTTGGCACCAAAATTTGTGCCCCTGCCTGTCAATGTGAGACATCATCCCAAAAAGTGTGTTTTTCCAAGTCCATGACATTTGTCGTTTGTCAATTCATTTTTAGCTGGACATGTTGTGGTGATAGATATGGTAGAAAGTGAACGTTATCAGGATTAAAAAAAAAATATTCACAACAATAACTAATATCAATGAAAATGATCGGATAAAAAAGCAATAATATTTTTGACAGGAGAAGTGAAAATACAGAGAAAAAACTGTGACCTTTGATTTAGGAAAAGCAAATCTCCAAGTAGAATCAGGAAGATACTGAGACGAGAAAAACTGAATTTAGAGAAAATATAATAATAACAATAATAATAATAAACCTAACATAACTTCCAGTATTTGAAAAGCTCTTTCATTTCTGCATCAAACGTCTCATGTCCTCTTTCTCCCATTTCCAAACTGGCAGTTATCAGTTTCACAAAGGAGAATACACACATTTCAAGGACACAAACAACACGGTATCAAAAACACAGGTGGTGTTGAATACTTAAACAATCCAATTAAATATATATTGTTAAGTATGGGATATTTTTATAGTCAAATTTGGCAGGAATAAGCCCTTTCCTATTTATTCTGTGATAAAGTGATATTGTAGGTACTTATTCATGGAAAATTCTATTGGACTCATTATTTCCAGTCCTGCAATTCACATTATTACCCTTTTAATATTGGTTATATTATGCAGTGACTGCACTGGATTATGATCTTGCTGTATTTTATATTGCTCCTGAAGCTTGTTTGACTGTATAAAGACATTCACACACAGTGTGTTTTTATCCTCAGTCTGTCGTATCAGTTTATTTACCCTCGATTTAAAAGCCCACAGTATTTTTTGACTGACATTTTTTGAGTTTTAACCCTAATTTCAAATCAAATGCCCTTTTAAAGCAGCTGGAAAATCATAGAAAAGATAATATATGAAAAGTATCTTATTGTTCTTATTTGTTATGATCATTACTTTTGATTACTTGTCCAGCGGGTCCAGCTTCAACGATGATGCTGGCACAGCCGTTGTCGTGGCTCCACAGCGGCACCTCAAAGCCTCACTTGCAATGTGAATATTGTGAATCTTTCTAATGAAGCTCCATGGGTAAAACAGAACTGTAGGTTAAACTCATGTTTTTACAATTCCGTGTCTCTGCACAGCAGTCTCTGCATGAGGCAGAAGGATGAGAACAACAGCCACTACATTTTCCTAATTAAATGTCAGAGCTATTTTATGATCCACATATTCAGAAACATAAAAAATATATCCAGCCTGATGAATCTTCTACTAAGGACTTGCTCAGTACAGTAGCTTCCTTTTTTATCCAAGACTTATGGCTTTTCCAGTCTGATTTTCCCAAAGGTTAGAGGAATCACACTGCTTGGTGTTGCAGATTATTAAACCCATAGATGATAACACATCCACACAAAGAACAAATAGTTGCACTTATAATAATTAGGGTTGTGTCCTTGTTTTCTTTTAACTTGCAATTGAAACAAACAACATCTGTTCTCTGACCCATTTCTTGTACAATCAGGTGTTGCAACCATCATCAGAACTACGTCACACCAGGCCGCAGACAAACAGTGCTGTTGACAAAAGAGACGTGTTGAAACTGAGCCATGGGAGATGAAACCAACTCAAACATGAATTAGCAAAGCTTTTTGGTGTGTGCTGAAGTTGAAGTCAATAAATATTTATGCTGATAAATGTGCAGCTGAATTTCTCGTCTGAGCAGTTTCATTTACAAGTTGCCCCCTCGGTAACTAGGTGAAAGATCAGATTTGGAGTCAAACAGATCGGCCTGCCCCTCCAAAAAAGGATGAACAAGCCCTCACCAAAAAGTAATTTAATGCAAAGCCCCTAATCAAAGAAACCACCACGGCAAATCCTCTTTTTTAAGAAAGCTGACTTTAAGAACAACTTGCATGTTGCCAGTTATGTTATGTTTTTTGTTCTCTGCCGAGATTTTATTAACCCACTGAAAGCTTCCTTTTGTATGCAGTGAATAAATACATTTCTTTGTGTTAGTCCTTTTTTCATGCACAATATATGGGGGATGTCGGTGGATAAATTCAAGCAGCAGCAGCAGCTCCATAAGCACGGACTGAGGCTTTCAGTGTCACTAAGCTGCTGTGCTTTTATCACATAAGGACAAATACTAAAAACAAAATGGAATTAGTATAGAGCTAGACACAGTATGAAGGCTGATTGGATGCAATTTTTATATAAACCACTTTTCTCTTTAAGCTTCCCTAAAAACAAAATAAGAACTGGTTCTCTAAAACTGGATTTTATAGTGCCTTGCAAAAGTATTCACACCGCATGAAATGTTCCACATTTTGTCAGGTTACAACCACAGATGTACCTGTGTTTTATTGGGATTTGTGTCTATTTGATGGACTAACGTAAAGTGGTACATAATTGTGAAGTGGAAGGAAAATGATAAATGGTTTTGTAACTTTTTGGTGTGAACTAATGTTCTCTAATGAACCTCACAGAACAGCTGTATTTATACTGGGAATTAATTACACACAGGTGGACTCTTTACTAACCAGGTGACGTCTGAAGGCAACTGGTTCAGCTGGATTTCAGTGAGAGGCATCAGACCAAAGGGGGCTGAATACAAATGCACGTCACACCGTTCAGCTATTCATTTGTAAAAAAGTTTGAAAACCATTTATCATTTTTCCTTTCACTTCACAATTATGTACAACTTTGTGTCGGTTCATATATCTCAATAAAATACATTTTCTTTTGTGGCTGTAATGTGACAAAATGTGGAAAAGTTAAGAGATATTAATATATTTGCAAAGGCGCTGTAGGATTGATTGCACATAATATTCATCAGTTTGATTAATTCAATTCACAGTTTCTGAATCAGGTTAAGAGCAAGTGGATAATGAAATCATTTCACCACATGCTGAGAAATATAATGTAATGTGAAATGATTAAGCTATATGAAGAGCAAAGAGGGAGTCTTGATTTACAGTCTACATAGACGCATTTATGATTATTAGCAAACTAGAGAAAACAGCCATGTGTTAATCAGCGTAAAAATATATATATTACAATAATATCTGACACATCTGGGGCATCATATCAGGAACAAAGTCACCCTAGACTTTATTTTATCAGAACAAACAAATAAGAGCAGCTGTTTGTCCAAAACACACTTTGTCCAAAGTTTCATTAAAAGTTGTATTTTGCAACAAGCATGACGCCACATTAAAGGACACAAGAATACTTTTTTGCACACTTTATTATGTCAGCCAAGGAGAAACCATTCAAAAAGAGTAACATTCGTGAGTAATCTGACTATTGTGTGAATAGGAGTTGATGTCAAGGAGGCATTTATATTTTAATAGTAATAACAGTAGTACACATTTCATAGGACCAACCTCTCAGTTAAATATGTACAGTTATTTATGTTAGATGTATCCAAAGCTGTGGATGTTCATAGATTTCTAGATCCTCTAGATTCTAGAAGTTTTTACGAGTTCTCTTTAGTGGAAAACCTATTTCATAGCATTATATTTAATACAGTGTGGAGGAAAACGGAAAATGTGTGGAAACCTCCTGAAGGATTAGGAGGCAATAATATTTTGTAAATGAACAACTAAATATATACATTATGTTTAATTTATTAGCAGCTAAGTCATGTTTATATATCTGTTCTGTAGATTATTTTAAAAGGTTTTAATGGGGACCAACTGAACCTATTTCATAGATCTATATGCAATGCACTGGTGAGGTAATAATAGGTAATATATTTGGATCTCCTCAAAGACCATTAGGAGAGCATAAAAAGGCAATATTTGATGGAATTGAAATTGAAATAATAATAGATTGTGTAGTGCATACTGCTTGGTGGACATTAGATTTTATATTCAGAAATGAAAAAAGATGCTGAACTGAGAAAAACATTCTGTGATGCACATAGTCTAGTACCTAAGTGGACGGTGAAGCACGTGCCGTTTTGCTCTGTCTTATATATTAAAACATCCAGCCACTCTGACCTGTCATATAAATACAGTAGTCGTGTACAAAGTCAACAGGTTATCATGTAGAATGCTTACACATTAATTTAGAAACCTTTTCCTTAGGAAAAAGAATAAATAGTTTTACCATGCAAGGAGGTAACAGTTACTATCAACTGCAAATTGCTCTGAGGAGTTTGGAAAAAAAATATACAGCATGTACTGGAACCCACTGTTGTGAAGCTTTTCGAATTACTTTTTTTTTAAAAACACTTCAGTAAAGCCAAGGTAATGCACAAATGACATGCTTTTGCATAGAAATGGTGTAAACTGGAATGAAGTGACGGTGAACGAGTCTGTCCCTGAAACATGTACAGTTTAGTCCGTGAGGTCCTGACACCACGACTGCTCTGTGCTCGCTGTGTGGAAGTCGTTGCTGGACCTCTGCGATGACAGACTCTCGCTGTCCTTGCTCTCCACAGAACTCCCGTTCCCCAGCAGGCACTCCATACTGGGGTGCTCCGTGGCAGACAGGTGGCCGAGCGGGAGGATGGGCTCGAGGGCGCTGGACTGTGGCATTTCTGAATCCAGCGTGGATATCAGAGGGTGACTGAGCAATTCAGGCAAAGAGGCAGAAGCAAGGTGCCTTGCGGTCTGTGGGTCCTCAATTTGGAAGATGGAAGTGTCCTGGGTCAGATCTTGAGACGTCGGCACAGACCCCAGGACACCAATGTCTTGTTGTGACGCTTGTGATCTGTTTCGAGGAGACTCAGAGGGCGGGTAGCGGTGATGGTAAGCGCCTGGTAATGGGTCCAGCAGACTCTGAGTGGACATACCTGTAGGGGCACTTGACAAAAGGCAGGAGTACTCGTCACTATCGTTGGGAAGAGATGGGCTGGTCCACAGATGTGTGGTCAGGCTCTCGCAGCTGTGACGCAAATCTAACCTTGTGGCAGAGTTTACAGATCGGGCTGGGCGGGAGTTGGCGGGTGACATAGAGGAAGCAAGCTGGTGGCTGCTTTCCGGCTGGGCTTCAGCAGCTGCGCTAAAGCCACAGTGGCCAGCAGGTGAGACGCTCTGCTTGCTGTGGTCTTCATGGCTCCCAGGGACATTGAGGAGGTGATACGGTGGAGCTAGGGTAAACGGCACGCCGTTGTTGGGGCCTGTGGAGGAGCCGGGCACCATGTGCATGCTGTAAGGGCAGGATGCTCTGTGGTGATGCAAGGACAAGTGGTCCTGGAGGAGATGCATCATACTGTGCAGGCCCTTGGTGAGCTCAGATACTTCCTGGTTTAGCATGCCCATCTGTGTAGAGAACACACACAGTTCAGCAATGTCACCAAATGCATGAAGCATATTCTTTCCTAACTGGTGTTTTCTATTATGAGCAAAAACCAGTTCTTCCTAATGAAGTTGCTGAATTGGCCTCCATCTCTAAGGTTTAACCCCAAACTCCTGATTTAATTTTCTGATGAACTTCCAAAAAAGCATCACACAATTATAACCCCCCACCCCCCAGATGCAAACAGGGAATAAAGAACATGCAACACTGAGTCGCAGTGAGTGAAAAAAGAATCGTCCCGAGGAGGACGAGGAGGACCACAACTAAAGCTGAGCTGTTATCAAATTTTCTTTTCTTTACATTGGCGAGTCAGCACTCCCACCCGTCCTCTGCACTGCAGAAGTGCCCTGCTGATTAATTAATATCTATTTCTGACAGCACCTATCTGCCCATCTGGATGCTCTCACTGCACCTGCATTTGCGCTATATACATTCAGATTAAAAGCGCAGTGACAGACTGAGACACAAGGCAGAAATTGGGTCCATTTAGTCGCACTGTGACTTTCGGCCTGTAAATAAACCACCACGGCTGGTAATGGACGAAACAAAACACTGGAGATGGCCTGTATTTTCTAATCGCAGAATCATTAAGGCTTGATATTTCTTTATCATTTCTTTGTCGGTCCAAATTGGTGAGAAAGATGCAGAAAAGGCTGGATTTGGATTTGTGTTTTGTGATTTTGTGATTTGTTTGGTTGTGTGTTGTACGTTACCTTTTGGTTGAGCTGGCTGATGCTCTGCCGGACATCCTCGGCCTCCTGCAGCAGGGTGGCATGAGCCTGTGCGGAGTCTGGAGAAATGAGGAGAACCACAAATGAGGTGTGACACATCTGTAATTCACTTTACACGTATGACATGTATTATCTGCCTGCTTGTATGTGGTGTGTATCGTGGTTGGACACAAAATTCAGGTGCTTAATAGTCCCATAAAACACAGCTAATTATTATTTTAACCTCTTGCAGAGCATCTGGCAATATCCAGCAAAATCTGGAGGTGCATTCGAAACCATATGTTCAAAGAAAGTTTATTACATGTATACTGTAGTTTTGTGCATCTATTGCCTAAACACTTGTGACTGTATATTAAATTAATTATTTGGACCAAGCCCCATAGTCCCAGACTAGCAGCCATCATGAGTAAAAGCTCAAGTCTGATAAACCCTGTTTGTCCTTTAGCCTGTTCTCTGACTCTTTGGACACCTGACTGTCATTTCATTCCTCTGCTCTCATATTTCCCGAGAAAGAGGCACAGCAGCGTCGCGGTATCCACTGCATGAACTCTAGTTTACCACCAACCATCTGGCGCTCAGGTGACCTTCTCTGCTGGAGGTGGTTTGGCTTACCTTGGGTGCTGCCTTCTGTACTGGCTTTGGGCCTGCCGTGCTCTATGTTGAAATGGAACGTGTGCCCATTGTCTTCGATGCCGTCTACAACCCTGGTGGGAGGGGGGACAGCAGGCAAGCTGCGGTTAATGTAACAGTAGAGCTTTTTCAATTATCATCAGAGCCTGTCAGGCGACACAGGAATGTGCCACGAGAGCTGCTGCTGGCAGAGGCCCACGTTCGCTTGAACATGAGGAGAAGAACCCAGTGTGGACGGTGGACACCTGAGCTCCCTGAACCAGCACTTACCCATATCTAGGACTTACCGGATGACTTGGGTATACATTATGAATATAGACGGCCGGGGCTAAACAATAAGGTGTAATAAAATGCAGGGACATCCGCTGAAATTTGAAATGCAGGTTTGCTTCATTTATATCAGACAGATGATGCAGGTATTTGTGAGCGTTACTTCAGGGATCCATCACTGTGACACTTAGACTGGAGTGCAAACAGTATATAGAAATACTGTGTGCTACAAAGGTCAGTGATGAGAGACATCATCACTAATAAATATTCAGTGTTTTGTCTCTATAACCTAACAGACGTATACCACACAACAACAACACACAGGAAAACAGGCATCAGTCTTTCCTACTAACCTAATAAACATCTACTTATATGATTACTGGAATAAAGAATAAACTGAAATGCAATTCACTAACCCAGGTTTGCAATAATTACTGCCTTTGTGAAGCTTAGACTATTATTTGTAGTTGCTGTTTCGTGCCGTGTCAGGGGTGTTTTTGTCTGGCACCCTGCAGTGAACAACCAAAGAACGAGGTCTCCTCTAAGGGGAAGTTAGAAGGATTTAATCAACTTTTATTACTTTTCTGGAACTTATACCAGTTCTAATGTTGACTCTATACCTGGATGCAGCATCAGCACAGAAGGACTATATCCAGCTGGTTCAACGTTGAATCAAAAAACAAATTGTACTTTTTGTACAAACATATTGTTATTAGACTCAAACAGTATGTTCCACTTTCATTAGCTTCAAATATAAAAGTTGCTTGTTCACTGCTTTGGTTAAGAAATATCTGAAATCAACGTTTGTTTTCATAATACCTGGGACTAAGTTCCTGGGGTCCAAAACAGGAAAAAGTTGGGATGAGCAGCTTTGCAGGCTTTTGCTCAGCCTTTGACTCTCCCTTAACAGCTGAGACCGGAAAAATGTGCTCTTGTTTTGTCGGTGGCTGAGGGGATGAATTCTGCCCGTGGACGCTGCGGCTGAGATTCGGTGAATGGCAGCGACGCAGGGCGTTGAACTGCCTCAGCTCGTCCCCCAGCAGGTTCCCGAGGGAGGTGCGGCGAACGGGGTTGTTGAGGCTGGTCAGCAGGAAGTTGTGACGGGCGTGTGTAGCTGGAGAGACACGGAAGGGGTTGTCAGGGTCATCGGCCTTGGTTTCCACAATGGAAGGGAGTCTGTTTTCCTACAAAAGAGAAAATGACAATGTGTAACACTGAAAGGGCGAAATTTGAAATTACAGCAAACACTAGAACCTTCTGATTTGTATTTATCAAAATATAGGACACGAGGGAAAGAAACAGAACGCAATAGAACTAGGATACGATTTACACCTAGCGTTTGGCTTATATTTTAACATTATATTTTAATCCCATTAATAATCCTCTTCCAATTTGCTACGCTTTCACCGCTGCTGCCTGTGTGCATGTGAGTAAAAAAAAACAAAAAAAACCCAGCTTGTACATCAAATACAACATTAGATACGATAAAAAAGCGATTATTAAAACAATATCTTAGCTTGTAAGGGTTCTCACTCTTGACCCAGTTATTAAACTAACTCCAGAGACTGTGCTGCTTTCACTGTTCCAAATGAGTTTGAACCTGTAGGGGAAGTCCTTGCCCAAACCACAGTACTCAGCATTACAGTACGTCCCAGAAAAACACAGAGGGTTACCTTGAAAAACTCAGTTACCAGCTAAGCCTCGGGAAATTCAATGCACAATTCCATCACAGTCTCGCCTTTTGTAATTCGGTCTAACATAATTCAATTAAATGCCAGGCTTTGTGAGTTTGTGATTAACGAATAACGACACTTTGGACAGAAGAAGACTGAATTTGTACCAAACTCACATGGGAGAGTCTGGGTGACCTTGAACACCTGTTGAGTCCCTGCAGTAACAGAAAGAAAGCGACAGAAATTACACAAGACATGGCGAGAGTCAAAATGTGATTATTTATTCAACCTTATGTAAAAAAAAAAATCAGATTTGCAGTTCACTGTTTGGAACCGCTGGAGCTGTTTCCCTTTCACTACTATTAAATGACCTTGGTCAATGGCTACACAAGCTGAATCACGTAACTGCTTATTCTTAACTGCAGAGACGCCAGTGAGGTTGGTCTCGTTGCTGGCAAGTGCAGAAATGGCTTGTAATTCTGCATAATCACTAGCTAGATGGCAAATGAAACTGTGGTGGTGTGAAGCCTGCCCTCATGTGTGAAAAATGAGCTTCTGACAACATGGCTTAATGTGACAACACGAGCCACAGTCTGTCGCTCTCCCAGTCGAGTGCCAGTAACGCTCTTTGACGCAGGGAAGCCAATTCACCAAGGACGCACATTAAATTTAATCCTTTTAACGAAGCACAATACTGAGTTTAAAAAAACTCCAGCCTCGGTGCTTTGCGGTGTCATCAGGTGGCGGAGCTATGTGAGCGGCAGATTGGAGAAGCTCTGCTCATAAAGAAAATAAAGCCTGGAAGCCTAAAATGATTAACGACTCAGTGGGAAAAACTCTGGTGCCGATGATGTGATGTTAAGTGAACATCAAAATGAGTTTGTCTTTTGTTTCAACGTGCACGTGTTCATTCAGCAACAGGACAAGGCCTGACATTAAAGGTGACTTCAGTAAGTAATGTGATCTTTCTCCAGATGTAGTTTTTCTGTGCAGTATGTCTGTGGCCGTGTAGAATTATCTTAAAACACTCTGACTCTGGATGTTCAGCCAATTTGTCCAATCACATGTGTACGTTTGTCCAAAAAAAAAAAGACAGCATCAAAGGTCCATGATCTATTGCATTTAAAGGAAGTGCATGAAATGACACCAGCTACGTCTGAAATCATCGCCTACCTACTATATTGTGCATTTGCCAATGTTGAGTGTGTAGATTTATCCGAGAGAATTACGGTTGCGTGGCTCAAACAGCTGCTAGTGATGCAACATGACGCAACAGATAGTGGCTGACTGCTCACATTTAAATGAACTACTTGTGAACATTATATAGGGAGTTTTGAGGGGGGGTGATGTGGGGCTCAGCCACTGAGTTCATCTGAGGCTAAGGTCACCTTGGACAGTTATTGTGACTTTTCTTCTTCTTCAGCACACTCCCGATTCTCTGACAAAAACACTCCACCGCGTGAGCCTCCAAAGACGCCAGCATCCTTGCTCCACCTTACTGCCAGTTTGTTCTTCACACTCCACGGCTGATGACGACTTTAACTCTCCCTGTGGTGACTATAGTTTTACCAAATTCTGCTTCAGTGCGGGATCCCGTGGTGGAAGAGTGACCCTCCCACTCAGCCCAGAACACAACAATCATTACTTAATTCTCACCACTCAGCTCTAATAAAAACTGCGGGACGTTCTTGGCTGTTTGACCAAGTCCACACCAAACATTCAGCCTGAACTTACAACCCTCTCCCGGTGTTTGCTAGGAAACCGTTATGAACACTCCCAGCACAGAATCACCTTTTCCTAACTTGGAGTTATGGCCCAATAATTACAGTCTTTTAGCTCCTTTGTTGGTCTTTAACACGTCCTTGTAAAAATGTCAAGCTCTGTAACTGATTAATGGCCCATTATGTAAATGAACTGACTGTATGTGGTTGTCATATGGTGCTGTGAGTAATTTTGAATTTCTACAAGTTATTCTCTGCAGGTTAATCACATTGTTTTCACAGTGCATTCATACATCGTTTTGGTAAATACTGATTATTGTCACTTTATAAATAATGGAAACTTTTAATCTCATCTACAAAAGCTCTTAATAAAAAAATTAACTTATTTGACTTATGCTTATGCTTGAGATAGATGGATAAAACTATGATCTTACAATGCAAACACAGAACTGAACTGCAAAGCAGGTAAAAACCTTTGCCTTTGCAGAACAACACATTTCTACCTTCTCTACTAAAACCTACTGAAAACAATTTGACACCACTGCAATAAAAGTTTAAATTAAATCACTGAGCTGAAAAACATCATTTCCCATCTGGCGGTCTGGGATTTTCCTCTTTTAGACAAGACGAAGCGCTCCCTTTCGGATACCTTATACTGTCATAGGCGTTCCTGCAAGCTGTTTTCTTTGGCAGTATTTCACTACAACCGGCTAATTGCTGTACAGTCAGCATATAAGGACCTCCACCTCAAACCGCCCACAGTGAGAATATCGATGATACTAGTCGGGCTGTACATGGTTGTGCTTGCGTCTACGAACCGTCCGTGTGAACCAGCCGCTCAAACAGGTGGAGCAGATGGTGTGAGACAAGCCGAGAACTACAACTTGTGATGGTCCTGGCCCTGAGAAGCCCGTCTGCATCAGAAATAAAAGCTGATATGGGGTTCATTGATATATAATTATAATTCTGCGACATCCTCAACATTAGGAGCTCTTCAAACATTAACCACTCTGTTTCTGAAGCTCTCATTAACAGAGCTGACGCTGATTCTCCACACCCTGCCGATCAAAACGACGTGCTGATTATCAGGGCCAGCACAGATGTCCTGTCCTTCACAGACAAACTAAACGATAAAAACAACACAAAATATGAAGTAAACTAATAAACTAATGAGCAATGAGACTTTCAAAGACTGGAAAAAAGGCCTATGGGAACCAAGAGGAATGATTGAAACAAGTACAAATGATCGAAACTGACAGTACAGATGAGAATGGGAAAGTCCTGAGAGAGCTTTGTCAGTTTTGTCAGTCACACATCACAGGCATTCATTTGTTTCGATCAAACGGTTCAGCAAAGTGCCACGCAAAACAGCTGTTCAACTTTGTGCCATTGTTTTTGCTCATATTATTCAGTTTCCAGATGCATCTTTCTCACAGATTATTCGACGGCGTCGGAAAACACGGTGATCTCTTCAGTGAATTATCTTGCCGTACAAAATGCTTTCTTAAATAACCGTTAGGGGGTAACAGGCCGCACTCGGAGGAGGTCAGTGTCTGGGCGTAAGATGATCCTGCTGTGCTTCGGGGCGATAATGGGGAAGCGATACGGCTGCCCGACAATGGCACCCACGCGTGGTAATTGGTGTGACAATCAACCGCACATCAGCGGGCCTTTGGTCACTGTGGCAGAACAAGTGTCAAGGAGAGTAAAAAAGGCACCTTGGGGGGGCCACAAATGTGTCGTTTGCACGGTCGCACGCTCTGTTCCACTGTCAGACAGTGGAAGAGAAAATGGTGAGATTGTGGGTTCCAATTTAAAGTAACACAGATAAAATCTCTTGAATGAGGGACAAAATTTAAAATTAATTTCCACAACATCAAGCAGCCCCCCAATAATTTACTGTAATTAAATGTACATTATATGATGCCAGGCTTTGGTCTGATGAGGATTAGCCTTCTAAATTTAACATTTCAGATAATCAGTTTAAATAGAAAGTGAAATGTTTTTTTTTTTATCTGTTTTCGGCATATCTGTGTGTATTTTGTACCTCGTCCTGGCCGCTCATACGCAGGTTGTAGCCAGGGTTGTTGTCCTCCGTCTGGCTGCCCTCACGCAGATTGTAGGTGAGGTTGTTGTTGATGTCAGAGGCGTACACGCTGCCGTACTCGGGGTAGAGCTCCAGCACCTCTCTCAGCCCTCGTAGACTGATGTACTGCAGGTCACAGTAGGTCAGGGCCTTCACATCAGCGTTGGTCTTGATCACCTGGTCTGTTCCAGGCACGTCAGAACCGATCAGGTCCCCTTTTCCTAAAATCCATTTAAATATTCACTTTTTTTTGCTCCACTTGATACCACATAAACACCTTGAAGATCAGAAAAAAAACCCAACACAAACCTAATAGGGCCAGCACCATGTTGTCTTTCAGCACCTCCAGAGACCCAGAACAGACAAAGTAGTTGGCCTGCAGCGCGTCGCCCTGGCGGATCAGGTATTCTCCAGGGACACAAAAGGAGGTTTTTATATTGAGTGAAAGGGAGCGCAGGCACCCACGACTGGCTCCATTAAAGACTGGCAGCTGGAGGATGTCCTTATGTAGATGCATGGCAATGTCAGCCCGCAGCTCGTCAGGGAAGTCGTGCAGGAGCTGGGGATGCGTGACAGACGTAATAAAGTGTGACACTGATTGGTAATTAGGGAATGGACTATGTCACCCTCCTTCTGAATCTCAATAGGATGTCAGCTGATTGTGTTCAGGTGTTGTGAAAGACTGTAAGTGTTTACAGATACAGAGGGTTGCGCGAGCTTTAACAAAACCGAGGGCAGCATCATCTAATTGACATAAGCAATGAACGAGGAGCACCAGGAAAGGGACCCCTACCTCATTGGCATCGATGCCATTGTTGACAGACCATGTGGTCTGGTAGTACTCGAGCATGCGTTGTTTGAGCTGCTGGGGCAGACAGTGGACACGGGTGAATTCCTTCAGGTCCTTCATACGTGTGTGGTACAAAGAGCGGCGGGAGTACATCCGCTGAATGATGGCGGTGACGTTACCGAAGACCAAGCCGTGCATCAGCGCTGCATTAGAGGCGGAAACAACAAATGCTTTAAATAATTGTATTCCTGGGTAAAATTAATACAATCTCCAATTTTATTTTGAAGGCTGTCTTTTTTGTTTAATACAATTTCGATGGGTTTATATGAAAAAAATGATTAATTTTCATATTGATCACAGTCCTATCATGTATAATTGTTAACATTTTTGTTGCTCATTGAGTCACACTATGGACACCATAAGCCTGTCTATGACTGGTGTGAGAAGCACACACCACAGCCCCTCCCTGTAGCAGCCCTCCGTCGAATGAGCGCTTTTAGTTGTGCCAGTGATGAACCACAATCCTTCTGTTACCATAGCAGCACACACATAGACGCAAGATTTGATTTTTAAGCAATTACACCTACTACATTCAGCTTGTGCTGTGGAAATTTGGCCTGGCTTAGTATACATAATCATAGATTATAACAGTGAAATTACCTGTTTAAAAAAAATGAAAAAGCATGACACGGCCTCCTTAAATAAACAAAGAGTCATTATCTTCTCGCTTGTTGTACCTACAAATGCCACCTCAGCTAAAATTAATCAGTTTACTTTTGTACAAAGATGGCAACAAGCTGCGTCTTAAAGGCCAGCCAAACATTCCAACCCACTTCCTTCTGAATATCTTGCGGTGCCGTGCCAAACAGAGGCCCGGTTCTGCCAAGATGCCAGAGGGAGAATGTGCCCTTGTGTCAGACGTACCGCCAATGAGCATGGTGCAGATGGAGAAGATCTTCTCGGCATCGGTGTTGGCACAG
Source organism: Channa striata (assembly GCA_033026295.1). Classification (NCBI taxonomy): domain Eukaryota; kingdom Metazoa; phylum Chordata; class Actinopteri; order Anabantiformes; family Channidae; genus Channa; species Channa striata. The sequence continues at coordinate 6,005,974 of CM065186.1, forward strand.
ACGTTGCCAAAGCCCACACTGGTCAGGCTGGTGAGGGTAAAGTAGAGGGCAGCGATGTAGGAGCTGTGCAGCGTCGGACCGCCTACCGTGCTGTTGACGAAAGGCTTGTCCAGACGTTTGCCCAGCTCATGGAGCCACCCTTGAAAGAGGCGGCAGAGCACGAGACAAACAACGATGTCCAAATGACAAGACGTGACAAGGTAAGAACAATGCGACCATTATGTCTGCGTGTCTTCTGTCATCTCAGAGCTAGCAAACAGGCTCGCACTACAATATCTGGACTCGGGGAGACAAAGGAGGATGTTTGCGTTTGGGACAAAGAGACTGTCAGAAGCATCACACGGCGCTTTGTGTTATTTAGGAGATATGACCTAAAATCCCCAATATACACACTGCACTATACTGTACTCATAAACAGAGACATGCTGCAGCGTTTCTGTAACCTACAGTACGTCAAAGAATGCGTGTCACTTTTTTTGAGTCATTTTAAAGCTGAAAACATGATTTTATCTGATACACAGAACTGTATAAATACTGAGACACGTGCTCAGATATTACTGATATTCAAACACGACATTGTTAGGCTGCGTGCTAAGAAACGCTGTGCTACATCAGCTTTGGGTCTGGTCTTACAGTCCTCATTAGAGTCCCGGAGTATGTGTTCACCACTATCTCACCACTGAGCACAGCTAGACATCCCTATAGGTGAGCCACTACTATTTATAGCTGAGGGAAGACAAAACAAATGTCATCTTGCTGCACTCACAAAATCCATTCTAAGGTGTTATTAGTCACTAATAGAAAAGTTGCCTTAAACTGGGAAATAACTTCATTCTATTTTATATATACAGTATATTTTTTAAGGAGAGTGATAATCACTGAACAGTTATTTAGGATATTTGTCTTTTACACAAACTAATTCATTATTTTTCCAACTTTTGCTGGATAAAACACTTAACGTGATCTTTTCCCTTAACAGCCTGCAATTGAGCAAGGCCTTAATTAGACTCACCTATGTTCCAGTTTTCCTTGGACTCCATGTCCCGACGCCCAATCATGTACCAGATACAGGCCATCCAGTGCGCCAGCAGGGCGAACGCCGACATTAGCAAAGTCAGGACTATGGCAGTGTACTGGGAGTAGCGGTCCAGTTTCTGAAGGAGCCGCAGGAGGCGCAGCAGGCGAATCGTCTTAAGCAGGTGAACGTAAGAGGTCTGTCGTGGAGAGAAGTGGAAAGTGGAATCAGGCAGAAAGAGGGGTTGGAGAAACGCACGCTGTTCAGGTTTGGGAAACAAAGCCTAAATCTGCCACAGTGATATGTGGAAACACACCGTGCTGCATATTTGCTGACTATAGCAGCCGGGACAAACTGTGGGTTTTATTGGCTAAAACAAATTGGCTTTTTCTGTATATGTATCACTACCAAGGGACCAGGTCATCCCCCAGGGCAGGCTGGGGGCAACAACAGCAGTATTAATAGAGACAAAGGCAACACACATCAGAGGAAACATCATGTGATAAATCATCCATTTCCTCCTTATGTCAGCAATGGTGGGTGAAAGCAGCGCTCACCACTGGGATCTTGAAGGCATACAGCAGGTCAAAGGGCAGGATAGCCACCAGGTCCACGACGAACCAGGTGCTGGCGTAGTGGAGGCAAATGCTGCGTGACTCATACACCACCTGGCCCGACTTGCTGACAAAGCTGGTGCGGAAGTTCAGAATAATGTCTGCAAATACAAAGGTCAACGTTTTTTCCTTCTATAAACTGAGTTAAAGTCAGATTTCTTTTATTAATATGCTGGAAGAGGAACGGCTGGTTTACTTGTGTGTCATTTTACCACATCACACTTGTGAAAATACAGAGAAAGTGAAGTTGACGTCACACTTTGGTGACTGTTGGGGGACACACTGCTGCCATCTTGTGAGGATGCCCCTGCCTTTCTGCTGGTGAGCTGGAGGCTGGGATTTGGCTCTCTGGAAAGTGTTGCCACAGTAGGTCAGTGCTGCTGAACATAGTGGGTCAGTAGAGAAGTGTTGCTTTGCCGTTGTGAGTGTGACGCTACTACAGTTGCAGATCTTGTACGGAGCTGCTGCACGCTGTTCATGCGATTACTGATATTAGTTTTGCCAAATAACATTACTTGCTATTGTAATTTAATGTTTCCAGGTAGAGCCTGGCACAGGTCCAGTAAACAGACCACATAGATCACAAGATGGCATCTGCTTGCCCCCAACAGTGAACATAGACTTATTATTGAATATAATTTTATATTCTCTACAGGAGAGAAATGATGCATTGACAAACTAAGGGGAAACACATATACTGTATAAAACAACGGGAATATGATAAAATACGTTTCAATTCATCCACATGAATCAGCAAGTTTGTCGGAGAGATTCTCTGACTTTAGTAAGTAACACAACAAGCAGATTTGTGGCCATGTGGTTTGATGTAGCAAAACTATCATCTTGATGTCAATACTTGACAGTTCAATACAAATTTAGTTTACAACATATACCAAATATAACGTAGCTTATTTAAGCTTATTCATTTATAGCTATTACTATAGCAACCATTATATAGCCTTATCCATCTGTACATTTCTGCTCTAATTACCTGTATAGTATGTTCATAGCGTCTGTAAATATGATCCATATTTTCTCCTGTACATATTTTCAAGAGTTAATTTATAACCTGTATCCTGCACTTGCTGCTTATTGCACTTCTGGTTAGACATAAACTGCATTTCGTTGCCTTGTACTTGTACATGTGTAATGACAATAAAGTTGAATCTAATCTAATCTAAATGCTTTATGATTTTTTTCAGCGTTTTATGCCATCTGTCACACGACTTCAAAAAAGCAACGAATCAAACCTGTTGATTTTAGGTGAGTCACAATGAACACCTCAACACCCACCTATGATGAAGAGCATTTCCACCAAGACGTCGCTGAAGAGAGTGAAGCGCGCGTGTGAGAACGTGTAATCGTAGGGCATGAAGCTGACGCTGTAGGGCACGGTGACGGCCACGTAGAACGTCGCCAGCAGAATGAGCCAGTCCCACAGGGCTTTGGACACACTGTAGTGGAGGAGAATGAAGCGGGACTTCTCCAGCGCTGTCACCTTGTACTCCGGCATCAGAGGCTTTTCAGCCGCGGCCTGTGAGGGAACAGGTAGAGGTAGGTGGTGTAAGTGTAGAGTAGCAAAAAACATTCTTAAAGATGCGTTTGAAAGGGACAGTAGGAGCAGATACACAGTCATACTCACACAGATAATAAGTCCAATAATAAAAGCCTCTTTCAGGCTTATTTGATAAATATTCAAAACAGACAAGGACCCTTAAAAGCTGCATAAATACATGACTTGATAACCAGATGGTCACAAGGTTGAGTGCTGTGAAAATAAATGGTAATCGCATGGACATGGCAGTGCCAAGAATTTGCAGGAACGGGCAACGTACAGTGTGTGTCGACACCCTCTCGTGTGCTCCGACTGCTGATGATTCAGTACGGGAGGCTATTCTTAACACACTCAGTAATAAAGCTTTTTTAAATGCCCATGCAGTGACAAAATTCAAAAGGACGGGCATAATACCGCGGCCAGTGAGGGGAAAACGAATTATCAACATTGATCCCTTATAATTTCATACATGGCTCATTCCTCCAAATGCCATTAGTGCTTTAATTCTCAGGTGATATAGGATCACAGCGGCTGTCCTATATAAGGAAATGAGGGGAAAGGGAACATCGACCAGGCAAACTGGTTCTTTCACAAAGTTCCATCCCATTCATTCCACTCATTTCATTTTATTGGGAAAATCCAATTGCCAGAAAGTGTGAATTGCTATTACTGATGTGGTGGGGAGTCCATTCAGCACATAATGAGACCGCAGCTCTCCTAATGGGGGCCATGCACTTGGAACATTATAGCCTTAACCATGTTTAGGAGACAGGAGGAGAAGGTATTACTGGTGAGAGGGAAACAGGAAAGGGAGATAAATGAGCAGTAATCCATCCACGAGCAGTGTGGCCACTTCAGGAACAGGTGGGACCGGAAACAAGGAGTCCGGTTAATGGAGACTTTACCTGAGATTTCTTTGTGTGGGCTCCGAACGTGCCCGATTTGGCTGGAGAAAATGGATTGGCTCACTTTGAAAAGTAACTGGGAGAGAAAGGACACCTGGTCGTGTCCTTCCAAAAACAGAACAGAAATACCAGTGTATGACGCACTCTGCTCAAATCACAGAGCAATCTGTGCGATTTGAATTCCCAGTCTCCAAGCTTTATCGATCGCTGCTACTCGACACTGGACATTTCCTGCTGACACGGCTGTTTATCACAGTCATGGTCATTTCATAATGTCCAGATGTTCCAACAACTGGATGCTTCGCTTCAAGCGTTGTCAGCAAAAGCGGGGCGTGTTTTTTTTTTTTCCTTTCCTGACCTTTGCCACTCGAGATGGTCAGCAGAGCACAGAGAGAATCCCCAGCGCTGTGGGGACGCGTGACTTCATTCCACACAGCCACAGCTGGTCTTCCTCTTTCATTAACTCATGCTGTAAGTGAGAGATTAATAGTCCGACTACATCGCCCAGCATGCTTTGGGGTTTAGCGCTGATAAACTGCCCTTGATGGGGAAAAGAGACACACACGGCTTAACACGTGACTCCGTACGCCAGCTGCTACAACATGATGGAGTCTGTAAAATCACCGTGAGCAGATTCTAGCCGTCCTCTTTATCTCACTTCCAATTCCCGACTTCTTGCTGTATTTTTTGTGACTGCAGCTGTGAGATTTGACATCTCAGGCCAATGGCTCAAAGTACGAGGCTCCGTTTTTCAGGGGCAGCCACTGTAGTATTCCAATCACAAATTGAAACACCTCTACGTTGCACAATTTTTCTCATCCGTGGCCCCTTGACAAGTGTGTTAAAGTGAAATTTCGCATGAGAAATGAAGCAGCTTGAAATCCAGTCTGCAGTAATACAAATGCTCGTCAGCGTGCCTGGGATTAGTTGCAGTAGCTGAGACGCTCGCGGGCTGACGGCATCAAAACTGGAAAAACAGACAGAAACAAAAAACTCAACCAGGCTTGTGTTTTGAGAAGGAGCCTTCAGAGAAGTGAAGATGCTTCCGATTATTTAAGAGGCAGGTAACACACGGAGTCTGAAATTGAGCCAAAAACAGTGCTTTACTTAAGTACTGATGCTTAAAGCAGGTTCTTGTCAGCCCAGATTCACTGTTTTACGGTTTTATAGCTGCACTCTTATTTAAAGAACGACTGTGCCCATGTTTTCCAGCTCCCCCCGTTTATTTCCTGCCTGGCAGGACGATGGGCTACAAATAGAGATAAAGTCAGAGTATATGCGGCTGGCAGTGGTGTGGAGGCAGAGAAGCACAGTGTTAGCTAACTGTTACTTTGAGACAGACACGGAGTAAGAAACAGGAAGACAGGGTGAAAGAGGGATGGAGGGGGTGAGAGACAAAGGAAAACAGAATGAAAAAATACAGTAATATTCACAGTGGGAGTAGGACGATGGTGGGAGAAGTAGTTTGATCCTTTACTTAAGTAAGAGTAGAAATACAAAAATACACTACGAGATTATTTTTTGTATTATCAGCAAATAATGCCTCAAAGTAAAGAATAAAGCATGGCCAGTTTGCATTATATCATAAATCAGTCCGTGTTCCCACTGGTGCATCGTTGAGAAAACAGATTTTTCATGTTATACCTGGTTGTGATGAAGCAAACTTTACCTACTTTATATTGTTAGATTTTGATTATATATAAATAGTCTATATTCAATATTTATCTGCACCACACATTAGCCAGAGGCATTAACTCAGTACGAAGTCCTGAGCTACTTAACCATATGTATTAATTTTGAAAGTTTGCCGAGCCAATCTGGGGGAGTTGTAGCCTACACTTATGTTTTTATGGATCTTACTAACAGCACTGAATTCAATAATAAATAAATTAAAGCTTGTTGTTTAGGACTTTCAGCAAAAAAATCAAGTTGTTTAACAAGAGCTACTTTATTTTTGAGGCCAGTACTTTTTTTGAATGTCGGTCAAAAACATCGTAATGTTACTTAAGTACAAGAAAGTTACTTTAAAATTCTACTTTGAAAAAGTTGTTTTTTAAAAATTGGTCCAACATTTGAGTTGCACTGGTGGGAGAGATCATTTAAAAGTAGAAGGAAAACGGGGTCTGCAAAGTGATAGACAGACACGACCGGGAGAGACAGCAGGATCCAGAGGGATGAAGCCAAAATGAGATGAGGTCAGAGTGACAGATGGCAAGTCAGAGAGAATGTGTTGGGAAAAAAGCAGAGAGAAAGAACGTGGTTCGAGGAAACTGAAAGAACCGCAGAGACTTTAAAAAGAAATTCTTTCTGAGCTTAGTTTAGTTATTAAACCGAACTGCTGACGTTAATGCCAAAGACCTGTGAATGTTACTTTTTTTAATTGTCAACATTTTGTTTTAGTTTGTTTGGGACTTTTGTTTTAAAAATTATCTATATAGTATATATGTACAAAACCAAAATGAATATTCTTTTTTTTTTCTCTTTTTCTGTTTTTCAGTGGTGTGGACAGAATGTGATTGGGTGTGGACCTTTTAATTTTTAATACCCACATAAAAAATGTTACTGAAAACTACAAAAGTCTGAATTCCTCTTGATCTATTATTTAAAAAACAAACTTTAATTTCTGACAATGGAAGGATTGTGCTTGCTGAAATTACATTAAATTGTTATTTTGATTAAAATGGAATGCTCTGTGTTATTCCTTGTGATGTTTCGAAATAAGCAGAAGTAAACAACCAACTGTACTGTTGCATTTTATGCCATTTTTTAATGCCAAATGTTGCATTTTTTTACTGAACTACATTTATCTGACTGATTATATGGTATCAACACTGATGGTTCTGCATCTATTGTCTTAATGTGCCTAAAAACTACTTTTTTGTAATCAAACCTAGTGCTTTCTGCATGATGGCGTAGACCCGGCTTTGGAAACCTTTGGTGAAAACCAAATAAAGAAAATGTATTTGCATAATATTGGTGTGGTGAGGTCAGTTAAACCACTTTGGGATCTTGGACAAAAATTAGCAAAGCGCCTCCATTGACCCACACTATAAAAGTAAAGCACTTCTGTTAATGTCTCAGCCTGTTTTGTGCTAGTGTGTGTTTTTCTTGAAGACAAGGGCTAAAACTAATTTTTAATGCAAGGCCTGTTTAAAGACCCTTGACTGTATTGATTTGAGGGGATATTGCAATTTACTGGTGAATGTTTGTGCGTGTAAATACATAACTGCTATGAGTTTATGGACATCTGTACCTCATTTCTGTTTTTCATATTGTGTTAAAGGTAGCAGCAACACCTCCACTCAGAATTCATATTATAATAGTGTTTTATGATTATAAAGAGGCCATTGTATGAAATGAAATGTACCAAAAGCTGTTCTGTGGAGTGAATGATAAAACAATTCTGTGAAATTGTGCCTCATAAAAACATTCAGATAATGGCTCTATATCTGACTGTGTATGTACAACCATATTACCATGAAACAATTTGTTCCTAATTAATAGTCACTGACATGATAAAGAGATAAAAATACAAAATGAAGACACGATGCAGAGGGTAAGATGTGGGGGAAAGCTCATGCATATTAACGAACGCAGACCAACGTGTTTTATCTCGAGTGTGTTGCATGTCATTATGCCTTTGAATTCCATACCCATGCAAACGGCATCGCGTGTGTTTAATATTGTTGACAGGTCCGCACAATTTTCCAAAGATGCAGATCGAATCACAAGACACAACCCAATGAGCAGCCACAGACCCAGAAAACCAAACAACAGCTTGCAGAAATACATTTGATTCATATTCTATCCCAGAGGTTTATGACCCCGTTCAACAATGAAGGACTCTCTGACCCCCATCATGCTTCCTGTTAGGAGTTTCTCCTCTGAAATTGGAAGATGGTTTATTTAAATAACTACTATTTCACAAAATGCAAAATTATATAAAAGGTCAAACTGCAGATAAATACATTATTGTTTGTTCTTTCCTTTCACATGAATCATCTCACAAATCCCTTGGGTTGGTAACTTCTGTTGTCACTGGTAGATGGTTTTGCCCACATCTTTCATAAGCATCCTCACAGTCTTTATATGTAATGCTTCAAAAACTGTGTTTATGGTTCAGCTCCTAAGGCTACACATTAGCCAAACGTGTTACCTTCTGTTTCTACCGCATGTAATTGACTGAAAGATTCTATCCAAAGTGAAATCATGGATTGTGGTTATGCTGTTTACTAATGTCTCATTTTGGACATTTTCTTTTCTACAGTTTTTTATATCAAATCGGGAAGTATGTTGTGTATCTGCAACAGTGTATTCCCACGTGGTGGGTGATGCACTTGGCACAGTTTACCGCAGAAAAGAAGCTTTGAATCTCAATGGGAGCTAAACACATTAAAATTGAAGCTGTCAGCGCATCGGCAGGAGTTTGTGAAAAAGACAGCGAACCAGAGACAGGCTGTCAACATATTAACTCAGGCTGTTGAATGTTATATTCCTACACATCTCTTTTGGGAGAAGGGAGCGATGTGTTCAAGTGTTCGTAAAGAATGTGTTCGTGTGAAAATAGCCTCCTGCTGAGAGTGGCATGGCATGAAATCCGATGGATAAATACTGTGCATCGAATTCTAAGTGTTGACGTGTTACCGTATGTTTTCCTGACTCTCCTCAGAGGGCAGGCCTTCATTTGCATTCTGTCCTCGTGTGTGTGTGTGTGAATGTTTTCGTGAAAGTGCATATGTATTAGAACAGGTGTGTGTACGGTGCATGAATGCACAGCACTAGTGAATGCTGCCATCTGTAAGTAGGTGGGATTGTGAAGCAGGGCAGCAGGAGGTTTGGCAGACGGGGGGAGATGTGGCACACTGATGCCCATGAAGGCACCTGCAGATCAGGTCTGAAAGCAACAGTGGAGACTTTGTTTCCATAAACTGCACAAAGCTGGTATTTAATAACGGAAAAATGTACTTCCACGTCTTTTATCCAAATCATGTTATTGTTAGACTCGCTAAAAGTATATAATGATGTTGTGCTTTATGACTATACAGAGAAAGTTCACTTTAGAAAAGTTTCATAAAAACACTTTCAGGAAAATTAATGTCTGTATGTATAAACAATATTAGGATAAAACAACTTGGGAATTTTGGTTCCAAATAATTCTCACGGATACATGAAGAAACAATGCAGAGATAAAATGTCGGGGAAAGCATATAAACAAGCAAAGAAACTGTATTGTGTCTGTCTTTTACGCATGGTGTTGACAGGATGCAGATACTGTTATTTTTATTTGCAGAAATTTTGTCGATTGCTGAACTGTGAACAAACATAACTCGCCCAACAATTGTTATCATTGTTGGCTAACCTACTGCTTATAATTAAGAGCAAACTCAATAAGTTTATTAATTAAATTAAGGGAAGTGAATAAACAAGTGCAAAGAGCTCAGAATGAGCTTCTCAAATGACCTGATTTTCTTTGGCAAATACTCTTAACAACGACTGGAAAATTATAACACCTTTAAATGATTAGAGCAAAGTGTCCAAAAGGTGGTTTTCATGTCAGATTCTCAAAATGTTGTTGCACGCAAAGGAGGCAGGGCAGCGCAAAATTGCATATGAGGGCAAAAGGGCAAACCATTAAAATGGGGGAGTGCTAATTAACCGGAAAATTTTTTGACTTTTGGACTGAACTGAACAACTACTTTAGTTTCAGCCACTTGACAGACACATGAAATGCTCCAAAAACACACTTTTCATCAATTTCAAATAGTTAAACAATCGTCCATAACAAGTCTCGGAGGTCTGCATCTTTATTTTGAAAAATCGAATTCACCCACGCAACATTCTGAATTTGTTTCTGGCTACCGGGATGAAACGTCACATTGTGAAGGACAGACCCGGTTGGTAAGTGAGCCTCTGCAGGGAGGCGAGCAGCGCTGTCCCCCAAACGGTGAAAAACTGCTCTCGTTTGTATGTGAGAGCAAAACAGGAGGTCGTTCAGATGAATAACATCGCTTCAAGTGTAGCCTGACTTTGTTCCGCTCTTTATTCTAAAACCTTTGTTTTGCAGGATTAAGACAAGGATCATCTCTGTAGGAGACAAAAACACATGGAGGCAACTGCATAGAGCATATAGCAACATAACAATAGAAAAGTTGGGAATTTCTCTATTAATCCATCTATATGCTCCGACCATGAAGGTGAAGTCCTCAAATCAAAGAGCAGGAACCAAAGCCATGGATTTTGCCATTTGTTCATTTGAAGGCACCACAGGTTGCATCCCCCCCAAAAAAAAGAGGCAACAGAAGCAAGATTAAAATCATTCAGGAGACTTAGAACAGTGAAGCCGTTTGATGAATTTTCCACCGAGATAAGCCACACACTCAGAATCTGGGTCGAGACTTCCTTCATACTGTGTTCCTAAACACTCATCCTTTAGATATTAACGTTAATAATTCAAGCTCAAGAATGAGGGCGCCACACGTCTGAGTAACTCGCCATTGTTTGTTTTCTCACAGGGTATGTGCCTTGGCTCGTGTTAAAACGCCATCACAACCATTTAGACGGAAGTTTGTTAAACTACTCACATCACCCAGGTTGACCTCTCCTTTGCCCCCCCGGGAGAACTGGCTGGTCAGCTGGTACAGCATGGTGCGTCCACGCTTCCTGGCCTCGCTGAAGTGAGAGCTGCTCTTCCTCCTGCGCCTCTTGTCCTCTGAAACTGTCACACAGTCACTCAGATCAGCAAATGTCAATTAGATGTCAAGCTTGTGTCATAAGACATTTGGTGGGAGCTGGAGACACAGGACACCTGAGGGAGGAAACTGTCACCTGATGCAAAGACACAACTCAGTCCGTGTTACACGCCAAACAATTTACCTGGGACATAGAAACACAACCAGTGACTTATGTATTTGACTTCCATTCAGGTCCATTATTACAAAAAGCGCTTGATATTTGCCGCAGACTATGTCCAGGTTCCACTTGAAGACGTACCCCGGAAGAACACTGTGTTCAGTGAACGAACGCCAGGCCAAAACACAACTGCCGGGCACAATGTGACAATGATGAAGAAGCGCGCGCGGAGAAAATGAAAGCCGGGGGGCAGAGGACGGCCCACTCATAAATCACGATCAAAGTAAGCAAATAAGAGGTGGGTTTTGTGAGCGGGGCTGGTCGCCTACCCTCCTTCATGCTGTTGTAGTGGCCTTTTCCGTAGGTGTCGGTGATGTCCTTAAATGAGAAGAGGAACAGAACCATTTCGCCCTTCTCATTCTTGATGGGCACAATGTCCAGCAGACACCAGAAAGCCGTACCTGGAACAAAGTCAGACATGTTCATTAGTGCTGGAGTTCTCTCTCTCTCTCTATCACTTCCTTTTTTTTTAACAATATTTGGTAAACTGTATGAAGGCATAATTTCATGTTTTCTCAAAACTGTGCAGGGGCAGACTAAACGTCCAAAGGACAAAAATGGATAATGGATTTTCGGCTAGTAATTATGCATCTCTTTGTGGTTATTTGATTGGCTTTCCAGCACAAAGTGGTAAGTCCTCAAGTCTTTGTCATAATTTTGCATCTCTTTGTGGTTTATTTGCCTTTCTTTGTAGTCGTTTTACATCGCCTTGTGGTAATTTTCCACCTCTTTGAGGTTATTTTGCATTTCGTTTTGTCTCTATCCATCTCTTTGAATCATGTTTCATATCCTTGTCGACCCTTTGCATCTCTTTCTAGCCATTTTTCCTCTCTTAGTGGTCATTTTCCATATTCGTGTAATCACTTTGCATCTGTGTTTGGGCCTTTTCCATCTTTTTGTAGTCGGTTTTTCGAGCTTTGTGATAATTTTGCATCTTTTTAGTCATTTTGCACCAGTTTGTGGTTCTTTTGAATCTCTCTTAGGTTGCTCGTGTCTCCTTATAATTGCTTTCTTTCTCTTTGCAATAATCTCATTGACTTTCCAAAAAGAAATTGTAAATGTGTTTTATTTAATGGCACCTGTGGTTTTGCATGTTATGTCAGCTCTCACCACGTCTTGCCTTGAAAACTATGGCACACATTTTCTAAAAATACACCTCAAATTAGATTTGTATTATGTTCTGGAGGATTGTGCACAAAAAGACAAAGCAAGTCTGGGGGTTAGTTATGACAAGTGAGGCAGGGAAGCACCAACAGATCCAACACTTCGCTATAACCCAGTACACTCATTAACAACTCAGCAGAAACTGTGCTCTGCCACCAAAAAGATGTTTCACATCTCCCATAGTGTCCCCGGTGAGTGAGTGTGTGTGTGTGTGTGTGTGTGTGTGTGTGTGTGTGTGTGTGTGTGTGTGTGTGTGTGTGTGTGTGTGTGTGTGTGTGTGTGTGTGTGTGTGTGTGTGTGAGACATAGACACGGATAGAGAGGAAAAATACAGTGTAGATGTTGGTGTTTTAGCACAAGGCTGTGGGTGTAAATACAACAGGAGAGAAGCAGTTGCGATGTGTTTGGAGCAGCGGGCACACATTCACAAGAACCATGTGTGTGTCTCCGAATCCTTTTAGTGTTAAACTTTATCATAAAAGATATTTGATTCAAGATTCTTTAAAAGACATATTGCGTCTTGCCTGCACCCGCATTAGATTAATATTTGGTCTATGGCAAACGATTGTCCTTTTTCGCTCATTAGTTGTGGGGACATTTCCTTACTGGTCTGTAAAAATGCAAGATTAGAAGAACGAGCGTGGTTCAAAAGCAGCGCAGATTTTACGATTCATCTGAGTAATAAGTGGTTCACACATTTGGAGCTTGATGCAGGTTTGGATCCGCTGCTGAAAGCTCATAATCCTTTGTGCCAATCAGAGAAGCTTAAACACTGTCGCGTGTTCTCTTTTTTTTTATGCATCTTACTGTATTTTGAGCCTGAAAGACTTTTTCAGACGGATTAGCAAGAAGTCAGAAGGAATGAGTTAAATTCACACACAGACAGTGCTTCTCCTGCATTAAGCAGGAAGTAGAATTAGCTTTGGTAATGCGAATTAGAAAATGAGTTGAGCTTGTTATTCCACCTCACTTCTAGTCCTTGTTGCACCTTTTGCCCTTCTGTTAAAGGAACCACTTTTCTTTTGACTTAATCTGCTGCTGTTGTATTGATAACAATGAGCACTGGCTCTATAAAAGAGCACGTATTGCATCGCCGAAGTGTTGCATTTAAAATTCTGCACTGGAGGAGGAGGTTCATAATCCAACCAAAAAATGTTTAAGCTCTCCTCTAAAAATAATGCTGCATAATGTCAAGAACCAAAAAAAAACTCCAAATTTAAATGTTGCTTCAAAAACTGAACAGATGATCAACGCTTGATCAAACCAGGACTGAATATAGTTAATATAGTTAATTTTAGCAAATGAAGAGAAGAAGACAGGCCTGTTGAAAGCATAAAAGTGTAAATGCTGATGTGATAAAACCCTCTGCATCTCCTTTTTATCTCCTTTGCACCCACCGTTCTTCTTGTAGAAATGCACCTCGGACTGATACTCCTCTCTGCCCTCCAGAGCCTTCTCCATCTGCTGGGCCACATGCTCACTGGTGTCTGCCCCGTACAGGAAACGGCAGGTGCAGTTCTTCTGCATCACCTCCGTTCTCGTGAAGCCCGTCAGTTCACAAAAGCCATCGGAGCAGTAGACAATGGGGTAGCCGCGGTGGCCCTGGGCGTTACCCAACAGGAAATTGCTGTCTGTGAGGGCGACATAATGAGGGGTGGGGGGGTTAAAAGATGTAAAGTAGAGCTATTTGTGGAGTTCCAAAACAAGGAGCTCGAAATCTGAACATTTTTGAGCCGTTTCATCAGTAGCAAATAAGGAACGGTGGCTTCATGTTAGAGTTTGGTACATAGTTTTGTCCGAACATTAGAAGCAAAGTCCACCAAATTCAGGACAAATGGAACAATCAGAGTCTTTGTCTGCTGGTTTCTGAAGTGAGTTCGGTTTTGAGTGGCCCAGAGTGCTGCTACAGGCAGTTTAGAGAACTGATGTCCTGGGCTGCAGATACAGCAGAAGATTAAAAGGAAAAGCTTCCTAGATTGGAGAACGTAAACCCACGAAGGTCTTGACCCTTGGTTTTAAAAACTGACCCGATTGGATAATGTTCTAGGAGAGCATGAAAGCACAAATGTAAACGGGAATGTAGACATGAAGTGAACTAAGATGCCTGAGTGACCCCCCCCCACCACCACCACTAACTAACGGAATGGAGGCAACTAGACAAACTTCCCCTTTGATGTGAGGACACTTACTTTGCAGCCTTTTGTTATTCAGTCACATTAGATATATAACATCCTCCCAGTCGTAGAATTATTGATAACAATGTAACATATACAAACCTTTTAATGTGAAATGCAGATGACAAAAACTAAATGGCCTTTAAACTACCGCACATTTGAATAAATGCAAAACAAATTATAAATTATAAAATTACAGTACATGATGTTCAGTTAATATGTCACATTGCACCAGAAATGACATAGTGTGACTCTTATGACAATAACATTTCCTGTTATTGTCCTTCTGCTGTTCATCACACGTTTATGTCTTGGTACTATGTCAGTTTGTTGGGAAAAAGTCTCCGTGACATGATGAAGATCACATCCACAGACCTAAGTGTCCAATTACAGTGGAAAATAATTTTTCCTGGACATTTTTTAAATCATTTTGATCACACGGTAGGATGTGGATGTTGTCCTGCCGTACACTCGTGCTGTTCCTTCAGCACCAAAACCGCTTCGCTCTGCCTCCCCATCGTTTCTTCCTTTCAGAACCGAGGACAGTTCTCCAGCAGCCGACCTGTAGCTTCACGTCTGCGGCACCAGCCTTCTTTCCTGACGTCAGCAAATTCAGCCTGCAGCACTCACATACTGTGCGTATGTATTCATACTGGTAATTAATAATGAGAATTATACTGTCGTCTGATGTCACATTTTCCATTGGTTGCTAGAAATATATGACCTTGGGAAGCTAAAGACGCTTCTTGCTGCAGTCTGGCTTCTTTGCTAAACAAACAATTTGGCTCCTTTTCTTTTGTGTCTGGCAGAGTGGAAGGCATTTTGAAAAATAACACATCATAAACAGTGTCTGTTCGCTTCTTCTGTTTCACATTTCCAAACAGAAAACACAGCAGCACACTGAGTGGTGCTAAGGCAAGATAAAAAAAAAACTAACTGACGGCCTTCCGCTGTCTTTCCCTTGTTATTTTTTATTTTTCATAAATGGAACAAAGCACAGTAGATACTGAGCGCCTCAGACAAAACGAGACTGCAGTTTAAAATATATAGAAACAGACACTGTATGTGAACCAAGAGCTCGACACAAAACCTTTATGGGTTTTGTAGTTTGGACTTCATCATTGTCCTATTTCAACATTTAGTTTTATATATCCCAGCCCATAAATCAGACATTTTTGTTTGATATATCCACATCAAATTGGGTAAAAGAAATCCCTTCATTGTGCCCACTGACTTTGTGGCTGGACACCACCGGTAAAATGCAGTGACTAGTGTCTATTCTATTGGCGTCCGTAGTGACAGAAACACAATGTTTCCGTCAGTTCTTGCTAGTTTTACCCACACGCAATCCCACACACTCTGCAGCGCATTTACCATCTTGTAGTTTGACAGTCAATAATGTGATAAATTGCTGTCACTAATTTGCAGCTGGTGTGTTAATTTCTTAAACAAAAATACTCGCGCACAGTTTTGTCAAATCGTACATTTTCTACCTCGCCAGTTGCCCGAGGCATCAAACGTCACCCACCACTAGCTGACTTCTTTCTGCTCCCTAACTGAAGACATCAGAGCGCAGATTTTTTCCCAACACCGAGCAGCGAGGCTGGTGCGCGGATGGAGCAGTCAGAATTCTACCCAGTCCACAGAGAGCGAGCCTGAGAAGGAGGAGTATTAAGCGGCGGCTGCACTTTCCCCACAATCCGGCACTTTAATTGGGGAGCCTGTACAGAAAGGAATCCATAGGGGACGTCTTTTCCGAGCGGTGACAACCTTTCCTGGGTGTGCAGCGAGCAACAACTAAACTGTCACGGTGGAATTATAGAGGGAGACAGGCATTAGTCAGATCCATCAACAAGCAGCAGAGGTTTCATGCGTATGCTACATTGTGCCCTGCTACTATTTCTGTTCCCCACATTTCCACATGGAAAAACTCAAGTTTTTCTGTTCTGCAGAGCCGGATAAGTGCAGTTTTTTTTTTTTTTTTTTTGCATATAAAGTCACATCACTGTGCTCTGGGTGTCTGACTCCATTTATTCACATAAAACCGGCCTACAAACAATAGCTGAACTCGGTGTAACAGTCGATCCTTGTGGAAAAAAAAAAAACATGCCCTCTTTTTCATGTTCTATAAATTGCCGACACCCCAACTCAGTGAGCCAGCAAGTGTTGGAGAGCAACCACATTCATCTCTGGTTTATGTAATGTTTACCTAAGAATAGGCACATCCCGACTCAGCACACCTAGATTGGTCCTTCAAATAGGTCACAGCCAGGTGTAGTCATAAATCACTTTCTAAGGATGTATTAAAACTGATGAATCACAAAGACACAAACTTTTATGCTGTGTTTTGAAGCTTCATTCACCAATATGAAGTTTATGAAAAGCTGATGCAAAATTGCAAACACTTATTTCCAACACGGTCCCAAAATTACTTAAACACTTTGATTCCATTAAAAAAAGTCTTAACCTCTTGTTAAACCTCTTTAACGAGTATCATGATATGATTTAAGTCACGGTGGGACGTGTGAAAACACCCACGTTTTCTTCAAATGATTTAAATTAGTCTCCAGTCAGATTTAGCTTGACTCAAGTGTAACAGCTGTAAGATTTTGTGAAATGTGGTTATTAACTTTCTTGTCAAGAAATGGATGTTGCACGAGAAGGTTGCTGCTATTGTTGAATCTGTACAGTCGATTTGCACATACCAGCACATCCACATCAAACTCATTAACAGGTTTGTCAGCATTAGGCTCTTCACCTGGTTTGGACCCTAATCACACCATTCAGTGTCTGTTCTCCATCTTCTCATCAATCTCTTGGAGAAAAAAATAATCTTTTCTAAAATGTCAAGCTTTTAAAATAAGGCTTTAATGCTGCTTCACAGGAGACAGTTCTATGTGCTGGAAACGAGTCTTTACTAGTATTAAAAAAATCAGCGCTCAAGGATTTTACTTCATTCACTTTAGCTTCTACAATTGCACTTATTTCTCCTGTGGTAAATTATAAACAGGCTATCCAGCAGCCATAAACAGAGTGTGTGTGTGTGTGTGTGTGTGTGTGTGTGTGTGTGTGTGTGTGTGGGAAAGAGAGAGGGAGCGATTGTGACAATGCCTCAATTCTTAGCCTGTAATCCTCTCAGGGATATTGCTTCGAGTGGCCGCTCGGCTGCTCCGGCTTCCTTAATTACACATCTGTGCTGACTCACTACAACTATAATCTGACATGATGGCGCTACATGCTACTGCTAACAAAAAGCAGCCTGCACCCCATCAATGTTGCACAAGTTCCTCTGCGTATTCAAGACGAATGAAGCCCATGATGCTCGGATCCCCAGCAGCTAATTACCATTCAGCAGCATGTAATTACTTACTGGAGCAGATGGGTGAGATCATAAACCCAAGTGGACTTGGAGGGGAAAAGGTCAGTGGTAAAAAGGCACAAGGGGAGTCAGAGAAAATCATCAAACACTTTATATTTTCATATAAATGATTCATAAGACCATTTTCTCAGGACCTTTGGGCCAAGTAAAATGAATAATTTAAAATAGCTCGACAAAACTATCTGTGTTGTTGTGATCGGATTCTTGCAAATGGTAAAATGACAGCAGTTATGTAGAAAGAACTGTGCAAAGTGCTTTACAAAGCCTCACACCCACACACACCTACATTCACGCGGCGATGGAAGCAGAGCTGGCGAGGAAGGTGCAGACATGCACATCTGAAGTAGATTTCAGAGTTTTACTCCGTAACAGATATTTAGGAGGAGCCGGGCATCAAACCGCCCATACCGCAATGGCGAAATGATCTCGGAGTCAAAGCCGGCGCCTTTAAGAATAAGTACGGGGAACTTCAAACAATGAAGCCACACAACCCACTGGCTTCTGTCTGCATAGTTCTGGCCTCTGTACACCCAGTTCCATCAGCTGTGTAACAATGAGCTCCACGAGCTTCCATCTGACGCTCCTCGCTGCCTCCCCTGCCTCAGGGTCTTTGGCCACCTTTTAACAGAGAAGCGTTTCGGGGGAAAATAAATCCTGCTCTTATCTCCGCCTGCAGCTGGCGTGTGGTTACGCAGCTCCACAGGGGGACCACCGCTGTCAGTGTGAAAATGTCACATGTAAAGGTGTTGGGGGAGGTGGGAACAGGTGTAGAGGACAGATGTGTGTGTTGTAACACAGACACACACAGAACAGTGGGGAGCACATTGGAGACTGGAAGAGCCTGGGGTTTAGCCCGTGTGACAACAAACATCTGCAGTGTGGATGACATCCAGGGCAAAATTGTTGCTAGAACTTGACCCTGACCTTTGACCTCTGAGAATTTTCACATATACCAAATATAAATGCAACGTTCTGTCCATACGAACACAGAGCAAATACACAAATCCTCGAGTCCACACACTCACATGTGCCCAGTTTGTTTGGGGGAAAGAAACGCTGACTTTGCCCTCAGCCAGACTCTGCTGTGCCAAAGGTTACGGACTTAACTTGTTATGACATTTTGATTCCACTGTTGGGATGTTACAGTCTCCTCCAAAAGTACTGGAATGGCAAGACTAATTATTTTGTTTT
The DNA here is from genome assembly GCA_033026295.1 of Channa striata. NCBI lineage: Eukaryota > Metazoa > Chordata > Actinopteri > Anabantiformes > Channidae > Channa > Channa striata. The sequence continues at coordinate 6,024,879 of CM065186.1, forward strand.
TTTGCCGTACAGTGAATAAGAATAAGAAACAAAGGATCATACTTTTTATATTTCATTTGATGCCATTTATACCAAGATATCAGAAAAGCAGGTGGGAGTTTCAAAACGCTACAGAGAAGAGCCACAAAAGTTCTGTACCAAAGGTTTGTGCACTGCTGAGACCTAGGAAGGAAGAAGGAAGAATCTGCTCACAATCTCAACAATACAAGCTCATCTGTGAAGCACAGTGGATGTTCTGTCATAGTTTGTGACAGGTATTATATGACAGGTATATATATATATATATATGTTTAATCTATCCAGGTGTGAATAAGCGTAAAAATAAGCTGAATTTCTGAACTTCTGCTTTATATCCAGCCTTCTTATCTTAAAACCAAATGTCTTTATGGTCAGTCAATCATAAGCTGGAAGATACCAACTCACTTCATCTTCACTCACTTCTTCATCCTCATCTGATCTGATGTCTTCCAGCTTTTAATTGGCTGAACACACCTGATTCAGGTAAGACGCAGTGGGTAGGGTAGAGAACCACGGCTTAGAGTAAAACGAACACAAAATTTGTCTTGTCCTTTCAATGCAGGGACTTTATATGGTAAATTTTTTCATTCAGTGTAAATTAAAATCAACTTTACAGTGATTGCACTAGTGTATGTGTCATTCTGAGATGTCACAGTGAAACTATTGGAATATAATGCTGCATAAAAGAGAGCGATTTGGTACTTTTTAAAGTAGGATGCTGTATTTTCTGCATGATTAGCTTTGCACAAAGGTGACGTGTGCCTTTTGTTTTTTTAGCGCAGCTATAAATAAATGTACTGCAATGTTGATTAAGAAAATAACTGTCTAAATGATGGAAATGCCCTCGTGAAATGGGGATGTGTGTCGAGTGACGGATGCGATAAAAACTTTTAGACGATGTTGGACTGCTGGGCTGCTCGCTCAGCAGCAGGGCTTTCTGTTGTTTTGCTGATCTACAGCATTTTACTCGCACTGACAGTGAGAACCATTAATATTAGTGCTGAAAATATGTGACAGGCATCATGTTTTACGCTTGCAAGGCTCCTAACATACTGTCCGATTTGTTGTTAATTAGATGATGTATTGTAAGGTTTGGTGTAAAAAATGATTTCTATGAAGACGTTGAATGATTGTTTTTAATTGACAAAGTTTAAAGTAAATCTAACTTGATTAGGACGTGTTGTCAGATCCAAGTTGATTACTGAACTCTGCCGTAAGCTCCAGTTTCTCACAATGAATGATGGTTTGCTACTGCAATTAAGGAAACAAGTAAATGTGAGAAATTGTGTTTACATGAATAAATCGACTGAAATTACACTTGTAGACATGCAGTGACTGTGTTGGAGCGACACGTGAGATAAAACTGTTGGACTTCCTTTTATTTTGCAAACTAAAAACAATCAGATTAGTCTTTTATCAGTATTTTATACAATTATAAAACTACATGACTTTGGAACTATTCTAATACTGCATAAACTCTGCATATGTTCACATATTATTTGTGTGTTTTTGTTGCTAAGAACATAACACTGAGTTCTAATGTGGTTAAATTGGTGTTTTACAATTTCTTGTTCTTTTGAATTGATTTATTATAATATCTAACTGAAGATGAAAGGCTCAACAAAAGCTACAGGGGACAAGCACATTTGTCATTTGTCATCCTGCATGCCTGGATACTAACATTTCAAATGTAACGCTTGAAATTCATGTCATGCACCTGAAGGAATCTCGGTGTGAAAAAACAGATTAAACTGAGTTCGTAAAGATCCCGACCTGTTTCCGCGTAGATGCCTGGAACTTTTCTTTATTGAAGGGAAGCAACAAAAAGCAACAGACACTTAGTTCAACAACTAAATGTTTAAAGAGTGTGTTGATAGTCAAGGTTGTTTGAAAAAAAAAAAAGAAAATCGCTTTTAGCTTGAGCAGGTTGAAGGCAGCGTAAGGTAACGGTGAAAAGGGAGCTGCAGCTGCACGACCCACAAAGCCACTTGCTTCAACATGTGCCTGAATGAAACAAGAGACCAGCTGCGTTCTGAAGGTCCTTGATGGCAAAGCAGGCTCAAGTGTTTTCTCTTTAGTGGGCCATCGTGTTCTCAAAGACCTACAGTAAGTACTGAAGCATCATCCATGTCAAATGGCGGGACCTTGTCACCCTGGCAACAGGAAGGAAGCTATTTTGAGCCGTGGGCACGCTGCCACCCCTCTAGGAGCCACAGCTTTATGGCGACTTGGAAGTGGCAAAAAAACTGGCGTGTGGCTGCAAAGACATGTGCCCTGCTGCTACCAACACGTCTGCTCCTTTAATGAACGAATAAACAATCTGCAAAAGAACGTCAAAAGTGGTTGCCACAAATGGTGTGGCGATGTAGCTGTAGCGGGGCTGAAATAACACTGTGACGCTACAACGCTTAAAGTCAACTAAACAGAAGAGAAAGTGGGAGATAAGGAAAGAATTATCTGTGTATTTCAGTGCACTGTTGGATAGATTTCACCCCTATTCTCAATGTGAAACAGTGTTACTCATCATACGTGGAGCCTGACGGGAAGTGTTATTTCCCTCCTGCTTCCTTCCACTGGGAGGTCAGAGAGGAGGCTCATCCAGAGAGAGAAGCCCTCAAGGAGTCACGTTTAGTTCAAGGATTTGTCAGCAGAGTTGATGCAACGTATCATGGCATCTCTCCCCGCTCCTAGTTTGGATTTTAAAACCGCAGTTGGTGTTAAGATACGAGAAAGGATCCTGACGAGCAACGTGTCAGCGTGCTCTGAGCTCTCGTTAGGACGCCTGAGTCACAAGGCAAAGCTGCGATTGGAAACCCTACATGTGATGACACTGTGTTTATTTCTCCAATTTGAACTGCGACCCAGCTCCGAGAATAAGGGCCACTGAGCGTAATTCGGGGAATCGACAGGCGAACACAGACGTCCCCGCGGCATTTGTTTACAACGAGCCACAACCTCCCCTGAGGGAGCACAGGACACAAAACAAGAGACGCCAGCCACACAGAAACAGCCGGGCTGCCTAATGGCTGTAGTGGCTAGACTGCAGCTACGCGTGTGAAACAAATGTCGAAAGAAACCAAGGTCAACGTGTATTCTGAAGGTCAATTTTCTGCACCAAAACTCAACACAAACTTTTTGTGCACGTCCAACGCAAGCAGTAGCACATGTTGCTGAATCAGAGCAGCGTCGGGCTGTTTTTGGCTCAGATGCAGAGCGGCAGACACTGAACAGATGTATCTTGCTCAAATTAAAATTCAGACAGGTGATGAAAAGACATTTTTCAGCCTTTGGCTCCCTCACAAAGAAAAAATAAACACCCATGTTTCCTGTGATGATAGCCATCCTTTGATTGCCTCAAAATGTTTAATGAGTTTGTCAGAGAGGATAAGGCTGAGAGGTGACAGGAAATGAGGAAGGTGGGAAAGCATTCAACAAATGTCCCTGTAGCAATTACACGCTCAGAGAGTTTAACCTCTAGGCCACAGGATGCCACAGAAAACTACAAGTACTCAACCTCTTGTGCTTCCATTATACTTACGGGTGCCATCGAAGCGCGTGGCGATGTTGTCCAGAAAGGTGTTCTGGGGGGCCAGGAGGCCCTTCATCACCGGCATCTTGACCCAGATGGGGGACGGCCAGCAGCTGGCTGGAGGTCACACCATCCCAGAAGCGAAGCGGGTGGCTTCCGGGGGCTCTCGGCAGGTGCGTCAGACTGCGAGGGCGACAGTCCAGTGCCGGTCGCAGGGACACACATCCACAGAGAAAGCGGCCGCCCTGCTCCAAGCGATGCCTCTTCCCAAAGATAATAGAGCAGCCCGGGTGAGACTAAAATAGCTCCCTCCAACAATGCAGAGGTTTGGGTGTGGGCAGCCCACAAGAGAAGAAATTAAGAGCAGCAATCACCTACAGCAGCTCAGTCAGCAAAGTGACAGTGACGCTGAGATCCAGAGATTAGATCAGTCAGCCCAGCTGTTGCTTGCCTGTACCTTTCAACTGGAGATTCTCATTCTGGCAGCAACGTGCACAAAGTTATCCTTAAAGTCCACTGGGCTTCTCCATCTAAAAAAGAACCAGGTATCTGTGGGATGAAAAAAGACGGAGCGTGCATCTACACCTCTTTCATCCCTCAGCTCGGTGCTCTGTCAGGATGCTGTAAGCAAGAGTTGTTACATCTTCTGGAGCCGTCTCCCCTCCTTGCTTCTCTCGCTCGCTTTCGCTCCCATTCAGCCAATGAAACGCAGGCATCGTCTGTGGGGACCTGTTTTCATCTGTGGCGGGGGTATAAAAAGAGAGCGAGAGCCGGAGAGAGAGAGAGAGAGAGAGACAGGGAGAGAGCAGAAAGGTGGAGGAACAGGGAAGGGAGGGAGGAAGGATGCTTTTGGAGCAGCTGACAGCACCATACACCTCATAGTACTATCAGCACATGGCTGCAAGACGGATTAACGGCACCTTGGTGTTAAATGCACAGTACACACTGCGGCCCTAAAATATCACCGCTACGAGTCCTGCTGTTTTAAACTTGTCTGTTCTGGATGGAGCTCGTCACTGTTGCCCTCCCGGGCCCTATAGTATCCTCATGAGAGAATTAAGGCTCTGGGATGAAAGCTGCTAAAAGCGGATTAAACGGATAAGCCTGGAGATGTTTTTCATGAAGACTTGATGCTTAACACAACAAAGTAACATTGTGTCTTAACTCGCTTTGACCATCGCAAACAGCAGGGCTTAGCTGACGAGGGAAATACCTCTAGATAGCGACGGTGTTTTACAGAAACAGTCGCGTGTCTCGTGAACATCTCGTGCATGTTTAATGAACAACAGTAATCTCATTAGAGTTTACAGTAATCAAGTAAAGGATGATCCAAGTATTAATTTACTGTATGTGTAATCTAATTTAATGTATGTGTGATTAAATATTTAAGATTTTATTAAGGGAAGACTTTTCAGTAGCTTGTTGGATTTTTAAAATGGGTGCCAGCAGTTTTGAATACAAAAAAAAAAGCATCACCTGTCAGTTAGAAAATATCTGCAGCCATTACAAATGGTGTGGACTAAAATGAGGCTTCCGAAGGAACAGGTGTGAGTTTGTATTAAAATGTGAGGCATTTTCTATGATGATATGCTATGATTTATGTAGATGTAAGGGGTAGGTTATATACTTATAAGATTCACTGAAAGAGAACAGACATCCTTTTTTTTCTTTCTTTACATCTTTATACCAGAGCCATCAACTCCACATTCAAATAGGCCTGATCTAAATAACTTGGGGTAATATAAAGTAACGCATCTTTGACATAGTGGGTTTGAAAATTAAATATTTTCAATCTTTCTCTCAAAACATCCGAGTCTCACGTCTTTGCTAAACCATACATCAAGAAGAATTTTGTGCAACTGGAACCAGAGGAACAACAACACGGATGAGAGAAGAGAAATTGAAATATGCAAGTTTGTTTGTGGGGGTGTTGGTAATATCAGAATGTTGAGCACATTCAGCAGCTGTGTGGGCGTCTCCTCGAGCCAGCAGAGAAGTTTCTAATCTTTAGGGGAAAAAAAGAAGTTTGGTCTTGATTAAAATTCCTGGCATCAGCTCTAGATCTGTGAAATAAGAATAACCAGGTCAAGCAAGTGGTGAATGATAATGGGCCTATTCATTTCCAAAATGTCATATGGAGGGAAAAATTGTTAATAAATGCACAATTAAGCATCTCACAAGCAACACAGGAGGGTAAAAGGGAAAGTAAGAGACTACCCCACTGACTGTGGCTCAGTTTTGTTCTCCCTCCCAGATCCTGTTCGTGCCCTGGCAGCTATTCACTGCCATCTATTTTTAATGGCTTCTCATTGTCTGTTCCTGTCGTAGTTCGTCCGTCTCTGCTTGTCGCTTATAAAGGGGCTAATCCATTAAACATGCTCACTATCTGCTCCACAGCCTGATGCGGCACAGTGACGCACGGCCAGCCAGGTGAAACATCATCCCAACTACATTTCCCATGGTTCTTAGCTGCGTGGAGACTTCTGGCATTTACCCTAAGCTCCCCGTCAGGCATCCTTCACTAAACATGCAACATCCTCTCTGTCAATTAAACACGTCGTCCTTCCCTGAGCAAACCCATTGAGAAATCAGCAGCGCCGCTCTCGGATCTCAGCTGTTTAACTTTGAACTCAGCAGATGTGCCCAGACACTGTGTGTGAATGTGTGTTTGTGCAAATCCTCAAGCCACGTGAGGGAAACAGGGGCAAGAAGAATCACATCACCTCACTCAGCACTAACCAGAAAAATACAAAGAAAACAAAAACAGTAAATTCTTGATTTCCCTTCATCCCCGTTGGGTTTAGCACCATTATCCACAGAGCTTCAACCAGAGTTATGAGAAACATACAGTTTAAAAATGAAAGTGATCACTGAAAGACGACAAGATGTCCGTGTTTTGTGGAAATGTCAATATTGCACGAAACTGAGAAGCAAACTTGGGCATGTAATGTTTTGCAGAATTTAAAGATTCTTTTCGACATATATTCGAATTAGCACAACATGAATAACGTCCACTTTTTGTGACCAAGAAAAGCAACAGTTTAGTATAAGAACTAACATACATCTATTGTCTCTGTCTGTTTGATCTTTCAGAGAGAGTAAAGACAAGGTTGCCACTGGTGTTTGCACAAGGACAGTGCAGAAGGGAGGATGCAAAATCCCACCTGTCTACGTTAATATCTATATAACCCCTAGAGAACATGAGGAATATGACATGAGAAATTTCATGTGACTTCAGGTTAAACTGTTCAAAACCACCACTGAGGAAATAAAATTCTTAGTTTTCTGCTCCCCTAAGTCATCATCTCATAAAAAAGCCATTTGGTCCGGGCTTCAATGACGTAAATTTAGCTTTCATCCGTTCACGGCTGTTCTCTTCTGATCACAGTATGAATCCAAAATAAAGCCAGACCAGTCAAATCTCTGCCGAAATGGGACGTTACTAAAAATATTAGCCCACTTTGTCAACGCAGAGACCTGCAGGAGGGAAGCCCGGCATGCAACGCCACACAAGAGGGGACTGTGCTGTTACGTTGGACTTTTTCCATCTCTTTAACAAGATGATAAATAACTGCTGAGAATGATAATCTAATCTAAGAACCTAATGAAATATACAAACAATGTGAATACTTTAACTCCAAAGCATTTTAGATCTAAATATTACTGTGCAATTTAAATGCATTGGAGTAAACTGTTGTTCAGACTCTTGTTTGAATCTGATTTTATGTCTGATGGGCATCGAATGAGAAAGAAGCAGACAGTAGAAATAATGACTACTGTGCTAAAACTATCTGTGATGTAGGACCAGCTCCCTCTAGAGCCTGATGAGGTCCCAGCATTGCTTTGCAGTAAAAACAAGTACAGGTGGTCAGATAGTGAAGAGTAAACTCACACTGGCAAACAAAGTACCAGCAAGAGGCAAAGTCTGGTAGGAGAGATCCACTGGGCTCAGCGTCAGTGGAGCTTCCTGCAGAAGGTCCTGAAGGAAAGATCTAATTAATGGTGTTTAAAACAGAATTAAGATAAATTTAATAAAAAATGAAAAATAAATTTGACTGGTAAAACTGAGATTCTTCAACACAAAGAAATATTACAATAAAATTACCAACCGAATGTTCAACCATGACATATCCACTCTCTAAACAAGGATATAATGGACAATATATAATATTAGAAAGTCCAGATCCAATAGGATTGTTTCTGAGTGAAAAATCATTCAGTAGTTTGTTCACAGCAGGAAGTTTTAGGATGCTTTTCTCTATTGCACTGATTTAGGCAAACGGGAAGGTTTATATTGATTATTTATATATGTAAATCTCGCCAAATGTTGTTTTAATCTTCACAGGCAAGTGTCCTTATGGCACGATGAGTGTGGTGATGCCACAACATTCAATAACACCAGATGGTATCAACTGAGATGATAATTTGTTTATTAACATGTCGCAATGTAACTGGTGTAAAAGCTTAAGCAGGGCCTGTCAGGAGAATATTCAGATGTTCATGGCAGCATTTGTCCGGCCACCTTAAAAAAACAAACCAAAATACATGACACACTCTACTCAAGGATTTCAGCCAAGTATTTTTAACTGGTTAAACCTGACTTGATCATTAAAGTAGCAGTTTTTCCTCCCATAAGTGCACATGGTTTAACTTTACCCGACACGGCAGCGTTACAATGGCCTGATACAAAAAAACGCACAATTAAATAATAAATTGGGTTGTGAAAATAACTGTCAACGATCAGTAAAGTTTTGTGTATGACAGTCTCCGTAGGCACAGTTCATCAGCTCATTCAAGCGAAGTTAATACAAACCGGGAGACCTTCTCTTTAAGTTAGTCCGTGCTCACCACAGTGAGAGGAACACACGCTCCTCCAACAGAAGCTTTCAGGAAACTGTTTTTCCCAGTAAAAAGTCGCGTATTCTTTCCTGCGCAGCACTCTTTGCATTTTGAAGGTGTTGGGCGAGGTGTTCGAGAATTCCATCATCTGTTTATAAAGCTCTCGGAACGCGCCCGCTGCCACGAGCTGCACTCTCACTGGCCCGATGCTGCCTTTGATACGAAAAGACTTGTAGACGGCTGAGTCCTGCTGGAGACAGATGTCCAGCTGCAGGGAGGAGGAGAGTCAGAATATGAATTCATTATACGTGCAAGCACGCGGTGTGTTTTCGCCACTTGCTGGGCCTGTTTTACCTTATATCGTTGTTCCTCCGTGAGGTTCCTTACACCTTTCAGCTCTATGAACACTTGGTAGTGAGGATCTGAGCCACCTATTGAATCTCCTACACCACAGTAAAAATAATATTCTTAATAGTGCAAAGCCAGATGCACAAATGTCAGATTACAAGTTCTGCTATGATTGAGAGAAACGTCTTACCCATGATGCCGCTCTCTGCGCAGCTGTAGTCAACCAGCTGAGCTCCTGGCCACTGTGCAACAGCTTTCTTCAGAGCGCCAAGGAACAAGGCTTCAGACACCTTCTCTCCTCGGACATTCAACATCTGGCCTCGCCTGACAGGAGACAGAAGCAGGAGATGATTCACTTGGAAAACAATATAGCAAGCACAAGACGATACATTTTCATAGATTTTTTCCACTGTGCTATACTGTACCTGTACAGAAATTCCACAATAGGACACTGATTATGGAATCCAACTACCTTCACTATGTCTCCAATGCGATATCTGTAAAACAGCCAATACTAAAATCATTGATGCAGCTGTCCAACCTATTATATGTTAATAGTAATGTGACATTTTAATTGCATATCAGAGTGATTGATGGAGCCAGAGCATAAATGGTGACATTTGCGTTATCATTCTGCAAGATGCAGCCAATTCTGTCATGACAGAGTGCAGTCAAGTGAAACCACATCATATTAACATACAGAAAAGAAATTACAGAACATAACTTTGCTCACACAACTTTCCGTAAATTGGACACAAGGGCACTTAATTGACAATTACTCAGACCAGCCTGATTAGCCCCTGTACCAAGGAGGCCAAAGTGACAGTCAGCAGTTGAGCCCAGGCTGATGGATGGATTCTCGTCACCATGTTAATTGCAATTATTTATGATTCTGTCCATAAAAAAAACAACAAATCTGCACAAGCTTAAGGAGAATAAAGGCACTTTTTCAGACCTGTAAAGTCCTGAAGTGTTTGTGATGACAAGCTCATAGTTGTGTCCCTCCTTCACCTCCTCCATCAGCAAAGTGTGAGGTGACTCCTCCTCCGGGCTGTTTTCTGGAAGGAACTCACAAAACATGGAGCGAGGACACAACAGGTAGCGTCTGCTTGGCTCCTGAGGCCACAGGTTCACCCCTATTAAACCTGCAGGGTTCCATATATATTCAGCACAATTATTTTCACCTTATAAGATAAATGAGTCCTCTTGGGATGAGCACAACTGGAAAACTGAAGACACAAATTACTGAAAAAAGCTCCAGAATATGTAATAGGTGAGTCATGAAGACATTTGTAATTAAACACATTTTTACTATATAGCAAACATTTTTAGAGACACCTCTACCGAAATAAACTATGATTTACAATGATGAATTTCAAAGTCAGACATTAGATTTTCTCATGTGCAGGTTCGTACCTTCAGTGGCGGCGTAGAAAGGAGAGTAGAAAGGAACTTCTTGGCAGTAGTTCTCTCTCAACATTTCCCCATAGATTTGATTAGACCCTGAATCTACTGCCAGCACCAGGTTGAGGTGCGGCCACAGTCGCCTGGCAATTCCACGAAAGCCTTGCTGGAAGTGGGCCCGGAGCTGAGCAGCTCTTTTGGGGTCTGGCTTAATCAGAGCTTCCAGGCTGGCCCTCACTTTGGGCTCCAGAGCCAGAGCGCTGCTGACCTTCCCTTCTTCGATGTCATGCACAAGCTCCTGCCAGCGATCCTACGATGCGCACAGGAGATCAGATAGAAATTACATTTCTAATCCTTAGTTCATCAAACAAATTAGCACAGCTTTTCTTTCGGTCAGTGGGAGTCTAACATCTGAGACACAATTTCACAGGAGCTGACCTGAAAAAAGGCCCCGTGGGACTCAAGCAGACGTCTATAAAAGACAGACGGTAAAGGACTTGTCGAGTGCAGTATTCTGTAAATGTATGCCATATTGGCTTTGGAATTTAAAAAGGTTTTGAAATAATTCATAAAATTGTGCTGTCTGAAATATAAATCCGTATTTGTTCTTTATTTGTTTTGGTAAAATTTTCTATACTTTTCTGTTTTTTATGACAAAAAGCATCAACAATAGGGAGATTAACTACAAACCTGAAAGGAGTAAAAGTAACATAATCAGTAACTTGCAGACCATGATAAATCTTGCAGTAAGGAAGTAAAGAATTTAATAAATTGCTTTTCAAAACAAAGGTTACCAAACACTTCACAATAAAAGCGTGAACATGCCTGTAGGGCAATGAAAGCATAGAAGACGGTGGAGGCGAAGTTGGACTCCAGTGCTCCCACACTGGGGTCTTTCAGAGCAAACAGCAGATGCAGGTAGAGGGCGTCTTTCTCACTGGGAACCTGAGGGGACAGATGTCAGATGGGGTCAGCTGCAATTTTAATTAAATTCTGCATTAAAACCAAGATAAAACGCCAAAAGCAACTACTTTCACTGTAAGTCATTCATGATGTGACAAAAAGGTGACACCAGTGTTAGTACATCAAAGGCGGGTGCTGGTGTCGTGTAGAGGTTGAGCATGTAGCGGGACGAGGCCGGCGTGAAAGAGTTCGGTCCAATGGGAATGCCACTCTCAGACTGCCGAAAAGTCGGTGTGTAAAAGAATTTGGTTGTGCGCTGGAGGCTGTCGGT